>CM069534.1:52393750-53637500 GCA_035773235.1 Eospalax fontanierii
AACCTTTGGTTTAGCCTAATAAAAAAGTAATGGATAAAATTCTGTGGGTAGTTAAATTTAATCATAATTTGTGCTGATTTCTTTTGGAATAATTCAATTAAAAATTCTACTGACTTGGCACCAGACAGCATACCTATCACCAAAATTTTATAGTATTTCATATTTGGTTTTGAAATAGTCTATATTTCTTTTCTGTATTTATTAACCCAAATATTTCAAGTATATTCAACTATAATTTATATTTGAGCCAAATCTCTGCTGGCTCCCATCACTGTGGTGTTTAAATTTTCCATTAAAAACATATAAATAACACCCAAAGAGAGTATATTGCAAAAGCTGTGTTAATATAGCCGCTGAAGAATCTTCTTAAAGATTCTATAGTCAATCCACAATGGCTTCTCCAAGCTTCCCCTCAAACGTCAGTGCACCTAGAAAGCAAGTTAAAGCCATTCAGAATGGCTGAATCATTTGGTCTCATCTAATCTTGAGGAATTCCTAGCTGCAATATCCAGGATCCTGTGCTCTCCTTACATGTTCTCTAATGACAGTCTTGGAACATTCCAGAAAACTTTAGCATTTCCTTTTCTAACCATAAATTGCATGTAACTCGTTTGAATTCTTAGTCTATAATTTCTCATAAAATTCTTTGAGATTCTCTGGTGAAGATAAATGGCAAGAATTATTGGACTTTAAATTGTGATCCTTCACTATTATAAGCACTGGATCATCCCTCTATGGCTCTACTTCCCTCATAAAACTAAACCACAAAGCCATTCTTTTCATTTCAAGCCTAACAGCACACAGACCCATGGGTGATGTAATATAAACACTCTTGAGTAATTTCTCAAAACCAAATCTCTCCTGCAAAAACAGACATGCAAGTCAGTGATGTGTAATCTCTTCTCTGAACCTGTCAAGCTGAGGTTCTCAGGCCACCCAAGTAGCTTGTGAAAATAATGTCCATGTGCTAAAATGGGACAGGCATAAGGACTGACTGTAATTACCGATCTGAATCATTCCTGGCACCAACATTGTGTTGCCCTAAACAAGTCACCAAACCTGGTGATCATGTTTATGGGTTAGAGAGGAGATGAAACCTGGGGTAGATGCTTCTTTTACCTAAATGTACAGAATTCATTTAAAGCATTGGTTTATGACACTTGCTCATGTTTGGTCAACACATTACCTTTTTAAAATTTATTGTCTGGGGGCTAGAGAGATGACTCAGCAGTAAAAGCACTGGCTCCTCTGGCAGAGGACCCGGGTTCAATTTCCAGGACCCACATGGCAGCTAAGAACCGTCCATAACTCCAGTTCCGAGGAATCCAATGCCCTTTTCTGACTCCACGGGCATTGAATGACATGGGTGCATTTATACACATGCTGGCAATACATTCGTACACATGGAATAGAAATAATAAAATATTTTAAAACTTATTGTCTTAAATGTATATGGTTAGCGCATGTACCTTTAGACATATACAGCAGAAAAATGTGTCCTGGAAATATTGGTATAAATGTTCATAAAGGCCCCTATTTACGAGAGCCAAAACAAGGAAAAACTTCAAATGCACTTGTCAGGATACCATGGAGAATTCTGTAAAAGAAATAACAAGCAGCATTCAGATGGAGAAAGAACAGCTACCTACAAAAACGCGGAGTTCTTTAACATTTCCAAGTCTCTCTGTTGCCTTTTGTTCTTTTTGAAAGTTGCACACATGCGTGCAGTGTATCTTGGTCATATTCACTCTCCACTTTTTCCCTCCAGCTTCCTCCACCTCCCCAACATATCTCCCATCACCCTCCAAACTTGATGTCTTTCTTTTTATAATCCACCAAGTCAAATTAGTATTGGCCATATGCACTCATGTGTGTGGTCATCCACTAGGGAATAGGCGACCTATGAATGGTCACCCAAAGAAAAGAGATTGCCCCTTTTCTCAGCAGCCATCAACTGTTAAGGGTAGGGAAGCAGGAACCTTTCCCCACTTCCTGCCGTAATTTTTACCTCTATTGACGGGGTGGAGGTCCTGTGCCACAGAGGCGGTGAGTTCCTATGTGCAGCAGACACATCATGTCAAGAGGTCAGTCTTTCATAGCACTCCTCTCCATCCTCTGGCTCTGACATTCCTTCCCCCTCTTCCTCAGTGTTCCCAGAGCCTTGGAATGGAAAGTTGATGAAAATGTGTTGACTTCTTAAATGCAAATAATAATACCTCTTTTTTCTCTGAGGCTGAAGAAATGTTGTTAAAAATCCTTAGAAAATGATAACACGTGTTACTATACCTAGTAAATATTAGTTATTTTCATTCTGTGTTCTCTATTCATTCTTGAATTCTACAGGAATAATCTCAAAGCATCATAGTAAGAGAGAAGAAAGCAATACAGTCTGGAATATACACATTTGGAGAGGCACTGCAGAAATCCACATGCCGAAACCAGCAACTATTTTCTGAGTGACTCAGGCATATTAACCTCTCTAACCCTCAGGTTTCTCTCATATGAATTGGGAGCACAAGCAGAAACCACTCAAGAATGCATAAACAAAGTAACACAAGCATTTAGCATGCCTCCTTACTCAACCTAGTAAGTGCTCACACCAATTATTACTCCAAAAATGGCACCCAAAGTAAAGGCCCCAAGGACTCTGACCTCTCCTACAATCCTGTCTTAGGTCCTTCATTCTCTCCTTAGGCAAGTAACAGAAACTAGATTTCCTTACCTTCAATGTGAGTCATAAAAACTAAAACACCCTTTTCTCAAAGCCCAAAACAAATCCAAACATTTCACTCCAACTTCCCCTCCCTTTGTAAGCTTTGACCATAAAGAAATTCTCTGACCTATCTTGTCTGATTGCAGTCATAAGACTCATAATCCAGAAAGGGTCCTTCTTTCTACCTAAAAGGAAGGAATGTAGCCATGAACAGCCAGGGAGATTCTGAACAAATGGGCTGTGCTGTCTTCTCCTCCACAATCTCACAGTCATTAGATCACAACCCTTTTGTCCAATGGTATTTCCCCAAAGCTGCCTTTGCTTCTTCAGACATAGGCAGAAAAGTGAGTAAAACTTGGGGGATTTTGAGTCTTCAATTTGAAGGCTCCAATGTCATGTAAAACTGTGATAAAATGAATTTATTATGCTTTTTTCTGGTTAACTTGTCTCTTGTTCCAGAAGTATTGATAAAGATGGGGAGGAGAGAGAAAGAACCTTTTCTATCTCTACTCAGGAATCCCTTCTCATTTCTCACATTTGGTCTTTCCTGTCCTTACTTACCCCTCACTCTCCCAGTGTAACACCACACACACACACACACACACACACACACACACACACACGATCATCAGTTTCTATCTGTTCTTCCTCTCTATGTCTAGATTCAGATTGAGGGCAGTACATAAGCACAATATTTCGGTCACAAGACAGAAATAAGCACGGTTCATAAATGGGCACAGATTTGTTAGATTATGGCATCTGTTAAAGATCCTGTAAGAATTTCTCTCAGAATTTCCATTAAAAGTGATGCTTATTTGCATTTTATTACTTGAAAGAACCGAAAACAGAAAAAGTTGATCCTTTTCACAAGCTATGTAGACTAGTAAAAAAGTGTGAGAACAATTCTTGAAATGTACACAACCTAATTGGAAGAAAAAATCATTAAACTGCAGTACTTGAAGCAAACCTTTTAAAGGACATATTTTACATTCCTTGAAGTCGTTAAACCAAGGAACTTTCTAGAGAGGTCATAATGGAAGGAACTGGAACCTCAGAGTAGACCTGGCCTCTCTGGAGGCCTGCCTAGCTCCAAGTCATGGGAGAATGTCCAGTTTGGCAGGAAAACGTTTCTGAAGAATGTGGCAGTACATAAGAACCAATGATACAGCCAGGAAATTGACATCAAGTGGCAAGCAGAAGGTTGCCTAGGAATCAGAAGCAAGGAATATCCATCCCCAGATTCTCACAAGTGGCATCAGAATCCTAATCCACAATGATGGAGCTGCCTATGAGCAGGAACTAGGGTGTGGTAAATGGGAGAAAGGAGGCAGGGCAAGTGGAAAGTTTCATCTTGGGTATTCTCTGGGTAACCTTGGGAAACCTGGCAAGTTCCAAAGACCAGAACTCAGTTCTGGGTCAAGGGACACACATGGAGGTCTAAACACTACAGAATGGGAGAAGCTGAATCCAAGGAACAAGACATAGATGATCCTATGATCAAGCAAACTAGATGTGCAGTTCCATTATTATCCTTAAACCTGCCAAACTAGTAGCAGCTCTCTTATTTAACCAAATCCCAGCACAATAAGCAGGAAATCACAGCAGTAGGAAAGTCCTTGTGGATTTGTAAGGTTTCTTTTTTTTAAAGATTTATTTTGTCTTTATTCATGTGAATGTGTCTGTGTGTCTAAGTGTATGAACATGTCATCATAGGTACTTGTGGAAGCCAAAAGAGGGCATCAGATCCCCTGAAGCTAGAGTCACATGCAGTTGCAAGCCACCCAGTGTTAGTGCTGGGAACAGAACCAATCTCTGGTCCTCTGTGAGAGTAGCAAGTATTCTTAACTGATGAGTCATCTCTTCAACCCCACCAGTAGATTAGATTTGATGAACTGGACAAGTAGTAACAAGATAAGCTAGTTTTTTTTTTTTATATATAAGTTATTTTTTTTTTGCTGCTTTGTCCACAGAAGATGAGTTAAAAGAATAAGAAATTATAATGGCATGTATTATGAAAGTGTCATAATGAAAATCTTTGTTTATATGCTAAAAACTAATAGACTTACAAATCCAATAGAAAAGCAAACCATCTCCTTTTATTCCAGAACTTTTTATTAGCGTGTAAATTTAAACTATGAGAACAAATTTACTTTTCTTTTTTATTCATTTATTTATTTTTATTTTATGTGTAGGAGTGTATTGTCTGCATTTGTGTAAGTGCACCCATATCATGCAGTACCTACAGAAGACAGAAGAGGGTGTCAGATCTTCTGGAACTTGAGTTACAAATGGCTATTAACCAGCAGCTGGGTACTGGAATTCAAACCTGGGTCTTCTGCAAGAACACCCAGCACTTTTAACTACTGAGCCATCTCTCCAGCCCACAAATTGCCTTTCTGAATTTCTACTTTTTCTGGACTATACAGACTTTCTGGGCCTTGACTTCTCGCAATATGTTTTCCAAATCTTCACCATTTTTCTGGAAGCAACAGCTTCCAAGACCCTAAAATAGCAAATCTTCTTAATAGAAATGAAGCATAAAAACTTTTATATATCTAGAACACCACTGTGATTTACTGTCTGCCACTAAGTGGCACACACCCGCTGACAAATATCTGTCACACCCATGACCTAACTCATTTAGGGAAAGATTCTCTACCACCCTTGGAAGGCAAGAATTGTCCTCTTGTGAGTGTGAACATTCATGAGATGGAGACAAAAGATTTCTGTAAGCCAATGTACAATTTCTGCTATCACTGTCTATTCATTAAACGTTTAGTGACCAGTGGCACTCTGGGCCTGTAGACTATGCAGATTCAGCAACAACAACTGAGAAGCTTCTTCATAGCCAGTGTCAGCATGTCTTAATGAGCAAGGAATCTTCAGTTAAGTATTCGCGAGCAACTGCTCTGGAATGCTCCAACACCTGATAATTAACAGCTATGTGCTAAAATTAATTGTTAATAGTACTTTAGCTATTCAGGTAAGATACTATTCTTGCCCATGACAGTTTTGTACTTCATGTCTGATCTCAAAGTAGCAAGAAGAGCAATAATTTTATTTTTGCTTTCATTTTGATTTTATTCTGAATTCTACTGTTCTACCATTTGTATCTCAAGTTTCTACGCTGTAAATTTCCCAGACCATGCAAAGACCATGGAATAGAAGCAGGCTAAGTCATCCAAAGCTTTTTCCAGGCATTCAAAGCTCTTTGAGGGTGCCAATAGCACAATCAAAATAAAGGTGATGACACTGAGGTCTTATTCACTTCTGTAGCCCTTTGTGGCCATGCTATGTCATTCAACAAATGCTGATTGAATGTCTACTATGCACTTGGTACTGTTTATGAAGTTAAGAGTTAGCAAAATATGTTTTTCCAGGTCCTTTCTAACTTTATACTTTTACAAGTTAATAAATCTTAGAAAATGCAAAGATCAAGGAGTTTACAATTATGAAAGGATATCAGGTTATACAAACAAGTAAAAACAAAATTAACACAAGGCAGAGTCTATCAATGCCAAATAAAGGAAACAAGTGTTTGAAGACTTTTGAGAAGAGAATACTCAGGTTTAAGAGTTCCACAGAGTTGTTTCATTAATATAAGTGTGCGTCAAAGTTTGATAAAACAGGCCTCTGAAACCCACTACCACAGTGGACTAGAGTTGGGACCAAAATTTACATGTCTCCTAGCTTTCCACATAAAGTTGGTTTTGCTTGACACGTAAACCCTGTCTTGTGATTCAGTGTTCTGTGGAAAGCCACTAGAGTTACTGCATAGGAAAACAAACAAACATGATTCGAGCAGTGTTTGGGGAAAGTTAATGTAGAGACTGTGGGTTGGATCATCTAGATTTACTGCTGGTCCCTGAGAGAACAATGGTCCAGGTAGGAAGAATAGGACTTCAAAAAAGAGTGGGCCTGACTAAGAATGGCTCTTTGGAGATTTTAGCTTATAAAGATCTTGATGTATGGAATGAAGCCCAAGGATAATTTAGCTCTGTTCTCTCCAAGTTTCTCTAGGGTTGATCAAGAATCTCTTGGCAACCACATCAAGCCTTAGCATGGAGCAGTCCAGCCTGCCCAGCTTTGAGAACTTCAGAGCTTCCAATCATATTTCTCAAGTTTCTCATAATGATTGAAATTTTGAACACTTAAGTCCTCACTTTAAGTAAGATGCTAGTTTCATGAAGCCTGCTAATAACAACGAACATTATCCTGCACCTCAGAAAGGCTTGCTCCTCCTATCACAAGCAGGGGACCAAAGGGACTCTTTTCCTGAAGCCCCCGCTGTAAGAATTCAGCTGTCTCTAATGCTTTCTCTTTCCTAGTGAGTCATTTGGCTCCTTACCCACTCTAGCCAACAGTTTAAAACATGAGAATCCACAGCTTCACTGCGTGGAGAGGAATGTTAAATGCATGTCAGCAAACTGAAGGCATGTGGTGGTTACCAAGCCATCTTTTCTAGCCTCCCTTCAAAGAACCTTCTTTGCTTCACTGTTTCAGGATAATTAGCCAAGGCCTCTTAACATCCAGTCCACACCATCCACCTCTTTGCTCAGCCTTCCTGGAGCAAATGTCCCCATAGATTTAGCTTCTTGATCCCGGTCATTTTCTAACACCAAACTGAAAACCCATTCCTGACCTCAGCCACAAGGTTACAGAATGCCCTCCATAATGGAGAAGTTCATCCTCAAAAGCCACACAGAGTGTCATGTTCCTAAGTTCTGGACCCTTCTGGCTTTGCTCACCTGTTCTGGTGATTCATAGTATATGCCAATAGCCTTGTGTTCGTGACTTCAAAATGTGGGACCTCCTGATTCTGGCATTTGTCCCTTTGTCAGACCTAGCCTGGTCTGAAACCTTTCTCAAACATTCTAGACTAAATTTACAACTACTTGTGATTAATCTGCTTCACTCCATTAAAATGGATAATTGGAACTGGTAAATGACTCAGTGGTTTAGAGCACTTCTACTCTTTCAGAGGAGCTGGGTTCAGTTCACAGCACCCACATGGCAGCTTACAACGGTTTGTAACTCCAAGCCCTGGGGATCCAGTGCTGTCTTCTGGCCTCTGAAGGCATCAGGCACACATGTGGTGCACAAACATGTATGTAGATAGGCAAAAAACACATGTTAAAAAAGTAAAATAAATATTTTCTGAAAATAAAATAAATGTATAAGCCGAAGAGCTTTACTAATTCTCTTCTCTACTTAGTGCCATAAAGCTGAAGCTTTCACATCTAGTACTAATGGGAGATTCCCACCAGAGTCTGGTCACCAGTCACTCCCCGTTCTGCCTCCGCTATCTATGGCAGGTTCTCTGCTATCCAGTTTTTCGAGGGCTCTTAGAGTTTCTTGGTCATTTACCCAGACACATACACCAGGGTGCAATGAAGGGCCCTCTGCTGTAATTCCTAGTCAAAAGGTATAAGGGCTTGCTAGCATGTTCTGTTGGCACTCCCTGTCAGGCTTTGGGCAGGAAAAGAAATGAATTAAAAACAAATGGATAAATTTGCCTTTTAGTGATGGAGAATTAAACACTGTGGTCAGGCACCAGTCTCTTAACTTCCTATATTTAGCTAATAGATCAGAAAATAATATAAAAGTGGGAATCTTCTTTCAAATAATATTTTTTAATTTATTCCTTGAAAATCCATACATTCGGGGCTGGAGAGATAGTCAGTGGTTAAGAGTACTGGCTGTTCTTTCAGAAGACCAGAGTTTGAATCCCAGCACCTACATGGTGGCTAACAGCTTTCCATAACTCCAGCTCCAGGGGATCCAACGCCCTCTTCTGTCCTCTGTGGGCATTGGATGGTGTAAGTGCTCTCATGTACACGCAGACATAGCACTCACACACATAAAATAAAAATAAATAAATCAAGATATTTTAAAAAAGAAAAATTCATACATTCACCAGGCCTGATGATGCATGCCTTTAATCCCTACACCCAGGAGGCAGAGGCATGTGAATCTCTATGGGATCAAGGCCAGCCTGGCCTACGTAGTGAATTCCAGGCCAACTGGGGCTACAGGAAGACCCTATCTCAAAAAGACCAAAAAGAAAAAAGAAAAGAAAATTCATACACTGTCCTTTGATCACATTCAGCCACCACTGTCTGCCCCAGTTCCCAAGGGCTCCCCGCCTCCCTCCCGTCCTCTTCTTTATTATTATTGGTATTAATAAACCCTCAGTACTGCTTCCAAGTAGGTCAGGAATTTTTTATAACCACTGTGTGCCTCAGTATGTAAGGAGGCTCCTTAGAAGTTACTTTTTATAGAGAAAAGACTTTACACCTGTTGCATTCTATTTGATGCTCCAGACAGAAGGGCGTTTCTAATGACTTTGTCACAGTATAAGGCAATCTCCCTCAATTGTTGCCCCAGGTGCCTTTCCCTCTTGAGAATCTGCCATTAAAGAGGCACCCACTTGTCAGAAGAAATGAGTGAAGAGAAAAAGAGAGGATGCATTCCCACCGTCTGGAGCTGACTCTAATGAAACATAGCCATAGAATGTATCTTATACAAATATCAACCTTGCACCTTCCAGGAGGGCTCTGGCATATTTTCAACTTTTTGTCTGATTATAAACATACAGACTCATTATGGAATATTTAGAATACATATAAAGTATACAGGAAAACACTTTGTAATCTCATTACTCAGTGATTATCACTTTTAATAATTGGATCTGTCCTTTCACTGTTATTAATTTTTCTGTTCAATCATGCACACAGGTACAAATGTTTTATAAGTGTTTTTATACTATCTCCATATAATTTTGTATTCTGCTCTCACCATCAGACAAACACCATGTCCAGTGTAATTAAATATTATTTTAAAACATCAGCAAAGCTGTCACTATACTTATATTAAGATTATCTCTCCGAGTAATCTAAGTTCCAATCTTTAGTCAGAGAGACAGGCAGATGTGTTTCTCATCCACCTCAACTTCATGTTGAGAGTACATCAAAGCTCTAGGCAAAGGAGGGAGGAAAACACTGATAATAAAGCACTGCGGTGAAGACCAGGCCACCCCGAATTCTGCACTTTCCCCACTAACCAGGCCTGTGAAGGTTTCCGAAGAAGAGATGAAACCCCAGCCTCTCTTTGTCATAACAAAAAAATTTTTTAGTTGAGTTTAATTGTCTAATGTAGACTCTTATCTTGGACTTATTAAAGTAAGAAGTTAATGTTCAATGTCAGTTCAAAAACTTCCCTTCACAAATATCACAAGAGAACCTACTTTGGAAATTAAGTATCTTTTAAAAGTTGAGGAACTTTCATTAAACAAATACGAACATGATATGGTCCTTTGTGTTTGTTCTCTATAAAAGAATGATTGATTACTGGTTTCAAAAACCTATTTTACATGATTGCTGGTAAAAAAAAACAAAACCTTCCTTATTTAATCTTAAATTATATCTTTTTCAAAGCATTTTATTTACGTGTATGAGTGTATTGCCTGCACGTGTGTAAGTACACCCATGTTATACAATCCTGTGGAAGTCAGAGGAGGGGTTCAGATACTCTGGAACTAGACAGTTGTTAGCCACCATGTGGGTGCTGGGAACCAAAGCTGAGTCCTCGGAAGAGCAGCCTGTGCTCTTAATCCCTGAGCCCTTTCTGTAGCCTTTAAAAATGTATCTTTTAAAAACATTTGTATTTATTTAATTTGTGTGTGTACGTGCATGTGCGCACACACAAACACAATGGCCATGACAGAAATATAGAAGTCAAAGGACAACTTTCTTAAGTTAGTTTTCTCTTTCTATCATGTAGGTTCCAGCAACTGAATTCAGACCATCAAGCCTGAAGGCAGGCAAGCTCTCTCACTGACTGAGCCGTCTCATCAGTCATATATTTTAAATATATCTTAATTTTGAATATCTCTTTTTAGAATATAGCTTCATTGTAGACTTGGTCATAAAATCAGCACATAATTATTCCACTTTCTTTTATTTATTTTTCTTCAAAACAAAGTGAGCAGGAAGACAGAGTACTCTTTCTACCCCAGTTTGATAGTTAATATGGATTGTCAAATTGAACAAGATCTAGAATCACTTAAGAGTCAAACCTCTTGGGTGTGTCTGTGACAGAGTTTCTAGACTGAGTTCAATGAGGTGGGGAGGCCACTTGGGGGCTGGGTCCCAGACTGAAAACAAAGTAGAAGAACAGCTGACCTTCTGCATTCCCATCTCTGCTTCCTGACTCAGATGCAATGAGACCAGTTGTCTCACACTTCTGCCTCCATGACTCCCCTTCTGTGATGGACTGTACCTTCAAACTGTGATCCAAAAATCCCCTTCCTTCCTTAAGTTATTTTTATCAGGTATTTTATCACAGCAATGATCAAAATAACTAAGACACGCAGTTTAAAGGCCATTAGGTCATTAAAATTCTGAAAATGTTAATTGCCTCAAACAATGTCATAGAGTGAGTCAAAGAACTTTTCAGCATCTTTTAAGATGCTGAAAGCATCTCTTAAGCATCTCTTATATAAATACGGCTACTCTACAGTCTATCATGTTCAAAACTTGTATTTCATCCAATTCCATCAGAAAATAGATTTTAACTGGAAAACTCACTGTTTCAAATTGGCTCCAGAGGAGGGTGACCAAGGCTATGAAAACTATAACAACCGTAGTCTATGGCCAATAATGGATGAAGGAGCATCATATATTTAGCCTGGGATGATAAGATCAAGAGGAGATAAGAGAGTTTTCCGTTGTCTGAGAGACTACCCAATGGACAAATGAGCAGGCCTCTTCCATGCTGTCAGGCAAGAACAATGCATAGAACGTCAGAAAAGAAAAAAAAGTTCCTACACAAAGAGAGATCTGTCATTTGAACCAATGGAACTGTTCAACTGTTGAGAAAGCTGTTCTCTGTAACACAGTGAAGGGCTCTGCACTGTGTGTATTTAGGGAAAAACTGCCAGGGATGCTGTGGTGACTTCTCTGACTCCTGAGTCATCAGTCTATTTTGCTTTCATTTTTCATGGCTCACTCCTGCAATGTACAGTGCTCAGATAGTGACAGAAGAGCAACTACCAAGAACCAGGTGCTTCCAATGTTGCTTCCCAGATAATAAGAAATACCTTGTGTAGACAGTGAGCCCAGATGAATGGGGCAGGGGGTGGGGGCGCTGATAACCATAGGAGCCTGGGAAACTTGGTTTGCACAAGTGCACCAGGTGGTTTGTACCACCATAGAGTTTAAGAAGCACCTTTAAAAACATCATTTCATGTAATCCTCACAACAACCCTGTAGGACACATGGAAACACTGAGGTTCAGAGTTACTTAGTTGTGTGTCCAAAGTCACATCTGTAGATCTGACAGTGATTCATACACAGATAGTTTGATCTGGAGTTGAAGATCTTAGCCTCAACTAGATTCTGAAAGAGAAACACTGAGTCAGACAAGGTAGGTTAGATTTTTTTTTAAGAAATAAGACATGAGTCTAGGCATCCTTTGATACAGTAATGTAATAGGTCCAGACTCTTAGATAAAATAAGGTGATAGTTTGCATATAACTGATTTGTAGATATTCTCTTACATCCATTAAATCATCTGTAGACTGCTTAGCATATATAATGCTATGTAAGCATCCAGTACTTGTCATTTCATATTGTTTAGAGAATAACAAGAAAAATGCTTCTGCCTTCTCAGTATAGAGATATGTTTTTATCCAAGAGTTTTCAGTCCAAGATTGGTTGAATCAACAGACACTGAACCCATGAACACTACTGGGTAAGTGTATTTTTAGTCATGGTAGAACGTGGAGCGGGGCTTATAATTGGCAGTATTGAGATTTAGACATTAACTATATTGAGGTTCACTTTTTTGTCTTTTGCGAATAATTATGAAAAGGATGTACTCACCAAATAAATAATTTCAGCATGATTGCAAAGAGAACAACATTTTAATGCACTTAGCAGAAGCAATTTACATGCATACAATTAATGTGCTAATTTCAGTGATCTTTAGCTATTCATTAAAATAGGCCTGGCAGGTCCTGTACTTGGCAACACTCTGTTAGTCATTTCCTGTTATTACTTTATGTACTCAAAAGTAATCAGCCATCTATAATTTAAGACTTTTCACTAATTAAATAGTCCTTTCTCTAATTATGTCCAAATTAGAGAGGTTAGTGTGTGGATAAATATGTTTGTACTTGGTACATGCATTCAAAGATGGTGATTCTCTGTATGTGGCAACAGGGACCAATAAGTGATCCAACATCTTTAACACACAGTGGAAGGGAATGCTGTTAGAGAGAGTAAGAAAGGTCTTTTGACTTAAAATATTAGCAGCATAAAAAGAGGATTCTCATTGCGCTGGGTTTTGCGTTCCATCTTGTAAACGTGGCCAAGTCTGGATTTGTTGTCCACCGGGGAATAACAGCACAAGGATCATGTTTTTTTCAAGCTTTTGCCCAAAAGATGAAACGGAACAAAGGTTCAGGGAGAGAAGGAGTTAAAGGTTGTATTTGAAGGAATGTGTTAGCTGACATTGATCAATTGGTAATTTTGTGATTGTAGGTTTACTCACACGGAGGGTTCAAAAAACAGATCAATAATGAAGCCATGGTGAAGATGCCAAAGAAAAGGTGATTAATGAAAATGGTAGAGTCGCAATCTGCTGCGTGGTAGGAACGCTCCTTCATTCAGCACCCTATAAATAAATATGAATCAGATGGAGAGGGAACACTCTTGGAATGTCGTTGAAGCCAGGCAGAATCTCATCTGAGCGCATGCTTCAAAGAGCAGTTCCGCACATCCAAGAAGCACGTTTACATTCTCCTGTGCACAGTCTCTGTAAGCGGCCCTGCTCCTGCATTATGCATGGTTCTGACGCGGTGTGACATGAGCAGCATTCTAAAGGTTCTAAAAATGATTTCCAGTTTTATTTTCTGTGTTATATTTTACTGATGCCATTTAAGTTAGAATTCTACTTTGTCCGCAATATCTTATTTCTACCCACATAGCATTTAATTATCCAAATAGTGCTATAACCTAGGACAGTATAGATAAGCACAGATTTTGTGTGGCCTTGAAAGGACCTTTTGTTTTGAAAACCATGCTTTGTTCCATCATACCCACTGTGCAGATTTCATATGCAATGAGTGTTAGGCAGATCCCAACACATTACACCTGGGAGCTGATAATAACCAACAATGAGTGGTGTTGAAAATGAATGCCAAAATCTAGGACAGCTCAGCATGAGAGTGTAGGGTGAGAACACTCAACTTCTTAAATACAGAACTCCAGAAAGGGTTCATTGGAAGCAATCTTGAGAGGAAGCCCAAGGCTTCCTCTTCTTGGTCTTCTGTCACTCTGCTCCTCCTGCAGAAACTAAGTGCTTTTTTTTCTCTCACTTTTGAGCTCTGTCACTAAGAATGGGTTTATAATCAACCCTTAGCACCCAGAACGTGTCATGTGAGGAAATTAATTCCTTACATTTTACATGTGCATTATTTTAGACTATTGGTCCTCTATTAAATTATTTTATCAGTTAGTAGATGAATAGTCAGGGGCTGTACTTGAGCAAATGTGCAAATAGTTTTATTCACAGATCTCCTTGTTTTTAATGATCCAGATAGAGGCTGTATCTGTGGTACATTAAAGATAAAATTAAATTCTTTCAATTAACCTCTTAATTTGATCCATGAGAGAGCATTGAGGACTGAGATCTTCTTTTAAAATTCTCCTAGGTAGTTTCAGCATCTACTAATAGTCAAGTGATTACTATGCATGTTCCTTTCTATGAACGGAAATAGAGACATCTAAGAAAAGTACATGTATGTATAGAGCATGATATATATGCGAGGTCCTGTATACTCACTTCTGTATGTACGTTACCGGCATGTACTTCTGGATACAAAGTTGTCCTCATGAGCTAGCAGCAGTTAGGGCTGTAATCCAGCTCTGATTCTCCCTATCACATTGGGAAGAGACAACACTTTGGACACCCTACAGGAATACTTTTTTCTACCTCACATAAAGACATCATACATGGAAGTGCTAATGCTGATCTTACTTCATAATCATAATTGCTCTGTGAAAAATGTGCTTGTAGGTGAACATGAGAGTTATGGGGTTAAAAAACTTGTTTCACGCATCACAAGTAGCATGACTCATCAGAACTTGAAATTAGATGTGTCTGAATTGATGTCCTCAAAACAAAAGGGAAAATGAAGGCAAACTCACATATTTATATTATTGATGTGTTTAGAGCACTCTGCGAACAATAAAACTGCAAAACCAGCAAGCTTAGTTAAAGGCAGTGAGCCACACTTTCAGAGTATCTGTGCCCTATTGTAATTATTTCATCAATCAGGTGGTTGAGCAAATGTGAAAACAGTTTTCTTCGCAGATCTTATTTTCAATATTCCAGATAGAGGGTGTATCTACGATACAGTAAGCATAAAATTATGCAATGTCATGGGCACACTCGGTGCAGTATGCTTCTGAAGTATGCAGAAATGGGAGGAGGGTGCTGGATAGTACAGCGCAGTGGTTCTCAAACAGTACTGGACTGTGGAGTCACCAGCAAAACTTGTTGAGCAGAGACTGTGGGTGCCATACTGCAATATCTGATTCAATAGGACAACAGAAAATCTGTATCTCTAACAAGTTTCCATTCTGTTCATTCAGAATCCAAAATTTAAACTTTGAAAGATTACCCATTTGTTTTAAAGTTGAGCTAAAAATCTATTAATCTTTACATGTGTCAATACTGTTTAAGAAGGTAACAGGAGTAAACCAGACAAGGTAGTACATGCCTTTAGTTTCAGTATTCAAGAGGCAGAGGAAGGTATATCTCTGAGATCAAGACCAGCCTGGTCTATTTAGTTGTAGGCCAAATTAGGATACAGGGACACCCTGTCTCAAACAAGCAAAACCCAACCAACCAATCAAAAACAGCAAAAAATGAACATAACACAGAGAAACGTCTTGCAGGGTTGTCATGGTGGCCCCAGCTATCTGTTTACAATCAGACTATACTAAAGATTGAAAGACTAGTAAAAGGGAGCAAGGTGAGCTCTGACTAGGTCTATTGTGAGAAGCCCTGCTTAATATGACCATCTTTGGGAAAAGGCATTACTGGACCTCCTAGACAAAATCATAGATTGGAGGTCTGCCCTGTTCATTGCATATTTATTCTTGTCTGCTTACTCATTTTTCATATATGAACAAACACAGTCAAGCACAAAGCATCTCTTTTGTGATCCTTCCTAAAGTGTGAAATAAATATTCTAATAAAATGTTTAATAGAGTCTATTCAGTCTATTCCAGTTAAAGAAACATATTGTGAGTTTCATCCATAATCATTTCCTTTGTGCACTAACACTTTGCAGTCAATCTTGAATTAATCTTGGTTTGTCATGATAACTGGGAGTAGAATGTTCAAAACTCCCTTTCCTGGTCCTTCAATAAACTGTCTAAGGAATAGTCTATTCAAAATATCTTGGTCTTGTCTATGAATGTATTCAGCCAGTGTGTTGTGAAAGACAGTACTTTAGTCTGTACATCCAACATTGACACTGTGCAACCAGAACCCTGTGTCTGTCTACATACACTGAATGACCAGGCCCCATTCATTTGTCCACAGCAGATCCAGAAAAGTCATGGTCTTCCCTATTTTATTTCTCTTTTCCCCCTACTGTCTTTACTTATTAACATACTTTTAGTCTTCCATTAAAGACTCTCAGTTCTCTCACTTGCTTTGTAATATGAAGAAAAAGAAATTTAAGAATGAGTCAATCTGTTTTCTGAGTGATGGAAGAAGAAACTTGTAGCATTTAATTAGCGCTAATTTAAGAAGTTGATCTTAGTCTTCAGGATCAAATCCCTCAAGGGAAATCGTGATGCAATTGTTTGATGTCTTTCACTCAGGTGGTTACTTCAGCTTTGTAGTTTAGTTATGTCTGGGGAAAAATACATGAGACGGGTGGGCTAGTCTTGATTCCCATAGCAGTGTTGTCTCGACAGTTTGATCCAAGTTCTGGAAATCAGGTTTTTCTGGCTCTGAAGTACTGACAAGTCTGTCTCTGCCTTTAAGGACAGTCTTGCTTGGAGAGGTATTTTCTTTGATGTAGATGTCAGGCTAACACAGCCATCACACTGCACCTAATACATTTCCTTCATGAAGACCACAGGTAAAAAAAAAAAATGTTGTCTGGCTTTCATGTGATCTATGAGAAATGAGAGTTTCCCAAGACGTTTTTAAAGGAATCTACTAAGAAATTTTTAATTGAAAAAGAATTATTGTGAACATAAAGGAGTACTTTGAAATGAACCTGAAATTCAGTATGTCATATGAGACATACAATAGGGTGGGCTATCTTATATGACAGGCCAGAGCCAGAAGGGTAACAGGAATGTAAAAATAAAAATCACATTTGCCTCTTCAAGTCAGGTTGTCTTCTCGAGGGACATTTTTAGCTCCTCAATTCTGAACTAGTGACAGTAATAAGAATAAAAATAACAATGCATGGGGCTGGCTGCTGAGGCAGAAGCTGAAGTTTTCTAAAGAGAAACCATATATTGTAAATTGCCAATCCCTTACCTTCTAGCAGTGGAAACATTAATTGACTGTGGAAGGAGATGTTTTTAATTAAATAGGTATGAGACAAATAGGCATCTATTATTCTAGAATAAAGGTTGGGCTTTCTTTCTATTTTCCCCTGTGAAAAAGCCAATCCACATGATTTGCCATGGGATACAGTTCTGCAGATGCTGTGACGGGTACGGGGAAGTTTCTCAGGTGATTTTTAAAAAGGAGAGTGGTGGGAAGCCACCACCCCAGTTCTGTCTGAAACTATAGGTTAGTCAAACACCTCTGGCTGAGTGAGGCTGACATGGATAGGGTTAGCTTGGGATCCCAAAATTGCTCATAAAGAGCAGATTATGCAAGAAAGATAGAGATTCTAAGCCAGATATGGATTGTCGCTTACAGTGATTACTTCTGAGGAAAACTTGTCTAAATCAGCCATCCTGGTTCCTCTGCTTGCCACAGAACTGGATTATCTGTACGGGTATGTGTGTTAGTGTATGAACCCAAGAGCTGACTGATGTGTGTGTTCCTTCTTTCTGCTGGTACTGGGGGACTTGACCGTGGATGGGAAAGGCTTTCTCTCCCTCAGGTTCATCAGGGCAGCATGGAAAGACATCATCATTTTTACAGCCAAGACTATTCAGTAAGGCCAGAGGCTGTAGACAACCAGCCAGCTGATTTTCTCCAGATGAAATCTGATTATAATTCCAGCTAACCACAGGATCTAGATAGCCTCTGGGTTACTGGGTTCTGCCAGGGCAGAAGTATTCTTAGAAAGCCAAGGTGGCTTCTCCATAGCACACTGAATTGAATATTAGAGGAGATATGATCTTATTTTTTTGGCATTCCTGAATGTTAGTGAATCTGTGCAAACATCATATATCAATTAAAATTCATTTTAACACAATATTCCAGCCACTTTCAAATCAATTCACATACTATCTTGTTTAATTTTTACTATGTTTTATTCTACAAAAAAACCATACAGTTATTAAATGGAGAGAAAGGATTCAAACTAAGTCTCATGTAACAGCAGTTTTCGAGAAAGTCAGTACTAATGATCTCAAATACTATTATAATAATCTGTTAGAACAGGAAATAATAATTAGCTTAGGACCTCTTCATTTAAGGGGTTAGCTAAATAATCTTTCAAAACGAATCCCTCAGGGATAGTATTGATTTTTTCAGAGGAAAAACAAATGGAGTTCCATATAAAAATTACATTTCAGAGGATAATTTCTAGGAAATTCTGAGGGTAAAGCAATCAATGAGGTTGTCAACAGATTTAATACTTTACCTCTTTACACATTTATACTGTGTACCTAACCTTAATTGCTCTCGATTGCTGGCCTTACAGACCTTAAGATTTAATGAAATTAAAGTTTAATTTGTCACCTTGAGAAGGTTTATTTCTAAAAATGCACGTATTTGAAATACCAGCAATAATACAAGTAAAGAAAAATTGCTTTCCTCCTCACATCTGTTACTGGTCCTGTGTGCACCATGTCAACCAATCAAAGCCCTGAGGCCATTTCTCTTTTTCCCTTTTCTTTCATTTTTATAGTCAGTAAGTCACTCAGGCCTGTCACTCTTCCCCACCTACTTATTTAATTTTCCTACATCCAAGAGGAGTTTTGCTGTTGTTGTTGTTGTTGTTTGTATTTTGTTTTCCTAGCCTGACTATTTACTTCTATAAATCCTACCACTGGTCACCTCTATACAATATTCCGAATCTCTTAATCAGTCTGGCTCCCCTTCTCTCTGGGAGCCACACCATACAATTCTAAGATTGACATCCCTAAACACTACTTTGTATATGTCATTTTTATGGTGTTCTTTGACTAGCTAAACATACAAGTATTCTTCAGCTTAGGGTGGGGTGATACGACACCTCCCACTCTGCTCTACAACTATCTTAATGGGAAAATGCAGTTTATATATTTAAACTGCTAAACATAGCAGTTCTAGCCCACCTTAAACATGCTCACAACACTTAACAGTATCCTGAAATAGAGCAAAATCATCTAACATTGTCTGACGTCCATCCCATTTTATAATAAAACTGTGAAAATCTCATATAAATATACAGATGGGCATTTTATAGATAGGAAGAAATGTGAAAAATATAAATGGAAAAACAACAAACAAACAAAAATTTCAACCTAGTACACTGTAGGGCATAGGTTGCTTACCTTCATAGATTACTAGGAGTCAAAGTTTGCAACTCTGTCCAGCATTATGAGAGAACAGAGTCGTGCATAGTACCTGCCAACGATGACTTGACTATTTTCCAATTTTACAATGGTTATACAATATCCACTTTCAGAAGAAATTGTACTTGAATTTTGAATTTGTTCTTTCCTTGGCCTAGCTTTGGGTAGCAGACACTTCCAAGAGCCTAGACAGCAGCAGTGAGCTCCCAGTCAACCACAAGTAAACCGAGGCTCTTCGCTCTATTTTTTTTATAAATATTTTACTTACTATTTTTATTTTTGTGTGTATGAGTTTTTTGTCTGTAGGTACTGGAGTTACAGTGGTTACTAAGTGTCATGTAGGTGCTAAGAATTAAACTCAAGTCCTCTGCAAAAGCAGCCAATGCTCTTCACCACTGAGCCATCTCTCCAGTCCCTCATCACTCTACTATTTCAACACCTTTTGAAAATACAGGTGTTTAATAAGTTATCTAAATCTTTCAGTACTTTCTTATAAAATGGACCTTGCGTTACATGACTTTGCCCAACTCCAAGATAATATGTTCCAAACATGTTTAAGCTAAGCTATGTTGTTTAGTAAATTAGATCTATAGAAAGCATTTTCTACAATGGGTTTATTGGGATTTAACCCACTGTTGCTCAGGAGTAACTCTGTGTTCTTGAATAGTCAAAGAAGGTGGCCGTTAAAATTGATAGATACAAATAAATGTTAGTTGGATTGTAACCCCATCATAAGTTGAAGAACAAGTACATACTTTAACATAGCAATCAAAAGAAGTCACAGTAGAGTCCCATCCCACATTTTCTGTTTGCTTGCATTGCTGTTCTGAATTCAGTCCTTTGTTCCACTGCCCTACACCTTAACAGCCTGTCTTTTCCTATTTTTAACTTTTACTTCATTCCTCTAACAAAAGAGTTCCTTCCCTAGTACTGTCTATCTATATTTACCTTTTGAACGTCTCTGGAAGTTCAAGTTAGATTGTACTTTCTACAGTAAATTACCAATTGTTAACTCAAATAAAAGAGATAGGTCATGCTAAATGTCCATTATTTACCTGACTTATTTATCACAAAAATATTTAGTGTATAGATACCTGAATATATACACAGGAAATATATATATATATATATATATATATATATATGCTATATATATTATTCAAACCTGGCTTGAGAGTGCATACATTGTGAATCCTTATGGCACTTGTTGTTAAACATACATTTATACTCATAACACTATGAATTTTTATATTGTGTTTAAATACACTTTATAAAACTATTCATATTTCTGCTTCATAAAGTTCTAGTTAGCTTATTTGTGTGAAATCTACCCTTTATGAGGATTTGTTTCTATGGCCCTGAAAGAGAAAACATGGAGTGATGGCAGCAGACTGCAACCAGTCAGGTCAAATTTTGTTACTATTTTGGTTGTTACTTAACAAAAATACCTCTGCCTCACAAAGTCCTAGGGTGAATTTTCCATGTAGTGCTAAAGCAGTTTTGTCCTTCCTCATACTCAGTCTGTAATTGGCATAATTGTTCAGTGTCTGTAGATGTACCAACTGTCACCACATGACTTTGTGACTCAGATAGATTTTATAGTTCATACCAAAGAAAAAAACACTCTGATGACCAGTGATATCCTTTCAACTGACAAATCACTTCTTGTTACTCCTGGCATCTCCTACACCTTGCCCATTAGAAAGGGGAAACTCCAAGGGATGCTGCAAATGGAAGCAGAAAATGAGAACAAATACCAGTCATTTCCATACTGATGGGTTGTAGGTAGACTAGATTTTTAAATTGGCTATTTTGAGACAGATATAGGATTTTGCTGGTTAGATTAAAAAGCTAAGTTCTGTAACTTTCATGTACAGCAGGTTTTAATACCAGGGAGAAGATTTAACTGTGGCACAAATGGCAACTACTTTCTTCCTCTTAAATGAGTGAACAACTCACTTCACTCAGAGGAGAATTATTGATATGAAGCCTGCCACATCAGGTTAATGAGAGAAGGCTAGCATGGGCCTAACTGCTGTAGGACAAACTTGGGGAGATGCTGTGGATGCGCTATCTGGCTGCTAGCCCACTTGCCTTCTAGAATCTCTGGAAAGACTCTCCCTATGAAAAAGAACTGCCTGACAGTCACTCGAAGCCTCACCTGACAGAACGAGCTTAGTTTCTGCCATTTGAGTTTTCCAAAGACTCAGATTTAGACCTTGAGGAGATAGAAGGCTTGCAGTAAAAACTAAAAGGCACTGGGGTGAAAGTTATTACCCTTTTGAAAGACTTTCTAATAAAAGCCAAGAGCATGAAGCAGAGATATCCTGCTACCATTTGCTATAGAATGACCTGGTTTGAGAGACAGGCACATCCCCCACTGAAGAGACAGTAGGAAAGAGAGGAGGCAATAGTGCATCCAGAGCATGGGCAGTCTGGGGCACTCCAGGGTGAGGAGCTGTCTTATTAATGACCTCATGGGAGTCTCGCTTGTAATGCCTCAGCAGAGGAAGCGTGTTTGATAGCTTTAGTTGTCAACTTGAAACACCTGCAAAGAGAGCGTCTTAGAGAGGGAATTGCTCTGTGGGACTGGCCTGTGGGTGTGTCTGTGAGGCATTTTCTTGATTGTCGAGTAATGTGGAAGGGCCAGCCCACTGTGGGTAGTGCCACCCGTGGGCAGCTGGTCCTGGGTTGTATAAGAAAGCAGGCTGAGCATGGGGGAGGGAAGCAAGCCAATAAAGCAGCCTTCCTCAATGGTTTCTTCTTCAGTCTCTGCTCCAGACTTCTTGAGTTCCTTCCCGGACTTCCCTCTGTGAAAGATGGATCAATCAGTTGAAATTAACCCTTTCTCCCCAAGCTGCTTTTGGTGAGGGCATTTTGTCACAGCAATAGAAAAGCAAACCTGAGCAGAAAGGACAGGTACTTGGAGGGCTAAAGTCCCACCAAGGGAAGTGAAGCATGGCGTGAACTCTCAGAACAACATTGTTTGCACTCAGGATGGTTTGCATGAAGAGTAATAATATAGCTCACATCTATTAAACATTCCAGAATCTTTTGTTTAATAATTGATTTGTTAAGTTGATTTTTATGAGGCAGGAAGTAATATTTTCTTCAGGAGATGAAGCAATTGGCTCAAGGATAAGAGAGGATCAGTCATAGGCAACTGTATTAGTCAGGGTTCTCTAAAAAACTGAATCTGTAGAATGAATACACATAAATACATATTATATATAATTAGATTAGCTTACAGGATAGAGTGCGAGTAGTCCAACAATGGGGCTCAGAATTCCATAGTTGCTCAGTCCACGAGGCTGGATGTCTCAGCAGTAACAATCTGGCCTGATAGATTCCAGGAGATCCATACTCTTCAGCCTACGTCAGAATCTGAAGAAGCTGGTCACAGCAGCAAGACAAACTCACCAGTGAGTAAGAAGGCAAGTGGCAAAAAGGGCCAGCCTCCCTCCTGCCATGGCCTTTTATACGGGCTGCCATCAGAAGGTAATGTCCACATTTAGTGTGGGTCTTCCAGCTTCAAATGATCCAGTCAAGAAGATCTTTCCCATCTCATTTAATCCCAGACCCAGTCAAGTTGACACTCAGGATTAGCCGTCACAGCAACCAACCCAGGTTATGTAGGCAACTTTCTTGCATCGTGTGAGAAGCTAGGGAAGGTTGTTATAAACACTAACTACAAATTCCTTGTTCCTACAAGGACAGAACGGATGCGGTTATTTAACATTAGCTGAGCATCCATTAGAGCCAGGTGGATTGAGGTTTCTTTCTGTCAAATGAGCCAGAGAATCTTCGTAGCCTGGTAAGGGGACATCCCAGAGCAGGCAGCCTGCCATCAGAAGAACAGGTTGAGGCAGGTGCAGGAGTCCTGCGGACTACCACAGCTGCAGCCTCATTGTCTTTGAGGCTTCATGGCAAGCGTTCTCAGAGGTTAGTTATCACATTTGGGGAGATCTTATCCCCTTGATGTAGACAGAGGCAGAGTGAGACAGAATTCTTTCTGTATGCTGGGAACTAGGAAGGCTCAGTTATTAATACTTTCCTAGGCTACACTTTGGGAAATTTAATTCTTAGCACACACTACTCTCAGGAAACTCACTATCTTACTCTGGACATCCGTTTCTTATATTCCAAAATCAAGAAGTTTGAGTAGCTTAACATTCAATTTTCCTTTTAAACTAAGACACTTCAGTTAGATAATTAAGAAAATACCTCTTATGTTTTCATTATATTTTACGAAGAGAAAGAGCGAATGAGCCCAAGGTTACAGAAACAGAGGTGAAGGAGCTCCAGTTTTTCAAAGAAATAGATTCAACCTTTCCTCATTCTGTTAAAATATCCCACAGGATATTTTAGGGGCCAAGATAAGTCACAGTCTCCTTTACTCAGGACCAGTGTATGAAAAGACTGAGGTGCTATATCCCAGGAGGCTCTGAAAGCCACTCTGTTGGCTGACAATCGGAGACACACTTCTTGACCTTGTAAACAGTGAAATTTTAGGATTCATCTACTTTAGAGGAAAGAGAAACCATTGTCGCTTAGAAGAGCCTAGATAAAGAGAGTCCTGTTTCCACAACGTCCTGCACTGTGAAGAAGAGCCTTCAGTACAGAAAGGTCTGGTGGGGATCCCCAGGGGGGAGAACAGGGTGACCTCTAACTTCTTTATTCTTGTGCGTTTCTGCTTTCTTGGACTTTTTGGTACATGTAGCAGGTCCCTGAGGATTTGAAATACAACAGGTGGCTTGGCAGGCTCTGTCCAACAGATGCAGAAGAAGCATGACAAATGTTCTGTCAGCAAGATCAGCCAGCTTGCCTACAGCCTCTCTCTCTCTCTCTCTCTCTCTCTCTCTCTCTCTCTCTCTCTCACACACACACACACACACACACACACACACACACACACTATACTTTTTCTCCTGTCCTGCACTGTCCTTCTGGCAGAGGACTGTAAGGTATGGCGAGGAAGAAGGCTTTCTACTGTGTGAATGTATAAATCACTAAAAATGGATGCTCAGAAAGCCAGTCGTGCTTTTATGTCACCATTGTGCTAACATTGCAGCTAATTAAGCTCTACCTATAGGCAGACATGGACAGAAAGCTAAACAAGAAACCAAGGCATCCTGCAAAGCAACAACATATGGACATGTTCGCTCAGGAATAATCCAATTATCTGATCTTAAGTGCAAACGAAACCAAGTACACCACCCAGCAAAGAAACAAAGCTGATGCTATGATACTAGTACCATGATCATGGCCTATGTTTTCATAGCATCAGAGCTTAGAAACTGCCTAAAGATGTTTCTAGGTAAAGAAACCAAGAAGAGGAAAAGAAACTATGTGATCTCTATTTTATTAATTGTCATTATGTTTTTATTTAATTTTGTAAGAATTAGGTAAAATACTGTTCCTTCACTCAACGGATTTTCAACTTACTAAATAAAATTGTCACATAAACAACCAATTAAAATATAACAGAGCATTAGTGAGGTAAAACAGTAAAATAACACAAAGGAAGACCATATCAGAGAGAGCTTTGAAAAAAGCAGGCAGCTGAAAGGAGAAATTCGGGGTTTAATTATCCGACTTTTAAAAGTATTTTATTTTTATTTATGTACCCCTCAGGGTGTAGGCGTGAACATGTGAGCACAAGTGCTGCTGGAGGCCAGAAGAGATTCTCAGATCCTCTGGAGTTGGTGTTACAGGTGCTTGTGAGCTGCCTGATACAGGTGCTGGGAACAGAATTCAAATTCTATGCAAAAGTGGTACATAACCACTGAGCCATCTCTCCACACCACACCAAGTCTTCATTCTTTTATAGTCTTCAAAGCCATTGAAATTCCATCACTGGCCCATGCCATTGTCAATGCTTAAAAAACATGATTGGAGAGATGAGGTCATTTGACAAACAAAATTGTTACCCTTCCAAAAAAAAAAAAAATCAGGAAAAAAAAGAATCTCTTTGTTGCTCCAAGCAAGTCAGTCTATATGGATCCTTCTCAACTTTACCTTCGTTCCTAGGCTTTGCAAAATATCCTACTTTCTGACTCAATTTATTCTCAGGCTATGATGACAACAAATGTGATGGTATTCTAGATATATAAACCTGGTTATAATTTGGTCATTGTCGACAACAATATCTACACTCTATCTTAAAACCCTTATGAAAAGGATAAAAGGATAAAAGTATTTAAGAAATTAATTTCTTCTTTCTTGGTATCTTAAATTTATTCAAACTAAATATATTTTCCTTGGAATTATTCCACCAATTTTAAAATATGAATGTCTTATAGAATATTAGATTAAAAAGTGTTATCCATATTTTCCTGTAAAGTTGAGATAAATCCACAAATTTACCAGGTTATAATTGACCCAGTAGATATAAGACAGAAATATTAAGTCTCTTAAGAGTGTTTATGCTAAAAATGTATCAAATTCTATTCTGAAAGTACACTGACCTGTAAAAGTGTTTGTCTTCTTCTAGTAAATAGAATCTTTGTGTAAATAGATACCTTCTTTGAACTGAGGTTTATTTGCTCTAAGCAGACTGATGTATTGGATCTCTTCAACAGTGTCCTTGTTACCCAAGAGAATCAGCCAGTCTCCAGATTTGCACTGCAGCACATAGGACCCAACAAAACTCAGGGTAAATAAAGTGGAATGCTTTAATCTTGTGAAACTGACAACTCTTTCTGAAGATAAACCATAACAAAAATCTTATTTGTTGAAGATTTTGTTGTCAAAAATATATTCCTCAGCAGTAAAATAAATAAATAAATAAATAAATAAATAAATAAATGACTTTGAAATTGGCTTTGCATTGCACAGCATCACAAAAATGCAAAGACAATCTAAGTACTTTGAAAGATGAGCGACTCTATCATATCCCTGACTTTGTAATCTGGAAGTTTGTTTAGCACCTCCTCCATCCCTGCTCAGTCTACAACACGGCAAACTCTGGGAGACCACAGCCCCTGTAGAACAGAGAGACTGAAGAGATATCTCTGTGGGTGAGAGTGTGCACTGCTTTTGCAATGGACTCGAGTTCAGTTCCCAGCACCCGTCTCAGGCAGCTCATAATGGCCTGTAATCCAGCTCCAGGAAATCTGATGCCTTCTGACCTCCACAGGAGATTACATTCATGTGCATATATCCCCACAACACATACATATCATTAAATATAAAAAATAAAGCTGAATGTCATTTATTTTTCATTACTTTTTCTGTTAATTTTTTAATTATTAAATTTGATCATTGATAACTTCATGCATATATGTAATACATTCTGATTACTCTTATCCCATACCCTTTTTTTATCTCCCTCCAACCCACAAAATCCTCTCCCTTTCTACAAATGCCTTTTTCTACTTTCATGTCTTTTTGCTTTGCTTTGTAACCCACTGAGCTTAGCCATGGCTCTCTGAGTAACCATGGATTTGGAACTATCCTGGTAGACTCACTATGAAGACATTGGGTCCTCATCTCCCAGATGAGTTCAGGAGGGAAGGGTGGGGCTTCATGAGCCCCTCCCCAACCCATGACTGATTTTGACAGGGCCAGTCTTGTGCAGGCTCAGAGCATGTGAACACAGCTGCTCTGAGTTCTAGATTGCACTGGCTATGTCCAGCCCTGAAAATGACATTTTGCAGGTTATCTTCTCCTTATCTTCTGGTTGTTACAATCTTTCTTCCTCCTCTTTTGCAATGTTCCCTGAGCCTTAGGAAAAGTGGCAGAAATATCTTAGTAGGGGCTGAACATTCAGCTATCACTTTCTGAACAAAAGTACCCAGGGAAAAAACCCTACATCTTCAATGAACTTTCTGCAACTCTGATCAAATGATTAGAACTTCAATGATTGTGGAGAGTTTGGAATGCTCAAAACCTAATTACAACTCACCTTGGGCTATCTTTAGCCCCCTGAATAGTCTTTACTTGCCAAGTTCTATGTCTGACCTAACATCTTGTGACTAAGAGATAAAAACCTTTAGAATGCAATAATTTAATAAAACCTAGCTCCACCAACCAAAAGGCTGAATGGGATCAGATAGCATCTGAGACCTATATTTGAAATTTCTCTTTTGCTCTGACTGCTTATTTAATTTTTCCACCAATATATTTGAGAAGTGCCTTGATTTATGACTTTCTTTGTTTTCTTACCTTAAAGCTTCATGAAACTGCTTCCACATTAGACATGGAATTGGTGGTGACTCAAATCTGTGCTCCCAGATCATGGTTACTCATATTGAGCTCCAGAATAAACTGTCTTTTATCCCCTTTGAGGTGTAACTTGTACTTTTATGTTGACAGCTAATTCTCAACACCTTGGACAGCATTCATCACCACTCACTACAAAGAAAAGCTTCTTTGGGTAAGGCTGACTGTAACATTTGTCCTGAATCAGCACCTGTCCCCGACCCTGTTTCCACATCTTCTGTCATGATCTGAGTGTCATTTCTAAGGCAAGTCTTTCTTAACGACTATGCTCCACATAGACGTCTTTTCTGTGTGCCCCCACAACCTCTCATGCACAGTTCAAAAGCTGCATTTCTCAGTGCCATTATCTTCGAGTTACTAGCTGCTTGCCCTTCAGAATAAGGAGCATGACTTATTCAACTTTGTTTTCCCTTTCTGAGTATCTGGGACAAAGTACCTGTCCAATAAATGTTTATTTGAATGAATGAATAAATGACAAGCAAATAGTATCTATCCACAAAATAAGAAAGTCATTCTGTGTACATTAGCAAAACAGTATCTTTGAACCTTTCTGTTTATTCCCTGACCTATATTTGAATGGTCAAAGATAATCTAAATTTGGCTTCTATGAAAAATCTGGCACATAAATTTTCATATTCACAGTATGATTTCCATCTTGGTCAAAAGGGGTTTTTAAATAAAAAATGTGGGGTGTGTGTGTGTGTGTGTGTGTGTGTGTGTGTATTCTGCCTAAATATTACTTAGAAACAATGGCACAGGCTTATGAGCACAGTGATAAATTTATAATCTGAAATTCAGTGATTGTATTCCACTGTGACCAGGGTATATAATTCTTTCTTCAGGCAAGGGGCTGTCAATAGGCAGCTTCCAGAAATAATGAATGTTTGCAGTCATAATTTCATGGGTTGACTGAAACTTAATGGCCTTTATTTCCAATTTACTTTGTGATATGTTCCAGTAGAAATAGTCCTAAATGAAATATAGTCTATTACAGTACTATTTAACCCTCTATTATTTTGTTAATCAGTTGATGCTGTTTGTTTGGGTTTATGAAGTAAGCCGTGTGGGGTATCTCACTTCTCTGTTGCTTCTGGTTCAGTCTGGTCATCATTGTGCACAAGGTTCTTTAGTGACTGCCTTGGAGATGAGGATGCTTGCTTCATCTTCCACAGCTAGTTTTGCTCTTAGCCCATTATAGTTATTGAAGTATCACCAGGAACAGAGAAAAGAGGAAACAGAAAGATGAAATACAGATTTGTTTTCCTATTTATTTTCCATAGATGCAATTGAAGGAAATGTGAATATTCATGAATTAATGAAAGTTTTGTCTCTAACAGTGGAAAAGTATGACTATTTGAAATAGAGGATTTTATGTATTAGTGTTTAAAGATCCACATGTAGAGAGACAACTGAGCTACTTTGTACCACACGGTGTGCAATCAGCATTTTAGGGGAAGAAGAAATGAGAGCCAGCATCTCATTGCAGCTCTCTGTGTTGGTGAGGATGGAATACAGAAAATGCTCTTGCAGATTGTTCTCCCTCAGGGGCTCACATAGGGTCCCCTTGATTGTCTCTTTGATTATTTGTGAGACAGGGTCTCAGTATTTGTCTCAAGCTGGCCTCAAGATCTTGATCCTCCTGCCTCAGCCTCTAAATTGTTGAGAATGCAAGTGTCTGTCACTACACCTGGACTCACATGAGGTTCCCTTGGCATGGTATTGCAAAAATATTCATGACTGATGTCTATTCTAAAACATAGGAATCAAAATCTCCCAAGACAGCCCAGATGAAGCTATTTTAAAAGCAAGTAATTAATTCTCCAAATGGATATGATGCCCATTTTTGTAATAATAAATCATTATGAATTATTGGTATTGTCCAGACTGTGTCAAAGTCAATTAATTCAATGGAAAAATAAAAATAAAACAGTTTAGAACAAAGAACAAAAAATCATTGGTAAGACTTTGCCTTTGGCTCCTGTAGGGAACAAAGGCCATACCCACTTGTGTCTAGACAATAAGACACTGATATGGTTATCCAGCATGAGCCAAGATGGCTAACACTAGACATTCATTTTGCTATGAGTCAGAATAAAATGACTGACACTGGATGTTGGAGGACTGCAAAAATAAACAGTGATGTAAACTGTTATGCAATCGGTTTTGGCAAGAAACTATATTTGTGAGATTTCTTATAAACTGCCCTTGGTCCCAGAGGCACTCGCTCTTGAAGAGTGGGAGGTATCTGCCTAGTGGCCTGTGTGCTAATGAGTGGTTCCACCAATCTTAAATATTCCTAGTGACCTTCTATCAATGGCTCCAGGAACTTTGCTTCTACAGCTCCTCTTTCACGGTGTGCATTGCTACAATGCTTCTGTAATTTTTGTGATACTGGTGCACAGAGGAGAACATAGTTCCTATACTCATTCTGCAAGAGAACAAACATAATCACCTCAGGTCACCTTCTGCCTAAACTAGAACAAAAAAAATCACACCCACACAGCCACACACCCACACCCACACCCACACCCCCCCCATATATATATATATATATATATATATATATATATAATCCCTAACTGGGTAGGATAGCTGTATCAAAAAACAAGAGATAGCAAATGTTCATAGGGGGATAAAAAAGTAGGAACTTTGGCATAATATTGCTGGGAATGTAAGTTGATAGAAACATTATGGAAGTTCCTCAAAACCACAACAATAAAACTAACACATAATCCAGCAGTCCTGGGTCTGGGTCTGAGTATATTTCTCATGTAAAGAAGTCATTATATCAAAGAGATAGATACCTGTGCTTCCTCATTCATAGCAGTACCATTCCAATGTTTAAGATTTGGAAACAGCCTAAGGATCTGTGGATGGAAAAACTGATAAAAATGCAAATTTTACATACATATGAGTACACACAAAGTAGAATCTTGCTCATTCGTAGATAAGAAGGAAATCCTGCCATTTGAGACAACATAGATAAATCCAGAAAGAATGTATGCAAAGTGAAATAAGCAGACCCATGAAGTCAAATGATGTTGGTCTTAGTTATATGTGGATCCAAAAAGGATCAAATTCATAGAAGCAGTCAGTAAAACAATGGTTTCCAGGGATCAGGAGGCAGGAGATTAAGAGCAGTTTTTGTTTGTTTGTTTGCTTTTTTAAAAAAGAAGTGCAAACTTTCAATTATAAGATGAATACCTTCCAGGGATCTTACATTCAACATGGAGATTACAGTTCATAAGGCTATATCAGTTACATGAAACTTGCTAAGAGTAAATATCTTCATTCCACCCCATAATTATTGAATAGTGACTAAATATGGTAATGTGTATGTTACTTTGAATGCGACACTCATTTCATAGTGTATATGTACGCAGAATTTTTATAATGTGAACGTCCTCACAATCACACGTTCCACATCTCTGAATTCAACAAAGTAAAGGGTCAAAATATTTGGAAAGTATTGGGCTCATACTAAGCATGCAGAGATATTTTCTTGTGCTTATTCCCTAAAGAATATGGTATGACAGTTAGTTACATGGCATTCATGTTGCACTGAATGCTATAAATAATCTAGAGATAATTTTAAATAAATAGGGATATGTATAGGTTGTATGCAAATGCTATCACATTTTATATAAAGGACTTGAGTCTTAAGGATTTGGGTATTGTCAGGGGATCCTAGAACTAACTCTTAACAGACACCAAATGATGACTACATATAACCTTTATGAGGTATATTTCAATGGAACTGAAAAATTAATTATGCCATTAAAAAATCATGTATTTTAGACAAACTTTCTCCAGTAACTAATGTGTGTGTGTGTGTGCTCATGTGTGTGCGCACACACTTGTGTGTGCGTGTAGATGCACACATGCCATGTTTCATGTGTAGAAGTCAAAGGATAACCTTAAGTGTTGGTCATCAGCTTCTGCCTATTTAGGACAGGGTCTCTCTGCTGTTTGCCACTGTGTAAGCCAGGCTGGCTATTGTGTGGACTTCCAGGGATTCTCTTGTCTCTACCTCCCATCTTGACACAGAAGTACTGGAATTGTAGACACTTGCTTCTGAGCCTTGTTTTTGCAGGAGTTCCAGGCATTCAAACTCAAGTCCTCCAGTTTCCACAGGAAGCACTTTACCCACTAAGTCATCTCCCCATCCAAGAACTCATTTTTAAAGCCAGGAAGTGAATGACAATAAATGAGATTCTTTCAATGTTCCTCTCTGTTTGCTCTAGAATATCTGAGGTGCTTACCTGTACTTAATATTAGATAATCTATGAAAGTGAAGCTATTGTTTTACTAAGGCACGGCACTTTCTAGAGGCTACTAGAAGAGATGTAGTAATCCAGGAAATGCTTCTTTTCTTCTACAGTAAAGACACAGGGGCTGCAGCAACAGGAGAAAGCCTTTCATACTGAAACATGCTGTCTGATGTGAGGTTGGTCAAAGCATAAGTTTGGTTTCTGGGGTCAGATGAAATGACTCCTCCAAGGAGGAAAAACTAAGTGATAGAAACACCAAAAACCTGACCTCTTTACCAAAACAAATGATTCCCTGGATAGAAATCAAAAACGCTGTTATGTTTTCCGCAGCACACATCATATTTGCTGCCCTTTACTCATCAGCAGTAATTATAGCATGTCTGTCCCTACTGTGACCTTTGAGAGAACTTGTCTTCCAAGCCCTTCTCCTGTAAAGACCCTCCTTCTCTCTGTGCTCCAAGCCATCCCACTTCCTCAGGGAATGATGGCCCTCATCCAGATCCAGGCTGTCCTGCTGGCAGCCCTTGTCTGGACCCAATAGCCCACAGCTGGAGGTCCAGGTGGCCCATTCCTTATTCCACAGCAGGCTTCCCCGGGATCCACCCCTTCCTGATCTCTCTACCATTAGTGCAGTCAGTACTTGAATGGCTTCCCAACATACAGAGAGCAGTTCAATAGTTCATGAAGATTTTATTCCCACAATGCAGTTAGCCATGGCATGAAGACAACTTCAGAAAAGGTATATTACCTTTATGCAATACACAGAAACAAATTCCAATTACAGTGTTCTCAAAGTTGGTTCTTATTAATCTGTCTTCTTGGATGTGTATGCATCTCTACATTTTTATGACTATATCTGTATCTGATCCATGTTTCAACTAACAGTCAAACAGAGGAACAGAAACTTTGAACAATGTCATATAGTTGGTGTGGTTGGAATAAGAATGTCCCTCAGAGGCTCTAAGTATTTGGACATTTTGTGCCCAGTGGGTGGCACGATTTGGGGTGATCTTAGAAAGTGTGGCTATGCTGGAGGAAGCAAGTCACTGGGGGTAGGCTTACAGAGTTTTTAAGCCTCCCTGGATATCCAGTCACTCCCTGCTTCCTGTTTCTGCTTGATGATGTGAGTGCTTAGCTTCTATTCTAGCCACCTCTGCCGCCATGCCTCCCCACCATGAGGGACTCTTACCCCTTTAGAAATATAAGCTTAACAAACCCTTCCTTGCTCAGTGTTTCTATCAAAACAACAGAAGACAAACTAATATAGTTGGAGATACAGATACAATAGAGAGATGTAAATGCATAGAGACAGAATAAACAAATACCTATAGCTACATCTAAGGAGATATGGACAGAAACTAAGATAACTACATAAGCACACAGCTTTAAAAATTAGAGTCATGTACCTCCATCCATGAAGACACTTCAAGAAGTTTTTGACAGCTTGTCACATTGCTTTGGTTACCTCACTATATATAACAGACTACAAAGATTTTCAACAAATTTGAATGGTATGATTGAGACATTCTGACATAAAATAGAGAGACTGTCAAATGCAAACTCCAATCTGTAAACTTCCTTCCCAAGGTGGTCAAAACTGAAACTGGATTTTTACTTCATTTGTAGGGTATATTTAGCATGCACTAACTTAAAGTTTTGGTTATATGACATGTACAAAGTCACTTTGACAGTCTTAAATAACCCCTTGGTCATCTTCCAGAACAGGTTAAAGAATTAAGAAACTGTATGAGATTCTTAGAGTTGCTATAATAAATGGCCACAGTCTGTGTGGCTTAAAACAACAGAAAAATGTTTTCTCATAGTGATAGAAGTGAAAACATGAAGTCACAGTGCTTACGGAGCTACCATCACTCTGATGCTTCTAACACCAATTTCTGTCTGAATCTTTACCTAACCTCTTATGCATCTTCAAGTCTTTCTTGCCTTTAAGATCATCAGTCAGTGGATTTGGAGCCCAACTTAATACAGTAAGAGTTGCTCTTAACTTGATAACCTCTGCAAAGATCCAATTTCAATATAACATCATATTGCCAGATTAAGATGAGTTACTTTTTTATTGCTGTGACAAAATATCTGACAAAAAAAAGGCAACCTAAGGGAGGAAGGTTTATTTTGATACAGACCATCATTGTGGATGAGGTTTGGCAGCCAGGAAACAAAGGACAAACAGGAAGTATAGCCAGGCTACCAAACCTTAAGCCCTGCCCCAATGATTCACTTCCTCCAGCAAGTTTCTGCTTCCTGAAGATTTCACAAGCTCTCCAAGCAGTACTGTTACATGGGGATCAAGTGTTTGAACACATCAGCCTATGGGCACATTTCACAATCAAACCACAGTAAACCATCCAGATATCTTTGTGGTGAACACAATTAAATGGCCTATAGGAAGCATTTAACTAACATAGCTTAAGAATCAACTTTATGTCAGACTAACTACCATTATGGAGAGAAAGATTCTGGGATATATTATAAACACAGAAAGTAAATGGAGCTGAAATTAGAACTTTAGAATGCTATTTTGAAATATTATAGAAACTGAATTACTTTTGGTAGTATAAGTAGGCACAACTGATAGTAACATTCTGATGATAGATATAAACCTATACCATCTGTACACTACCTGCACCATAAAGGAGGAAAAACACCACAAGATTAGGTTCTTAAATTTTAAATCTTACTTTTCATTCAAGTTGCTTTTTGAAAAGGTGCTTCCACATAAGTTCATCTGAATTAGAAGCAGCAGGGATTTATGTATTTAATGATGGATAATAATTTCTTTAGAGAAATGGTGGATAATTGAAAGAAATAAATTATTTATAAGCCCTGGGGTGTTTTAGTTCGCCTCCAAATCTGCAACTATTTTTACTGTGAATTTTTTCATTCATATATAAATAAAACGTAGTTGCCTTTAAGTCTGAAACTCCTGAATCTTCAATGTATGCTTATGAGGTGCTCTCAAAGAACTAAAAGTTGCCTTGGCTCTGTGTATTTCATTAATTGGTTTGGTAGGAATATTCTTAGGTAACTTTCCTGATTCTTGTTTTTCATGTTTCCAGAGTTAAACCTATTATTTAAATCCATAAGTATTCAATCACAGATTGTACAGCATTTAGCTGTGCAAAGTCACTGAAATTCAAATATAATAATAGGATGAAAAGTTTGGGGTTTGTTTTGATTTTTTTCAGAAAAAAATTGTGAAAAAAAAAAACACCCAGCTGATAGTTTATTTTAAAAAGTAGGTCAGCTCACAGAATGAACGACTGTTTAATTAACTAGAAGCTTAAAAGTCAAAGTGCATGAGCTAATGTTTGCCTTAACAGAGATTAGCCTTTTAGACACCATAAATTTGGATGAGTCCTAAATGATAATAATCAATTGTATGGTTAATAGAGCCCCTGGTTACCACATACAATAATATGTAGTATGATAACTATATAAAATAAAATTTACCAGTCTATAGAAAAAATATATATACATATACATATATGGAAAAATGCATTAACAAACCAGTGATTGCAACTGCACATAAGAACATTCAAAGTGGGATGCTAAACAGTATGGCCTGAAATTCTGAGAAGAAACATTGTTAAGTGCAGCTCTTTGAAGGTAAAAAAGCAAAAGAGACTGCATGAGAGGATGTGCAATGATAGAAGGGACATAGGAAGGAGCTAACATTTATTGAGTAACTACTAAACGCTGGACAGAGTACAGGACACCTCACATCTATCATCTAATGGGATCTTTACTGCAGGGCTTCGAGGTGTCTATGAGGAGCAAATCATGAAAGTAACAGCTGAAAGGCAACAGATAGAATGCCTGATTAGGACCTGACTGAATCTAGAACCCACTTCTGTGCCAGAGCAGCACATGGCACAGATCCAGGTAGTAGGGAGGCCACTCCAGCAGCAGCCAGGGCCTGAGAGCCAAGGAGTGGCACTCTACAGCAAGCAAGATTCAGTTCTCAGAAGAGCTCCTCGCCAATATGCACGCACAGAGGTGATGCTTCCTAATTTGGAAACTGGCACCTCGTCCTCATTTTTCTGTTCTGCAGCTATTTAAAGAAATTACTCTAAGACTTCACATATTACAAAGAACTGTGTGAAAAAAGTGACTTTGCAAAGCTGCTTATGGGAGTTATTTTAGCGATTTGCGTTTATATTAATATCAGCTATCATGTAAGTGTAAATGTGATGAGTCAGTGAATCGCCATTTGGTATATAGCTCAGGGCACTTTGTTTGTTTGCCATCATATACAAAGAACCACACAAGAAAGACTGGGAAAAATTGTAACTCACTTTTTTTCCAGAGGCTTTTGGCCTGCCTATCCACTCAGGGGTCATAGTTTCAGCGACTTTTAAATAATTATTCCCTGGATATCCTATATAGAATGATGAGGAAAAGACACAAAAGTTTCCTGGATAAAGAAATGCTTTGAACTAATGCAGTGTTCAATGTTTGCCTGCTCATTGTTGGAAAGGAATTTCTTATTAGTTACTTAGATCCAAATTTAATAGGGGCTACCAATACCATCTTTACCTTTGCCCACGGGCCTCTGCTTCTACTGGTTTATTAGTTTCGATAATCCCTTGTGAAAGCCTAGGAGAAAAATGCTATACGTTATACATAGAAGATGTTGGCAATTGTGTTCTCAGCATTATTTCAGGTTTCTACATGGAAAAATTGATTCTCCATAAGGTGTTTCATATTCCTTAAGTTAAGGATTGTAGCAAGGTAAGTTTCATGCCCATTAAGTCAAGGTTTTACAAGGAAATAAGAGAGCTAATAATATGTGAAAATGGTTTCTTCCCCTGGTTAAAGTGGACTGATATGTAATGCATTAGCTCATAAGTAATGTAAGCAAAACAAGGCATCTTTCTGTCGATTCTGAAGAAAACTGTCTAGGTCAGGAAAAGGGGAGAGGTGAAGAAAGTTAAATGCTTTTACAGCGTTGTTGGCAACCTGAACTAAGAGTTCCCTCAGTTAAGAACACTGACCCATTTGAAGATTTTTAATTATTTTTTACTACCTTCAGATTTTGTGCTAGGCATTTCAGAAACAATCTGACCATGATCAGCAAAGAGTTTGAAATCTCACCGGGGAGGCAAACAATAGGTCAACAGTAAAGACAGTGAAGTCAGTGCAGAGGGCAATGCTCTCCAACTAGGAAATCAAAGGAAATTCTCCACAGGAAGCAAGCTGTAGAATGAGATACTTCTATGGGTGTGAGTTATCTAGTTGAGCATTTAGAAGTGTAACATGTGGAGTAAGAGCAGGAAAGGGGTTTATCCAGATGTTCCAGGCAAACATAACTCTATGTTGAAGGGCCTAAGCTATAGTCATACTTATTTTTTAAACAACAAAAATAACTATACATAGAGAATTGCTCAGGAGGGAATACTCTCATACAAACACTGTAAATGGACATACCCACAACCGTTCTTCTTCAAAAAGTTAAATCTACTTGAGCAGATAATATTAAACTGTGGCACAATCAAGACTAATTAAATAGCTGCTCAAAGATGATCAAATTGGTTGAGGGAAAAAGGAGCCTACCTCCCTGTCACCTGACTGCCTCCTCTCTTCAACATCCCTGGGTACCAAAATTTATGTGAAAACACAGAACAACAGTAAACCTGTGTGACCCAGGCTCTTTTAGAAGAGGCTTAAAATCTGTGCTGACATGAATTTGCACTCTAGCTCTCTTGTGAGAAGAGGTGAATCAAATATGTACAAGGAAATACAAGAAACTGTCAATGTTTGACTGAGGTCAAGCATGTGTGGCAAAGAAGCCACATGGCAAAGCATCAGGTAATGTGGGCTCTTTCGTCTGAGTGAGAGCTCAGTGAGCAGGGTGGAAAATCACAACCGGAGGTGCACGGGAATAGTGTGTGCTGAGTTTTCTTTAATGGATTGGTTGTTTTCTGACATTTTCATACTTGCATATACAGTCTGATCACTCTCTCCCTCTTAACCTTTGTTTAGCACCCTCTTATCGTTATCACTCCCCCACCTACTCCCTACTAGGCCCTTTCCACATTCACACCATACCTGAAGCCTACCTTGACAGATGTACCAAGGCTGCAGAATCTCCATAATCTGGGGTCGTTGATGCAATTTAACTTTCATCTTCACAGCCTCATACAATGGCCTCTGTCACATATTGCCTTGTCTAATCTTTTCTCCAAGCCTGGTTCAATCTTGCATCTTTCATGCCTTCAAAACTCACACCATGTGGAAGCTATCACCATCTTCTGCTGCCAACTAGAGATATAGTTTGGCCCCCTGGACCCACAATTGCTTTGCTGTTTGCATGTTCCTTGTCGGAAACTTTAAATTTGCCCACACACCCTTCCTTCATCAAATACATAGTTCTTTTATCTTTTTTGTTTTCAACTTCATTCAAGATTTCAGAACATATACTGAATGAAGCCAGATTTTTTAACCAAACTATCACACAAATGGTCCTGAGTCCAGTTCTGATAGAACTTTGCTCCCCTTTGAATATTTTCTTTATTGTTTTTATTTTATGTATATGAGTGTATTGTTTTCATGTATGGAAGTGCACCTGTGTGGTACAATGCTCGTGGAGGTCAGAAGAGAATTCCAGATTCCATGGAACTGGAGTTACAAACGGTTTGTTAGTCACCATGTAGATGCTGGGAATCGAACCCAGGTCTTCTGAGAGAGCAGACAGTGCTTTTAACTGCTGAGCCATCTCTCCAGCCCTCTTTGTTCCCCTTTGAAACCTCTTGAGTTGTGTTTCTACTGTCCACTTATTCTCAGCATTACTGCCTTCCAGAGTCTCACTAAAATCATCCATTAAACTCTGCTTTTAGCATTCAACTTCTACCTCAAGGTCCAAATTCTTCCACATTTGTCCCACCAAATGTAATGCCCAAAGAACGGACTCCCAAAGACCACGAAGGAATCCGGAGTGTATGCAAAAACAAAGTCTTTATTCTGGCTTAAGCTGGGACTCTCAGACCTCATCAATGCAGGGGATCCATGCTGAGAGCCCCAGGAGAGGGGCAAGGAGCTTTTTATTCACTATAGACAAAGAGGGAAGGAGAATTCCAGGGTCCCATTATGGATGGTCAAGGAAGCCCACATCAAACATTTTAAATTAACTGGAGGTGGGTTAAGGGGTCTACCTACCGCTGGGTGTTGCCTTCAGAGCAAAGGAATGTGCTGACTGTTACTTAGGCTCACTGTAGGGTCCTGTTTTTAACCTTATAAGGTCTTATTATGTATGGGCTTGCCCAACCTTTTCCTCCTCTTTGACGTGAGGGGACTAAAATAGCTTGAGACTGGCAAAATGGAGGCAGCAGATCACAAAATGGAATCACAGTTATTTGACTCCTGTTATTGTAAAGCCAAGCATTTTACAGAAGCCAAAAAGAGTGGTTAGACTAAGAGGGCTTAGGGGCTGGAGGAGAAAAGGAGGGCTCCACACCAAACAGTCCAAATACCTAAGAGTTACATTGTCAGATTTATCCCAGCAACAGCCTCACTTCTGGTACTAATTTCTGTCTCTTTTTTTTGTCTCTGTTGCTGTGATAAAATATCCCAACTAAAGCAACTTGGGAGAAAAGGGTATTTTGACTCACAATTTCAAGTTAAAGTCCATCGTGGCAGGGAAGGAACAGCAGCAAGAGCTTTAGAGAACTGGTCGCACTATATCCACAAGAAAAAGCAGAGAGCAATGAATAAATATATGCATACTAGTGCTGGGCTTGCCCTTTATAGTTCATACAGTCTAGGATCCCCTGCTCAAGAAATGATACCATTCCCCTACAATTAAGATGGGTCTTTTCATTAATAAACTTAATCAAGATAATGCCTCACAGACAGGTATGCCCAGAGACCCAACTCCTAGGTTTCAAGTGGACAATTAATACAAACCATCAAAAGTAAGAAACTCCAGTTGCTTCCAGAGAAAAACACAAGACTCAAGTAGCCATGTCCCTACTCAGTGGTCAGTCTTCATAATGTTTACTCATCACCCATAGAGGAATAATTTCCAAAGAAAAATTTTAAAACATTGAGTTAACCAAGAAATCGCATACTTGATGCTAATGTACCTTTGCTGGGTGTACTAGATGGTCTTTTGGTGATAGTGAAGGTCACAGCACTCAAGTATACTAGGTTGTTTGTTTCAGGAAAAGCAAGGTGAAGCTTGCTCTGATGTTCTTTCTGGTATATAATTTAACTGATTGTGCGCATATATTCAAAGTAAGAAAATGGTAACTAGAAAGAAAGAAATTATTAAAGGGTAAATATGAGCTATATATAAATGTGAGAAGAAATATCACACAAAAGAGACAAGGGGACAAAAGCATGAAAAGTGAGGAAATCATTGGTTAAGTAAAGAACACAGACCTATCATTGATGTAAATTTTTATACATAAACAAAATTATATGCTGTTTTAGGGATACATAGTTTAAGTAGCTTTTAAGAACTCACTGAAAAGATCATGCTAAGATCATTAAATGGTGCTCTCTATGAGCGAAAAAAGAAACAAGGGAACCTGGTAAATAAAGACTGCCAACTTTATCTGTGCTTTAAGAACAAAATGTGACAATGGGCTCATTTTACAATTCCAGGTAGGTGCATGGGCACTTGTTATTATTCTCTGTGGTTTTATGATGTGTGGGTTTTTTGTTGTTGTTGTTCTGTTTTGGACCCCTTTTAACTTTTCAAAATAAAGAGAAAAGCGTGGAAAAGGTTTCGAGAACGCAGGGAAGCAGCAGGCTATGCGTGCCCAGCCAATAACCATCCAAGGAGGTCAGCAAGCGTTTCAAACCAAAGCATTCAAGAAGTGACCGGAAAGTAGCTTCAAATCAGGAATAGAGAAGTGGGCTTAGAGCCCTTACCAGTCTTGGTACGCTTTGCCCAGAACCACTTTCAGGAACCACTCTGTCTGACTAGGGATTGCTCTCTCTGGCTCAGCTTGTTTATTCTCTGAGGTTGCTGATTATGGATGTGTTTTCTGTCAATTGGCATTTGCAGACATAATATCATGTTTGACAGGCACCGTGAGCTTGTGCAGGTATATTCAGAGAAGCTGTGTATGCAGGATCAGCGATCACGATGCTGCAGTGGAAGGGGTGTTCCCCAGCTCTGCCTCTACCACTGCTGTGGAGAGTTAACACCCTCTCACAAAAATTACTTTTCATCAGATGCCTGAAATTCCCAAAGACAACTTTAAGCTGATGGAGAAGTATAACTGATTTTTGTGGCCCAGAATATTACTACTAGTCTAAATATTACTAATAGATTGTATTTAGCAAGCAAGGAGCGTTTCGTATTTTGTGAAGGACAACAGAGAAGCGTTAAAATTTGCAACCAATAACCAGAGGCTCTAAGTACTTACAAAGTTAGGAAAGAGAATCTGAGACACTTAGAAAACAAACAAAAGCCAAATGCATGCGTAAATAGATTAAGATGTATCTTTTATTGTACAGAAAAAATAACAGTCAAAGGACTGGGCAATTTAATGAAATTTTTGAGGTCATATACAATGAGATTAACAATAGCATCAGTAGAAGATGGATGATACATGCCTATAAACATACCACTCAGGAGACAGATGGAGGAACAAAGATCCAGAGTTCAAGGCCAGCATAGGCTACAAGGTGAGACACTGTCTATAAATAATTAAATAATAAATAAATAAAATAGATAAATAAATAAAGACTTAGGAGATTACTCAGTGGATAAAATGCTTGCCACACAAGCGTGAAGACTGGAGTTTAGATCTTCAGCACTTATGTAAAAGACATGTAGATGTCCCAGCATGAACTTGTAATACCAGTTCTTAGGAAGTAAATACAGACAGGGGATACCCAGGGCACCTGACTATCTAGGCTCACCTAATTGGAAATCTTCAGGTTCAGCAAGAAACCTTGCCTTTGTAAACAAAGTGGAGAGTAATCTAGGAAGATATCCATTGTCAACCTTTGGTCTCCACAGGCCTGTGAACTCACACAAAAATGTGTGTGTGTGTGTGTGTGCATGCGTGTGTGTGTATATACAAATACACATGTTATAAGTAGATAAATAAACAATACAAAGAATAAGATATAATCTATGATTAATTCTGTGTATGAAGTATGCATGATGATACACAATGATTTTTAGAGTGTCAAGCATTAGGGGAGCCTTGAATATAAGAGCTAAACTCTCAGAAAGTTTCACTAAAGTTTAAAAGAAAGTTGGATTCTGTTAGGAAAGAAATACATAGTTACTTTTACCTGTTTATCCACTAGGAGCCATATCAATACCCACTGTCAGCCTACTAGTCCCATCTTTCCAGAAACAAGGCAAAAAGTGACTGAGGGTCACAAAGCAATGCAGATTATAAATTATCACTTCTAGGCCTGTTGCTTAGCGACCAAAACAGCCTGTCTTCTTCTTCTTCTTACACTGTTGGCAGCATCATTTGCATTTACTTATGTATACTTGAGTGAATTCTCAAGCTGAAATGGAAACCAAGAAATTACTACATCAATACAGTTAAATGGAAGAGACACAACTGTATGTGTAAGATACAATCTAAGACCTGGGCTGGAGTCTGGGAGTCCTGAACACATAAATTGTGGCTTTGGAGTATATCTGTTCCCTGGTAGAAATTTTATTGACAGAGCTGGAAGCAAGGAGCAATTGATCACTCTCACATGAAAGCAACTTCTAGATATAACTTACTCTTCGATGGTTTTATACTAAAGAAGAGATGGGTTTGTTTCCTGCCCATCAGGGACTGACAGTCTAGCTGCTAATCTTCTAACCTCATTCCATGCTCTATAGGTGACCATGTGCGTCCATATATGTGACAGGCACAGACTTACAGCAGTATCACGTCTGACTATATTTATGTAGGTTATGTTTGCAATAATAAGAGCTGAATATTAGAATGACATGGTGCAGTTTCTCAAGTTACTAAATGAATGAGAAAGGAAGAAATGAAGCATAAAGAAATGGAACCCAGAGCTCTGACAGACATTCATTCTTGTGTGATGTTGTTTTCTAAAGGGGGTGACAGGCAGATGAAAATGAAAAGTGAAAGTTTAAATGTGTTTTGTATAAAAGTGAGGAGTAAACATGTCCAGCGCTTGAATTAGTAGCATATGTGTTGAGAGAGAGGTGTGATATCATTTGAGAAGTTAAAATTGGAGGTGAGCAATGGCCGAGAAACACATCATCTAGGTGTTAAGTTTCAGCATCAGAGATGAGAAACAGCAGAGACTAGGAGAGACTAAGGTAAATATTTTGATCAAACTAGGTTTGGTTGGGGTCTGAGAAACAGTTGGGGAAAAAACTGCAGGCTACGTGTGTGAGAAAGGAAGTAAAGACGCTGAAACCCGTGCACACAGACTTTCATAAGAAACCAAACAAATACAATTTAAACTCATTTGTTATGATGATATTAATACACTATTGAAAGGACTGGTGCAGACCCTGAGGAGATGAGCAGGATGTGCGCTATTTGGTGAGTAAAAGACCAAAGTTTTAGATCTTAAAACTTTATCCAAGGTGCTATTCCAGACTTCAGTGGTGGTTTAAGCTTTGTTTGGTAACAGAGTCCTCATCCTGAACACCATGCTGATGCTCTAGATGTCTCAGGGCCACTGAGGTCTGGGCCTTCAGACTGACCTGTCTGGATTCCTATTACTTACCAGCCTCATCTACTTGTCAGTTTTTTTACCTGCATTCCCAGTGTGGAAAGTCCACTGGTTTGGGGGACAGCCATTATAATGAATGACCTTAGATTGTCTGCTGTTTCAGCTATTAAATCAGCTTTTTCTTTCCTGAGCTGCCTCCCAGACACCCTCTTGTTCATTCTTTATAGCCTCACGTGAACTAAAGACTGACAAGTGGATTGTTTTTGTGTTTGCCGTTTTATATTGTACTGATGCACATAAAATGGGAAACAGGAAGATGTTCTTCTAAGCAACAAAATGTAAGAACTTCATGCATGCTGTATTCCTTTTTACTTTTACATTTATTATTTACTCTGTGTGTGTGTGTGTGTGTACATGTGTGGAGGTCAGAGGACAGCTTGCAAGAGTCATTTCTCTCCTTTCACCATGTAGGACCAAAGGATCAAAGTCAGGTCTTCCAGCTTGGTGGCAAGTGTCTTTACCCATTGACACCATCTCTCGTGTTCCAATAAACTATATTTTTCTTTCAAATATTTCTTACAAAATTTGGGATATTGAAAGATATGATAGATCCAGGGGTGAGGTGAATTGATATTTTCACCTTACAATCTTTTTTTCTTTTCCCCTCACGTTTTTCAAACTGGTCATCTTCAGCCTTGAACATTTCCACATTCCTCACATAGCTGCTTCTATTTCGGCAGAATCTCCGTAGCAGGCTTGTTCAGGACAGGGTGTTCACAAAAGCAACCTTTTCGGAAAATATGCAATCACTTGATACTTCAGTTTTCTATCATGCCACTAAACTGCCTGAGATGATTTGCTTATAAAGAGAAAAGATTTACCTTTAGCTTATGGTTTTGGAAGTTATAGTCCATGATGAAGAAGGGATAAATCGGGTCTATACTGAGGCAGAGGTACAGGTAGAGACAGGTGGTCAACAAACCTGCTGTCTTCACAAGCCAGGAAGGAGAGCAAAGCAAACTTCCAGAGAGTCCGACTGGCCCTACCTCAGGCATCTTCTCAAGAACTTAAGCACCTCACATTAAGTTCCACTGAAACTCCCAATGGCAACACCATACAAACCAAGCCTTTAACACATGGGTGTTTAGCAGTTCATTCAACATCCAAATCATAGAACCACCTTAGACACAAATGTTTCTGCTACTCATATTTCTCAGCCACCTTTAATTCTTTCACAGAAAAGAGAATAGATTAAACAGAACAGCAGAAAGTAGTCTTCCCCCTTGAAAATACGGTTAGTTAATAATTTTAACTGTCATATCACACGTAATGTTTCCTGGGTTGTGGAATCTTTGTTATAAACTACAACCATGTGAAATGCTAGTGGTCAACAGACGAAATATCCATATCTGATATCCTAGCTTCCCCCTGGTCAGAAAGGAGGTATTCTAAAGAAAGACACTGTACCCCTGCCTTTGGCTCTTAAAACCCAAAGAATTAAAATTTCCAAGGAATTCCATGCTTGAGGAAGGGAAGTGACAAAGCTTTAGTGTCAATGAAAGGAGGAACTGGCCTCCAAAGAACAGAATTTGCACAGTTCTGATGAAATAACAAATGTGTACAGAGAAGCCCAAAACTAGGAATCTTTCCTAACTTTGGTCAAGCCAACAAACTCCAGCAAGCCTCCTCACTCCACCTTCCTTAAAGCTGGGAGACAGGCACACACAGGATGCCTGACATTATCATAACTGTGTTGGGATCAAAAGTCAAACTGCCATGATTGCAAATCAAGGACTTTTAACTGCTAAACCATTTCTCTATGCCATGGTTGTTTAGTCTCATGGTTTGGAGAGTTCCTGGTCAACTTGCACAGGCTAAGTCTTGGTTTATTTTCTGCTCTTGGCACAAATCTTTAAAGGTACATAAAGGTGCAAATAAATGCCTGTCATTTTGGAGGCTCTGTTGAACCGTTTTGTGAATGGTTTTTGGATTATAGGAAAGGGATGTTCAGATTTTGTTTGGCAACGTGCTTACTCTGTTTTTCTGTATAGACTAGCTAGGAATTCATTCATCTTTAAAGATTTTGGTATAAACTTTATCTCCATGATTGGGGGGTGAAAGCCATTTGAACTCATCTTAAGTCATTTTGCAGCATCATCAGTTGACAAGAGATAAGTTATCTCTACTGTCTGAAGCTTAAATAGTAATTTGGCTGATGCCTTTGTTCTAGGATAAAGATTAAGATTCTTAGAAAACTAGTCTGCTTACATTTGATTTTAAGTAAATCTTTGAGGGATCTCTCTTGTAACTTGTGGGATGAAAAATGTAAAGTAAGTACTCTTTTGGTGGAGGACTCCTGCTGACTGGTTCTTTTATGATCTCAGTGTGTTCTGAATCAATATAACTTTTTATATGTTATTTTATGCATTAACCTGTGCCTGTGATAATTGGCTTGATAGAAGCTGAAAAATTGATGGTGGTAGCAATAATTCCTTTAGAGATTTATATACATACATGATGTACGTAGTTCAAAAAGAAGAGAAACAAATATTCCTTCTGACCCACACTGCATGACTCCAGGGTCTTAACAAATGGTGTGAAGCACCCTTGTAGGGATTTAAGTAAAAGGAACACATTCCATTCTTGGGTTGGAAGGAACCCCAACAGCTCATTTGGAAAGCATGTAGAAGGGATAGTCATGCTAGACTGTGACCTGCCCCACATCCCTTTGTTGTTGGGATTTCCAGAGACACATAAGACACATGTCATTAACATGGGAGTACCATTAAATAGCACACACTGGCCCCAAGTACTCCCCCAGCATTAACTCTTGCTTCAGATACCAGGATGAGATTCTAAACTAAACTCATTCTGACCCCTGGAATTTCGAAAAGTAACTGACTACATATTTTAGACTCATTGCACTCTAAAATTATTATTATTGGCATGCCTAATTTAAAATATTTTAATTTTCATGTTGTTGTTTGAAGTCTGCTATTTTAAATATTATTTCTGGAAACTAAAGCTAAAATAAACTTGTTGTGGATTTATAAGAGAAATGACAAAATGATTTACCTTAAAGACTTAAAATCAATAGATCAAGCAGGTATGGTGGCACATGCCAGTAATCCCAGAACTTGGGAAGTGGAAGAACAGGAGTTCAAGATCATCTTGGCTACATAGCAAGTTCCAGAAGAGCTTGTGCTACATGAGACCTGGTCTCAAAAAAAGTAAATGATCTTAATTTGTTTAAAATATAGTTTAGTTTTAATTCTGTATTCAAAATCTTCAAAGACCTGCTAAATCTATACATATTACTCCTAGCTTCTGAAAACTATTGAAATAATGTATTTTGGTCGATTAACTATGTTTCATAAAACAGTAAAATGATTTGAATATAGTGTTAATACATATCTGATCTTCTAAAGCAGTAAGAATCTAGAACATTCCATTAAAAGTACAGTTTGTTTATATAAATAAAGAATTCAATGAGTCACGAAAATTTTGTTAAGTTATAAAATTTTGTATTAGCTATGTAGATTTTTTATAAGATTTTTTTCCAAAATAAATTGTAGAAAAAAATATTAATTTTTTACAGTTTTCAGATATGTTGCTTTTTACAGACTATACAGTGCTTACATCTATAAATGTCATTCAAACTTTATCAGAGGAATAAAAATAAATTTATGTTATGAAATTATAAGAAAGTATTTATATGTACTTAGATCGACCATGACCAAAATGCTCTTTATAAGCATTATACTTTCTTTGAATGTTGATCTACCTTAATAAAATATTTAAAGAACTAAGTTTCAAACATGAGAATTTAATATTTTATGTTTCCTATCAACTTTTTTCATACCTTTAACAGAAATTTCTGATCAGGCTTTAATAGCTCAAGTTCAGCAGGACTCTAACATGAACAGTACACTTGTGCATATGGTGATAAGGCTATTTTCATTGATGCTCTATTCACAAATTTGTGCAGGATTTTCAAGATATGAATTTTTCAAAGGATTTTTAAGGTCGAAATTTAATATATCAATATAAACTAAAGCTTAATTTTCTGTGTCTAAAGAACGGACATTTGTAAAAATACATTCTGGTCTTAGTTACAGTTTTTAAAAGAAGAGCAGAGAAAGGGCTGAGGAGATTCTCAGAAGTGAAAATGCTTGCTGCATAAACAAAAGGATCAGAGTTTCAGATCCTAGAATCCATGTAAATTCTATACATATGGTGAGCAAGAGGTCCTGTTTATAATTCCAGTCTCAGAAGGCAGACAGGAGATCCCCAAAGCTGCCCAGGGAGGCTAGTCTACCAAAGCTGCCCAGGGAGGCTAGTCTACCAAAGCTGCCCAGGGAAGCTAGTCTACCAAAGCTGCCCAGGGAGGCTAGTCTGTCAACCAGCTCTGACTTTGACCAAGCTATGGGGGAAGATTCCTGAAATCAACTTTGATGTCACACTCATCTAGTCACATGTGAACACACACACGTGCAAACACACAAACATGTACACATATCACCCCCCCCACACACACACACGAAAATGAACAAAAAACCCACTTAATTGGAATAGAAGATAAGATTTTATGTCAAGTGAAGATAATTGTTTATGTTTTCTCAGAATTTTGGCTGTTTAGGAAACTGAGTCCTAACAAAGCAAATTTTATTCAAATATTTGTTCATGTTAAAGGCTTTTAATGAGTACCTTACAAACAACTATTATTGTACAATGAATCTAGTTTCTATGACTAAAAGTGTCTAGAGCTGTGTTTCTGAATTTCATCTAAATTTTAGGCAAATTTTGCAGAGTTAAAGGCATATAAGTTTAATATATGTGAAGTGACCAGTAAGTACTCTCTTACAAAAAATATTATACCTAGATTCTCAACCTTTAAATTGATGAAGTAATTAACATTTTTGCTATTTTTTAATCAATCCCATTCAGATGAAATACCTATCATTTGGGTGCCCTTGCTATCTAAAACCCAGTTTCACATCTATTTACCTTGACTAAATAAATAAGTAACTTAGTGCATCTCTGAGATGCAGCTGTGCATCAGACAATGAGTCAGTTATGAACAGTGGTAGTTCTCAGAATTTGAGAGAGGTCTAAAATTTTACTTTTACCAGTGCTTACTTTTCCAAACTAATGTTCTTGAAGTATTCTTTTGGTCATGTTTTGTATTCTCCTTGTGAAATTTTGTAACTGTTATCTTTTAACACTATACAACTTCTAGTGAAAGAATCTAAGCAGTATTTTTTGAGGTGCTATGGTATTCCTCATAGACAGACAAAATTAAACTCAAGCATGGGCTCCTGGCAGACCAGGACTAACAGCTACTCTTTCCATCTCTTAGAGGCTTGAATTTGGTCGTAAGGGGTTTTATTGACAGTAACCTCTTAATATATGTTACTTACACCTCCCTCTACCCACTTGGAATCAGATCAGACTACCAGGAGACATCCCAGCTACAAGGTACAGTAGAAATCAAACCAAACAATTAATCAGCAATGACTTCAGAGAAATTTTTTTCAGAGACCAGAGAGGTTGTTTCCAGGATGAACTTAATTTACACTGGCTATGATACACACTTGAAGACCCAGTTCTTGGGAGGCAGAACAGGAGGCCCCTGAATTCAAAAGAGCCAAAACCAAGAGGTTATGGAGAGATCTTTCTTGTGCACGGTTACCTAACACTAACTGAATATACTGTTTAACCTTGGCTCTTTGTTGTATTTTGTTTATGACTTTGTTTCCAGACATGACCATATTTCAGGAATTTTCATACCAATTCCAGTACATCATCCCAAATCACAAATGACTGAGGTTTGAAAATAGAGAGGGAAATTGTAACCTGTGTGTATATGAATACATATGTTATATATATATATATGTAAATATATAATATATATATTTGTATACATATTTTGGTTCAAATTTTATAAAATTGTAACACTGCTATAGAAAAAAAGGAGAGAAACTAGGGAGTCTTTGTCTCCCCAGTTTGGCTAAACTATGAGAAGCAGCAGGTTTATGAATGTAAGTGTCCCTTCACATAGCAATATTAGTCATTTCCCAACTGACTCATGACAAGATGCCTAGTCCTCCTACATTCTGAGTTCTGGGGTCTGCATTTGGTACACATAAACAGACCAAGTTTCCATCCTTCCCAGTATTGTCAGGAATTTTACACTTTTCACAAAAAAAAAACCTCAGAATTCCTGGAGTAAAATGCTTTGTGGCCATTTCTTATTCTACATCACAGTAGACCTTACAAGCAGAAATCACCTCTTATTCAATATGTGTTTTTAAAGTTCTTTGAACAACTCCTATTCCTTACTCCATCATAATGCCTCGGTGCTCTCATTAGAAAACCTTGCCCTCAAACAGTCCAGTTTCCTAATGTTGCTGCATAGTCTACTGTGGGCAGCTGTGAACTTTGCTTTATAATATTCCTAGCCTCTATCTTCCAGGAAGATTCTTTTTATACTGAGCTATTCAGGACTCAACTTATTCGCTATTTCATTATCCCCTATTTCAGAATCACAGGTCAGTGACATACCAAACTCCAGGCTCAACCCAACACAAGATGAATTACATTCTCCACAAGTGAGACCTCAATATCCTTTATGCTTTAAAAGCTATCCAAATAATTATCAAGTTTTAGCATCTTGAACTTTAACATGCATCTGAGAATCTTTCTAAGATAAAGATTTCTATGTTGGTCAGTGTGGTGGCTCATGCTTTTAATTCCAGCACATGGGATTCTGAGAGTTCAAGACCAGCCTGGTCACAAAGTGAGTACCAGGCCAACCAGGACTTCACAGTGAGATCCTGTCTCAAAAAATAAAATAAAATTAAGTTTTGATTTAGTAGAACTACTGTGAAGCCCAGGTTTCTGCATTTTAAACAAGCACCCAGGAACACACTTTGAGTAGTAAGGTGCTAGGCCAGTGGTTTCTAAACTGGCTCCGCAGACTAATACTCTAAGGATATTTACAAATCACTGGTGCCTGGCTCCCAACTCCAGATACTGGATCTCTTTTTAAAGTTTTCTTGTTGCTTCCAAATCCAGTAATAGGGAAATGTGAGTCTGTCTTATCTGTCAGTTCTTCCATTTCCAGAACAAAGATACATCCATGACATAAAAATCTCTATACTGGGCTCTTACTTTAAATAGTATTTTCCATACCAGTTAAAGGATGTTGGTGGGGTGGGGGAAGGATGGATGGATAGATAGATAGATAGATAGATAGATAGATAGATGAGACTGTTCAAAAAAATCAGCATTAGTTGTTGTTGACAGTTAATACTTCTGTTTCCAAATGTTATTATAATATTCCCTTAAAGTATTCTCTGTAGCAGAAATTTCTAAATACAGGTGAACTTTTCCACCCCTCAGATCTTGATAGTAAGACCAACAGAGAGTGCTTCATAATGAGCACCATGACATGGGCTCTTTACAAAAAGAATACACAAACAAGGATACCAAGATCTTACCCTGTGTGGTGGTCAATGAGCTATTTAGACAGGTTTCCCCCCCTGAGTATTAGGCTAGCCACTGATAAAGTTATCCAGAAAGATTGCCTCTATAGCACTGTCTATTTAGGCACACTCTCTTATCTTTTTGATCTTTCTTTACAGAGTTTACCAGTGTGAACTTGGAAGCTAAGTCTTTTTTCAGTTCTTTAAAATTTGTATTTATTATTTTATGTGTATGAGTGTTTTGCTTGCATGTATCTAAGTACACCACATGCATACAATCCCCATGGAGGCCATAAAAAGCACTGGACCCCCCCCTGGAACTGGAGTGTTACAGAGGGTTATTAGCTGCCATGTAGATGCTAGGAGCTGAACCTGGGTCCTCTGCAAGAACAGCCAGTACTCTTAACTGCTCAGTTATCTCTCCATTCTTTTTTTTTCTATCTATATTTCATTCTTTTTTCTATCTTTAAAATTTAGAATAATTCTGACTGCTTCACACACACACTCTACACACACCCTCTTCACATACACATGTTGAAAATTTTAAAAGAAATATATATTAAATGGCTACTACTCTTACCTGATACCTAATAATGATTAAAATCTTTCTTTTGCATATCACATCCCTGCAAATCACTTGTAATTACTGTTGGTCAGTAAAATTTTCCAAAATATCAATGCTTTGTAGCTTGATTTTCTTTCTGTTTCTAATTTAAAATGACAACATGCTAACATGGCAGTTTACTAGATGCTGTAGAGCATTGTCAGGAGAGTAATACGTTTTCTGTTTTTAAAAAGCATATCATCTATAGTAAGACAGGGTAAGCATAAACATGTAAGTGTATAAAAGCATACCCTGAAACACACAGCCAGTTTGAGCTATGCATAGAATTAAACATGAACAAGGCACTGTTTCTGAGAGACCAAGCCCTGGGGCCATCTATCTGTGAAAGCTGCAAAAAAAAAAAATGGTTGCTTTGTGCAGAATTTTTAAGGTACAAAGGACAGGCTTGGTGTGACAAGCGAAGTAGGGAGAAAGAACAAAAAAGGCTACTATTTATGTAACATCATGGCTGTGGTCAGCAGCAACAGAGCCCAACTGGTATACTTTACAGGTCAGGATTTATGGGCTATATTTTTTAAATAGTTAAATATGAAATGAATTCAGTTTTTAAAACAAGATCCAAAGATACTATGGGAATCTCCTCCTGTGACAATCCCGCAGTGTTATACACAAAAGAGACATAGTTCAAGGGATTTAGAGAGGATTCTGTTACCTTGAAGATCAGTCTGATCTGCAAGTGCCTTGCTGCTGTGTACTCTTACAGCTGAAACTGGAGACCTTTGAATAGTTTTTACCTGGGGTACTTTAGAGTCTTTTCCTAAAGTGAATTGTGTTTTTATTTATATATTCTGTATTCGGCAGGAAGAACATACAATTCTACTGTAGTTGATACTCTAACAATTTGCGTTTCATTCACCTATAATGTGAGAGATGAGTTTCAGAATGAAAAATAGTTGTGCCATCTTTCTGATCATCAGGTCTCCATTTCTGGGGAACCAGATGACATGAATCTGCAGACCCAAAAGACATCAGCCTAACTACATGTTAACAATGCTGAATTAATCCACTATCCTTCATGATCCCAGGAAGATGAGTGCTGTTACCTGAGATGGTTGAGATGAACAGGTTTTCCAGCACAGTAGAGGATTATTCTAAGTTCAGTAGTCCTATCTCTTTTAAAATAAAATAAACTATCAAAAGAAACTGAAAATCAGGATTGTGAGACACAAATTGTTTCCTGCATTATCAATTCTAAAAAAGTAAAGAATTGATCTTCGCAGATTCCTTGGCATGTAGAGTTTTAACAAGATCTGTCTTCACCAGTAGAAAAGGCACACAATTTCAGCTTCAGAGAATCCTCAGATGGCAAGACCTGTGAATAACACTGGTGGACGGACTGGCCATCATGCTTGAGTGCTGTGACTTCAGCACATAACTCACGTAGATATTCCAGATGTAGTAGGTCAGCTCCGTGAAGCATCACACTAAATCATTAGAATAAATTGCAAGAAAATTGACAGTATTCGAGCTGCCATTGAGCTGAAGTTGTAGAAGAAATCATTTGAGACCCAAGGAAAAACAAGTAAATAAATGAGATGCAAGAATTCAGATGCTGCTGGACAGACCTAGAAAGAATTCAGCTAAGAATATAGAAAGAACCGGCTAGTTAGATAATACAGAACCCCTGTGAGCTACAATCAGGAAACTTGCACAGTTTCATAGGCTCTTCTCCATAGTTCCTGCAAATGTTCACCAAAACAGTAAACAGAGAACTTAGAAAACTTCTCTTGAGACTCTCCTCTTCCAAGGGGACTATGTCTGCTGATCAAAACCTCACCTGGATCTTTCTCATACTTCCTAAGACTAGACCTTAAACTGTTCAGGGAAGGAAGCAAAGCCTGTCTTTTTTGAAGCACTGTTGGACAGTGGATATTTATCTTACTTAAGAAGCAGATATAGAAAAATTAATTCTGAACCACTACAGGAAGGGCAAGAAATTTTGCTGCACACAAATCATTAAGAGTCTCCTCCAGCTGAATAAGAGATTTGTGATACCCTGAGAAATCCCATGCCAATGACTCAGAACAGTGCCTTGCTAGGTCTGAGGCTTTACCAGAACAATAAGGAACTCAGCACCGAGCAGCAGCACCAAAATACACATAGACACAGATAAACACACACACACACACACACACACACACACACACACAGGCACACACGTGGCTAACATGATGCAACTAAGATTGAGTAAGCAACAAGGAAGGCTAAGGAAAGGAGCAAGATCATGAAGGAGGAGATAGTATCTCTGAGACAGATCAAAGAGTGGAACAGAAACCAGAGAGCTGTAGAAGACGCTTCTGGCCATCCCAGAAGACAAGATCATGTGAAAGCATTGAAAGGTAGTGTTACACAGTAAGATTAAAAGTATGAAGCCATGTTGCAGCATTAAAAAAAAAATTATTCATCTCATTCTTTACCATTCTGTGCAAGATGCCTAACTTCCAACAAAAAATCAGAAGCCATCCAATAAAGCAAGTAAAAAGCACTACATTGTTCAAAAAAAAAAAAAAAAAGAAAAATACAGTAAATAGACTGTCTCAGAAATGAAACAGGTGTTAGAAATATCAATCTGGGAATTAAAGATAACTAGGATTAATACATAAAAAGGCTCCAGTGGAAAAAGGAGTCCACATGCAAAGCCAGATGGATAATTTTAGTAATAAAATTGAAGCTGTCACAAAACGCAAATGGAAATGCTAGAAATTAACATATAAGCAAGACAAGAATGTCTTCAATAGGCTAAACAGCAGACCTGGCTCACAGAGAAAAAAGACTAAGTGATATTTAAAATGAATCAATAGAAATTAAATGAAACACAAAGGGAAAAGTGGGTGAGAGAAGTGAACAGAACATGAACGGATTCATGGAGCAAAATCAAATTAACAAATGATCAACTGAAATACCAGAGGGAAGAGATAAGAAACAGGACAGCGGAAAATGCTTTTAAAGAAAGGGTGGCTAAGAATGTTCTAAAATTAATGGCAACTTTAAAACTGCAGATTGTTGAAGCTCAAAGAACACTAATCATGATAAATAAATAAAACAACAAAACATGAGTATTTAAACTGATGAAAACAGAGAAGGAGAAAATCTTGAATAGAGCTGGGGAGGTGGAATACATTATACACAGAAGAACAAGGTAAAAATTACAGTTTTCTAACCCTACATGATCAAAAAAATTAAAAATGAGTCGCATTTTACAGAAGCAGAAAGATAAGCTTAATCCCCAATTCTATACCTGGTAAAACATAGGGCAAAAGTAAAATGACAAAAAAAAATTTTTCAGACAAGTAAGTTCAGAGGTACGTCTGGCTATGAAAGTTATTTAGGCAGGAGGAATGTGATATCTGTCAGAAACTTGGATCTACACAAGGAAATGAACAGCACTAGAAACAGGGTAGTGGTTGTAATATAAATTCTTCCTTAACTAGTCTAAAAGATACCTGCATAAAGGAAAATCAGTAGTAAAGTGTTGCTAGCTTATCATATGGAAAACAGTGAAATGTGTGGTGCTGTGTGTGATGACAGTGAGTGGAAGGTCCGGCGATGGCACTCCTGCAAGGGCCTTGCCATAGGTGAAGCACAGCAGAATAGACTTCCGTTAAAGATAGAGGATGTAAATACTACGGCAACCACTACAGATTTGTGGAAATGGATAAATAATAAGATAATAAAAATTTAAAAATAATAAGAAACTGTAAGATAAAGAAAAGAGAGAGAAAAATAAACAAGTAGAAAGCAGCTGGCAGACACTAAACTTTAAACTTTTCAATTAATTGCATTTATGATAAATAATCAAATACACCAATTTAAAAGGCAAAGTATTATTGGATTAAAATGTATGATATAATTGATGCTGTTTATTAAATACCTACTTTAAATATAAAGCCATATATTTCTATATATGTAAATAAAGTATAAATATGAAAGCAAGAGATAAATCATACAAATACTAAAAGTCTGATTACCTATATTATTATAATATCAGCCAAAACAGACTTGAGAAGAAATATTTTCAGGGATGAAGAGAAACAGTACGTAATAATAAAGAGGTCTGATACCTGAAAAAAACATTTATTCACATAGCATCAGAGCTTTAAATTATACACAACAAAAACTAATGGAAATGAAGGAGAAATGGAAACATCACAATGGCACATGACGATGTGAGAATGGGAAACATATCATCAATGGGAAGGCCATCTTCAACTTCCAGGAGCCAGATCCTGGGATATCAAAAGGGATGATTCTGGTGCTGAGTATGTTGTGGAGTCTGCTAGTGTCTCTACTACCATGGAGAAGGCTGGGGCCCACTTGAAGGGTGAATTCAAAAGGGTCATCAGCTCTGCCCTTTCTGCTGATGGCCTCACATTTGTGATTGGCATGAACCACGAGAAATATGACACTCACCCCAGCAAGAACATCAGAGGAGAGGGGCCCTTAGAGTCTCTGCCAAAACTAAGCTTCCAACACAATGAGCATCTACCCTGCTTAGGGAGCCAACTTTTTCAAATACAATCAAGAAAGTTCACTGCAACCCCCTCCCAAAAGAATGTATACTAAACTAATCATTATAAATATGCACAAACATTTTAAACAATAATATAATAGTAAAACCAAGAGATATTTTAAATATGCAATAATATATTAATTCATTTAACAAGGATATAATCATTCAGTGGCTACTGTATAACAAGAAGCATTCTAAGCATTAGATAAAAGGGATAGAACAATAGAATCCAGTTTCCCAACTTCCTTAAAACTTCTACTCTAACAGAGTTTGTAGGAAATAACTATGAAAAAATACATAACAGGGAGCTGAGGAGATGACTCAGTGGAGAAAGAATTTACCACATAAGTGTGAGCACCTGAGTTCAAGTCTCTAGTATCCAGGTAATATTAGGTCCATATGATGGCCCACCTCTATTCCTAGCGCTTGAAAGGTAAAAACAGGGGAGCCACAGAGCAAGCTGTCCAGCTACATCATTGAGATCTGTGTTCAACTGAAAGACTCTGCCTCCGATAAGTAAAGTGAAAGTATGTGAGAAAGAATCCTGACAGTCTCAGTCTTTCACATGCATTTGTACACACGTGTGCACATGTGCCCACACTACATGAATATGAATACACACAGCACACACTCTCTCTCTCTCTCTCTCTCTCTCTCTATATATATATATATATATATATATATGTGGAAAATAATAAATATATAATGAAATTGCTAGTGGTAATAGAAAACTATGAACTTAGCAAATGAGATTTGGCATATTTAAAAAATACTACAGCACACTTGCTATGTAGCAATTAAAATCAACTTGAGGGCTGAAGAGATGGCTCAGCTGGTAAGATCCCTGGTTGCTCTTGCAGAGGAATGGGTTTTGATTCCCTGCACCCACATGGTGGACAACAACCATTCATAACTCCAGTTCCAGGGGAACCCAACACCCTCTTCTGACCTACACAGATACAGCACAACCCAGATTCACTTACATACATTCAGATAATACACTCATATACAAAATAAAAATAATACACAAAATAGTTAAAATCAAGTTGTAAAAGAACATTGACACAAAAAAATATGTCTGACACTGTAATTTGTAATGCTTATTATGAGACATATATAAACAGAATGGAACATGTCTCACAGGAATAAAGATCAATATCAGAAAAAATACTATTAAGACTACTCTAAACGATTAATAAGAATTATTATTCAATTGTGGATATTTTCCTTGGAACTACTTGTTTTCCAAGTTTTATGGAGTAGATAGATAACTTGAGAGAAACATTCTTGAAATAAGAAGTTAACTGAAAGAACACAGAAAATAATAGAAGCAAACATAATTGTGTTAGTCATCCATGTTTGGTTTGGTTATGAGACAGGGGAAATTTAATAAAACTTACAGGCCCAGCAAAAAAAAGAAAATAGAAAAAAATGTTAAAAACATCAAGAGAGTGAGCTGGACATGGTAGTTCATGCTTCTAATCCCAGCACTCGAGAAGCTGAAGCAGGAGGTTCCAAAGTGTAAGTCTATCCTATAACCAAATAAAAATGAATAAACAAAATTCAAGAGCAAGTTGTTTAGACAGAGTTCTAGAAAGAATAAAGGTAGAGGACCCCAGGCACAGGAACAGAGAAGTCCCACAGGAAAAAGACACACAAATTCCTTTGCACTAAGAAAATATTGTAAAACAGATCAGAAGATCCATAAAAGCACAAATACAATAAGAGAACAAAGTTGAAAATTTTCATAGTAGTTAGGTACAGTGTCCTTAATTAGGAAGAAAGCAGTTATGCTGGTTTGTAACTAAAGGATCAGGGATGACAAGGAGATTGGTAAAGAAAGTTTTAAATGGACAAATGACATAAATGTGACAGAGCGTCAAGCTGCATGAATGAAAAATTCTTAAAGAACTTTGAAGCACCAACTACATTCAGAGGCACCCAAGAATAATGACACTAACCAGTGTTGTCCTGTGATACTCTGCAGGCTCATTTTCCAGTACGGAAACAGGAGCAGAATGTCAGAAAACAAGAATGTCAGTACTGTCTGGTGATGTTCAGAATTTATGAAATTACTCAGGTCCTCAGAAGCAAACATGGTTTCCTTCCTGGGCTCTTCCAATTCTTTATTCCTATGGCCTCCAATTTAGGGACTAGGGATGTAGCTCAGTGGTAGAGACTGTCAAGGAGCCAGAAAGCCCTGAGTTCAAGCAGGAGATCTAGAAATGTTACAGGAGGAAAAGGACAGCCTATTTTGTATTTGTATTTTGTACAGTTCTGATCCCCAGTCCTGACAATACCAAATTTACTTCCCTGTGTTGTTTTTTTCTCCCCCTTATAACACTGCATTATCTACATAAGGTTCTTCATCTTGTCCACTGGACAGCAACCTCCACTGATTTTTATCTCTTGCTTACTCTTGCACCCATCACACCAAAGTAGTTCCTGCCACACAGAAGATGCTCAACAATTCTGTCAAACTACAGGTTTGTTATATAATTCAACTTCCTAATAAGAGTTAATCTCATTCTCTTAGTACATAGTGAGAAAAATATATATCACTTTCATCAACTTTCCCCTTTATTGAATTCACATATTCATAACTTCTGTTTTCCCAAATGACAAATTTAAAGTGTTGTCATTCAGTTGACATCTATTTACAAGTTCAGTGTTGGTAACTGATAAATGAGGAAATTTTGACTTTATGTCTTAACTTTTCTCATTAAGTACTTATTATGACAATAATACAAAGAAGAATTTTCTGAGAAGCCATGAAATTTAGAATTCCCAGTCTCTGTATATAGTCCCACCAACTTGACTGCAGAAAGTCCCATGAGAGTACTAAGAAAATTCAAGGCACCATAGTCAGATGCTTGCCAAAGAGGATGCTAAATTAGATTCAGTCCTGTTAAAAACACAAAAGGGTGTTTGGCTAAGGGAATAAAAAGTTACCCTTTACTACTACTGAAAGCCCCAAGAGAGGTGTGGGACAATGTAGGCTTCCTAAATGTGAAGTAGGCTAACCCCACACTATCACTGCCAGCATTGAATAAACGACCAGACTTCCCACTTATTTGTCTTCAAGTAAAAGAACCTCTGTGACAATGGAAGAGAAGGCCTCTGGTTTCACCGTCCCAAGATGAGCAGAAGGAGCAGAAGAGTTCCGCTCTTCTAGCACACCAATCCTGAGGTTTTTAGCCCCGCTAGAGGAGGAGCCAGTTAAAACTAGCGAATGCCTGAGGTGTTCACAGAGCAGGAAAACTGGAGGAGAATGAAATAAACATCCATCACAACAGACACTGAGGCTTGCCTCTGGGAACATCATTGCCACCTTTCCAGAGAATATTTGGAGAGAGAAAGGACCCTCTTTGGGGGTTGATTTTTAAAGTCATATTACACAAGTATTTTGGAAGCTTCCAGTTTCTGCACAATAGGATATTTCAGGAAAAAATAAAATAAAAAGAGGGGGGCTGGAGAGATGACTCAGTGAAGAGTGACCCTCTAGTCTTAAGATCTGAAGAGGTTTTAGAAAAGGAAGAAGAGGTGCTAGAGAGATAGCTCCGTGGTTAAGAGCACCGACTTCAGAGGATCAGGGTTAGATTCCCAGCATGCATGTGGTGGCTAATAACTATCCATACCTCCAGCTCCAGGGGATCTGACACCCTCCTCTGACCTCTGAGGGCATTGCATGACTTGGGTGCACCTACCTATGTGCAGGCAACATACTCATACACGTAAAATAAAATAATAAATAAATAAAATTTTTTAAATGGGTGCCTTCTTTTTCCTACATCTCCTTTAAGATGGTAAAGATCTCTGGCAACTTAAAAGAAGAGGAAGAATTTCCTTTGGCTTACTGTTTGGGAGGATGCAGTCAATTATGTTGAGGAAGAAAGATCATCGCATTCAATCCTGTGCCTTATTTTTCTGACAACTTCAATATTGAGAACTAAAATTCCCAAACTGTTATGTCTGCTTTTACCAATTCAGTCATGCAACCTCCTCTTCCGGGAAGACAAGGGCATTCTTTCCCTCCCACAACATTAAGAATATTATTATTTTATAGCCATTATTATAGACTACATGCTAAATACATTTTCTCTGTCTAATTTCATTTTCCCTAAAGTTAAAAAATTCATTTAAAACATTTTAAAGATTTTATCCTTGCTATTTTTTCTTGTAGGTTCCAAGAGAGTCTACATGTCCACATAATGCAAATCTAAGATTTCTGGTTTTTTCTGTTTTGTTTTGTTTTGTTTTTGAAACAGGGTCTGACTATGCAGCCCTGACTGGCCTAATACTATCTAAGCTAATCAGGCCAGCATTAAACTCACAGAGATCCTCCTGCCTCTGCCTACTGTATATTGGAATCAAAGGCGTATTCCACCAAGCCCAGTTGTAAACCAAGCCTAGTTTTTGAACAGTGTTTGTTAATTTTGTGGTTTTCCTGAAATCACTTGTTCATCTTCTCCCATTGCTATCTAGACTTGTGGCGTAGCTCCATACTGGCACTTGCCTGGGCCATCAGCTTGGGGGCTGTTTTCACTTTTCTTGTGTTACATTTTTTCCATATTGCATGTCTTCTCTTTTCTTAATTTATCTATCACTTTATGGTAACATCAGAACATGGAAGGAGAAGTTCATGTTTTTAGATCTTATGTTTCTGATAATGATATGTTTTCTTCACAACTCAGAGGGGTGGGATTTGTATGCAAGTATAAAGATTCAAAGGATAATGAGAGTGTTCTTAGGAATCATGGAAATTGTCTTTTTTTCATGACAGAGTCTCTCTGGCCTAGAACTCATCAAGTAGGCCAGGCTGCCTGCCAGTGAGCCCCAGAGATCATTCTGTCTTGACATTTCCAGCACTAGGATTGGAAGCACATTCCTGTTTTGTTTTGTTTTGTTTTGTTTTGTTTTTAATGTAGGTTCTAGAAATCTGTCTCATATCTTCATGTTTGCAAGGCAAGTAGTTTACTGACTGAGCTATCTCCACAATCCAGAACATCTTTATAATTTGTCTGTGAAAAGTCTGAAAGATGAAAAGCATGTCCATCAGTTTTCAAGGCAATCCTCCTTGCCTACTACTGAAAAGTCTGATGTCATCCTTAGTATCATTCTTTTGCACACAATCTTCCTTGTTCTTTTATCTTGGTGCTCTGACTGTCATGAATGAGTACATTGGTTTAGATATATCTTCTTTTTTCTTAATTTAATTTTCCTGTTTTCTCAAAAGGCTCCTTTGATCTAGAAATCGAAACCCCTTCCTACATTACCTCCATTAGAACTTTTTCTTCTATTTTCTTTATACTGTATTTCTGGGTCATCTATTACTCATTTACAGTAGATGAATAATGTGCTCTTACTTGTTATAGAGCTGCTGGCCTGTTCTGGCATATTTCTTTTTGATATAATTTTTATTGGATTTTTGTGTATTTCATACAAAACATCTTAGTCATCTTTATACCTCTCCCCCATCTGTTCCCTTACAGAGTTCCCCACCAGATTTCATGAATTCTGTTATTTATTTTAATCCCTATAAAATCAAGTTAGTGTACCCAGATGTCTCTCAATGCAGTTCATCCACTGGGGTCTAGTCACCCTAACTGCAGTCTAGTCTTTAAATAAGAACAACTCTGCCCACCTAGTAACAATCAGCTGCCAATAATTCTTCAAGTAAGATTGGAGCCTGCTGCCCATTTCCCCAGTTCTTTGCTCGCTTTTGTCTACTTGAGTTTGCATGGGTCTTGGGATGCTGACACCATTGCTGTAGTTAATATGAGCAAGGTCCCAGGAGCCTATAGGACTCTATTTCCATCTGGTCAAGCACCTCCTCCTCTGGATCTTACAATCTTTCTGCCCCTTTTTCCACAATGGTCCCTGAGCCCTGGGTGGATGAAGTTTAATATAAGATTCCTGTCCAAGGACTAGAATTCTGTAGACTTATTTTCTGTGCTTTGGCCATTTGTATTCATTGCCCTCTATTGCACAAGGGAGCTTAATTGATCTATGACCTCCCTGAAGGCTATCTCTCATAGTTTTGGAGAGCACTATGCAAGCTGCTAAGGGAGACCATCCATTGATGTCCCAACCCCAGCATTAAGGTCTAATAATGTCACATTAAAGTCATAATAATGACTGGCACAGTAAATGATATTGGTGCAGTAGTGGCACTTTTATCTTGAGGGTAATCAACAGCCACCTAATTGGACTTAAAGCCCACTCAATGGGAGGGAACTCATGTGTAGTACTGTAAATGTATCCAAAACTACACATAAGTGGAGAGGTCTTTTATATATTTTAAATTTTCTTTTCATCTTCTCAGTTGATTTTCTGAGACATTTCTTTCACATCATATTCCAATCAGTGTACTAAATTTTTCATTTCAGATGTAAAGTTTTATTTTCTAAAATTTTATTCTTAATTTTTCATTTGATTAATAGCATCCAGTTTTACTTCATGATGGTGATAGCATCCTTTTATGTCTCTTAGAGTGTGTGAATTAATTTCTACTAAAATAATCTTTTGATTCATTAATTTCTTCTGTTTTTGTAAATTTATATTTATTTTTTTTTCTCTTTCACATTAGGGGAATTACCCTAATATCACACTGTTCTGTTTAGTAGTGGAACACCAAAACCTTAGCTGTGGGGATTGAGTGACTGGCTGGCTTCCGGGGAGGGTAGACAAAGTGTCAATATCTGTGATTATTTTCCGTTTGATTCTTCAGTTCCTTCAAAGAAAGGTCTTCCAAACCTTTGATTTACTGCTGGTTTTCTGAGAGTAAGAAAGAGCAGGAGGATATGTTCTTATGCATTATATACCCTTTATTTTAATCCATTCTATTTGATTTTACCAATTTATAAAGTAGAATTTGTCAGTTATTCTGTTATATGAGACAAATCTGAACTAACACAGGGGAACTGACCACCTCTGTCCATCTTTCTGTCTTTGTGTCTGTCAGCCACAGACAGAGTTCTGTGGCTTTATTTATTTATTCTTTATTTATTTATTAAAAGAAAGCCTCACTGTGTAGCCGTGGCTGACCTGGAACTTGTATGCACATCAGGATGGTCTTGAACTCACAGTGTTTTGCATGCCTGTGCTTCCCAAAGGCTGAAATTAAAGGCACGGCCCATTTTTATGGCTGATTATTTTCTCCCCTAATCAATACCTCATACTCATTGCCTATTTTAATATATTCTTTTGATTCCATGACCATCTTACCTTCCTCTCTCAATTACTGCTATTTCTAGTCCCTGAGCCTTTCCATGGTTTGAGAAATGCAAAGTTTTCACTTTGTTGTCTTTTTCTACTTGTTTTGAAGAAACTTCCACTCTACTGTTTGTTCCATCTACTTACCATAGGCCGACTATCTTTAAATAAATTTTTACTGAATTCTTGCAGCTTCATATGATATGTTTTGATCATGTTCAGATCCCTCTCCCTATCTACACTCTAAGTGAGTAACCAGGGGACCCACATGGTTACACATATCAGTACCCAAATCACAGGAAGCTCTGCTTTTATTCTAATACTCATTAGAGTTACAGCTGAATGTTTATAGAATAGTAGACAATAGTAAAGTGGCTAGAATACAATAGTTCAGCAAAATGTAATAAGCAAGATAGTATTATCACCAGTATTATCACCTTCTTGGGAGATGCATTATTATTTCTTCCCCTTTCTGCTGTTTCCTGAGCCTCAGGTGTAATGATTTCATTGTAGATATGTCATTTAGGACTGGACACTTCACAGACACTTATTCTCTACCTTTGACTAGTTGTAAACCTTAAATAAAACTCAGGTGGTGTGAAAAATCAGAGGGGAATGTATTAATTCAAAAGCATATTGCAAAGTTCATATACTGACTTAAAAAATAATCATTCTTGTCCATTGAAGTCTTTTCTTCTGTATTAATTTTTCTCATCATAATATAATAGCTGATAACATCTACTTTATAAAGAAAAAGAAATAGAATCATATTTAACCCACAGTTTGGGAGATTGGAACTCCAAATGGCATAACACAAACTGTCTGGTGAGGACCTTTTCCCAGCATCACCTTGTGGCACATAGCAATTGTGAGAACAAAGAAGCCATTGGATCTTGACCCAGGAATGGAGATAATTTTGTGGGGTCAGCTTTCTCCTTTCATAACACCCTGCTTTTGAGAACTTAAGAGGTCACAAAACAACCACCTTCCATGAGCATGCCCACAGTTACCTAAGGAATTCCCACTGGGTACCACTTTTTAAACAGTTCCATTACCTCTCAAAAGTGCCACCCTGGAGACTAAGTCTTCAATCACGTAGCTACTCTTCTACGAGAATACCCAGTGTTCTTAACCACTGAGTCATCGCTCTGGCCCCTAAGCTTATCTTTGATCAGTTTCTAAAGATCTTTATTTTTCTTTCCACACATATATCACTTTTATTAAAAGTTTTTATTGGATTTTTGTCATTTTTATATGATATAATTTGATGGTATTTATAATCCCCCATCCACACTTCCTCTTACTGCCCCCTACCCAATTTAATGTACTCTAATATATATATATATACATAAAACATATATATATAAAACATATACATATAATGTACATATATATATATGTATGCATTTGCCTGCAGAGTCTAATTGTCTCCTCAAATGTCTTTCAGTGTGGATCCATCCACTGGAAACTGACTCTTCCCCTCAGTAGCAATTGGTTGTCAATAGTTCCTCAGATATGGCTGGGTTTCTTGCCCACTTCTCCACATTTATGCTGAGATTTGACCTTTCATGGGACTGGGCTAAGCTGTCATCAATGCTGTGAGTTTATAAGGATAACTAACCAGCCATGTCATTTGCTATATATTTTAGTATTTTTTTTCCATGCAAGGCTAGGGATAAAGCTCAGCAACAGAGTGCTTTCCTATCATGTGCAAGCTCTGGGTTTAATCCTTAGCTCTTGAGAAACAAATGCCATGCAGTCAGAAACTGCTATTTTTAAATTTTTAATTATTTATTTATATTTTTATTGAAATTCCATGTATTTCATATAAAACATCTTAATCATCTTCATACCCCTCCCCATCTGCACCCTCCCATGGCACCCCCCCAGCCACCTTTCATGCATTCTGTCATTCATGTTAAGGCCTACTGTGTCAAGTTAGTGTGCCCAGATGTCCCTCAATGCAAGTTCACCCACTGGAATATAGTCAGCCTACCTACAGTCACTCCCTTAAATTAAACCAACTCTCCCTCACCCAGCAGTAATCAGCTGCCAATAGTTTTTTGGATAAGTTTTGGGCTTGCTGCCCATTTCCCCAGTTCTATGCTGGCTTTTGTCTGCTTGAGTTTGCATGTATCTTGTGCATGTTGACACCACTTCTGTAGGTTCATATGAGCAAGGTCCCAGGAGCTGGTAGAACTCTATTTCCATCTGGTCATCACCTCCTCCCCTGCTTCTTACAATCTTTCTGTTCTCTCTTCTGTAATGGTCCTTGAGCTCTAGGTGCTGTCACTGAGTCACCCTCTACAGATTCTTATTCTCTACATTTTGGCCATTTGCATCCTTTTGTGTTCGTGGTCCTCTCTTGCATGGGGAACTTCATTGATAAGAGTTGAGAGATTCATTAGTGTTCTCTCTACCCCTTTTCCCATTATGTTCTGTGAGCCTTAGGTATAGAGTTTCCACTGTAAATGTGTCACTTAGGGTTAGGCAATTCAGAGACAAACTGTGTGTGTGTGGTCAGTTGTAGAACTCTATAATAATATCTGTCTATTGCAAATGAAGCTTCTTTGATGAGTGGTGATTCACATACTTTTCTGTAAATATAAGGATTCATATACAGCACATACTAAGAAATTATATTTGTCTAAGATATGATAGTCTTGGGGTTTTCTGTAAGATCTATGACCTCTCCAGCCATGGAATTTGGCTATGTTTACAGTAGCATATCTGAATTCCCTCCCATTCAGTGGGCTTTAGGTTCAGTTATGTTGATTATCCACAAAATAAAAGTGCCACCGCTGTCCTAATGAAGATTTCTGTGCCAGTCATTGTGTTATTAGGTCTTAAAGCTGAGATTGGACCACTGATTGATATTCCCTAGTAAATTACATGGTGTCCTCCAAAACTATGGGAGTTATTCTTCAGGGAGGTGGCTTCTAGGTCAGCTCCACCTCCACTGCTCCAAGTCTGGTGTTCGGATGATGTCCTGTCTTCAGCAATAGGATCTTATTTTCCAGTTCTAGGAGATAATCAAAGGTTGTGATAATAGCCTATGTAATTTTGGGAGTCTCTTGAACTATCCTGACCAACAACTCGAAGAGAAGTTTCTCTTGTCTGGCTCTGTGTTTCTTCTTATATAGCCCACATTAATTTTTTTTATTTGTATGATTGCATTGCCTACATGCATGTAAATACAACCATATCATGCTAAACATATGGAGACCAGAAGAGGGCATTGGATCCCCTGGAACCAGAGTTAAAGACAGTTGTTAGCCATCACATAGGTGCTGGGAATTGAACCCACAGTCTCTGGAAGGGCAGCCTCTGAGCCATCTCTCCAGCCCCTGCAACCGCTGTTTTAATTTTTAGCTATTTAGCTATTATTTACCTGATATTAATCTCGAAAATGTATAGTTAAAACCTTCTCATTCAGTCTTACCATTTTTTTCATCTTTAATCCTTTGAATAAAACATTATGATGTAATGAGCAAACTTTCCAAGGGTTTTTCTCCAGGCTTCCCAAAACACAATAGAATTCACATCTAGACATTAAATTCTTACCTGTTACCATCTATGAATGGATAGGTTTCTTTAGAAAAATAAAAAATATTGTGTTTGAGAAGATAATGAACCTGAAGCTGCTATTATTTATTTTACAAAATAAAAGCATGAAAAGAATCTTGTCATAGCTTTAAATTTTATAGTTTTGGTCTGGAACCTTACGGAAACTTTGAGAATTTCAACCAGAGCTTTCTAATATTTTATAGCATTGCCAAATTAAACAGCAACAGTTGGAAGACTAATCTCCCAAACACATGGCTAATGACCTTTAAGGCAACTAGCCCCATATGTCAACAAAGAAAAAATATGAGCTAAAACTACTGAGGTTAAATGTTTTCCTTATTTTTTTTACATTTATGTAACTCAAGATCTAGTATAATAGATGTACCATAAGGCTGAAGAGGTGTTTTCAAGAACAGTTTTTTTCTGAAAGATGTCATTTTTGACACTAATTATTAAGAAAACTAGATTTTTTTTGGCATTTTCATCTAAAATATGCCCTTGATTCTAGAAGTAGTTGGGTTTTTCTACATTCGTGCATACTGGCTTGGGATATTCTTGGCTGAACAAACTGTACCATGAGATTGTGTTCAAAACAACTAGTGGGGCTTGTAGAAAACACACTTCAGTACCTATAACATGTGTTCACATTACATGTTTCTACAAGCATCTCAAAGGAATTTATGATATCGTTATTTTTAATCCTAAATGTCTGAAAAGAACTTACAAATATTAGACATTATTTTTATTACAATAAATTTGTATTCTTTCACATAAGAAAAGGTTATCAATAAAATGGTTAAAGTAAGAAAACTAGAATGCTGATGGGGATATCTGCCAGCAAGTGACATATTCTAAAACAGGCAGCAATGATACATTTGATTTTAACTTTATGATTCATGTTTATAAACAAAAATTAAGCAGTATTGCAATACTTTATGTTAACAATAGTTTACCGCAACAAAATTAAAAGTGTCCTGATTCTTCAGCTTGTTGAGTGAGACGTTTGCAGGCTTTGTGCTCATTTAGGCCTGAGGTATGTGCATGTACATGTGTACATATGTGTAGATGTAGATACATGTGTGTGTAGAGGCACATGTGTCTATTTATGTGGGTGACAAAGGATAACCTTGGATGTCATTCTTCATACACAATCCATCCCTTTTGTTAAAAAATGGAATCTCAAAGTTGGAGAAATTGCTCAGTGGTTAAGAGCACAGACTGTTCTTGCACAGGACCCAGGTTCGAATCCCAGCACCCACATAGTGGCTAACAGCCATCCATAACTCCAGTTCCAGGGAATCTGACAGCCTCTTCTGAACTCCATAGGATTACATAACACAGGTACACTTACATACATGCAGGCACAACACTCATACATATGAAGTAAAAACAATAAACAAAATATTTTTAAAGCATGAGACTCTTACTAGCCAGGAACTGGACAGTCCAGAGGCTAGCTGGCATGTGCCCCAGGGACATGCCTATCTCTTTCTCCTCAGCACTGAGATTATGAATGGTGCATCATTATGCTCAATGCTTTTTCACATGGGTCTGAGACTTGAATTCAGGTCCTTGAGTAATACTTTACCAAATGAGTTACCTCCCCAGTCCCCAGTACTTGCCACTTCAATATGACTTGGCTTTGTTAATATGTGTAAAGTAAAGTCATTATCTAATGGCCAGTTACAAATGGAAATTATTTGCTTATATAGCAGAGGTAAAGTTATCAATCAAAACTTGGTCTCTAATCAAATAGACATGAACTTGTCCATTTTAGAGGAGATACATTTAATTGAAGACCAATTTTGAAAACCTTCTTTGGGAAAAAAAATCTCTATTTCCTTCTGTTCTATAGTCTAGACACTATTTTTACTTTGGATTGGTAGTTTAATGTTTTCTTCTATTCACTATAGCAAAATGCTTGCCTTAAGCATTGGTAAAAATAACAAACAAATAAATAAGTAAATAAATGTATAGTTAGAATTCCAGGAATGCAAAGAGCTTGATTTGGTACTGTAATGATGTGTAGGCCAGAGAATCTTAAGAAATAATAATGGAGAGTCAGGCATAAATTTGATACTGACGAATTCTAAATATTAAGATTGAGATTTTCATGAAGGCTGTTAAGTGTCAGTGGAAATTTTAGTGAGAAATTTAGACCATCGGGTGCACATTTTGAATGGATGCCTCTGTCAGAAATGTGAAAAATAGACATCAGAAAGAGGAGACTAGCAATAGGCCAGTTAGGAATCTATTATAGAATTCCAGGTCCTGAAGATTATGATGATTCTGGGAGAGTGGAAGCAATTACGGGCATAAAAAAGAAAAGGATATCTTTACATGGGCTATTTATTTTATGTAACAGCTTTAAATGAGTAGGATTTTTATTAAATATATTTTATTTATACTTTGCAAATTTCATACATGTATATAATATGGGTTTTTTTTGATAATTTAATTATTACTTTTATTTTGTGTGCATGACATGGGTGCACTTACCCACATACAAGCAATGCCCCCGGAGGTCAGAAGAGGGAATCAGATTTCCCTGGAATTGGAGTTATTAATGATTGGCAGCTGCCATGTAGGTTCTGTGAATCGAACCCAGGTCCTCTGCAAGAGCAACCAGTGCTCTTAATTAAAGAACCATCTCTCCAGCCCCTTTATAATGTATTTTGATCATAACCACTCTCCACTTGCCACCTACTCCTCCCACTCAGCCCCTAGCATGTCCTCCTCCCAATTTCATGTCCTTTTTCTTGTTGGTTACTTTCTTTATAGCCCGCTGAGTCCAATTAGGGCTCTATATATGCCTGTGTGTGTACAACCATCCATTGGAACATGGGCAACCTTCAGAGGCTACACTCTTGATGAAAACTGACCCACCTCCCCCAGTAGTCACCATCACCAATAGCTCCTCACCTAGATGTGAGGGCTCATGTGTCCCTCACTGATCCATGCTGGAATTTTAACTGGCTTAATCTTGTACAGGTCTTATGCAGGCAACCACACACCTGCTGGGGGCTTATGAGTGCAATGGCCCGTCATGTCCAGAAGACATTGTTTTGGAGTAGTCATCTCCAACCTCTGGCTCTGAAGATCTTTTTGCCCTGTGGGGGAAAGAAAGTATGTGATATAGAGTTTCCATTTATGGTTGAACACTGCACAGCTTACTCTCTGCTTTACAACCAGTCTTGCATCTCTGTGTTAGTCACTGATATCTACAAAAAAAAGAAGCTTCTGCGGCTGGAGAAATGGATCAGTGGTTAAGACCACCAGCTATTTTTTTTCTTCTGATATATATTTTTAATTGAATTTTTATGCATTTCATACAATACATCTAAATCATATTTAGACTGCTCTTGCAAAGGACCGGGATTCAGTTTCCAGTACGTATATGGTGGTTAACAACTGCCTGAACTCCAGTTCCAGGGAATCTACCACCCTCTAAGGGCATTGCATGACAATATGCCCTTAGAGAAATGCAAGCAAAACACTTATGCACATAAAAATAAAAACTAAAACAAAATATTTCTTTTAGAATTAAAAAAGAGACTTCTCTTTTGAGGGCTGAGAGATGCACGAATCTGTCTCTGCCAAGTTGGAGCAGTGGTGGAAGTGAGTGCTACAGCAATTACTGGTATTTAGGGTCAGTATGCTTTCATGAAAACAACTAGACCCATATTCTGTTACAGAATTTTGAGACACAATTAAAAGTGTTTTATGAGAATCAAAAGGGTGGGGTAATTCTTTTATTTGTAAAGCATTAGTACAAGAAATTATAAAAGCAGTTCAATGGGCTGAAATGGAAAGAGACTAGACAGAATTCAGACTTTTAGAAAGTACTTAAGAGAATTAGCCATGTTGAATACCAAAGTAAATTCAAAGTATTTTTCCTGTTTCTGAATATGTTTAAAAGACAATTCACTTTTTAATAAGAAAAATAATCAAAACAAATTGTAGAAGATATCATAAATATATAAGCAAAATAGCTGCCAGAAATAACAGTAATGTTAAGTGATCAAAGTAAAGACAACTATGATAACCTAAGGCATTTAATTATGCAACTATAGTGTTGATTCATAGTAGACTGGATATGCTAAGGATGCTTTAACAGTGAATGCTGGATGGGCCAGAGAGATGGCTCAGCAGGTAAATACTTGACAAACCTGACAATCTCAATTCAGTCCCAAAGACTCAAATGATGGAAGAAAATAAATGATCCCTCAGCTGTCCTCTGACCTCCACAACCGTGCCATGGTGCACACACACACAAACACACACACACACACACACACACACACTCATATTGCCACACACACAATAAATAAATGAATGTATCAAAATGGATGTTTTAACAAACCCTGAAGAGACTACTAAAACTAACTCAATAAAATAAACCAAAGAATTAATAATGAAAGGAAAGTCCGAAAAATATAACTGAAGGATTATAAACAGTAAATCATACACATTAAGACAGTAAGAGAAAGAGAATGAACAAAAACAAAGGGAACTGATTGAAAATGGGAGATGACACTGTAGACTTAAACCCCAAAGTATCAATATTAAATATAAAGTAGCATTATAATAAAATCTTAAAAACAGAGGTTCTCAGCTGAATATTAAAGATTAAATATATTCCAATTAAAGGAAACAGCATTGAAATATTTAGACACAGAGAGTTAAAAGTTAAATGAATGAGAATAAAATACCATGAAATATGACAAGCTTGCATTTGGGGGAAATAACATAAAAAATATTACAGTGAAAGAAGAAAATATCAATGATTATATACAAACAGAAAATTTGTTTAACACTTTCTACAAATCAAACTTCAATCCAAGATGGCCTCATTGATGACTTTTATCAAACACTAACCAAATAATACCAATCTTGTACAAACTCAGATAAAAGAAACTTCCCAGCTCAGTTAATAAGGCCATTATTATTATTTTAATACCAGAAAATTATATGCATATTTTAAAACAGAAAACTATATATCCCTCATAAATATAGTCTTAAAAGTAATTAACAAAATTTCATCCAATAAGTTCAGGAAGGTATTTTATGAAAAAATGCAGTCAAGGCACTGCTTGGTTGATGTCAGGAACTGAGAGAAAAGGCATTGAGAACCTGCTGCCAAGGCTCCCTATAATTTTAGAATAAATAGGAAATCAGAGGTGACATTGATCAGAGGAAAGAGCGTAATTCGTGTCTGATGGCATAAATAGACATTTATTATATAGTAGATCTGGCTAGACATTCTCATATTCAATTTTCATGCAACTTCTATGAGAGTTCATTTCATAGATGCTTAAATAGGAGATCATAGATATTAACTAATTTGCCTAGGTTACAGAGATTGTGAAGGGCATGGCTAGATAAAACACCCTGTATGTTGAATTAAAAGTTATATACTTTGTAACCTACCAAGCTATCAGCCAGACACAGATATCCTGGATGTAAGTGAGAAGGATGTAAAGGAAAAATTCAGATTGAGAAGTGGTTCAGGCTTCAAAAAAGGTAGACAACCCACTTCCAATTGGTACTAAGGCAGGCATGGGCACCTGAATGATGGACTAAGAGTTTTAAAGAGACTCATTTCCTTCAAAGACAAACAAGGTGCCAATCCATTCAGTCTCATCAAGGGACAGTTCTATAAAGACTATATGTATAACAGAGGATTTGTTTATGATTCAGAGTTCTGTAGCAAACCAGTAGAAGACCTATTACTTCAAACTTAAGTAAAAAAACTAAATAATGATATCTGTTATTACACAGATATTGCTGACTTTTTCCCTTTGCTCTTCATATTTAATTCTGAGAGTTGCCAAAGTCTTTGAATGCAGAGCACCTCTTCCTTTTCTAAATGTGCAGTAACTATTTACTTAGCATGTAAATATATCTAAACATACATGTATATACTTTATTTAACATAAACGTATTCAAGTTTAGAGTACATTTCTTTTTATAGATAGAGATATATACACACACACACTCATTGCTGATGTATGTAGATAGATAGATAGTTACATAGATAGATGATGGATTGATAAATAGATAGATAGATAGATAGATAGATAGATAGAAAAATATGAAAAAGACCATTCTTGCACTAAGGAGATTATAAAAGACAGTGTATGTTGTCCCACCAAGTTATTATTTGCTGAAAGCTCTCCTATGTGGACAGGCTAGGAGAATGGATGCCATGCAATTTCCATTCTTTAATTCTTCTCACTGCACCTGATCACTGGCAAATCAGGAGATTCTTGCTCTAAACTCTAATCTAGGTAGTAATTGAACTTAATTTAAGATAAGCATTATCTACCAAAAATGTTAATTTGTTTGTGCTCTCTCTTTACCAAATCATAAAGTATGAAAGAAATTTATTTGAGATTGAAGTAATTTTGCTGCTTTTATAGAGGAGTGTTATAATTTATAAACAAGCCATTGTAAGTTGCATGGAGCTCACTGTTTCTATAGCAAACAGTTGTTTGAGTTGGTTGCCACTTTTTAAAGAAAAATCACATCTGTATGCCTTCAGTGTGATCTTGAGTTCCAAGTTTGATTCAATAAGCAACCTATTTCCAGTTGAGTGTCTGAAGAACAGCATGAGCACATATTTACTGCTTCTCTCTCTCTCTCTCTCTCTCTCTCTCTTGAATATGTGCTATACTTAAATTTCAGCTGAACTCTTAGGCAATCCCTATATGAAGTAATGTAAATTATATTATGATCAAATATTTAAGTTTGTGTTTCCTAACCACACTGTTATGTTTACTTGCAGATATAAAGTAGTTAGACTTGCAAGAAGAAAGCATTATAAATAAATTTCACCTTGAAAAACGAATCATCATTCCAACAATTTTATAGCCTCTTGTGCATGTTTACAGAATTTTTAGCAAATGAGCTAAAGAATCCAGGTAAACATTGTTTTTTTTAAAATAACCTTAACATTGAACATCATCTATGTCATATTGATAACTTGGGAGAAGTTTCATAAAGCCAAATTGCCTGTACATATTTCCCAGTATGTAATATTTGAAAAAAATCACACCACTGGCAACAATGATAAGTGTATTTTCATTCGTAGCCACTCATCCGGCTGCAATAGCATGAATATTGGTGCAAGGACTAGGAGGTCGATAGAGAGTCAAACCACAATGCTACAATTAGAGAGTAGACATAGAAACAGGACTCCTAAATTAGATTCCATTCTTCTTCTAGGCATTTCAGGCAGACTAAATAACAGCTCACCAAGTTTAAATCTGAACTCTGGCTTGCCACAGTTGGTGATAAAATGAAGGATCTCCTTGCTTGATATTTTCTAAGTGCAGAGTTATCTTCAGTCTCAAACAGAAACACTCAGTTTTGAAGAACTGATCAAGAAGGACTGCAGAATGACTCAGTTAACACTTCCCCTGAGCCTGATGACCTAAATTCAATCCCCAGGACCCATGTGATACAAGACGAGAACTGACCTCAACAAGTTGTCTTCTGTCATCAATGCAGTGTTAGGGCATGCATGGCTGTACACACACACACACACACACACACACACACACACACACACAAATAAATAAATAAATAAATAATGTGCAGTAAAATTTTGTGTTTTTTTGTCTTTTTTGAAACAGGGACTTAGAACTCACTATGTAGACCAGGCTGGCTTCGATCTCACTGAGATCTCCAGGCTTTTCTTTTTAATATTGGTAGTAAAGGTGTGTGCCACCATGTCTAGATAATAAAATGCTTTTTAAAAAGAATAGATCAAGTTATGAGACAGGAAAGCCTGAAAAGTCATTTCATAGATAAATCTTTACTCAACTCTTGCACAATCAGTAAAGTCCTGTTCGGGTTGTCGTATTACCGTCATTATCTTGGTCTTCATATTTCCCCAGTGATGGTTCTGTGCTTAGTATTTCTTTGCTCCACTCCCAGATTTCATCAGTCCCTAAAATCAGGCACCTCAGAAGGTGTATCTCTTCATGCGTTTCCCCTTCCCTCAGCAAGTAGACTCACTGTTTGGTATTTAGTACTAAGCTTATGCGAGACACTGGAATAGTTCTTTATTCTCCCAGTCTAGCCCAGCTCTTAGATGAATCTGCATACCTGGGCCCGGGATGCAGGGCCTTCTTGGCATTCTTGCTCCTATTCCCTTGGCAACCAATTCTTCCTTTGTTCCTGTGTCTCATCTAGTCTCAAGCTCTGACCCCAATCTTTTTTTTATTTTCTTTTTTGTGAGCTTTCTGTATACCCATGGAGAAAACATGGTAACTAACAGTGAACTTCCCTTGTGAATGGGGCTCCGTTACTCCAAATTGATCTGCTAACCTGCACGTAGTCTTTAAGAATCAGTTGAAATGTTAACTGTTTTCTTCTTTCCTTTCCCATATTCTGCCAAAGATACATCAGTTTATGTGCCCCGTCCCTTCTCCAGAGGCCCTCTCACTCAGTTTTCCTAAAGGTTTAAGAAACAAATAATTTTGTTTTGTCTAGTTGGCTATTTCTTATTGCAAATATAAAGACAAAATTTTGTGGCTTTCTGTGTTTTAAACAGAAGTAGAACTTCAGTTCTTAGAACTGTCTAAAACAAAACATCTTTAAGCCTTTCTTTAAAATGTTTTAAAAGATTTATTTATTTGTTTGTTTTATACGTGACAGACAGACCAATAGCAGGCCCATATGCCATGTCACATGTGTAAAAGTCAAAAGAAAACTTTTGGGGAGTCGGTTCTCTCCTTCCACCTTATTTTTGAGTACAGTCTGTTGTTATTTCTTCAATTGTGCTATATGTGAGCTTTCAGCTGGTTTTTCTGTCTCCTCTTCCCATCCACAAAAGGACTTATAGAGCTAGGTTTACAGACTGAGCCACTGAATCTGGCCCTGACTATTTTTACGTAGGTTTCAGAGACTGAACTCAGGTTATCAGGCTTGTGATAACACAAAAAGTTTTCAGTTGTAAAGCCACATAATCAATCTAGAAATGTTTTAAATCAGGCTCTAATAGTCTCAAGGAATTAAAAGAAAATAAAGAATGACAAAGTCTTTGCCTACAGTAGCTTTTCTTATCTTCTCAAAGGATTTCAGAAGTCAAATACCCAGCTAATATGCGAATATGCTCTAAAAGGAACATGGAAAGTAAGTCAAAAAAATGGGCCCTCCCTGGGCCCTGATGGGACACCTATATCTCATCCTCTCTTCCCAAGGCACAAGGATCATTGAGAAAGCAGAGGCAGAAAGATTGTAAGAACCAGAGATGGTAGATGAATACAAAGAAACTGTGTTTTCCAGATAGAACAGAGACGTTTCACAGTACTTGTGACAACATGCACAAAACCTGTGCAAGTCCAAGCCAGATGAAAATCCAGCATGGATGGGAAAGGGGAGCAAGAAGCTCCAGACCCAGCTGAGGATCTACTGGGAACTGATAGCTGCTGTGAGAGGCAGTCAGTTTTCTTTAAGGATACAGCACTGCCACGTATATTGACAAGGTTCCAGGGTATGGACCCACACCCAAGAGCATTTGGAGACACAAATTAGATCAGTAGGTCTTAAACTATAGCAAACATGAAATGGGAGTGGGGAGTAGAGAGGTGAAGGTGGATGTAGAGCTGAGAGGAGATGGAGAAGGGGTCTGAATATGATCCAAACACCTGTACACTGTGTGAAATTCGCAAAAAGAAAATCAATGAAGGTATTATTTTTAAAAATGAGTACTCCTGGGGCTACAGAGCTTAGGCCAAGATCATCAGGATTGAAACAGGGAAGAATTTCAACTGAGAAATCCCTTAGTAAAGTAAAACCTGTTATGGTTTGGCCCTAGAGTATGGGGTCTCTAATCCAGAGAGATACTAGCTATGAACATCCATAGATGCTTAAACTCACCCACTTGAAGAAATCTGCTGAATAGATCTATGTGGACTGATAGTCCCAAGTCACACCTATAGGATGGATGGCCAACAAAGGGAACAGCCACATCTTCTTAGGTAACTGAGTAAAACACTTTCCTTTTCTCAGATAGACAGAGAGCCCTGGTAGGATTTCCCTTTTCTCTGTCTGTTCTCAGCATGTCCACAGACCTCCTAAATTTGATTGATCCCTTTAACAACTGCTCTTGAATATTGGAATGTATTAGAACACACAACAGATAAAGATCCTTACTTATACTGTGCTTTCTTTCTAGTAATAAGAGATAGACTTAAATAAGATATGTGGTAAAGAATAAGTGATATAATATTAGGAAAGTTGTATGTACTACAGTGGGAAAGGGCATTCAGAAATCATAGGGCTAGTCAGGGTAGTTGGTATAAAGTTCAGTGCAAAAGTGAAAGACCTGAGCAAAAACTTGGAGGAGACAGGGGAGAGAATCACAAAGATAACCAGGGAAAGAATGTTCCTGGTAAAGTGAACAGTCAACAGAAGGCCATAGGCAGGAATGTGTTCTCATGCATGACAGGAGCAGTAAGAAGATCAGTGAAAGAAAGAGCGGAAGTAGACATAAAGAGACAACGACAGAAGTGACAGATCAAATAAGTACATGTAGCACGGCTTATTTGTTCAAGTTGTTTCTGTTCCCATGCTCACATCTTCTGGTCAAGGAAGCATTTCTTTTGTATCTGCCTTGTCAAATAAACAAAAAAGAAACTTCAAATGTTCGTGGTAGGAGTCACTAGATAGGGACTGATTCAGGAAGACATAGTTCAGCCTGAGGTTTGTAATAGAACAGTTAGTAGAATGATTACTTGCACATATTCGGTGGCAAGCTGTGGTCTGGAAACTTCCAAATAAAGACGGGGCAGATAATTTTATTACCAAGTGTGAAAAATGCATTGTGACAATTAAAAAGAGTAATACAAATGATGAATGAACAAAATAACCAGAAAATTCAGTCTTGCTCGTCATCACAGTTCTCTACTATCAAATAGATTATGTCTACATAACATAGTTTGATAGGCTATAAATTTAACATCCAATGTGATCAAAGGTGTGGGGAATGGGAATTCTCCACTCTATAACTAGGAATGCATTAGCAACTTTGCTGGAAGATGGTTTGACAATATCAGCAGCTCTCTTGACTGGTCTCTTCTTACCTGCTTGTCTAGAAGAAGCAGGATTCTCTGTTTCTCTGTGAAGCACACTGACTGGCCCCTGCTGCACACAGAACACATGAAGCTGCTAAGCACTACTATTCGTAACCACTGGTGGGGATCGGCCAAGTCAGTTACTTTTCCCTAACTTAGTCACGCTAGGTGTATATGTTATCAAAATGGTCCTTTGGTTAAAATAATGATGAGATGAAAAGTTATTTGTTTTCTCAATGGAAAACAAGTTCTGTGAGAAAACTCAAGGAATATAAATTTTTTAGAATAAAGAGATACGAAAAGGAAAAAATGGTAACAAATTAGATATAGGGAAGTCTTATTCTGAAAAAAGAAATTAATCTTGCAGAGCTGTTTGTCAAGTGTTTTAAATTCCTTTTCCATTTTAAATAGATTGAAAAGAGAATCATATTTGATTTGCTGTAATTCTCATTGATGAAAGACAATGACCCAGAACTCTAATCAGTAGAATTTACCAAGTGCAAAAATACCACAGAGAAAAGAAATTCTCACGCAGTATTAAAATGTCAGTGAGTGATGAAAAATAAAGCAAATAAAATATATAAAGTATACATCATTTTTAATGTATTATCATTTTAAAAAGATATGTTGCTTTGGGGCTGGAGAGATGGCTCAGTGATTAAGAGAACTTGTTGCTCTTGCAGAGGACCCAAGTTCAGCTCCCGGCACCCACATTGGGTGACTAACCTGTAACTCCAGCTCCAGAGAATCCAGTGCCCTCTCTGCCCACTGTGGACATTGGCACACATGTGACATACACTCACAGCAACATATACACATACACATAAATAAAAATAAAAATAAAACCACTTTTTATAAGCTATTTAGCTTTAACTGCCTTATTTAACCTATCACTAATATTGGGCAAAAGGACTTACAATACACATGCCTTGATAGTTTTAGATATTTTATTGATAATTTAATATCATGTACTTTGACTGTCCTTCCCCATTTCCTCTCAAGCATACCCCATCTCCATACCCTCCCCCTTCTTCATGTCCTTGTTATGTTTTGTAAGGTCTATTGAGTCAAGTCTAATTTGCTCTTTGATGTGGAGCCATACCCTGAAGTCTGGTCAACAAAGCTGGTGGTGTTACACCCTTAAAAAAATACGACTCCTTCTCATAGAAGCTATCAATTGCCAATAGATCCTCAGCTGGGTCTGGGGCTTCTTTCCGATCTCTCCCATCCATGCTGGGTTTTTGTCTGCCTTGGTCTTTCATGGGTCTTGTGCATGTTGTCATAAGTGCTGGGGGTTCATATGTGTAAATGCCCTGCTGTATTTTAGGAAACACAGTTACCTTGCATTCATCTATCACCTCTGACTCTTACAATTTTTCTGCCTCTCTCTTCTACAAGGATCCCTGAGCCTTGCGAGGAGAAGGTGTGATATAAATATCCCATTTAGTACTGAGCACTCCAAAATTTCTTATTTTCAGTATGCTACCAGTTATGGGTCTCTGTTGTTACTTGCCATCTGCTGCAAGAAGAAACTTCTCTGGTGAGAGTTTAGAAATATATATGCCCCAAATTTTTAAATACAAAATACTTTTGCATTCTAATAATGGGAAAGCTTTAGCTATATTCAAATTGTGGGACATTCTCTAAGATCACAGCCAACTGGTACTCTTCAAAAGTTTCAAGGCTGTTAAAAAATTTAGGAAAGTTTAAGGAGATATGATAACTAAATGCAACATAGTCTATGAATTGGATTCTAGAACAGCAAAAGGACATTTGTACTATAACTCAATTAGTATTATTACTTTCTTAATACCAGTAACTGGACCAAGATTAGGTTAAGATGCTAACATCATGAAAAGTTGGATGAAGGAAAATTAGAGAGAAACTGTACTATCTTTGCAACTCTTATCTAAATCTAAAATCATTTCAAAATGAAATTTTATACATATGCAAAGTATCATTTATGAAATTCCAGAAATTTTGTTGCTGATCATTGATCATAGAGAAACAAAGATGAGAGGCTGGAGGGATGGCTCAGTGGTTAAAAGCTCTGCCTGTTCTTGCAGAAGACCTGGCAAACCCACATGGCAGCTAACAACCGTCCATAACTTCAGTTCCAGAGAATCTGATGCCCTTTTCTGTCCTCCATGGTCACTACATGACAAAGGTACACTTACATACATGCAAACATAACACTCATACACATAAAATAAAAATAAATAAATAAATAAATTTTCAAAGAAATAAAGATGTCATTGTGGTACAAGCCTTTGCTCTCAGCACTTGGCAGAGGGAGGCAGATCTCTGTGAGACTGAGGCCAGCCTGGTCTCCTTAGAGAGTTCCAGACCAGCTGGAATTGCAAGAAGACCTTGTCTCAAAAACACCCCCCAAAAAAGAGAAAGATGTAGACAAAATCAAAATTGTACTACAACATATTAATAGATAATGACTTGAAGGCATGATGTAAGTAATTAGGAAATTAACATTAAAATAAGAAATATTCTATAGTTTCTAAAGTGATAGTGTAGAAGTACAATAATATTGAAAAATATATTAAGTGGCTTAAAAGTTGATTTGAACATAATTTTTAAAGTACAAATGTATTTGTGGACGTACATATACATAGGCTCACACAGAAAAAATACAAACACATAAAGCCTAGATGAAATACTTTTGGAATGCTAAAGATGTTTTATTAATAGGGATCATCACTGAGTTTGGAGCTCAGTAATGCTTATTTTCCCATTGAAGTCAGACTTCAAATGTATGTTTGTGTTCCTTCCTTTGATTTTATGTGCAGAACACAATCTCTCTCTCTCTTTCTCTCTCTCTCCCCCCTCTCATCCATCATCCTCCTCGTTCTGCTCTCCTTCCTTCCCTTTTTCTATAGAAACTGTATTGTGATCCTTATAGTTGACAGCACTTCAGTTAACTGTACTTGCATAAGATCAGTGACTTCCTGATATAAGGGCCTTTAACTACTTTTCCCTAAGATTCAAGGTTCTTAACACTTGCCAAAACAGAGTAGGATAGCTCCAAAAGAGGCCCAGTAATAACAAGCAAACAAACAAAAACCCTTTTGTAAACAAACACAAAATAGAACTGAAGTTTGTGGAGGACAGCAGAGGCTAGGGCCAAGAAGCAGGACTAAAGAGAGGAGGCTGTTCCTACATGGGTGAGGCTACCAGGTCTCATTAGTCTTGTGACAGAGAGGCTTGCATCTTTCTAAAATAAACCTAAGGGGCTAGAATGCTCAGCCCTCGGAACAATTTTACCATGGGATGTCACTGTCTAATAGATTGCTAATAAAGGTGTTGGGGAGAGGACAACCATTCTTTGAAATCTTGGAAGAATTGCTGGACAAGTAATCTGCACAAAATCTACTGCTGCAAATCTGCTAGAGTTTAACATCCATTCTCTTACCTGATCTGCGTGGCTATGTGTTCTAATCTGCTTTCTATTGCTGTGACAAAACCACTGACCAAAACCAACTTGAGAAGGAAAGGTTTTATTTGGCTTGCAAGCACAGTCCATCATCAAGGAAAGCCAAAGCAGAAATTCAGGGCAGGAACCTGGAGCACAGACCATAGAAGATAGCTACTTACTGACTTGCTACTGGCCTGTACTCAGACTGCTTTCTTATATAACACAGGACCACCTGCCCAAGGGTGGCATCACCCAAAGAGTGCCACATCACTCGTCAATGGCCCAACAGACACAGCCACAGATCAGTCCAATGGAGAAAATTCCTCAGTTGAGGTTCATTCTAACCAGTTGTGTCAAGTTGACAACTAAAGCTATCAGTGACAGAATTTTAAAGATATTTTCCAGAACTAAAACACAGGAAAGATTTCACTCAGAGCCATCACATCGCTGTTGCAGTCTATTGGTGTCTTGCAGTGGGGAAAAATTGACTGTGCTCCACTTTGAACACAACTCAAGCAAGAAGAGAATTTTACAGCCAAGGAACAAAGTAGGTTCAGTGAATAGAAAGTGACTCAGGAAACATCAGGGATTAGTGTTCTGACCAAATGAACCTAATAGGATTCTGAATGAAGACAGGCCTGTGACATAGAACAGCCCCTGAGGATTGGGATGGTAGACGGCCAGAAACCTGAGCAGGTGCTGGGACTATCCGGTTTTGAGCTCTTTCTAAAAAGACTAAACATGTTTTTGTTAAAACTGGATTTTATCAGGAAGTACACAAAGAGGCCTAAAGAAAGTTCAGAAGCCTGACTAAAAAAATCTTTGTCAGACATCAGCCACCTTAATCATCATCATATTTCACTTAGGCTTCAGCTACAGAGTAGCAGCTGCATGGCGTAGGAGGAAGTAACTAACATCTATGGGCATTTGTAAAGCCCTCCAATTCAAGGACTAGGAGAGGCAGACTTAGGTCTACTATATAGGAAGCCTACTCAGATGGGAAAGTTAGATAAACATTGAATAACTGTTTAGCATAAACATGAGCCAAATGTTTCATGGAATGGCAAACTTATCTAAGTAATTATTATACCTATTATGTGTCTAAAACTAGCATTTAACTGAGTAACCTTTTATTTTTCTGTTACCACTGTCCAGTGATAGGTCCAAATCCTCACTCTACCAGGATCATTAGCATATACTTCTTTCTTATTTTTATAACTTAAAATGTTACTAGATTTGGTTTCCAATGCTAAGGATCAAACCCAGTGCTTGATATAAGCACTCTGAGGCTGAACTACCTCCGCAACCCTAAAATGTTACTGAAGAAGATATTATAGTGAAAACATTTGAGGTAGACTGTGGAGTGCTTTTAATGCCTTAGCTAATAGATATCAAAGAAGAGAAAATACAGAAGACATCTAGCTCAGACATCTTTCTGATAAAAAGAGTCCTAATACACCTATCAATTCAAACTTGTGTATCCAGCTGCCCCTTGGCATAAGTTCATCCACTGGAGGTATTCAGCCTGTTTAGCATGACTCTCTTCAAGAAGATCAACTCTCCCTCACCTAGAAGTGATCAACTGCCAATAGTTCCTCTCCAAAGTTGTGATTTCCTGACCATTTCCCCAGTTCTAAGCTACTTTTTATCTGATTGAGTTTGCATGGCTCTTATGCATGCTGTCACCATTATTGTAAGTTTACTGAACTTTTAATAAGAAGAATTATTTTAAACATTTTTAATTTCAAGAAATATAAGAACAATAAGACTAGCAACAAGATAGAAAGAAAACAGAACTGGGCTTTGGAATGCAAAAAGAAGGTTGGGTGGGTAATCAGGAAGTTTGAATTTCTTGCTAACCCATTAGTAAAGATTGATGATGTCCAATATAATACTTAGAAACAAGATTCACTCCTGGGAGAGGTTATCCACTCAAACCATAAATCAGAATACTCCGATATATACATATACATATATATATACATATATGTATATATAATGACCAGTTAGTATTTGTTCAGTAATGAATAAGGAATGTTCAGAAATAAAAGGGAAGAGCAAGAAGAACTTTTGGAAATAATTCCAGTAAAAAGGAAGAGAGAGAGCAGATAGGTTACCAATAGGTCAAGGTAAACAAGTCTAGAATAGCAGAAGCGCATCAAAATCAATGAGAACACAAAAGAACCTCATTCCAAGGCAGGGAACATAACTTCTTATCTTTTTCTGCAAGAGGAAAGTTGGTGAACAAACTCTGCTTCCCTGGAGCTGCAAACATCTGTGGGGATAGTATCTAATCAACCTTGTGTTCCCACTGTCTAGGCTTCTGCATGTCATAAAAATCAAGCTATTCAACAAGAATTGATATTGTAACTTAAAATCTAATATAAGATATGGGTTAACGTGATTTCTCGGTAATGAAAGATACTAATCCACTTTGCAGCCTTGGCTTTATTGGCAATACACTAAACATATAACAAATGTTTTGCAATTGGAATGTAATGAATGATAATAAAAGAGCCAGAAAGAGACTTGAAGGAAAACTGACTGATACCCATACAGACACCAACTTGACAGAAGAAGTCAGCTGGGCAAATATTTAATGTACTGAACTTGTCTCTATCTGTCATTGCCGCAGGTTTTTAAAGGGCTTAGCTGAGTAAATGTGCTTTTGCTTGGTGGTCTAGGAAAGGGCATGCACAATGACAGTTTCTCTTTCTAGTTGTGTTATGATTTCTTCAAGGATTTGGTTCCTTCTGGAATAGGCAAGTCATATTAAACAGTTGCATTGCATCTGCAAATGTGTCTACATTGGATGGTAAATAGATTGCTAGGAAATATTTGGGCAGACTAAAGTTTCTTTCAAATTATTGAAACTAATTCACTCAAGCATTTGTCAGGGCCTACTATGTGAAGATTTTGTTTATATTAAAAGTTAATGTTCTTGAATGAACAAAACAATCCCTGTGATGGGCAAATATCTAAGAATTTCCTGAGTGTTATTGATAATAGCAAAACTGGAAGCAACCCAAAAGTTCATCAATAATACAAGGGATAATTTGACTTTATAGTGTTTAGGCAATGAAACATTATTCATCAATGAAAGGAGCTAACATACACTAATCAACATGAAGGAATCGTAAAACTCATCTTACTAAAATCACAGACAAACTCAAATAGCATAATTCAATTTGTGCAGAGTTTAAGATTTGGGAAGACCAAACAATATAATAGATACCCAACTGAGCATAGCTACCCAGTTAAGAAAACTACAAAAATGGGTAGGTTTATATTTGGAAGAGAGTAACTTGATGTATTTGGCAAGGTACTTTTAAAGTGCTGGTCATATCCTGTTTCCTTTTTAAACTATATCAAATTTTCAAATATTTATTCATGTAATCATTACTGGCATCCATGAGGGATTGTTTCCTGGACTCCCAGCAGATACCAACATCTGCAGATGTTCAAGTTCCTTCAAGTTCCATCATGTCCTTTTCGATTTTTCCTCTTTCTGTTTTATTTTTTGAAACAGGGTCTTCCTGGAGCCCCAGCTAGCCTGGAATTCACAGAAATCCATCTGTCTCTCCCTCCCGCATGCTGGGATTAAAGGTGTTTGCCACCATACCTGGTCATGTCTTCTTTCTTAACTCTGGGTGGTAGATGTATAAATATTTATTGTTTAGATTCTACAAATAAGTTTTCTATACTTCTTATATATGTATTTCATTTTATTAAAAAGCAAATTTAATGCATTTTAATGTATTTCTTAACCATTTTTATTTTCTTCTTTTGAAAGCTCTCTGTTCCAGTCCATAGCCTGTTTTTTAATGGATCATTTGTTTCCTTGAGTCTTTGTTTTTTGAGTTCTGTATATATTCTGGATATATATATATATATATATATATATATATATATATATGTAGCAATAATAATCAAGGAAGAGATCATGAAGCTGAGAGGGAGTTGGGGACATAAGAGATGTTAGATTGCAGAGAAGGTGTGGTGGAGCTGATATAATTACAGTGCCCATGTATGAAATTGTCAAAATTTTGTAATCAAAAAAACAAATAAATTTAAACATTATTAAAGAAGCTGGGGAGATGGCTCAGTTAGTAAAATGCTTGCCACACAAGCATGAACCCAAGTTCAGATCCCTAACACTCGTGTGAAAAGCCAGGCAAGACCATGAGCATTCATAGCCCCAGAATAGGGGGACAGAGACAGGTTAATCCCCAAAGCTTGCTGGTCAGACACCTTAGCTATAACAAAGAGATCCTGGTTCAGTAAAGAGATCCTGTCTCAAAAAATAAGGTGTACAGAGATTGAGGAAAATCGTATCTTTATCCTTCACAGGACGTCACAACCTCTATCTTCTACAGGACTCTCACTCCTGCATATACGTGTGCACACACCCAAACATATACACATGTATACACCACATACAAACATACACACACACACACACACACACACACACACACACATCCATCCATTGGATCTTTTTTTCCAATTGAATATTTCAGAAATATTAAAACACTTTGCGATTTAACTGTTCTAGTAAGAAAGAAACTTTCAGGACTGGAAAGATGACTGAAGAGCACTGGTTGCTCTTGCAAAGGACCTGAGTTCAATTCCCAGCAACCCCATGGCAGCTAAGATCCATCCCAAACTCCAGTTCCAGAGGAACCCAATACCATTTTCTGGCTTCAGGCATTGCACAACACCGGTATACTTACATGCATGAAGGCAGTACACTCATACACACAAAATAATTCAGGTCCTGAATTGTTTATCTAGTAGAGGCTGGATCAGATGTTTCCTGTGTTTAGAGAGGAATAAACAGGAGATATTATATTTAAAGTAAAAGAGAATGGATGGATAGAGAGATAAGCATATTAATGTTGGCCTTTTTGTAACTACATATGCAAAATGTTCAGAGGCTATGTAATCATCGGCTAATATAGATTTAATTCTGAACATTGGGGACTGAGACTTGAGCTATGCATTTTTCACTTGCTAGACAGCATTTTTCACACTGTGAATATATTCATTTTTAAAATTTAAATTATAAGGAAAAGTTTTAATGGGAAACATTTGAACTATATAGTATCATGGTTCTTTCTTAAAACACTGAACAGTGGGGTTATATTCCTTGCTATTTTAAAAATTCATAACAGCTCATACATTTGGCAATTCCATACTTCATTTTAAAGTAAATACAACTTTTAGACATAAATTTTCAAAGGTTATCTCTGAAGAGCTCTGAGGTTACTCTTTCAGATTTGATAAAATTTAGTTTGTCAGTACCTCAGAAATCCCATCCCAGACAGGATCCTTTCTTTTTTTTCTCCATGTGCTCATCTTAAAGAAGGCCTGATACAGTACTATGATGTGTTTTGCAAACCTCTAAAGCAAATTTGTAAATTGTTGACTGCTCTGAGGTGGATGGTTACAGTTGACCCAGGTCCTGTTATCTTTATAGCATAGATGTGGGTGACTAGGGCCTTCCTGTTGCTTTCAAACGCTACTTGATTTCACTGAATAGATCTGCATCTGTGTATGTCTTTTTCTGGATTGGACTGCTACTGAATGATTCTGGACATCAGGCATAAGCTCATCTCATTAGACTTTGAACTGAATGGGTACATTTGGTTCACACTCAATTGGATCTAGCAGAACATGCAAGGGTTTACAAGGCTGGAGAGCTACACTTCTCCTACTTTGAATTTCTCATTTGATTCCGACCTGTAAGTTTCTATGGGAAAGATCCATGAGTTTCTTCTTATATTGTATAGTTTGGGCCATGGTTGTAGTTTGAGTCTTCTGTAGTTCACTAATATCTTCAGCTATTAACTAATCTGGTTTCATGCTGATTAGTTTCCTGAACCTTTGAGTCTTTGAAGTTTTTTGAAATCCCTCATTAGTACCGAAGTCATTCTTTTAGAATCAGGGTTATCCACCTTGACTTGTTCCCAAAAGTGATAAGATAGAAGCAGCGGGGAGAGTCTGTAAAAGTGGCTTGACTGGCACGGAGACAATTCTGTTCTAGTTTCAGAAAGGGTGACACCAAGTTGCAGCAACTGTGTTTTCACTTTGGCCTGTTCAAATTGGGCACATAGTGTTACAGCTAACACTCTCCTTGAGATTTCATTTGGAGAATGCTCAAAAACAGAAATGACAACTTCTGATAGATCATCTGGGAACATCTTAATACCCTGCACATTTACAGTTAGAGTCTAGTCCTCCCAAAACTTTATTCAGTCAGTCTTCCAACTGTTGGTGCTGGCTTCTGATATCTGTTTTGTTTTGTTTTGTTTTGTTTTGTTTTGTTTGTGGAAAATGAAAACCACTAGCCCATGTTCATCTTTTTAACAGACCTACAACTATACTACTGCTGGTTTGTGATTGTTGTCTATTAAATCTTCCAAATCCTAGTCCAGGTCCCAAACTCATACCTAAACCAATTACTAGTTCCCATTACTGAACTAAAACCAGTACGAAAGCCAAAAGCTTTATTTGAATACCACTGATAAGTGATATGTTTGTGTTTGCCAAGACAGAAAATCTGAATGCAGAACATGCAGTGGTGTTTATCAAATCTTCCAAACTTACCTGTGGGGACCTGGGCTTCAGTGGTATCAGAAGTGCCCAAGGGAGCCCCACCATTAAAGGCCATGTGGAGGAAGCAATGCTCTGGTGGACCTGTTTCCATGATCCAATGCTTACTGTATGCCTGTCTTGCATCAACCAGGGAAACCTACTTGCCATATCATAAATTTCTTCTTCCTTAGCATCATCGTTCTGATAGTCAGTCTTTTTCCCTATTATCCCTCTATCTCTCCAAACTTTTAACTATAAGCATCATCACAGGCAAGCACTCTTTAGTTGCAAGAGATAGATACCGAGCTAGCTTAAATAAATCTCTTTCAGATGATAAGAAGTTCATAATCAGCAGGGACTGAAAAGGCATGGGTAGGAGCCAAATGATGGTCTCCCTGCTCCTCTGTGATTCATTTCTATTACTATTTCTTTATTTCATGTATACATGATTGTTCTTGCTTTTCTCTGGACAAAAAAATAGTGTCTGTAACAGGTCATTTTTTGTTGCTGTAACAATATACCTAAAAGGCTTCTAGTGCCTGAAGAGTTCAAATAGTATGACAGCAGTGTCCTGGCAAGGGTGCCCTGGCTAACACACAATACAGCAAAGAAGTTGAAAGGAAAATATCCACATACATAAGGGGTCAAACCAATGCAAAGGGATAACTGTGAAAAAGTCCATTCCCTGTAGAATTAACTTACTCTGCAAGCCAGCAGCACTGATTCCTCTGGACAGTGATCTCCCACAATCTAATTACTGTCCAGTAGGCTCCACCTCTTAAAGATTCTAGTCACATTGGGAAACTGGCTTCCAGGAAAAGAATGTTGAAAATATATATCCCAATGATGTCCAAACCACAACATTGTCCTCCATCTCATAATATATTCTATTTTCTCAAACTAGCTCCTAATGTAAGCCACCTAAACATTTTCAATCACAGCTTGAAACCCCAGATTGGAGCCTGATGTTATTCAACTTTATTACAGTATTAGATTTACATGTTCATTTTCTTCCAGTTCAGAGAACTGAGGGAAGATTCCTGAGAATGGAAACTCTTCCTAAGTTATGGAATGTGGATGCAGAAACGGAAGAGGGGCGTCATTAGTAAAAGGTTGCTGATTCATGGGAACATTCTGCTAAGGTTTGACTTTGAATGTATGCTGTCCAATTGTACATTCCAGTATAGTAATATTTATACATGATTTTCAGTAATTTGGCACTTGACTTTTTATTTGACTATGATATCCATTGATATATTTGTGTATGCTATTCAAAAATGGTATATTTTAAAAGACTTAGTTTATTTTTTACTTGTGTGTGGGGTGTGTGTGTGTGTGTGTGTGTGTGTGCATTGTTCCCAGTGGAGAGGCCAGAAGAAATCATTGTAGCCCTTGGATCTGAACTTAAAGGCAGTTTTGAGCTGCTGGACATGTGTGCCAGGAACTGAACTCAGGTCTTCCACAAGAACATTGAGTTCTTTAAACTGCTGAGTCATCTTTTCAGACACATTGAGTTCTTTAAACTGCTGAGTCATCTCTTCAGACACATGTTACACCTTTTTAAAAAAACATGAGTTGTAACTCAAATCAAATTATCTCAGCCAGCTCAAACACTTGAGAGAAATCTGGTTAATCATGAAATACCTGTGGCTGTCAGAAAAGGTGAAAATAATAAGAGGATGACAGAAGATGACAGATTACAAATTCCAGATACCCTAATGGTAACATGTACAAGGAGTAACCTCTCCTAGGCAAGGAGACTGTGGTGTCTGGCTGTACATGGAGGGCTCTGATAGACAGAATGAGAACTGAAGTCTAAACATTAGGCACATTTGTAAAGATAATAGATATGATAAAATGAAACATAGAAACAATTTTTCTAAAATAAAGCTGAAAGCTGTATAAATATGTGCAGAAATAAGCGAAGACACAAGGAAAATCTGTTGAGAGGATAGCTTCTTCTTTATTCCCACAACCCTGAAATTGAGTTTTCAGTGTTTGTTTCTTGTTTTTACTTCATCAGTTTCTGCTTTAGCTTTCAACCTGGATATTTAATTAGACAAAAGATAGTTGAGGTATGAATTGTGTCTTAATAGAGAGTGGCATTGTACATATGATCAGGCAAGGAAGATGTGAGACGGTATAGACTAGATTAAGATTTCTCTTAATGAGCCTGGGAACAAAGCGTTAATAAAATGTTCCAGAAACTGGTACAGCTCAAGTAAAGTTATTAATCTGTAGAAGCTCCTGAACCACTCCAATGCTCCGATAGGCATGACCTCTAGAAACACACTGTCCCCTCCCTGTTTTCGGAAAGTCAAAGTCAAATACATTGATAATATTTTGTTGCAATGCAACCCAGAAAAATTATTTTTGTCACATTTCAATATTACCTATACTTCTCTTGAGTTAGTTGAGTTAGTTAAGTTAGTTAATTGGTATCAGGACATGAAAGTCAAGGGATAAGGCCTTTGTAAATACTTAGATGGTTTTCTGTGGCCAGGACTTGAAACTTTGCATAAGCTTTCAACCTTGAAACTATGTACTTCAGTTGAGCCCCAGATGATATGTGGGAAGACATAGATGAAAGCTCAGAGAATTTTACAAAGCACATTAAAGATCTTATGACACTTGCCCTTGGATGATCAATAATATCTTTTCAATAAAAGATCACAACATAAATACAGACAAAATGATGTAATGAGGTAACCACTTATTGAAACTAGTCAATCCCTACTCTCAAAGGATAATCGCCAGACAAACAGAATAAGTGCCACTTTGAAATTCATTGGCAAGACAGTTTTAGGCTTCACTATAAATTTTCTGGATGGGAAACTCTGGGAGTGGACCTCTGCCTTGTTAACCAGCCTTCCAGTGACTTGTGCACACTAAACTTGAGAAAAGAGCATTAAACCAATCCAATCTGACAACCTTTATTGAAAAGGGGGAAGGGGAAATATTAGGCCATTGATAAAAATAAATTTCTCATAAAACACCTATAAATGTGTTTTTAAGCCTTGATGGATTAATCATTCAGCCTGGGATATAAAGATTAACCAAAATAATTGCAATTCAACAGCCTTTAAACATTACATTATTTTTGACAAAAGAAGGCAGGTTTCCATTTTCCAGGTGAAAAGTATTACAATAGTACTAAAATGATTGTTCTGCTATTGAACATTCTAATTATGGCATTCCCTGTAATCGTAGCACTGAAGAAATCATATTCTGGCAATGTTGAGAATGTTCACTTAATGAGGTTGTCTAATTCAAGAACTTAAATTGAAATTTTAGAGCATATTTTCCCCCAGAGTAAAGAATTTTGCATACTAGTTCCCATTTATCTGACCTTTTTTTCTTTCCATAGTTCAGTTACTTATGGCAAACCTAGGTCTGACTATAAAATGGAAAACTCTAGAGGTAAACGAGTCCTAAGTTGTAGGTTGCCCACTCTTGGGAGTAATGTGGTGTGACTCTCCTGCCAGCCAGCCTGGGAAGTGAATCATTCATTGCCCAGCGTAGTCATGCTGTGTTTACCACCCGCCTCTGAGTCACTTAGTAGCTCTCTCAGTTATCAAATATACTCTGGTGGTAGCAGGATGCTTGTATCTTAGTGACACTATTGCACTAGCTTTAAGACATTATGCATGCCCTTACATCATTCCTCTTACTTCATCTCATCACAGAAGCACTCTATCAACCGCATTCATCACAAGAAGAATGAGTATGGTTCAGAATATTTTTGAAGTAAAGATCATGCTCACATAGCTTTCCTCACAGTATGTTGCTACAGTTGTCCTGCATTATGGTTACCATAGATGTGTAAATACTAGAAAACCACAGAGTGGGGTTCATTATTTTCTGAACTCTAGGGCATCTATTTATGCCCCCCAACAGGTAAAAGAGACTGATGGCTATGCATATTGGTACACTGTAAATTAATACAGTTTATCTTTCATTTATTCATTATTTTTCACATCTTCCTATTTTTTCCAGGCATCAAACTTCTCAGGATTTCAAGAATGTAATATATGCAAGTTAGCACAAATAATTTACTTTGTTTTATGGCCTATTTTCTTCTTTTTCCTATACTTTTCTCCTTGCTTCTCAGACCACCTTGTTGGTCTATAAGAGTCCTCACAGACTACTAATAATTTCCAGGAATTAAAGAAGCAAATTATGAATGTAGAAATCAATTTGAATTATTACTGAGGACATTAACAAAACTTCTAGAAGACTTTCAAAATATGTGTGTTTGGATAGTCATAGGCCTAATCAAGCTTCCTGCAGACAAATGACCCATTTTAAAATAGGTTCATCTAAATTACATTATTCTCAAGGAGGGTTTTACATATGCTGTCATTTTAAAGAAAATAAATTGCTTGATTAGAAAGGAGAAAGACATGGTAGATCAAGGCAGGGAGACATATTCCTTTTAACACAGTGTGCCTGTATAATCTATATGTAAAGAAAAACAATGGGTCCTATTTATGATATTGCCCCATATACGATCAAATATATGTTAGACAGAGACTACAGAGAGTCTCTGCACATTTATGGTATACAGTTCTTTAAACCTTTGGAATTATTGAAATACTGTGTCTTTGCAAATACCAATGAGAAGGCTGATAGCTGTGGTCGCTCTGGTAGCCTCAGGATGCAAGCTAGTTGCCAGGGCAACCAACCATATGAGTAGTGGGTTAGAAGTTTCAGTCTCATTCCTCTCTTAGCCCTTCTATAGGGTAAAGGACCTGAAGGCTGAGTTGGTCAGCAAGAGTTAATGATTTAATCATGCCTATGTAAGGCATAACATCCCAAAATGATGGGTACAGAGAATTTCCCAATGGGTGAGCATGCTAGTCTTGGGAAAGCAGAGTGCACAGAGAAAGACAGCTCCCCACCCCTTTCTCCATACCTTACCCTCTGCAGCTCTTCCAGCTTGTGGTTCCTGGGTTGTATCCTGTTATAATAAAGTGTTTCCCTATGTTCTAGGAAAAGCTAGAACCTCAAGAGAGGCCGTGGGAACCTCTTCCTTATAGTCAAGTCAGCTCTGAAAACTATAACTTCCTGAATAGAAGTTGTAGGCAACCTGGGGCCATACTAGGGTCCTGTTACCTAGTGCAGCAGCATGTCCCTAACTCAGGTCACTATTAACAAGGAACTGCATTGTAATATATCCAGATAACCTTGGAGATTTTGTGGACATGGAAGAAAGCTCCACTTATTTGGTGACTACAGTGAAGTTCTGAGTATGGGGAATGCGACTAGCAGGAGAAGGAAAAACAGTATGGCTTTTCTCTATTTGTTGTTCATTCACAAAAATGCTCTTCTTAAGGTTTACAAATAAACTAAGAAATTTTCTTTGCTAAGAACTCATTCTCTTCAATACATATTCTTAGTTTTTAATTTTAAAAGGAAAGGTATATGAATTATAAATTTTGAGAAAACTTAGGTATTATTGAATTAAACTTAATAAAACTTTCTTCAGTATGACTTACATTATGAATGTAATTTATACCTAACCTTTCCTAATATATTATTCATTATTAAAATTACCAAGACTGACAACCAAACTGCTCCTATAAAAATGACAGATATTTGAACTATTTCTAGTACCATCTATCTATCCATCTATCTATCTATCATCTATCTATCTATCTATCTATCTATCTATCTATCTATCTATCTATGTCTCAATTAGTATTGGTAGTTGACATGGTGCTAGACACCATAGCTTATAATGATAGTAAAATAGGATGTTCTTATTATGATACTTTTCCAGATCCATAAATACCATTTTTTTCCTATTAGCTGCCCTTCACTGTAGCAGGAATGACACATCCATTCAGTTAGACAACACATTTATTGAGCACTTACTATTGGCCAAATTCTAGGGGTACAAAAAAAAACCCATCGCATCTTTTTGGTGCAACAGATCATACACAGATATCAAATAACTATTTAGCACAACAGATGGAAAAATGTGCTGAAAAGAAAAGTAAGATAAAGGCCTAGAAAGTGGATGTGGTATGTCAGGGAGGGAAAGGAATGTTTTTACTTAAGGTGGTTAGAAAGTACATTAGAAGAGCGCAAAGTAAGATGAGAGAAGCAGCTAAGCAAACAGAGCTGACTGTAGTGGCATCCGAGCAAGGAGAAATGAAAGATGAAGTTGTAGGGAGCCAAGAATCAGGTCACTAAGGTCTGAGTGATACAGGTACACCTTTTGGATTTGATTCTTAGTGACACAGAAAACACTGAAGCATTCCTAGCAGAAACATGACTTGGGTTTTCAAGTGATCACTATGATTGCTGTATTACTAACAAGGACATCGGTTAGGAAACTATGATAACAGCTCAGCAAGAGATGATGGTGACTCAGATAAAGCAGAAGTAGAAGTAGACAAGGGGGCGGCATTAGAGGATTTGGGTTATATTTAATGGTTAAGTCAAGAGAGTTTACTTCCAGATTGGATGTGAGGTGTAATAGAAGAGAGGGAGAGACTCACAGACAGCTCAGGGTTTAAGGCTAGCGCACCGGGAAGAACAAAATCAGCAGAATAGACTTCTTACAGCACTAGCAGGAGATGCATTGTATTACTAGTGGATATTTTAACGTAGAGGATTCCACACGAGTTACCCAAGATGCTAAGAGGAGAAGAAAGTAAGTGATGAGAATGATGAAGGAGGGGGAGTTGTTCTTGTCATAGCTTATCAGAGGGGGATGTGAACAGAACATTTGTGGGAGACAGAGACAACTGTCATGGGACCCCAAATATGGCTCAGTGGGCAACAGACCAATCAGTATCAAATATCATCAAATGAAAGTCAGACTCTGAGATAGGTAAATGGAGAGAAGGAAAGTGGACAGTGTCATATAAGAACAGTGGTATCATTCGGGAAGCCGAGGAGAAGAAAGGGTTACTGGAGGAAAAGAGACAGAGTATTTCATGTTTTCCTTCTAATGAGAATGTAGGTCTAACAACACACATACATGAATTGAAAGCAGAAGGACTTCATGGGAGAGTGGAGGGAACCAACCAGCAAGAGGAAAGGAGGAAGACGATAGCAAGGGAGGGAGAATATGAGTAAAGCACAATGACTCTGTGTGAGAAAATGTTGTAATAACATAACATTATAATATAATATAATTAATATAATATAATAACCATAACTTAATTAATTTTAAAGGGGCTGGGTGATGGGTCAGTGAGGGAAAGTGCTTACTGTGAAAGCATGAAGATCTGAATTCCAATCACCTATGTCAAACCCTGGGCATGGTGTACCTGTAACCCCCAGTGTTCAGTGGAGACAGGCAGATCCCCTGACCTCACTGGCCAGCCCACCTAGTCAAAACGGTTCTTCAGGTACATTGAGAGACATTGTCTTAAGAATAAGGCAGAGATCAATAAAGGAAGATACCTGAAGTCTTCCACAGGACTCCACATGTGCTTACATGAATATACACACCCTCATGTATGTGTTTGTACAACACACACATATACATGCATACACACAGAGACACATGCACACACACACACACACACACACACACACACACACACTTTAAAATTGAGATAACAATAAAACATCCTTGAAGGAATCCTTTAGCAATAACTGTGGGAAAGTTGGCAATGGGGGCAGAGATAAAGTTAACTGAATATTCCTTCCATCTAAATAGCGTGCAGCTCATGAGGGGTTTCTTATATATTTCACTGGTTTCAGAGATCTTGTAAATAAGGTGGAGAATTAATTCTGCTATCACCATTTTCATTAGTGGAATGTTTTGTTCTAAGGTGGCACAAAATGGCATTTTAAAATGTCCAAACATTTTTTCCCATATGATTTTGTCAATAAATTATACAGATACCATCAATATATATTTCAATACTACTAGAAAACAAATAGATTCTTATGCAATTTTACTGTTTTTAATATTTCTGATGCAAGCTATTTGTTACCTTCTAGGATCAGATTATGGCCACTCAACAGCCTCATTTGATGTGGGGCTAGTCCAGTATGCTCTATCTATGTGCACATATAGGTACCTGCTGCAACTGGTATTTTAAATCACCACCAATATATTGAAGGAGAGATAAGAGGCTTTTCAGAGCGTACCTAGAATATAAACACCTCTTCTCTGAATATGTAGTCTTGACTGTTAGTAAGAACTGATCGTTATTTACATAATAGAAAAGATACATTTTGGCTTCTGTGATGCACAGCTATTTTACTCAATTACTCATGCCATTTCAAGCATCACACAGAGAACTTCCTCAGAGATAAGAAACAGACCATTTTCTTCCAGGAACAAAGTGAGAATTATTTTGTTTCATGGTGTGATTCTTTTTTTCTTTCACAATTCTGAAAGCCTTGTTGGTGTGTATCAGTTATTTTCTAAAATTTCTATATGAGAGAGACAGAGGGAGAGAGACAGAGAAACAGAGACAGAGACTATCTTCATATGGTAAAGCAGTACTAAAGGCAAATTATTCAGGAGCAATGTTAAGATCATAACTTGTGGAGTCAGTAAAGAAAGACTAAGTTTCCACATTAATTCACTTTGATAAGAAAACGTGAACTCCACGTGTTATGAGTAAGGGTGTGGTTGACTTACTACAAAGCTGGGTCCTATAGAAGACACATATGATAATTAGAAATCATAATCTTCTGCAAACTACTGCTTGTGTTCATCCTTGATATGCTGCCGCGCTTGTCATTATGAAAAGGAATACAAAGAACGAATTTTACAAAATCTATAATTCACCCACGGGACTTTCCACTGAATTTATAGTTTAGCAAGGATTTGAGATGGATTTAAAAAGGAGATGAATGTAGCTATTGCATTTTCATGAATAACTCTCAAGGGCTGCAACTGACATGAAATAAGGATATCACTTTCTTCCTTTCCAAGCACTAGCAACTGCGTCCAAGATGTGCTAAGAACTTCAGTGCTATCCAAGTAGCAGATTCCTTCAGTGAAACTTGGAGTACAGGCTCCACTATATTGGTTCTGTGCATTGGTATATATCTAGCGTCATGCAGCATAGTGCTTAATCCATAATAAAAACTGGAAGGATGCATTCAATACATGAGTAAGTCTATATGGGAAATTATGTGTTTCCACAGCTGGTAAGGTAAAATGTATGACAATTATGTGTCCCTGGTGCATGGGAGTGAACAAAAGTAAAAAATAACTATCTTGAAGTGTCACACTAACTCTCTACAACGTAAGTAAGGCATGTCCTGTGCTTACATCAGGACTATAAAATTAATTCTGGGAATGAGTGTGGAAAGTACCGCTCTTATTCTCTTGGATTTTTGACATTATGGTCCACCCCAGATTCTAGGTACCAGTACCTTCTTTCTGCTAGGCCTATCTGGCGCTGTTCTCAAAGGAGATACCCTGTGCTTCAGGTTTAATTCTCTGCAACTGTTGTGTGGAAATTCCTTAGCTTTATCTTTGAATTTGTATTCCATAAATGAATTCTACCTAGAGAGAAAGAACATTTCCAAAGTTCCAAAAGAACTTGGAGCCTCCGTTTATTATTCCCTTTTCTTGAGTTCTCTTTACCTCCCCCATCCCCAATTCTGTGATTTCTTCTACCATCTGTTACTAAAGGAGACCTGGCAATAAGTTGGGAAATGGGAAATGGGATCAGGCATATGTATCTAGCACACCAAATGTGACCAGCTGTAGGACAAGATAGAGCAGGAGTCAATCAACCACCAAGTGTATACAGGACCACCTGCAATTAATTCCCTATAAGTTAACAGAATTCCATCACATTATCATTTGATTTTACTCTGAATTACATAAAGTTGACCTGGGTAGAACCCTGTCTGCCCATGGGCTTGGCAGATCAACAGGACAGAGAATTGACTCCACCCTCCTTACTGCACAATGAACTAATGACTGATTGTTGGAGATGGCAAGAACTCTTGAGTTCTCCAGAGTTCTACAGCTTTTATGCTATTCTTGGTAGTAAATTGCTTGGTAATCTCTCTGTCTCTCTGCCCTCTTCCCCCATGCTTACTTATTAACACTCCCTGAAAACCCACAATTATGCCCCTTGGGTTCAAAACTTTATAGTATGCTTCTGAAGAAAGCAATTTGTAAACTAACATTCAAAGGCATCTCCAATATCCTTAGGTGGTCAAAAAATGAACAACTTGAATAGAATCAAGTCCTTTCTTCTATAGTTTTTTCTGCAATTTAGAGGATTAGAGCTTTCATTTTTGTTTACATTTTAATATCTAGGATGTATAACTGAACAGTTATTCCTTGAAGTTTAGTTTCTCCTTCCTGGATTTAAATGAACAAGATTTGAGTGTACAAAGAATTTTTCCACACATTATAATTCTTTTAATTTAATGGCTCCTTTCTGAAAGGGAATAGATAAACTATTACCACGAAGTAATGTTCTAAATAATAGTATGATACTGTGGATTTCTGAATTCCGATATGCAAGTGTTTTGTTAAGTATGATCTTCAAACTTCAAAACTTCATATTTATGGAAAACAAATATGTTCAAATGAATCCAAAAATATGATCACAAACACCTTCCAGATTTGAAAAAGAACTTAAAAATGCTGAAAAGATAATGAAAGTTACTGTGGGTAGGTATTTTAAAGTCCAAAATATATTTTATACTTAAATTTTCTGTTTTAAATACTTGGTTTAAAGATTGGTTATTACTGATATGATAGCAAGAGAGATTCATTAGGGTACCAATAAAATTTGGATCAATCCTTCCACAATGGGCATTGTCTTAGAGGAAAAACTACAGTGTTCAAATGAATTTTTACGTGCTGTATTCTCTTTCTTTTAATAATGAACAGCCAGTTGGAGAACAGTACTTTCAATTATGATAAGAAGCCTATTTCCTTGAAATGTTCCACACCTAATAAATTCAGGATAAACAAAATCAAGCTTGGGCTGGTAAGGAAAATCCTAGACGATGCTCTGACACATGAACTCCCTAGAAATACTAACCCTCCAGGTATAGCATTGACCACAAGGTCCCCTAACTACCGTATGTCTGCTCTCTCTCCCTATCTGCTTGATTCTTCATTCCATTCATCCTCTCTCTACTTATCCTACTGTCCTATCCCAGTTCCTTGTCTTGATGGAAAGTTCATTAATTCATTTATTCTTTGAATGAAAATTAATTGATAATCTACCTGATCTACAATTCAAATTCAACTGTGGTCTATGGAACAGCAGCATCAACATCAACCAGAAGTTGTTAGAAACAGAAATTCCTTGGGCTGGAGAGATGGCTCAGAAACTAGAAGCCCTGGCTGCTCTTTTAGAGAACCTGGGTTCAATTCTCAGCACTCACATAGTGGCTAACAACCATCCTAACTCCAGTTCCAGGAGATCCAACACCCACTTCAGTCCTCCTTGGACTTTGCACAACATGGGGCCCCTACACACATATAAGCAATACACTCATAGACATAAAATAAAAAAATATATTTTTTAAAAAAGAAATAGAAATTCCTGATCCTCGTTTTAAAGGAACTGATTTAGAATCTGTAAAGATGGGACCTAAGGATCCTGTTATAGCTAGCTTGACCAATGGTTTCTATACATGGAAAACTTGAGAATTGTGTGTCTGTATCTAGGTCTGAAATGAATTTCTAGGTCAGGAATTTGCATGTCTAACAAATTTTCAAATAACAAATGCTGTGACCTGTCCATCTAAACACTGAAGCAATTTCTGTTAATTAACAAAAGCACAAGTATAGATCTACCCATATTGTTTTGCAGGTTCAGCTTCTGTTTGTCAGGTGTCACTAACTCAAAGCTTTAAAAAAACTGATAACATTTTGGACAGTTGCCACTGATCTGCACCATTAATATACACTTCATTATGTTCAATTTTGTTTAACATGCTTGTTCTGAAAATCTCAGATCATGTTGCATAGACTTAGAACTAGATTCTGCAAACCTACAAAATTACTTGTATAATTTTGAACAAGTTACTTAACATTTCTGAAACTCATTGCTTTATAGGCACAATGAAAAAAAGGATAGATTTGAAAGATGTTAGCAATAAAATGGCATATAGTAGGTGATCAATAAATGTCATTTACCTTTTTATATGACAGTATTATTCTTTCTTTAATAACATCTTATATGAGAAAATGACATGAAATATGTTCAAATCATTTAATTTTCCATTATCTTTTTCTTCAGAGTACATTTTTATAACATTTATAATTTGACTTAATGTTATTTTCATTTTATTCCTTCTTCATTTTGATGACCTCTAGAAATGGAAAATGCTAATTTTCCTTTGATTTAAAAATATCTAAAGTTTTAAGAAGCAAAGCAGACTTTGTAGAAAGAGTGTCACAGTGGTAGCTCTAATGTACAGTTCTATATTGCTTGTCATCTGATGTCAAATAAAGCTAAATGTATCTTAAATTTTCATATTAGAAAAAATAGCTTCAACATAGAATAAATCTCTTATACAAGTATCTGAAATTCTTTGTAGGCATTAGTAAATAAAATTTTAAAACACATCCATCATAAAGGTAAGAATTGGAATACATTGTCTAAAACCAAACAGACTAGTTTAAGAAATAAAGACATAGAGTGTATTCATCAGAGCAAACCAAACAGATCACAGCATGACAAAACTGTTATTTACATCATCTTAACTGTTATGGACCTCCGACTTAGAAAAGAGGTTTTGGAAAAAAAAATCATTTTTATGTAAATGTAATATGTGTATATCATATTAAAGACAAATAGTTCTAAAACAACTATACAAATATTAAGTACTTTTTGCTCTATATCTCTCCAACCTTTTATATTTTAGAGATGACCTTTTCTAAACCATGGTTTTGAGATTTATTTTTATTTATATGAATATGTGTATAACTGTATGGGTGTATGCCACATGTGTATAAGTTGCCATAAAATCATATGAAGACCCCCCTGAAGCTGAAGTAACAATGAGTTGTAAGCCTCCTAACATGGGTACTGTGAACTGAATTTAGGTTCTTTGGAAGAGCAGGAAGCGCTCTTGGCCACTGATCCATCTCTTCAGCTCCTGACCTCCTCTCTCTCTCTCTCTCTCTCTCTCTCTCTCTCTCTCTCTCTCTCTCTCTCATTCCTGCAAGTGTAGTTACACAATTTTAGTTAAATAACTAACAGTGTTTTGAATATTTTGAATATATCTAAATATTCACTGAAGAGTCAAGTAGCTTGGATTATCAGCAAAATTGATGTACTGAGGTAACATTTACTCTTGTACACATTTTCAGTTTTGCTCCTAGAAATTCTAATTATTTTATTTTTCCCATTTCAAAATTGAAGGCATTCTTATTTATTTTGCTGAAACCATTCATATCAAACATTGATGATGTGAGTGCCTCTCTCTTCCATCGCAGCCACAGGAAGCTTCTACCTCTACCATGGCTTCACTTGAGGCTACTGCTCTACATGGTTGCCCAAGGACAACACCTGTGCAATCTTTTGGGATATTTCATACCTTTCTGTTAATTGATTTTACTCCCTGTGTTTTCAGACTCATTGGTGACTTAATTTTTTTTGTTTGTTTGTTTCTACACTCATATTTATATAAGTATAGACTTCAGTGTTAAAATATCATTTCTCACCAGAATTTTGAGGGGACATCTTTACTGTGTTCTAAAGGTAATACATGACTATGAATAAATTTAGATTAATAGATTAAATGTGCCACAATCTAGTCTGGCATTTTTTTTTAATTTTAATTTTTTGGTCATCTTGCAACAGGGTCTCCCGATAGCCATAGTTGTCCTAGAACTTGCTATGTGGATCAAGCTGGCCTTGATCATACAGAAATCCACCTGCCTTTGCCTCCCAAGTGCTGGGATAAAAGGGGTGCCCCGCCATGCCCAGCTTGGCATACTTATATAGAGTTATCAGCATCTTACAAACTCTTAGACAATGAAAGAAAATTACAAATCACATAGAAACAAGAGTAATTTAACACTGCACTAGCTACATTCCATGCAAAAATGAAGATGTGAGGTCCTTTCTTAATAAATTATGAAGAACTTGAACATGTTGATATCAGAGTACTAAGCCAGAGATAAAAAGAGAACAAAGAGTTCCCACAGAAGTGCCGGGGAGAACCTAAGCAATCACATAACCTCATGCCGATATTTTATAGGAAACTGAAGTACAAAGCAAGAACTGTATCTGAAACCCCACATCTTATGAACAGCAAAGTTCAGATGAGCATCCAGACAGTCTAGGTCTTAATCTAATGTCATTCCTCTGTTTCTAGATACTTAGGTAGAGGCAAAACCTATGGCACTAAAACCTCGGAGAAAGAATTTTTCAAGGAGGGGAGAGGTTAATTAAATTTGAGTTTTAAACATGGTAGATAAAGATATATATTTAATTAGCAATATGTAGTAGGCAGTGAAAAATCTTAGCAAAAAGATTATAAATTATGCTATAAGTCATCTGTCTATAAATTAGGATTTATTTAGTCTAATAAGTCTCCTGGGTCTGCTAAAACAGAGAGAATTATCATTAAATATTTGTAAAACCTATGAATTGTACAACCCAAAAGTGTGAGTGTCTAAGGTAGGAACTTTTATGAATAATAATATATCAATTTGGGCTTATCTATTACTAAAACTATGTACCATATCTGCGAGATGCTAATAATAGTGGAATCAGGCTTTATGACATAAGTTTGTAATCCCAGCTACTTGGCGAAGATTAGGAAGCAGGATCACAAGATCAAGGCCTACAGAATGGGCTTCAGAATTAGTTTGAGGCCAGCCTGGGCGGCAACTTAGTGAGACTCTATTTCTGAATAAAAAGTAAAATTAGGTCCAGGGTTATAGGTCAGCATTAGAGTACTTGCCTAGCATGCACAAAAACCTGGGTTTAATTCCCAATACAGAAAAAAGAGGAGGAGTAGGAGGAGGAGAAAGAGGAGAGGGAGGAGGACGAGGAAGGGGAGGAGGAGGAGGAGGGGGAAAAAATAGTGGAACTTTCTCCACCATAACTTTGAATCCATCTTTGAGGTTTGTAAAACAAAGAATTTCAGATTCAAATTAATGGGATTCTGTTTAAATAATGATTTACAAATAGTCGAGAATTATACTCCAATTTTATTTTTCCTATAGGAGAGTAGATTTCTTCTTACAGTTTATCATGTAACAGTTATAATAATGACATTGAAGCATACCACTGTTTGTGAGAATTCCTTCCATATTCTTGATTCAAAGGATAACTGGGAAGCTACAAGTATTCAAAGAAATGTTTAAAAGGCAATATGATCCACAGTAACTTACTGTATTACTCTTTTCTACAATTCAAGGTACACAGAGACATCAGAGTCAGATGCCAAGAACTGTCTGTAGGCTGAAGAACAACAATATTATTTACGGCAATTTGTTTTTCTTCAAATTGTTCGTACATTGATAAGGAGTCTCCTTTGTAAGAAAAAGGACTATATGTCATGGGGGTTGAGGAAGGTGAGAAAGGGGATTACCAGACATTCTAAAACTTTTTTCCAGACATGACAGGCTTAAAGGAAGATGAGATCGTGTCATTCTAGTTGAAGGAAATAAGACGGCTATAAAGAAGTAATTTCATTTGTACAAAGAGAATTACCTAAATTACCCAAAACTATAGCCACGTGAGGGAGCATCAAGGGCTCTAAGAGCTGTTGATGCTCTGAGCACAGTGCAAAGAAGGAGCACGTTAAGACAGGGTATCCATGACTGCTGTGTATTTTATTAACTGAAATGACTGGAGAATCGTGGAGTAGCTGATGAAAAGTCAAGGCAAGTCTAGCCCTTCAAACCCTGAGACCCCAATGGCAGCCTCCTGATGCCCACAGTGATGAATGGGCTGACTACAGAAGTCAATTTCAGACCTGTACAGGATCTCCACAGATATCCTAGATCAGATATATTCTGTTTCCTTGTTTTCTTTCTGGCTAAGGGGAAGAAGGAAGACTGGATGAAGCCAAATACCATCCCTACTTCCTTCCCTCCCTGTCTTCTCCCACAGGCTCACACAGATTCTCTGACTGATAGTAAAATCTCAAACTCTGCAGACTCTCGAGATCATCCCATCTAACATGTTTGCTTTTTTGTACATATAGGCCAAAGGCATATAGAACTAAACTGACCTAATCTAAAGTAACATGGTATGGCAAGGAGGTTATAAAGAACAGCATTAATGGCTTCAAGTCTAGGATTTTTCATGAAACAATTTAGGCAAATCAACCAGTGTCTTTGGACTTTAATTTCTTCATCTTAAAATGAAGGCTTTGAATTACAGTGATAGTTCTCTGAAATGGGGTGAGTGGGTGCAAGCTTCTTAGTTCAAACATTTGGGATAGGATCATGAAGTCTATTCCTTGAAGTTCTAACACTCCAGTGTTCTAAATCCACAGCGTAACAAAATCATTGTGTCTGAAATGTGTTCTAATTCACCTCCTGGGAGTATACAACAACTTTACTTCAAACAAATAAAGAAGACTACTGAGGAAGAAGGGCAGGAGGAGAGACAGGAAGAGGGGCAGAAGGAGCAGAGGACCCATTTGGAGTATCCTGAAAGAAAGCACAAACATGAGTGATAAGTCAATCTTGCTTAATGTATGAAAATGTGATTACATTATAATGAGGGATCATTCCACCCAGGTTGATTTAATTACTCTGGCCATAACAACCCAAGTGACCACCATATAATCAATATAACTTTAGAGATCAGCATTTATTTCCTGAGGGGTTGAAACATCTGAATTAGTAATGATATGGCTGATGTAAAAGGCAATCCATGTGACAATACAAAACCTGCCATGTACAAGACCAGTCTTGTCAATGATGAGCCCTCTATAGGATGAGAACTCTGTACTTTTGAAATTTTGTTTATTTATGCACGTGAGTGTTATGCCTGTATGTATGTAAGTGCACCTGTGTTGGACAGTGCCCACGGAGGACAGAGGAGAGTGTCAGATCCCCTGGTACAGGAGTTATTGACCATTGTTAAGCTATCATATGAATGTTGGGACTCGAACCCTGGTCCTCTGTGAGAACAACCAGTACTCTTAACTGCTGAGCCATTTTCTCTAGCCCAGAGCTCTGTACATTTTTTCTTTTCTTAAAACATAAAACTGCTTTTGAGAGTTTATTGTTTATAAAACTCATATTGGTTTAAAATATCCACCATTAGCCTTTTGTGATCCTAGAAAAGCATTTTATCAATCTGCTCCCTTAGTGAAACTCCACTGAAAATATTTCGTCAGAAAGAAACTATGACTAAATGTCAATCCAGGTTTGTAGGATGATTCTGGCATGGTCAGGCAGGCTCCCAGCCTGCTGGCCTAGAACGAGCTAAAACCGATATTGAGCATGCGTGTACAATGAATGCTTCCTGGGATTGAACCTGGTGCAGTTCTCAGGCTAGCAGCCATCCAGGACCAATGGGAGCAATGAACTTCGGATTGTCAGGTGTTCAGGACCTACCAGAATGAAGCACGTCAAATGACTAGATAAAGACCTCCCCTAAGCCTGGCAAAAATATAAATCCCGTTCCTTTCTAAAATTAAAATGAGATCGTGGCTCCACTGTCTCCCAGGGTCTGTGACGTTGACTCTGTGCCTCCTTACCCATCTCCCGGACGGACCTGGCTATGCCAGCCAACACCTGGCACCCGCCCCCTGACTCTGTGACAAGAGAAATGGAGAACAAAACAGCCTCAGAGTAAAAGATATTGTACTATTAAAAAGTACTAGGGGGATAAATTAATTTCAACAAAGGTTATTGTTATCTCATGATATAAAATATCTATAACAAAAATAACTAATGATAACGGTTTAAGGTCTACCTGGAAACTTGTAAATTGCAGAATGTATACAGGTAATATTAGTTATTAAATTATAATGTTATTACATCTCATAGTAGTGAAAAAGAAAATGAAAGGGTGAAAGATAATGAGCTCTTAAGACAGACAATGGCCCCGCTTATGACAAGGGGCTAAGCCAGCATATAAACACTGGGCCTTTTTGCCTTGGGAAATGCCATTACTCTTAGTCAGATGGAGGGACCCCTTAACACAGGTCTGGCAATCACCTGCCCTCCTTCTGACCTGGGGGCGAGGATATGCTTGTGTCTTTCAGCAGGATGCAATTACACCAATATGAGTGCCTTGGAAAGATGTATGCCTGGCCACAGATCAAGGAGCTGCCAAGGACACGTTTGGGTGATGTATTCCCTTCTCCTAATGCCCATTCTTCTCAACACCTAGGCTGCCAACCTTTGGGTTTTATTGCCCCTGTCCCCCATATTAATGCCTATGGATTAGTCGAGCTTTATATGGCTCTGACTCAAACAATTACCACAGCTGAGGCATTGAATGAGGTTGTGTCCCGCTCAGCTGAGGCTTTGTGTATAGAGGAACTCTTTAATCATCATCTTTATCAGGCAATCCATATCCTTCAACAACAACTCGACCTCCTTGCTGAGGAAACTCAAATACTTAGACAGATGACACTTCTGGCATGCGACCCCCGATTTAAATCCTTCTGCCTCACGCCATACCAAGAAAGTAATGCATCTCAACAAAGGGCTACACTAGCTCAACATATTACAGGCCTTTGGTCAGACCAATTTCTAAATTATTCTGTCCTCCTCAAACAACAAATATCCCATCTAAATAAGACTAAGGTCGACCCAATCCAATTTGATAACTCCTTTTTATCCAAAATCTGGGATAATATTAAAACCTTCTTTGACCTCTCTCGGATCGCCACTTAAGCCATCTTGGCATACATATTGAGCATAAGTATCGCTTTACTAATTCTCTTTAAGTGTTTGTTGCAGTACTGATCCCAGCAACGCAATATGAACAAAACAACTCTTCAGGTCCTGATGGCTCTCCAACACCCCGAGGATGCCCCGCCCCAAGGAAGTGATGCACGCATGGCTTATGGAAATACAACGTAATACTATCTAACATCCTACCACCCAGACGAATGTACCGAGGTAAGACCTTTCTAAGGGCTGGTAGCCAGAGCCGGGTAAGGTTTCCTCTAGCTTGGGTGACCAAGACAGGATGCGAATGCCAAGGTACCAATACCAACATTCGTATGCCAATGACGGGTAAGACTCGGTACTTGAGGAACCCACCTAAGACAGGCACAGTGTCGAATGCTGGGCTTCCCCGAGGTGGAGCAACCCACTAAAACTCTTTCAAAAAACATAAAAACGGGTGGATATGTAGGATTCTTCTGGCAAGGTCAGGCAGGCTCCGAGCCTGCTGGCCTAGAACGAGCTAGAACCGTTATTGAGCATGTGTGGGCAGTGAACACTTCCTGGGATCGAACCTGGGGCAGTTCTCAGACTTGCAGCCATCCAGGACCAATGGGAGTAATGAATTCGGATTGTCAGGTGTTCAGGACCTACCAGAATGAAGCACGTCAAATGACTAGATAAAGACCTCCCCTTGCCATATCATGTTATTTTAGATTCAGTTGGTTTAGTTCTATATGCCTTTGGCCTATGTGAACAAAAAAGCAAACATGTCAGATGGGATGATCTCGAGAGTCTGCAGAGTTTGAGATTTTACTATCAGTCAGAGAATCTGTGTGAGCCTGTGGGAGAAGACAGGGAGGGAAGGAAGTAGGGATGGTATTTGGCTTCATCCAGTCTTCCTTCTTCCCCTTAGCCAGAAAGAAAACAAGGAAACAGAATATATCTGATCTAGGATATCTGTGGAGATCCTGTACAGGTCTGAAATTGACTTCTGTAGTCAGCCCATTCATCACTGTGGGCATCAGGAGGCTGCCATTGGGGTCTCAGGGTTTGAAGGGCTAGACTTGCCTTGACTTTTCATCAGCTACTCCACGATTCTCCAGTCATTTCAGTTAATAAAATACACAGCAGTCATGGATACCCTGTCTTAACGTGCTCCTTCTTTGCACTGTGCTCAGAGCATCAACAGCTCTTAGAGCCCTTGATGCTCCCTCACGTGGCTATAGTTTTGGGTAATTTAGGTAATTCTCTTTGTACAAATGAAATTACTTCTTTATAGCCGTCTTATTTCCTTCAACTAGAATGACACGATCTCATCTTCCTTTAAGCCTGTCATGTCTGGAAAAAAGTTTTAGAATGTCTGGTAATCCCCTTTCTCACCTTCCTCAACCCCCATGACATATAGTCCTTTTTCTTACAAAGGAGACTCCTTATCAATGTACGAACAATTTGAAGAAAAACAAATTGCCGTAAATAATATTGTTGTTCTTCAGCCTACAGACAGTTCTTGGCATCTGACTCTGATGTCTCTGTGTACCTTGAATTGTAGAAAAGAGTAATACAGTAAGTTACTGTGGATCATATTGCCTTTTAAACATTTCTTTGAATACTTGTAGCTTCCCAGTTATCCTTTGAATCAAGAATATGGAAGGAATTCTCACAAACAGTGGTATGCTTCAATGTCATTATTATAACTGTTACATGATAAACTGTAAGAAGAAATCTACTCTCCTATAGGAAAAATAAAATTGGAGTATAATTCTCAACTATTTGGAAATCACTATTTAAACAGAATCCCATTAATTTGAACCTGAAACTGTTTGTTTTACAAACCTCAAAGACGGATTCAAAATTATGGTTTATACCATTAAATATTACATTTTTAAAAGTGAATTATTTTAAATTCATCATTATTAACACATGAACAAAAGCACCTACATGAAAGACAGAAAGAAAAAAAGGAGGAAAAACACAAGAGAGAGAACAAAAGGACGAAAGAAGAAAAATGTCTGTAAAACACACACACACACACGTATTTCAAGATAATAACCACAGCTACCAGGACAGACAGTTGGAAGTTACAAAAGCATCAATCATTTTCCCAGTTAGCAGCATCATCTTTCTTTGGGGAGCACTTTGTATGAGGTAGAAAGTGCCCTTGTGGTCACCAGGGCAGACAAAGGATCTGAACAGGAAATGTCTAAGTGGACTGCTCTGAGGGGCAGGGGAAGGAATGGAAGGACAGAATGGCTGCTCTGGGTTCTCCACCCGCTCTCAGTTTACCTTATGCCTTTTCTCTCTTAGACTTTTGCACAGATAGGCAAAAAATTACCTCTAATCATCCCACAAACACTGGACAATTAAACTGGATTTTCCAGAACTGCATGCCACCACTTCCTCTGGACTTGATTTTCAGGTTTGTGATCTGAAACTTGAAAAACAAGAGGAAATCTAAGGACAAAAATGGCTTTAAAATTTCTATTTCCTCTCTTTTTCTATGTGGGACAGAGAAATATGTGAGTAGATAGAAGTGGAATAATTAAAAATATTCCCGGTATTTGTACATTCCTGTATGTTTTGCATATAATGAATATACAAATATTCTATGTACTCGCTAAGTACTGGATATACATAGTTAGTACATAGTTGTGTGTGTGTGTGTGTGAGAGAAAGAGAGAGAGAGAGAGAGAGAGAGAGAGAGTCAATCAGTGTGTGTGTGAGAGAGAGAGTCAATCAAGAGTACATGTTTCATTGAGAAAGATAAACTCTTGTGAGTTAGACTTTAAATCAAATAAACTTTGTAGACCAGAGGGTCAAGGAGGGTTTCTCTGAGTGAATAACACATATAAACATCTGAAAAAAATTGACTATGAGTTTAGATATTCTAGGTAAACTCTTCTCATAAGTATTCTGATATAAAAATAGCACAGAATACATATCTACATAGATGAAAAACAAATGCACTGGATAAGCATGACATTTGTTTGTAAATAAAAAGATTCATTGTTTCAGAATTAAAATCAGTTTCATCCCACAAACCTGCATGCTCTAACATTATGAAAAGAAGAGTGTGAGGAAATGTCTTACAATGAGGCTCACTAAAGTGACAGAGTAAAGAGAACTAGGCAGATACCCCTTCCCTTAGGTGCATGAAAGACATTGAAAATGCCAGTACAAATGAGAGAGGCTGATTAATATGGTAAACAGACTCAATCCTGTTTTTAGCACATCATTGTTATATAAGCGATGCATAGGGGACACACAACCAATAAAGTATTATTATTATTATTATTATTATTATTTGTAGATACTGTCTGCTTAGACTTGCTTCCTTACAACTCTGCTATAAATCCATAAAATTGGCAAAGGTTCTCACCTTCAGAAGCAATAGGGGAAAAAAGACAACCTTTAACTAGGTTTGGATGTACTTTGGAACTAGCATCTGAACAGGCAAACTTGTTTCAGATGAGCCCCATAGGGTTGAAAACGCACATCGAGTGTGAGTGTCCTTTATAAAGAGGAATACAAAAGGAAGCAGATAAGTCCCATGAAGAAATTGAGAATTTGCAAGTGATGGGGTTCAGGGTATACCACCCCCAAATATGGCACCTTGGCATTTAAGAAAACAGCAAAAACAAGAAGCTCCCTCTACACGTCTATTGCTTTGTGCTTCTAAAGCAGCCATAAAAGAGCATCTGACCTTCCTCTAGGGTAGATCATGAACCTTTATGAAAGAGGTGCTTCTAACCCCGGAAGAAAGGATAAAGAAAGAATGGGATATGAACAATCGTTGCAAATTCTTCTTATCCATTCTGTCATATCCTTTCTATTTAATCACACTTTGTACAACTGTATACTTCCTGTTAGATGGGGTATCAAATACTCAGCCAGCTCACCTATTTCTCTTTCTCTCTGGGTCTTTACTAACTTATGAAGATTTCTGTGTGGCATAAAATAATTAATTATCAATTAAATAAGTTAAATGATCTATTTTTTGTTGTAGAAGCTTCAACCATAAACTTAGCAATGAGAAAAAGCCCGACTTTCTTTGTGTCTACAGTAAGAAAAGACTGAAACCTTTTGGATCTAAGAATTCTCTCCATTCAGAATGGAGAAAGCTGCTTTCAAATTTCAAACCTGTTTTCAACTTTATACACAGTATTAGCTGTGTGGTACCCATGGGGACACAAAACAGCAAACATTTTAAATACATTTACTGTTGTTTACTTTTTAAATTATATAGTTTTAATGCAAAATGCTTTACATTTCATGGTTCTTTTCTGTGGGTCTGAGTCAATGGAATGGGAGTTTTCCATTGTTACCTGTTTGGAAAGCCCAAGAATTTAGGATGTTATAATGTACAACTTCTACTTCTCCATACAAATGCATACAAGACTACTGGCCCATCACTGAAGAGTATCTGTTTGAAGAGAACTAAAACTTAATTACAAAAGGCCTATCAATCAAGTCTTTTCTCTCATCTCAGCACAAGGAAAATACCTTTTGCAATGACAACTCTGAAGAAAAGCCTTTTTAATGTTGCTATTTAAAGATCAGGATGGGAAACAATTCTTAGGCACTAACAAAGAACTACCTCCAAAACCCTAGCATAGGAGTAAAGCTCTCCGAAAGTACTTCTTAAGTAGATTTGCAGCAGTCTTTCAAGAAATGAATATTAGTTTCGATTTCAATAGAAGCCTATTCTGTCATAATAAAAATAAACTACTGTATCTTCTCACATATAATTTAAAGAGTCCAAAATACTGGAAGGGCTATAGCTCCTATCTTTGAATATTAAATTCCATAGAAATTCCATTTATGTTCAATCCTAAAATTAGAATCTTTTGAAAAGTAGTTCTAGTGAGCAAAATGAAAGTGCTATACTTGGGGTAAAAAGCTTAAAAATTATAACACATTATCCTTTGTCTCAGAAGTTTTTAACAGTTAATATGTCAGAAACACCAGGTCCACACAATCTTCCTACTGGAAACATTTTAATAACTGTAAATCAGCATGGTTTTGGAAGACAGTTCTACTTAATAAAAAATGTTTAGTATGCTATTCTTTTCAAAGTTCCTTTAAAGATCTCTTAAAACAAGCATATCATATCAAATTTAACATGAATGACATGTTATAAAAAGTTTGCACTAAGATGACAGCTTTACAGTCTGTTTATAGTTTTTATAGATGGAACTTTTTTCTCAGTGTCTAACACAACTTCTGAGCATGTTCGAAAATCAAACAGAATTTGTCTTTCTTATGTGTAACCAAATCCTTGTAAATTTGTTCTTGCCTCTTTGTGACAGATGATGGCAGACAGTGAAATGGTACCTTTCCTATCAGAGTGGCATTTCCAGGTACTTTAATCACCCCTTCTTGGGGTGTCCAACCACTCACGAGGTTATCTGGTCCTCAGTCTTCCTTTTAGCAAGAAAGTGAAAAGTTCAACACCTTCCACACTTTCATTAATCTTTTTGTCTCATCCTATCCAGCCCAAGAGTTGATGGGAAAATCGCTGTTTGAGTGGATAGCAGTGCTTAATCTCCTCATACCTAGGGCCAGTTTCTGCTTCCTTATTCACAGGTTAGTACAGCCTTCTGTTTTTTACAGACTCCAACCTGGCATATTTACAGTCTTCTGACACTGCATTCTCCTCTAAGTAAAGAATAGAATCGAATAGAAACAAACAAAACAATATCCCCACCTCCTCAAAACCTTCACATGGAAAATGTCTTGACCCTGAATTAAATCAATTAATGCTACATATCCCGTCTATGGCCTGTAAAATATTGAGGTAATATTTTTCTTTATTATTTAAAACCGGCCTGTCTATATACTCTGTGGATTTCACTACATTGTATAGTTCTAGAAAACTCATGCACTTTTTATTCTCAGTGTGAATTGTTTGCATGAACAATATATTTGAATGATTCAAAGTTCAGAACACATGAAAGAAAAGATGATGAAGTCTCCTTTTCTTTTTCATCCTAAGACTGTCCACCTAGCTTTTAGGATGAAGTCCCACCAGAGATATTTTGTGCATATACAAGGAAATGAACAGAAATATTCTATCTTGAGTTTTAATAAAAGGCATCCCTTCACACACGGCTATATATCTTGCTTTGCTCATTTATAATTCTGTGTAAGGAACAATACTAACTCATAAAGTATTGCTTTATTCTTTTGCAACTGCATGATGTAAATTAGGAATTTCCATAATTTAACCTGAACTTACTGATGGACATCTAAATTGTGTTTAAATTTTTACTACTTTACTATTATAAATAACACTGCAATTACTAGCCATATATATTATTTCAACTATGTAAAATTTTAATCTATGGGCTAAGTTCCTTATATCTTTTTTAAAGATAAAAAGTATCTGGTGTAATTCCGATAGGTACTTCAAATTATCCTCCTACCAAAATACATGAGAGTGACAATACTCATCCAACAAAAAATTATTACAAAATTCTGCTGGCCTCAGAACTTTATCATTTCACTCACAAGACTGAGCACTTTCAGATATTTTCAGTGCATTTATGGTTGTTTTGCAAAGATCTGTCTCTATGGTTTTTCTATTTTCTTATGTTTGCCTTCTAACAATTAACTTTTTGAAGTTATTTATATATAAAGATAACTTTAATAAAATGTATTGCAACTTTCTGGACCATGAAGAAAATAATTTAGGGTAATATTTATTTTCTTATTATTTATTTTTGCGACAAGTTTTCACTTGTATAGTCCTGGGTGGCCTGGAATTCCCTATGTGGACCAGGCTAGCCTCAAACTTCCAGAGATCAGGCTGCCTCTGCCACTCCTGTGCCACCATGATCAGCAAGAGCGAGATTTATTAAGTTTCACTTTTGTGGCTTCTGGATTTTGTGCTACTTAGTCCCTCCTTACACCAACATCACGATAAGTCTTACATTTTCCTCTACCACTTTTATAATTTGTTTTAAAAATGTCTTTATATAGACTTTCCATATTTTTAAATATGTTTTATTATTTTTTAAATGTTATGTGTATGAGTGTATTGCTTGCATGTACGCAAGTGCACCATGTCATGCTGTGCCCACAGATCAGAAGAGGGCATCTAATCCCTTGGAACTGGAGTTAGGACAATTGTTAGCCAACACGCGGATGCTAGAAATCGAACTTGGTTCCTCTGCAAGAGCAGCCAATGCTTTTAACCACTGAGCCAGCTCTCCAGTTCCGGCTTTACAAATTTTTTTGCTAGTATTTCTACATGTTTCATAATTTTAATTACTATTTTAAGGAGATCTCGTTTGTATTAGATCTCCTAACTCATTGCTCTAATTTATGAAATCTACTAATTTCTGAACATGAGTCATGTAGTCAGTCACTGAATTCTCTGATTGGTTTTTAATTAATTGTCTTAGGATTTTCACATATATTACCTCCAAGTGCTAACATGTTAACCCCTTCCATCTTCATATTTAAACCTGAAAATTGTTTTACCTTTTTTATTTAACATCCCCAGAAAAATGCTAGATGATAGCAAGCGGGTAGGCATTCTTGTCTGCTACTCAGGTCATCTTACGTTTTCGATTATCCTCTAGTTTCCTGGGATCGCCAGCTTTCTCCTACTAACATCTAACACAAAGAGCTGGGTTGACAGCACACCGCCCTCCCTCTGCTGCCTTTACTTTTCTTCACAGACAAATGCCTTGGAAGAGCTTCCTGTGCTTGTTCTTCGCCTACATCTTTCTCTGTTATCTCACTAGCTTCTGTACTCACCCTGGGCAGACTGGCTCCACTGGAAGGGGCACTGGGGGCAGTGTAAGGAGGGGTGGTGACTAATGTACTGTCCAAGTTTTCTTCTCTGTGCCAGGCAAAGCAGCTTGTGTCCAATGCCTGCGTGAATAGCATCTTCTTTCCAATCCCTCCACAGCATGGCTTGGGCCATTGTGTCTGGCAGTTGGATTCCCAGTCTGGTTTATTACACTTTCCAAAGACTTAATGGACTATATAGCTTTTCTGTTCAGTCTCTTTAGTAGCCATTGTTGGTCTTCCCCTTGAGTTACCAATGTTCTTATTTAATCATATCAATCTTTCTAATTAATCATTCTTTTTCGAGAAATATTATCTTTCAATTTTCACAATCAAATTTCCCTTTTTTTGCATCCCCCAGACTCTTTTTCCAGTATTGCCATTCCCTCAAAAGGACATTCTAATATTCCCACCTCTCAGGATAAAGCTTTATCTTTTGTGTCAGGCTCATAAGTGATCTCATATGTGTACATGTTAGGAACTTTAGAATCATCCCTCAGTTCTTTCCTTCTACCCTCTGAATTCAATTAATTCCTAAGTCCTACAGGTTCCTTTTCGGATTTTTTGACTTCTTTGTTTTCCTAAGTTTGGGTCTAGCCACCATTACTTTTTACTTCAAGTTTTATATTCACTTAACTGATCCCTGAATTCAGCTGAACCAATGCCCAGATAGAACTTATCTTCACCAACCCATGCTCCCTATAGTAATCTAATTGTCCTTTGTATATATGTAAAACTGATGATGCTGTTTCTCAATCGAGACTTCTTTAAAGGGCTCCCATTATAGATGGATGACCTGCAAGACTCTCCTTTACCTGACTCCTTCTACCTTGCTAAGCTTTCATGATAGATACAAGTGTACTCTCATCACTCATCAAAGAAGCTTCTTTTTGCAGAAGTTATTACAAAGTTCCACAACTGGTCAAATGTAGAGAATAGGAGCCTGTGAGGTGCCCAGCCCTAAGTGACACATTTACAATGCAAACTCTACAACTGAGACTCAGGGAACTTCAAGGAAGAGGGGCCAGAAAGAATGCAGGCTGCCTAGGGACAAGCCCCCTACTGCTAGTCACTGTACTGTAGACATGATAGGGAAGCTACACCCACGAAACCTCCACAATAGGGTAGCCTAACAAGATCTGCATAATGACAAACCAGTTGCCATGGCAAAGTAAATGGTGGAAACTTCACAGGGCCAGACCTCAAGATGAGGAGCTCCAAGATGAAGAATGGATACTGAGGAAGGGAGAATCAGCTTTCTCCAGTGGCTAGTTTCCTGAGAGGTTGTCTAATCCCACATGAGCAGTCCTAAACACACATCCTAAAAAGTTCTAAACACTAAATGGACTCACTTTATATATATAAAATGAAAGAAAGGACAAGAATTTTTGAGGGAGTGGGGGATTTAGGAGGGGTTGATGGGGACTGGGAGAGATAGAAATAATGCAAAGACAATACTCATGTACGACATTCTGAAAAATAAAAAAAAGTAAAAGAAAAAGAAAACATTATCTTTTAATTAAGTTTTATTTTCCCCAATATTGTACTTGTACACAATGCGCTGTGATTACTGCACCTTTTACACCATCTTTTCTCACCGCCAAGGAAACAAATGGCAGTGGAGGACGGCTGTAGAAGATGACTTTCTCTTCAGTGACGTGACCATTGCTGAATCTCATGCTCTAGTGGATAGCTACACACTCAAACTCATTCGAGTGGCCCTGAGTTAAACTCAGTGGGTCAGAAAGAAAAAAAAAAAAGACACAAAAGTGGGATGGGGCTTTGGAGGAAAGAAGGGAGGACCGGTGGGATGGGAGGACAATGAGAAGGTGTAGAGGGATGAGTGTCACCCAAATGTATTATAAACATGTATGAAATTGTCAAGGAATGCACTAACAAAGAACAGTAAAATATGCCATTATTTTGTGCTGAATTAGTCAGTGTACAGCCAGCAAAACAGTATTCAGGAACTAGTTTGACAAGATACACAGAGAGCTTAGGAAGCTGCTTTCCTCCCTGGATTGATGCTGCTGGCTGCCCCTTCCTTTTGATATTCTGGAAATACGGCCTGTTCCTGTCTCTGTTAGAGCTGAATAGGCACCTGCTTTTTTACAGAGGCTGCTAGAAACTTCTATTGATTGCTGGAGCCTAGAGTCTAATGCTGCTGCCAGTGGCTCCCCGATAGCTCATTCTTTTCTCCTGTTTTCTGGTGACTTGCCAGTGCTGTCCACTACCAAAAATTAACAACAAACGTGTTGACAAAGGACTTTCCAAAATTTAGCTTGTAGACGTCCAGCCCCAGCTGGGAGCACAGACAGTCAGAAACGGAGCTAGGCAGCACATGTTGCCACTCTTAATTTTTCGGATTAACTAAACCGTGTGCTTTTACATCAACCTTTCCATGACATGAATATAAACACACAGATACACACAGATTTTTTTTTAGAGTTAATACCAATTTATTTGGGGGGATCTTGGCTTAAATAACAGTGAATCAATAGAGCTATTTTAGACCCAGAACACTGATCTGGATGCCTCAGTATAAGCGCCCTGGCATCCCGTGTCTTTCCTTATAGCATTAATAAAATTGAGCTAAGCAATGAATTGCATAATTATTCATCTAATATCTGCTTCTGATACTAAACTGAAAATTCATTAAAAAGAGAGATCCTGATATCATATTCACTGTTGCATCTTCACTGAATGGAGCACAGATGGCCTATATTAAATATTATTTAATAAAGGAAGTGCATTTTCATCACAGAATTCAAAAGCATAGTTCTTTCATTCGCTGTCAGTGGTCCTTCGAGGGACAAAACATTTACTAGTTCTGAACAGTTACTTATCACTAGGGAAAAGGGTCATTTTCTCAAGGATTTCTGTCAAGTTATAAATTAAGAAATAAGACAGATTGACAGAGTAGGTTTTCAGGGTAAGTTGTGTTGGAAGTACAAATGCCTATATTTTCTTCAGGAACCTAATATGCTTCACAGCAATTTAAGTAATTGTGGAGATAATTAAGGAAATGACATGAAAAGACAAATCCAAGGGATTAGATGAACTTTTTATCAAAGTTATGAAGGGAACAAAATTTGAAGACAAAGAAATTTAGAGAGTAAAATCTAATCTTGAGAGTCTCATATAGGTATTTCCTGGTTCATGAGAATTACAAAAAATGTTTGCTTACCAAAATATTTGCATACATTTCATACTAAAATGATTCTTTCCCACAAAGAGTAGTCGCAGTTAACTATGAAGGTATTTGCTCATGAAAGGAATAGAATTGATTTCCTTGACAAGCTGGCTGGAGCTCTCTAGTTTGATTTGTTCATTAGGCCAGCTGCTTTGGCTTTTTCATTCCTGTAACAGAAAGACCCTAGGGCAGCTGAGCTAGCAGCAGTCTGTTATCTTTGAAACTGGGTTCCAGACTCTGAACTTAGATTTAAGGATTTTAATACTCAAAATGCTTGCTCTCTTTTTAAGAAGTGATTAGTATCTATATTCTTCTGTGCTTAGCTTCAGAGACAATAATTATCCATAGGTTGTGACTCATGGCGGAGGTAGGAGATGATGTTCCTGGCAATGAACTTTTTAATTATTGCAGAGAAGAAAGGGCAACAAGAGATATTAGAAGGCAATTGCTACAGTTCATCTAAAAGTGCTTCTTTTTTTCAAGAAAAGCAAGAACAATGTGAACCCAGGAGAGTACACGCAGAATTGAGGAGAAAGGGAAACATTTCCCCAGTTACTGCGAAAGTCTCAGTTATCATCACTGTAAAGATTGTTGCATAGCCTTGAGAATCTGAGGAGAAATTTGGTAACATGAAATTTCAGGAATTAAAGCAGGCATCCTGTTGAGATTTTTGTCAAACAACTCTTGACCTATGGCAGGAATGTTGAATATCATTAATGAGGGATAATAAAGCAGATAAGGGTTGATAGTGCATTACTGGAATTTTTACTATGAAGTCCATTCTGGATAGGAAGGCAAAAAAACAATAATGAACTTGGATATGTGTTAGAGGAGAAGATTTAAAAACTGGAAGGAGAGAACAATTCAACACTGATTAGTTGATGGGAAAAAGGGAGTTAGTTTAGAATAAGATCTTAAACCAGAAATTCTTGCAAAGAAGGTTCATGGAAGATGAAAAATTATTGAAGCATTAAAGTCAAGTATTTCAAGGAGAAGCAGAGCAAAAGAATGCACACAGGGTTCCAACAGAGGAGCAGTTGCTGAATGCAGGCTACAAAACAGTGGTCGAGACTGACTCAGCCCTGTCCCAGGAAACACGGTTGAAGGACGCAGAAAACAAAGTCCCTTAAGGAAAGGATACGCAGAATGGTAAATTTTTGAGACACGAAATCACTCTTCATTTCATTTATAAGGAAGGAATGGTAAAGGCAAAGACACAAGGATGTTTGCTGATGTCGATGTGAGGATCCTAAGGGGTCTCCTGACAGCAAACAAAGACAGATCATGGATGAAGAAGTGTGGAGAGGCAGACACGGTTAGAAACGGGCTGAGTGGGGTTTCTGCTTCCTTGAGTGCTGCTTGAAGGAATTAAAGGAGGTTGCGGTGTGTACTCATTTTCTACTGCTTTCAACAGTGAATTATCTTATAATTTTGCAGTTTGGTTCCACACAGGTCTCATTTGGCTAGAATCATGGTGAACAGGGCTGTATTTCTTCCTGCAGGCTCTCAGGAACAATCTCTGTTGCTGCTTTTTCAGTCTTCTAAACAGTGCGCTACTTCTTGGTTCATAGTCTTCTGCTTCCATCTTCAAAGTCAGAAACACAGCCTCTCTCTGATCACTCTAATGCATCACCTTTCCCTGTGTCTTGTCTTCTGCCTCCTTCTTTGACTTTTAAGGACCCTTGTGATTACAGTGTTGCCACCTGGGTAATTTAGGAGAGTCTTCCTGTTTGTAAGGACACTAGTAGCAAACTTAATTCCACAAACCTGCTTTCACCTATGTCATGTGAGCTGGTGTGCCTACAGGTTTGGGGGACTGTGACTGCAAGATCTGTACATCATAAAGAGATGGATGCTGAGGAACATACTATTTTTAATGGTAGATAGAGTTTATCAGAACCCATTTCCAGATTTCAAAGCATTGTTGGGAACATGAACCTGATCAAAACTGTTCCCAGGCTACTATGATTGATAAGCAATCCCTGTGCATATGTTTAAAATACTATAGTAGCTAATAATAACTCAACCTCAGTCACAACCAATGTCTCCTGGGTTTGTTTCAGGCCTGTTCTTAAACCATTACGTAAATTACAGAATCCTTAATACTTTGAAAACATCGAACCATTTCCCTTACTTTTACATGAGGAAACTAAAGAGAATCAGTAACAGAACAAGATCACAAGGTGGAGGGATGTGAACTAAAATCCCTGCAATGTCCTTTGAACATTAACATTTTACATCCCCTTACATAAGTCCTTCTAGGTTGGGAGAAATGGAGATGCTGATGGATATTAGTATGAGTTTGATATCCAAACGTAAGTTAGAAACAATGCTTTAGGTAATTCACTAGGGCAGGAACTGCTGAAACCCTATGAGGAACAAAGTGGCTTTTTGATATAGGAGCTTATATGGATAAAGACAACAGGCTTGTTAGTTCAGCATGATTGAAACACAATAACAAAAGCACCTACAAGTCTATCTTTTCTCTCCTCCATTGAGAAAATACCTATTGTTTATTGTCAATACTAAACATTATAGGAGCTAATTAAGACAGGAGACTTAGAATAGTTTGTGGAAGTAAATTATAAAGTGTGCCCTAAAATTTGTCTTATAATTTATAAAATCATCAATTATACTACTGTTGCTTTGTTCTCCCAGATGTCCTGACTATCCCATCATTTTCACCTTCACATTTTTCTCGGAATTCCCTAGCAAAATATAAGCTTGCCATTTTCTAACTCAAAATTCATAAATTGTTCTCATGATTTCTTAGATAAAATCCAAACTTCTTTATAATGTTTAGAAAATCTTAGCAGGCATGGTGACTCATACCTGTAATGCCATTACTTCTGAGGCTGAAATAGGAGGATTGCCATGAGCATGAGATCAGAGTAAGACTCTGAAAAAAAAATCAAACTAACCCAAACCAATCCAAACTAAACTAAAAGAGCAATAATGAAATAACCTCTGTCCACCTCAGTTCATTTGTGTCTTTCGGTCCTATTTCTTTTGTATGTTAGCGTCTGAAAACAGAGACTTCTAGAACACACAGTATTATGCCATGCCTCTGTGGCCTTCCACTGGTCATTCCTCTCATCTTCCTGCTCCTTTCCCCTCATCTTTATGGAAAACTCCTAGCCACACTTTAGGAAAATGTTGTTTTTGTTGTGAGGCCTTTCCAGTCTTTTTGGGGCTGAACTTTGACTTCCATCTCTGCTCTCTTAGAGTATGCATTTTGCAGGTATATTATCATTAATATTTAAGGGTAGCTCAATCATATTTGCTAAGGTAACCTACCTTATTCTTTAACAAACCATAATCCATTAGTATAGTTCTTCTTTCTCCTGGAATGTCATTTTTTTCCCTTCAAATTATGTTCTTTCAAATTCTAGCATCACTACAAAAGGGCTGCAAAGATATCTATTGCCTATCAGTAGACAGTTATAAAAGATGTGTTTGTGCTACCACTGCTGGCACATCCAGGTCTTTTCCAAATAATCCATAATCAATCTCTCTCCCTTTCTCTCTCTCTCTCTCTCTCTTTTCCTTCTCTACAGGTTTTCCTGTATCCCCAGCTGGCCTAAAACTAGCTATGTAGACCAGGCTAGCTTTGATCTTACAGAGATCCTCCTGCCTCCACCTCCTGAGTACTGCGATTAAAGGTCTGCTCCACCATGTAGATTAAGTGCAGTCAAGATATGTAAAAGAAATCACCTGAGTCACATAAAATGAAAGGTTTGTATTTGTTTTTAAACAAATTAAGACCTTTGTTTATATGACTCAAACATCAACATATTGCCTCCAATTTTACTCATTTTAAGTTCACCTTTGTTTAATCTAGATTATTGCCAAGAAATAGAAACAGTTTTAGTCTTTCGATTTAGAGTTTTTTTTATTTATATTTACTGCCAGATTAACACTGGCTATGCAATGTTTAAACAATTTGATGTAAAGAAAAATAACTGTTATAAGAGAAGATTTGAAGGAAAAATGGAGCATCAGTTGAGGTCCAATGAGGAAGGCAGAAAATACTATTTAGCTGAAATAAATTAATCTAGGGAAATACTGCGCAAGGGTTGTAGGGAAGCTTCCAAGGAAAAAAGGAGGAGGTGAAATTACCCAGAGATAGGAATTTATTTGCTAGGAAGGAAGCAGTTATCATCTTTAGAGCCAGAAGAACAAAGGGAGAGTTTAAATGATTACAACTCAAAAGTACAGAGAAGATATACTGAGCTCAGGACTGGTCCTCTAAGAAATGGGAATAACTTGGCTGGTGCTGGAAGAGTAATGAATCTGATATTTTGAATGTAAAAATGAGAGTCGGGAAGCAAGTGCTAAAGACAAGAGTGACAGTGAAGTCATGCTGACAGGAGCAAGAAACAAATAGAAACAATCAAGTTCTTCCCAGTGACATTGATAGAACCTATCGGGATGCCAGCTGGTAAAGGAGTACTTTGCAAAGTCTGAGCCTTAGCATCACAGAACTAGTTAATGAAGCTAAGAGGAGTGGGGGGTGGGGACTGGCTCAATCATGTAAAGTGCTTGCGCAAACATGAGAATCTGAGTTCAGGTCCCCCAGAACCCACATAAAAAAGCCAGGCACTACACTTAAAATCCTGGCACTAGAGAAGCAGGAACAGGAGGATCCCTGGAGCTTGCTGGCCTGCCAGACTAGCTGAATAGCGAGACTTCAGGTGTAACAAAAGAGCCTGTCTCAAAAAATAATGTGAAGAGGGATTGAAGAGGGATTCAGAAATCTGGCCTCCACGTGCATGTACATACATGTGCACACGTACTCATCACATGTACATGCACATAAACATGTAGATGCACATACACCATATATAAATAAATATAAAACATCACTAACAGCAGTTAAACCAAAACTTTAAGCAATGGACACATTCACTAACCTAAAAAATGCAACATGGTCAATATATCTTCAAGTCTAGAAAATAAATGTACTTGAATTTGTTAGCAGTAAATAGGAACTTGAGTACGCTATGTCATTCTATTTAGTCATCATTTAATTGTCCATCTGGGATCTGGTATTAGTCCGGGTGCTTTAGTTTCAACAGTGGAAAAGTAGATAACTACTTGTCTTTGTAGAACTTCTACTTTAATTAAGGGGAAAGGGCAATAAAGTACAGGTTGGCTGGTAACTGCAATGGAGAAAACAGGCTGAAATAAGGAGACAGAAATTGGGTGTGGAGGCAGCTCTGTCAGAGAGGCTAGTGCTGGAAAGTCTCACTGAAAAAGTGAAATTTTAAAAATATATATTTATTTTCATTTCATGTGTATGAGTATATTGCCTGCATGTGTGCAAGTGCACCAATGTCCTGAAATGCCCACGGAGGTCAGAAGAGGGTGGAACTGGAGTTATGGATGGTTGTTAGTTGCCATGTGGATGCTGGGAATTGAACCCAGGTCCTCTGCAAGAGCAGTCATTGCTCTTAACCACTGAGCCATCTCACCAGCCCAAGAATGTGAAAGCAAATTTAAGCCAAAGAAATAGGAAAGGGAAAGCAAAGTGAAGATGACAGACCTTTTCAGTAAGAAAGAGGTGCAATTGATAAATTTGAGGTTGACACCTGTGCAAGTGGTAGATTTTTTTGTTTGTAATTTTTTAATTAGTTATACAGTTCATTTTTTAAAATTCTATGTTTCTAAGTGGTTAGCCAAGGATAAAGGGAATTATTGTTTATCCAGGACTACCAAATATGTCCTTGCTATGAAATTCTACTAGTCTCAAACTTTTGAGTAGATGTACAAGCCCCACCACTGCACATATTTACTTCTTTGTTAATATGACAATCTTTGTTGTTAAGAGTTGATGAACTTTGGTAATTGACAGTCTTTAAAACTGAAAATGGGAAAAAACCCCAGAACCCAACCTGAAACAATGAAGCTATTGTTGGCATTAGGGTCATGTTGCCTTTTCTTCAGATATGTTTTCCTAAAAGTTAAATATATTTCAGCATTTAACGATGTTGAAATTTTAATAAATTAGCTACAACTATTTCCCCAATTAGATTTTTAATAAATGTGAATTTATCTGTAAAGTTAGACAACTAAAACTTGAACTCAAGTAATAGTCTCAAGCTAAAGGCTTAAGAAATCAACAGTAATTCTAGTCCTTGGAAAACATGAGTTTTACTTAGGAAATGTAGAGTCTGATAAGGAGAATGCAATTTCAGAGTAGACATCTAGAAAGTAGAAATTTGTATTGTCTTAGTAAATCTGTTTTTAATGTGAAGATGAATCTTGAGGGGTCAGTGGTGCCCAATGGCAAGAAGGAAGTTCTCGGCAGAGAAATAGTGCACTTGGCTGGTGGGCTTTGCAGAGTGTTTAACCTCTGTGCCTAGATTCCTCCAGCTGTCAAGCAGGGATAATAGTAATTGCCACCTTCCCTGCGAGGAGAGCATGTGCTTTGACATCTCCGGTTGAAGATGCCATATCAACACAAATTATTATTATTAGCACATAATGCATGTACGCACATAAAACACCAGCACAGTGCTCTTTTACTCATTATATCACGTCTATAAATACTATTCTTCCATGGTCTCTCTACTTCAGGAGAGAATATAATCATAGCATGCCACTATGCAAGGTCTCCATATATGGCGGGAACAGTTTAAAAGCTCCACCATATCATCCTTTTGAGATATACTAAAACTGCGAATTCCTCATGGTCTTTGTAGCAAATTGTACAATAGCCCCCATATTAAGCCTTTGGCACCTTTTAAAATGTTGGCTGAATTACTTTTCCTGGAGATTAAAACCACCAGGGAAAGGCTGGGGGGAATGAAATTGGCTAGCAATATTAAAATTTTGGTTGTTTAACATTTAACTGAGTCGCAACAATGTGTTAAAGTGCTATCTAAACAGATAATTAGCTAGTAGTTGCAGCAGTGGGCTCTCTCTAAATTTAGCAGTGAAATTAGATTTAGGGAATGTGAAAACAGGAAAAAAAATGTTCTCAAGGGAAGCTGTGGTGTCAGCACAGCTGAGGAATGTCACAATAGCTATATTTTGTCAATTATGAGCATCATCAGGGGATCTCCTCGAGCGTTGCAGGACAACGTTTACTCATAAGTGCATTTTGAGGCTAGGTGATAGGAAGCAGTGACTGCAGGAGGCAGGCTTATGGGGATAAAGGCAGGCAGACTTAGGGAGGGAGAAAGAAGAGCAACGGGTGGAAGAAAGGGTCCTATTAGACTTAGCGTTGGAGACAGGATGCTCGGCAAGGAGGAAGGTAAAAAGACAGGCAGGCAGCAATAGGATGGTGTATGAACTTGGAGGTGAGTAAATCATAAATCAGTGGGTGAAGGTGGGGAGACCCCAGTGATTGAAAACCAGAGCAAAGGGAGGGCTTAGTCGCCAAAGCAAGCTTTAGTTTGGCTGCCTCGGGCTCTTTGAGTGGCTGATCCTTGTTCGCTTTCTTATTAGAGCGCATTTGTAGCTATCTGGGAGATGACAGGACCTACATAAAATTAATGGTGCCAGGCCTCAGGACTGCTGTCCTCTGCCTCCACCGCCCCCGCGGACAGTCCAAACCGTCCATCCTTTCTTCCCCCACAGAATGGAGGGACTAGGGCCTCAAGGTCAAGCTACTCCGGCTGTTCCTGGCGGGTGGATAAAGACAGCAGGCAGGACAGTCACCTGGGGTTGTGGGAGAGTTAGAGTGAATCACAGACACTTAGGGCAAATGTTTAATACTTCCAGGGGTCACTTTTCTGAGAGAAGATCAAAGAGAAACAAGCGAGGAAATCAAATTACACGTGCGAACATGCAAACGATCAAAGAAAAACCACGACCGCACTCGGATGGGAGAAATCCACGGCCTCCTGTTGCCGGTCGCCTGGCGCAGAGCGTGGACAGCCAACCCCGCGGCCCGAGAGACACCAGAGCCGGAGAGCAAAGATTCAGGGGGCCCGGTCCTCGCCCAGCTCCGCTTCACCCTTCCACCACGCCGCCCGCCCTCCCAGAGAAAGGAGCAGGCAGAGCGCCTGGGCCAACGTGCCTCCGCGAGCGCGGGGGAATGGGGCCGGGACGGAGGGACGGGCGGAGGGAGGGATCGCAGAGCCGGCCGTCCGGGGAGCAGGAAGGAGGACAAAGTGTCTCCTTTCAGCTCCCAGTGCCCGGGCGAGGAGGCAGACGGCGGGTCCCGCGGGCTGCGCCCACACAGCCACCTTTAGGTCGGGGCCACCGAAGGACGGGCTGCTTCCTCCTGCCTCCCCGCACCATCCCCCAGCAGTCCCGGATCCCCGCTGGAGGAACAGCACCACTCGGAGACACAAGCGGCTGTCCCGCCGCCCTCCGCCGCGGTGTGCGCCCAGCCGCCGCGGCCCCGCGAGGGGCGGAATGGGCGAGACCATCGGAAGCGCTGGCGGGGGGGGGCGGGCGGCGAGGCGGGGCTGGGGGGCGGGGCCGCTAAGAGAGTCCAGATTTCCCCGTCCTCTGGAAAGCTCTGCGAGGGAGAAAGCCCGTTATCAAAGTGGATGAAGTATTTTTTTTCCTAAAGGGGCGGAGCGTGTGCGGGAGGGGAGAAGAGAGGAGACTCGCCGCCTGCCCCGTGCAGACGGGCCCGCCGTGCGGCGAGGGAGGGCGGGCGCGTCCCGGCGACCGAGGGTCGGCGGCTCCCCCTCCCGCAGGGCGGGGTGGTGCGTTCCGAGTTCCCAGGAGTTCGCGGCGGGCGGGGGCCGCGGGAGGGGAGTGGCGGCGGCGGGCGGCTCCCGCTTCAGCCTCGGCAGTGGCGTTGGCGACGGCGGAGTCCAGGCAGCCGCGAGCGCTCGGCCGAGTGTCGGCGGGTGGTGACGGCGCAGGAGCCGGGAGTTGAGGACACGCGCGCCGGCCCTTCCGCGCCGCGGCCGCCGCCGCCGCCGCCACCCAGAGCCTGAGGCGCCGAGGCGCCGGGGCGCGGGCGAGCGGGCGGGCCGGGGCAGGGCGGGGATGGCGCGGACCCCGGGCCCGGCCCCGCTGTGTCCCGGAGGCGGCAAAGCACAACTTTCCTCCGCGTCTTCGCCCGGGGCCGGGCTGCTGCTGCCGACCCCGACGCCGCCGCCGCTGCTGCTGCTGCTCTTCCCTCTGCTACTCTTCTCCAGGCTCTGTGGTAGGTGAAGCGGCGGGCGCGGGACTGAGGGAGGTGCGGCGGGGCCGGCGCGGGCCGCTCGTCCCGGCGGCGAGGCGGTTACGCCGGGGCGGTTGGCTGCGCGAGCGGCCGCCGCGGACTTTGGCTGGAAAGTTTTCGCCGCGCCCCGGGCGAGGCCCGGGAAGGGCCGGGCGGGCGAGCGGGGCGCCGGGCCACTGGCTTCCCGCCTTCGCGGTCGCGCGGATCGCCGCGCCGGGCCCCGTGGTCGGCGGTGCGGCTCCGGGCGCGGAGCTCCGCGCGCGCGGCGGGGACCGTTACTTGTGAGCTGCTGAGCGGAGGAAGCGGAGGAGGGAGCGGACTTCGCGGCTGAGGTTAGGATGCCGGGATGCACGTTTGCCGCCGCCTCCTTTCTTCACCGTGAAACTTGAGTCCGGAAACCCTGGGGACCGGAGCCCCGCGGACTGAAGCCTTCGGGTCCACGCCTCCTGGCCTTCCCTGGGAGAAGGCACCATCTTCTAACCCACCCTGCTGCAGCATCCCCCCCAGGCCAGCTCTCCTCCGTCCTCCAGCCCTGGTCTGCCCTGCCTACCCTTGGATCTTTGGGTTGAGCACAGATGCTACCTATAAGCTGTCTTCCAGTTCCGGGACATCTTTCACGCCGTCTCTGCTTCTTATTATCAAACTATTCTCAGGACCAAGATTTACCTTTAAAATACTTGATTGCATTCGCTCTACCTTGGCTGTTGAAAGAAATAGACCCAGCTTTCTTCCCCTTGCCTCTCTCACTCCATGTTGGGAGCTAATCGCATTGTAAGTTCAGTTCCCAGATAAGCCACTTTTAGAAGGTGATGAAAAACAAAAAGTCCACTTTTCATGCGAGAGAAGTAGACGTGGTAATCAGTGGACGGTACTGATTTGAAAGATAAAGCCTCCAGTCTTTGGAGCTCAGATGCGTGGGTAATATCCAAATGCTGCAGGGTGTTGTTCATGCAATTCTTGTGGGGAAGGGTGGAGGGCTAAACTTAGACCTGCTCTAACACTGATTCTCAAGGCATGGTGAAGTGTTAAAACTACTGTCTTACCAGTACTTATTAAAAGGAGAGTTATGTGCAAATTTCCTCGGTACTTTGATTCCGAAGAAAAAGAATCTAATTACCGGTAGGTGATTCAGGGTAGTTGGTCAGGGATGCAAAGTTAGGCTGAGAATCAGTGCCCCTTGTAGACCGAGAATTTCCAGTACCAGCTCACTCCACTGCCAGAGCTGAAATGAACGTTCCTTATTCACATGGCACTCCAGTGTGATAAATGGCATATTATCTAATCTACGTTGTAGTTTCTGTGTTCCCACTCCCCAGATGTTTGGTTCCAAGACACAGTTTTTAATCCTTTTATCCCCTATTAAGTTTGATGCGAGGTTCTAGATTGAATTTGCTGTTCTTGTGTTCCATTAAGGGTGATGTCGGTGTTGCTTACAATTTGAGTTCCAGAATACTTAGAAGGGGTAAAGGCTTTATTTACCTTGAGTTAGCTTCTATTAAGGACTGAGTCTGTTTGTGCCCCCAGAGGGCTTTTTGTCTAGACTGAAGCTAAGTGATAGCTGACCAAGACCATAGTTTGCATTAGTAATTTCATAATGGAATTGCAAATGACTTGTTGATTGCTTTTTGAAGGAACACGTTTTTATGTGGAAGGAATAAGGGAACCAGTTGTTAAAAGACCTGACCTTCTATTGGAGGAGATTGATAAATGGTTTAGATTAACTAAACCTTTCAACTTAAGCAGTGTTCCCAAATGGGCTATGATTTACAGGAGTGTGAATCGGGAGTTTTTAGAGTCAACTCTGCATGTAGCTGTAGACATAGACGGTAACTCTGCCACTGTGCACTGCTCACTTGAAGAGCTTCCTTTTTTGGCTTACAGTGTTATAACACCCTAATTTGTGAACTCTCATGACACGTTTTTTCCATCAACCTCTATTTTAGAATGCAGTCTTTGAATAGGCTTCAGTTTTCTTGACTTAGGGATGCTAGTAATTAGGGAAACAGAATTTTCTTCGTGTAAGCTGTTTTTTGCTCTTACAACTTGTTGATCTATTAATGGCAGTAATGTTAACAGTCCATAGTACTAACAAGGTCTGGCTTGTACTTAATGTTTGATTGGGTAGCCCAGTTTTAGAGAGTTGAAGAGAGTTTTAGGCTTTGAAGAGTTGATCTTTAAGGGAGTGGCCCTAGATAGGCTGGCTAGACCCCAGTGGATGAACTTGCACTGAGGGACATCAAGGACACTAACCTGTCTTGGTAGGCTTTAACATAAATGACAAAATGCATTAAATCCATGGGGTGCTATGGGAGACTGCTGATGGGGAAGGAATTATAATTATTACCATTGTGTGAAACACACAAAATGCCAATAAAAACATTAAAAGAATAAAAAGAATTCTACCTGATTAGTGATCAGAATGCTTGCTTAATCAGGTATTATTTTGTTATGCTTTTGGCTGCTACTTTTGTTTCAGTTTTGTTTTTTTGAGACAGGGTCTCCTTGTAGTCCCAGCTGGCCCAGAACTCACTTCATAGACCAGGTTGTCCTGGACCTCACAGAGATCTGCCTGCTTCTGCCTCCTATTCTTGGATTAAAGCTGCACCACCACACCTGACTTTGTTTACTCTTAGTACTGCGTCTACAACATGATTTACTTTATCATGTTAATTTGTCTGTTAAAGATACCCTTCACCACTGATAGACCTCATATACGCTATAAAAAAAATCAAAGTTGCTGTGTATTTAGGAACGATATGCTATCACAGTTGAAGAACTAAAACTTTTTTTTTTCTTCCCAGGGATATGGGATAGGGTGGTCTCAAATTTCCAATCATCCTGTTTCAGCGTCCTAAATTCTGGGGTTATAAATGTGCAATTCCATGATTGATTTAAAAACAACAGAACATTAAAATGAGAGCTTTAGAGATTGAGGAACTGCCAGTTATGTTAGGTCTAAGAAATTTCTATTTATAAAGTCAAGGAGATCTTGCTTATATATCTGACTTGATAAACCTCATTTATTTAATTCTGAATTTCTATATTCTTTTCTGATGATAATTATCAGTTAATAGATCGAGATACATCTCTCGTTTTCTCCCTCCCATTTTTTCCTTGGAAACTTGGAATATTGTATTAACAGGGGTGTGGTATTGATGAATCAGAAGGTAAGAAGGTAGGCTGCCTGACCTTTGTAAAGCCCCTTTGGCTTTGGGGTTCACTGCCTGATTTTTACCAAAGCTTTATCTTAGGATGGATGTTTAGAGGATGATAGAAAGTAAGGTCTGATATAACAACAAATCTTTGGAAACATTTAACAATATTTCTTAGGTAGTTTATAAATTCTTGGGGACACATACATGACAATGTCCTTCCTGCTCTCAACATGCTTGCAATGTTGTGATAGACACAAAGGAAGTAGATGATAATAGGATAGTTGGGTGTTTCTGTTGAAATATGTATGAGGTCCTGAGTTTCCTAGAAGAGGAAAACTGGTAAAAAAAAAAAAAAAAAAAAAAAAAACCTATCTAAGGGTTAAAATAAAACTATTGTGTTGCTGTTGCCAGTGTGTGTGTGTGTGTGTGTGTGTGTGTGTGTGTGTGTCTGTCTGTCTGTCTATGTTTGGCTGAGGCGGAATCCAGTCTGTCTGTCTGTCTGTCTGTGTTTGGCTGAGGCGGAATCCAGGGATTTGAACATGCTAAGCAAGTGCTTTTACCGTTGAGCTGGACTGTGACTCTAAAAGTCGCTTTTTAAAAATAATTGAGTTAGATCTTACCAAGATTGGACATTGTAATGGTATAAGATTGGTGTCTATTTCTCTGTCTCTCTGTCTCTCTCTCTGCAGTTTCCAATGTAGCCACTAACGATGCAGCTTGAATCTGAGTAAAGACTGCCACTTACTAGACATGAATCATTGGTAGATTATTTATATTATCTTCTTGTTAATGGGGTCATACATGATGACTGAATGATAGAATAAAACACTAAGTGCATGGATGTAGCAGTTCTCACATGTTAGCATTTATTACATTGTGCATGGAAATTGACAAGCCTGGTATTGGTGATTCTTAAAATCTGAGGTCCTGAATAATTGAGTTTTCAAGTTAATTGATACTTTAAATGTTCATACTGACATAATCAGTATTCCAGAAATATTTCTTATATTTTATATAAACAGGTGGCCTGTTTTTAAAATATTAGAATGTAGTCAGATTAACTTTGTATTTTTGTGGAAATTAGTTGATTCCTTCTACAGGAATGTCAAATGTGTTTCAAGATTGGACAGTTTTGTACAAGGTCACTTAAATCTTAGTGATTATACTGAGCCTGTGGGACTAGAGTCTACTCAATCTGTAGCATCAAGTTAGGGCCTATGTAAGTCTTTACATCTTTAATATGAATTACTGGAATGTTAATCAAATTTAGAAGAAAATAGAAGGGATAAAAAAATCTTTCTTGTATCTATAGCATCAGAAACGGGGATAGCAAGGCAGCTAAATGCATGTGCATGTATAATGCTTAATTACTAGCCTATGTTGTTTATGTTAGCCTTGTTTATGATTATGAGAGTTCCTTATCGGGAATGCTTGGGATAGGATATTTTTTAGATTGGAGATTTGAGTATTGAGGTATTTACATATACCTAATGCAGACAGATAACCTCAGGAAAGAACCCAAGTCTAAATGTGAAATATGTTAATGTTTTATATTACTTGTGCACTGAGCCTAGAGATAATTGTATATAGTATTTCTACTTTCGTGCGTGGAATGATTCCAGAGTACAGTTCTACTTGTGCCTTGCTGCTCAAAACAGTCTTCATCTTGAAGCATTTTGGGTTGCAACTTTTTGTATTAGGCATTTTCAACCTAGTCTCACGTTTTTACATATTTATAATTTAGTAATTTAGAAATTCCAATAGCTATCTTGTATCAGTTAAGAAACAAAACTTAGCAGTTATTGCCAGTCCTTTGAAATGAAGAGAAAGCTGCCTGTGGACTCTTATTAAAAAAATGGTGTTTCAACATTCCATAATTTATCTATTAAAAGTACTGAGTAGGGGCTGGAGAGATGGCTCAGTGGTTAAGAGGGCACTGGCTGCTCTAGCAGAGTGACCCAGGTTCAGTTCCTAGCACGCACATGGCAACTAACAACCGTTGTAACTCCAGTTCCAGGGGAATGTGACACCCTCTTCTGACCCCTGTAGGCATTGCAGGACACATGCAGGCGATACATCATGCACATAAAATAAAAATAATGAATAAAGTATTAAAAAATAAAAGTAGTAAATATAATTCTATAGAATATTCTCTTACCTCTTAGTCTTCATAAAAATTGACGGCAAGAGTTGTGTGCTTTTCAAAAGTTGAGAAAATTAGTAATTACTTCTAATATGTAAGTTAGGGTAAAATCAAGTAACTATTAAGTCAGTAATGGAATTTGAAACATAATTTTATGGACCAAGCATTCAGAAAATGCGCCAAATATCTAAGCCCTGTTCATTTGTCACACTTTTGATTACCTTGTATACTTTTGTTTATAGTCACCTTCAAACTCTTGAACACATACATAATTTCTTGAATTTCATAAAACTTGTAATTTTTATTTTTTAACTTTCTTTTTGATGTGTATATATGTGTGTGCTTGTCCACATGTGTCTGTATCACATGTGTGCAGGTGTATGCGGATGTCACATGTGTGCAGGCGCATGTGTGTGCCTGTGGAGGCCAAAGTTTAACATCAAGTCTTTATAATTTCTCCACCTTCTTCAAGGTGTCTCAGTTGAACCCCAAGCTCTCAGATAGTGCTAGACCAGCCAGCCAGCTTGCTCTGGGGATCCCCTCCCCAGCTGGAATTACAGGTGGACTACCACATGGCAGCTGGCATTTATGCAGGTTCTGAAAATATGAACTCCAGTGCTCATACTTGATTGCACATGCTTTAACCACTATGCCCTCTCTCCACCTGTCATGATGTTTATTTTTGTAGATGTAACTTAAGTTTGTTGGGAGCTTTTTAAGGGTGGGCTTCAAGTGTTTCCTAAATGGCTCTCTTAACAGACCATCACTTTAAACTTTCAGTGAGGGTTGCTGCCTGTTTGTTTTTGATAACATCTGTATTGTACATATAGGAATTTCCTTAGAAAAGATACTAATTTATTCTTATATTTATACTGTGAATTTTACATGTTCACTTTAACATAGCATCTAGAAGCTTCCTTTTCTCTTAGGCCTATTGATTGCCTACCATTCTCCTCATTAGGAAGTAATAAAGAACTATTATGAGTAAATCATAAACTGGAATTTGAGCTATATGTGTAAAAACATACCAGCTCATAATTGTATTGAATATCTGAGAAATAGCCATGTACTGTTCAGTACTTTGCTATTTTGTAAGCTTAAAATTTCTGCGTATGATTCTGTGGGATAATGGGTATATGTGTATTTCGTTTCCTTTAATAATGGTTTTAAATGTTTAAAAATTTTTTAACTTATTTTAAATAGGCTGGCTGTTGTACCCAGTAGACATTCTTTAATTTCACAGCCTAGATTTCTTCAGAAGACACAAAATTGATAACTTAAGGAGGGAAGGCCTGTCTAAATAACTATTTTAGATAGGCAGAGTCTGTACAAGTAGGATATATGGGTGTTTTTATGCTAGAAATTCTAGGGGATGTTCTAAACAGAGCCAGGATTCACTGTTTATTTGCAGGGTCAGCAGTTTTTGCAAGAGGGTTCTGGGTATTTGTATTTTGAGAGAAATCTTCAGTTGATTCTTCTTGAAGTTGAGTTCTGTTTGGTAAAGCATTTTATTTTCCAGTCTGACCAGATACAATGAGTCATCTGAAAGAAGGGCACTCCGCCACTTTATTCAGCGCTTCATATTCTCATATACTTGTCATTGTCATGTAACAGGAGCATGAACACTGAAAAAATCAAGTTTAGACTAAATGAGCCATTTGTACAAGCTAGCCATGTAATTTTGTTTTCCTTATGTTACATTTAAAAATGTGAAAAGTGAGTATAACACAGAAAAGCCAAATGACATATCAGCACATAATTGATATTAAAATTTTAGGTACCTTGTTCTGTGTCATAGTAAATTAATGACGTCTTGTTGGCATTTTTCACTTTGAGATCATTTCAGTTTGGACTTCATGCACTTAGTTGAGTACCTTGTGGCTCTTGGCTTCCACTTCAGACACTACAGGCTAAACTAGTCACTGTCTCTGAAGTAGATTATGCTCTTTAATCATAAGGTCTACAGTGACAATTGCTTTTCCTGCCTATTCCCACCCACACCCTGAAATGCTGTGGTAGGAATGACTTTCTCCTTGAAGTTTTCCCTCACCACTGTTTGCATACAGTAAGAATGCAAATTCTGTTCATTGTCCTGTAGTTTTATGTTTAGCACAATCTTTGTTGAAGTTTTCTGTGGAACTCTAGTCTTTGAAAGAAAGTACATGATGAAATGCATTTGAAATGGAAAAAAGTAGCTATAATACCCCTCATGGAACATCACATTGTGCTTTAGTTTATTAATGGTCTAAGACATTCTTTAGTAAAATATTCTATTTTATTGTAAACAATATTTTGGTGAAATGCTTATTGTTAGAATGGTTATGTTAGGCAAAATATATTAATGGGGAATATACCATTTGAGAGGTATGAACTGTTGCTATGTATGGTACATTTGAGATACAATCTCGGAAAGATTGATAGGCCTGGCTTTGTTAAGTGAAATTAGTTTTCTATTACTTTTTGTGTGTCTGTTTTGTTTTGTCTTCTTTAGTTCTTTATTTCCTATTATACCATTTTGAATCCTGTATTGAAAAACTGACCTTTTAGGAGGAATGCAAATCTTCCTCAGTGGTATTGCAAAATCAACCGTGTATTATTTAACTAGCATGTATGTAGTTAAACTGCTTCTGTGGGGGCATATTTATTGATAATGTGCCATGAAGTGGGCAAGCTTACCATAGCTTTTTAAAACCTGTGATGAGAGTATGTCAGTGCTGCTATTGGGAAGAAGACATGAAAATACCAGAAGGCCAATATCAAAACAGGTGCATAGAGCTAGTGCTTCAGCAAAGTACCTGAGACATGTCAGTTAAAAATATGATCAGAATACATTGTGTATATATATATGGAACCCAAAAGAAGAAAATATTTTAAAGATTTAGAAATTGATATTTGTAATTGTAACCACAAATGAAATAAACACCCAGCATTACAAAAAATAAAGTACACAAAGAAAAACAAAAATAGTAATGCAATGTTAGTATTGGTAAATTGTGACAAGATAGATTTTATATATGAATTATTTCTGTGAGTTACACATGATAGAAATTATTGTCATTACAAAAACATTTTAGGCCATTGTTTTTGAAGACTTAATAAAATTTCCCACCTAAATGTAGTTACTATTGGTTAATTTAAAATTCACTTCATCATGGTCTTGTCACTGTGGACTCGATTTAAATGAGAAGCAATCATTCATATCCTTAAATTCTACTTTATACTAAGGCAGATAGTAAAACACTTAGGTTTTAAACTGGCTTAGATATAGTTTGGTCCTTTATTTTAAATACAAAATTAAAAAAAATGATTTTTAATACCTTTTATTTATTTTCGAAGAAATTCAGGGGAGATAATATAAACAGGGAACAAAAAGCTAGAACATGGGATTAGCATTTTTCACTAAGTCACGAATCTGCTCTGTTAATAGCTGTCATAGCCACTCTACATCTGTAAGAAGTAAAAAATATCCAACAGAAGATCTCTATAAACATGCCAATAATGCATTTGTATTCACTCTCATTTTTATATTAGCTTCCTCATTCCTCTAAGTGGTACTCACATTATAAATACATGGTTATATATTTTGGTCACATAGTTTGCCTGCCTAGTTCATAAACAGAATTAAATCTAATATTTAAAGAACAGTGAAGAGATGTGTTTCTTTTACAAGTTTTCCTTTTTGTATATTAATGTAATGTCAAAGGATCCATTTTCTCTTTTTCATTTTAAAGCTGATGTAGACTCTATAGTTGACTAATTGTCAATAACAAAAAGAAGACATCACAAGGCTAGGATTAGTAATATTTATAAAGACATCTTTCTTAGCAGGAACTAGGATTGTCTAGTTAAACTGCTTTTATTTTTTGTATTTAAGAAGATGAATTTAGAGTAAAAATAATTATTACAGTTTTAGTGAGAAAACATTTTCTTCTACTTAAAGATTTTTGAAGGAATGAGCAATTATTGTGGTGAAGCCATGCATTGTTTATCCAAGTTATTTTTATGTATATGTGGGGTAGATTGATTGGTATATATGTCTAGGTGTTAGTGAAAATGTTTAAATATATAAATATCTGTTCAAATTTTTATAGCATTCCAAAAAGTTGTCTTCCAAAAACTTTAATTCTGATAAAATATAAAATCAAATCTGAAATTCCCTTAGGAAAATGCATGGTTTTCTTCGAGGGTACTGCTGTTGCTTTGCTGCCCTCTACAGTCATCTGAAGTAGTCACTCTGTGTATATTAATAGATGTTTCTTTGATAATTAGAATACTTGTTGACTCATGAACTTTAAATTTAAAGAGTGGATTGAATAATATTTGTTGTTTAAATATGATAACGTTTATATAATTATAGCACTTGATCTATTATGCAAAAAAATCAAATGACTTAGGAATTAAATCTGGCAAAGATGGAGATCACTGAGCATCATTCAAAGCATAATATATCAATCATGTATGTGCCAGGTAGCTAGTGTACCATAAGACATGATGACTGCTCCTATACCCAATAGTTAGATTAATACAAGATTCACAAATACAAATATATATACATAAATAGGACATTTGTCAGAGCATACCAGGTAGTGTGATATAGCTTAAACTGTGCTCAGTGAGGCCCAGTAGAGATAAGGAAAACTAATTGAGTTCAGCTGGGGCACAGGCAAGCAAACAAGAATACATTCAGTTATGGTAAGTATAGAAGAAAGAATTTCTCCTCTCTCTCTCTCTCTCTCTCTTTCTCTCTCTTTCTCTCTCTCAAACACAGTGTCCCTCTGGAATATTTGCCCTTAAGATGTGTAAAAATTACTTACTTTTTTTTTGCAGTGACAGAAATCAAACTCAGGGCCTTACACATACTAAGCAAACATTCTACCGCCAATTATATGTCCTTCACCAATGAAATGTTAAAGTTTAATCGTCAGGAATCTTCATTAGAAGGCGTAGGTGTGTGTGTGTGTGTGTGTGTGTGTGTGTGTGTGTGAAACTTAGTTAATTTTCTACCTGTTTCATCATCTCTAAAATTGGCTAAATGATACCTTACAGAATTGCTGTGAAAATTAGATTACACCCTAAATTTCCGCAACAAAAACCCTAAAATATGTTGTGGAAGCAGAGCCTAGTGGTACAGGTCTGTAATCCCAGTTACTTGGGAGACTGAGACAAGAGGATTGCCAATATGGACAGTTAAGTGAGAACTTGTTACAAAATTTAAAAAGTAAGAGACCTGGGGATATAAGCTTAGTGAGAAAGCACTTGTCTGGGTTGTATCAGGCCCTGGCTTCAATCTCTCAAACTACAAAAATAACTAAAGATCAGGGTGTAGAATTATAGAAGGAACATTTTAACAAGTGATAAAGACTTAGAGGGAATCCAAGTTTTCTAGCTGAATCTTGAAGGAAAAGTTGAGATTTCCATTTGTGGGGGAAATTCAATGAAAAAGGATGCTCCAAGTTGAAAAGCTTACCTGACGTATTTCTGTGGTGATCAAACATGAACTTTATGGAGAGAATGAGATTCTTGGCTGAGATTAGATTCTTAGGCAGTTCAAGAATTGTAGTCATTTGCATGAGACTTGCCCGTCATAGGCTCATGTATTTGAATGCTTAGATGTAGAGTCTTGCTGGAGGAAGTTTATCACTGGGAGTGAGCTTTGAAGGCTGATAGCCTTGCCACACTTCCTGTTCCCTGTCTGTGCTTCCTGTGTGTAGATGGAAATGTGATGAGTCAGCTTCCAGCTCTTGCTGCCAGGACATGCCTTATGGACACTCTCTCTGGAACGGCCTTTTTCTTTCTTAAATGGCTTTTGCTTAGTGTTTTCTGACAGCTACAGAAAAGTAACTAACACAGGAGCTCTGTGATTTGAGAATGTATAATATTGGTGGTTTGAAAGGTGGGCAAAAGAAAAAGGATTTCTAAGATGAGAACATTTCAGAGAGAAAGATCATATGATGAGTGACTTGAAGGGAGGGAGGGAGGGGTGGATCTGAGAAGAGGAATTGGTGTTTAGATATTATTGTAATGAACGAGTTAGTTTAATTGAATGACTAAGGAAAAAAGGGTGAAAACACTGATCAGTCAATTCAGTATTTAATTGTGGTGCCTCTAGGATGTGATTTTGAGAGTCACTTGGAAATGAGATGAAGGAGGTAGGATTCGAAATTGGGAATTTGTTAGTAAGATTGAGATAGTTGGATTTGGTGAGCTATTATGGGATTATAGGACACTTTGGAAAGAGCACGAGGACAGAGAAGAGAAAGAGAAAGGAATCCTAGGGAGAGAATATGGGGAGGGTTGGCAAAAATTTTAAAGATTAGGTATTTTGATTTGAAAAGCAGTCATTATTAAGGAAGAAGGGCAGGGCACAGAAATAATCTAGAGGGGTGGGGTAATTGATAGCCAGCTTGCCTAGTGTGCGGAATCCTGGATAAGATCCTCAGCACCACGTAAACCAGGAGTTGTGGCTCATACCTGTAATCCTAGCGCTTGGGAGGGTGAGGGCTGGAGGGTCAGGAACTCAAGTTCATCCTTAGCTGAAGTATATTTGGAGCCAGAAGGAACTAAATGAGATCGTGTCTCAAAAAGAAAAAAGAAGAACATCCTGAGAAGTAGGCAAAAACATTTAGTAGCTGAAAAGACCCAGTAATTTTATCATTTTTTTAAAAAGTTGTGTGTCTGTGCATGTGCTTGCATAATGTTATAACACTGTAAGTTAATTATTATTTCCCTAATACCTGGGGTCTTGGATTGTGGACATTTTGAGTATCCTCTTTTGTGAAATACTTGTTTGTTGTCTCCCATTTGTGTGTGTGTGTGTGTGTGTGTGTTTTATCTTGCAGATTTGTAGGTTTTTTTAATGTATGCTAGATGTGAGCCCTCTGTTAGTTACATGCATTGCAGATATATTCTCTTTTCCTTCTTTTTTCAGTTTGATCATAAAGTTTTCATGGATGGAGAACCTTAATGTTCATTCAAATAGTCAAAACCAGTCTTTTTCTTGATTATTGATTTCTTGCATTGATTTTTGTTTTGTTCTCTTGGAACAGATTTGTGTAGCCAGAGCTGGCCTGAAACCTTTGATCCTTCTGCCTCAGCCTCTGGAGTCCTAGGATTACATGTATTTGCCACCGTTCTTGACTGTTCTTTGTCTCCATTTACAAAATTATTCTTTGACACACTATCATGACAAGATTTTAAGGTTCCTCTGGAATTTATTTTGTGATTATATGTACTAAAATATGTTTTTTCCCCTTTGATATCCCAACTATCTTATCACCATTGCAGTGCTGCCTGTATAGTCAGTCAGGTAATCCTCTATATGAGTGTTTTCTCTCTATTCCATTGACTATCTATTTTTTTATCTGCACAAATATCAAAGTGTTTCATGATAGTTTGATGCTCTATTCTGGTATTGGGTGGAAAATTCTACTCATTTGAATTTATTGTGTTTAGTCTTAGATCTTTTTCATTTCCATATAATTTTTATAGGAATGTTATCAATTTCTACAAAAAGCACACAGAATATTTTTTATTGTACATATGTTAAATCTCTGTCAGTTAATTTGAGGCTAAATTGACATTTTTACAATGTGGGGTATTTCTAACTCATGAATCTGCTTTGTCTCCCCATTGCTAAGGTTTTTTTTTTTTTTCTTAGCTTGAGTTTGTGTGTGTAAATGTATATTTTTAAAATAAATTTAATTTAAAATATTAGCTCTAGATTAATTTTAAGTTACTTATTTTAGTGTTATAAATTATACTTTAAAAATATTTTCTCATTGTGTTTGAAAGATAATTACTAACGACACTAAGACCTCAAATCCAAGGACTTCCCGTGACAACACTTAATTCTAATACTTTATAGAATCTTTCAGCATTTTCATCTGCACAATTATGCCATCAGTGCATAATGAAAGCCTATTTCTCTCAAATTCTTAAAACTTTTTCTTTTCTTTTGCCTTACTGGTTTGAAGCTTGCCCTGTGATGTTAAATTAAAGCAACTTTTAAGCATCATTGTCTAATTCATGGTCTCAGAGATAAAAATATATTCAGCATTTTGAAAATAAGTATGGTGATTGCTGTTGAGATTTAAAAGATATACTCCTCCCTTTTCTAAATCAGAATAGGACATTTTCTATCAGTTTACTATTTTATCATGAATAGATATTTAATTTTAGCAAATACTTAGCTTTAACTTGATTATATAACTTCCCACCTCTCCAGTTTTCTCTGTGCGTGTATATGTGTGTGTTGGATGCACATGTGCGTTTGGGTGTATACACCTGTGCATGTGCTCATGGAGGCCAGAGTTGCGTATTGGGTGACTTCTATCACTTTCCACCTTATTCCTTTCAGGCAGAGTCCCTGAACTTGGAGCTCATGGTTTTCAGGTAGGCTGGCAGCCAGCAAGTCCCAGTGATCCTGTTGTCTCTGCCCCATTCAGTGCTGGGGTTACAGGTTCAGGAGCTTACTCCTGACTTGTTACCTGGGTACTGGGATTCAAACTCAGGTCCTTATGGTTGCATAGCAAGTACTTTAACCACTGAGCCATCTCTCCAGGCCTCCACCCCCATTTTTCTTTTCTTTTTTTGTTTTTTTGGTCTTTTTGAGATAGGGTCTCCCTGTAGTCCCAGCTGACCTGTAACTCACTATGTAGACCAGACTGGCTTTGAGCTCACAGAGATCCACCTGCTTCTGCCTTTTCTAAATGGGGTGTGTACTACCATGCCCTACACCCCCATTTTTCTAATAAGATAAATTATATTATTTAAAAAACCCTTAAATTGTCTTTGTGTTTTTAGAATAGTCACACTTCGGTTTTGATGAATATATTATTCATTATACCACTGGATCCAACTTACTGTTTTATTTTCTTTATTTCTACTTATGTTTATGAATTGAATTGACCTACAGTGTTTTTTCATATAATGTTTTGCCAGGGTTGATAATAAGGCTATGCAGAGCTCAATAAAAAGTTGAAAACATTATATCTTTTTCTGTCTTGTGGAAGAATTTATGATTAATATTCCTTTGTTTGGTAAGATTCAAAGGCAAAGCCGTCAGGGCCTAGAGAGTTTTGCTTTTGTTTTTGTTTCATTTTTTAATAAGAAAACTTTTTAGTTACAGGTCCAAGTTTTATAAATTATAGTACTAGTAAGATTATTCTCATGTGTCAGTTTTGGCAAATAATGTCTTTAGAGAATTTATCAACTTGAAATGTACTCATATTAACTTGTTCAAAACATCTTCATCTTGAAGCTGCCTGGAGAGTCTGTAGTGTTGCTTCACCAGTTCATTTCTCATATTGGTGTTTTGTACCCTTTTTTTTGTTCTTGTATTTGCATTGTGAATATTTTGTTGAGAAGTTTTGAATCCATGTTTATCAGTGAAATTGATCTGAAATTTTCTTTTTTCGTTGGTCTTTATTTGGTTTTGGAATTAGTATAATCCTGGCTTTGAAGCATGAATTTGGTAATGTTTCATCCCTTTCTATTTTATGGAACAATTTGAGGTGTGTTGGTACTAGATCTCCTTTAAAAATTTGATAGAATTCAGCTGTGAATCCATTTAGACCTGGGTTTCTCTTTGTGGGAAGATTTTGAATTATATCTCTGATCTCATTGCTGAGGGTTAGTCTGGTTCTGTGCTGTATTGTTTAGAGAATATGACCATAAGAGTCTAAATATGCACACTACGAACAGAATTTTTCAAAAAATTTAAAATATTTTATCGCTTTATTTTTATTTTATGTGTATGAGTGTTTTGCCTGCATGTGAGTAAGTGCACCCATGAGTGCAATGTGCACAGAAGCCAGAAGAGGTGTTGGATCCCCAGGATCTGGAATTTTGACCTGTTGTTAGCTGCCAAGTGGGTGCTGGGAACAAAGCTGGATCCTCTGCAAGAGCAGCCAGTGCTCTTTAACTACTAAACCATCAGACTAGCCCTGTAAAATATTTACTGTTTTTTCATATACTCCCAGTATATGACACTGCTGTCAGTTTTATCTGTCACCATTCCAAAAACAAAAGCAGTCATTTCCCTGGTGCTTTACCCCTCCCAAAACAAGCACCCACTAGACTACTCTATGGCTTTATGAATGTACTCACGTGGTGTATTTCCTGTGAATGTTATAAAGCCTTTGATGGCTGGTTTATTTCATACAGTGTAATGTTTTAAGGTTTCTTCATGTGACATGCTCAGATTTTCATTTCTTATCATAAATAATAAGTATTCTATTGTAGTATACACTGCATTTCACTTAGGTAGGTCATCAGTTGGTAAACACTGATTAACTCTACTTTTGGCTATTAAGAATACTGCTTCTCTGTACGTACATGTACAAGTGTTGTGTGACTATATGTTAGTATTTCACTTTATTTCACTTTGATTTTTACCCTGAGGTGAAACTACTGAGTCATTTATAACTCTGTAACTCTATTAAACTTTTTGAGGAAATGTACCCAATGGAGCAGAATTTTTATTGGCATTGTATGAGGCTTCTACAGATCCCTACAAATTCATATTTGTTTGTTGGCCATTTATTTTATCTTTCTAGAGAAGTCTGTAATTCTTTACCCATATTTTGATCTGTTATTTGCATTTTTATAATTGTTAGAGATTTAAAAAACCATTTTAGAGACAAGCATCTTTAAAAATTTGAGTTGACTGGTTGTGTTTTGATGTTTTGTGTACATGTTTTAATTCTGAAGTCTAGTTTCTCTTTCTAAATGTGCCTTAGTTGCTTATGCTTTAGTTATGATGTCTATGGAGGTTTTGCCTAACATATGTTTTTGAAAATTTCCTACAGTGCTTACTTGTAGGAGCTTTACAATAATGAGATTTAAGTCCATAACATATTGTGGTTTTATACTTTTTTAATGAGGAAGGAAGCCAACATTTTTAATGTGTATCTTTTTTTTGCAGAACGTTGAAATAATTGCTCTTTATTGCTTGTATTTCTTCATTCTGTTGTTAATGATCAATTGGTTATAATGTGACTGCTTACTTCAGGATTCATTGATCCATCTTCCTGCTTATTCCAGTGCCATGCAGTTTCGATTACTGTTGTGTTACACAGGCTCTTGATAGGGGAATTGTGATCTTTTTTTTAACTCCTCAAGTTAGACTGTTCTTAGTCACTTTTCACTTTCCATATGAAAGTAAAGTTTGATAATGAATAATATATTGAACCTTTAAATCTGTTTTGGGGTTGTTGCCATTTTAATAATAGTATGTCTTCTCATCTAAGAACATAGAATACCTTTTATTTTTTCTTCAACTTCTTTTACCACTATTATAACTTTCAGTATGCTTCACTGTTTGTAATATCAGTGGAATATTCTTACCTTTATTTTTCATATTTGTCATTGTTAGTTTATAGAAATGCAACAGAACTTTGTATATTGATTTTATAATTCTGCAATCTTAGCGAAATATTATTCTTTCCCTCTTGTAATACTGATTTAACACCATCTCATGTAAAAGCATTATACCACGTTCACATTAAAGGGAAAAAATTGTGAAAAGAACATATGTAGAATGGTACATTTGAAGGGGAGAAGTTTTTAAAGACATTCCTAAGTCAAATGCTATTTCATATTTCATGGATCTCTTAAACTAGAGGAAATTCTTAAAAATGTGTGTCTACTCAGTACTTTCCTTGAACTTTTGGGAATTACAAATTTTGATTCATGTAAACAAAATATTTTAAGTGTCTAGTGTGTACACACTACTGACACATGTACTTTTTGTGTTTTTTATTCTACTTATCAGTGTCATAACTTACCATTGGTTTCTCATTCATTTGAGACATTTTTTGATGGCAGTTTCCTGCTTTGGTGCATCAAATTGTGAGAACTACCATATTTCATTGAATATAAAGTTGCATAGATTAAGACACCTTTTACCATTTCCATTTCCCCATTATGTACATAAAGAAAGCAAAAGTCAAGCTGAATAAACAATACTTTCTTATCACTTAAGAGTTTTTATGTACATTGACTGGATTCTTACATTTATGAATATTTTACTGCTGTGAATACTTTTAAAAATTGTCATACCTTTGAGAATGCATGAAAATAAAGTTCAAGCAGAAAATGTTTAAGGTATTGATACTAATTCACACTGAGTCTTTTTTTGGTTTTGTTCTTACTTCTTGGCTGTTGTGCCATCTTTTGTCAGTGTTGTAAAGAGTTCGTTGATGCTTTCTTCCTTAAAAAAGTGAATTAGAAGGTTTTCAGTACTACTCTCAGATTAAATAATTCTTAGGGACTCAGCATATTGACATACTAAAGGCTCTGGTTTATTATAGCACAAAAATACAAGCACTATCCACAAAGAGTCGGGGAAAACCAGATATAAGCATCCAGACCCCTTTCTGAAGTCCCACAGGATGCACTAATTCTCCTAGGAAAAGCTGTAACAGCATAAATGATATATTACTAACCACTGAAGCTTTTTGAGACTTGAGAGCAGAGGAACTGATTGTAATGCTCTTCCCTGCCTAGAAGATACCCAGATTCCAGACTCCTAGACGGAGAGCAGGCTGCTACACTGTAAAATAAGCTAGTTTGATCTGAACCTCAAACCATTTTATCAGTTCTCCTTGGTGCTTAATTAATACTTACTCTTGTGTTTAAGGGTTTTCTTTTAAATTTTACAAAGCTTTATTAGTTAGGGCCTGATAGTCGCAGCTTACAATTGGTAAGGTAAGCTTAAGTGCCAAGAGTTCCAGAGTCACACTAGTAATAATTTAGAGACTCTGTTCTTGAATACAATTTAGTTTAACTTGAAAGTTCATATTTTTATAATTGTATTTTTTTAACTCATCTGCAGTTTAAAATTTTATAACACTAATTAGTTGTGTGCGTGCGTGTGTGTTTGCATGTGAGCACACAAGTGCCACAGCAGGCACATTGTGAGTTTGGAGGACAGCTTTTATGGAATCAGTTCTCTCCCTTACCATGTGGACTCTGGAGATGAAACTCATGTAGTCAGGCTTGGTGACAAGAGCCTTTACCCACTGAGGGCCTGTCTTGCTGGCCCTCATCCATAGTTTTAAATCTCATTTTATATACAAAAAGCATCCTACTGAACTGTGAGTTCTATGTACTTGTTTAGAGATGCCCTTAATAGTTAAGGAAGTTTTAGGTTAGTCATTGCTGTTGGCACAGGTAAACATTTTTGAGCTCTTCATTGGTTACAGAAGGCTAATAATTTGTGAGTCCTGATAGTTTAGAGTTTGAAAGCAGTAGTTCTTTACAATTTTTGCTGCTTCTGAGTTATAAAATGCCTATTTACATACTCCTTCCTGATTTACTTACTCTAAGCTTAGGATCAGAAGTAAAGGACTAATAGTAAGAGATCAGCAGTAAGCTCATAAATGTGATTGAAGTTACACTTCATTTGGGTGAAAATTGTTTACTGTTCATAGTATAATATTTTGGGATACAAATATAATGAGTAGAATTCATTAGTTAAAAGTGCAATTTCAAGGATGAAAAGGGATTTGTTTAGGTACCTGTGTTGTTTCTGTGACAAAATACCTGACAAAAGCAACTTAAGGAAAGATGTATTTTGGCTCACAGTTCAAGGTTATAATCCATCATGGTGGAGAGTCATGGCAGCAGAAAGCCTAGGTAGCTGTTCACATTGCATGGCAGTCTGGAAGCAGAGGGAGATGAATGCTATTTTCAGGAAGCTTTCTTCTTTTTATGTAGTTAGGACCACAGCCCTCTGAATGTAATGGAACCATTGACATTGAGGGTAGGTGCTTTCACCTCAATTAACCCAATATATTCAATTCCTCAGAGACATACCCAGAGCCTTATTCCATGGAGGTTTTAAATCCTGTCAAGTTGACAACCAATTTTAACTATCCTGGGAATCAAAAGAGCAGATTCTTAGTAAATGCTAAGAAAACCCTTATATATTTTGCCTGTGGTAGAAGTAATGCTGACTTGTGAGCCACACTCCCTCCTTGGAGTTTCTGGATTATATAATACAGTTTTCTTTTTGCAAAAAATTCAGTTTTATATAATGTTTTCAGCATAGTGAAGTTTGAAAAATATCCTTTCAAATTTAAGAGGCCGCTTACTATGTTTTGCCACTAGACTAGCCATATGAACTGAACGCCTGACTTCCCTGAAAATAAACTTAGATCACATACTGTGGAAAATTTCTTCTTTTTGATATTAGCTGTTTACTTTTTAGAAAGTGAATATTATTTAGGCTCAGTATTAAATATTCCAAATTTTACAAAAGATTATATAGACATTGGAAAATGGAGAAATAGTTTAGAGATAAATGAAGGAGGGTGAAATAAAGGAGGATGAAAGGGAATTGTATTAGTTGCAATTTCTTTCTGTTTTCTTGTCCCACAAATGTATATCTGTATTGTCCTATAGTTCAAAAGCATGAAGTGAAATAATTTCAGTTCTAAATATATTTGTTAATTATTTCATGATATTCTTGTTAGCATTAATGAAGTGAAAGTCTTAACATGAAGGTTTAAGTGTTAGGTCATGACTAAACAGATTTAAACTCAGAAGGGTTTATTATTTGGGTATGATAAATATAGTAAGTTATTTATACCTTGTTAAGATATAATCATGTAATAAGACAATTTGGGTACAATAAATGTAATAATATGTGATAAAAAGACTGATTTGGGGGCCGACTTTTTATTTTGCTAATTTTTAAAATTTAGCATATGAAGGAATTGCTTTCATTGTGACACTTTTTTGTACATAAAGCCACATGTTACTACACTTTATTCTTATCTCCCTTGGCCCTTACTCCTTCTGGTTGGTGCTCTTTTTTTCCCTTAGTCCCTCTTCCTGCTTTGTCACATGTATTTCATTACCCTCTTTTATTTCTCCCTCCCCTCTCTTTTATACCTCTTCTTCCCACTCACAGTCCCCTTTCTACTTTCTTGTCCCACAAATATGTATCTGTGTAGACATTCTTTGTCCACATACATTTAAATGATCCTGCAATGAGAGAGAACCTGCAATATTTGTTTTTTTCTGTTTAGTTTATTTTGTTTAACATAATGGTCTTCATTTACATCTATTTTCCTACAAATGCCATGATTTCATTTTTCCTTGTCGAAAAATCACATTCATTGTGTATATGTACTGCATTTTTTAATCTATTCACATGTTGAAGATTGTTTAGATTGTACCAGTAAATATGGTTCTGTAAGTATTTATGTAGTTCTTCAGGTATATACCTAGTAGTGACATAGCTGAGTCATATAATAGTTCTTAGTGAAAAACCTCTGTACTAAAGCTGTACCTCCACTAGCAGTGTATAAGGGTCCTTCTCTCTCCATATCCTCACTAGTGTTGTCCTTTGTTTTCTTGATGATAGTCATTCTCACTGGGATGAGATGGAATCTCAAAACAGTTGTTATTTGCAATTTCCTGATGACCTAATCTGTTTAATAGTTTTTCAAAAACTTACTTGTAATATGCACTTTTTTTCTTTTGAGAACACTGCTCATCACCCCATTTGTTGACTGATGATTTGATGTTGAGCTGGATAGTTTTAGTGGCAACTTGACATGCCTGGGTTGAGGAAGCCTCAGTTGAGGAATTTCCTCCATTGTACTGGCCTATGGGCCATGTCTGTGGGGTATTCTCTTGAGTGTCAAGTGATGTGGGATGGCCCAGCCCACTGTGGGCGGTGCTACCCTGGGCAGGTTATTGTCTATTGTATAAGAAAGCAGACTGAGCATGGGCCAGGGAAGCAAGTCAGTAAGTACTGTTTCTCTGTGACCTGTGCTTCAGTTCCTGCCTCCAGGTACCTGCTCTGAGTTCCTACCTTGGGCTCCCTTGGTGCTGAATTGTGACCCAGGAGATGTAAGCCAAGCAAACCCTTTCCTCCCCAAATTTGTATTGGTCAGTGTTTTGTCACAGCAGTTGAAGGCTAACTAGAACAGATGTGCTAATAATTTTTGGAGCCTTTTATAAAGTTTAATTATTAATCTTCTCTGATGTGCAGTTGCCGAAGGTTTTCTTCTTTTCTGTAGGCTTTATCTAAATTTGATTGTGTCTTTTGCTGTACAAAAGCGTTATAATACCATGTACTCCCAATATATCAATTGTTGGGATTATTTTGTATTTAAATAAGATTATTGCCTATCCTTGTATCTTCAGTGTTATCCACAGTTTCAAAGTCTGAAGTCTTATATCAAAGTTGTTGATCCATTCTGGATTGATTTGTGTGCAGGGCTAGAGATGGGACATACCCTGTTTTCCTGTTACCATTTGGTGAAGAAGCTGATTTTTCTTTTTCCCCAGTGTGTTTCTTTTTTTATTTTATTTGGTCAAATATTTTGTGATTGTAGCTGTATGTGCTTACTGTGAGCCCCCTGGTCTAGTCCACTGGCTTAGATGTCTGTCTATGCCATTGCTGTGCTGTTTTTCACTACTATGAGTCAGTGATAACAGTTTGAGGTTAGATATTCTGGTATCTCCAGAATTGCTCTTTCTGCTTATAGTTGCTTTACCTTTTTGGATTGAGAGGAATTTTGATGGAGATTGTACTGAGATAATTTTCATTAATACAGCCATTTTATAATTAAATCTTCCAACCCATGATCATGGGAGACTTTTGGTTTGCAGGCATTAGCTTCAAATTTCAATATTATGTTGAAAAGGGTAGATGACAGCAGATATTCTTCTCTTGTTCTTGGTCCTAGGTGAAAACTTCTACTTAATGTTAAATATGATGCCAGCTGTTTTTAACAGATGTTCTTTATGAAGTTGAAGAAGTTCCTGTTTATTCTAGTTGAGTGTTCCTTTTTTATTGCTGAGTGGTATTGTACTATGTAACTATATCTTGATTTGTTTGTTTTTGGTGAACAATTGAGTTATTTCCAGGTTTTGGCTATTTGGAATGAAGTTGCTTTGTACATTTATATATAAGCCTTAGTGTATAGACAGAAGCTGTCTGGTATCTTCCCATGTATCAGTGTATAGTCCCACAAGCATTGTAGGAAGGGTCTAATTTGTCCACATTTTCTCCAACCTTTGCTGTTGTCATTCTTTCTTAACTCTTTTTCACAGTGTTAAGTATTAGTGATTATTTTACTGCAATCTTGCTTTGCATTTTCCTAATGATGTGGAACATCTTTTCAAATAACTACTTTGATTCTGTTTCTTTTCAACTCCTTTAAAAAATTATTTAAAAATGATGGAATTAATTAGTTTGTATGTATTTAGGTCCTAATCAGGCATCCATTATGTATACTTATTTTGTTGCAGTTCATTGAATGTCTTATAATGACATAGTTTTGAAATAATTATCTAACCAAGATTACTTGCAGTTCGATATGAATTTTAGATTATCTTGTTAATTCTTGCTAAAATCCTAATGGAATTTTGTGTTGAATGTATAGATCAATTGAAAGAGGAAAATGTTTTACTATTCAGTATCTATTCAGGTCTTCAAATTTTTCAAATTTCTCTGAATAATTGTTTTAGTTTCACTGTCCATTGTTTTCACATTTAGATTTAGCCCTATTTCCTTTCTTTCTTTTTTTTTTTTTTTTGTCTTTTGAGAAAGGGTCTCCCTGTACCTCCAGCTAGCCTGGAACTTTCTACGTAGACCATGCTGGCCCCAAACTCAAGATTCTACCTGCTTCTGCCTCCCAAGTCCTGAGATTAAAGGTATGTGCCACCACACCCAGTTCTATTTCATTTTTATTGATGCTCCTATAAGTAATGGTATTTTAAAATGTATTTTCTGATTTTCCATTGTCAGTATGCAGAAGTATCCATAATGATGTTTGTTATTTTTAGTCTTCATTGCACTTGCTAAACATCTTCCATATAGTAGTTTGTTTTAGTTAGTTTTTATAAGATTTCTACATAAATGATTTTATTTTCATGTGTGCTTACATCCATGTGTGTGTGTATGAATACATGGGAACATGAATAAATTTCATTTCTTCTTTTCTAATGTGGATGCTTTTTATTTCTTTTTCTTGCCTAATTTTATGAGGTAGGATCTGCAGTACAATTTTGGTTGTAACTTAGAAAGGCAACCTGTCTTAGTTTAGTTTTTCTGTCCTGTTTGGTGGACCTGAAATTATCTGCATGTGGCAAGTTAAGACCTGTCACAGTGTTCACCTTGTTATTGTCTCTTACAGAGTCATGGTGTCCTTAAGAAATTGTTTCCAGTACAATCTTCCCTTTCCCAGCCGACACCAAAATCCTCAGATGTGAAGATGTGCAAGTTCATTATGAATTTTCTATAGACTTTAAATCATTTATAGATCACATATCTAATTTAATACAAATGCTATGTAAACAGTTATTGTACTGTATTATTTAGGGACTAATGACAGGACAAAATAGCTTATACATATTCCATACAGACTAAACCACCATAAGTCTGAGTACATGGAATTGGAGTGAAAAAGGAGGCAAACAGTGCCATACTGAGGAGCTGTGAGGCAGAGGAAGGCAGCAGCAGGGTACCCTGAATGCCATTCGCCCACGTGGATTTAGTGTTGCATCCAGTGCATGACAAACTCAAGAGTTGCTTTTGGAAACTTAAGAATTTTTTCCCCTGACTATTTCTATCCATAGATGCAGATCATATAGATAGGAAAGGCCCTCTATACTTTTTAACTGTTGACCGCTGTCTTAAATAGTGGTTTCATACAGGGAATTGAATCCTGTTACTTTGTTTTGAGAGCAAAACTCTGTGATTCTTTTTAAAGGCATCCTTTTCCAATTTTTATCTTAATGAAAGTTTCTGAAATCAGTAGTTATCAGTCTTCCTTTCACCTGTTAGCAACTCCTTTCTGAGTTATTTCTCAGTGTGCAGGATACTTGACTCTCTCTCTCTCTCTCTCTCTCTCTCTCTCTCTCTCTCTCTCTTTTTTGCCATTTTTTGTAACTTCTTTCCTAATTCTGCACCTTTACATGGTTCAGTGCATCACAGATACTGGTCTTCACTCCTGTCTTTTCTAGTAACATGCCACAGCGAATGGGGGAAATGTCCTTGGGTCCTGTCTCAAAATAAATAGCTATAGGCAGGCAATCAAAAGATGCTGAGGGAAGGAGAATCAGTTTTCTCTAGAGACTAGCTCCTTGAGAGGTTATCTAATCCCAAGTGGGCAGCCTTAAACATAGGTATATAGGAGCACTACTAAATAAACTCAATGCAGTGTGTGTGTGTGTGTGTGTGTGTGTGTGTGTGTGTATGTGTTTGTATTTTTAAGCTCATGTATGTATATGTGACAATGATAAGGAAGAGGTCAAAAAATGGAGGAGCGGGAGAACGTGGGAGGAATTGGTAAGAGACTGGGAGGCATAGAAATAATGCAATAACATTCGGACCATAACATAATCACATTTCATGAACATCTAAAATATAAAATTAGAAAAAAAATCCATAATAGTCATAGTATGTGTCATTTCAATTTTCTTTTCAGTTACAAGTTTCCTTTTAAATATGTGTATTTCCAGATGCCTTGTTTTTTTCTTGGGACTCTATACATACTGACTGAGTGGCGATTCAAAAACACTTGAAGATACGAGAGTTAGGTTTTTGTGGTTGTAGTATTTTCATTATACAACCGTTATTTCCCTTTCTGAATGAATGATAAATTTAATTTAATTAATTTGCTAATGGTACAAAGTTTAACTTGTGAATCAAAAGGACACATGGAACAGAAACAGCATATTTTAGCATAGTTTTCCTGCCAATAGCATATTATGACAAAGCTAGAGTTCTTGGTAGGAATAGTCATTTACTATTGTTCCTTAAACTTGTCTTAACTCCAAACTTGCATGTCATGTAATGGTAAGTTTTAAATAATTGAGGTGTTTCATAGTAACTATTTGTGTATTCTTAAACCCAGCCTCAAGTGAAAAAGCAGGGAGAGGAAATAGGCTCAGTGTTGGAGTGGTTGTGGTCCCTAAGAAGTGAGTTGTTTGAATGATAACAGAAAAGATGTTCCTCCACAGCTTTAAGATTCCCTGGGGGTGTGGGGGACTTATTCAGAAGTGGTTATTCCTTTCTGTGGTTAGTCTAGACATTGAAATGTATAAAACTGCTATTTGGAAGCAAGAACCCTGTTTATAACACAAAAGCCCTATATTTGGAACAGAGTTCAAGGAAGGCCAGATTATCAATGCTTGACAGGTACTACAAAACCTTGCCCACAGGTTTAAGTCTTTAAACAAAGAAACACCAAAATTTACCAGCAAAAAAAATCTTGCTAGTGACTAGCAAAAACTATGCAGACTAGTTTTAGAGAAAAATTGGAAGGTAAAAATCACGACTTGCCTCCTAGAAATTAAAGTAAAAATTGAAACATTCAAATGGTCATAGTAATATTTTTTTTGCTGGTAAAACCAAATGTTTTTTTCTAAAACATAGGTGTTATAGTCATTATAAATGTTCCTTTCTATAATATCCTTAGTAATCTGTTAAAAGATAACTTTTTCATCAGATTTTTAACAGTATTTTCCTTCTGAAAATCATTTACAATATTTAAAAATATTTTATTTTATGCACTTGTTTTGCCTTTATATCTGTGTACCTGATGTGTGTACCGTGGCTGTGGAGGCCAGAAGAGGGTAATGAGGTCTCTATGTGTGTGCTGGGAACTGAACTAAGGTTCTCTACAAGGGCACCAAACCCTCTTAACTGCTGAACCATCTTTTTATTGTTCAAGACTGTTTGAACAAAGCTAGATGTGATGGCACAAACCTGAGACAGGAGGATCATGAATTTGAGGCCAACCTTTTCTAATATCCAGACCTTAACAAAACAAAACAGATAACAAGAAAAAAAAAGTATTCAAGTAAAATTAAATACATTTCTCTCATTTATCTTGTGATTCCTTCTGCAAGTTTTATTAAATTAATTTATTAAATTAAAATATTACACATAAAATGAAGTTTTAAAGGTGGATTTATATAATATATTTTTGAGAGTTTATTTTGACTTAGTTTTTGTGACTTTCTTAGAGAGGGATCAAATCACATATATTTAGCTCTTTAAGGATATTATATTTATATTTTAAAACACATTTTAATGAACAACATATTGAGTACAGTATCCATCATAATTAGTGTTCCTTCAGAATGATTATTTTGCTCTGTGTCTTTTAGGATTGAAAGAAAATAAAATTTTTAAAACTTTTTATGTGTATGTGCGTATCGCCTGAATGTATGTAAGAGGACCTGTGTGGTGCAATGCCCTCAAAGGTTAGAAGAGGGCTTAGGATTCCCCTAGAATTGGAGTTATGGACAGTTGTTAGCCATTATCTGGGTGCTTGGAATTGAACCTGGGTCCTCAACAAGAGCAACCAGTGCTCTTAACTGCGGAGCTATCTCTCCAGCCTCAGAAAGAAAAATATTATAATTTAAAAAGTTTGTTACCATTTCATTTTAATTTTGCTTGTAGAATTTTTCTTCACCCTAAGCTGAAAAAAAATTATTTTATAGTGACATAAACATTTCAATGTCTTCTGTAAATTAGTCTGTCCTGGAAGATTTTTTTATAGATAATTTTAACTTGGCCGTATTCCACAAGGAAATGCTTTGATTTTACATTTGATTTGAAAGTTCTTACACAAATACGTTATTGGGAGCTACATTAAAAAAAAAAATACCCTATAAGTTTGTAACATTGAAACAACATTTAATATCTGTTTCGTGGGTGGGTCATCTAGACAAAACTAAGCTGGATCTACTCATAATGCTGCTGTGAAAGTGGCAGATTGATTTGGGATTTTTTGAGGGAGGGATCTGCTTCTAAACTTCCTTTGAGTGTAGTGTATTTTCTGCTGTAACACACTTCAGAATGATTTGATAGTTACTCTGGGTCTGGCTTCCAACTGAATCCATGGAACATGTAATTCTTTTCAATACTTTACAAAAATATTTCTTTATTACATCATTGTGTGTTTCATACAGAACATCTCAGTCAATCTTAATCATCCCCGCTGGCACCTCCCGCAGCCCCCCAACTGAAATCCATACATTCTTTCATTTTTGTTAACATCTATTGTGTCAAGTTAGTGTCCCCAAATGACCTCAGTGCAGGTTCATCCACTGAGGTCTAGTTAGTCTATCCAGAGTCCCTTGCTTTAGGAAGACTAGCTCATCCTCACCCAACAGTGATCAGTTGCCAATATTTCTTAAGGAAAGGTTGGGGTCTGCTGTCCATTTCCCCAGTGCCATGCTGTTTTCTTTTCTGCTTGAGTTTGCATGGGTCTTGAGCATGCCAAAACTATTGCTTTCGGTTCTTAAGAGCAGGGTCCCAGAAACTTGTAGCATTCTATTTCCATATGGTCACACACCTTAATGTGAGAGTCCTGTTCAGGGACCCAGACTCTGCAGATTCCTAATCTCCATGATTTAGCCATTTGTGACCCTTTGTTGTTATTGTCCCTTTGTAGCATGAGGGAGCTTCATTAATGAGAGTTGAGAGATTCATTAGTGTCTTCTTTGCCCCTTGTATAATGCGTGGAACTTGGGTGTAGAGGCTGCATTGTAGATGTGCCTCTTAGACATGAGCAGTTCGCAATGTCTGTGTGTGACCAGTTATGGTACTCTGTAGTAGTCTCCGTCTGGTGCAAAAGAAGCTTCTTTGATAAGTGGTGACTGAGATACTTTACTGGAAATAGAAGGATACATATTTTGCATTTAGTAAGAAGTTATGTTAGCCTAGGGATGTGACAGCCCTGGGGATCCCTCTAAGACCTGTGACCTCTTCAGCTATGTGTATTTGGCTATTATTACAGTACTACAACAAGTTTCTTCCCATTGTGTAGGCTCTAAGACCAATTAGGTAGCCACTGATTGGCCTAAAGATAAAAGTTCAGTATAAGTTCCCACTTGTTGATTAATGGCCTTAATTCCTGAGTAACTGCTGTCTGATTTAGAAATTCCTTTCCTATACTACACCTATATCTTGTAGGTTACTGTCTACATTTTCTTCTAACAGTTTCAGAGTTTCAGGTTTTACATTGAGGTCTTTGATCCATTTGGAATTGACTTTTGTACAAGGTGAAAGATAAAGGTCTAGTTTCATTCTTCTCCAGGTGGAGATCCAGTTTTCCCAGCACCATTTGCTGAAGATGCTATCTTTCGTCCAGTGAGTGTTCTTGACCCTTGACTTGTCAAATATCAAGTGGCTGAAATTGCATGTACTCATGTTTGAGTCTTCACTTATATTCCATTGATCTACAGGTCTAGTTTTGTGCCTGTACCATTCTGTTTTTATGACTGTAACACAGCTCACAAATTTCCTTAAAGTTAGTAGGAATTCCTTAGTAAGATACAGGAATGGTGAACTTGGTAATATTACAAATGTAACTTTGTAATATAGTTTGAAATCTGGTATAGTAATCCCCCATCATTACTCCTTGTGTTCATGGTTGCTTTGGCTATTCAGGGTCTTTTGTGCTTTCATATGAATTTTAGGATGATTTTTTTCTAATTCTGTAAAGAATGTCACGACTATTTTGATTGTGATTGAATTGAATCTATATATTGTTGTAAGATGGTCATTTTCACAATATTCTTCCAGTCCATGAGCATTGGAGATCCTTCCATCTTCTGATGGCCTCATCAATCTCTTTCTTTTAAGATCTAAAATTTTCATTGTACAGGTTGGTTTATTTTAGTCAGGTTTATTTTGAGATTTTTTTTTTGAGGATATTGTGAATAGGAGGGTTTCCTTGTATTTTTTCTCTTTTGGCTTGTTACTGGTATATATAAACGCCTACTGATTTTTGTAGATTAACTCTGTAACCTGCCAGTTTGTTGAAAGCGTTAATCATTTCTAGGAGTTTTATGTTGGATTTTTTTGACATCTCTTGGGTATAATATTATTTCATCTGCAAAAGGTGATAATTTGGCTTCTTTTTCTCTACTGAGTAGTCTTTTAACTTCTTTCTCTTATCTTTTTGCTGTAATATGAGTTCCAAGCACTATATTAAAAAAGATTAGAGGTAGTGGACAGCCTTGTCTGGTTCCTGATTTTAGGAATACTCCCCGTGTTTGAATGATATTGGCTGTGGTTTTTTTGTATATAGTTTTAATTATGTTGAGGTTTATTCCCTCCAGTCCAGTTCCCTCTAAGACTTTTAACATAAATGCATGTTGAATTTTGTTCAGTCTTTTCTGCATTGATTGAGATGACCATATATTTTTTGTCTTTGACTCTATTTATGTACTTTATTACATTTATTGAATTATATATGTTGAACCAACCCTGTATCTCTGGAATAAAGCTGATTTGATCATGGTAGATGATCTTTTTGATGTGTGTCTGTATGCAGTGTACAAATATTTTGTTGACAGTTTTTACATCTATGTTCATTAAGGATGACCTATGTCTATAAAGTTTTCTTTATTGGTTCTATCTTTATCTTGTTTTGATATTAGAGTGAGGCTGGCTTCACAGAAGGAATTTAGGAGTTCTCCTTTCTATCTTTTTGAATAATTTCAATAGTATTAGATACAGATCTTCTTTGAATGTCTGGTAATTCTGCTGTGAATCCATCTGGGTCTGGACTTTTTTCAGTCAAGAGGTTTTATATTACTGTTTCAATTCCCTTATATGTTATGGGTCTTTTTAAGCTGTTGATGTCTTCTTGGTTTAGCTTTGGTGATTCCCATGATTTTAGATAGGCATCCATTTCTTTAAGGTTTTTAAATTTAATAGCATATAGGTTTTTAAAGTATTCCCATATAATGTTCTGGATTTTTTTGTTGTCTGTTGTGATGTTTCCCCTTTCACCTCTAATTTGTTTATTTGGAGTTGCTTTTTCTTTCTGTTAGCTGGGCCAAAGGGTCTTTGTATCCTGTTTGTCTTTTCAAAGAGCCATCTCTTAGATTAATTGATGGTTTGTACTGTTTTGTTTCTATTTCATTAATTTCTGCTCTGATTTTTATTATTTCTTCTTGTCTGCTGGGTTTGGGTTTCATTTGTTGTTGGCTTTCAAGATTCTTGTGTTGCAGTGTTAAATTTTTATGCTTTTTCTGATTGTTCAATGTAGGCAGTTAGAGGTATAAACTTCCCTCTTAGGACTTTTTTAAGGTGTCCAGAGGTTTTGTTGTGTTGTATTGTCCTTTCCGTTTAATTCTAGGAATACTTCTATTTCTGTCTTAATTTTTCCTTTGACTCATTATCATTCAGGGGTATGTTGTTTAGTCTCCATGAGTTCGTGAAGTTACTAGGGTTCTTTTGATGTTGATTTTAAGCTTTACTGTATTGTGGTCTGATGGAATGCATGGAATTATTTCAATTTTTTTTATTTGTTGAGGTTTGTTTTGTGCCTCAGTATGTGGTCGATTTTAGAGAATGTTTTAAGGGGTGCTGAATAGAATGTGCATCTTTGGTGCTTGGGTGGAGTATTTGGTACCATTTGGTATAGGGTATTGTTTAATTCAGATGTCTGTCTGTTTATTCTCTGTCGGGTTACCTGGCTAACGGACACAGAAGGGTATTGAAGTTCCCTACTATTAGTGAGTTGGGATTAATCTGTGTCTTCACCTCTTTAATACTTTTTCTTGTTTAGGGGTATGTGTGTGAGAGAGGGGTGCAGATTTTGTGTAAAGAGAAGGAGAAAGAAGGGAGAGTAATCATATGTTAGCATAATTTTTCCATTATAAAAACTATATTAAGTATGTTTTGTGTTTTCTCCGTAGGTGCCTTAGCTGGACCAATTATTGTGGAGCCTCATGTCACAGCAGTATGGGGAAAGAATGTTTCATTGAAGTGTTTAATCGAAGTAAATGAAACTATAACACAAATTTCGTGGGAAAAGATACATGGCAAAAGTACACAGACTGTTGCAGTTCATCATCCTCAGTATGGATTCTCTGTTCAAGGAGACTATCAGGGAAGAGTGTTGTTTAAAAACTACTCACTTAATGATGCAACAATTACTCTACATAACATAGGCTTCTCTGATTCTGGAAAATACATATGCAAAGCTGTTACATTCCCACTTGGAAATGCCCAGTCCTCTACAACTGTGACTGTATTAGGTAAGTGTTTTTAAATTTTGTATTTTTGTGATAATGATAAAATTTATAATTGGAATATTTTCAAGAATTTAAGATAGGGACTGGAGAGATGGCTTAGTGGTTAAGAGCACTGACTTCTCTTTCAGAGAACTTGGTTTCAGAGGACCTGGTTTGGTTCCCAGCATCTACATGGCAGCTCACCATGGCTACGTTTTCCATAACTCCAGCACCACAGAATGTGATGCCCTCATCTAGCCTTTGTGGACATTGCATGCATGAATGCACTTACACAAATGCAAGCATAATACGTAAAAAAAATAAATCTTAAAGTTGTATGATTATATGCTCTTAATGCAAGCACAATCTATGTCTCTAATACTATATGTTTTAACTTTTTTCACAATAGATAGAACTTAGTTATAACAAATGTTGATTTTCAGCTGGGCCTGTTGGCTCATAACTGTAATTCCAGGATATAAGAGGCCAAGGCAGTATTACTGGTGTGCCTGCAGAATGAAATCTTGTTTATTTACTTATTTTAAAAGACACTAGCTGAACTTCTGTCACATTTATTTCAATTGCTTTTCCTCAGTTTTAAAACTTTGTCATTTTTAGTTAAGTTTTCCTTTCTTTCCATGACTTGTTTGTCTTTTAGAGCCTTTTATATTTGTTCATTTTCATTTTATGTGTTTAAGTGTTATGCCTGTGTGTGTGTAAGTTCATCCATGTTGTGCAGTACCTGAAGAGAACAGAAGAGATTGTCAGATCCCCTGGAACTGCAGTTACAGAGGTTAGCTGCTGCCATGTGGGTGCCAGTATTTGAACTGGGTCCTTTGTAAGAACAGCCATCTTTCCAGCCTGACTTTCTTAGAGCTTTTTGATACCTTGTGTTTTAATTTGTTGCATTGATTTTTTTCCCCTGGCATTGTAGATTTGTGTACCTATTTGAATCATATTATCTGAATAAGCCTATTGGAATTATGCTAACTACTCAAAGTAGAATGTAAAGCAAGCTGGAAATGCAGATGAGTGCTTTTGGATTAAAAATAGAGGAGCAGTAGCTGATATGACTGCTCAGTTCCTACTTCAGAAAGACTCATTGCTTAGCTAAATTTAGGATCTCACAGATTTCCTTAAAGTTAGTAGGAATTCCTTAGTAAGATACAGGAATGGTGAACTTGGTCTTAAGTATTGTAAAAAAAAAAAGTGTTAGTCCTTAAATGATGGACAATTTGGGGTAGACACAAATGAAAGAAAATTAGGGAAACATTATTCTGGGATTGACAATGAGCCAAGGTAGGAGACAATATCCATTAAGCAAACCTTCCTTATTCTTTAATATTAATTAATTTTTGAGGGTTATAATTTGTTTTTGCTTTGAACTGCCATTTTCCTTGTAGATTGTTTTGCAGGACCATGAACTCATTAAATACCAGTAACTTTCCTCATTGTGACCACTGAGAATCTGTCAACAGACACGTCCTCGTGGGAAGTATAGAGTTATAGAGGAACGAAGGAGGTTGAAGTAGAATATTGCAAGTGTAATTTGCCAATTGATAAAAAGATTTGTATAAAATACAAGAATTTCCAAATCTAGAAAGGTGATGCCTGTGGAATTCCCTGAAATGTTAGGGTAGGGAGTTTTCTACCTCTGTAAATGTGAACTTAATATCCACCAACTGTGCTGATTTCCCTTCCTTCTTCTGCTCCCACACTCTTACTTTTTTAAGTTTAGTTCATAGACAAGAGGCATTGGTTTCACTTGATAGTGTGTTAGAGATACAGCATTTGAGGGTCCTCTGAGGCTTAGCAAGATTTTCCTGTAATTTTAGGAACAGCACTGTGACTGCATTCTCCACTGACTTTTAGAGGAATACCTAACATGCAGTAGACCTGTCTTAGAAAGTAATGTAGTAGCTGTGGCTTAGGAAGATCAAACTTCTGCTAATCATAATGCCTCAGCTACAGGGAAAAAAAAAAGAATTAAAATTTATTTTTTGGCTTCTGCTGCTTGAATGAAAAAGGGCACTGTTCTCATAAAGGAATAATTAACAGGTTTTTATAACCAATTGCTGTATGTATAAAACAAGGGCAACTTGAATAGTAATAGATTTTAACAGTTGGTGAGTAAGTATATTGTTGCTATTAATTAAATGGACACTTTGGAATGAAAAACTGCTGTTGGGAGGCTCAGATGATAAATTTAGCATTAGGTTGCAAGGTTTGAAGACATAAAAATCCCAAGCTGGTAGTTAGAAATGGAGAACTCGAGCCTTGTAGTAAAACTGGAGACTGTGTAGGATTATTTGGGCAAATATTAGAAGGATGCTTTAAAGGACATGTAAAAAGTAACCAAAGTAGAACAGGTGTTAGAAGAAAAATAGATGGAATTCAAGGAGAGCTATGAGAATGGTATTTGTAGAGAGAAGGTAAATTTGTAGGAAAAAAAAGATTGATCTAGCCTTCTTTCCACAGTAAAAATTAAATCTATATAAAGTACTTCTGTTAACTTCTGAAGGAAGCATGCAGCTAATGTTCTAAATACACTGCCTATAAGCAAATTCATTTCTTTAAACGTTTTTAAAGGAAAAGTATTGAGTCTGAGACTGTGATCCTTGATATTAGAGTTTCAGTGGAGTAGCCGAAGCACAACTAAATTTAGGGATATAACAAAACACTTTAGAAAAATTGAGTAATAAATACTCCACAGTAGGAGAGTTGTTACATTAATTGGTTGCTTCTTATGTTATGGAAGAGCATATTACTAGTTCTTGAAAAAAATTAACCAAAAATCAGGTATACTATGATTACATCTATATAAAAACTAGAAATAGACATGGAAGACTATGATAATTGTTTTAATAACAGTTGTAGATAATTGTTTTCCTAGTTTTCAATAATATTATTTTCATAATTAAAACCAGACTACTTCCATTACAAATATAATGGCATATCCATCCTGAGTTTAACCCTTTGGGAAATGAAAGAAAAGCAGACAAATGATAAAACAGTTTTAAGTCTTTAGATCTAAAATCAGTGTAGTACTGTGATCTCTAAAAGAAGAGCGATATACCAGATGAGCCCTTAAAATGCCTTTGGTTTCCTCCTTAGCCAGTTCACAGGCCACACAGTGATGAGAGAGAAGCTCCAGGGATGAGGAAAGAAATGATGATGCTACCTGGAATAGCATCTGAAGGGGTTCTTGGAGGCAGCCATAAGATAAATGCTCAACAGAGAAGGGTACCTCAACAGAGAAGCTAACTGAAATAATAAAACTAACTTTAGAAGACCAATAAAGTCAGTAACCAGGAGATAAAGTTTTGAGTATAAATATAATTGAGAATTGTCTTTAAATATGTAAGTTTCTCTAAGAGAAAAGAAAGCTTTAGTGGTTGCATAAATTATTTGGTCCAACTCTTCAGCCAAGGAGTTTGAAACTTTGTAGTACTACAATGAAGAATATAACTGGTTTAAAATTGGAAGAGAGTAAAAATATAGAAATTTTTGTCACCGAAACTATATTCAACCTGAAGATACTGGATAATTGGGAAGAGACATTTTAATACTTAGATGTCGTTTTGATAGCCTATAAAGGCAAGAGATCACTTCCTGGCCTTTTGGCCAAGAGCAGGTGAAACCATAAGAGGAAAATGTGTGTAGTTGTGTTAAATATGGAGAGTCTGCTTAACTCAAAGATTTACTTTCTTAGAGTAGTTAAAAAATAGAAGTAAATCTTGAAGATTCATAGACCCAGTTTATATGACATAAGTAAACTTGAGAAGATTTGGACCTGTTTAGCATTTATAGGAGCTTGGCGTAAAGAAAAAAAAAAAAAGGTCTTTTTCTGGAAGGAATGTATCTTTAATCTAGTTCCAAAGTACTTCCACATTAAGAATTCAAACACAAGCCTGTCCTTCTGCTTGTGTACCAGGCCAAGGAGTAATATAATGAAGGTCCATAGTCAACATCCTATACAAATGAGATAACATAAACACATCTGTGATGAGGGATATGGTTTGATTCGTATAGTGCTTGCCTAGCATGCAGAAAGCCTTGTGTTTGATCCCCATCACCATTTGAACTGGTTGTATCATGGCTGCACATTCCTGAATCCAAGTAACCTAGAGATGGAAACAGGAGGATCAGGAGCTCAAGATCGTACATGGCTACATATTTTGAGCCAAGCTGGGATACATGATACCTGTCTAATCAAAAGAGACATGCAAAGACATAGGATGTTGGAATTGCCAGACATAGGCTTTTAAACAGCATTGCTTGTGACACTGGGGGAAACATATCAATCTATAAATTTTCTACAGAGAATAATAAACAAAAATTACCTAGTATTTGACATCAAAATAGAGAAATATGGTATTAGCATATAAAATGGTTAACTATCAAAAAAATAAATAAGCAGATAACTTTAGTACATTTGAATTAACTTTTCTTAAAAGGATAGGGCATGTATCTCGATGATAGAGCACATATCTAGCATGCACAAGTCCTTGAATCAGTCCGATCCTAAGCACCTCAAAACAGAAATACAAACACAGAAAGGTATAAAGGCAAGCTTAAAAGCAACTGTTTCCCCAAAATTATTTAGAAATTCTACACACAAGAAAAAAAATTACCACCTCACTAGAGATACATTTAGCAACAAAAGAAATTGAAAATAACCCTAATATAGATTGGATGCTCTCTACTTTCATTCATAATCTGAGAAATTTAAATATTAATGAGTTGTAATTACATTATGTTTGAGATTAACAAATTCTGAGAAATCTAAGACCATCAGCTGGTGAATATATGTATCCACATGTACTTGAAGATTGCAAATAAATTGACTCTTTGAGTAACCTTTAGATATTTCTAGTAAAAACTGAAAATAAATAAAATAGCAGCATTTTTAATACTTGGGACAAACTAAAAAAACCGGTAAAAATCAAGGTATGTGACTATGAATGTTCTAGAACTATTTAGAAAAATCAGGAAACAGCACCAGTATTCACAAATAAATAAATAAATTGTATAATAATTAAAACAATTCCACGGGGATCTGAATAATCTAAAAATGAATAGTTAAGGTGAATTCAAAAATAATTAAACTAGCTGGGCATGGTGACAAATAGCTTTAGTCCCAGCACTCAGAAGACAGAGTCAGGAGAATCCCTGTGAGAGTCCGACCAGCCTGGTTTACATATGGAGTTCCAGGGCTGCGGGGGCTACAGAGAGTCCCTGTCTCAAAAACAAAGTAATAGAACTAACTACTCTATTATGAATGAATCTAGTAAATGCAAAGTTGAGTCAGAGATAAGTTGTACAAAAGTAATTTAAGCCAGTTCTCATATACTTCAGGGACAAATGAAGTAAAGCTATCCTATTTTAGATCTGCATTTATTGTTTATAATGAGAAAATAATAAAAAGTTTATCAGGTTAATATGGTTTCACAGTAAAGTAGACAGTTAGATCAAGGAGAGACACAAAGGACTAGAGCTTGACCTTGAGCTGCTAAGTGTTCTTTGTAAAGATCATGGTATTTACATGAATATTTGCTATAAAAGTATTCACTTTATGTGTTTTTTTTACTTTTCCTCTGTAGGGAATGCATACCTTTGAGGGAATGCATAAGGAAAATATTAATGGCTTTTACCTAAAATAGAATGTGGTAATAAATAGGGGTAAATCAAAGACCATATGACAAAAGAAGTAGCTTATTTAAAAGGTATTTGCTTTAAATCTTTTGCTGTTGAATGAAGTATTATATATAATCCAGTCCTTTTCCTTCAAAAACTAATGTCTTTAATCTCATTAAGGAAATTATGACCAAGTCATAGAAGTTTTGGCATTTTTTGTTGATTGAGAGAAAGTTCATCTTACAATGTTATGCTGTATTATGCAGAACTGTCTTTGTTATAGTAAATTTAAAATTTGTCCTCATTTGCTTGGGACATGGTATTTTTTCGTTCCAAGAATGCAGTTAATACTGGTATTATCTGAAAAGTGTGTGCATGATTTTATTTGCATTTGTCCCTAAGATAATGAATTATGTCTAACTGTGGCTTGAACATATGTAAATACTTTCTTAATTGAAATACAATTTCTTTTTTAATTTAAACAGTTGAACCCACTGTGAGCCTGATAAAAGGACCAGACTCTTTAATTGATGGAGGAAATGAAACAGTAGCAGCCATTTGTGTAGCAGCCACTGGAAAACCAGTTGCAGAAATTGACTGGGAAGGTGATCTTGGTGAAATGGAATCTACTACAACCTCTTTTCCAAATGAAACAGCAACAATTGTCAGCCAATACAAACTGTTTCCAACCAGATTTGCTAGAGGAAGGCGGATTACTTGTGTTGTAAAACATCCAGCCTTAGAAAAAGATATCCGATATTCTTTCGTATTAGATATACAGTGTAAGTAAACTCAGCATTTGCTTTTCTAGTTTAGAAATGCATTTTACTTCCTTCCTTTGACTTCTTTATCAAATTATTTTCAGTTTTAATGTTTAGTATGCGGATATTTCTGCTGTAGTTTGCTTTGTCTTTTGTTTATATTTTCATGAAGTTATCATTTAGCCAGAAAGAATATATTTTAATCAGAAAACATGCATAGATGAATTTAAAATGCATCAACTTAGAACTGTTTAATTTTGTCCATTTAAGACTATAAATATATGTAACCTAAAAGACAAAATAATTGCATTATATTTGAGCTGCTGTTCATTTCCATGGACCTTACTCATGGTTTTCAGTAAGGATCTTCTCAGATATGTTTAAGCTAGTTTGAAAATCTTTCTTGAATATTATTTATAATCTGTTATTAGTAATATTATCATAATTCTTTTATAATAATAAAACTATTTTGAAGCTATCATTGGGATAGTAACAATTATAAACAAGATTCAGAGCTTCCTATTTTATACTTAAAATTTTTAAGGGTTCTCTCACATAATGGGTTTATATTTTCATGTGTTTCTGCATTTTGCTTTTCAGTAGTTTCTCAGTTTTTGGTACATTGCAGTTTGTTTACTTTTGAGTAAGAAAGATGGGAGGGATGCTTATATCTTGTAGCAAGGACAATTAAAATTAGCTAGACTGAAGATATGATTAGCAAAAATGTTTAGGCCTGCTTTTAATTCCATACATGCACAGATTGAAGCTTGGTAATTTCAATTATTAGTACCTACTCAGTATACTTGCAGTTTTCTAAAGTTAATTCCAAGTATCTTTCCAACATTTAGAGTTAAACTTGAGAATTAGTAGTTGTATAAACGCTGTCACCACTACACCTCTGAATGATACCATCTTTTCTCCGTGCTACTTTGAAAATCCAGTTCTTTTCTTTTCCTGCTGTGCTTTCACAGACTTCTGTTTGTTTTTCTTAGGAAATTCAGGACTCAGTTGTAAATGCTATTAATTTATTTGTCATATTTGATTATTTCCATACCTGTGCCTAATAATGAGCCAAATTTTCTGCAGTTTGTATTTGTAGTTATTACTAATTTCTTGTTTGATTGAATGCATTCCAGATACATGGAAGTATTCCTTCAAATATAATTCTTGAAAATTATGTTTTTCTTATATAGAATCCTCCTAAAATGTTCTTAGGGTGCATGTGACTTTCAAGTTTGGAGGAATTCTTCAGGGATACTTTAGGGAAACTACCCTTCTGTCTTTAAAAGGAAATTAAACTCATAGATAACTGGATAATTCTTTTAGTAGCTTAATTCTTTCAGAACTTAGTACTATTTTTTAAATTACAAAAGCATGAACTAACTCTTGTTTTTTTTTGAGTCAGGCATTTTTTTAAAAAATTACCAAAGTAGTTATACCTTAGCAAAATTTAATTTTGTTTTATAACATTCTTACAAAATGCTTTGTAATATTTCTGACTTCTCAGAAATTGTTGGTTTCTTTCATTTCTCTCAATAGTTCTAATGGAATTCCCCTACTTTTTATAAAATGAAGAGTGGTTTTTATACCTTGTTCTTTGTAAGAAAGCTTCCTTAGGGAACCTTTCATGACCCTTAGGGGTAGGTAGGACTTACTTGCTCTTACCATCCCATTTCATTCCCTTTTGACATTTACAGTAGGTTCTAGCTAAATATTTAAATGTATAATGTTCTCTATTTTTGTTATAATTTATTAAAAGGCTGTTTTATTACTCTGGAAGCCCTAGATAATTTACTATACTTTTGTATAGTTCTTAAGAAGTATGTATCTTCACATATACTTTGAATGTTAGTTAATTGTAATATAGTAATTTTATTTTTCTTGGTTTGATACCTCTTAGGGGGTGTTTGCTTTCAGATTTAATATCTTTTAAAAGGTATTTTACAAGGTGACTTGATACTAAGGTAGTACTTAAATGCCATGTCTCATTATTTAATTAAGTAACAATGTATTGGTTTTGTACATATGGCACTACATATTTTATAGTAAGGCTTATATATTTTTGCTGTTGTTGATTATACGTTTATGAATACTCTCATGTAGCATCTCTGTTAAGTAGAACCATGGGTGATTATGGTTGTCTATTGCCTTGGTACTTATTGTCCTTTCATTCTCTTAGCTACTATTTATAGTCTTCCTCAGTGATTATATATGTTGAGAATAAGTAAAAAATAATTTCCATTCTTATAAAGCTTGTGTGTTCCATTAATGTTTCATCATTTTATATCCCATCTACTCTTAAGCAGATGATGATTGTATTCTGCATGTATTGATTTTATAGATGCTCCTGAAGTTTCAGTAACAGGATATGATGGAAACTGGTTTGTGGGAAGAAAAGGTGTTAATCTTAAGTGCAATGCTGATGCAAATCCTCCACCCTTCAAGTCCATGTGGAGCAGGTAATACAGTTAAAATTAAACTTACAAAATCCAATTGTTTGAAAATGAAAGGTGTTCTTAGATGCGTATTTGAGATTGTTTCTAATCTTAAATAAACAGATTTGTGGATATGTGATAAATATGCGAAGAATTTAAATATATGAAAAGTTTTTTAAGTTTTTTTCTGCTCTATCCCTTCCTCCCATCTGGTCTCCATTCTTTCTGTTTCTTACTGGCAGCTATGTTAGAAGTTTTAACTTTTTTTTTCCTGATACTTACTGGTCAAGGTCTTGTTTGACTTACCATTTTTAACATTGCTCACTTGTTAGGTGATCAAGAGATAATTATATGCCCCCATTTATGTACAGAAACACTCATTATATACATTCTTAGCCTTTATTGTTGAATGAACTTAAATTACTTTTGAGTGAAATCTGTACTTAGTATTTGCAAGAACTAATTTTTATACCAAGATTCTGTTTTCCTTTGTCTATAGGTTTTTATTTCCCCCTGGCTAATAATTGCCTTTGTTTATTTGTGTAGTTTCTCATTTACATTTCTTTAATTCTTGTCTCTAAACTTTTAAACAGTTACACTACTATTTTTATTAGTGCTTTTTTTGTTTACTCTTAATGTACTTCAGTTTTATTGTTATTCTTAAAATACTTCAACTTTAATAGACATAACTATTTAAAAATGGGCAGAGTTTAACTTACAGTTTCAAAAATCACCTTTTCATTCCCTTGTTTATTTTAATAGAATCAATTTTACATTATGTATGTATGCAGTATTTCCCAGAGATACTAGAGTTATTCCCACATGTGATGGTTACTCTTGATTATCAGCTTGACTAGGCTAAGCAGTGCTTAGTAGATTACTAAAGCACACCTCTAGGAGTATCTTTGTAGCTGCTTCCAGAAAGGATTAACCAAGGGAAGAAGACATACCCTGAATGTCTAATAGGCTGGGGCCCTGGATGAAATAAAGGACGGAAAAGGAGAGAAAGCGAGCTGGCATGGACATCCTCTCTCTACCTACTTTCTTGCTGCTGTGGTGTGAGCTACTCTCTTCTGCCGTACCTTCTTGCCATGATAATTAAAACCTTGAGCCCATATAAATCCTTCCCATAAAGTTTTTTCTCCGATGTTTGGTTACAGCGATGAAAAGCTAACTAGTGTAGAAAGTTGGGGAGCAGAGATATGAGGTGGTTCTTACGACTGAGTCTGTTGATGTGATTAAGTATTTGGAAGTAGATTGTGAGAGGAACTTTAGAATTTGGAGAGTCTAGTTATAGGTAAGAGTTGGATGCTGTATGCAGAACATAGTGATTCTGATGGAAGATGAAATGTTGGAATACTAATAGGAATATGGGCAGTAGGAGACTGGCTTGCACAGTTTCAGATGAAACCAAAAACTGTTGGGAATTGGATTAGAGTTCATTCTTTTCAAATCCTGACAGAATTTGTCTGCATTTTGCTTGTGGGCTGAGATTTGTGAGAGGCTGAATTTGAAGGAAATGGAGTGATCTTGTGAAGGAATTTTCAAGGTAGTTTGGCATTCAGGCTTTGGTGTTTTGTTTAGTAGCTGGTTTTAGCCAAGTTTACTGTTAAAAGCAAGAGTAAAAATCAACATAGAAGCATGCAGTTAGGTCAGTAAAACTTAAAAAATCTTGATTTCTGAAAACAGTGCATTGAAGAGAGGCAGGCAGGATGCACTAGGGCATTTGGAACAATCTTTGAGGACACTTCAAGAATCTCCTAGGTTCTACCCTTTGCAGTCTCAAGGACATGAAAAAGTAGACTCACTTGAAAGACTTTTCCTTGCTAGGAGAACATCTCCCAAGGCTCCTTGCATAAATAGGGTTGTGTTGGAAGTTGTGTAGGATTCATTTCACTCTGCTTAACTGCCCAAGCTGCCTTATCTGTGTTCCAAGGGTGCCCAGTTTTGTGTAAGCTGGTAGCAGATCTTGGTGTGAACCAGTTGACACTGGTTTTTCTCTGCTGGCAAAATATAAGCTGCTAGGTCATGGAGGTGAGGTGTTCTGTAGTGAGTCAGATTCTAAACTTCATTGTGTTCTGTGACCTACACTGACTGTTTTCTCAATAATACACCTCCTGTAAGGAAGTCTTAACCTGAAATAGAGCTTTTAATCTTGATGGTATTCACATTTGAGACAAAGTAATTATTTTGTGTGTGTGATATTTAGCAGCATTCTCTTTCTGTACCTTGTAGAATCAGTTGTAGCAACCACTCCCCATTGTGAAAACCCAGACTGTCTACAGGCATACCCAATGTCCCCCAAAGACAGAATCACTCTCCTTGAGAAACACTCTAAAAGTTCGTTGCAACATCTTTTCCATTGTGTTATGTTGCAACATCTCCCTTGGGTTTATTTTTTTCCTTTTATAATGTTTTAACTTTTTAATGAATAAATCTGCAAACATCAATATAAGGTATGCAGTCTTTTAATGATTATAGCCTTAATACTGAAAGCGAGATAGTGAGTGTTCTAAAATTTTCATAACATAGCTCTATGGCTCAGGATCATGTGTGCATTTCACTTGATGGTTTTTAAATAAATACTTAATTTCATAGCTCTTGTTTTTGATAGGATTATGTGGGAGTAAGAAAAATAGTGCATTTGGTTAATAATGTGGATTTTAGAAAAGATAATTTTAAAAATAAGCTTACTTTTGTTTTCTTTAAAGTATGAAGCAGTCATTACTTAAAATGTCTATTCAATAGACTGTTTCAAAAAATCATGTAACTCTGGTTTCTTTACACAGTATTTATTTGTACATTTTTTAAAAATGTCTGTCCCTCTAGTAATTAGTTTCTTTGTTGATAATCAACTTCATCAAGATTTCAGGAGGGCACAAACACTAAGGATAAGTCATGCAGTGTTGGTGCAGGAACGTAGAAAATGCTTACTATATGCTAATTTCTATCTTAAAGGATTAAAATCTTCAGAGAATTGAAAGGACTGGAGTTTTTGTCATATGATTACAATAGAATTACAAATGTGATCTTAGTTGCAGAGATAATTTTTGAGGATATGGTTAGTTACTAATTTCTGCCCTCTTTAAGTTCACCTGTTAAAAACCAATGCTTGCAAAATTTTTTTATACAAAAATTTCTTAGGAAGGTAGCATATTGCTTAAATATTTAAGAACATTTTTCTTATAAATCAGTGTCAAAATTAAGGGTTTAGCATCCCTAATCAGAAAATCCAAAATTCTTTTGGCTCCAAAATTTTGAATGCTCACATATTTCAGATGTTTTAATTAGTGATTTTTAACCAGTAATATCTGTGAGACTGGTACACAAAACAAAGAAGCAAAAACAACAACAAAAAACTTAACTAATAAAGTAAAAATGTAAAATGTTTATGTTTCCAGACTATTTCATTAAGCAATACCCAGTCTGTACTCAGAAGTCAAAGAGATTTTACTGGCTGTTTTTCACCCAAAACAAATCATACTGCCTACTTTCCAGTATTGATTTGCTTTTTTTTCTATCCTTTTATTCTTTGCTTTTACTCTCTAATGAGTTGTTGAACTCCTACTCTTTATTTTCATCATTGAAAGTCAATACCAGATTGTACCTACTTCAACAGCTTCCTAACAGAATAGAGTATACCACTAGATATTCACTGAGTAAATTAATGGTTTTGAAAATTTGCTTAGTCTAAATTATAGTAATTTAATACCTTCATTTTCTTTATTTTTATCCTTATTGTATAGATAAGTAACTAAATGCAATTTTAAACATTTCAAACTGAATACTAGTTTGCTATTTTTTATGTTAGGTTGAAAAAGTTATTTAGTGCCTTTGCAATAAATGACTTTAGAGTTCTTATAATAGAAATTAGATGGTACGACAAATATGGTACCTTTTAGCAAAATTAGGACAGTATAGTACTGTGTACGATGAGTTACTGTTTGGGTGTCTTAGTTTGAGGCAGTGTCTTATGATGTATCCCTACCTTGTCTCCAACTGAATCCTCCTGCCTCTGCTTGCCATGTAGTGGGATTTACAGGTATGTGCCATCATGCCTGGATTAGAAAGTTAATCCAGCTAATAAATGGTATTTTAGTTTCTTTGTAACATATACCTGTTTTACAAATAAAATTATTTTATAAGTGGGTCCTTATTGGTACCTTAGAAACTGTTTGTATTAGGTACAATATAGATCTATGCTAGTATTATATTCTGTAATTTTAGTATAGCTGATGCAAAACATCTTAATATATTTAAATGAGAGAACTTTTCACTAAGGAAATTATTGGTACATTATTTGTGTATTTATTGGTACATTATTTGTGTATTCATAATTTCCTGAGAATTTAAATTTCTTAGATATGTTACCAAGAAAATCTCATTTCTGATTTTCTGGATGTGCTATTTAATTATTTTTTCTGTATTCATCTGAATTCATTGAAGAGACAAGCTGCTCTATTATACTTGAGCACAGCATTTGTCTGTGAGTGTAACAGTGGCTATACCAGTTTATACTTCCTCTTTAGCTATATCCTTGCCAGCATTTGTTGTCATTTGATTTCTTTCTGATAGCCATTTTTGAGTGGGTTGAAATGGAATCTCAGAGTAGTTTTAATTTACATTTCCCTAGTGGCAAATGATGTTAAACACTTTAAAAATGTTTATTAGCCATTTGTATTTCTTCTTTTAATAATTTTGTGTTCAGACTACTCTTGTTTCGTTTCTCGATATTTATAAGGCAGTTTGACACCATGGCAAGTTGGCTTAGTAATAGTAATAAGTCCGCATCCAGGGCCCATGTCCTTCTCAGCCATGGGTTTTTAAAATGAGGTATTCATTGCCAGGAATGAATTCTGTCTTGTGGAATGAGCCACATATCCTAGTAGAGAGTGGTTGATTATCTCCTTGTCACTCATCCCACTTTTGTACCTGTGGGCACATCTTGTTTGGCAGATTGATAAGACTGCTGTTACCTTTTCAACCAGCATAGCACTTTTTAGCACTATGAAAGCTAACCAGCAGGCAGGAAGCTTCCAGTTCAGTTCCAGCTTGCTTTCTCTGTATCTTGCAGTCAATATATGTGGTGTCTTTGGCAGTAGGATCTTAAAATGTATTTATTTCTCATGGGTGACCAAGAGGAATGGCAAGAGCCTTTATTGTTTAGGGGATCTGTGGGATCTTGATGACCAACAGCTCATAAGGTGGTGTCTCATAGTTGGTACTGGGATTTTTGTTTAAAAACTCAGTTTTTAGAAGGCACTTTATCCAGCCCTGCAGAATATCTCTCTTCTAACTTATGTCCTCTCTTCTTTTAGCTGACAAATTAATAGTTCTCCATGGGGCTTCTTCATAAACCTTTCATTTAGGTTAACTTCCTCTCCTTCTCCCCTCAAACTCCTCCATCTCCCCTACACCAAATTTGCTTAAACTTTTTATCTCTAGTTTTCCCTCTCTCTTTTCATATCACTTGTGTTCTAAAATTCCTCCCCCATTAAAGCATCCTCAACCCAAGTGGCCCTCTTCTTCTTCTCCTCTGGCTTCTATAGGAAACACAAACATCTGAAGAGTCAATGCTAGTATGTAGAACTAGTCAATGCTAGTAAGTAGAACTTGGACTTAGACTGTTCTGTCTTTCTGTGCCTGGGCTTACCTCATAGTTGGTTCTTTTTTTCTATATCTCCATTTACTTGCAGATTTCATTAGTTTTCTTTATAGTGGAATAGAAATTTGTGTATATATGTATCACATTTTCATTATCCGTTCATCAGTTGATATATCTAGGCTGATTCCATTTTTCAGCTGCTGTGAATAGAATACCATGAACAGACTGAGCAGTATCTGTGTAGTAAGATATTGAGTCCTTTGGGATTATGCCCTGGAATGGTACAGCTGGTTCATATGATAGATCTATTTCTAACTTTTCAATAACCTCCACACTGATTTCCATAGTGATTGCATCAGTTTACACCCTCACCAAGAGTAAATAGAGGTTCCTTTTTCCCCATGTCCTCATCGGCATTTTTTGTCGTTTGATTTCTTTTTAAAAATATTTTTTTTGTGTGTAACTTTTATACTTGTAGGAGTTTATGTGCACCGTGTGTACAGGAGCCAGTGGAAGCTAGAAGAAATCATTGAATCTCCTGGAACTGGAGTTGTAGGTGGTTGTTATCTGCCATAGGGTTGCTGGGAACCAAACCTGGGTCCTCTAAAAGAGCAGCAAGTGCCTTTAACTACTGAGCCATTCCTCTAATCCCTCATAGGATTTTTTGATGATGGCCATTCTGTCTGGGGTGAGGTGGAATATCAAAGTAATTTTAATTTGCATTTTCCTGATGGCTAACAAAGTTGAACACTTAAGAAATGTTTCGTAGTCATTTGTATTTTCTGTTTTTGAGAATTCTGTCTGGATTGTTCTAGTTCTAGTTCTCTGTTCCATTGCTGTGTTAAAACACACTAACCAAAAGCAACTTAGGGGGGAAAATGGGTTTATTCACCTTGTACAGGTTATATTCCATTTTTGAAGGAATTCAGAGCAGGAACTCCAGAAAAAACTTAAAGCAGAAACCATGGAGGAATGCTGCTTTTTGCCTGCAGGCCCGTGCTTATCTCACTTTCTAGCACAGCCAAGGACCACCAGACTAGGAATGGTGCTGTTCTCTGTGGCCTGGATCCTGCTGTACCCATTGATAGGACAATCCCCTATAGACAGTCTCATCTGAGAAATCCTTTAACTGAGACTCCTTAGGTCTTCTAGGCCCTTTTAAGTTGCCATTTAAAGCTAACAAGGGCACAACAGATCCATAGCCCAGTTTTTGGGCTTTCAGATTTATATTAATCCTCTGTAGGAATGTATAGCTGGAAAAGATTTTTCTCCCATTCTGTGGGCTTTTGCAGTACACAAGCTCATTAATTTCGTGAGGTTCCATTTGTCAGTTGTTGGCCTTATTTCTTGAGTAATTCAGAGTTCTGTTTAAGAAGTTCTTGCCTATGCCTATATCTTCTAGAATATTCCTTTTCTTTTCATCTCGTAGTTTCAGAGATTTTCATTTTACCTGGAGGTCTTTGAGCCATTTGGATTGATTTTGTGCTAGAGAGGTACAGGGATTTAGGTTCTTTCTTCAATGAAAGGCGTTAAATACATACACTCATGACTACTCAAGGTGCTGAGAATAAGTTGACAGTTGAGTCTCACCCCTAAATAGGGCATTCATTTCACTCCCTCTGAAGCTCAGGGAACATCCCAGCAGAGTAGGTGGGAAGAATATAAGAACCGTAAGATAGGGAGATGCTATTTTGGGGACCTGATAGAACTGAAGAGGTTGTTATCTCACAATAGCTATGGCCCAGAAGTGGGCTGCATAACTGAATTTGCCAGTGGTCAATCATGGATCAGGAATGGGCTTACAGGATCCTACTCCTGCCTGCTGAACTATTGGTTATTGCTGGATTTGGAAGGAAGGGAAGGCATTGTCTTCAGTTGAGTAACCACTGGTGAGTCCATCAGGTTCCAAATGGATAGTTCTAAACCTTTGGCAATACAAATGGCCCTGGTTAAACTCAGCAAGTCACAAAATGAAACAAAAAGACATGAATGGGGAAAGGTACTTACAGGGAGAAGGGAACTAATAAAGATTCCGAGATGTTGGAAGGTGACTGTAATCAGAATTCATATATTCATGTATGATATTGTGAAAGAACCACTTTCACAATAAAAGCAGTAAAATATGTTTTTCTCTCTTCCCATCCAACAGAATGTTGACTTGTCTATTCTTACATTTATTAACTTTCTAAAAAAGTGAATGTATTAAATGTATTTCATCTTCATTAAAATAATAAATTCATATGCTTTCATTCCATAAATGATTTAAAGGATATGGATTACTTTGCTAGTATCTTAAAAATGTGGCATCTTATTTTAAATAATTATCAGTAATTGCTGTTTGAAGCTATGTAAAATAATGTATGCTTTTTAAAACCTAGGTTGGATGGACAATGGCCTGAGGGCTTACTGGCTTCAGACAATACTCTTCATTTTGTCCATCCATTGACCTTCAATTATTCTGGTGTTTATGTCTGTAAAGTGACAAATTCCCTTGGTCAAAGAAGTGACCAAAAGGTCATCTATATTTCAGGTAAGCTGCTGCCTGCTTCCAAGCTGGGTTACTTAAAATATTCATATAGCAACAATTACAGTGTACTACTATGCAGAAATTTGCACTTGGCAATAAAAACTTTAATTTAAAAGGCATTAGATAAAGTGACCCCATCTGAAATATGTATGTAAAAGTGGCAGTTCTTTAACAAAATGCTAAAATGTGTATACAGTGACTTCTTTATATTTCTTTCCTGCTAGCATGTTTTTCTAAATTCTTGAATAGTAATTTTTCTCCTCCTTTATTGACTGCCCTGCATGTAGTTTTTAGTAAAGTGGGATATTAACTTTGTTAAATTGGTTTCTTGAATAGTGTTGCTTGCCATTGAAGATGGAACTGTCATTCTAGGTACTGAGAAGTAAAACAGGAATGTACTGAAAGTTTTTGTGAAGCAAAATTTGATGTTTTTATAATCAGATGTTAAGCCCTTAGGAATATAGACTTTTTTAATAATATTCATTTCACTATAAATGTTTTGTTTTAATTTGGAATTTGGTTCAGTATAAATTTGGACATTCATAAAATGTAAGTGCTAAACCCACGTTTAAAAAAATAGATATAATTGATTGCTGGAATACCAGTTTAAAATGCATAAAATATTTTGAGTGGTTTTTAATGATTGGAAGATCTGGCAATCTTCCCGTCTAACCAATGGAAAGTGGAGGTGAGAAAAGAGCATCTTGAAGTGCAGGTTTGTATTACAAAACAGATATTAAGCTTTCTGATCTCTTGCAATGTAAGAGTGCATTACAAATTTTAGAAAACTTTATACTTGCTTAAATATTATATTTTAAGCAATTATTTGATCCCTCATATTTGATCATTGTGCTCAACACAATATAGTTATGTGCTCATTTATATACTTACTATCCTCAGAATTAGAAGTATATGTCTGTTTTGTTCACCAGTGTATTTTTAACAGTGAACTCCGTGCCTAGCATATAATATTTATTTTTTTCTTTTTGTATAATACCTGCAAAAGACAGAGCATTGTATACATCCCTAGTTCTTTATGTTAGTAATAGTACTTTACTTTGGTGGAAAGCTGGTTGAAATATACAAGTCTCTTAAAAGACTAGCCATAGTGTGTATTTAAATTTTAATTTTTTAAAGACTGTTTATGTTTTGTTCCTGTTCTATAGTTTCATGTGGGATATTGTAAATCTTAGCTCACTGTTTCTAATTGCATCATTTTTACATATCAAGGTTCAATTTGAGCTTTCTTACATATACTGATTCCATTGATGATACCCCAATACCTTTTGACTTTCCAGGTCTTACTTTTTTTTTTTTTTAAAGTATTCCTGTATTCCTGATCTGTATTTCCAACTGTTCTTTTATGCTCATTAACTATATATGGAATTTAAATATGCTTTTACAGCTTCCTTTGTTCAAAATTGAGATCCATCCTGACCTTTCTTTTGCAAACCCTGACATCAATCCTGTTCCTCTGTCAGCCCATCCTCTCAGTTATTTGTAATTCTGTTCTTGTATTCACTCAAGGGACAGCCCTTTGTAGCAACCATCGTTTCACTTTTTCTCTAATATACTCAGTCCATCAGCAAGCCAGTATCAGCTCTCCCATATGTTGTTTGGAATATTTACTCACCTTTTCTGTTGATACTACTTTGATCTGAGCAATCAGAACTCTTCTTTCACTATAAAAGCCATTCATATTCTACGTTGAATCTGTCGCCATTCAGTCTGTAATCAAAAGAGCTTTTAAACAGTGCATTAGATCCTGTCACACTTCTCCTGAAAACCTACCTTGAACTTCCATTTATCCAAAGTAAAAATCAGACCTTTACAGTGAATAACACGGCTCTGTGCGTGCCCTCCTTGACTTTTATGTCATTTGTGTCTCTTGCTCGCTGCCTCAGCCTCACTGGCCTCCTTTTTCTTTGAACACAACAGGTATGCTTCTACCTCAAGAGTCTGCATTTGCTCTTTCCACTGCCTGGAGCGATCCTCTACAAGATTTCCCATAGCTCTCCTCTCTCTCCCTTTAAGTCTTTTCCAAAATGTCACCTTTCCATTTAAGTCTTTCTTCTTTTGATGACTACATTAAAAACTGAAAATTCTCTCCTCCCCCTTTTACTGCTAGTTTTCCTCTTTTTCTACCATATTTTTCTCTTTCTCCATAGTATTTGTTGTCAGTGTGTCACATTACATGTTTTTGTCATATTATGTGACATAGATATATACACACATATAAACATACATACACACTTACACACACACACACACACACACATACATGCTTATCTATTTTACCCCCACTATAAGTTAACTCTTAGAGAACAGGAATTTTTGTCTGCTTTAATCATTACTATATGTCTGCCATCTGCAGTGATCGGTGGCATGTAATAAGTACTCAATATGTTTTTGTTTTATGAATGAAAAATATTTAACTTTAGGAAAGTGACTTCAGGCTTTTGTTTATGGAACTAAATACTATATGTTTTTAAAAACTCAAAATCACTGGACATGGTGACCATACCATTGATCTCAGCACTTGGGAGGGAAACAGAGGCAGAGGATTTCTGTGAGATCTATACCAGCCTGGTCTATATAGTGAGTTTCAGGCCAGCTGGGGCTACAGGGAGACCACGTCTCAAAAAAACCAAAACTAAACCAAAATAAACAAACAAACAAACAAAAAACCCTCAATCTATTAAGTGTTATAAAATGGTGAAGCAAATTTGAATAAATATGAAAAATCATTTATTTTCCTCTAACTACTTCTGAAGAAGATGGCACTATATGAGGTAGTGTTTATCAAGTGATCAATAATTAGAATTTACCTTTCCATCCAGAGTCTGTAATACCGGGTACTGTGCTAAATTTAGTTAACTTCTTTAAGAACTTCTTGTACTGTACTAAGTATCCTAGATGTGATGTTACAAAGGTGCTGATTCATCAAACCTACTAGGTTTTTATCAGGATAAGAGGCTGTAATTGACAGTAAATTTCAGCTCAGTGTTAAATTGATATTAAAAATTAATAGAAAGAACTTTTAAAAATAAATGTAAAAGGTATACCTTAATTCAAAAAGGTTTATTTAGGAAAATGGGAAGTTGGCAGCTCTGAGTGAAATAGTTTCTAATTTCCTTACATGTTTTCCCACATTAGTAACCACCATGTTTGGTACAAAATGGCACTGGCTCATTTCTGTGGTGTTCAGCTTTAGTTGCAACACTACACTCCAGCTTAGTGTCATTCTCCTTGCTCTCCAGTGACTGTTCATCTGGGAATGGCTGACTGCTGAAACTGTGTTTGTCTGGTTTGTGTTTTGCTTATGTTTTTCTTAATTTAAGTGATATGTTACTTTTCTGAAAATAGAACAAATTTTTCACATTTCAAATCACTGCCCCATGTTTAATATTCTTAATCCTCTGCAAAGTTAAATTTCAGGTTTCTGATTTTAGGATTCAGACATAGATTCAAGAATCCACCTCAGCAATTTTTAACTTTAAGGTAGATGATTTTGTTTATTTAAGCAATCTATAGATAGTCTAAAGAATGAAAGTTAAGGCTGGAAAGGTTGCTCAGTAGTAAAAGCACTGCCTGTCTTGAAGAAGAAATTGAATCTAGTTCCCAGGACCTATGGTGGTAGCTAACAACCTAAAGAAATTCTAGTTCCAGGGGTATGATGTGATGCCCTCTTCTGGCCTCTGAGGGCATTGATTACACATAGTGCACTTCAGATACATCCAGGCAAAAGACACATATGCACAGAAATGAAAATAAATTAATAAAAAGAAATAAAAGTCAACATATTTAATTTTTAACATGGTAAATGATTGGCTAAACTATACTTTATAATTACAAGAACCTTTCTGGATGAACTATTTGTTTTCATATTTGGCAGAAGTAATAATTACTTAGCAAAACAGATTTAGAAGTTACTTTTTGTGTGAAATCTAAGATTCAACTGCAATTTATTAGATTTATTATCTTCTCCTTTATTACTTATTTAGCAAAGAACATAACAGTGTCTGATTGAAAAAAATCAGGAATGATGTTGTGATATTGTCATTATAGATAAATAGCTATTGGTGATTATTAAAGACTTGCCTTCATACATGAATTCTAAATTTTTAAAAGCTATATCTAGTATGCATTGTCATTTCTCTGTTTGCTTAAGATATAAAATGAATTGTTAACTCCTCACAGCATGGTAATAATAAGTTGACTGTGTTTTTTTTTTTTTATAACACTGGTTAAGGAGGGAGGGTAGTGGGTTGAAATTTTTTGAGGCCTATTAAAGCTAAATACCATAAGTTTTAATATTTTTGTTAATTTTTTTTGAAATCTGTATTTTTGTTAAACTGAATAAATGAGCAATAAACCCTCATTTGAATTCATATAATAAAGTTTGAAAATAGAAAGCTAAAATAATCAGTTTTTAAAGGATTAATTGTAAAACTTACTTTAGTACCTTTTAGTTGGTGGGTACTCAGGTACATGCAATTCTCTAAGAAAACAAGCATATGAAGAGCTACCAAAAAAACTAAAAATCTTTGTGTATACAAATGCATAAATTATAAATACTTCATTTACGTGATTTGTACTTTGATTTAAAAGTAAGCCTACATTTTTCTTTTGGAATCATTGCAGACAAGTCTTTCAGTACCTTAGCTGTCCTATCATTCTTCGCCCTTCTAAAAAATTTAACAGTTGTCCTGAAAACGATCTTAGGTTTCTTTTATTTTCTTTCTCTTAGTTCTGTGAAGCTGAATTATGTACAGCTTTGCTACTATTATGTTAGAGAGTCCTTAGATTTCACAGCTTTTCTTCAGAATGAGTTTGCTCAGCTAGTAATTTTTTTTCTAATTAATTAAAACTTCCTCAATTCACATACATACAGTGTGACACTTTAAAGTACTTCACAGGATTACCTGTTATGGAACTTAAAAATATAGGAAATTAGTTATACTGTATTTGTTAAGTTTTTAAATGTACTTGCTAAATTTTTACCACATTCTATACATACGGCATTCCGTGATGAAACCTGTTTCAGTAAGTATTTTTCTTTAGCTTGTAATATTAGAATAACTTACCCCATGTAGATTTAGTGTTTTTCTAACAATCATTTTTTAAAAGTTCTGTCAGAACCACCCATTGAAAAATTAATTATAGGAAATTACCATTTTGGTCATTTATTTTTATCTATGATAAACTTAAAAATTTAAACTCATCTTTTCTTTAAACTCTTGAATTTTATATAACATGACCTACAGATATTACTTAATGAATGATTAACCAAGCTTTAATTTTTACTATTTATGTTTAGTTGCTTTTTAATATTAATGGCTACTCTGTAACCTAATGTCAATAAAAAGGTTCATTTGCATCTAATATTTAAGTATTATTAGAATGTTCTCTCTAAAATATTAGCTATTCTTTTTGAGACTGTATTCTAAAGCAATGACATTTTACAAATATAGTTGAAATTCCTTAATTTTACAAATACTCAGGTATATTACCCATGGAATATTAAATGTGATGTTTTATTACATTATATCTTTGCTTTGTGTCTGATAGTCTCATTTGATAACAGTCCATTTGATTGATACATTAAACAAGTTTTTTTTCTTTTGAAATTAACCTTTTGAAATGATCTTCACCACATAGATCCTTTATAAAAATTTTAAGAGTACTTATATTAAAGAAAAATATTTTTGAGAGAATTATTAAACCCACAGCTTATATACTATGCCCACTTAACAAGATTCTATAGTTTTTCATTCTTTTAAAAGATAAGTTCAGATCTTACACATTAGGTAAAGATGCATATTAAGAAATCTTCAGTTTTAGTCTGCCATTTTATTTCCTTGTGCTACTGGTTAAGAAAATACACATTTGAAGGACTTGACTTAATTTCTATGTATGATAATTCTTAAGCTGGGTATGTATAGATCACTGAATAATCTACATTGAAAAATAGGTTGTTCCCTACAGTCCAGTATTACTCATACTTGGAATTGAATTATTTAGTATTTACAGCATAGGTTTCATTCTTTTCACTTCATTGGTAACTGACTTAAGTGTCAGTTTTATTATATATCTTTTTTAAATATTTGCAAATAACACTGCCTTCTGATATTAATCAAATTAAGAATGAAAAACTATTGTTACTGTGAATATATTCTCATTAACTGTGCTGTCTTTTTCAACTGCTGCTGAATCAGCCTGCATTGACATTCTTTGCCTTTCTGTGTCTTGTCTATCTTTACTGTTTCCATCAGATCCTCCTACTACTACCACCCTTCAGCCTACAGTTCAGTGGCATCCTTCAACTGCTGACATCGAGGAGCTAGCAACAGAACCTAAAAAGTTGCCCTTCCCATTGTCAACTTTGGCAACAATTAAGGATGACACAATTGGCACCATCATTGCTAGTGTAGTGGGCGGGGCTCTCTTCATAGTACTTGTGAGTGTTTTGGCTGGAATATTCTGCTATAGGAGAAGACGGACGTTCCGTGGAGACTACTTTGCCAAGAACTACATTCCTCCATCAGACATGCAAAAAGAATCACAGATAGATGTTCTTCAGCAAGATGAGCTTGATTCTTACCCAGACAGTGTAAAAAAAGAAAACAAAAATCCAGTGAATAATCTAATACGTAAAGACTACTTAGAAGAGCCTGAAAAAACTCAGTGGAACAATGTAGAAAATCTCACTAGGTTTGAAAGACCGATGGATTATTATGAAGATCTAAAATTGGGAATGAAGTTCGTCAGTGATGAACACTATGACGAAAATGAAGATGATCTAGTTTCCCATGTAGATGGTTCCGTAATTTCCAGGAGGGAGTGGTATGTTTAACAGCCACTAATGCAGCCTCACTGTGTACAGTGTCATTCATACTAGTTGATCATTTTCAGATTGTTCATACTTTTCCTTGAGGAAGAATAAGCTTTTTCAAGTTGATTTTCGAGCTTTTTATATTCTGATCTGACAAATGAAAATGTAAAATCTGGGTTCAATGTATCTGAGCTGCTTTACAATTTTTTTCACTGCTGTACTACTGTCTCAAGATTTAAATTCTAATGCAGAGTACTTTATTGGTCTGAGGCACACAGGTAAGAAGAAATGTCAGCGTTCAATGTATGACTTTTTTGGTACAAAAATTAAAAAAAAGAAAAAAACGAAACTACCTTGCCATTGTGTATTAAATGTTTACCTAAGACTATAATCTCAAGTATAACATTTGTGTAACATATACCTCTCAAAATTTATCACCACTAAATGGTACTCCATCAAAATTGACGGTAAAAGTAATTCAACAAATGCTTATATATTTTTAGTATACTAAAGTCATTCATCCTGATGGAGTATCTTTCATTTTCAGACATTGTTTTCGAAGTTTCTATATAAATGGAATCTTTACCTCTGCATTTTAATGAGCCTTGCCATAATTACTGTAGAGTGGCTTTTCAAAGATATTTTGTTGCACTAAAACTGTGGCAGTAAACTCAGTGAATATATGTGTGCAAGAGCATAATTACCTGGTCAATATTTTTGTCCAAAATAACATTCAAGAATAATAAAATACATGCTTCCTAAACATATTAATCATTTTTTTTAATCTCTGGAAGACAGTTCTTAAATTGTTTTGTGAACATGATTTTGGCACATTAAGCATTAATCTTATTTTAATGCCTTATTTCCTAAGTATATGAATAGCAATGAAAATATGGTACACAGATAAAATACAAAGAAGATATTTAATTATATTGGTGTGCAAGATTTTAGGCATGAGGTGTTTCAGCAAAGAATCTATACAAAGAATTTTCTAATTCATCTTGTTTTCGTTATTTAATGTTGATCTTGTTCAAATGGGTAAATGTATAAAAATAAAATAAATTTGGAAGTTTGGGGTTTAATTAGAAAAACATGAATTATAGAACCAATCATTGATAATGCTTGATGATGAATATTGGCAATCCATCCCTTTACCCCCCTAAATGTATGTATGTATGTGTTCAAGATTTTCGTTTTTTCTTTTTTTTTTTTCACAATTAAAACTGGAAACATATCATGAGATTTTGGGGGGGTTATTTTGTTTATTTGTTTCACATAGTTTATTAAGTATATTCTGGTATCATGTAACTTCTGAGAAATGTTACCTAAATGTGAATCTTCTTTGTATGACAAATTGCTTCTGCAGTGGAGTTCTATGAAATTGTAATCATGACAACTGCTTTAAGGCCCAAAGAATGTTTTCCTATTGATTCATTAGGAAAAAGGACTGTGTAGAACAGGTGTCTTACCAGGGAAATGAAGGAGATGTTATTAAGAGAATAATAATAAAGTATTTTTTATGGAAAAAGGCAAGTTAGGTACTCTTTTAACTCAACCACCGACTCCTAATCCTTTTTCAACCCAAAACAAATATTATAGAAGACAGAGTTATGACATATTCCTGAAATATTGCAAGTAGTGAAAACGTTATTCTAAGTGATGACACACTAGTTTTCTTTAGCAGAATTTTGTGAAAATTAGAAGTTCTACCCTAATGTATTGTGAGACAACAATATCAGGTTAAGGAATACAGTTAAGTTCGCCAGTATCTTATTTAAAATGTCTGTATTTTAATATAGTTAATCACTTATATGCTAAGACTCATTAGTATAAGTCATTGGAAAAATACTTTTTCGGTAATAATACACTGTGATTAAACTAACTTTATTTTCATTTAAATATCAGTAATGATATGAGCCACAAGAAATATAGGTCTAAAGTTTCTTTCCATGAAAGATGTAAATTTACTGCTCTCTTGATCAAAAATTTTATTTTTAGAAATAAGGTTTTGAAATGCTGTATGAGTCTAAGCAGAATGATCACATTTAAGATTCTATATGAATCTCACCTTGAGATAATCTGAAAGAAATTGTTAGTAACGTATCCCAAGAATGGTATTTCAAGAGTCCAAACGCCCCCTTACTGATGATAAACTTCCTTGTTCTGTGTGGTTGTTACATAGCTAGTTTTTCATGTTTTCATTGTTTTTTGGGAGAGGCAATCTGGAAACTTACAGAGGTGTATTTAATATATTCTATATCCATAATCTTGATCATTTGACATACTGAAAGGTTTCCAGTTTCTAGAAATCTTACACTAGTGCTTGAGACTTTTGAAGCATTGCACTGTTGTTTGTAGAGCTTTATGTATGTATGCTGTACATAGAGACTTGTTTGTGAACATGAGTAGTCATATCAAATAAACATTTTTAAAATTCAGTATTGAATACCAGTGATGTTCACACCTGATTGTTAGATATATAAAAATCCTAGTATCTTCTCTGAAAATATGACAGTTATTTTTACTATTATAGAGGCCATATTGACTTTTTTTTATATGTTTTGAACTGCTCTTACATTTTTATATCTACTTTAGAGTTCTTTTCTACTGAATAAGCATTTCAGTAGTGCAAATATTTTCCTGACATTTTTATTAAAATACACTAAATTTCAGTAGGCTAGAAAGTTAACTTTAAAAATGGTATTTGGCTATATTTGAACAGTTTATTGTTTAGCCATGTGCCTGATGGGTAGGTAGATCTATATGAATTAAGGTTTCTCATAATTAAAGCTTTTCAGTAGTAAGCATTGTTTCTGATTATTCACCCATGTGTGGAAAAGTTTTATAAGGATTGTAGGAATTGGATTGTCTACATGCAAATATTGACAGAAATGTAACCTTTTCCTATGCAAAACCTGGCTCTGATTGTGCTTAATACTCTTCAAGTACACAATAGGTTATTTTTATGTGGAAGTAATCTACATGAACTATGAAAAAAGAAGAAAAGGTAGACAGAGTAAAAATTTAACCCGACAGGGTCAAGAGCATAAATTGAATCCCCCTCCCCTGCCCTACTTGTTACTTAGAAATGATCTGTTGTCAAAAATGTCATTCTTCAGATTTTTTTGACATAGTGGATTTGGGTTTAATTTTAGTTTTTAAAGAATGTTATTTTTCCTTCTTAAAAAAACCAAGTTAAATATTAGGTATTAGCCCCAGTTGCCATGCCATAAATGATGAAATAAAGTTGTTATTTTTAAAATATTCTTTAGTGGTATGATTCTAGAATAAAACTGTGGTTCCATGTTTTTTTTAATTGTCCTCTTATTTGCTACAGTATTTGTGTTGTATGTGCATGTATACATAACCTACTTTCATTTTAATTAATAATGAAAGTGCATTGAATCATAGAGATTAGAATCTATTTTTCTTCCCAAACAACTAATACCAGATTAAAGATAGAGTTAAGTAGACTTTGACAGTGCCTATGAATTGACGTGTTAGTCACTATAAGAGTTGGTTTCAACATACTACTTAATTCTCATTTTGTGTACACTTCATAAATGATATTTAGACATATTTGAAAATTCACATTTGCACTAACATGCAATGTGTTTGTCTCAGTTTTTCTTAAACAATACAGTTCAACAACTAGTACATATAATTTGCATTTTATTAGGTAATATAAATGATCTAGAGATAATTCAAAGTATATAGGAAGATATGTGCAGTAGATAATATGCAGATAGTAAATTGCTAAAGAGTTGAGATCCCTGAGTTTTGGTATCTTTGGGATACTGGAACCAATGTATGTAGACATAAGTTGGCTTTTAGTTTGAAATTATCACATTTTCATAGATACTTATCTTGTTATTTTGTGGTGTTTGCTGCCTATGAAATGTTTTGAATGATTGTTTATGATCATTTTCCTGTTCCTTTCCTGTTATTTTTAATGATGGTATATATTTTTCTAAACTACTTTTGAACAAGCAGGCATTTTTAAGAACCATACAATTTGGATTGTTTTGTTCACCTCTTGGTATACCAATAAAAAGTTCATTCCTAAAAGAGTCTGTAGAAGAGTGTCAACGATATTCTAACTTCTAAGCTTTAAAAACAGTCTTCTTATTACATATATCTGTTTTCTTCTGTTATGATACTATCAGAATTTTAAAGTGTGTACATATATGGACTTAGGTAGTAGTTGGTTTTCATCAAGATGAAACTGAACATAATTTTACAAAAGTTTTTGATGTATATATACTTGTAGGGATCATTTCTTTCCTTGAGCCTTTGCATTGGTTAATGCCTGTTTCACTTGGGAAAGGTGAAGATGTTTCAGGCGAGAGTAAAGTAGTAGTTCACTTGCCTTTTCAGTAGTTCATCCTAACTTAGCACTATGGTTGATAGATTGTAAGTGAGCTCTGGAATAGTAACATTCAAACAGAAGTAGTCCTTAAAACTTAATAATAGTCCAAAGCCTTATTTTCTTACATGCCTAATATTTCTGTATAGAAACGATGTCATCCCAATTGAGAAAGATGTCTCAGGGAAAAAAATCTACCTGTGGAGCCTAGTTTTTTAAATTTATGAACTTATTGCCAGTTCACTGTCACTGTTGTTTAATTTTAAGCCCTTATATACATCACCACATTTACCATTACTTCATCTGGAAACAAATAATTATGTTTGTCTGAAAGATAAGGACCATTCTGAACAGCAACCATAGTATCTTTATTACACCATTAAAGAATATTTCTTGAATGTCAAAAAGTGTTCAGTTTCTGTTATGTCCCAAATATGTTTCTCTGTATTTTTATAAATTGGTAGTGGGATCAAGAGCATTGGATTCAGGTTTCATTTACTGAGCAAGTTTATTTCATCCATGCTGCTATATTTTTCAGGAGTACTAGCTTTTCTGTTTTGACGTTAGCTACCATTTGGTCCTCAATGCCTAAGGTATATTAGCAGAGAGCTTACTTGTGTCTAGAGGTACTAACTGTTCTTTTATCATAAATGTGCTTTGATACCTAAATGATTCTATGTTGCTTCTTTGTCTAAAACTCCCCCTCCGCTTTCTACATTGGGAGGCCAGTCCATATGCAAAATCTAACTCAAATGATAGGTTTATGGAATTTTGTACTTTATAATTAACAAATACCACTCATAATATTTTCTAGCAACTTGTATCTATCAAGTTTACATTTTATTCTAGTTTTTACTAGATCAGTGGAAACTTGATTGTATCATCACCTAAAAATTAGCATGTATTTCCAAAGTATATTTGTTGTATGTATTTTAAAATAGCCCCCAAATGGAAATTTTAACTCTGATAAAATAATATTTTATAATGCCAGTGTCTTTGTCACTAATTATTTGGGGAACATGATTTTGTTTCACTTTAAAGTTAACCTCTTTTCTCACTAAAAGAGATTTTATAAAACCATGGTTAACTGTGCTTTATTTATAAGGTCTTGGTTTTCAAAGATTTTTCTTTTTATTCATTAATTCAAAAGACCTTATTCCATGGTTAGTCTCTGTTGATACTTGGTTAGTGCCATCTCCCTCCACAGCAACTGCATTTATATTGACGGGGAGTACATTATTAGGAACTTGAATGATTTCATCCCAGTTACTAGTTTGAGGGCTTATGTCTAGTCACAGGAGGTTTACTTTTCAGTGTCTTACCAATCACAGACTACCTGTACATTTACTGTTTTCAACCCTTTGTAGGTTTAGTGTGAGTTTTATTGGGATTGAGTAAAAGTAACCTATTTTAGTTGGTTTCCTGATGTACTTGAATTGTTTTTGATTTCTCAGAACTCAATAAGAATGTCATGGTTTTACCTTATAATGAAACTAATTGATGAAGATTTGTACATAAGGAATAAGATTCTTGTTTGTTATTGTATCTACATTATATAATGATGCTGTCATTATACTAATTGTTTTTCAGCAATAGCATTTACCAGGAATTCTTGCTTATCTAGTATCTGTCATAGATGAGTTCTGGTAACCCCATTTGGTTAGGTGCTCTCTTATTACATGGGACACCATAAAATTTTTCTTATAGTTTTTAATGTTGAAAATGAATACTGGTTCATTTAGCTGAGCTCCCAAGTGTCACATATGTTGATTATACTGAGATGGAACATCTGTGTGAAGGGGTTGAAGGGTACCTCAAGTCACAGTTGTTTTCTAACTATATACTCCTTTCTCCTCTGTGGAGCCTATGTGGATAAGAAGGAGACAATTCATGTATTACATGCTCTTTACCATTTGTTTTTATTAAATGTTTTCTTGGAGAGAGGGAGGGAGGTTGACTGAGAACTGACCCTAGAATCTTGTGTGCTAGGCAAGCACTCTGCCACTGAACTCTGTCCCTAGCACTATTAACTATGTTGTAAATGTAGATGCTATTTTTGTAATTGATTGGATCATCCACATTTTATGAATTTGGTAAACTCATTCTGGACTGTTTTTCTGTCCTGTGAGGACAAGTATTATGTATGATTCCTCCTTGTTTGTATTCCTCGCAGTAGCACAGTGCCTCGTACATGTTAGGTAGTTGGTAATTTGTTGGATGAGACAGACCTGAGTTAAATATGGAACTTTAAAAAATTCAAGATTAGCTAGATAAAATTTTCTATAGATACAGACCTGGATACCATATTAAGAAGATAAAGGAGTTCCTGAAAAGGAGGAGAGGTCTGTCAGTAAAGCTCAGTAGTCAAACATGTGCTTGGTGTTTTCAAGTCCCTGGGTTAGAACTTTAGATTTGAATAATATAAAAGATTATTTGGGGGCAAAATTTTGATAATTATGTATAGTACAGAAATAAGTAAAAGATGGGGAAATAAGTTTGTAGATCATCAGTGTAAAATTTAAATCATGTCTCAGAAATGAATGAGGTATGCACATTTGATTAGCTCTCACATTCTTAACTCATTTGTATCACATTGATAATAAAAATGCAACTAATTCATTTTAAGATCTATAATATTTAATATGTACATGTTTACTCAAAAAGTAAGGTTGGATTTTAACTGGCTTTTGAACAAGTTTTAGCAGATGTGCACGATACCTTTAATTTTAGGCAGTATATTTTTGCTCTTTGGAAGATTGCTATTTCTCTTTTTTTGGAAGTAAATTTCCAGTGTATATGAGTTATTTTAGCGGTCGTGATAGCAGCAAGTTATTTTTAAAGATGTGCACACCAACCTGTTAATGGTAAATATGGTAACACTTGTTTTTTGCTACTTAAAACATCACTGGATTTTGCATAGTTTCTCCCTAGGTAATAAAATGTTACTTCAGGTCAGTTACTCTGTAAACTAACTCAGCATTTAAAAACGCCAAGTTTCTGTACGTTTGCACACTAACTTCTTCCCTTGTAATGTGTTTGGAACAATCTATGTGCTATGTATGTACTTATGTGAGATGTGGGAAAGGCAGTGTTGGAACAAATTCTCAGTTTTCATCAAAATACTTTGATTTGAATGCAAAGGATTCTTTGCACAGCACACTAGCATTCATCAATTTAATAGCCTTAAAACAGGAATATCTTTAAATCTTTTTTTTCTTAATTAGAAGAGTCAGTAAAGGAAATTGGAAATGCAGCCTATACATTTATTTACCATCAGTTTTTCTGTTAAAAGTAGATGATATTTTATAATGATCTGTAGGTTAAAAAATCTTAATCTGTACTCATATTCAAAGAGTAATCTTGGCTTTTGAAAATCATTTTTGAAAGTACAGTATTCAGTGCCATTTTTTATATTATACTTGCTTTGTGCTATGTTTTTATTTTTTTATCTAGCCTGAAGATTTTTTTTTCATTCTTAAATTTAATAGTTTCTTTTTCATTTTAATATAATAAAATGGTAAGTGTCTATATAGCTTTCAGCTCCTTAAAAATAGTGACATTTTTATCTCCCTTTAGAATGAGAACTTAAAGTTATTTTCATTTATCCTTTCTTCTATAGACTTTCTCTGACTATAGAGAATAGATTAACTTGAGAGTGCCTTATTGAAGATATTCCTTCCTTAATTTGAATAAAGCAAACCTGGAGTGCTTAAGGAAAATGGAAGGCTATTAACAAAATGCTACTAAAATTAATGAATTAAAATGTGGGATCCATTTAGCTAATTGTTGGATAACACACTTCAATCAAATAACCACTACACACTGAAAATTAAAGCATGCAACTTCAAGAACTCTTCAAATTTGTTTGAATGGCCTAATTTTTTGTTGTTTTACAGATGTTCCGCTTAAGCAGACCTCATCTATAGCCGTGGCTGGAGCTGTAATTGGCGCTGTCCTGGCCCTCTTCATCATTGCAGTCTTTGTGACTGTGCTGCTGATACCACGGAAGAAGAGACCAGCCTATCTAGACAAAATGTAGGTAACAGGTTTTGCCCTTGTTCAGCTGTGAATATTCATTATCCACCAGTCTTTATATACACCTTTGCATTGCTTATATTCAAAGTATCCAAGAGATGGAAATAAAGATAATGTTGGCTGTGATTTTATCAGAGCATCTTAAACTACATTTTAGTAAATGAGAGTCATCATTGGACTCCTAGAAACTTCAGCAGCTTTTCATCCACAATGATAGACATCTTCCTAAATGCGTCATAATGAAAGCTTATGTTGTCCTACCTGAATAAAAATTCAGGCCTTCAGTAAGTACGAGTTTAGACTTAAAGACATCTTAGTTTTAATTGCTTCTTCAGATTATATGATTATATAGATACAATTTAACCACCAAGAATTATTTTTAAAGACTCATCACTTTAAAGCTTTTCCCTGAAGAAAAATTACTTGTTTTGACAAATTATAAAATAAGCCTCTTTTTTATTTAAAAAATAAGCAAAGGTTTTGGCTTAAACATTGAGATTGAATTATAAGACAAGTATTGTACTTTGTTATAGAATCAAATATCTGTCTGTTTTATTCTGCCAATATCTTCATTGCTTTATCTATATTTAAAATGCAAATACTTCTATTTATACTTAACCTCATATGATTGTGTTGGGAATAGTGTGAGGTAATTTTGTCTAGTGAACTGTCAAGGGCCATGCCAGTTGTGATACTTCTTGCACAGTCTGCTCTTATATTCAGGCATAAGGCTGGTATTCAAGGAAATATTTATTCCCTTTAGCTTGTAAGTACCCAGGTCTGACTCTGCCTCCTCAGTCTGACACACTTACCACACTGATCTTTTGGGATGCAGACCCCAAAGTCTTAGCTTCAGTCTGTCACAGTCCAATCACTGGAATGCCATGAACCAGTCATTTTGCTTCTATGAGCCACTCTTCTCACTTAAAATGGCCTTTTAGTACTTGAACTTATAAATTTGTCATGATTTTTCAATAGATAAAGATTAATTTTATGAATAAAGGATGGAAAAAAGCTGCTTTCAAGTTTTTATATTTTGAGAGTAATCAACATGTTGCTACCATCTTAGGTCTAAAATGATCTCAGCCTTTAATTTCAAACTCATTTAGCTATTTTTATTTATTTTTGTATAAATAATTTTTCATAAAATTTATTTATGTCCATGTTAAAAACATTTAGAGTATAGAGGATTTGTTACTTTAGCATCTACACCTTTCGCTCCTTTTGTCCTTTAATGTAGATAAGGGTTTTTTGTTTGTTTGTTAATCTGTATTACCTTTGCTCTTCAAAAGTATGGAATCTGTATGCAGTTATTTTCTGAAATACAAAGAACTATGAGACATTTTTTTTTAAATATAACTAAACAATAGAGAGTTGGCTCAGTGGCTAAGAGATCATACTATCTTACAGAGTTAGAGTCCCAATACCCATGACATGTTGCTTACAATCACCAGTGACTCCAGCTTATAGGCAAAGAGGGGATCTGACACCCTCTTCTGTCCACTGTGAGCACCCATACTCAAGTGGCACAAACCCACACACAGACACATACACATATAATTAAAAATAAAATAAATATTTGTTTAAAAATAAGTGTTTAAAATATATGTATTTGGAGATTTTTATAGATTTGGTCATTAAAATATACATAAGGAAATACTAGTTACTTTGTCTATTTTAGATGACATGATTTATAATGGATGGTAGAATAAAAACAAAAAACTTAATTTTTGTGATAAATGTTCTAAGAGTAAGGGGACCCTTTTGAAAATCAGTTTTGGAAGCAAGTGTAATGGGAACTTTTGCAGTCACTTAAAGATGTAGCCTTTCAAATCACCTTTAGCATAGCTGAGAGGGATGTGTAATAATATATATATATATTTGGGGCTAGAGACACGGCTCAGCGGTTACAACTGCTGCTCTTCCAGAGGACTGGAGTTCTCTTCCTAACACCCACATTTGGTAGCTCAACTATAATTCCAGTTTCAGGGGATCCTATACCCTCTTCTAACCTCTGAGGGCACCTGCACACAGGTAGCAGGCACCGTTATATGCACGTACACATGAATAAGAATAAAATCTTAAAAAATAAATAAAGCATACACATATTTGACTATCTTTAAAATGGTAGAATAATCAAATGTGAAGACATACAAAACTAAGTAAATTGTGTGCAAGATGACTTATTTAATAATTTTCAACGCTTTCTCTCAGAACTGCTTTTAAAATGTAAATTAGTTTTGTGATAAGCATTAGAAATAATGCTTTTATTTTCTATTTGATAGAATAAAGAACATAATTAAGGAAATAGAATAGAATAATTCTGTATTTTTGTAGTATGAAGAAATACTCCCCCACTCATGAGAACCTTTAGGTTTTCCATGGTGTTCCCTCTCTCCTCCCCCTTCCCCCTTTCCTGCTCTCCCTTTGCCCCTCCCTGTCTCAATGTGGCAGCATTCACATTTGTTTAACACTTTTAACACAGGATCGACCTTCCACCTACACATAAACCACCTCCTGTGTATAAGGAAAGATCTCCACCTTTGTCCGAGAAAGACCATCTGTATCAGGTATGTGTTCCTGAGTATACTGTAAATCATGTACAATATGTCCTAAAACTCTGGTCAGTCCCTGCAATCCCATCGTCACCTCAGAAATGGAAGCAAGAGAATCAGAAGTTTTAGGCCAGCCTTGGCAACCCAATGGGTTCCATTCCAAACTTTGTTCCAAAAAAGCCAAGAAAATAATTACATTTAAAAGTTCCTATGCGATTTGTATTAAATTTCAGTGTTGTCATTATCTGTTATCATATGGTGCATGTAAGTCTTAACGTATTCAAATATTTCTGAAATCCATTAAGTGATCAAACTTTGTGTGCAAGTTAGTAAGGAAAGTTACAGACAGTGTAGGTATGGTAAATTGATAACTGTATTAGGCTTTTTACTAAAAGCTTGTCTTTGAAGGCTTATTAATACAACTGTTCTGTTTTGTCTTTTATCTTTTTTGAGAGAGGGTCTCCCTGTGGCCCCGGCTGTCCTGGAACTCCCTGTATAGACTAGGCTGACCTTGAACTCACAGAGATCTGCCTGCCTCTGCCTCCCCAATGTTAGGATTAAAGGCGTGCACAACCACGCCAGGTATTAACAAGATTTTAATGACATTCAGATTTATTGTAAAATACTCATTTTTATACAAATAAGTAGTAGGTAACTTCAGTATGTTTGGTAGAATGTTGTGAAAATCTACTCTCCTTTGAGCGCTGTATTTTACTTGTTTCTCTTCAGTGTAAAGGTCTACATTTTAGTATTCTTTTATTTAACAAGTGGTTTATGTTCCAAATTGAAATCCTGAAAATAAATATTGATCTTAGTGCTCCACTTGTACTGATGGCTAGCATTTATTTTGGAATAATTTGCAGTAATTCATGTGCAAGCATTGATTCAACACTTAATCCTGTGTACTCCACCTGGATTACTTATTTTCCCTCCTATCTGAGAAAGATTAAATAAAAGATTTGAATTTTACTTTCAACTCAGTTTTTCTTGTTTCCTGAGATGTAGTGTGTTTTGTTGTCTTCTCTCTGTTACTCAGTGTATTTGGGGTTTTAAGTCTGTATTTGGGATTTGCCTTTGGGATAGTCTGCTTCCCTTCAAAAATGTGCACTGTGTCTTTACTCTGAATTCATCATGAATAGAGCAAAATGATTTGCTTATCAATTAATTTTCTGTGAACATTGCAAAGCAATGTTTCTGTCAAGATACTCTCAACTTCTGTTCCTTTGCTCACCATGTAGTCAGTCAGTCTGCTGCCCAAGCATGAGAAAGGTGTGAGTGGAGAGAATGTCCTTCCCTTACTTCCACTGGCGGTGGCTCTAGCTTTGTCATCTTACAGCTAGGAGCATTGACCGTGAAGGTGAGACATCTTTTCAGAGTCCTCTTTCATACAGAATACAAGGTTCACTCGTCCCTTTTGGCAAGTAGATGTGAGATCTAAGTGGAGTGACACTAACCGACTGCTCCACTGGCACTGCTGAGCGGTGGAAATGGGTACACATCCCTCTGTTCAGGGATGCTTATGATCAGTGGATTTCCAGATTTACTTTTGAGAATTTTGTTTGGGATATTATTAGTAATTTCTTTATAACAGTCTTTAAATCTTGTTAGGGAAATCAATTGATGTTATCGAATTCTTCATATTTTTGAGGTGAGTATAAAATATTCTGAATTAGAAAGCAATATATTTGGCTCAAGCCATGTGTCTTAGATTTTAGTTAAAATATGGTTGTTTCATGAAGTATGGACATTGCTTAAATAAACACAAAGGAAGATTTTTCTTGGGTGATTTGAACTTATAGTGATACAAACTGCAATTTTAAAAACTTATTAAAATATTAATATTTATTATTTGGTAGTTTCACATGTATATTTAATAGATTTTAGTAATTTTCTACTAAATATGTAATATCCTATGAGTCAGAAGATTTTTTGGAGGTAGGGGATAAAATACTCAGATATTGATTAGAGTAATTTGATTGGTAATAAGTTGATTAACAAAATGCATAAACCTGGGTAGAAATGAAGAGCTACATTGAAAAGAAGTAAAACCTTCTCTAAAAAGAAAATTGGCGGGCAAATACCTTGTGGACAGAGGACCACCAGAGATCTTGAAGAAATGAACAACCAATTAATAACAGTGTGATTTTTTTTCCTTCATTCAAATCGAGCAATTTAAAACATGGATAAGCAGTGTTTCCTCCTAGATATAAACCAATTCTATAAAAAATTGCCTAGGAGAATCAGAACTTAAGTTGTACATAAAATAAGTCATATTCTTTTTTTTTTTTGTTTATAATGCTGTTACAAATAAAATTTATGCTTTGCTAAGATAATTTGTCATGATCCCTGCATTACAATATCACATGCTAATTTTATGGTTGTTTGTTTTGAATTAGTACTACCTATCAAAATGCAAAACATGTAACAGTTTCTTGGTTACCAAGAAATCTGTAAGTTTGTAATTACCGTTTAGTGTCAGACAGTAATAACATATTACAAGAATAAATATCTTAGTAATGCTCTACGTCAAAACATAACTTACCAGCCTTAAACTCATTAATTACTACTTGGAATCATTAGTCCTAAGCTCTTATAGCCAGGCCTGGGACAAGGGTCTCATGCTCTCAAAGGCCAGCCAATTTTAAGGAAGAACCTGATATCAATGCAAAATTGATATCTCTCTCTCCTTAAATAAGCGATAATTTATTTTTGAGCCATATATCAGTGATCACAGCCCAGAACTAGAGATTCAAATAGCTTTAAACAACATGCTCCAAAGAAGAAACAGTTTGTAGTTACAGAACAAACAAAGTCTAAATCAAGGCATTGCTTTTCAAATGTATTGGTGGAAATGTCATGTAGGCTACAGCAAATGTAGAAATTTCTACTGTGGTTGCATGTGATCCAGTGTGGGGGGTGGGGAGGGGCAGGACTGTGGGGTGAGTGTAGATAGGAAAGGGGTTCTAAATATGATTAAGTTGTATGAAATGCATAAAAATTCAATCAAATACATTTTTTTTAAAAGAGAAAGATCATTTCTGCTGAGGGTTCAGATGCCATCTAATGATGTTCTTAGCTTTTGAGTTGGTTTGTAAGCTGGTCTGTTAATACATTCCAAAGCATTTCACCTGGTAGACACAAGAATTTTGGTGACAATGGATAGCTATTAAGGGGATTAAATGTAGCCTAAAATGATTGGGCTTTGGGTCAGCAACATTCTATCTCTCAAAACCAAGAAGTTATTATCAGTCTGCCTTGCAGAATCTTTTCACGTCAGGGTGTCTTTGTTCTGGGCACTGCAGTTGTCATACTGGCTGGGATTAAAGGTGTTTATCACCACACTCATCCATGCTGACCTTTTCAATTGGAGGCTTTCCCTGAGAAACTAAATAAAGAAGAAGATCCTAAGTACATATGTTTGTCCACAGTGATTAGTAGTTGCTTTGTGACACTGTACCAGAATTCATCCCTGAGAATTTCTCCTCCATATATCTTATTCAGAAAACAAAGCCTGGAAAATGCATTTCTAGAGTTGGAACTGTTTTACTGCAGAGATGTCTGAAGGGATGGTACATATGTGCTACGAAATCAGAAGCAATCCCTTGCCCGAGGCAGAGAGTACATAAAATACAAACAGTGTGTCCTCTTGATAGAGGAATCTCTTAAAGAATGAATCTTCATTTATGAAGCAAATGCAAGTCTGAAACATTAGGAGCTATCTTATTTTCTATAAAGTTTTATTTTCCTTATATAGTTCATTTACATGTATATTTTTCATACAAAATATAAGACAAAATATTATAGAAAAATTTTAAAGCAACTATGAGAGTCTTTTTCATTACAGCATCCCCAAAGACTTCAGTCTCTTCCCAGGCATCACTACTGTTACAAGTTGAAATACCCTTCTGCATTTTTCCCATGTTTTAACTTCATGCCTATATCATATTTATGGATTATTTTAAGAACATAAGTGGAGATACAGAAAACATCTTATTTGAAAAATTTCTTTCCCCACTTAAAATGGCTTCCGTCATAGACTTTATTTTTGAAAAAATGCCCAATATCCTCATTAAAATTTTCTCTGTTATTGGAAGTGAACGTTCATGAACACACTTTCAGGTTTACTGAATCCAAATCTCTGGATGGGTTAATATTAGGCATTTTATCTACCCGACTAGGACTGTTTTAATGCCCATTCAAGTTTGAATTCTGTTTGTATATCTTTATCCCACTTTTATGACTTCCTTTTTTTATATAATATTTTTATTATTTTAAAAAATTTTATATGTATGTGTATTGCCTGCATACGTGTAAAGTGCACCTGTATGGTACAGTGCCCAGGGAAGCCAGAAGAGGGCATCTAATTCCTCCGGAACTGGGGTTATGGATGGTTGTTAGCTGCTGTGTGGGTACTGAGACTCGAACCCAGGTCTTCTTCAAGAGCAGCCAGTGCTCTTAATCACTGAGCCATTTCTCCAGACCCCCACTTTTATGACTTCCAAAATATTTCATTATATTGATATAGACGATTACCTGAAGATTTTCTTATTTATTTTTTGCATAATTGTTGCATGGACTATTGTATATACTTTTGTGCATGTGTATTTATGAAATACATGCCAGGAGTAGAATTATAAGGATCATGTTTTACATTTCAATAAATGCCATATTATCAGCCAAATTGTTGGGTTTTATTCTCACAAATAGCATGCAAAAGTCCATTTTCCAGTCCAGTACTCTTTGCTATCAGGTATTTGGTTTTCTAATGAATTTGATGCCTGCAAAAGTATCTCATTTAGAAGTTACATGGATTCTTAGGTGAAATATTTCATAATTTTATAATCAATTATTTAGTTGCAAGTTGGTGAACTGCATATTTGAATTATTTTTCCACTTTTTCAGTTACATTTTGAATTTTTTTCAGAATTTAGGTTTTCATGCAGTCTTTTGTCTTATATCCATTCCTATCTTTAACTTTATAGTGTCATATAGATAACTTAAGTTTTTGTGCAAGTCAAAATCCTTTTTTTGTGTATTTTTTTAAAGTTGTATCATGTCTGAAAAGACTCCCATTCTCTCTCTGCTGAAATTTTTTTTAATCTTACAGAACTTTTGTTTTATGTTTTATTTTTAAATCTGAGATTGTGTGTGTGTGTGTGTGTGTGTGTGTGTGTGTGTCAGTCTGTCTGTCTGTGCTTTAAAGTATAAACCTGTTTAACTAAGGAGATAATCAATTGTTCAGAGGCTAATGAATTTTTCCCCTGTTCCATAGTTTGAAAGTGCTTTCATCCTAAAGTAAATATCTGTACTTATTAAGTCTATTTCTGAACTCTTAACTGTGTTATGTTTGGATTGTGTTCCCTTATTAAACCAATATAGCACTATTTTAATTACTGTAACATTATAATATTTAGTGAGCAAACTGCCTTATCAATTTTTTTTCTTTCCAAGATACTCTTGATTTTCTATTTTTCCTTTTGATTCTTGATTGCCTTTCACTCCATAAAAATGTTATTGAATTTATGAATAAGTTTAGTGTGAACTGACAGCTATGGTAATACCATTCCACACATTCAGAAATGACATCAGCTTCCATTTTGTTGCTCTCTATATACTAGAATAAAATCTCTTCTTTGGGGCATGATTTTATTTTCTTTATAGGTTTATTGTAGGCAGTTTAAGTATTTTAATTACTAGTGTTATTCCTCCTCCCCCAACCTCAGTAGCTTCTTCTAGATGGTTGTTTTTAACATATGTATTTTCAAATGAGAGTCTTTTATCAAACTTCTTTTTACAATTTTTATAAATTTCAATCATTTTTGTTTGTTTCTTAAATTATATATATATGTATATATATAATATCTTCTACAAATGACACATTTGTCCCTTACTGTGATTTTTGTTATATTTTGAAGTGATTAGAACCTTTGGAAGAGGGGCTATTTAATTAAGAATTTATTTTCTTAACTAAAATTTTGTGATTATTATGCAAAATAATTCCCCTCTTCACAACTCCCTGCTTGGTCCCACCCAATTTTGTGTGTGTGTGTGATGAATCCTGTAGAGTCTTAATTTGTGGCCCCAAATGTCCTTCAGTGTGGGTCCATTCACTATAGTCTGGTTAACTTACCAAGAGTCCGTCCTGGAAAGAGACTATCTCTGCCCCTCCCAGCAGCCATCTGTTGCCACAATTTCCTTAGGTCGGGTTGAGATTTCTCACCCATTTCCCTATGTCTGTGCTGGAATTTGGTCTGGCTTGAACTTGCATGGGACTTATGCATGCTGTTACCTTTGCTGTGTGTTCACATGTGTAACTGACCGGCTGTCTGTCTGGAAACATCTGTAGTTTCAGGTTTCACAGAGGTCTTAGATCCATTTGAAGATGACTTTTATGAAGGGTAAAAGATAAGGGTCCAGTTTCATTCTTCTATAGGTGAAGGTCATTTTTCCCAGGACCATTTGTCTTTCTTCCGGTGTGTGTTCTTGTCATCTTTGTCAAATATCAGATGGCAGAAATTGCATGTACCCACGTTTAGGTCTTCTAATGCATTCCATTGATACTTGTGTCCATTTCTGTGTCAAAAAGATGCTGTTTTATTTTTGTTGCTCTGTAATATTGTTTGAGATCTGGTATGGTGATTTCCCTTAACCACTGATCTTTTGCTCAAAATTGCTTTGCCTATTTAGGGGTCTTTTGTGATTCCATATGAATTTTAGAATATTTTCTTCTAGTTTTGTGAAGACTATCATGGGGGTTTTGATTGAATCTTTAGATTACTTGTGGTGGCATGGTCATTTTCACAATTGGTAGAATTCTGGCAATCCATGAGCATGGGAGGGCCTTCCACTCCTGGTGTCCTTCTTTATCTCTTTCTTCAAATATTTAAAGTTTTCTTTGTATAGATCTTTATAATGTCTTTAGTTAGGTTTATTCCTAGATATTTTTTTGAGGCTGTTGTAAATGGAAGTGTTTCTATGAATGCTTTCTAAAATTGTGTGTTATTGGTATATAGAAAGGCTACTGAGTTTTTTGTAGATAGATTTTGGAGCCTGTTATTTTGCTGAAAGTATAGATCATTTTTAGCTGGTTTTTGGTGGAATTTGTGGGATCTTATCATATCTGTAAATAAGGATATTTTGACCTCTTCTTTTCCAGTTACTACTCCTTTAATTTCCTTCTCTTCTTTTATTGATCTTGCAAGAGTTTAAGCACTGTATTGAAAAGGGGTGGAAATAATGGACAGCCTTCACTGTTTCCTGATTTTAATGGGAATTCTTTCAGTTTTTCTCCATTTAGAATGATTTTGATTGTGGGTTTGTTGTATGTAGCTTTAATTATATTGCAGTATATTCCCTCCAGTCCAATTTCCTCTAGGACTTTTAGTATGAATAACTATTGAATTTTGTCAGAGGCCTTTTCTTCATCTATTGAATTGACCCTCTGATTTTTCAGTCCATTTATATGATTTATTACATTTATTGACATATATATTGAGCTATCTCTTCGTCTCTGGAATAAAACCTACTTGATTTTGGTGAATAATCTTTTTGATGTGTGTCTATATGCAATTTTTGAGTATTTTGTTGAATTTTTGCATCTTTATTCAATAATGATATGGGCCTGTAGTTTGGGGGGTTTTTTGTTTGTATTGTTCTGTCTTTACCTTGTTTGGTTTTAGAGTGATGCTGGGTTCATAGAAGGAGTTTGGGAGTTCTCCCTCTGTTTCTATCTGTTTGAGTAATCTAAGTAGTATTAGTTGTAGATTGTCTTTGAATATATGGTAGAATTCTGCTGTGAATCCATCTGGGCCTGAGCTCTTTTTATTTGGGAGATTTTGTATTGCTACCTCATTTTCCTTATTTGGTCTCTCTAAGCTGTTCTCTTCTTGATTTAGCTTTAGTGGTTTCCATGAATTTAGAAATTCATCCATTTTTTTTTTTACATTTTCAATTTCTATAGAGCATAGGTTTTTAAAGTATTCCCATATAATATTCTGGATTTTTGGTGTCTATTGTAATGTTCCCCTTTTATCTCTGATTTTGTTAATTTGTATTTGCTCTTTCTTTTGGTAAACTGGGCTAAGAGTCTGTGTTTATCTTTTTAAAGAACCAGCTTTTAGATTTGTGGATTCTTTGTATTGTTTTTTTTTGTTGTTTCTGTTTCATTAATTTCTTCTCCCATTTTTGTTATTTCTTCTCATCTCCTAGATTTAGATTTGGTTTGTCTTTCCAGAGTCTTCAGTTGCTCTATTAAGTCATTTATGTATGCTCTTTCTGCGTTTTTAATATAGGCACTTAGAGCTATAAACTTCCCTCTTAGAACTGCTTTAAAGTCTCCCAGAGGTTTTGTCGTGTTGTATTATCATTTTTGTTTAGTTCCAGGAATGCTTTTATTTATTTGTTAATTTCTTCTTTGACTCATCATTCCAGAGTGTGTTGTGTAATCTCCATGAGTTCATGAAGTTACTAGAGCTACTTTTGGTAGTGTTTTTAATCTTTATTGTGTTGTAGTCTGACAGAATGTATGGAATTATTTCATTTTTTTGTATTTATTAAATTGAAATTCGTTTTATGCCCCAGGCTGTGGTCCATTTTAGAGAAACTGCCATAGGCTACTGAATGGAAAGTATATTCTTTGATGCTTGGTTGGAATATTTGGTAGGTATCTATTAGGTCCTTTTGAGGTATGATGTCGTTTAATTTAGATGTCTCTCTGTTTTTCTGTTGTTGTTGTTCGGTTCAGTCTATTGGAGATAGTGGAGTATTGAAAGCACCAACTATTATTGAATTGGGATTAATCTATGTTTTAAAGTTCTGTAATACTGTTTTTATGAAATTAGGTGTACCAGAATTTGGTGCATATTTGTTCATGATGCTAATATCTTCTTGGTTAATCATTCCTTTTATTAGAATGAAGTAACCCACTTTGTATCTTCTAATTCATTCTAATTTTAATTTTATTTTGTCAGATATTAGAGTTATAACACCTCTTTGTTTCTTAGTGACATTTGCTTAGAATTTTTTTTACATCCTTTCACTAAAGTAGTGCCTATCCTTGAAGGTGAGATGAGTTTCTTGCAGACAACCAAAAGATGGATTTTGTTTCTAAATCCATTGTACTATAAGTGGCCTGTGTCTTTTGACCGGGGTGTTGAGACCATTGATATTAAGGTTATTACTGGGATACGTGTATTTGTTAACTCTTAATTTGTTTGTGTTCCTGGCCCTGTTTTGTGTTTCTGTAATTATGCCTTCCTTTGTTTCCTTTCTATAACCTCTGGGGCATAGTCATTCCTATCTTCGGTCCTTTGTATTGCCTCTGTATTCTCTGTAGGGCAGGTTAAGTGGTCTTGGATTATTTCAGCCTATTTGTTTCTTTTCCCCTTTGACTGTGAAAGATAGTTTTGATTGGTAAAGTATTCTGGGCTGGCATCCATGGCTATTTAGAACTAGGAATACTTTGGTCCAGGCTCTTTTGGATTTCACAGTTTGCATTAAAAAGTCAGCTCTAATTCTGATGGATTTTCCATTATACGTAATTTGTTGTTTTTCTCTAGCAGCTTTCAATACCCTCTCTTTGTTCTGTTTTTAACTATAATATGCTATGGAGAGTTTCTGTTCTGGCCCTGTCTAAGGTGTTCTGTGTACTGCTTTTATCTATATAAATATGTCTTTCCTTAATTTGGGGACTTTTTTTTTTTCTATAATACTCTTGAAGATTTGATCAATGCCATTGACCTGAGATTATTTTCCTTCCTCTCTGCCTATGATGTATAATTTTGGTCTTTTCATGGTGTCCCATATTTCCTACATATTCCATTCCTGTGGGTTTTCTTTTAATTTTTCTTGTTCTTTGCTTGAGTGGTTCAGTTCTTCAACTTGGTTGTCCAGTCTTGACATTGTTTTCCATTTCATTCATTCTGCTTGTGATGCTTGCTCCTGTCATTTCAAATTGACTTACTGAAGTTTTTAATTCCATCTTCATTTCGGCTTTGGTTTTACTTCAATATTTCTATCTCTTTTGTGAATTCATTCCTCTTGGTGGGTCTTGTTATACACTTCTGTAGGACTGCTGAGTTTTGTTGGGGGCATATTCTCTTTGTTTTTCATGTTATGTGTGTTTTTCTGTTGTTTGAGCATATGGGTTTCTTTTGATGTCTGTGTGTCTGATATGAAATTCTAGTCTGCCCTTGTTTATTTGTTATAACATAGAACAGTTAACATATAACATAGAACATAGAATGTAGTAAAAGTTATGTAAATACAGTCTGCCTTGAAACAGTTAAGAAAAAATATGTTATCAGACCACACAGGTGTGTAACTGAATCTGCAGAAAGTGGAATTGTGAAAGGGATTAGTTTGTGTGTTCTTAAATGTTTTTGCAAATACATTTGTACACCATATCCTCCTGTTTTGTCTTGATTATTTCATTTTTCATGATGATTTTGAGATTGATTCCTGTTGTGTTGAACACTGTATACCTTTCAGGTAGCTATTCTCTATAGATGTGCTATATTTGTCTGTCCATTTATGGGTTTATAGATACTTCCTTGTTTCTAGTTTGGGATTATTGCAGTCAGAGCTGCAGGGAGCCTTTTTATGCACATGTGCTCTCATTTCGCTTGGAATTCAGTAGCTGAGTTACAAGGTAAGAGTATTTTAAATTTTTTAAGGAAGCTTAAAACTTTCATCCTAAGTAATTTTATCATTATGTTTCTGCCAATAGTGTATGAGTTGTTCCATGTTCTTACCAATAATTTTTAATGGTCAATCTTTAAAATATTTAGATAATCTACTAGATGTACCTTCTATTTTCCCCCCTCCACCTCTTCCTCCTCTCCCCCATCTTCCTCTTCTCTCCCCCCTTCTTCTTCTTTTGGGTTGCCTTGTTATTATGTAGTTTGTGAATTTTTCATCTACTTTGTATATAAATCCTTTGACAAATATGCAGTTTGTTAATATTTTCTGCCATACTCTTGTCATTCTCCTAAAGCAATTTAGAAAAGCAAAAATTCTTACTTTGGTTACACAGCAAGTTCTGTTTGGAGGTATAGAGAACTTATGCTGTTATTTACTGTTCTACTTAATAAAATATGATAATATATTTTATCCTATATCATTGTCTTTTAACCTTTGTGAACATTATGATTAGTTAGGGAATTTAAAGAATTACTTTAAAGATATTAGATTCATAGAGTCATCAATAATCCTTCAATGCTGGCCAGTTCTTCTCAGGAGACCTAAGTATTATAAATATTTTTTATCTTAACCTGAGCAGTATAGAAATTAGAAAAGTTTAGCCTCACTAATAGAATTTTGTGGCTTTGGCACAAAAGTAGTCCTTATGTTTAACATGCTGTATTCATTTTTCTATTCATAACAAAAAATAATACAAGTAATAACATAAAATATTTTAGATTAAGACATGTCTATGATTGATGAAGGAATAATATTTTAGATTCATGTTAACTTATTAGTAGAATTTCATAGGATCCATGAATCTAATTATAATTGGGATTCAGCTGAGTGTTTTGGTGCACCCCTTTAATTTTAGCACTCTAAAGGGAGAAGCAGGTGGATCTCATTTAGATTGAGGCCAATCTGGTCTACACAGTGAGCTCCAGACCAGATGTGACTACAGGGAGATCCTGCCTCAAAATACCTGTTGCATGTATGAATATTGATATTTTAGTTATTTTAGTTTGCTATGTTGTAAACTGCTCTAAGAAAGTTTATTATAGAATCTCTGTATATGTATAAGTCATAACTAATCTTATAAATGTAGAATGATTTGTAGGCTAAGATTCAGAATTCAGTGAGTTTTGGTATTTTTAATTGGTATGAAAATGTTCAAAATACAGTCGGCAACAGCACAATAAATATGTGATTTTTCCAAGTGTTGAAATCAATTTTGTTCTGGTTTTGGTGCTGGGGTTTGAACCCTGCATGCACTGGGCATATACTCTGATACTAGCTATAGGAGTTGAAATCTTCCAATTGAAATACTCTTTACTATCTATTTTTGACTTATAACTGGATTACTTCTGAGTGGGAGGTTAGTACAATTTCAAGAAACAAAAATAAATACTGAGCAATGTAAAAATTCTTTAGAGCAGTATCTAACAGTGAGTGAATTATACTTGTATGCAAATTTAATGTTGGAAAATACATTCTAGTCACCAATATCCAGTTTCAAAAAGAGAGATGATAAAAAGAAAAACATCAGAAGTTAACTTTAAGTCTGTTATGACTATTCCAGAGAGGAGAACATCTAATTCGCCTTTTCTGGGGCTCCTTAGTATATCTTCATGTGGTTGTGTCTGTATTGTAAGCTCCCAGTTTCCTTCTTTCTTTTAGATCTTAGCACTGGGTTACAGGAACGAGTTTCTTTTTTAATTGTATAACAACTAGTACTCATATTCGGGTTTTTCTGTTTCCAATTTTTCCATCTTAATTACAAGCTCTACAAAGGGAAACTGACTCTTTTACTTTGTAACCTTTCTTACTGTCTAATAACCTGCTTTGAACAGAGATTATTTTACAGTTGCTGTCCTGCAGTGATAGTGAAGTTAATTGTTCATTAAATCAGTTACTTAAGCAGGCTGAACATGATAGCACAGATTTGGGGATGGGAAGCAGAGAAAACATGAAGACCTATGTTTGCAATGTCACTTTGTCCTTCTGCCTGTTGAACTAATTTTTAAGAAACCTGGATTAAGCACATCATTTTTGAACAAGGTGATGTAAGTTTTGGAAAAGGTTCCATCCAGATGGTGTCAAGTTCAAGACACTATCACTCTCAACTCAAAATAAATAGCACTTGACCTCTGATTTTGAACATTACTTTGGAGACAGACTCAGGAAGCCCAGGCAGGTTTAAACTTGCTGTGGAGCTAAGGAGCTAAGGATACTTGGGTTTATTATCTTCCTGCCTCCATCTCCTAAGTGTTGGGAGTGTAAGTGTGCACCACAGTGCACTATTTTCCTTGATGGTAGATATCATACCAAGGGCCTTGTTGCATGCAAGGCAAGCACTGTACTAACTGTGCCATGTCCGTAGCCTCCTAAAATGAATTTTAAATCACTTCATAGTAGAGCCTTGAAGAATTAACTCAGGTGTAGTTCTAAAACTTTGAAGCAACAACAACAAAACAAACTGATACTCATTCACTACTACTTGGGAACTTTTACAGCATAGCCTCGTCTGAACTAATAACTTATTTAAATTGTGGGTTTTGCCTCGAATTTTAAGGAGTTAAATTTAGACTATTTTTGCTTGAAATACAGTCAGAACATTAAGTATGGTGGTTTATTTTAGACTAGTGTTAAGTTCACACCACCATTAAGGAACTGTGAATCTTAGAGTGACATGATTAACTCATAAGGAGCAGTAGAAGAGTGAAGTTAAATACAGTAAGCTAAATAAAATGAAACTTCCTGAATTTCAGGGGACTTCATAGTTTTCCTCATTTAAAAGCATTCATGATTTTTTTTTATTATGGCAATTGTGTTTCAAGTTCAGAAGTGTATGAACACAGAAGTGAGCTGTGTTTTTTATTTTGTATTTCATAGGTATTGGGTTGGGGGCACATAAGTTGTATGTGTGCCTGCACATGTGTGTGCTGATGTATGTGTCACATTTCTGTGATAGTCAGAGGACACTATTTAGTTGTCAGTGCTGGCCTCCTTCCATTTGGATCCAGGAGATCAAACTAAGGTCCTCAGGTTTGTTGGCCAATGTCTTTAGTAATAGAGCCATCTAACTGGCCCATAATTGAGCTATTTCTAATGTTCAGAACAGAGCAACTAAGTTTTTTTTTCCTTTAATAGACTAGACTTACTGTGAATTAAATTTTATACTGACATTTTTCAATTTAATTTTACTTTTAATAGTCAGTTAGGTTTGATTTTAGTGTGAATAAGTTATTTTATTGAAGTTTTTTTGACATGTTCTCAATAATAAATTGGTAAAGGCCACATAGACTTTTAAAAGAATAGCTTAAGTACACATTGAGTATCTATTATTAAAATTGATTGAAAGTGAAAGTGCTTTTGATTTTAGACCTGTGTCAGTTTGGGAATAGGCCTTCAAAGACTTTACTGGTTTGACTATTCAAACTCAAATATCTGAAATCCAAAGTGTCATTAAATAAGAATCTGTTATTTAAAATATTGTTGCTATCTCTACACATAATGCAACATTCATTTGGCATATTGCAGTAAGCATTGCTGAATAAAGTTTTTAGACTCTTTCTTTAATTTCACTTATAGAGTCTGCTGCCTGAAAGCTAGTCTAAAGGAGAGCTACCTTCCTATTGAGAGCTGTACTAGTGCCAGTGAATCCACCTCACTAGCCATAGTGCCTAATTCCCACCATCAGAAATTACAATGTCCTTAACTGTTAGTGGGGCACTGTGCAGGCTGCTGATTATTCCTGAAGCCCACCCTCTTATGTATTGGTAAGTAATCTTGTATCCTAGAATTTCCAGAAGGCTCCAGCCTTTACTTATGTCCTTGTATCAGTATGATTTACATCTACTTCTTGAGTTCCTACAGAACTATGGTGCCATATTAACTCTAGTTTATAGTGATTCCACAGAAGATGTGAATTTCTTCCCTTTTAGACTTAGACGTCAACCGCCAGTCTTCACTGGGACTTAAGCTCTGAGACTTTTCTTTAGTGCCCCAAACCTGCCTATTGTTCCCATTCCTTTTTCCCAGTTCCTCAGCAGTATTTCTTCATTTCTGATTGTACCAATTCATAGAACTCTCTGCCTGTAATTACAATTGCTCCTGTATCTTAACCTCTCGAGCCAGTAACTTAGAATGAAGCATACCAATGTGACCAATTTTAAAGTTGATATTACTGTGATACACACTTGTCAAAGTTTAGTGGTGACAGTGATCTTGTTAGGTGATAGCCTGGTCAGCGAGATGGCTCTATATTGAGTAAGGGCACTCTCTTCCAAGCCTGATAATCTGAGTTCAATCCCCAGAACCTACATGTTCCCACAAGGAGATAACCAAATCCCACAAGTTTTCCTCTGACTTTTACATGCATGCCATGGTGGTATACGTGCATGCACTGAAACCCACCCCTCCCACACATATATGCAGATAATTTTTTTTTTAAGTAGGTAGTATTTGTTGTGATTGTGTGACTTTCCTGGATCATTAAAATGGTAGAATGTTTTAAAAACAGTCCATTTTGGAGGGGCTGAGATTGAGATAGGGTTTTACTATGTAACTTTAGCTGGCCAAGAACTCAGAGATCCACCAACTTCTGCCTCCTGAGTGCTGGAGTTAAAGGTATACACTACCGTGCCTGCCCTTAAAGCAGTATAGTTTTTAAAAGGAACAAAAAATGACAGATTTACTGAAAGCATAACACTATTTTGAAATTTTTAAAAAAATATCCAAAATGTAAGTGTTTTAATTAGGGCTGGTGAGGTGGCTCAATGGATAAAGCTCCTATGAGTTTGAGAGTCTCCCATCCATGGCAAGCATGAGTTACCAAACTAGCATAGTGCACATTTCCTGTTCCAAGGCAGTGGTAGACACAGCTATCACTGTTTTCATCACTGGTTACATTCTGTATGGTGTGATTCCAAATTAAGTTTGTGCCCTTGGCAGTTATTCTCACTCAAGATGTTCATCTACTCCGTTTATGTACTGTAGTCTATTTGGCTTATTGACATTTGCTTAATTCAGAATGTAGTTAGTCTATTGTTGAGTCATGTTTTCTTCTCTTGAATCTCATTCTAAGAAGAAATAAGGCTACAAGTAACTTCTGTGATTCTGTGGCCATATATATAATCTTTTAAAATTACATTTTTTATTATTTTGGGGGATGGGCACATGCCAGGGCACCTGTGTGGAGGTCAGAGGACAGCTTGCCAAGAGTTGATTATCTCCTCCTATCATGTGGGTTCTGGGGATTGAACTCAAGTAATCAGACTATATGGTAAGTGCCTTTACCCATCTCACCAGCTCTACAAAGCTAGACATAATGCAAACTAACAGCGTTAATTATTGTTAAACTAATAACACCTAGTAGAGGTGGGAAGGTTGTTTTCTGGAGTGGTTCTTTACTTTGAGTCACTGATGCTGCTTACAGATATTTTTCAAAACCCATTAGGTTAAATACTCAAATGAGTTTAAATCATTCAAAGTATTACAACTTACTGTCCTTAATTTTTTGCTAGTTATTAGCAAATACATGTATAACACATTTGCATTCAGAATCATCCCTCATAACGATTTCCATGACAGGAAAATAGTAACTTAGAATTCATATCAATTTCTTTTAGGCCTACCTCTGTAACTAAAGGACATAGCTTGATTGCTTTTGCCATTTCTAAGAAGTACTTGATTGTTTATCTGCTTTTTCCCATAGAACCAAACTATAATTCCTTAGTATTCCATTGACTTGTTGAATATAATTCTTATATAGTTTTACAAAATAGGACTAAAATTTAAAAGTGAAGACCACAGAAAGAGAATTCAGAAATAACTTACAGAAGACTTCTCCAATTGTTAGGTCTGTTTGGTAATGGGATTGATAGCTTGAGGAGGTATACTGTGGCTTTAACCATGGCTGTAGGTAAAGAAGCCACTTCTGCTTTGAGAATAAAACTGAGTTTTAAGGCTCCTTCTTGACTCACCTTTGAATCTTGATTTTGTTTCCCCCCACTGTAAGAAAAGAATGCAGATGGTTAACTGAAAACTAACATTAATGGTACTTAAGACCCATGTTCTTAGATAAGTTATAAAGACAAAAGGTTTATTTTGTCTCACAGTTTTGGAGATTTTTGTCCTTGAACGGTGGGCCCCTGGATTCTTCCAAAGTGGGCTGTCGGGCAGAACCTCTCTTCTCATGGCCAGGAAGCAAAGGAGAAGGGAAGAGGTGGTCCCATACTCTCCATTCCAGGGCATACTTCCAGTTAGCTCACTTCTTCTACTAGGCTCCCACCCCCCAGTAGTACCTACGGTCAAGCCTCTAGCACATGGAATATTCAAGATCCACACTGTAATGGTCACCAACGGCACCTGTCAGCAGAGCCAACCCCTCTCTGAACATGTTTTTTATGTTTAATTTCAAGAGCTCCTGCCATTCCCGTGCGTGTGTGTGTGTGTGTGTGTGTGTATTTGACAACAAGCTGCAGTCCTTATTCTTTCAAATTGATGCCAATGCAAACATTTTACATGCAATCATACTTTGATAATTATATTTTTCTCAATCAAATATAGCTTATTTTAGATGAGTATTTCAACATGTTGACAGGTTTCTTTTTAATATAATCAGTGCTCTGGAATTTTGATTCTTTAGTTCCGTGTCCTAGTATGAGAAACAATAAACCAACTAAAAACTAGGTGACAAGACCTAGCTGGTTTCAGAAGAATTACTATAGCGCCTTCTTCATGCTTAAACATAATCCCCTGCTGTTTCCCACTCAACCTTGTTTACATGAAATATTTTGTTTTAAAACCTTTCTAATTATGTGGATCCTTTTATTTTTATGACAAAAATAGTAATATAATGCTTAATTTAAAAATCATTTCAGATTAAAATTTAGAGCTCTAAGGAGGGGAAAATAGAAAGTGAGATAGGGAAGGACCAGTTTTGGAGAATATAGAGAATGAGCTTTTATAAAGCCTGACTAGAGGTGAAAGTGTAAAATAAAAATAATAGTGGGGAGAAGCGTATTAGTATACGCACTTGACAGGCCAGTGATGGAAAGCTGCGGAACTCTCACAAATTCTTGTTTTCCCAGAGAACCAACTGGGTCCTTTATACATGCTCGGGAGATTAAAAAGCCTTCACAGATAACTAATGTGACTACTTTTTATGAGTATTAGCACTCCATAAGCACAGTGAGAGGAATGGTTATGGAACAGTGAATTAATGTTGATTAAGTTATTATATAGAAAGAGCAATGTTTGGGAAATTGCTGGGTCTTTGTTGTAGTCAAGTATGTTAAATAAAGGAATTTTTAAATCTCTTCTGAAACAAAATTATACATACACATATATAACGGATATGATACAATAAAACACATTTACTTATTTTAGCTTCATGTAGGGTGTTTTAAATAATTGCTAAAAACTTTTAAAGTCTTATTTTTGTTACAATAACCAGTTGAAGCTATCCACAATAAGAAGGTACTAAAATATAGATAATTGAATTCTACCAGCAATTCAAAAACCAATACCCTGAACTCATTCTCCAGAAAAATTCTTCCAAAGCTACTAAATGTGCCAAAACTCAAGTACTTTTTGCAGCATTCAGGTTAAGTGTGGTTATTCTGAAGGAACCACCAGTCTCCAGATTCCAGGGCTTCTAAAAGACAATCATTTATTGCTATATTTTCAAGATCTGCTGAAAGCCTTGGCAGTGCCCTAGGGCAACTTTCTGCTAACTCCAAATTACACACAGTGCATGCTTCTACAGTCACTGGAACCTGCAAAAGAGTTGAGAATTTAGCTTCTGCCATTCAGTACACCTTTAAGTGTCTTCTCTTCTCAAGTTTGATTAGTTCAAGCCAGTGTCATAGCTTCAAGAGCATGAAAAAATATAATGTAAGTCACCAGAAAGAGAAGGGACTATATATCAGTAAAGAGTATGTGTTAACTGGGCTTCTTTGTCAATCCTTGTTGTAACATATACCTATTTTCGTAACACAGTTCACACACACAGAGAGAGAACAGCTAGAAAATTGAATTATCTCCCTATTGAACTCACAAGTTATCTACCAATTTCCTTCGTAGAACTTTTAGAAAGCTCTCATCTGACTAGAACTGGACTTCAGCAACTGTTCCTGAGTTGGAATTAAGGAGAACATCACTTTCTTATATTTCACTTGTGTTACTGGGGATTGCTCTCTGGACTGTGTACTTCCAGGTCCTTGATGTCTTACTTAAAGAACTGAATGAAAAAGTACACACAGATTGCAAATTGGCAAGGAGTTCAGAAAAGCAAAGTGATAGTACTCTTCAGATATACTGCAGATGAGCAGTGGGCTCTGTGAACCAGAGTATCAAAGGCCACAGTTACTGTTCCCAGCTTAATTTTTTGATATCCAGGAGGAACAGTTGATTACTGATTACTAAAGGGTGGGTGACAGGCTTGGATTATGTAACCCTTTACTCAGTATACATGTCCCCATGAAGCATCTGATTTTAATCATATACATGCCCAATTATGCATAGGTAATTAAGGATGGACTTGATCAAGACACCTTATATTGCTTGTATGACATTCTCAAACAGCAACAAAGCCAGAAACGTTAAAAACGCCCATCAAATGACTGCATTGTTAGTAGTATTATTTACTTATGTAGACTGTTTCTGCCACTTTCCATGAGCTATCTCGGTTTATCCTTGCAGTCACTCGGGTAGGAATTACTATTCCTTTCATTCTATCAGTAAGGAAACTGAGGCTCTGAGTGTTGTTAAAATTATTCAGTAATCGATGTCATAAAGCATGCTATGGAAGACTTTACTCAGAACCATATGTGAAGGGCCTCCTGCAGCAGTGTGGTGTTTTACAGGAGAGAAAATGAGTTTCAACCAGAATACAGCAGGGCAAGGCAGTGAGAATTGTAGGCAAAGAGGCTAGGTCAATGGGTAGAAAATGACTGACAGAAAATGGGTAAGGAAATTCTAGCAAAATAAACCCAAGAGAATCCTTGTTGAAGTGAGGCCTGGGTAATGGATTACACATCACCTAGAGTAGAGTTTGAAGATCCTGATTAGATAATGGAATGAATGCATATTGAAGGTGGGGACATTTTCCAGACTGTCTTAGCAGGGATGGAGCCATTTACAGTAAGTGCACAAAGGAACCCAGGACGAAGTTCAGGAAACTGACTAAAGTTTGATCAAGGTAGATTGTGTCTGGTAATTTCTCCAAGGTCATCTCTAATGGGCAGCCTTTTAGTTTCTGTTTTTCTGTTCTTTACTGACTGCCATAGGAGAGAGCATACATTAACCTAATTATAGCTTACATTTATTTAGCATTTGTAAATTAAAGACTTTGTTCTAAGTGTTTTAAAAGTATTAACTTATATAATCCCCATAACCATCTTGTGTGGCACAGTTATTTCTGTTTTTAGATGAGCAAGCTCCTAGAGTTAAGCCACCTTATGGTGTCAGCAGCCCTGAGGGGTGGGCGTAGAAAGGCAGCAGCCAGCTTAAGAGCTACACTATATTTTAAGTACAGGAAAGATCACTGGTCTGTGAGTGAAGGAATGTGATTCATAGTCTAGTCTCCCACAGCTGAACCCTGAGGAAAATGCTTTTAACATCTCAGGAACTCCATGACCTCATAGAAGAAAGGAAAGCATCTGTTTGTAGAAAATGCTGAGGACATTTGTAGGTAAATCCTGAGATCCTTCTTTCACTAGCATTTTAGAATTTCAGAGATGATAAGGGCTCTTCAAACCTGCTCCTTCTGAAATTCTTCAGCAGAAGACAGCCTCGGCCTTTCACAGCTACATCTTCTGCGACTTCCGAGCTTGTATTCAGAAGATGCTCAGCTGCTGCAGCTTAATACATACTTCCTGCCACATCAGGTGCCTGTACACCTCTGTGGGACAAGACTTCCCCATGTGTGTTGACACTATTTCTACAAGGATATCATATGAACCAATTGCTTTTATGGGTAGAACCACATAAGAAAACAAAACTTCCTAAAAACAGATAGTGTGGATACATGTACACATGCATTTAGGATATTATGTGCATGTATGTGTCATCTGTTACAAAGAAAAATGACACTAAAAGATAAAGACACATCTTTTCTCAGAAAAAAATCACATGGTTATACCCTGCCTGGTTAAAGATCTGTTACACAGATTTGAGATGAAGTATTTAATGTATATAAGTTTTATAGTATTTCACAAAACAAACATTTAGGCATTGTTTTTCTGGTATTGGTATTCGAAATATGCTTTGCTTCTCTTGCTTTGAACCAAATACAGTTTATCTAACACATTTTAAAACAAAGAAATGTATGAGGCTGGAGATAATAGTTGAGTGGTTAAAAGCAGTTACTGCTGGAGAAAACCCAGGTTCAGTTCCTGGTACCCACATCAGGTGGTTTACAACTGTCTGTGGCTCCAATTCCATGGGATCTTATGCCCTCTGGCTTCTCTATGCATATGGTGCACATAAACTCATCCAGGTATACACACATACACATAGATAAAAATAAATTAATAAAGTAAATTGTGGCTGGAAAGATGGCTCAGCGATTAAAAGCATGTGCTGCCCTTGCAGAGGACTCAAGTTTGGTTCCTCACACTGGTGTTTGGTGACTCACAACCACCTGTAACTCAAGCTCCAGGGGATGACACCCTCTTCTCGCTTTCATTAGGCACCTGCATTAATGTGCACAAACCCCCTCACAGACAGACAGACAGACACACACACATACACACACAATTAAAAATAGAATAAATCATTTTTGAAAAAGAGAGAAAATGTAAAATAAAGTTTTAGAAAGTGTTTTAGGTCCTTATTCTTCTGGACACATGACATATTTTATGACTGTTTTCCAGGAGCTCTCCAGATAGATTTCTATAATCTTATCTTTTCCCTTGCGTACATAGCAAATGCTTCTTGCCATGATCTGCTTTCTTCTTTGTCTACTTTCCTCACTAAAGTGCCCCCACCCCAGTTCCCTTGATTTCCTGCCTCCAGCTAATCACATACATAGGTGCTCACACACACATTAAATATCATCCAAATCCCTTGCTACTTTGATGCGGAATCTTAAAAATTACTAAGTTAAAATACATATGAGATACCATGAGTATATTCAAATTTCAGATACACAAGGATGGAAATTTTAAAAAGATCCTTTTCACCCATGTTCACACATTAAAAGAATCCAAAGTTAGCCTGAATTTTATTTTCACAAAAGACATTTGGATTACCTAAGCTTTGTCTTAATAATCCCATGATATTCATGAGATCCTTCTCTATCCATACAAATTGTTATCAGGTGTATGTATGCTGTTTCCTTGCTCTGTTGTGCACAGTTAGGATTGGAGGCTATGTGTTTTCTATGGATTCTAGGATCCCTAGACTTATTTTTGAATTCCTATACTACTATTTCTGAGAACCTACATTGTTGAATTTTCTCAAACTCCCAAAAGCAGGGTTTCAGTAACACTCCAAGTTATTTTGAGAGAGAAGTGGTAAATATTTGTAGTTTTCAGAGCTACTCATATCAAGTGTGATCTTCCTCTCCTTCAAGCAGCTTTCATACAAATGCTGTATCCTTGAAAGATAAAGAGAGAGGGGAAGGGAGGGGAAAGAAAAGGAGAGGAAAGGGGAGGGGAGGGGAGGGGAGGGGAGAAGCCACAGCAAAGCACTGTGCCCCTTTCTTAGTACACAAATGGGGCTCATTCTCTTTGATGTGCTACCCACTCTGGGTCTCTTAGGAAATCAGCTGTCTTTAGTCCAAGATGTTTCTTTTCCACAAACAGACAAGGTCGGTTTCTGAACCTGCATCTGCTGCTCATCATCACATGAGCAGTCTCCTCATGTGATAACATTTAGACTCTCCCATTTTCTGACATCGTGTAATGTTCAGGTGGTGGGGTGCTTTCACGCCTTCTGGATCTTTCACCTGTAAAGCATAAAACCCTTTCTTTCAGAGCCTGGCATTCCCGGGCCTTCTAGCCCTCCTTCATGGACCTCACAGCTATTTCAGTGTCTCTAGTGGGGGCTATTTTCCTCACAAACCAGGGATTTCACACCTGTCTTCTCTTCAAGCCCAGTCATTTCCCCAGCTGCCCGCCTCTGTAGTTCAGGCTCTTTTCCAGCCCAGTTGCATTTTTTTCGCTTGCCTTTGTACCATTATATCCCTGGATGGAATTTAATCTCCTCCTGTATTCACACTGAGATCCTTTTCACACTTGAGTCTTGCAAACATTTATGTACTAAAGAGCCTGCAATTGTTATTTCTTCATTTTTTCACATGCCTTCAGCTCCTGCAGGTTGATTTAAGTCCATTGGTGTTTTGGTTTTGGTTTTGTTCCCTTTTTTTGTTCTTGGTGACCATGCATTGTGCTGTAAGGTTACTTCTATAAATTCAAACAAAACTGTCTTTTACTTAAAAATTTTCTAAGTGGTAGCCCCTGAAAGTTGGTTTTTGTTTGCTTTTAATTATGGGTGTTTCTGTCTCTTGATTTCTGCTATACTTCAGATCTGAAATGTTCTTCTGAGGCTCATATGTTAAATGTTTGGTCACCAAGGACCGTGGAGAAGTGGGGAACTTGAGGAAGGTGGGTCCTTGTGCAGGGAAATTAGGTCTTTGGTGGTATGCCATGGAAAAGATATTTAGGACTTTTGCCTCCCTCCCCTCTCATCTGTCCCTTTGCTTCCTAACATGAAGTAAGTGATGTCTTCTCCCTGGTCATTATGTACTCCCTGCCACAGGCTCAAAGCGATGGGAAAGTGACCATGCACTGAGGCCTCTGAAATCAGGATCCAGATAAACTTTTCCTTTTTTATAACCGAGTCTGTCAGTTATTTGTTACATTATAGAAAGCTGGCTAACAGGCCTTCTGTACCATAATCTTCCTCCAGAAGGAAAAATTGTCTGAGGTCTGTATTTTACTTATATCAGGAAAATATAATTTAATTAAACTTAAGACCCCAAGAAAAATACAAGTAATCACTGACTAGTTATGTTTAAGGGAGAGCTTACATGGCTTATAGAATAGTAACCATTAGGCAAACAGGAACTTTTCTGTATTTCATTTTGTTTATTATTATTTATTTTTATATTTATGAATCTATTTCCTACATGTGTGTAAGTGCACTCCTGTTGTGCTATGCCCAAGGAGTGAGAAGGAGTTGGATTCTCCTGGAACTGGAGTTGTGGACGCTTATTAGCCGCCAAGTTGGTGCTGGGAACTTGGGTCCTCTGCAAGAACAGTCAGTGCTCTTAACCATGGAGCCATCTCTCTAGCCCCTGCGTTTCATTTTCTAACTTTTGTTTTATACTCTCCGTAGAAATGTAGATTGTTAGCAAGGGAAATGATTCCTGCACCATGCCACCTCTTAGGAATGATCTTTGTAGTAAGGCTTCGCTAGTTTACTTGCTTGCTTGCTTTTAAATGGCATAATTAATTAGCCACATAAACAATCTTAATAGATTATCTTTTTCCAGTGTTAATAAATTGAGGGTCAACAGTTTGCTTTGAAATTGCTTAAGCTTACTTGCTGTACGTGAAGTTAGCACAAACCAAAACTGCTACATAGAATAGAGTTGATTTTTAAGGAATCAAACATTTTTCTGATACTACTAACTTCTTATGCAAGTACCTAATTTTTCTCAAATTTAATGTAAATATAGATATAGAATATTTGAAAGCAAGAAGGAACTTAAATACTGGATTAAATATGAGATTTAGCTAGGCTCAGATTTAGTGATCTTGAGAAAGGAATTGAATTTCGGTTCTTACTTTAGCCTGTAGAGTTTTACCCTTTCACCCAAGTAAGTCATCAGTGGCTGGTTTAGGCATATCCTCTTTAAGAGCTCATCCTTTCACAAGGCAGCATGTGTTAGTGTGATAGGTAATACTTTGTCCTTATGGTGTAAGGGATAATACTGTGCTTGTTACAGAAAGGACAACTTTCATCTTCTCTGAGAGTGTTTGCATGTAGGATGTAATTCTATTAGCAGATAAACCTTGGAATGGAAAGCTTAGTCTGTGTAAAAATCTAGAGATAAAGTGGTGTGGGTGGCTCATTGATATGATGGGTATGAGGAGGAAGTGCGGAGGAACCAGCAACAGTTGCATAGCATTCTGATGTCAGAGTGTGCAGCGCACCCAGGAATGCACAACCTCCTGCTTTGTTCCCTGTAAATGGCTCGGATTCATGACTGGGAGCATCTCAGAATTGCAAGTGGGTGTCTAGCTTACCCATAAATAACTTTCTATCTCTTTGCTCATCTGTCCACTCTAATTAGATACCATGCTTTGCATACATATTAAAACTTAAATGAGCTTTCACTGTCTGGTGTATTTTAATGTGAGAACTGAGACTATATACCAAGATAAGAAATTTCATTAAAATCTGTCTTATCAAATTTCACTCTAAAAATTAAAATTTAGAGTGTCTACTCAGCAGAAATAATGAATTTATTTACCCCTGAGAAGAAGGAACACAGCCTTCCTTTTGGATAAGGTGTTTTCAACAACCGACCTTTGATAATTCTGTGATAACTTCAGGAAAATACCATGTTATTTTATGGAACAAAAAAAAAATATCTACTGTTCTTCTATTGTGAAAAGAAATCTTGTAATATAAGCCTTTATTTCAAAAGATTTCCACTTTTTTCATTTCTTCTTTAGCTGTTTCATTATAATCTTTAATATCTTGAGTTAAAGAATTAGACATTGCATTTTAAGATATTATTAACTCTTCATGGCATCAGCAAGAAAACCAAGAGAGAATGCTTTCCAAACTAATTTTTGAAATTTTTTATTATTTTTACTTTGTATGTGTGAGTGTTTTGCCTCTGTGTGTGTGTGTGTGTGTGTGTGTGTGTGTGTGTAAGTGTGCCCATCTAAGTTTTGGTGTGTTAAGCCTACAACAGACAGCAGTTCTGTGTTTACCCAGGGTTGGGACTGATGAAAACCTCTGAGTCTCATAACTACCCCTAAAAAGCCCTTTGATCGCCTTCCAGAGGCTGTAGCCCAGGTAGGTGGCAACATCACTTAGGTCATAGTTTCTGTCTTGACCAAATGAAGACAAAGCAGAGCACATGGGACAGTGGCCAGAACTAAGCGTTGCTAGTCTTCCCTCCAGTTTTCTGCCATCTCCGTTTCATGTTGTGTCCATCTTTCTGCATATCGGTCCCCATCTGCAGCCTATATCTAGGAAGCAACCAGATATACCCCATATAAGCAGTTTCATATTGTGGTTAAAGGCACAGACTTAGAATTTACATCAGTATGAATTTGACTCTTAATCGTACAAACTGGAAAACATCGCTTGGTCATTCTGAGCTTCAGTTTCTTTGGCTATAATCTGAAGTTGTATTGGAAAGGACCAGAATAAGAGAAGAATCCTTTGCCGTTCCTTAGGAATTACAAGAGTGCATTTAGGAAAACTAAGCATCGTGAGGCCTGTCTTGGTCTGACCATAGGGGTTTTACTGAACCAATGTTTGTGTTCTCTTTTCTACCTGCTTTTGTTTTAACAACACCATGGAGTACAAAACATTGAGAACTGGGTTTTGTCTTTCTGTCTATGTGTTTGTTTTGTTTTTATGGTTTCTTTTCATTGCATGAAACATTTTAACCCATATCCTATTTTTGTAGGCAGCAATTCAGAATTCAGAGTTCCCAGTCCCAGCTAGCACAGGTTTCCTAACCATCTAGTACCCAAGTCATCAGTGGGAATCCTTGAATAAAAGAAGGATCCTTTGTGTTAAAAGCACCCTGATAGATTTATTGAGTGCTGCTTCATGATAGCACCATGTGAGTCTTGAGAGAGTGTCTGCCAGTCTCTTACAGAGGTGGCAGGAGAGGCTTGATGGACTAGAACACCCAGAGAGTACACAAGAACAGATCTTAGCCTGCTAGACATTGAAAAAGAAGGACTGTATTCAGAGAAGTCTCAAGTTTTAGAGAATCCAGTCCACATAGACTTTACACAGTTAATGTGTATTATGAGATGATAGTGTACAGTGAGTGTGGTTGACTTCAGATACCAGAGAACCAAGAATTAACTAAAAGATAAGTTAAAAAAAAATCCAAACTTAGTGACATGGCATTAGCATTTGGAGGATATGTTATAGACTTTTCAGAATCCCTACATTCTTAAATACCTCTGTATTTATAAAACCATATGTAGAAATTGAAAATAAAAAACAAGGATGCACATCGAGTGGTCCATAGGCTTGGTAGCTAGCTAAATGATTAGCTCCTAGTTTACATTCTAAATTGTTTTAGCAGAATTACAAATTGTCTTCTGTGAACATAACTTTTACATTCACTCATGAACTCTGGCAGCTAGTGATGGTGAGTCTCTTAAGATGCTAAGGGTCCACTGTAAGAGAAGACATTCATATGAAAGGTTTTCCCATTTGTGTAATTATGGAGAGCATATCAATTATGTATTTTGTTGACCAAGTGCATGATTAATGCCGTAGATGCTGCTTAATTAGAGGTGTTGCTCCTGCGGTGTTACCAACTTCTCATCTAACAATAAAAAGGTGAAAGAGAAACCAACCTTTGGCAAACAGTTTATTTGGATTTTTGGTTTGTTTGAAGCAGGGTCTTACTTTGATGTCTATGCTGTCCTTGATTCCTTGGCTCAAGTCATTCTTCTGCTCTCAAGTAGCTGGGATTGCAGGTGTATCCCATCACCTCCAGCTAGGTTCAGAGACTGAATGTTTAATGAATTATTTCAGATAAGATTATATCATATGCCTTGAGGAATCTGTACATTATGAATTATATATAGTGGTCAGTTCTTTATATATTTCTCTGTACAAGTTATCAACTCAGTCACTAATAACAGTTGGATTCTTTAGCAGAGAAGTTTCTGATACAGAAACAAAGTTATAATTGAGACTTTTCAGCCTACTTCGTCTTCCACTCAAGTTTCTCCTAAGTGGAATAACTGATAAAATGGAAATTAAAGTTTCTAAAAAGTCAGCTCTGTGGAAGTACAGTTCATGTAACAGTGCCATGTTTTAAATTTTCATAAGCTGTGCCAAATGCATGCCTTGATATAACTGCCGCCCCAATCAAAACCTTTTCAGTGATATGAAAAATTTCTTATGTACACTGTTCATCATCACCTTCCTCACATACATCTGCTTCTCTATGAGCAAGCACGAATGTGATTTCTGTTATAGTATACTAGTATACCTTTTGTCAAGAGCTACTCATGAAAGAAATTAACAGTGTGTGCTTTTATATCCAGTACTCTTGGTCAATATAATGTTTCTGAGATTCATATTAAATGAATATATTTACTTTTATTGCTGAGTAGTATGTGCAAATATACAGACTTTTAAGTTCATTTCATTGTTGAGGACTGCTTTGGTTGAAGGTTTGAAGTACTCTAGATTAGCTCCTTAGCTGATTTTCTTACAGTGTCTTTGCTAGACTGGGAACTAGATGTTGCTAATCTAACAAGGAGAGTTGAAGTGTTTTATTTGTTTTCATTTGTTAAGGGAAGTCCCGAGTGGTATTAGTCCTTCTTTGAATGTTTGGCTAGGAGTTTCTTTGTGGAAAGGATTTTAATTGTATTTTTGAAGACATTTGTTCATTTAATCTAGATTGTTGAAATATTAGCATCAAGTTGTTTATAACACAATTTTGTAAATTTTTATCGAATAATTTTGCATATTTCATATAGAACATCTTCCATTTCCACAGTTCTGTACGGGGTTTTTGTCTGAATGAGTTGTGTGGGTCTTTTGCATGCCATAACATGATTTTTCACCTTTTAATTTATGTGGAATCAGCAGCGATGTTGCCTTTCGTTTCTATATTGCTTTGTGTGTGTGTGTGTTCTCTGTTTTGCTTGCTAGGAGGTTTCCTACTTTACAATTTTATTTTCAAGGAGCCTTTTTATTATTTCATTAATTCTCTCAAATGTTTGTCCATTGTCATTGATTTTCTACCATTATTTTTTTTCCTTTAGATTTAACTTGATCTTATTTTCCCAAGAAGTAGTTTAGATTATTAATCTGAGACCTTTCTCCTATAGGCATATGAATTGTTTAGTATAAGCGTTTATAGTGTAAGCAATTCTTTGAAGTCCCACAAAATTTGATCATTTTATTATATTAAATTGAGAGTAAGGGTGTGGGGGCTGACTCATTTCACAATACTGTGAATGCAGAGACCTGAGTTTGATCCACAGAAATCACATAACATGCCCAACATGATGATATGCACAAGCAATCCCAGTGCTGGGGAGATGAAGAGGGACTCTCTGGTGAGCCAGCCTAGACCAATTGATGAGCTTCAGGATTATGAGAGACACTGTCTTCAAAGAAGGTGGACAGAGTTCCTGAAGACATTGCTTGAGCATGCATACCCTCACATAAGTAAACATATATAAACATACATGCATAAAAAACTGTGGAATATGTTCTAGCTTCCCTTACTGCTTCTTCTTAATAAATGACTTACTTAGAAGTATGCTTTAAATTTATAAACATTGGAAAACTTTTCAAATAGTTTTTATTCTTGACCTCATTAATTCTCTAGTGAGAAGTAATGTCTAGAAAATGTCTGTAGAATTTCATTCCCTCTGAAATCTTTTAAACCTAGCAGATAATCTGTTTTAATGAACTGATGTAAATGCCATTCTGCCGTGGTTCACTGTAGTGTTTTGCAAATGCCAGTTAGGTCAGGGTGGTTGATAACGGTCAGGTCTTTCAAGTAGCATATGGATTTTCCTCTTCCATTTTATTTATTTGATGAGAACAGAGTATTTGTTCCAACTAAATATGTGAATTGTATCTATGTCCCCTTTTAGTTCCATCAGTGAAACTCTCTCCTGTTGGGTACACACACATTGAGGATTGTTCTGTTATCTCTTCTTTATACACTGATCCTTTTTTAATATTTTAGTTTTTGGAAGTTTTATGTATTTATGTATATAGTGAGTTTTAGTCCTTTTCACCCCCATTATCTTCTCTCATCCCCTGACCTCCTCCTATTAAATTTTTTCTTCCTAACAAGTTGTTCTCCTACTTTTACCTCTTCCTCTCTTCCCTCTCTCCCTCCTTCCCTTCCTCCTCCCTAACCCCCTCTGTGCATGTGTTTGCATGTGTGTGTGTGTGTGTGTGTGTGTGCCCAGTGATTCTAAGTAGAGTCGCTACATGAGCATGTCAGAGGTTATCAACTGGAGCATGGAAACCTACTCAGTGGCTACACCATTGCAGAAAGGGACACCACTTTCCTCAGCTCTATTAACTGTCTGTAGTCAGCAAGGAGGGGCCTCATGAATCTTCCCCACTTCCATGAGGGGTCCAGTCTTGTGTGGGTATTTGTGAGTCACCTCAGCTGCAGTGACTTCATGAGTGTCATGTCATCCACCATCTCATATCCAGAAGATACTATATTGCAAACTCTGGCTCTTAACACCCCCCACGTGCACCTTCTGTGACATTCCCTGAGTCTTGGGACAGGGACTGGGGTGCTATAAATGTCTTGTTTGAGATCAAGCATTCCATACTCCCTTATTCTCTATACTTGGACCAGTTGTGAATCTCTGTGTTAACCAAGTTACTGCAAAAAGAAGCTACTCCAATGTAGGCTGAGAGCACACTAATATAAGATTAGAAGGAGAAAGACTTCGAAGGCAGCTTGGACTTAGCCACACAGTAGCCATAGGTTGTCCCTAGGACCTAGGACCTCCCCAACAAAGGTTCTTGGCCAGGTTTACAGACAAGTTCCTTCCTGTAGAGTGGGCTTAAATCCAACCTGAAAGTTCTTGGCTAGCTTCATGGCATTCATGCCACTGTGAGAGCTAGCCAACAGAGAGGAAGCTTCCACCTCAGTACAAGCTTGATTTCTCTGTCTCCTATGACCAGAGAATGTAGTCTTTACCAATAGTCTTACCATCAAGTTCTGATAGGCAACTGAGGGCAGTGACAGTAGCCTGTATTGTTTGGGGAAGCTCTGGAGCCTCTCTGGTCAACAACTCATAGGAAGAATCCCACACCTGTCACTAGCATTTTTGTTTAATAACCTATGACTTCTAGGAGGAGCATTATTCTGTTAATACTGGTCATTTTATCTTCTATGAAAAGTTCTCTTTTAGCTCCAGTAATTTTCCTTGTCCTGAAGTCACTTTTCCTGAAGTCACTTTTTCAGTTTCTAAATTTTTCCATTGCTTTTCCAGTGGCTTCTGTATTATGATATCTACCTTTCTATCCTTTTGCTTTGTGGGACCAAGGGAGGGGAGGGTTGAAACAAGATATTATTTTGTACCCCAGGCTTTCTTGAACTTGCAACAGTCCTCTGATCTCAGCTGTTCAAGTGCCGAGATTACAAGTGTGAGCCACCACCCGTGCCTTCCTTTGGCTTTTAACCTCTTTTTATCCCTTATGAATTTCATAGAAATCCTATGCAGTTGGATGCTGTTCATTGACTCATTCTGAAAGTTCTTGCCTTTAGTTGTCTGTGTATTCTGTTCTCATTTATTTACTGCCCTGTTGGGTTTAAGTATACCTACATTATTATTGGTTTTCAATTTGCTCTATTGACCCTTTATGCCACCACTGCTTTCCTGCCTTCTGTTTTATTACCTGAGTCATTTGCTGTTAACATCTCCGTTGAATTATGATTTATATTTCCTTGGTTCTACTCTTTTATCTCTCCTTCAGCACACTTACTTTTAACTTACCATGCTCTAATATGACATTGCACTATTTCATTTATAATATATAAATTTAAAATTTGCTCCAGTTTCCAGTTTCTCCTTTACTCTTAATATGTTTTATTTTCTATATGTTATGAACTTGACAATCCAAGCTTACTATTTTTCTCTTAAACAGCAGTAGCAGGAATACTAGACTCACTCGGCTTAAGAAAACCCCAGAAAACATGGGCAAGTCATACTGAAACTATATTTCTCATCCAATTTTTGTCTACACCTAAAACTGAAGTAAGAAGTTTAGTTTATTAATTTATGAGTTAAATCGGTGTATTTCAGCATTGTAGAACTCACAGGCCCCCCTGAGGTATAGTGATTTGATGTTGAAAATTTGGAGGCACTTTCTTGTTTAGGTCTAGAAATCTCTTCCTTTATCTTGCTCTGGTCTAGAAACTCTTGTCCTTTACTCTCAAGTGTACCACTCTGGCTAATTTTTTTATTTCCTGCCATGAAGAAAATGTAGCAATTCTGTTATTACTCATAAATCAGGTGGTTCTTTGAAATGTTTGTACTGAAAGAAAATAGAGATTTTCACCTCTGGGGTTCCCTAGCACTGTCAAGTCTAATGCTGATATTGTTGCTCATGACACCACATCCTTGGCTTTCAGGGAATTGTTACTGTGTTTTCATTGTTGACAAATACAAGACTTATCCACACATGTTCAGGAACTAGCCAGTGATGACATATTTTCTGGTCGTGTTACATTGTAACATGAAATTTTACAGAGTAAATGTGGAATTGCACATCTTCTAGTGCACCTCTCTTAAGCTCCTGTGACCATAATCAGTGTGCCCTTACACCTCTCTTCTTTTGTAGGGTTGACCACACCTTTTTTCTCCATATACACTGTCTACAATGGGAGATACGGGCAAAGGCCATAAGGGTGGGCAGCCTCTATTACTGCCACCTGAACTGTGCTCTGAAATTCTTTCCTAGTTTTTTTTTTTCCTCCTCAAGATTAGACTATCTTAAATAAAGAGAAATAATCACCCTAAATTACTAGTTATGCTTCATTTGGTAGACTTTGTTCCTTTCTGGAAACTGAGTTTCCTCAGAGAATCACCTAAGTTGATTTTTCCTCCTATAATAGTATCAGACAGAGAAACTGAACCAGACTATTAGACTACCAGACTATATGGAACAGAGTTTTCTTGATGCTGATATAAAAAGGTTGTGGATTATAATGGCTTTTACTGATTCATTCTTCTAAAGCACAATACAACTAGGTTTTATTATAACATAGAAAACACCAGAAGTAGCACAAATAAAGTTATTAATGAAATCTTTTATTAAACCATCCAGGTACCTCTTGAGGAAAGACAGATTAACCCAAGTGATTTAGAAAATCTATACCCACATTTTCTGTAGAGATACAAAACTCCCTGTGGTCTTAACACAGTAGACTCAGTTATCAGTGACACAGAATCATGTCTTAATTATCTGTATAAAATAGAAAAGAAATATGTACAGGATCATCTTAAACAACAAGGAAGCCAAAAAATGCTAACTTTACCTTAAAATATTTGTTTTCAATTATGTTTTTCTTGGATCAAGACCAAAGACCTCATAATTTGTGAGGCCAAGCAAAAGCGAGCGTTGATATGGTAATGTTAGAGTGCCTAGACTGCAGTAAGAGACTTACCTTTTTGTGGATGAATGTGCCCTCCAGGAACCAGCCAGTGTACACATTGCTGGCCTGGCATGCAGTCCCCTTCCAGGGTGAAGGGCAGTCACAGGGACTGGATGGGATGGTAACTGATACCTGGGCAAAAGGAGAGGGGAATGGCATCCAAGAAGCAAATCAAAGGCTGAGGGCAGAGACTCCTCATCCCCAAGCATGCTCCTTTATCCTCTTAAGCCATTACAGGATATAAATTCATATTAAATTGAGAAACCTTGGATGACAGCTGCAGAATATTGAATTCCAAGGACCCCATGTGACTAGTCATAGGTCCCTTAAGCTGACCTGCCTTGGATTTTTAGCAGTGTGTATTGTCAATGTCAGTATTGTCAATGTGAAAATGTATGTATTGTCAATGTGAAAAATACCCTAGCATGATGTTGCATTATGGTAGGGGAAATGAAATTTTCACAGATAATTTATAATGTGGATAACTTTGACATAGGAAGTCAAGAATCAATAAGAGTTTCGATTCTAATCAGTTCATTACTGACTTATTACAGAAGCCAAGCTAGGACATACCAATGAAGGAAAACTGTCCTCACCTGTTTAGGTTCAAAAAAAATGCCATAAACTAGGTAGCTCATCAATACCAGGAATTCATTTCACCTGGTTTTGGAGGGTGAGACATGCAAGATCAGTAGTACACCAGCAGATCTAGTGCATGGTGAAAGCCCGCTTCCTAATGTGGCCATCTTCTCACTGTAAGTTCTAGCGGAGGAAGAGGAAAGCTCTATAGTCCCTTCCATACCTTATAAAGCAACACCAATCCTTTTCATTGGAGCCTTATCTCATGACCTCATCTCTTCCAAAGTCTGACCTCCTAGTACCATCACATTAAAGATTGGGCTTCAATAAATGAGCCTGAGAATACAAACATTTCAAGACATGGCAGTGAACAAGAGAGGTTCACTGTTTGCTGGAGTTAAAAGATACAGATGTTCGAGACTGTGAAATCAGACAGACCATGATGTGAGCCATAATAGGAGTACAAATCAGAGCAGTGAGAAAACCAGGAGTAAAAAGATTAATTTTGACATGAAAGGCTTTGGGAAAAGAAAAGAATGCCTTTGGTCAGGCCATGATGGATGGGTAGTATTCCGGCTGCCAGAGTGTAATGAGCAAACCTTCCAACCAAGGGGACAGCATGAGCAGAGGCATGTAGGTAGTTGTACCTGCACATTGGGGTGTGTAGGCATCGTTTTACTGCATTCATAGAAAATTATGCAGGCAGAGAGTCAGAGTAGGGGATATAAAACTTGAGGACTTGGAATCAGACAGTGTTTGAATAGCAATCTACTAACCAGCTGCAAGACCAGACACCAAGCCTCAGATTTAGTCACCTGTAAAATTCTGTTGACACAGGTACACAGTCCTAATCTCAAAGAGAATTAGAAATAGTTTATTCTGGATCCAAATAATATTGACTATGGTCTGGGAGCACAGATTCAGATTTCCCCAAATACCATATTCCACTGTGGGAGTGGTTATATGAGATCTATTAGCTATAGAACAAGAAAAGTATAAAACAGAGTGTTTACCAAAATCTATGAGTGTAGCCACAAGTAGGCAGATTACAGCAAAGAGGAGGAAGGAGGACAACACTTTACTGCAGATGTTATCTGATGACTTTCTTTGCATTTGAGTTGGTGGAAACTAGTTGTCTGCTAAGAATACATTTTAAAGGTTTTAATAATCACAGTCTGCTGTTACATCAGATAAGAGTGAACACTGAATAGCTTTCAAGTAGCCCAGATAATTTGATTTTAGTCTTCATTTTAACATTCTGTAATCATAAAGTTCAGTAATTTGGCCTTGTAGAATCTTTAAGATAGGTGTGGCTCTCCCCCACCGCTGGGAACTTCAGTTCATAAAAGAGACCAGTTTGGGCTCTGTTTTTATTGGTGGTGGTTCTTTGACTGTGTTGTTTGTTTGTTTGGATTTCAGCTTTTTAATTTTACAAAGAAATGTGGAGTTTGTCATTTTATTAAAAAATTAGAAAATTTATAACAAAATAAAAAGTAGTTGAACAATAACGGTATTATGTCAGCATATCCAACAATTTGGTATCTAGTCATATATAAAATGGATTCAAAAGGCAGTATAGAAATGGTCTTTATCACTTCAATATGCAGAAAGCTAAATACGCACATCCATCATGAAAAAAGACAAAAACTCTGTTCCTTTTCTTTGCAAATTACCCTTACTTGCTAGGACCTGGACCTGTGTATGAAAGAAAACATACTTTTTTCTCTTTCTGAGATTGGATAACCTTAATTATAGAATTATAAAGAATTCTTTATAAGGGTTAGATTTGCTAATGCTTACGAAAACTTCTATCCAGCAATTTCTGTTTTGTAGAGAAGACAAGAAAACAGTCATGCTGTTAGATGTTCTGCCTCTGCCTAAGGGTATAATTCTGGGCTTCACAAAAGATTTGGTACTTGAGGGGGCCTGACGTGGCTAGAATGTGTTTAGAAGGCAAAAGTGACCGAGAAAGATCCTTCCCAGCTGGGATGAGGGTTATCAGGGTGGGGATGGAGAAAGAGATGGATGTCCACAGATAAAACACGTTGTTGCCACCCCAAGCCACTCTTAACGGATTCAAAGTACCAGTGGTTCCACTGGGAAAAAGAAGAAGACCAAGTGTGTTGAGCTCTCAGGTCAGATAGGTGCAGTTTGCACCAGTTTTCTGCAGCAGACATTCTGGATATCTTCTTGGGGAAAAGTTAGGAGCCAGGGAGGAGAAGTCAAGGGAAGGAACGTGTAGCTACTTTTTCCATCCTCTTGTGGACTATTTTGCTTAATTGGTAGACATGTGGTAAGACATGATTGGCTCCTTAAACACAGTAGCCTTCTTCGTATTGATTGATGTACCTGGTGCTTTAAAGTGTGTGTCTTTTTATGTCTTCCAGACTGAACGCTCCCCTTTGCAGACTCAGTTCAAAGAGAAAGAAGCTGGTGGTCTTCAGCCCTCTGTAAGTCATGGCCGTGTCGTACCCACCTCGTAGAGTTGGTGGTGACTGTGTTTTGGAAAGTATTGTTGGATGTCCATAAAAGTTCATTTTATTCATTGCTCCTAGTTTAAGTGACTATACTGTGATTTGGTAAAGTCCTTGAATTTGTTTTTACTCTTAGAGTTAATCTGAAAAATACACCTAAGTAATCAAGTTGTCTGAAACCAATAACTAGACTGGGGAGGGCGAGTGGGCACTGTACCAAAAATAGTGTACAGCATCATAAGGAATTCATTTTATAGTAAGTGTCAGCTGTGGCTCAAGGTCAAGCCTAGGAAAAGTCAAGACAAGGGGCTATTTTGGACAACACTCTTTGTGCTCCCTTTGACCAGGCGCCTGGTGAAATGCCAGTTCATGTTGCCTTGTCCTTTCCTAAATTCCCCAAGACTGAATCTTGAAATTTATTTTTGCTTTGTTTATTTGATTTAATTCTCTATTTCATATATTCCTCCCAAGCCTGGGCCTTTTTTAAGAGGTTCCTGAAGTTTACAGCCATGTCCTTTTCTAGTTGACTTTAACAGATACAAATTTCAAAAGCTAAATTACTCAGACCACCTTAGCCACAGTTTTGTGCTTAGGATCCGCCCTTCTTACTCAGGTGCTAGAGCAACAAATGGCTGGAACGTGGTAAGCTTTTGAGCTTCACCTTGCCTTTCAATTCCTTGTGAGGTAATAAATCCAGGACAAGGACATAATGAATTCTATTTTTGCTTGTTTTCACCAAAGTGCTAGAAGAATGTAAACAGCTTCTCTGCTAATGGAAGCAATGTTTGAATTTTTAGAATGGACTAAATAGCAGATTTGACTATGAGGATGAAAACTCAGTGCGAGAAGATGGAATTCAGCAGATGTACCCCCTTTATACTCAGATGTGCTGCCAAGACCGGAGCCCTCGCAAACATCGCCAAAACACCCCTGAGAGACTCTACATCAACCCACGAGAACATTATGTGTGATTTTCCTCTTCTTCAATGGGTATTCTATCAAATGTTTATTCTTAGGCTGGAAAGAGAAACTGAGGCTTATAAACAATGTCAGTCTGAGTGTGTTGGAACTCTTGATGAATGACTCAAAGCTAATTGAGGAATTCTTTCCTTCATTAAGGGTTTCTTAACCACCAGTTGTGTTTGTGATCTTCATTGTAGCTTTGTGTTTAACACTGGTGTTTAATTACTAACATTTGGCCTGTGATAGAATATTCATTAGAATATGACTGTAGTGATTGTCCATCAGGAACGGCCCCAGCTGGTACCATCAACTTAACCAGGCCTGGAGCAGGCCAGCCTGCTCATCTGTAATTGAAACAGGCAGAAAAATTATCTCCAGATACATTTCACTAATTATTTAGCTGGGATTCAGATTTCTCCGACATGCTTAATCCAATTACAATACCTGGGGGAAAAAAAAAGGGAGACAGTCTTCCTTTTATCCAGAAAACAACAGGCAGTGAGAACCTTCAAGCCTGCGGGTGCCTGTGAACCAGTGTTAGTGTAATGTGTTCCTTGCTGACCATCAGGCCCGAGGGATCCAGGTGGCCCTCTGCCCTCTGTCTCCTAGACTAGCTGTGGTTGAAAGTCTTCTGCTCTGTCCTTATTGCCATAGCACTGGTCTTAGCTGGCCAGGTTAGCCTGTTTCCAACCTGTTGGATTAAAAAATTCCTGCCCAAATTGCTTGCAATCTTTTTAGCCTTGTCCCTTTGTTCTCCTGTTCAAGACAAGCTCAGCTTTCACTTCAGAAGTTCCATTCACACCAGTCTTAACTCTGCCCAGGCTTTACCTGCTCTTCTGAATTCTTCAAGCTACTTTTCTTCCATGTTTTATCTACCTCAGAAAAGCCTGCTGGAAAATCACCATGAACTAACTCCTACTATTAAAAGTCTGGCGGACATTTTGAAAAGCTATGTTTTTTGTAAAGCTATTTCGGTACGGCACGTATGCTGAATCTACATTACATGTCCGTTCCTCTCCTCCCCGCTTTATCAGGTCAGCAAGACTAAAGAGATACTACAAAGCGGACCGTATGGTAACCTCTCCGCCAGCATAGACAGCAACACTGCCATTGCTCATGTCTGCCTAGAGCCTTCTCATCTTCTCTGCCAGCTGTCTGTCACTGAGAGTGACACTAGTTAAAGTGATATTATTAGAGGCAGAAGGATCACCGGTACATGTGTTTATCACTCGCTCTCATATCTTAAGGAAAACATAGTTTTACTGTGTATGATGGGAGATTAGAGATGTGTCACAGATTAAAAAGATAAAACATAGCCAAGCATGGTGACTCATGCTTCTGATCCCAGCAGGCAGGAGTTTCTCTGTGAAATCAAGACCAACCTGTGAATTCTAGGCCAGCTGGGCCTATGGAGAGACCCTGTTTCCAAAAAAAACAACCCAATAAATAAAAATAAATAATAAAATATAACACTATATGCTCTTTACATATTAAAGTGTGGCATAAACATCAAAATAAACTGTACTCAAACTATACATTCCTAGCCTAAGCTGCAAGAGGAGATGAGACTATTAAGAGATTTATAGTGAGATACCAAAGATACTTTATTCATGCTGTGCTGGCCTTAATTCTTGTGTTACCTTGTTTGGATGCCAAGCTTTGTGAGACAAGTCATAAGGGTTGTTCTGTAGTAGTAATATACCCTTTACCTCATTTCCTGGGTGATCTGTAGTTCTGGGAGCAAAAATCCTCAAATTCTATCCCAATTCTTTGGTTAGGATTAGCACTTTTAGAGGTTATGTCTCTAGATCATTAAAGCATGAGCTCTGCTGACCCTCACTGCTAAAGCACCATACTGCCCCGGAGTTAAAGAAAACAGTCAGCTTTATTACCTGGAATGCCATCACTGAATTAATATAACTAAATTACAGGATTCCTTGTGCTTGTTTTCCAGTGGTAAGATGCCTGTGCTAAGAGGTTGGGGGTTTTGTTTGTTTGCTTTTTGTTTCTTGTTTTTTTGCTTTGGACAGTAAATAAATGATTTTATAAACCCTAGTTAAGGAGAAGATGGTAGCTCACCCTCACCTTCAGAAAGCTTTAAAACTACCTTAATAGTCAGGACACTTTCTAAGACCCCATAGGGAAGCAAGTTGTTGAGTATGTTTCACAAAAGAAAGCCTTGGCCTTAGGGGAAGGGGAAGGACATCTTCATTTGTGCCAGAAAAAGGGATTTACAAGTCCTTTATCCTGTCCTTAGCCTCCTCCCATGAGGAACCCACTGTCTACCTTTTGACAGTTCTTGGTGTAGCTATAAAAAGGTAATTTGGGGATGTGGGTGAAAGCCTATCTCTGTCATCTGTGCCTTTCTGTAAGCTATGAAATTTCTTGAACAGACTGGTAGATTTGATAGCTGTTGGCCCTGTACATAGGTCACATAAGCTTCATAATAGCTTATCTTAGTGCCTCCCGTCTGTTCTCTATAAAAACTCAGCTAAAGAGAGAACAGTTTTTAAAAGGTTTGATAAACCAGGCCCCTCAACTGAAAAATGCCATCCAAAATTAGTCAGCTCATCTCTGAATTTGGAGCCTAGCCTACTTCAAGATGCCATTTGAATTTGAAAGTTAGATTCTTAAGGTCAGTGCATGAGGTTGAGGGATATAATTCACAGCTGATAATGCTTTCCCCATAACTAGTTTACTAAGACTCATTGAAGCAGAATTAAACTCCCACAGCATTTCTCCACATATGGCCTCAGCTTTGCATTTCAAGGGGTGTGGATTCACCTTCACCACAACCTTTATTGCCCATTTTATGTGCAGCGTGTCCCAGGAGCCGGTGTTGCAGCTACAGTAGCAGATCACCAACCCCTTTGCATCTCACAGCAATGAAGCATCTGCACCAACTAGAATTGGCCTGACCTAATGGCATAAAAGTAGTAACAGAAGTATTTAATATTTCTTCTATGAGAGTTTGCGATGTGTCTTAACATCTTAAGGTTCTAAGTTCAAATATCTTTGGGACCCAGTATATAAAATTCTTGCCTGTGCTGGGGATCTGTATAAAATGTGCATAATAATACATAGTCACTTTAAACTGAATGGCCAGGTCCTCCCATTACTTTCTGTGACCTCGTTCACTCATAGAAGTAGGGCCAGCCCTTCACCTCTTTTGCTAAGAATGATTCCTAAGCTGTCTTTCAGAGTAGTCTAAGATGTACAGTTTTGTTTGTCATTGTTCAGACTTGTCTTGCAGTGTACTGGTCTAGTAGTAATCTTTCTTTACAATAGAGCCTGCCTTCAAACTTCGTATCCCCTGGGGTTTATAGGATAGTCCATTGTCCCAAGGATCAAAAGCAGGTCTACTACATCAGCTTTACTTTTCTAACTGTGGAACTTAAAAAAGATACATAAATTGTCTGTAGTATCAGTTTTCCCCACAAAGCAGAGATTAGAGTACCTTCCCTATCAAACTCTTAGAATTGTGCTAAAAATTAAGTAAGGTAATAGTGAATGAGAAATTGTAAGTTCTCTAAGTGCCCAACTCTCTTGTTATATTGAGCCTAAACTTCCAGTGCCTTCACCAGTCCTTACAGTATGGGAGTGTCCCCAGGGAGAACCAAGCAGTAGCTTAGAGATTTGAATTTGAACTAATTTGAATCTGAACAGTTGCAAGTGTAGACACTGCTTTTACTAGTAAACATTTGTCGTGTAAGAAAGCTTCATATCTGGGCTAGCAGGGTGGCTCCACAGGTAAGGGCACTTGCCATGCAAGCCTGACAGACTTGGTTGGATCCCGGGAATCCACCTAAAGGTAGGAGAGAACCAATACTGATTCCACAAAATTGTTCTCAGACCTCCACTTTTGTGCCACAACACTTGAATTCACACATACCTTGCATGTATATATATATACAATAATAATAAATAAATTTTTAAAAGAAAGCTTCATATCTTTCAAGCATTAGGTAGAACTGAAAATACTTACTGTAACTAGTGGTTGCTCTTGATTTGTGAATTACTACCAACAGCTACCTTTACTGAGTATGTGCTATGGACTGTGTTCTAAGGCCAGCACTTGACATGAATCATCTTAGTGAATGTGGTCATACCTGGCTATGTCTTCTTTCAGTAGTCCTAAGGGGACAGACAGGTTCATATTCCAGTACCACACAGTCATGTAGATATCGTCAGTCAGCCGTTACTTCTTTCAAACCTGCTTTTCTGGGTGGAAGGTGTACTTGTCTCGATTTCTTTTTAAAGCAGAAATGTAAGAGACTACGTGGCCTAAAACCATAAGAAATGTTAGGTAGAAAGCAAGTACTTCATTTTGATCTCTAAATATTCAGAACTACTCTTCTGTTTGTTAGATTAATGCTTCCTACAAAACAACCACCACATTAGCAAAAGCATTCTATCCCAATTGGTTCAGTTTACCTGGACACAAATTTCTAACATCCTTTCCTTGACCTAATTCAACATGCTCATTACTGTTTTTCTCTGTACAATAAACATTGAATTCCCTGGCTAGTAACACTGGTCATGGGGAGCTGGGAGGAAATCCAAGGGAAGAAGGAAAAGGATGAAAAAAGAAATGCCAAGGTCCCTACCTGCGGTTCAGCTCTGTGCTTCTCTTGTTCCTGTGCTCGAATAGAGGCTGGCCCTTCCTTCACCTGTGGTTCATCTGAAGACTCTAGAAGAACCTAGGAATTTTATCCTATTAAAGTAGAAGCTAATATTTGCAAGACTAGTCAACTCTAGAATGACTAGAGTACTCATTACATCTGATAAAAGATATAAATTTATTCCATTTAAGCATCTTGTAAGCTGGCACTCTCCAGTTGTTAGGTTGTTTTGGTAACCTTCAGTAGACAGATGTATAAGGACTGTGTGACTCCTCCCCTACCTCACCAGGTCATACTTTACTTGTTAGACCAAGTACTGCATCGTGCATGTTAATAAGCAAACAGGTTCAGAACAATCTGCCAGTTGAATTGGTTCTATAAAGTTGACAAAAACCAAACTGTCTTTTAGAAAATCCAGCATCTTCCATAAAAGAGTAATCAGAAATGGATCCAGCAGTATTCCACCAGATTCAGCCAGCCAGCCAGTGTTCTGCCTGACTTCAATAATAAGTTAGGAGTGCTAGGTCTGCTGGACTTGTTTGTGGAAGGACTGACCCTACAGTCTTTGGGCCAGTCCACATATCATTAGCACTGCAGGGCTGACTTGTGAAAGGATTCACGTATTATATTAACAAAGTCCCTAGAGTTGAACTGCAAATAAAGCTTTTGGGATAACAGCCTCTAGAGTGACTAGAGTTTTTCAAATGCTGATGATCTCTGGAAGATATTTCTGATTAGGACACTACAGGTATTAACCAGAGTTGTCATAAGGTTGATTAGCATGTTTGAAAATAAATTATATCCAATATAACAATTTGGTAAAAATTTCTCAGGTTTTCACACTAGAGTGGAACTATTTACCCTTTCTAAAGTCAACAACTTACAGACAGTTTTACTGGCATTTATCCATAGTAGCGACTTTTTCTCTCTTAGGATTTGATATGGCAGGAAGGTTGCAGAGTGGACATCAGATCTGTGAATATCAGTACTGTGCATATTCATGGGAAAGAATAAACACTCCATGAATTAGCAGCCAACTGACAGACTTCTTTCCTCTTGTGCTCCCATTCCATAGCAATTCCACCATCACCCTCGTTACATATAGGAGACAGGTCATTGGATCTTGAAGAGAGGTGAATGCTCTTGTACTTAAAGTTATTGTCAAGTTCAAATTGCCATCCCAGACAATCTTCAATCAACAAAAGGCAGTTTTCTGAGATAGTCTAGCCTCTGCTTCTCCCTTATAGGTAGAGGCCACACAGATGTCCCTTTGAGGTTTTCTTGGGCATATTTCTAGAATCAGGCCGTGGGGCCCAGCATAGTTGCTGGTTCTGTGACCGACAATGGCTTGTGTTTATTTCCATGATATGGAATTTAGCTGTGAAAGTCAATTAGAGGAAATCTCAAGGGAAAGTCTCCCTGGGAAACCAGAACATTGGATTTGCTACACTGACTTAGAACTGTGTCCTGTCCCAACACAGATGTGTCTGACAGCCATGAAGAGATGGGTTATGTATCTTTCTTACAGGTTAATTTCCCTTAACAACACACAATGGATCTGTGACACTGAGTTTCACACAGTTTTCCAAATGAGTAGACACCATTGTTTTGGTTTTCAGTACTCTTTGCATTAACAACTTTTTAATCCACCCTAGTGTACTGATCAAGCTAAATTAAATTCTGAAGTCTTACAGTGGCTCATGGTCCTTGTATTTGAACAAGAGGCAGCAGCCGTGTGTCCTACATGAACTAGTTTACACTGCCCACATGTTAACTCATTTATACTGCTATACTTTTCACATGGTCTAACTTGAACTGAACATTTAAGTACCCAGACGAGTATTGGTCATCTTTGGTTTCATTGTGTAATTGAATTTGAATGCCTCTGTAAAAATATCTGAGGTAGCTGATCTTGCTCCTGGATCCCCAGATTATTCTTCTTGTCCATCCATAGAAGTTCCTGTTTATCTACCACCTTTTGTTTCTATTTCTAAGCCAGTGCTGTATGACATCTGTCCAGCCCGTTCACTCTCCATGTGGCCTTAACCTCTGAGCATCTCTGCTTCTCAGCTTTATCCTTTGAAGTTAGTGCTCTCTACCTCACAGGGGTTGTTCCGGTGGCGGGGGGAGGATAGAGTATCTAAGGGTTATCTTCAAAAAGAGCCTTCTTTCTAAGTGATTTTACAAAAGCCCCGTGCCTTAGAAATGAGAAACTCACTAGCTATTTTTTTCTATTCTTGTTTTGCTATTTTTACCTCTGAAAAGTGATCTCTGAAAAGAGGCTTTATTCTGGTTTTAACTTTCTCTCCATTAACTCTCTTCAAACTGAAACCTCTACCTTGTCCATGCTCTGAACTTATTACTTGCAAAACCAAAACTAATTCTCCTACTGGAAATTCCAACACTTTTACTACTGTCATAAAAAAATTAATGTCCTCTGCAAAAGAAAGCTCCAGCTCTTCCCACAGGAAACCAGAAGCCAATGAGGCTTCACTCTGGCCCTGTTGAGAGCTCACCAACAAGCCTTGCTTTTCCCTGTGTAAACTGAAGCTAATCCAGTTATTTCATGGTATCTAGGTATTGTGAGTCCTAGGCAATAAATGCTGAAAAGCATTTTGCACATGACCTGCACTACATAAATGATTAATGGATAATCTAGACAGTTTTCAAGTAAGAATCTATATAGCTCAATTCAGAATACTATCTACCAATTGTTTTCAAAGAAAATGTTTGACCTTTGCTTCTTTTAATAATAATAGTTCCTAGTTATTTGAATTATTTTGATTTTGTTTTCTAGAAAGTATTCAATTCTATGTATTCCCGCTTGTCAGAAAATACCCACATTATAATTTTAAGCATTATAATTGACACAGTTAACAATGTAGTTGGATAAAGAAGAAAACTCCAGCCCAGATGTTGTAAACTACAGAAAGAAATGTAAAGATTAGCTTAAAATTTGAAAGTATATTTTAAATAGTAAATATTAATGTGTGTTTTTAGGTAGTCTTTACATAGCCAGAAATTGTCTTTTATTTTTACAGTTTTGATCTATATGTTTCTTTAGATGTTTTGAATAAAGTTTTTTTTTAATCTAGGGTTTCTTTCATTTATATTCTCAATAAAGTAATTACTAAACTGTTTGCCAAGTCAGTGACCTGGTTATATGACTCTGAAATACACAAATTGAAAACAATCTGAAATATTTCTGTACTTGAGACCTTCTTAAAGATTTAAAAAGTAGTAAAAAGAGGTGCTGTTATGCTTCAAGCAGTATAAAAATATTTTAGTGTGTAGTTTATAGGCTATTTTAGTGTGTAAGTTACTATCATTTTAGCTACTTAAAAATTACATAATGCTTTTACAAAGAGACTGCATTTATTTCAGTTAGCAAATTGTTCATCGTTCCCTGATCAGTCCCTCGTCATTAACATTACATTCCTTTAGTAAACTGCTTCAGTATTCACTATTATAAATGGTCACTGTGTATTGAAAACAAGTGAACAAGGTGGGCATCTATGGCAGATTCTTCGGCTTACCTGGCAGCGCCTTACTAGTCTGTAAAATTCCAAAGTCTAGGAACCACTTTTATTTATTTTTTGTATACTTCTATTGAATTTTTGTGTGTTTCGTATACAGCATCTTAATCATCTTTATACCCCTCCCCCGTCTGTACCCTCCCTTACCCCTCCACTGGATTTCATGTACTCTGTCATTTCTGTTAAGGCTATCAAGTCAAATTAGAGTACCCAGATGTTCCTCTTTGCAAGTTCATCTACTGGGGTCTAGTCAGCCTATCTAGAGTTGCTCTTTTAAAGAACACCAGCTCCCCCTCAAACAGTAGTAATCACTTCAGCCTATCTAGAGTCACTCTTTTAAAGAACACCAGCTCCCCCTCAAACAGTAGTAATCACTCATCAGTAGTTCCTTAGATAAGATTCCATGCTCATTTCCCCAGTTCTGTGCTGGTTTTTTGTCTCTTGAGTTTACATGGATCTTGTGCATGTCGACACTATTGCTATAGGTTTATGTGAGTAAGATCCCAGGAGGCTGTAAGAACTCTCTTTCCATAGGGTCATGCTCCTCTTCCCCTGGCTCTTACAATCTTTCTGTCCTCTCTTCTGCAATGGTCCTTGAGACCTGGGTGGGTGAATGTTAACATAGGAGTCCTGTCCAAAGACACACACCCTGTAGACTCTTAATCTCTATGCATTGGCCATTTGTAACCTTTCGAGATCATTGTCCTGGTGTTGCATGGGAGCTTCACTGATGAGAGTTGAGAGATGCATTACTGTTCTCTATCTTTTGTTGCACTGTTCCATGATCCTTAGATATAGAGGTTACATTGTAGCTGTGTCACTTAGTATTTCACAGACACTTAATAATCTCTGTGTGTGACCAGTTGTGGAACTTTGTAATCATCTCAGTCTGTTGCAAAAGAAGCTTCTTTGATAAGTGGTGACTAGCATACTTGTTTGTAAGCATAGGCATCCATATTTAACACATAGTAAGAAATTGCATTTGTCTAGGGATATGACGGCATTAAGGTCTTCTCTAAGATCTATGGCATCTCCAGCCATGTGTATCTGACTCTGTTTACAGTACCAAATGTGAGTTTCCTCCCACTGAGTGGGCTTTAAGTCCAATTGTGTAACCCAAGGTAAAGCTGCACCAATGCACCAGTGTAATTTGCTGTGACAGTTGAGCCTTAAAGCTGGAGTTGGACCATTGTTTGATGTTCTTCCTTAACAGCTTTCATAGTCTCCTCCGAAATTATGAGACCCAACCTTCAGGGAGAAGACTTCCAGGTCAGTTCCCTCTCCATTCTTCCAAGTCCTGTATCCAGAGTATATCCTGTCTTCAGCGATAGGGTCTTACCTTCAAGTTCTAGGAAACAATCAAGGTCTTTGGCATAATCTGTGTAATTTGGGGAACCTCTTGGACTACCCTAGCCCATAACTGGAAGGGAAGCTCCTCCTGTCTGACACTGTTTTCTTATTCTATATCTTTCAGCTATACATATGGACTCATGAAGAGACATTATGTGTGTAATTTTTCAATAGACTCTTGAACTAATGTTTCTCTGGTTTTTCATACCAGAGAAACTGTGCATCCTCTCTCCTCTCTCCTCTCTCCTCTCTCCTCTTTCATCTCTCCTCTCTCTCTTCTCTCTTCTCTGTCTTCTTCCCTCCCTCCCTAAGAGATTAATATTGCTTGTGTGGTGTGGAAAAAACTCTGGAGGGAAGTGTAATATTTAATAAGCCTACTGAAAAACACATATAAAAGTGATTGCATGTCTATAGCTGATGACTATATAACAGAAGTCACAGTGTCATGCATGGGAAACCTACATTGAATTGTTTATCAGGTAGTCCAAGAGACTCCCAAAATAATATAGGCTATTGCCACAGCTTTTGATTGCCTCCCAGAACTTGAAGGTTAGACCCTGTTGCTAAAGACATAACATACCTCCAAGACAGAACTTAGAGAAATCAAACTGGAACTCACCTAAATGTCTCCTCCCTGAAGACTAGCTCTCATAGTATCAGAAGATACTGCCAAGAGAGAAAACCAATCAGTGATCCAATACAGTTGTAAAGACTATGAATCACAGCAGTGACCAGCCAAGCCAGCTCTCTTTTGGGGCAGTAATGGCACTTTTATCTTGGGGTAATCAACAGCTGTCTAAGTGGGCTTCAGGTCCACTCAATGGGAGGTCACTCATGTGTGGAACTGTAAACAGCCATGCACATATGACTGGAGTGGTCATAGATCCTGAAGAAACCCACTTCTGTCACTTCCCTAGACCAACATAATTTCTTGGTATATTCTAAAAATGTAAATATTCTAAATATTTACAGACAGTATATTTCTTATCACTCATTAAAGATGAGCTTCTTTTTGCAACTGATTGAGACTACTGCAAAGCTCCACAACTCATCAAATACAGAGAACAAGTGACTGAGGTGCCCAACCCTAAGTGACATATCTGCAGTGCAACTTCTACATCCAAGGCTCAGGGAACGTCTCCGAAGTGGGTGTGAAAAGAATGTAAGAGTCAGAGGGACAAGAAACCTTCTGCTAGTTATTGCATGCAAGACATGAATAGGGAAGCTACACGGATGAAATTTCCACACTATGGTAGTCTAACAAGATGTTCCTCATAACAAAGCCAGTTGACATGCCAAGGTGGATGGGGGTGGGAGGATGTCACAAGGTCCCACCTCAAGATGAAGAACTATTGGCAATCAGTGGATACTGAGGAAAGGTGAGTCAGTTTTCTCCAGGGACTAGCTACCTGAGAGGTTATTTTATCCCAAATGGTCAGGTAATTATACACACAAGTACCACTAAATGGACTGTGTGTATGCATGTGAAACAGGCCAAAAATTGAGAGGGTGTGAATGACATGGAAGGAGTTGATTGGAAACGGGGAGGGATGGAAATAACGCAGACAATACATCAATACATATGAAATTTCAAAAAAATGTATTGAGATAACATAACTGACCCATTGAAGTGTTAAATTTCCATATATACATATATAGAGAGTTGTGCACCATTGTTTCCATAATAAATTCTAAAATATTTTCATCGCCCCCAAAAGAAACCTGTGCATATTGACATTCACTTCCTATCTTGCCCCTCACTTGGTCCCTGGCAAGCCATGTTCTGCTTTCTGTACAGTTTTCATATGGGTATATTTTATTTCTATTGCACTGCACACATACCTAGTAATGGACTTACCAGCTCATATGGTAACTCTGGTTCATTCTTTTTACTTTTCCAAAGCTGTTGTATCATTCTTACCAAAAATGTATGGGGGTTCCAGCTTTGCATATCCTCACCAATTGTTGTTATCTTCTGTCCTTTTGTTTTGTTGAGACCATGTCTCACTATATAGCCCTAGCTGGCCTGAAACTCTCAATGTAAACCAGGCTGGCCTCAAACAGAGATTCATGTTTCTCTGTTTTCTGAATGCTAGAATTAAATATGTGTACCACCATACTTAAAGTACAGCTATTTTATGTCTTTTTGACAGTTTACTGGTAGCCCTAGTAAGAATGGCCTTTACTTGATTTTGCCTGGTTTCTAATGATGTTTACTCATTTTCTCAACTGTTCAAGAAAATTCATTTTTAGGTTATGGACCATATAAAAACAGGATGCAGACTGATTTCTGCTCACAGCTAGCTGACTCCTGACTGGGAAGATAGAATTAGTTAACAAATGTAGAGTTACTAAACCAGCTCACACTGACATGTGGCCTGTAACCCTAGCACTCAGAAGTGAAGGTAGGAAGGTCAGAAGTTGAAGTGTTTCCTCAAGTATATAGAAAATTCAATATCAGTCTGGACTATATAAGACCCTGTTTTTATTTTATTTTATTTTATTTCATGTTTATAAGTGTATTACCTGCGTGTATGTAAGTGCAATTGTGTTATATAATGCCCACAGAGATCAGAAGGCATCCAGTTCCCTAGAACTGGAGTTAGAGACAGTCATGTGAGTGTTGGGAACCAAACCCAGTTCCTCTGCAAGAACAGCCAGTGTTCTTGACTGAGCCTGGCTCTGGGAAAGAACGTGCTCAGTCAGAACCAGGAGCTGGTGCCAGCTGGCTCTTTTGAATCCCTGATGTCAGCCCCCTCTAACTTTGCCTGACCCATGGTAGCCAGTGAATACAGCTAACATCTGCAGGCTAAGGTAGGTCTCCTGAAAGCATCCAACTTTTTGGATGAATGTTTATCTCTTCTATGGTATTAGACCACCAGCCAGCAGTTTGCTGTTTCTCAGTCTTTATTACCTTGGAATTACAGCCTGATCACCACAGATTTTTTTAAGTACATAAACATGCACAGTCCTCAAAAAGTAAAAACAATAAACAAAAACCCATGTTCCAATCGAATCAAAACAGCAGAGAGGAATATGTATTTATCCTTCCAGAAAGATTCCTAGAAAGTACATTGAACATGGATGGGAGATTATCATGCAAACCCAGACCTAGACATATTCCACACATATGGATCACTTATGCAGCAGTTTAAAAGTGAGAGTCAACAACAGCAGAAAAATCAGAGGACTTTTCTCAGTGCTTAGATATGCAATATGTGATCAGATGTTTGGCTTGCCTGTTTCACTCCAGAGATCCCAAGGAAAGCCTCAACTTTAGATTTCTGTCTCCACTAAAACACAAGGAGGAACGGCTTCCCTTTCTACCTTCTGAAATTGCGGCATAAAGCTCTGGAGAAATTAGATGATGAATCATCCAGAAAATAAGCAGTTCAGAACTCGGACTTTAAATATAGCCCTTCACAGTTTTTTGTCTGTGCCAAGTTGGCATTGTTTTGTGTAGCATAATTAGCTGTCACTAAGCCTGCTTGTCTGCAGACTCCCAGGGCTCCTCTCTTTTCTAAAGACTTTCCTTCCTGCTGATGGGAAAGCCTGAGTTAGTAAGGGATTCCTGCTTTTGCGCTGCATAGGTCAACTCAAAGCAAAGAAGAAAATAGCTTTGCTGAGCAGAAGTGTTACTGTGCTATACTGCTCCTCATTACTGGTTCTCCAATTTGAGATTTCCCACACAAGTGTGCAGGGGTAGGGACTTAAGCAAGCTGTGACTTTCTTATGAGCTGTATGAAGCAGCCTGCGGTTTTCTAGAAAGTAACCTTTTCTAACATGCAGAAAGTCTTTCTGGCACTGATGTCCTCTGCTGTGATCCTGCCAGACTTCTAGGATTTCCTGGAAGAGCCCTGCCTTCCAAAGTCAGCCCTGTTGTCCACATGGGAATCTCTTAGCCTGGGTGTGACTACAGTGGATTCACTACCCAGGGTCTGTACGCTTTGCCCTCATCTAAGCATCAAGACTTGAGGCAATGCAGTTTGAAGGTAGGGCCTGTGGGAATGTGACCCTCTCTCTTGTTTTCAGCCCATCATGTGTTCTGCAGTTGGAAGTTAGAAACATGTTGCTGTTCCATTCTCTATTCTGAACATAATAACCACACTCTACAGTTCCTTGTTTCCAAAAGGGCAATGTGGGGCTGTCAAGCGAGCACGGACAGAGAATGGATTCCAGAACAAATGACAAGACCTCACTCAGCAAAGGCCAGGTGGGAAACAGCTGGATTGCAGATCATCAAGGTGAATGGAATTTAATAAGAATAGTGTGTCCTAGGAGGAAAAGATGGAGTCTCAGCAAGCCAGCTCGAAAAGGTAATTCCTACTGTTTACATTCTCAGACAGCAAACAATATGAAACGATTCTGGGATATAAGTAATGTATTAGGATCTGTAGCTGTGGAACTGAAAGGAAGCAGGATCAGGCAGAGGAAGAAGCAAATTAGTCCACTGCAGCCAGCTTCAGCCAGCCCCAAGGAGGAGTGCCATGAGATGCATCACTTATCGTAGTTGGGTTAAACATTCCAGGATTTATGTCTGTCTCGGTAAGATGATGAATATAGGCTACTGCAGAAAGAAATACAACTTACAAAGCATTTGTTGCAGCTGAGGGAAGCCGGGAGGAGGCTAGCAACTGGACTTGCATGTCCACCCTTGGCGGAGGAGAACCCCATGGTGCTTCTTCCTGTCTGACTCAGTACCCTCCTAAATACTTGTCAGATTCATCTTTTAGATCTGTTGAAGGACACCTCCTCCAGGATTGTGATGGGACCCTCCCACTGCCGCTGGTCTTGAGGCTAAAACTTTTACTGGAAGTTTTGATATCTCTGATGAAAATATATGTCACCTTGAAAAATAAAATTCTCTAGCCCTATAAAGTACAGAAGCTGTGGACAGAAGGAAGGGTATCAGGTACCTCGGTGAATCAGAGTGATGTGAGGACACTGCTGCTCCATCTCTTAGGTCTTCCTATTAGGAACATGGTACCGTGTAAAGTTCCATGGGCATTCTATCCTGGATGACAATACCCTAGCTCTGCAGATTAGAGAATCTGCTTCCAAGCTGACACTTCACCTTTACGCCAGTTGGCAGTCACAGTGATTTGTGTAAGATTGACAGTTTCTGAATATCGTGTGAAATGATTGTTAATCACATACGTTTTGACTTACTTTCACTTCCTTGGCTGTACAAGGACTCCTGGGTGTGACCATTATTGTGACATGTGTGGGACCATGCTGAGAGTCAAATGTCTCTTTAGTTTTCAAATTGTGTTGTTGGCTGAGCCTTAAAAGGAAAAATGAACACATAGAATGTGTCCATTCCCTGTAGAATCAATCTCTATCTCAAGATTGACAGTACCAAAGTAGTCTATGTGTCACCAAATAGCCAATTGATTGCTTGTGAAACTGTCATGCAAAACTACCATGCTGGGGACTCAAACTTGGTTTTTGATACAGTCATGTTAGCCCCTGGATGGCAGCTGTAATTTGGAAGTTATCCATAAAGTGGGGCTACATACTGAATCTACTCAGCACCCATATCCCCCTGCATAGCTATCCCTTCCGTGTGCCTATCCAAGGCACGAATGACTAATGACCACCAGACATGTTTGGTGTTAGCCTGCTGTCATTCCGTCTACTTGACTGGGTTCTTTCTTCTGGGTGTTATCATGATACAAATATCCTCACCCTTTAGGCTCATTTACACACATCCATCCTGGACTTCCTTATACTAAATCTTCCAGTTTTTTCCCTTCCAGATCCCTGACCATTCACCACTCCCCATGAGTATGCACACACACACACACACACATTAGCCGCTCTATACATTATGCAAACCTTGGAAAGATTCTTGCTTTTCTATTCATGTCCTTCAGAGCATTCCTTGAGTCATCTTTTATGAGCTGGGTCCCTGTTGCCCATCATGTAGCCTGCAATTCAGCTCCCAAATCCAATTACACTAGCTAGGACCATTCCTAAATGAACTATTGCAAGATGGGCTTATGGAGTAGACATGGGATAGAATGTAACATGGTGTCCTTGAAGATCCACAAAATGTATGGCCCATCCTATCTTTGTGAGCCCATGTTGATCTGAAATTGTTGGGCTGTCTCATGTCAGTCAGTGGACATAGGCTGCCCTCAAAATGACATGTCCTTGGTCGAGGAGGCCCTCTGCAACAGGTCAGCCCTAGAAGCTGGGAACAAGATTGGCAAGACCTGCCTTGAAGGGGGAATGGGCCTGTTTCCTCATCTGCCACATTTAAAGAGGAATTGATGGAATCTGAAGTTATTGTGATCCCAATTGGTTTTTTACAAACTAAAAACATCCTGCAAATGGCAAAATTCATACTTATTAATACATTTTCTTTATATATTTTCCCTCTTCAAAGGGATTAGTGACTGCATATTTCTTCATCCCAAGGGACCTTTGCCCTGTTTCTTTCTGGATTTTTCCCTGGAAATTTAAAACTGTTGTTTTGAAAATAATTTGAAGAGGAGAAAATTCTGTTCACACTAAGATGCTCCAGGATGGAAGATCTCCAATGAAGCACAGACAAACATTTCTGTGTGTGTGTGTGTGTGTGTGTGTGTGTGTGTGTGTGTGTGTGTGTGTATGGTGTGTGTAACTGTGTGTATACGGTCCAGGTGGGTAATCGTGTCTTTCAGTCAAGAGGCTGCTCAGTGCTGGGGCTGAGGAGACACTTGACCTAGCGTGACAGCAATGTTATCTCCCGCCTTATCATTACCATCTTCAGCTCTGCAACACCACTCTCCTTTGGCACTGTTGCAGTCCCTCTGCTCAGGGCCAGCCTGAGGGGTTCGAAGGGTCTCTGGGAGGGGGATGAGGGTGGGGAGGCTCAGAGTCAGAACCCAGACACCGGAAGCTGGGCGGAAGCAGGCAGAGGGTAAGCTGCTGCAGACTCGGGGAAGTGCAAGGGATTTTATGGGTTTGGTTAGCCAATTGCCCTATAGGGTGGTTCCCAACTGCGGCCAATAATAATCTGTCTCCAGGTAGATCATCTAGGTGCAGGTTCTCTCCAGACATCAGGCGGGAGCTAGTGTCATGCCAGGCCTGAGCGGAGCAGAAGGCCAGGTCCTTAGAAGCCACTTCTTTGTTCCTCATGGCAGGAGGCCTGGCTTAGGCCCATCTTGCATTACACCACACATGGCACAATTCTGAAACTGGAAAGGGAATCAGGAGAGCACAGTTGCATGGAGTTCTGTGGATTTCTGGTTCATTTGGTAGGAGAGAGGCAAGGCTTTAGAAGAGCTGATGAGAAATTAGAGCGATACTTTAGTTGCTGTGTATCTAAGCGTAGGACTGAGTCTAACTGGCTTCACATATATAAAGGACTCATGTAGCCCTTCTCTTGTTCTGCCTTTTTCACTCAGGTCCTCTAAGCCTCCTACTTCCTTCTGTGTCTCCAAGCCATCTCTCCCTCTGTCTCCAGATGGATGTGGACATGGTAAACTTTCTTTGCAAAGCCACCTTGCAGAGCCTTCTGAGAGCACCAGCAGGTCCAGCCTCCCCCACACCCATCCTGTTTGCTTTTTCTTGCATTGGTCTGATCTCATTTCTGGTCCCAGGCATGTTTACCATTGGAAAATTCGACTCACTCTGTTCTTATTTTTATCCTCAAAATTGTCCTTTTCATATTCATTTTCTTTTCCTTCATATTACTTATGTTGTATCATTTGTTCTTTATTTGATTATCATTTGTTGCTTTTAATATATAAGGCTCTTTGGGATTGCTAACTGTAAACCAGTAGATTACAGTCTTTGTCATAAGGAATCTCAAAATGCCATTTAAAAATGAGCTCTTGGAAGCCTATTCTCCCTCTCTCAGCAGTCATTGACCGACTGTAGTTCTTCCCTGCGCATGGCACAGTGTGAAGTTTTCCCCATCCTCGTTGGCATGTCTCCTGGGATAGTCATTTGGCAGGTCTTATTTAGGTAACCATATTGTGTTTTCATGGGTTCTATTTCAAAGCTGGTGTTCTGGTCCTCTGGCTCTTATAACTTTCTGTTCCCACTTCCATGATGTTCTCTGAGTCTTAGGTGTAATGATTGTGTTGTAGATGCACCAGTTGGGACTGGGCACCCATGGTCACTTAATCTCTACATTTTGACCTTAGATCTCCTCCAACTGCTACAAATAGAAGCTTCTTTGTAATGAATGGTGAAAGCTACACTTATCTGTGGGTGTAAGGATAAATGTTTTGAATATAGTTAGAAGCTATTTTAATTCATGAAAATGGTAGAAGTGATTTCTCCTCTAGGGTCTATGACCTTGCAGCGACAGGTAGTTGGCTACATTTACAACATTAAACATAAGTTCCTCCATACTGAGTGGTTCTTAAGGCCAATTACATAACTGTTAGTTATCCCCAAGATATAAGTGCCACAATTGTACCACTGAGGATACTCGCTGGGCCATTCATTATTGTGGTTTGCAAGTTTAATATCTGGATAGGACTGTGGGTTACTTTTCTCCTTCTGATACTATAGGAGGAAAAATATTTTTAAATTATTTTTAAAATGAGCTTTTGAAGGCTCTGGAACACACTAATATTGATTTTAGATTTCTAACTAGTATTAAAACAATCCTCTTGACGTGATATCAAGCAGAATTATAGATATAAATGGAAAAATGTGTGTTTCTCAGACTCATTATCACTGTCCAGGAAGGAGGATACTGAGATTTATTCATGTCATTAATGAACTTCATTATGTTTTATCACAGTTCCAATATGATTCCCCTTCATAAAACTCTGACCGTATCAGCCTGTGTGTGTTTCAGTAGCTGCAGTGCTCAGTAGAGGGACAGTGGGTTTCTCTGATTTATCCTACTGGTCTTTCAAAGTCTTCCTGTCTTTAGCAGTTCCTCCAGTTTTATCCTTTCCTCCAGTCTTTATTTTTTAAATTTATTATTTTTATTTTATGTGTATGAGTGTATTGCCGTGCAGTACCCCAAGAGGTTAGAAGGAGGTGTCGAATCTGCTGGAACTGGAATTACAGACAGCTTTTAGCCACCTTGTGGGTGCTAGGAATTGAACTCCAGTCCTCTGTGAGAGCAGCTGGCTCTCTTAACCACTAAGCCATCTCTCCAGCTCCTTTCCTTCATTCTTGTGACTTCCATCCATCCTTTTATGCATCTTTGACATCTACCTATTTCTGTGATACTCATTCACTAACACATTTGTTTAACATTTATGACTGGCTTCCTGCTAACTTCTTTTATAGATGCTTGAGAAACATAACAAATGAAAAAGACAAATGAAAATCTTCACCTCATGAGGACAATTAGAGAAAAAGAATGAACAATTTATTTTCACATTTTTATTGACATGTTAGAGTAATAAAAAAGTTGGCCAGAATGCATCTTAATTCTTTACATCTACTTATTTAGTTAGTTAGCGTGTGCATGTGTGTGTGTGTATGTGTGTGTCAGTGTAAGTGTGTGCATGCCATGGCACACACAACTTAGAGTAGTCTGTCCTTCCACCGTGTGTTCAAGTAATTAAACTCAAGTCAGCAGCCTTAGCAGCAAGAGCTAAGCAATCTCAGTGGACCCAAATGAGAAATATAACGAGTAAAGGAACATGAATGTGGTGGTTTGAATGTGAATGTCCTCCATAGGCTCTCAGTGTCTGGACATTTTGTCCCCAGTTGGTGGCGCTGTTTTGAGAGGGCTTAGAAGGTGTGATCATTCTGGAGGAAGCACATAACTAGAGGCGGGCTTAGAGAATTCTTAAGCCTTACCGGATCTCCAGTTGTTCTCTGTTTCCTGTGGCTGCTTGAAGATATGAGCACTTAGCTTCTAATCTAGCCACCTTGGCCATCATGCCTCCCTGCCGTGATGGACTCTTGCCCCTTTGGAACCATATGCAAAATAAACTGTTCCTTTTATAAGTTCCCGTGGTCAGTGCTTCTATCACAGCAATGGAGAAGTAACTATTACAATGAATGACTTTAAAGTGTTGACAGGGCAAATACCAGGGACAAAATTATGGTAGTTATTAAAAAGATTAACACTTCACACTCAGAAAATAGGAAGGCAAGACCACACCCACTGAAAACTCCAGGGTAAAAATACACAGCCACATGGAAAAGTTCTGTTAAAATGAGTGTATCTCAACATATAGAGCCACAGGGGTTCTCTGCTCCAAAATGACTGCTTAAGAAAATGTACATCTGGATTCAGCTGCCCAGCTATTCAGAGAAGATGCTGCAGTCAAGGGAGCTTGGCCACTCTCAGGCCACAGAACTTAGCATCATCGACATGCTGCTGGTTTTGTAGGCATGCAGGATGGAGAGTTATAAGGCCATGGAGGCTTGTACCGGGGTTCTATAAGAAGCCAGTGAGGTCAAGCAGTGTATAGCAGGCTCCAGTTTTCTGCAGAGAGGCCCTGAGAAGTCAGTGCTCGGAGTGATGAGGTTGAAGCCTACGCTGCAATTGATATTCCAGGATGCTGAAGATGACAGGAACATGGCATATCTACCCAGGGAATCTTCTTGCCAAGTGGTGCTAATCAGAGAGTGGGCATGTGTGCTGCGAATGGCAAGCCCATACATAAAGACAGAGTTACCAAAACCTGAACCTGAGAGAGCTCACACCGTGCTACTGCATGCCTTGGATGTCATAGAAGGAGACGCAGGACTTCATACTGGCCCTGCTGAGCTTTAGTAACCTGATCTAATCTTTCCTTGCTATATCCTCACGCCTCCCTTTTGGAATGAGAATGTTGACTCTAGCACTGTATATTGGAAGTATGTAACTTGTTTTGTGGTTTCTCACAGGCTCACAGCTAAGAGTTTTCCTGGATCCTAAAAAGAGACTTTGCACTTTTGAACAATGTGGAGTCTCTTAAGGGTACAGGAACATTTGAAGTTGGGCTGAATGCACTTTATATTAGGAGAGAGCCATGAACTTTGAGAACCATTGGTGGAATCTGTGGTTCAAATCTGAAAACATCTCCCACAGTCTCATGTTTTAAATGCTTAGTCTGCAGCTTCTCATGCTATTTTCAAGTTTGTGGAGCTTTTAAGAGGTGAGGTGTACATGGCTAAAGTAGACTGCTAGGAGTGGTCCTGCTTCAGGCTCCCTTCTCTGCTTCCTGGTCTGTGGTCCTGATGTGAACTAGTCACTCCATCCATGCCACAGCAACTGCTCTCTACTGCTTTCCCCACCATGATGAACTAAGCCCTCTGAAAGTTTGACAATAATAAACAACCCCTTCTTCCTTCTCCCTTACGTTGATTCTCTCGGAGATTTTTGCCACAGAATTGAGAAAATATACAAAATCTCACTGAGAGCATAATGTTTAAGAAAAGACTGGAAAAGGGAAAGGACCATGCATTTCAGGGGAAGAAATATCTAGGCAGAAGAAAAGCATCAAGTGCTTAGGTCCTGTGGTGAAACTGCATCAGTCATATTTGAGGAAAAGCAGTGAATGATGAGGAAGGTATTGAAGACTGTATCTGAGGAGGAATGTAAGGTGAGATCTGGATAGGGCACTGCTTTGCGGGCATTGTATGAACTTGTACTTGTTATAGAAAATCAGGTAGTTCTAAAATCAAGTACTCACTTGGGATTTGGAGAACTCACATTTTACTCAGTAGACCGAGAGGAACTAATGCTCTGAGGTGCTGGGCTCCAATTACAAGGCTCCGTAAGCCTTTGTAGGGCTTTTTACATAATTTCTTGGCAGGTACAGCATTGGTGGGGTTAGACTACAGCCTACTTGACTTTCAACATGTGTATACTGGATTTCCCCTTCATTTCTTTTTGAGGAACCGTGTGAGGACTATCAAAAGAGAGTGGCATAATCTGGTTAAAATTTAACATGATCTCTCTGGCTACCATGTTGAAATTGCTCAAAGGGGCTAAATACAACAAAAGACATCCAGCCAAGAGAAATAATTCAGTTATTTAGCTGAGAAACCACAGTAAGACGGCAGTGTGCATCTCCCGAACCTTCCAAAATGAGAAACAGTGACAGTAGGAGACGCTAAAGGACTTGGAACAGCAGACAACTGTGCACTCAGGAGTACCATGCTAAAGATGCTCTAGAAGATGAAGTTTCTTAAAAATGCTCAAGGTGTGACTTTCACTGACCAGCAGTGGCATTGATGTACAGTTATCCCAGAGGAAAGGAAAACATCTTCTCAGCAGCTTGAGACATCTTGGATCACAGTAACCATGGGTAGATTGATCAGATTATTTTAGAAGCACACTGTCCAAGCTCTGATTCTGTCTGTGTTCTTTATACTTGACAAATCTACCCCCAAAGAAGCCATCTTTCCTGCCGCTCTCTTCTCAAGAATTCATAGTAAGGCCCTGCTCATCAGTCATGTCCTGTTCTTTGGCTAGTGCTCTAACTTTTGTAGGTGGTGTTCTTCCTTCAGGCTCCCTCCTCTCCCAGGCCCCAGCCCAAGCTGTCTCTTCTAGCAGTTTACATGACAATCTTCCCTATCCCACACTCCACCAGACCAGTTTTGTCCTAGCCTTCCCACCCATAATGCCTATATTAAGTTCCACCTTCCTGATGTCTTTCTTCCTCATATTCAATGTCTGAGTGGGCAGCTCTATCCTCTACTTGTCTCTCAAAGTCTGAATCTCGTCGCTGATGGGTTAGCTTGCACTCTTTTTCACTACTTTCTAATTTATGTGTGTGCTGTTCAGAAATTCTAAAAGTTGGGGATGGAATTTTTGCCATTTTATCCCTTAACACAGATGCAGCATGTAACTTGTGTCTAGAAAATGTTTGCCAGATTAAGCAGAATCTAGCCTCAAGTTAGCATATAGGAACAAATTAGAACAAAATGTAATGACACAGATGCACGAAGGCATCATAATGATACATGTTACGTTATAGACTTGCCTAACAAATTCAGTTTAATAAATGAGATTTCATATAATGATGTGGCTAACTTGCCTTGATCAAGTAAAAGACGTGAGAAGACATGAGGATATTAACTGCCACCTGCAGCTCCTCACCCGTGTTTGTAGCGTCCTGTCCTGCACTGCATTTACTGAGTGGGTAACACATTTGCACGTCTGCTTCCCAGGACTGTGATCAGGGCACCTCTTCCATCTCCTATATAAACCCCATCTCCTCTACATACAAAATTCACTCTTCTAGGCACTAAATAGCTGGCTGACATCTCTTTCTCCCAGACCTCTTGGCCCCTCTGTACTCTGTCCATCCTTTCCCTGCACTGAGTGGATTATTTGTAGGCATTACTTTTAAGGACGAGTCCCATCAAGGCTTGGTGAACTACATACACTACATACATATTTATACTGACTCCAGGCTTTTAGACCAGCTGTGGACATTTTTGCAAACTCTATATTATCAGCTAATTGAAACGTCTGCTTGGTTTCATTTCTCTTATTGAAGACAGATTAAGGAAATCAGTTCAGTACCTTTAGCCGTGTTAAACTTATTATTAATCTCATGCTCTGAGTTACTGGTAGTCTTTTAAAAAATGTGCCCCTACAAACCTCTCTCCTGCTCCCTTGTCCCCCTTGCTGGAATCAGAACATATTTCATTTTGACTGCTCATTTCATTTCCTCTTTGCCTACTTTAATGCATGCAGTTTTGGTCCATTCCTACTGGACCTCTTGGAACACTTTTTTTCTATTTACCTATGAATCTTTTGCAGTTTATCATTTGAAGATCTTAATGACCTTGAAGGGGGAGAAGGTTTCATTTAGGGCTGGTGCCCTTGAGAGTAGCTTCCCTGTTTGCTTTAAGGTATTCTTGGTTCCATGACACCTCAGTATCATGGAGGTGACATCTCACCCTCAGCCACAGCCAAGCTCAGATGCCAATCCCAAACCTTGCCAGAAGAATGTACAGAGTAAGAGATCATAGAATATTGAGAATATTCTTATGTAGCTCACACCCTGAAAGTGAATTCCAGTAATTGGCCTAATGTTTAACTGACCAAGACCCAAGGTCATAACTTGATAACCTTATATCCCAAGTTTTCCTTGCCCTTGCTGATTCTTCTCCTAATCTACAGCTGAGTCCAAGATTGTCCTCTGCATATAGAAATACCATCTAGCCTCATGTTTGGGCAGACAGTGTACTTAGCACTCCATGCCCAATCAAAGACCAAAGACACCTAGCAGGGATCACTCCAGGAACTCCTCAGTGTTGGCTTGATAAGAGCTGCCTCTTGTCCCCTGGTGCAATGATGTCTTCTACGTCAGCATCTGTTCTTGGCCTGCTACTTGACAGGATGCTTCACAGATGGCACATCCAACCAGTGCTAGAAGAAATTTTAGTGATTTCTTCCTACTTTTCATTTAAGAATGCCCTCAGCAAACCAAATTGTTACAGAGTGTTTTGTCCCCATCCCTTCAGTCACTCCTAAGATTCCCTATCCTCTAGCACCTTCTTTCTCAGAGTTCCAGTCCTTCTGCCAAAGATACAGTTCTGACCTGTGCCTGTATTTACTGGCATGGTGGCTGGGCTTAAGAATGGTCCTCTCTTCCTTCTCTATTTGCAGCCAGATCCTTGGTCATGGTGCATTGATTCTGAAAAACTCACCCTTATAGGCTCTCTTGCATTTCTCTTAAAGCTCTGCCTTGAGAGACTTGTGATTACCAGAACATGATCATGTTTGGATTGTTAAGAGAGGCACTCTTGATAGACTCAGTAGAGATGATTTGGAGAAGAGATACCATACCTTAAATCATGCTCCTTTTGTTCTAGAAAACTTGGTAACTATGAACCCGTAAAGAACAATGAAATAAACAATTTAATGCCTGTAGTAAAAATAATTTTTAAGTTATAATATTCAGCTTTAAAAGCAAAAGAAAATCAAATTAATACTCTTACATTCTGCTTCTAGGAATATAAACTAGTACATATTTTAGGAGTTAATTATTTAATTTAATTTTTGAAAACTTCATACATAATTTCAGCATATTTTGATCATTCCCACCCCTCATTCTCCCTCTCTAACTCCTCCCAGACCCTCTGCCCCACATCCCTTCATGTCTCCTTTATTTTTCTTTGAACCCATTGAGTTCAATTTGTGCTGCCAGCCTGTACCTGGGCAACCTACCATGGACCACACTCCTAAAGAAAACTGACTCTTCCCCAGCTCATCAATGAACAATAGTGCCATAGTTGGGGCATCATTACTCCCTTCCCAAATCCATACTGCAGTGTTTACTGGTGTGATCCTGTGTAGGTCCTGTGCCAGCAGCCACCGCTACTGTGAGTTAGCTTCACGAGTGCAGTCGCCCTATCATATCCAGATGACGCTTTTCCATACCAGTCTCTCCTGACTTCTGGCTGTTGCAAGCTTTCTTCCCTCTCTTCCACGATGTTTCGTAAGCCCTGGAGGGTGGTAATATGATATAGATGTCCCACTTAGTGCTGAACACTCCATTGTCTCTTACTCTGCTTTGACCAGTTGTGAGTCTCTACTCAGTGCCTGAGGAGGTCAGGAAAGGGATGATCACCTGGAATTGGACTTATGAAGAGTGGTTAACTACCATGTTGGTGCTGGGAACCAATCCCCAGTCCTCTGCAAGAACAGTCAGTACTCTTAACCACAAGCCATCTCTCTAAACCCACCACCCTCTCCCCCACCCAGTATAAGTATTTAGAAGGCATTTTGACACTCCATTTAGCAAAATAAAAGCAGTAGTTTCTCCCCTAAAGCCTATGTCCTAACCAGCTACATATTCTTATCCAGGTTTAAAGGATCATTTGCCATGACCCAGTGATGTCCCATTTAGCAATCTACTCTGTGGATATAGTAAAATAATTAGACAAGGACTCATGTATCAAGATGTCTATTAAATTATGATAGTTGGCCTTCAGGACCCCTGGGGGATTGGAATCCTTCAGATGCTGTTATTAACTGGCCTGCACTTGCATTCGGTGTATGCATACTTCCCATATGCTTGCTGGCATCTCTAGTCTTTTATAATACCTAGCACAGTACAAACATTGTGTCAGTAGTTACTATACCACGTTGTTTATGGGATGATGACAAGAAAAAAATGTCATCTATACATGTTCCATATAAAAACATTTTCTCCAAATATTTTTAATCTGCAGTTGGTGGAATTTGCAGATGTGAACCTCATGATTATAAAGGACCCAATGTATCTAAACCAGCAAATATTGGGAAATAAAATGTCACCAGCAGAATAAAGCTGATGTGTAATGATAACATGCTGTAGAACATCATGCAGTCACTGGAATGTCTTTAAAAAATGTTTTCATGCATAGCAAAATAATAATACATTATTAAGCACAAACAGTAAAATTCAAAATACTATATTTTGTAAAGTTGTGTCACTGTCATGGGGGTGAACATGTGTTTTCAGAGTGTGTTGTGTAAATAAGAATGGGGTGAAATATCAAAGTTAACAGCACTGACTTCATTATGGGGAGAGAATAGATTTTAATTGTACTTTTATGAATCTATGTTGTTTTTCTTAGATTTTCTCTAGTAAGTGTATATTGAATTTACAATCTCAAAAACAGCTTTAAAAACATGAAAATAGCTAGACTGGAGTTTCAGATAATGGCGTTTAACAGCTGGATCTGTTGGGGGTTGGAGAGCCCCCTGCAGTTAAGAGGCTGAGGGTTAAGTACAGAAGAAAGTCAGTCCTCCAGTGAGATTGCTTTCGAGAGATCGTGCCTTTCAGCTTCCTGTCTTATGTGCAAAACTCTTATTTTCCCATATTCTCTCATAACTCTAAGAATTGTCTTTGGTGAGAAGAGCCCCGTGCAACTAAATAGAGGAGCTGACACTCATCATCAAGTTCTCGTTATTCCTGTAAGAGTTCCACAGGAGAGTGAGCAGTGAGGTTTACTGAGCACCCCAGAAGTGGGTGTGGGAGAGCAAACTGTGGGGTCTCCCACTGAAGGGAGGGCACAGAAATCAGAACACCTGAGAACGTACTGTGTGTTCAAACTGTTTCAAAATTGCCTTACTTTCCTTAAAACTTGCTTTCAGTAGCTTCTTAGAGAAAGTTCCCTGGAGCCTTTGTTGTGAGGCAGAAGACAATGGGACTGAGACAGAGGAGTCAGGTGGGCAAGAAAGCAGGAGGCAAACTTAGGATGCCTTTCTGGGCTGGGCCCTCATCATGTGTTTTTGGTTGTCTGAGCCACAGTGTAGCTGTAGATACTGGATACTGCTTATTAACTCCATTCAAGGCCTGCGGACAGCTTTCACACTTCTTGCCAATCTTCCTCAGGCTCCTAACAGACGAGGGTGCACTGCCCTGGGCCTGTCTTCGTCCACATCAGCACTGAGTGCCCCAGCTCTGACATAAGCATTCCTTCCTGTTAAGGTTCTATTTTCCTAACCTCAGACCAGAACATGTGAGAGAAGGACACTTTCTTTCAGTTTGTCTCAGAAAAGTCTTTGCAATATGAAAATTAGATCATATTTAGTTATATTTAGTAAGGGGAAATGCATGAAGTTAATTAAGCTTTTACAGTGCATCTGGTTCTTATGGTCACCGTACTTACGGCTGCGTCCTTCCCAACTCCCCAAACATACAGTGTGGACTTCCCCAGGTTCCCATGCAGCCTCGCTTCAACTTGGCAGCCTCTCTTGACCCTCTGCTGCTTATCTCTGGTGCCAGCTACCTGTGAGCCAACAGGCTAGTGGTTTCCCCTCTCCAAGCTCCCTCCCGAGGGAGCCTTTGCACTTTCACGTCCTAGCTTTTAAAACATCCCAGACATCGGATGTATTTGATGGGCATTAAAAACACCAGATCTGCCCTCTCCTATTTTTTCAGTAGTAGTTTTATGTTTTCAAAAGGTCAACCAAAAACAGCAGCAGTTGATCTCAAATTAAATAGTGCTTGCGTGGTCAAATATGTAAATAGTCTTTTATGATGAAGGAGTGGACAGAGACTGAGACTCTTCAAGGGTCTTCTCACAGCCTGGAAAGCTCCATTGAGTGGGAAGAGCCCCTCCTCAGTGTAAGATGAGCTGAACTTGTAAGAGCCCAATCTTCTTGGACATCAGTCTCTGTTTTCCGTGAATTTCAGGGGTGTGCAAATACTTCATGAATGTTGTGGTGTGACTCCAAATGGAAAAACGCAGAAATTATTTGAAATTATTCTCGGAGAAGGGGCAGTGCTCAGAATGTTCTTTTAAAGATAACTCGCTATACATATGTTTGGGTGTATGCATTTTGATTTTCATCCCATCATTATTTACACAACAGAATCAAAGGACCACATGTTCACTTCATGACACTGTGACATAACTTTAAAGAATAAAGTATTTTGAATCTTACTGTTTTCACTTAATAATGTAGTATTATTTTCCCATGGACACCTACAAAGGCATCCAACATTTTGACACTGCAAGTCAACATGGACATTGTCAACTTTAAAGCTTACACTTGAGAACTATAACTGAGTTATGAAAAATAATTGCATGAAAATCTCATAATGTTTACAGTAAGTTTATGATTTGGGGTTGGGCTATATATCCTGGGCCATATGACACCTGTGGACTGTGGGGTAGATGACCTGCTAGAAGATAGGCTATATGTATGTTCTTAGCCATTCCTTAGGAGCTGGGCCCCTGCCCCATCCCATCAAGTTCATGCTGTTTTTGAATTGTTTAGGAGAACACAGAGCTGTCACCATCAACTCAGGCCTAGATTATGATTTAGATTGGCTCCTAGTTTGGGCCAGGACTGTGAAGAACTTGTACCTGGTCTATGGCAGCAAACAACGCAGAATGTAGGAGGGCTCAAGAAGGCATGCACCTAACCCGCAGTACACTGGGTCTAGCACTGGGCAAATCACAGCCACCATTTTCTCTGTGAAGGAGACTACTGTGATCATGCTGGATTCAGAAGATTTTCCTTAATATCATTAAATGTGTTCTGTTGGATAAATGGATACCCAAAAGGAAGTGTTTTAAAATCTACTGTGACTGTTCAGCAGAGTGACTGTTCCCGTCACACATTTCCCATGAAGAGCTGAATAAATTCATTTCTTATCCACAGCTCCAAAAGTGGGAAAAGATTTCCCCCAAGGAATTTTAATGCAAGAAGTATCCCTAAAGAAGGGCTGGATCTGTAAGCAAAAAAAGATCGCATTGCAGACATTCCATAAAAGCTCTGTGCCTGCTGTTCTTTCCTGGGAAGGACTCATGTATCTCATCCTGTCTTCATTTGAAACATGGTCACCAGATGAAATTGATGAGGAGGGAAGGGAGAGAGCCAGAATCACGCAGGCATTTTAAATGAAAAATAGTAGAAAAAGCTGTCTTACTAAGCTACTGATAGGAAAGACACCAAAATAAGGTGTTTGAAAATAATTGCCTGGTGGCAGATATGCACCAATAATCTAGAATTATAATATTATAATAGTAATTGTAATAGGGAAAGCTAACACTGTCAGTACTGGCTCCATATCTGGTGTTCCTCTGAAAGCTTTGTATTTAAATGAACTCACTGCATGCTGTGTTAGTTCTGAAGCTAAGAACTGAACCCAGGGCCCCCCCTGTGCTAGGCAAGTGCTCCATCACTGAGTTACAGCCCCAGGCCAATTCATTAAATTCTTATGAGGTGGGTAGGACATATTATTTTTCTTTGTGCTTCACTAGCAATGGTGTAACTTGTCCACAAGTGTATAAATAGAAATAGAGAGCTGGAACACCTGGTGGTCAGTTTTACAGCCAAATATATTCCACTAAGTACTATATATATACTGGTATGTTTAAGTGCTACTTCTGGGGCTAGCGAGATAACTCAGTGGTCAAGAGCACTGACTGCTCTTGCAGAGGATACAGGTTCAATTCTCAGCACCCGCATGAAGACTAACAACTGTCTGTAACTTCAGTTCCAGGGTAATCCAGAGCCCTTCTCTGACCTCCACAGGCATTGTACGATATAGATGTACTGACACACATGTAGGCAATACACTCGTACCCATAAAATAAAAATAATAAATAAATGCTACTTCCTAGACAATGGTTCCACTCTGCTACTTGAGTAAACCACATTAAAAAAGACTAGAATAAGCATTTATTGAGCGCACACTGAGTGCCAATTTTAGGCCTAAACTCACAAATCTTAACAGTAGTTTCTTTAACCCTATTTTATAAATGACGAGGCAAAATCAGTGAGGTGAGGCTTGTAGAGGCGAAGCAGCATGCCCATGGCTACAGCTAGTCTAGAGAGGACATTTGAAAGGGGTTTGGCCATAATCTCTAAAGATATAATCCCCAACGTCATAATCCTGAATGTTAACATCCTAAAAGCAAAAGCCTTTAAAGTCTAAAATCCCCATTAATCCAAATACCTACAGGGCAAAAATCCCCCAACTCCCAATCTTAGAAATTAAAATCTTAAAAAGCAAAAATTGCCCAAAGCCCAATTCCCATTTTAAAAAGAGGCTATCCAGGAAGGTGGAAAGCCAAGCTCTAGGGAAAGGGTTAGCACAGTAGAGTCAACAGGGGTCCAGCCAGATTTCTCAGCCCTCTACTGTTTCTGCCCTTCCACACATATCATCATGTTTGTCTTCCAAACTCACTCTCTGGCAGAGAGTTAAAGGAATTCTACAAATTTAGCATGCTTCCTTTGAAGCACAGACACCTGCTCATCTGACATTCCTACCTTGTTCCAAGGCCTTGTGAAATGGCAAACTATCCTTAGGGATGTGGCTGTCAAAGAGAGATATCTTATTTTTACCACTAGATTGAGCAACAAAACAAAACAAAACAAAAAACAAAAGGAACACAGCATCTACTCTGGCTAATGGATGACATTTTCAAAATGGTTTTCACTAGCAGCACAGACTCAGAAAAGCAGACTCAGATATATGTTCTCCCTCATTTGTGGATCTTATACCAATCCCTTATATATATCCTGATATAATCATAAGAGCCAAGAAAATGGAAAGGAACCATGAAGGTAAAGATTAAGAAAGGGCCAGAGAAAGGGGCCTAGTAGGAAACAGATGTTACCAAGGAGGAGATGGGGAAATGAGGGTATTCAACTGGGAAGGGAAGAGGAAAGGACATACACGGGACCATGGATGTAAAGGGGAAGAATGAACTCAAGAGAGGGGGGGATAACAGGAGGCAGGTACTATCAAGGGGAAAACGGAGATAATAGGGGGTACTTTAACTGGGGAGAGAGGGGGAGGTAAGACAGAAAGAGAGAGAAGAGATCAATAAAACTTAAGTGAAGTGAAAAACCAGGTGGAAATGTATTAATCCAAAATCCTACTGATAAATATATATACAGTATCTGAACATGAGTGCATATATATTCTTGAAACATACATAACAAGAAACACATGCCAGACAGGAGAAACAACCCTACAAGTTGTTGGTCAAGATAGTCCAAGAAACTCCTAAAATAACACAGATATTGCCATAGCCCTTGATTACCTCCCAGAACTTGAAGGTAAGACCCTTTGCTGAAGACAGGACAGTCTTTGGACACAGGACTTGGAGCAATGGAACTGGAACTGACCCAGAAGCCTCTTTCCTGAAGACTGGCTTTCATAGTTCTAGAGGATAGTGTGCAAGATGCTACGGGAGAAAATCAACCAGTGGTCCAACCCCAGCTTCAAAGCCTAATAATCACAACAGTGACCGGCACAACAGACTATATGAGCAGAAGTGGTACCGTAAACATAGCCATACCCACATGAGTGGAGAGGTCATAGATCCTAGAGCGAACCCTAGCTACCTCTGTCAGATCTCTAAACAAATGAAATTTCTTAATGACGCTAAATATGAATCCTTATATTCACAGACAAGTACACAATTCACCACTCATGAAAGAAGCTTCTTTTTGCAACAGATGAAGACTGTTACAGAGTTCTACAATTGGTCATACAGAGACTATATGCCTGAGAGAAACCCAGCCTAAGTGACACATCTACAGTGGAATCTCCACACCTGAGGCTCATGGAACATAGCAGACAGGAGTAGAGAAAATACTAATACATCCCTCAACTCTCAATGGCAAGGCTTCCTCATGCAACAGTGAGATGCCTACAGAAAGTCGTAACAGGCCAAGGTGTAGAGCATAAGAGACGTCCCTGGAAAGGACCTCTATATTAACTCTCATTTACCCACAGCTCAGGGACTATTGCAAAAGAGGCCTCTCGGAATTTGCTCATGTGAACTTGGTGCAATGGTGACAGCATGCACAAGACCCACACTGACGCCATCAGACCAAATTAAAAAAAAAAACAGCATAGAACTTGGGAAGTGGGCAGGAGACCCCAACCTTAGCCAAGGAACTATTAGTAACTGATTACTATGGAGTGAGGGAGGGTTGATATTCATTAAGGAAGTGACTCTGAATAGGCTTGACTAGATATTAGTGGATGAACTTGTACTGATGGAAATATAGGTACAAAAACTTGACCAGACAGGCCTTAATATATAGGACAGAATAAGCATGAAATCTAGTCAAAGGAGGACTGTAGGGAGGATTCTGATGTAGGAGAGGATCTAAAGTCTGAGTTCTAATTCTAAGTTCTATGATATGAAATACACAAAACTCAATAAAAATATATTCAAACATATATATTTACCAAACTTATCACAGAAAATGGTTATGGAAATGCACAGTAATATTAGGCAATTCTGTGATCTTTTGAGTTGAGATCTCAGATGATTTTGTTTTGAAAGCATGGCATGAAAAATAACCAAAGGCATAAATAAGCATGCCATGGTTGGATTGGGTTATATGAACAAATACAATTATGTTCAAACTTTCTAACTTAAAAGACCCATAGAAAGAGAGATTTCAGAAGCAGACATCTATACTTGCTGAGGCCTGTGAGTCACTGGCCACTCCCATGATTAAGGTTTCTTGCTTTGCTTGAGACAAGAAGAAACTAAACTGAATGCCAGACTTTGGCTTCTCTGCAGGCTCCTGGTTTGCCAAAAAGAAGCTGATTTATCCATTGGCTCTGTGCACTAAATGAAATATCCCAGATAGACAGATGGCCCAGTCAGGGTGGCATTTCACAGCAACATGTGTTTGTTTGAATAACATGGCCATAAACCTTTCTCTCTGAGTCTCAAATTAAGCTGTGGCTTTTGGATGTTACCTGGAGCTCTCTACAAGAGAGAGCATTCACATGTCAAACTTCAGTCAAACATTTTTTGGAGAGGGCATTGTATATAAAAATCCAACCTCTTCTATTTGACCTACTACCAAACAGATGGATTAATGGATAGGTCTGCATATTATCAAGTAAAAATATAATTTGTTGTTATTCTGAGCCTTGGATATTGAATCCAATACAATAGACGAAAACTTTGGAATTTGCTTTACTATAGAATTAGGAAGAGGTAAATAGGAAAAGAGGCATTTGTCCTATTTTGTTAGGAAACTTGTAAGTTAAGCATTGTTCTCAGGGGTCAAGAATGAAGGAAGTAGGATAACATACTGACTAAAGCAGGAATAGGAAACAAAATCAGTATTATAGAATTCCGTATGATTTTTCTTGTCATATTTGATATTTTCAGAAGACTGAAATTTTTGTTTCATTAAAATGACACTCACTATGAATTGCATTATTCTAGTAAATTCTGTATTACTTTTGTGTTTATCCAACTACTTTGCATAAGAATGAAAGCGTGGCCATATTGTAAGAGCATGAAGGTAGAATCATGGAGACGCTTTTCTTTCCTGCTTACCATTATGTTGCAATTATTTTTAGCAAACATTTTATTTTGAGATAATTACCTGCAGTTGGAGGAATCAATGCACAAGACCTTCTAAATGCCTTTCATTAACATTTCACAGTGGGACCATCTTGAAAAGCAGTAGTAACAATACCATAAAAAAACCTCAGCAAGATTCATGGACCTTATTCAGTATGTTGTATTAAAATGGATGTTTTATCAGTCTTAATTTGGGCATATTTACACTTAGTTCTATACAATTTTTATAATGTTTGTAGATTCACATGACCACTAGAGTCAAGTGCAAAAGAGCTTCCCAGAAGCATCCTTGTGCTGTCCTTAAATGAACAGCCACTTCCTCTCCCAGTCCCTAGCCCCTGATAACCACTCATCTGTTCTCCATCTCTGTGCTTTTGCTATTTCAAGAATGCTATAAAAATGGAATCACTTCTACAGTATGTAATCTGTGGAGATGGAGAGTGTAATATGTAATCTTTTCTGCCTGGCTGTTCCTAAACTGAACATTTATTCTCTGGAGATCTACTCCTGACCTCCATGGAAGAATCAATAGATTCAAGTCCTCACAGAGCTCTGCTTGCCCTAACCCCTTTTTTTCTATACTTATCTCTCTAATTTGCAAATGCCCTGAATCCTGAGATTCTTAAGCCTGATGCTCCTATTTGTTTCCAAAATAACCTTAATGTTTCCCCTATGAAAATGTTAAAACATTACACAAATATCAAAAATGCATGTAAAATTTTTAAATAGAATTGCTTCATTAAGTTGTTGTTTTTTTATTGATTTTCCCAGATGTTTCTTGCATAACCATTTTGAAATCGGTTGACATAAAAATGTCATTGCTGGTAAATATTTAACAACCAGCTTTGTGGACTTTTCCAATTTATTTAATGCAATTACCTCAGCTGTCCCCAACCCCAAGCGACTATGTTGATGACTTGAAGGTAAGTTTGTGAAGAGATGATCACCGCAGGCTGTGGTGAACCAGCGCGAGCTGGCTCTCACACACTAGTTTTGGGGATGCTGTAAACTTACATGGGGTGTAGGGCAGGGGGAACACAGAGCCACAGTGCTGCTTCGTGTGCTTGAGTTCAGTCTCCAGCACAAAACCAAAAGAAGGGTTAGCTAGTGGAGAATCCTCTATGGTATACAGAAAAATTCAGATGGACACTAGGAGTTTTTGAGTGACTTGTCTCCTAAATCTGTCTTTTTATCTGTAAACGGAAATGGGTAAATGCTTTTCCTGTAGAGGCCTACTCTACCTATGCAGTGCCTGTTCATCTTTCTCTGTGCTAAAATATCTCTGCTCCATCCCCAGTTAAACTCAAAACCATACGTCATGACTATTCATCCTGCGTTTGTTCTATTTTATGCTCATAATCTTCTAGAATAGAAACTGCATAAGGATAGGGACAATGTTTTTATTGATATTTGGCCCAGAAACATGGTCAGTAGATGGATGAATGAATTCTATTGATCAGGAAGCTTGCCAGCTTTACCTCTGTGGGTACCCCTTCTTTCTCCGCTGGTGCAGCCCTACTTCTGCTCACTTGGTTCCTGAGCTTGGTGATCAGTTAGGTTATCACAGGGCAAAAGAAGCAACTGCCATTCTAACTACTCTCATTGCGTCTCATACCCACATCACCAAAGCACCGTGCGCTATATTGTAAGAGCCAGAGCTGGTTCATGAACTTAGGGAAGCAGTGGCTTTCAGGTCACCGGAAGCTTGCACATGTGGACTTGTGGCAGAACACTGAGCACAGGACCCACACCAACTCAAATTAGTCAAGGTTCCAGAGTGGAGCAATAGAAATTGGTGGAGGGCCAGACTTAGACAGAGAACTATTAGAGACAATTACTACCGGGAGAGGGAGAGTACGCCTTACTTACAATCTCTAGATAGCCTGACCAGACTGCAGTGGATGAATTTGTACTAAAGGACACCTGGGCACAAACGCTTAACTGGACAGCACTTTACATGTATGGAAGAATGCATGAGGTTCGGTGGGGGTTTGGGGTGGGTAGATGTGGGGTGGGGTGTTTAGATTTGATTAAGAACTGTTGTATGAAATGTAAAAAACAATAAAATTTTTAAAAAGAAAAAAAAGTGTGTGTGTCGTAGAATGTGTGTGAAGGTCAGAGGACAACTTTCAAGAATTGGTTCTCACTTTCCACATGGGATTCAGGGATCAAGCTCAGCTTTGGTCAGATTTATGCAGCAAGTGTTTTTCCCATCTTACCAACCCTTGAATGTAGTTAGTATTTATTGTACCATGTACAATAAATTAGACATGTTTTATCAGTACATAAGTAAAAAGCCACTAAGTGGTTTCTGCCTGTTTGTGTCTTTGCGCATCACTTATATAAATTGTAAAATGAGATTTTATAATCTCTTTGAAAATATGTGTATGTGTGTATATATTATTTATATATAATAAAAATAATATACAATATGTAGTACATATACATACAGTATAATACTGAATACTATACAGTATATACTATATACTAATACTATATACACTAATACTGAATACTATAATACTAAAATAGCCACACAGTAGTAATCCAAAAATGAACATTAAGTGCATAAATGAATGAATTCATATCTGAATCATATTTTAAAATGAGAGAATAGAAAACATTGTAGAAAGAAATCCCCAAGTTCAGAGGTTTTAAAGAAGAACAACACCTAACAATGTTTCACAAAGGCAAACAATCTATTGATAAAAATATCTCTATAAAAATTAACAGTCACATACATCTGAAACTGAAACAACCTAATTTAGTAGAATAGAAATTAAGATTCATCTAGGTCCTTTTCTGAATACCTTCAGAGTCTCTGTGTTGAAAGTACCAATTTTCTTAATTACCACATAATAGATTTAAGATTTTTTTCAATAGCAGTACTTTATATTAATGTGGCAAATTGTAAATTACAAAGCTGCTTCCTATATTGTCAGAACTATAACACAAACTAGAATTTCTTCTGTGATTAAAGACAGGCTATGTGCCTGAATGCAGAGGGAATAAAGTCAGAAAATACTACTTGACTTCCAAGATTCATTCTGTTTTGTTCTGAGAAATAACACTGCCACTTTGGAAGGGAAGATCATACAGCTAAAAATCTATTTTTTCCAGCTCACTTGCAGCTTATTATGAATATGTCAAAAAATTTGACAATAGTTCTTAGGTGACAGTGAGGACAACTCCTCTAATTAAAGGAGAAGGCATTTCCTTTCTAATTTTTCTCAATATCTTTCTGCCTGGAATGCATAGGTCAAAATCAGTAGAGCTATAGACCACAAGGAAGAAGGTCATTTGATCTCCATTGTGGTTCCAACAGATAACAGATTGGACTAAGTGTACAATGCAATGAACAAATAAATGTGCATGGCTTCATTTACCACTTTCTCTTCTGTCTTTTTATTGTGGGGAGGAGATTTGGATAAAGGCAGCTAAGTTTCCATAGACATCAACATTCTACACTGCCACATGTTTGGCTACTTACAAAACTACAATGAGCTAGTTTTATAAAGTTAGGATTTCTCTTGAAGTCCCCATTAGACAGTCATTTGAGAGTCACCAAGTATAAGTCTTCACTAGAACAGAACATAGGGAACTTCTGTAAGAGAAACTGTTAGTAGAGAGAAACCAGATATGGATATATAGAGACTAGATTCACACACACACACACACACACACACACACACACACACACACACACACCAATACCTTCAGTAAGCTAAATTGGGGGAAGGAGGCAGAGTACCTAAAGGGACATAAAATCTGATTAGATCCCGAAGGTAGAGGAAGATTAAGTCCCTGGAGGCACCTGAGGTCCCTACTGGAAAGTGATTCAGGTCTCTGAAGCCAATGGGAAGGGCAGAATTGGGGTTAGGGCTTCGGCATTAGCAGGAAGAACCTTTACTCTTAGGGGTCACAGGTGTCATTCAGTTCCTGGCAATTCCTGGGATTTCATAATTTTACTTTAAGTGTTCATTTCTCCTCACTGCAGAGTGCTTAATATATAAAACTATACCAAAGCTTTTGAAAACACATATAAATAGATCATAGGGCTAGAAAATCTTCTTCCAAAGGATTATTTAGAGTTTCCCAAGCTCTCCATATTCTAAAATCTCTTAATAAATTGCTCAGGCAGAATAACATCAGTGTAGCATCAAAAGGATTTCAAGGCAATTTAAGCAAAGTAAGAGCATATGTTTCCTACTGTACTGTTTTGAAAGAGGATGCTAGCAATGTCCTGCAAAATGTCCTGAAATGCGCATGCCCAGTCTTACCGGGCTCTGTGTAGGCTCATCACATAATCTTTCTAAGAGATGGATATTTACTATGAGTTTCATGGTGGTACTGTTCACAGTAGCTCACGCTGAGATTTCAGAAGAGAAATTTGGTGTAGAAATATTTACTCTAGCGCTGGCACATAAACCAAGAGCTATTAGACTTTAATGTATTTTCCCTCTAAACTTTTTATAGCCTTTCATTTTTAATCGCTGCCAATCTGCTGATTTTATTTTAAATAGATACTTCAAGACTACGCTTTGTCAAAACAGACAGATGTATCATTAAATTCCTTTCCAAATTACTTACTAAGCCATGTCTTTGTTTCATGCACTACTGAGGTATTTGAATTTGTTATAATCTGGAGAGGAAAAACAGGAGGCCAGAGAGCTGATTTTCAGAGGGACAAAGCTCTGTAATTTGGAATTGATTGCTCTGATTACATGTAGCTCTGTGGCATGCATGTTGGCGAGTAAGGGTGGCCTGGTCCCACATGCTCATCTTTGGGAGGGGGGTCATTGTGCTACAGTTTCCTTGGAAGCCAGAGGGAGAGACCACAGGAGAAGTCTCTGAGGTTGTCGTTCCCATCTGTTAAAGTCTTCCGATCATCTCTTTGCAGAAAGGGGTGAGAAATAAATTCAACAGGTAATTATTAAATATTTCTTGTCACTTGAATTATGTAGTAGCTTCCAATTCCTGCTGTAACAAATTAGCACACCTTCTTGCCTCAAAATTACACAAATTTATTATTTTCTAGCTCTGGAGGTCTCAAGTGTGAAAGGGGTTTTACTGAATTAAGAGTTAGGGGTCAGCAGGGCTTCTTTTGTTCTGGGGCCTTTGTGCACTTGTGTTTCCTGCCCTTTCAGGCTTCTGCCAGTTTCTGACATGCCTTGGCTTCCTGACTTCAGGCAGTGTCACAAGGCCTGGGATTTTATTTGGTTTGAACTTGTGTGGGTCTTGTGCATGCTGTTACCATTGCTGTGAGTTCACATGAACAACTGCCCAGCTGTCTGTAAAACTCTTTGTGATTATCAACTACTTCTGCCTCTTATAATCTTTCTGTCCCCTCTTCTGTAATGGCCCCAGGGCCTTAGGTGGCAGAGGTTTGATATAGGTGTCTTATTCATGAATAAATTCTCTGAAGTCTTGTATTCTCTGCAGTTTAGCCAGTTGTAGCTTTCTGGGTCTAGTGGATGGATGCACACTGAAGGACATTTGGGGACACAAATTTGACTCAACAGGCTTTAACAGGTATGACGGAATACAAAGAATCATCGAATCAGGTGGGGGACGGCTTTAAGAGAGGTGCAGATGTGGGGAGGATCTAAATATGATAAAAATATATTGTATAAAATTTGCAAGTGTTTAATTGAGAAAAATGTCACCAGCAAAATCTGCCTATGAATGTTGAAATAGTTTCCTCTGCTGTCAAAGAGGGTGGTGCTGATTGATCTCTAAGCTCTAGCCAGGTTCAAATGAGAGAGGGTCCTTGGGATTGGTTTCATGCCTGTCTTGCTTTGGACAACAGTGGCGAGCTCACAGGGAAAGTGAATATTTAAAGGGGAGCACTGCTTTGCTCGCTGCAAATAAAAACTTTCCCCTCCTTGTTAACAGGATGCCAGGAATGATAGATGAAACTTGGTTAAATCGGGTACAAACCACTAAAATGCTTATTTATTGTAGGTACAGGTAGAAAATTTTAGAAAAGTAATCTGAATTTTAAATTACAAAAGTCGTTACTGTAAAAGTCTCACTGTAAAAAAAAAAATACCTAGAAAATAAGGAGAAGCAAAGTATAAAGAGAATTTAGCCATATTCCCATAGTTCAGAAATATACACACTGTTAACATTTTAGAGTACTTTTTTTAGAGTTATACAGTTCTTTAAAGTTCCAACTAAAACTGAGAACACTTTTCATATGGCTGTTTAACTTTAGGTAATACCATATCATCAATAATTCTAAAATAATGTGTACTTGTTGTTATAGCTTTGGAATGTATTTTAAAATGAAAAGAAATTAGGACTCAAACTTAGTCTTTGTCTTAATTCTTAAGATACTAGTGAGGTGTTCCTTCCGTCTCAGTTTGTGCCTCCTGCTTTATTTTTCTGGAAGATCTCATTTGAGACTCTGGGCTCCGTTTCAGGCGTGACATTTTTCCTCTTTAAGTATAGGTAAAACAGCATGTAGCTCCTGCCCTGTGGATTCTTCTCTTGGCTGGCTTAGTGATTAACCTGGCATCAATTACACTAAGTGCTATTTAAAGAGAGAGGAAGGTGCAACTTGGAAATTAAACCATTAACACTAAATTAAGGCCATCATGAAACAGTCAGGAAGCCTTTTAGGCACAAATGCTCATTTCTTTCTGTTTTATCTGAGATTTGGTAACTCCATCCAAGTTCAGCTGCTTAGAGGGCATCTAAGCCAGGACTACCTTTCATTCCAAGATGAGATCTGCTGTTTTGTGTTAGGGAAGTGAAGATGTCTTGCTATGTGCTGGGGTTCACAGAAATGATTTTCCACTAAAGAGACAGACACATGGACACAGTGTATATACTTATTAAGTTCTCTCTCTATGTAAGACTTATAAGTATTTAAGCATTTAAAGTTAATTTATAATTACCCTAGAAGGAATTTATAAAGTGACTGGAAGTCTAAATAGATTCTATTTTCATAGTTAATATGAATATCAACCTGGCTTTCTGTGGTTATCTTCTTATAAAGAAGAGCTTAAATGTTCATTTATAATAGTCATTTCTTTCCTCATATGTATTGAGGACCTACTGTTTGTCAAATATTATATTTGATGTTGATGCTAGAGCAGTGAACAAATAGATAAAATGACTGCCACCTGTCACCAGCAGTTAGACTCCCTTAGAGGGAGACAAAAAGAAAGGAAATAAAAATCAGCTATTTTAGGTATTGATAGCTGCTTGGAAGACACAATAAAATGGGGAATGAAATTGGGAGTTTGTGCTGACATGGGTAGGTGCTGGAATGGAGGGTGTAGTGGAAAGATGCCACATTAAGACAGTTCCCGAGCAAAGACAGCCTAGCCTCTTGTCATAGTTAGAACCGGGAGTGAGCTTGATTTATTTTGAGAACTTGTTCCTCTTCATTTCTCTTGGAATTGTTCTCCAGTACTGTTCTCTCAAACAAAAGACTTGCTTTTTGTTCATCAACACAGTACACCCAGGTGATGTGGGAAGAGAAAAGAGAAAGACTTTTCCCTTTCTGACATTTACTGACCCAGAACAGCATATACAATTGCAAATAGATACTATCAGTATAACCTGAGCCCCTTCTGTTTGCAACACAAATGTGATAATTTCTTCCCAGAATATTTGCTATTTTCAACACTGATATTTTCATAACACGCACAGGCACATAGTTACACAGACACAGACACACTGACACACACACATGTGCACACACACACATACATTATTCAGGGTCAGGAGCACAGAAGGGTCATGTAGGATTAGAGAAACCCAAAGCCTAGTAATATCATTTGCATTGTAAACAAATGAGATAGTGTTAAATGATCCTAAAATACAAGATTAACTTCAATTACAAAGTTAGGAGAGATTCCCATTTGTAACAGAAGGCATTCCCAGAAAAGCCATTCCCACAAGAGTGTTTGGAGATAGCTATTATTGTGGGTTAGGAATGATCTGACCAAAATATTCATATACTCTACTCCATAATCATGAGTGACCTGTAAGATGAGTGTGAGGAAGAGTGTTAGGTCACAATCTGGAGGAGGAGTGATTCTGGAAGAGGCATTACACATTCAAAAGACCTGAGGCAGATACATGATGCATTTGCAGAAAAGTGAAGAGGTCAGAATAACTAGATTAGACAAGGTCCAGGCTAAATCCCCACTTTACAATGAGGGAGGAAAAAAACCAACAGGAAGAAATTGAAAAAGGAGAGTGAAACTGAAGAGTGCAGGAACACAGAATGATAAGCACCACGACAGTTGTGAAGACTCAGCTCCTATGTAGTTAGGATAATAGGCCTCATTCTCAGAAACAGTGAGAAAGAGCCAATGAGGGAAGCAAGAACAGCATAGGGAAGAGGGACAGCCAGGAGGTCAGCCCAGCTCTTTTCAAATTTGGCTCAGTTAATTAGTCTCACTTTGTTCAACATCAGGATCTTATGCCCTACCTCAGACAAAGTTCCCCAGGTGATCCCTATGGATATTAAAGTTTGGAAAGCACTGTTATATGCTATTGCCCTGGGAATGAAACTTACTGTCTGGGATTTTCCAACATTCTAGAAAGTCATGCACTGGAAGAAGCTACCTGAGTCCTGAGCAAACAAGGCTGGGTGGTTCCCCAGCCTTCTGTCATCCAACACATGTTCGTGATAGTTATTGACACCCGCTATAGGCCTCCTCTCTGTCCCATGCAATTTCCTCCAGTAACCGCCCCCCATTCATGTCAGGGGTCATGTTATTCCCAGATGCCCCATATATGCAAGCTGTATAGAAAGCAATTTGATATCCACTGGGATAAAGGAATTTTACAATACAAATATCCAACCAGAATAAGACAATGCCAAGCATAACCTCGCAGACTATATATCAATGTATGAATCTGGGCAGCAAGATGCAATCTATTCAAGTCAGTCAAGCAAACATCTCTCCTTAAGAAGCCACAGGCTGTTAGGGATGTCCCACAAAAGTCATTGAGGTTGGAAGAGACCACTTATCTTATACACTGCTCTGCTGGCTTTTCACACACAGTAAGTATGTCCAGTAGAATTCACTGAATGTCTGGGAGTTGTAAAGTCAAGTACCAACTTCGGGCCCATCCAACCTAAGCAAACCTGCCAACAGCCTTCCCATACAACCCCCAAGTCAGATGGATGTCTGGTCTGGCGTGCAATCACAGCCTCTGCCCTCTCCCAACATGATTCTCCAGGCATCTACAGTGCTGAGATGACAGTAAAGACAGTTCCAGTTACCCAGGGCAACTGACAGGCCAACTCCAGCTCCAGCTCCAGGGCTTACTGTACTCTCTCTCATGGGAGCCTCATAACAGTTTTAGGATGCAGTTTAATTCACAGACGGGGAAACCAGAGTTCAAAAAGGAAAATAACTTGGAGAGGTAGTAACAGGACTAGCATGCTCACCTGAATTATTTTAAAAAACATTTCTATTTGATCTTGAAGAACTTCATGCAGTATATTTTGATCATATTCTTCCCTCTCTCAACTCCTTCCAGGTCCATCCTCACCTCCCAACCCACCCAACTTAATGATTTATTTTCTCCATCAAGTCCAGTACGTGCTATCCAAATACCCTTGTATGTGTTGTCCAAACTTTTTCTTTGATTGTGGTCAACCTACCGAGGCACACCTTAAAGAAAACTGACCCTTCGTGTCCCAGCACCTATCAAAAGTCTATAGCTCCTCAACTAAGAGTGAATTCGTGGCCATCTACACCCTCTGTGATGGGCCTTGACTAACTTGAGTTTAGCAGGACTTGTGTGGGCTGTCACAATTGCTGTAAGTTGATATGTGCAACTGCGCTGTCTGAAAATCACTGTTTCTTTGTAATCATCCACCTCCTCTGGTTCTTACAATCTTTCCAGCCCCTCTTCTGTGAAGTTCCCTGAACCTTGAGTAGAGGACCGTGACATAGAGGGCTCATATTCTCTGCACATTGATTAGTTATGGCTGTCTGTATTCATTGCCTTCTACTGTAAAAAGAAGCTTCTAGATTGTGTGTGGTGGTGCTTGCCTTTAATTCCAGTACTTGGGAAGTAGAGGTAGCAGATCTCTTTGAGATTAAGGTCAGGCTGGTCTCCATAGTGAATTGCAGGCCAGCTGGGTCTACAGGGGACACACTGTCTCAAAAAGACAAAAAGAAGAATCAGAATCAGAATAAGGAAGAGAAGAAGGTAGAGAGGACAAAGGTGGAGAAGAAAAGAGGAGGAAGAGAAAGAAGAAGAAGAAGAAGAAGAAGAAGAAGAAGAAGAAGAAGAAGAAGAAGAAGAAGAAGAAGAGGAGGAGGAGGAGGAGGAGGAGGAGGAGGAGGAGGAGGAGGAGGAGGAGGAGGAGGAGGAGGAGGAGGAGGAAGAGAAGGAGGAGGAGGAAGAGGAGGAGGAGGAGGAGAAGGAGGAGGAAGAGGAGGAAAAACTTCTCTGATGAGGGTAGAGAGATAAGCTAACCTATGGGTATAAATTATGAGTCATTTTAACACCATGTTCATTTAGTGAGACATTAGTAATAGATTCTTTCTGATCAATTGTCTCTCCGTGTTTGTATGCGTGGAGGACAGACGGCAATCCCAGGTGTTATTTTGTTATTTTGGAGTCATCATCTTGGTTCATTATTTTGTTTTTTGAGACAGGGGTTCTCATTGGCTTGAAACTTGGTAAGTACACTAGGCCAGCTGTCCAGAGAGCCTCAGCAGTCTATCTGTCTCTGCCTCCCCTGGCTGGGATTACAAGGGCATACTGCCCATATCCAACTTTTTGTACCTGAGTTCTGGGGACTGATCACAAGTCCTCAAGCTTGCAAGGCAAACACTTTACCAACTGAGTTTTCTTCCAAGTTCTCTGATCCTTATTCTTAACACCACTTTAATATGAATTTGCCCCTTCCCCATCTACCGAGCAGTGCATTCTCCACAGGATTCATAGGCATCATGTTGAAGAGCACAGTCCAGCACAGCAAACCTTTAAAGTAGCTCTAATCTGAAACAGGAAAGGAATAAGAGCTTCACTTAAAAGTCTGAATTTGTTATGATTAGCTGCGTCCTTAGTACTTGGCAGGAATAACATGATCACTGCCATTGAAATCAGAGCTGCTCCACCTCCACGAACAAGACTCTCACAAGATCAGACTATTAAAATTCTGTTGTCGGGCAGAATTCATCAGATCCATCCTTAAGATTCCAGCCACCATAACCTTCTTCACCTTCCCAGCTGCAGGTGGTCTTAGCAGGTGCAAAAGCATGTAGAAGCTAAAGGATGATCATGATTAGGCTTGCAGTAATACAGCTTTTGTGAGGTATTCCTGTAAGCAGCCCAATAAATTCATTGGTTCACCAGGCCGGACTTGTATTGAATGGCCTCTTTGTTCTGACAGTGCTCTATCTGGGTGAAGAAGCATTTCTGTGTAGCTCCTCAGGAAAAGTAAACCACATACCCAAACCACAATGATATGAGGATATGCTAGGTTTATTCAGTGTAAAAATAACAATACACAGCCAGGTGTGGTGACAGACATCTTAATACCACCACTCGTCAAAAAGAGAAAGAAGATAGTGAGTTTGAGGCCAACCTGAGTTACTGAGAGACCATCTCAAACAAACAGAAACAGAAAGACAGCATCCTTAATTTTATAATATATATTTAGTTATATCATATTATACTGATTTAACTCCACGAGTTTGTGGTATCCAGAGAAGACACACTGCTTCTTTTACAGATAAGTAAGCCAAAGCTCAAAACTGAAAAGATTTGCCTAGAGTCACACAGCTTGAATATGGTCAAGAAGTCAATCATGTGCATTTTTGAGTCCACATGTTTTCTAGACAGGGCCTCATGTAACCCCAGGCTGGTCTCTAACTAGCTATGTAGCTGAAGACGATCTTGAACTTCTGATCCTCCTACTCCTACCAAATGCTAGGATAGCAAGTGAGTGCCACCACGCCTAGTTTTATGGAGTGAGGAGGATTAAACCTAAGACTGCATGTGCTAGATAAGCACATTAGCAACTGAGCTACAGTCCCTACGCAGATTCTGCATTCTGTGCTCTCCAGGAGACCACAGTGTGGCAGCAGATGCACCTCTCTGAGGTGCAGTCTAATCCACAATTCACTATCAAGAGGGAAATGCTGGGGGAAGAGGTCTTATGGGAGCTGGCACGAAGCAGAGAGAATGATCATTGATGACTCGTACATTTGTGATGGTGTTTTTTATAGTTGATAAGGTATGTTCACATAAGTCATCCGATTATGCGGTGAGATAAAAAGGGCAATGTGGCAGCCATTGGTTGTAGGTGACTCTGGCCACCTGGTGTGTGTGCAGCTGGATGAGCTGAGCACTTTGGGCAGGGCGTTCAGTGCTGCTGAACTCATGACATTAGTTTGATAACTGAGGCAGAAGACAGACCTTTGAATTGTTCAACCCTACTCAACATGTGTCTGGCACTGGGGTAGATGACAGAACAAAGCCTTTGTACATGCATGTGCAGCTGTGTGACACCTAAAGAGGACAAGGTTAATGATGGGGCGGGGGACATGCAGAGATAAGCTCTAGAATCAACTTATTTTGATTGATTTTTATATGTATGTGTTTTGCACATGTGTGCAATGCCCATGGAGGCTAGAAGAGGGCATTTGATCACCTGGAAGTGGAGTTAGTCATGTTGGTGCTGGGAACCAAACCCAGGTTCTCTGCAAGAGCAGCCAGTGCTCTTAACTGCTGAACCATTTCTTCTTCCATCTTTCAAATAAATTAGATTATTTGAATGTTAATAACCCTCTGTGTCATAAAGTTTGATGCTTGTAGTGCTTCTCACAGTTAATGAGGGTGAGAGATGGTTGATTCTTAAGTGGTATATGTTATTTTGAAGAGAAACATTTTGGAAAAGGATTTCTTTACTGATCAAATAGTGCATGTAAATGACTTTAGTCTTGAATTTGAGAGTCTTCTCATATGGACACCGTGACACACACCTCAGGTAGTCAGAAGGCTGAGGCAGAAAGATTGCTTGAGCTTAGGAGGTCAGGACCAGTTTGGGAGAAACATACTGAGATTTTACCTAAAAATAGCTTCTAAAGTGAAACTGGAACACTTTTTGTTGCTTCTGGTTAAACACATTTCCCAAAGTCTCCTGTGTTCCTCTCCTGTTTCCTAGTGTTTCTTGTAGAAATAATTTCTGAGTGTTACCTGGGATAGCCTAAATTCTCTAACTTTTCCTTATCTCTTCCTCTTCCTCATCTTCTTCCATTTTCTCTCTTCTATTTGGCCTTCCGCCACTCTAGCAGGGGTCTCTTGGAATATCTGAACTTGGACACGTCTTAGCAGAATACTGTGTACAGCCATTGGGAAAGGGAATGAGCTCCTCCAAGGGAAGAGCTGCTTTTCCTCTCATTTTCTTCTTCACCTCAGAGTAGCATGGAGTGCCAGTAGGAGGGACCTTTCAGGCACTTTATGCTGGCAGTCCTCAGATGACACCCTGCTATATCAAGTGGCCATTCTTCCTGGGAAGTATTCTCAACCAAATTACACGCACTTCTCTGTTACCGGAGTTGTTAAGCTCAGAGTCTAGACCCTGGCAAACATAACAATCAAGGCTCTGCAACCCATTTTCAATACTCAAGTTAAATAGGAAGGTTACCTGGAAAACAGAGAAAGGAGATTTGTTCCACGCGGGTGCACTGAGACGAGGAGAGTGGTCCGGTGACATCGCAATTTAATCTTTGAGGTCTCAACGCAACAAGAAATTTGGGTTTAAGTAAAAGGCAAGAGAGATGCGCAGCTAATCAGTCTTGATCAGGTGTGGTCCAGCCGTCACTGCTGTGTGGGCTGTTGTCTCACCTACAAGGCAGTCTGACAAACTGTGAGAACTGTGTGAAATCTCTTTCCTGGGGAAAAACTTCCTTCTCCTCATGGCTGCTAGTACCAGAGACTCAGTCTTCTTTCTCCCAACCTGAGATTCCAGGGAAAATTCTAATTTCTTGGGGCCCATTGTTTTAAAAGTTTGATAGACATAAGTGTCTCTGTGGGCCATCATCATCCTTGCCAGGGTGATTACACCAGTATAGTACTATCACTATTAATTTCTTGCTTCTCTTTAAACCCAGAATCATCTCGCAGGCATCCAGAGACCTTGGCCTTTATTTTGGATTTTCAAAAAATAGATGGAAAGGATTTGATGTGGATGTTCTATTCACCGCATGATCCAAATTGTTAGGATGATGAAATCTGGGGTTTTCAAACAAATAAATAAAAACCAGACAAGAGATGATATCTGAGGGTATGTCTAGGTTTTCTCAATATCTCTTTGTTTTAAAATAAAATTTTCTTTATTTCTTATTGAAAAAGAAGTAACATGTGCAAAGTTATCCTGTGAAGCTGCCGGTCATCTCATTCAGTAAATGCTAGAAGCGTTCCCATAGTCACGAGACTGCATATAATACGCAGCCCTGTCAGTTCTCTTCTTTCAGACTACACATATTTATGCTCCAAGATTACACCAAGAAGACCTTTCTTTCAGATACTTTCATGAAGATCTCATGTCTTGGAGATTCCTGCTCAGACCTCACTTTATCAACGAAGTTTTTCTTGATTGGCATATATTAAAGATCATTCCTATGTACATTGCCTCTGTTTTTTTCCACAGCACTCTACCCATCTTATACATTAATTTTTGTTGTTAACTTTCTTCTTTCACTGTATATGACTTCCTGATCTTGAAAAATTGGTGCTGGCACTAGGAAGTATTAAGTAAATATTCTTTGCCTAGTGGGAGGCATATTATTTATGGGCACATGAATATTGACTGTGTTATCAACCCAGATAAGAATGCGGTTTTCTGGCCTTCAGTTTGGGTCAGGAACAAGAATATCTTAATATCTACAATCATCTTAAAATCAGAAACAAATTGATTGTCTATCAGTTCAAAATTTGGTCAGTAAAACAGAAGCTGGTCTGGGTATTTGAGATAGGAAAGAACTTAATAAAAGGAATCAAAGTTCAGCACCATTAGAGTATTATGTGGAAGGCCATGGTGGCCAAAGTAAGCAAGGCTGCTTACAGGAAGCCTGGAAGAGCATGCACTTAGAAACCATCACTAATGGCCTTGGCAGACTTCTTCAGGGACAAGAAGGCAACTCTCAGCAGCCTGTCTGAAACCCTCCAGAGAAATCCATGCCAGACATAGCTGCCATCTGCTGATGCCTACACCCTGGTCCACAGCTGCCACTTAGTGGAGAAATAAGGCTCTCCTTTGCTAGTCTAACAATCTCAAACAAGTGTTTCTCATTAGCTAAATCTAGTTGAACTGTACTGGAAAGAGAATGCGGGAACAGTGAGATGCTTGATCCTACTATAGGGAAGAGAGTTTAGAAAAATGGAATCATTTTCATTTGCAACAAACAATATCAAGTGCAGATCGTTCATTCATTAGTCAATGAACTGCTATAACTTTGATATTGTTGATGTCCATTTCTGCCCATGATCAGTGCCTTGACATACTGTAACATTGACTCTTAGGTTTTAAGTTAGGGGAATAGCGAGATCTTAGCAAACACTGGTAGATCCGTCTTGAAGTTCTTCCTTGCCCCAGATAATATTCCTAATTTTGCCTATGGGCATGGATGCCAGAAGAATGTGAAGCTGATGATTCTTGACTCTTCAAATGGAAGAATGTGGTTGTGATTTTCCTTTGGGTAGCCAAGAGATGCTTCTCTCTTTCTCCCATCCCTCACTAGTGTGCTGCTACTTCGAACAGGAGCACTCTAGGGATTGACCGGATTTCAGCGACTTGCAGGTGAGGCTGGAGCCAATGGCTAGTGAAACATCCATCTGGGTCTCAACTGCCCACTCACAATCTAGATAGAGCCTGGTGTAGGTGAGCAGGGAGGAACAATGTACATTACAGTGCCTTCTTGGGGTCAATGACCCAAAAAATAGAACCATAAACCTCTATGAATTGCTTATAAGCATTTTCCATAGTTATCTTTTCACATCTCCATGTTTGTGATCTCTGTAACCTAAGGACTCGCTGAAAATAAAAATAACTCGCTCGTGAAGAGCTTCCAATTGACTCTGACTTCATTTCTATTATGTCCCTTTGCTGATTGCAGAAATCACTTACACTGCGTATTACGCTTTTCCCATCTGATTTCTTGTCCTGTGTTCTCTTCATTTATAAGACCCCTTAGTTTGATTATTACCTTGGTATGAAGTGCTCTCAGGTCTCTCCTCAAAGTCTTATTTTTTCATTAGTCTTATCTGTTACCTCTAGTGGAATTTTAGACTATGCAATTAACTGTTACTGTAGATTTAACCATTCCAAAAATAACCAATCATGTTCCACCTAAAAGAAACTTATTTCTCTGTTCCATCTATGGTGACATCGTTTCATTCTTCTCTATCCTTTGTTCTCAGTGTTAAACTAATACTAGATATTAACAAATTTTAAGAGGAGATTCTTCTTATTGTCCCAAGATGGGCTCTGATTTCTTTACCCCTCTTTAGAATTCTAGTCTTATTCTTAGAGGATCAACTCTGGCCACATTTTCTGAAAATCGGTCTTCTCTAACATCATCTTTTGGTTTTCTAACTATTATCCGTGTTATAAAATAATCAATACTGTCAGTTAGGTTCACTCTGGTGTAATTTCCTGTTCAGTGTCACACATTGCATTGCATTAATGGATTACAAGATTAGAGAAAAATGTACAAATTGGTAGAAGTCATATCTAGCTTATTACCTATACGCCTTGAGAACTTAAACTCATTTAACATCAGTTTTCTTGTTTATAAAAATGGTTTGTTTCCACTGAAGAATTTTGGAGAGGAATAGAGGATATCAGTCATGATGAAAAGTATTTATCCCACAACAGGACGGTTTCCTTCCTATTTCCCCTCCTGGTCTCCAAGAACTCTTCCTGTTCTTTCATATTCCTGTGTTCTGTTTACATGCTTTCATTCTCTTTAACTCTAAAGCAAGTCCTCACAAAATGTTATCCGTGTATTTTATATGTGACAGGCATCTGCTTATGTGGATGGAATAATCCAGTGACCTAAAAGTCTCCATATATTTGGGATTGAAAAATATTTTTATCTATTTTTAAAACATTTCATACATGTGTGAATCATATCCACTTCTCAGTCCCCTTTTCAGTGTCCTCCAGGATACCCCACTGTGGTTCCCTCCTGACTTCATGTTCTCCTTATTTATTTATAATTAAAAAATATTTTTAGCCCATTAAGACCAATTAACAGTGCCCATATGCACATGGGCATGGGATCAGCCATCATCCACTGGAGCATGGGGAACCTACTAGTGACCACACTCGTAAAGAAAAGTGACTCTCTCTTCCACAGCAGCCAACTATCAATAACTCCTCAGTAGGAATGGGACCTGGAGGTGCTCCCTGCTCCATGGTGAAATTCTTAATGGGCTTAGTCTTGGGCAGATGTTAGGTAGGTAACCACAATGAACAGAGGACAGCATTTCATAGCTGTCCCCATCCTCTGGCTCTTAAGTTCTTTCTTCTCCCTCTTCCACATTCCTTGAGTTTGGAGAGGGTTCACATAGCTGTCTCATCTATGGCTGAACACTCACAGTCACCTATTGCCAACACTTTGAACAATAATACATCTCTGCCACTATCCACTTTGATAAGAATCTTCTCTGAACAAGGTTGGGACCAGCACAAATCTAAGGTTATAAATATAAACATTTAGAAGGAAATTTGACAATGTGACCATTTGGAAAAACAACATCAATAGGTTCTCCCCTAAGACCTATGTCTTCACTAGCCATGAATTTTGAGCATGTTACAGTCTGAGGTATGAATTCCTTCCTCTGAAGCAGGCTGCAAATCCTATCAAGAGAGCAGTTGATAATCCTCAAGAGCAGTCTGGCACTAACAGGCATAGCGTGCCTGACAGATCAGTACTGTAGCATGCAGTGTGCAGCATTGTGAAAGTTCACTGATGTCTTTTCTTCCCCCTGCAGCCTGTGTAGCATCTTCCTGACTAGCCAACAGGGAGAGTTTCCTGGTCTGTGAAAGATTCCTTTGTGTCTTACAACCAAAATGTGTAGTATATTCCTCAATAGATCTTCCCATCTAGTTATACTGGGCAACTAAGAGCAATGTTGTTTTGGGTGCTTGTGGGGCCCACATGGCCTCCTGTATTAACTAGAGAATCCTGGCTCCCCTAGTTGTGTTCCAATATATCACCCATGAACCTTGCTCCAAGTGCTGGGCCAGCTCAGCCTCCTGCACCAGGCTCACCCACAGTACCTAAGAATTTTGCTCCAGGAGCCAAACTCTCACAGTCTCTTTTACCAGGGAGGGAACATTGGCTTTCACTATTTAGGTCTGTCTATGCCACCCAGGACCTTCTTGTGCTAGCCCACAGAGGAGAATGGCATTTCAACACTACTAAGACAGTCCTCTTAACATTATAAACACTTCCACTGAAAGAAGGTAATATGAACAAGGAAGATCACTTCACTCTACTTAAAAGAAGGATGCTGCAGTTCTAAACATGTATGAACCAAATATCAGGGAACCCAACTTCTTAAAAGACATGCTACTCGTTCTAAAACCACAGATAGACCCCAACACAGGTGGACTACAATACTCCACTCTTACCAAAAAAGATTTTTGAAAATGCCTCTTTGCTCCAAGATTTTGAGAAAAGAAATCTTGCTTGCACCTGGAATGATGAAGTCAGTGAGATTCCTACTATTTTGTTATACCATTTAACATGATATTTTCCAATCCTGTTCAGGAATGTAGTCATTTCCTTCCAATGAAACATCTCCACGGTATATCTTATCTTGGTTATTTCTAGTTCCATGTGAAGGTTATCCTGGGCATTTCTTACTCCATGAATCGTCTTTACCATTTGTTTAACCATCGTTCATTTTATTATTGACCAATGACTTTTCTTGGCTTAGAGATAAAATATGTTAGTGCATCCTTGTGCTAAGTGCACACCACATATGAAAATGTTTCTTTGACAATCTTGCAGAGACAAAACAAAACTGAATCACCTGCATTCAAATCTCAGCTCTACCTCTAGCTTCCTGATTCTGGACAACAAACTATCTGCTTTCAGTCTCCTTATCTCTAAAATAGGAATAATTAGAATATCTGACTTATAGTGTTATGTGAGAATTAAATATGCATAGCAAAATATAAAAGCTTATACCAAAGCCTACTACTGGCTTAATGCCTTCTATAGGTAAGTTGAGGTCCAAAACATGCTGCTCAACACACTGAGACAAAGCAATGCTCTGTTACTACCAACAGTTTAACTAAATGCTTCTTTCCATATGACCTATCTAAAAACTTCTTATATGGCTGGTAACTGCTACAAAAGTGGGGAAAACGTAATTAAAAGTATAATTAATAAGAATCACTGACAGAAGTCTAGAAACTAATAGTTAAGGTAGAAACCATGAGATAAAGGCGTCTAATCCCAGCACTGAGGAAGCAGAGAGAGGTGGGGCCCTGGGGCTCACTGGCCAGTTAGTCAGTCTACCTGGTGAGTTCCAGACCAGTGAGAAACCCTGTCTCAAAGAAGGTGGACAATGCCTAAGGAATGAATTCGAGTCTGAGGTTGACCTCTGATCTCCATATATATAGGTACACACATGTACATACAACCTCCCCCCCCACATAAGCGCGCACACACACACACACACACACACACACACAATATCTACCGACACATTTTTCTTTGCTTGGCTTTACTGATTTATTTGAATCCTGTGTTTTTAAGTACTTTCTGGTGGCATGCAAATTATTTCATCTGTTTTAACAAGTGATTGCCCATTCAAAAGTATCATAATATAGCTCCTCTCCCACTTCAGTCACAGAACAAAAGATGGGTTCTTTCTAAACATGAGCTGCTAGAGTTAATTTGAAAGCCCCTGATGGGAGAGCATACAGAGGACTGCAGTATTTGCTCTGTATTTTCTGGACATCAGGAATGTGTATAGAAATATATGCATATTACCCCACTTGGTAGAGTTAATAAGCTAACGAACTCTATATTATTCCTACCTTGTAGATGTATAAACCAAGGATCAGGGGAAATATTCCCCTAATAGACCTAACAATCAGCAGAAGCCAGATAAATATGGTGCTAAAACATGCTTCTACAACTGTACCATACTGTTTTTCAGTGAGCACCAGGGAATCTACTGTGGGCTTACTCCGATCCAATAGTAATGTGTTATCTACTTGTTATTTTACTGACTACTTCAGGACACCTTCAGAGAAAGAAAAGAGATCCATACCTTGACAAAGATGGTGTGATATAGACATTCTCATACACTGAAGGGAGCATGTCTTCAGCCTAATAGTGAGTGGCCAAGGCTGGAACAAGAAAGAGTTTGGGGAAAGATGGCTTCGAAGACTAGCCTAGCAAGAAAAAAAGCCCAGGCTCTGCCGTATCTGTCAGTTCCTTCCCCAGTCCAGCCAAGTCTGCCCAGGATCACTTCCAAACTGGCCCACATGCTTTTTCCCTATTGTGTCTGCTCTGCTCTTCTGTGTCTAGAGTAACCCAGAAACAAAGTCTTCAGCATGCTATACTCAGAAAGGCACTTCAGTGTGCCACTAAGTGCTTTGTCATGTAAGGAAAATCAAGACTTTCTGTATTGTTATTTACAGTTACATAACAAATTACCTCAGATTTGGTGCTTTGGAATAGTGAGGTGTTTATCTTCTAGTTTCTGTGGGTTGGGGAATCTGAGAGTGGCTAGATACTTGTAGGTGTTGAATTCTGCAGATTCTAATGGCTTACCTGGGGCTGGAACACCTCCTCCAAAGTAGTTACCTTCTATGAAAGTGCCTCCAAAGGGCTACTCACGAAGTAGTTTTCCTCAGAGAAAAAGCCAGACGGAATTAAAACTGAATAATAATCAATTAATCTTAGAATTGACACACCATCCTTTCTGTCATATGGTATTAACTACACTACACAGACCAACCCTGATAAAACTAAGAACTGATTCTACCGAGGCATGAATAGCATAAGACAAGGGTCAAGGGCAGGTGCAGTTTTGAGGCTGGCTTCTCTATGTCCCATTTGTGGATTTTCCAGTCATATGGGTCCTTCAGTTAAAAGGCAAACATTTCCAGAAAGGTTTAACATACTATAACATGCCACTACTAATTAATCAAATAGTATCATTTGAAAAGCAGAAAATAGATGAATAGGTTGTATGCAGAACTGGGGCTCAGAGGCATGAGAAAAATTTTCTCTGTAAAGCTTTAGAGAATAGTCATTGGAGAAGGGCCTACTATTTGTGGGTGGAAGGTTTAGTATGTGATGATAAAGATACTAAAAGCAGAGTAGAGGCCTATCTAAGGGCTAACTCAGATTTTAGATTCACAGCTTGGGGGAGATCTCTTGGTAACAGGATCCTTGAAGAGACCACCAGATATGTTTAGTTTAGGGGACAGAGCAGGAGTAGGAGTTGAAGGCTGTTCTATTTTCTGATTTCTCAAATATTCAGCACTAAGGTCTTGGCACTCAGCATCCATGGAGTTGGTACAGAAAGGGGGAAAAGCAATAGTTGTGCCTCACTGCTGGTTAATTAAATGTTGATTCCAAGGCAGCTGGTAGAATATGTGCACTATGTATTATCCTCAGTTTGGATTTTCTCTCTTTTTTTTTTTCCTAAATCACACGTTTTAATTAACCTTCAAGCCCTTGCTGGGGCTTTGAAAGAACTTAATTGGCCTGCAGGGAATGGAATACACAGCAGCTAGAAAAGGACTATGTCTCAGTTGTTTTCACTCCAAAGACTTATAAAATTGAAATTATTGTTTTATTTCATTCTTTGAAGCCCATAGCTACATGTGAATTTGTATTTGGAACTGGAAGAAACATTTTTGAATGCTTAAATGAGGATTGCAAAAAAGGTATTAGGCAGTAGAATACTTAATACCTAAACCTTTCATTCACCTGATGTCTTTGAGTTTGCAGTGGGTTGAACTCTCCCATTTCTCCCTATTTCCTCACTGAAGGTGGGAAGTACGGTGACTAAAATTTAGTAAAGAAGCTTACATTACTTCACCACATTGTGTTAGTCAAAGCAAGTTGCAAGGCTAGCCCAGATTTTAGACTCACAGTCTGGAGAGAGGGATCTCTTGGTAAAAGGATCCCTTAAGAGACCTTCAGATATTTTTAGTTTGTCAACAATGATGAGAGGATAATCAATACATATATTTCACGTTCTATCTGAAAATTAACTCAGTTATTGAAAACCAGTGATATATAGAGATCAAAGGTATAGGCCAGCATTCTTACGTTCTCCACACAGAGCTGAAAAGTCTCCATATAAAATCATAAAAGTGGGAGAATTCACAACAGAAGTGGTATGCAGAAAGGAGTGGGATTTTATGCACTGAACGTCAAGTGCAGAACAAGAGAGTAAAGGGGACTGAGAAGGAAGAGAAGACTGAGGTAGGGGGATGCCCAGAACAGAGCTGAAAGTGTTTAGAAAAGAGAGTGTTCAATTGCAGAAATGTTAAGGAAAAGAGGATGGCAATAAGGCAACCGGATACAAGAAAGAAGGACAAGAGAGTGACACATTTCCTGTGCTGTACTTTTATTTTGTGTCAAGCATTCCAAGGTTCTTTTACCCAGTGGGCAAATATTGATTGCTGTGTAAGAAACCAACCCAAAAGTCAGTGGTTAGAACCATGTGCTTGCTCACAGTTCTGTGGGTTAGACCTATGGGTTGGATTCACTAATGAGACTCTTCAGTTTCACTAGTGTTGGTGGACTCATTTGCATGTCCTAAACAGTTGATTGACCAGCTTTGGACTGGTTGGTCCCAGATGATCTCCTTCACATCTGGCAGTTGATACCTCTTTCCATGGGTTCTCTCGTGTTCCAGGACAGCAAACCATGCTTCCTTCTATGATGACAAATGTGTTCCAACTTGTCAAAGAAGAAGCTTTATACACCTTCAGACTAAGACTTGGAAGTTACTCACATTACTTCAGCACATTGTTGTTCAAAACAAATTTCAAGACCAGCCCAGATTCAGTTGGTAGAAAAGTCTACCTCTTGTCAGGAGGAGTGTTAACTAAGATTGCAAAGAGAAAATGATACAGGATACATTCTGGTATGATGCCATGAATTCTATTTAATGGAGAAAAATTTAACTCACAAGTAAGGGCAGATCATGGAGTTTGAAGGAAAGTGGATGAAGATAGACAACATTATGCTACATGAAATAATCCAGATTCAGAAAGGCAAAATATCACATATTATCTCTCATATGAAGAATCCAGATTTAAATGTGTGTCCGTGTGTGTGTGAGAGAGAGAAAGAGAGAGAGAGAGAGAGGAAATTAGAAAGGGGGCCATAAGAGGGGAAGAAGACGGCTGGATAGGTGACTCAGTACTTAGGAGTACTGACTGCTATTGCAGAGGACCAAGGTTTTATTCTTAGCACAACTGTCTATAACTCCAGTTCCAAGGGAATCTGATGCTCTCTTCTATCCTGCACAGGCATTGCACAACACAGGTGCACTTACATAGAGGCAATACACTCATACATGTAAACAAAAATAAAAATAAAGAAAGAAAAAGAGGGAAGAGCTCTTTGCGTATTGGGGGTGGGGGTGGTTTATAAGACTATATGTGACATGAAGCAGAAAAGAGGACTATTTGGGGAGAAAAAAGGACTAGAAAGGGGGTTTATAAGGTAGGGATGAATAAAAACAAACTATAATGGCATATATACATGCATGAAAATGTCATAATTAAACCCAATATTTTATGTTCTAGCTACATTTCTATTGCTATGATAAAATATTCTGACAAAAAGTGACATAGGGGAGGGAAGGGTTTCTGAGGCTTATAAGTTATAGTCCGTCATTTCAGGTAAGTCAAGGCAAGAACTCAAGCGGCTAGTTACAGCACATCCACAGTTAAAAGCAGAGACACAGGTGTGCCCATGCTGCCTGGGGCTGACTGGTACCTTTCTCTTCTCTTATATTGTTCAGGAATCCTTGCCTAAGGAATGTCCCTACATCAATTAACAATTAAGACAATCCCCTGTAAACATGCCCATAGACCTACTTGTCAAAGACAATCACTTAACTGAGACCCTCTTCCCAGACAATTCTAAGTTGTAGTAAGTTGACAGTAAACTAATGATTATACTTTATGCTAATTTACAATTTAATTTTTAAAAAACAAGATAATATAGAGTCTCAAGACTTTGGCTTAAATACAGATCTATAATTCATGAAGTGCTGCTACCACAAGCCCTTTAGCACTATAAACATTGTTAATTTATTTAAAAAAATATTTATTTTATGTGCATATGTCTGTGACTGAATGTATGTATATGCACCATTCGTGTGCAGAGCTCAAGGAAGCCAGAAGAGGGCATTAGTCCCCTGGAACTGGAGTTACAGGTGATTTTAAGCCACTGAATATGGCTGCTGAAAACTGAATCTGAGTCCTCTGAAAGACGAGTAAGTGCTCTTAACCATTAAGCTATCTCTCTAGTCCCAGTATTCTGAATTTTTAAAAAGATATTTTATTGGATGCCGCTGGAGATTGTCCAACTAATTGCAGTCTTGTGACTAAGCCATATCCTATCCTGCCCACCATGTCACAATTCCTCTGCTTTGGGACCATCCCCATTTGCATAACTCCAGGGCTCACATCTACTCTGTTTAACTAGTTAGAACTGCCCCATCTTGTCCCCAGAAGCCTTGCCCCTTCACTATGTACTAGCTGGCCTGAAACCATCTCATCTCTCTAATAAAAAAAAAGAATAAGAAGGAAGCATAGACCAACTAGCTATTCATACCTGATCAGAAGACAACCAAGCTACATGAAGAATGAAAACAAAACTAAAATTCAACTCAACAAAGGAAGGCTAGAATTTCATATCAGACACACAATGAACAAAAGAAAACCATGTGCCCAGGTCATAATGCAAAAAACATAAATAATACAAAGAAAAAAAAAACAGGAAAATATCCCACCAAATTCCACAAGGCCTGTAGAAGGGGTCTACAATAAGAACTACCCAGAGAAACCCCAAGAAGTCAATCTGAAACAACAGGAGAAAACCTCATCAAGAGAATGAATCAATGGAAAGCAGGATATCAAGATAGATGGTAAGTTGAAGAATTGGGCCTTTCACGCAAATAATATGAAAAATACTTTTAAAAGAAATAGATATGCAATAAATATAAGCTACCATAAAAAGGTCAAGTCAGAATCTGAGTTGAATGGCACTGACCAGATCTTCAACATGATTATAGAGGTCTTTTTGGATGGTACTGAATTTAAGGGCATTTTGGACACAGGTGCGGATGCCACTATTATCTATGCCAATGATGCACTCCATATGTCCAACTGGGCATATAAACCTGGGCCTAACGTCAACAGTGTTGGAGGACAACAAGCCACTAGACAAGTTAGGAGACTGGTCACCTGTATGGACTATGATGGGAACATGGGGGAATTTCATCCTCCGGTGGCCAATATCCCTACTACCCTCTGGGGAAGAGACATCCTCACGGACATGGGTGTCATAACTACGGACGATAAGGCCATTTATGATGACATTATCACCCATAACAATGTTGCTGGACAACCCAACTCTAACAAGCCATCCAACACCCCGCTGCACCCCTAATTCTAGAGGCCACTGTCCGACCTTCTGTCCCTCCCATGAACCTCGAGAGGGATACTTCAGACCTCATATGGGTTGAACAGTAGCCTATTTTAGAACCTAAACTGACCATCCTCAAATCCCTTGTTCAAGAACAGCTTGATCTTGGCCATTTTGAGCCCTCCATCATCCCCCCTAATTCCGCCATCTTTATCATCTCAAAGAAAAATAATATGTACAGATTACTTCATGACCTTCACCAGGTCAACAAACATATGATAAAGATGGGTTCCTTTCAAACTGGCCTCCCTCATCCCAGAGCCATTCCTACTAAGTGTCATATAGTCATATTAGACATTAAGGACTGCTTTTTCTCTATCTCCGTGGCAGTCAAGGACAGACTCTTCTTTGCCTTTACTGTCTGGGAACCTAATCATAACGTCCCAGCTAAGAGAAATCAATGGAAGGTCGTCGCTCAGGGCATGACAAATAGCCCATCTGTCAATTGTGTCAACCACCACGATGAGAATCAGATCAAAATGCTTCGTAATACATTACATGGATGACTTTTAATCACTCACCACACACAAGTTGTTCTCATGGATCTTCTCAGAACTTCTTGAGGACCTTAAAAAACTAGGTTTAACTATAGCCAAGGAAAAAATTCAAACCATACCCCCTTTTGGGTTTTTAGGGATTAAAATTTCCACTGATATTTAACCCCTCACTCCAAGCCTTCTAAAAAAAGATAAGTATTCTCTCAATGATCTCCAAAAACTCTGTGGCTTCAGCCCTTTTTGCCCATTCCTCCAGCTAAATTCTTTCCTCTCTTTGACCTTCTTAAAGCCTCAGATAGTCCTTCCCAGAAAATCCCCTTGACCAAAAAGCAAAAGAACTTTTACAGAAGATATCTCACCAACTCTTTTCAATTACCCTCACAAGATATGACCCAACTCTCCCAGTCCTGAATTTAATCCTCTGGATGGAGGGGTCCCTCCAGGAGTCATTTGGCAAAAACAAGCACCCCTTTACTGGGTCCAACCCCCTGGTTGCAGACCCATAAACTCACTACGAAACTGGAGGCAATGCTCCTCCTAGCTTTCAAGACGTGTAATTACACAAACAAAATTTACAACATAAAGCAACATAAATCAACATAAAGCCCTCCAAAATAATTCTTCCCATCTTCATGATGGAACTCCAGTACCTTTTCAGGGATGACCACTTCTTTCATATCCTGATGGTAGGATTTCCTAATGGTATAGACAACCACTTCCCTGCTCACAAATTAAAGGCTAATCTTAACCCACGCCCTCCAGCCAGCCTATCCCCCTAACTGCCTCTGTTTTTACAGATGCCAATAAGCATTCTTATGGACTAATTATTAAGAAAGCCAACCAGCCAGACAAGGCCCTTACGTTTGCTAACCCTCATTCAGTTCAATTAGGTGAACTTTATGCTATCCTCAGAGTCCTAATGCTCTGTCAACAAGAACCTGTCAGTATTTTCTCCAACAGTAGTTAATGCTGTCCAAATGGCAAGGACACTTCCCTTGGCCAACCCCAGGCCCTTTCATAAACCAATTGATATTGCCATAAGCAACTTAAAAATGTTGATGGAAAACAGACAGCACCCCTCATTCATTGAGCACATACACTCACACACTGGTCTGCCTGGCTTCATTGCTGATAGGAATACACAGGTAGATAAATTTATTGCTGTCACTTCCTTGCTGCTCCTAGAACAAGTTAGATGCTTACACCAAAGATTTCATTTCTCCCCCTCTAACCTGCAGGTCCTCTACCCTGAGCTTTCTCTTAGCTAATGCAAGCACCTAATCTGTACATGTGAAGCTTGTGCCCCTTTGGCCCCATTGGGCCCACTGCAGTCACAGAGAATTAACCCTAGAGGTCTTACACCAAATGCCATCTAGCAAATGGATGTCATCCACATACCCTCCTTTGGCAACCTTAAATATGTCCGTATCATCATGGACACCTACTCCAAATTTGCTTTTGCTATCACCCTTTTGGGTGAGAAGGCGTCCCATGCCATTAAGGCAACAAAAACCACTATGCTGGTCATGGGTGTGCCTTGGACAATTAACACAGATCATGGCCTGGCATATAAATCTGCACAATTTGAGTCTTTCATAGAATCCCGGGGGGTTAAACACTACAGGGGCATCACCAATAACACTCAGGGAGGGTTAATGGAGAGGACTAATAGAACCCTCAAGGAACTCATTATGAAGCAGAAAATTGCAATGACACCCAGGGATCCCCATTTGGCTTTGGTGGAAGCTCTTTTCACCCTTAATTCTCTTTCCTTTGATGAAGCAGGACTCTCTCCAGCCTATAAACATTGGAGATCTCAACAGGCCACTACCCTCTTGCCCCTTGTCCGCTGGAAAGACCAAAATGGAAGGGACCTCTCCCACTCTTAACACAGGGTCAAGGATATGATTATATCTTTCCAGAAACCTCATTCTCCCCCATCTGGATACCCACCAGAAATGTCAAGCCTGTCACATATGTGCCTACCGGCACAGCGGATGCCCCACCACCACCACGGAATCTCTGGATCCGCAACCACATCCCCTTCTTCTACTGCTCATGCTCCCACCTCGCTTCCTGTCTAGGGCAGATGACTTGTGGGCAGTGATGCCCTATGCCTGTGTCTCGGGATAGCCCCATTTTCCAGGCTATGTATTCATCCAATCCTGCCACAGGGTTGCCCTTTATGGCTATCCTTTCAATACGGGGAATTAATGGGACCTGGCTCCCCAATGGTTCCCTCTGCTTTTCCCTCGGCAGATCTTCCCCCTATGTATAGCTTTGAAAAAGACTAATTTTTCCCACTTTGCTACCGGAACAATGCAGGCACAACTGGCTCTTTTAACACAAGAGATTTCAGCACCATCTGCCAAGACGAAACAGGATCGCCTCCATTTTTTCGCCCCTCAATTTGGTAATCTGGGGTATTTTTGCTATGGGCTTCTTGATAGCACTGCTGACCTTTCATTGCCTTTGGAAAGAACTGCATCAAAGCAGAGTTTCTCAGACATTGATGCTTCAAATTCTTCAGGCCTACATCCAGGCCTCAGACCTCCCCCCAAATACCGAATAGTCCTTTCAAACCTAGATTAGCAGCAATAGAGGACAATCCTGTTTAACTGGCCATTTAATAACGCCACCTTCTTTGCAATACTTCTTTGCAAACTATTCTCACTTCTTCCTGAGTCTTCTACAGGGCACAAAAGCATTCTTTGACAAGGACCCCCACACACGCCACAGGAGCCTTCCTGCATGAACCTCCCATGCCAACTTTGATAACCCTCCTAGGTGACAGGCATTACCCCTTATGTTCTTTCACCAAGATGGTGGGTAGTCAATGACAGGTAAGACCCTGATGAACAGAGCAACCTAAGACAGGCACCACCACATGAGGTGATCCCTAGGAGCCTAGGGTCAGCAGGCCTTGGCAAAGAATCATGCCTCCCAGCTGTCGCTCAATTAATAAAAACAAAAAGGAGGATATGTATGGTATAATGGAGAATGGGCCTTAGCCAGGCCACCTGCCTTAAGATACAAGGAAATGACTCCTATGGATGTGGCATTCTGCCCTGGCCAGGCGTGACACCAACTTCTGCCCTGCACCTGGATGATCTAAGAGTCAGGACACTGGTGGCTGCAGTCGGCAACCACCCCATAGGGCGATTAGCTAACCAAGCCCATAGAGCCGTTTGCACTTCCTTGAATAAACAAATTTGCTGTGGCACGCCCTCCGCTTGCTTCTGCCTAGCTCCCGATGTCTGCGTTTTGACTCCGCACCTATCACCCCCTCTTGGTGGAGACCCTGCGTCCCCCTCGGGCTGGCCCTGTGTAGAGGGACCCCAACACCTAAGCACCACAGAATATACATTCTGCTCAGCATCCAATGGAAGCTTCTATAAAATAGACTATGTACTAGGGTACAAAACAAAGCTCAACAAATACAAAAAAATTGAAATAATTCAATATATTCTATTGGATCACAATACAATAATGCTTAAAATCAACAACAAAAGAGGCTCTACTAACTACACTAACTCATGGAGATTATACAGAACACTCCTAAATAATGACTGGGTCAAAGAAAAAAAATCAAGGAAGAAATAAAAGTTTTCCTGGGACTAAATAAACATAATACACTACAACAAAATCTCTGGGACACATTAAAGCAGTCCTAAGAAGGAAATTTTAGCTCTAAGTACCTATATTAAAAAATCAGAAAGGGCGCAAATACATGACTTCACGGCACAACTCAAGAACCTATAAAGGCAAGAACAAAGAACTCTGCAATAAAAATTTTAAATCTTTGAAGAAAGAGAAGAAGAAGATATAAAGAGATGGAAAGACCTCCTGTGCTCATGAATTGGTAGAACTAATATTGTGAAAATGACCATCTAACAAAAAGCAGTTTATAGATTTATTGCAATCCCATTCAAATTCCCCATGACATTCTTTACAGAATCAGAAAAATATATCTTAAAATTCATAGGGAATCACAAAAGACCCCAGATAGTTAAAGCAATCCTGAGCACATAGAGTAATGCTGGGGGAATTACCATAGCAGATCTCAAACTATAGTCATAACAAACAGCATGGTACAGGCACAAAAACAGACACACAGATTAATGAAACAAAAGAGACGACCCAAACATTAGTGCATGCAACTTCAACCACATGATATTTGACAAAAATGCTAAAAATGTACAATGGAAGAAAGACAATGCCTTCAACAAACAGTGCTGGCAAAAACTGTATCTCTACATCTAGAATGAAATCAGATCCATATCCACCATCCTGCACAAAAGTCAACTCCAAATGGATCAAAGTCTTCCTTGTGAGTCCTGAAATGCTGAAACTGTTAGAAAAAAAAAAACATAGGCAGTACCCTAGAAAAAATAGGTGCAGGAAACAACCTTCTAAATTGACTTCAGTCATTCAGGAATTAAAGTCAGCAACTGACACATGAGACCTCATTAAATGAAAAAGTTTCTGTGCAGCAAAGGAAACAATCAATCAAGTAAAGAAGAAGCCCACAGAGTGGGAGAAAATCTTCACCAATTATGTATCTGATGGAGGATTAATATCCAGAATATACAAAGAACTTAAAGAACAAAGAATCTAAAAAGGAAATGACCAGATTAAAAAATGGGCTACAGATCTGAACAGAGATCTCTCAAAAGAAAAAATAAAAATGGCCAAGAAGCACATTAAAAAATGTTCAACATCCTTAGTAATCAGGGAAATGTATATCAAAACCACTTCAAGTGCTCATCTTACCCCAGTCAGAATGGCTAAGATCCAGAAAACAAATGACAAGGATGTGGGGAAGGGAATGCTCATTGGGATTGAAAGCTGGCAGAGTCACTGTGGAAATCAGTGTGGAGAACTCTAAAAAACTAAAATTAAATGATCTGGTTATACCACTCTTTGTCATATACCCAAGGGATCAGTCCTACTATAGAGAATCTTGTACATCCATGTTTGCTGTGGCTCTTTTTCTCTAAGGAATGGTAACAACCTAAATGTCCCTCAGCTGAGTAGTGGATAATGAAAATGTGATATGTTTACACAACAGAGTTCTACTTGATGGTAAAGAAAAATGAAATCATGAAATTCGCAGGTAAATGGATGAAACTAGAAGCTGTTATACTAAGTGAAGTAACACAGACTCAGAAATCAAGCAATGTATGTTCCTTCTCATTGGTGGATCTTAACTCCAGATCCTTAGATGTGAAAGTATATCCGGATCTAACCTTGGGAGCCGGGAAAATGGAAAGGAACGATGGGAGCTAGTGAGTCAAACAAGCTAGTGAGAGGAGGCTAATAGAAGAAAAGTGACATCAAGCGGGGTAGGGAGAATGGGGGTGTTTGAGCTAGGGAGGAACAGGGAGAAGTATACAGGGGCAGAGGAGAGGCAAATAAGGCTCAGGAGGTGTGAAAAACCAGAAGTATATTAGTTCAAAAACCTACTGAATAACACATATACAAAATACACGTGAGTGCATGTGTATAGCTGAAGTCTATATAGCAGAAAACACGGTGTCAGGCGTGAGAAATGTTCCTTTGAGTTGTCAGAGTAGTCCAAGAGACTACCAAAATAACATGGATTATTGTCACAGCCCTTTATTGTCTTCTAGAACTTGAAGGTAAGATAGGGCATACTTTGTATACAGGATTTGGAGCAATGGAGCAAATTGACCTGGAAGCCTCCTTCCTAAAGACTAGATCTCATATCAGAGTATTAGAGGGTACTATGCAAGCTGCCAAGGGAAAGAGATCAACCAATGGCCTTACCAAGATATAAAGTCTATTCAACACAATGAATGGTCCAGCAAACTGTCTCTATTGGTAAAGTAGTTGCATTTTTATCTTGAGGGTAATCAAAAGCTAATTGAACTCAAAGCCCACTCAACAGGCGAGAACTCATGTGTGATACTATAAACATAACCAAATACACATGGCTGGAGAAGCCATAGATCTTAGAGAAAAACCTACTTTTGTCACATCCCAGTACTCTGAATAATATACTCTTATATTTACAAATCAGTGTACCTCTTAACACTTATCCAAAAAGCTTCTTTTTGTAACAGATGAATATCATTATGAGGCTCCACATCTGACCAAATGCAGAAAACGAGTGACTGTCAGGTGTCCAACTCTAAGTGACCTTGTGTAAAACAACCTCTACTCCTAAGGCTTGGGAAACATAGTGGAATGAGATGTTAAAATAATACTAATGTATCTTTCAACTCTCACCAGGGAAGCTTCCTCCTGCAGCAAATGGTGATTAACCCAGAAAACCACAATTGGCAGAATGCAGGGAATAACACACTGCAGAGTGTATGTTGCTGGGTAGGACACCTATGTCAAACCTATGCCACCCAGGGCTCAGGGACTATTATAGAAGAGAGGGTGAGAAGACTGTAATGGCCAGGGGTTGTGGATGACCACAAAGAAACAGCATTTTCTATACAACTTGGAAACTAATCATATGAGCTTACAGCAGTGGTGACATCATGCACAAGATGTGTGCAAGTTCAAACTAGACAAAAGCCCAGCACAGAAGCAGGGGAATGGATTCGAAGTCCCAACTTTAGCTGATGGTAACTGATGACTTCTGGAAGAGGGAGGGTTGGTTTTCTTTAAGGCAGTAATAACATTTTCCTTAAGGTTGACCAGTTTCTAGTGAATAGGCTCACCCTGAGGGACCTTGGGGGACACAAATTTGCTCAATAGGCCTTAATATGTATGACAGAATGCAAGAAAACCAGTTGGGAGGCCCATGAGAGTATTTAGATAGGGAGGAGAGCTAAATACAGTCAAAATTTTATGAAATTTGCAAAAAAGTCAATAAAAATATTAATTTTAAATAATGTAGACATACTCTATTTTTTATTTTATGAATATGAGTGTTTTGCCTATATTTATGTAAGTACACCCATGTGTGTGATGACTGTGGAGGCCAGAAGAGGGCATAGGATGCCATGGAAGTGAAGTTAAGAATGGTTGTTAGCCGCCATGAGCATGTCAGGAAGCAAACCTATGTCCTCTGCATCTCTCCAGCCCCAGTATTCTGAATTTTTGATGTTGGAGGTTGGATTAAAAATAAACTTCACTTGTCAGATACTTCTTCCTATCATTCTACAAGAAACCATTTGGTTTACAAAATTATGGGATAAAGAAAGACATCCCGTCAGCAGATATAAATTCATCTGTAACCTCTACCCACCTTTCTCCTCTCTCAATATTTCCCCAAAAGAGCATTACATGAATTTCGGTGTATGTGAGTTGCAGTTGACTCAGAAGGATTCACTTGCTGATAATAACTGGAAAGTGGTACATCCAATGTTCACAGAATTATAACTTCCGTGGGTGTCACCTTCCAAGTTTAGGATTCAGCCCTCAAGGAATAGAACCACAAATAAAACTGAACATGATAATGTCAAACATGAGAAAAACAAAATATTTGAAAGCCAAGAAGGAAAAGATCTAATACTATTCTGAGTTCCTGCTATAAGCAAGGCACTAGACTATTAATCTACATGAAGTACTTTGGTCCCACAACTTTCAGCAAAACAGCTACTTTCACCTCAATTTTAAAGAGGAAAAAAATGGAAGGAAAAGAATTTAGTAATCTGTCCATGTTTTTCTGTTTTACCAGAGAAATAGGCTCAAATGATTCATCTTCAAAAGTGGTAAAATCTCATTAAGGAAATCATATTCTCTGTGTTAGTTGGGGTTCTTTTATCTTTTAATGCATTCACGGATTACTGAATTCATGATGGCCTACGATGCCAACCCTTTCAAGATATTCCAGGTTCCACTGACTGCGAGGTTTTGTCAGTTCATGATCAGGAAAGATGAAACATGCTGAACACCATTCAGTCACCTGGTTGATGGTTAGCAGCTTGGTAGGAAGGAGATAAAAACAACAGCTAAGGAATTTTACATTTTAAGGGTCTTCAGCCTCCCCTGTTGCACCATCCAATACTATGCTGAGAAAGAGATGATTTACATGTCTTGAAATGCTTTTCCAATTTTGCAAAGAATTCTCTTTAGATGAGGGCAGCACAAATTCATGAGAATAAATTAATGGGGATACAAGCATTTCAGGACTTCTTTCCAAAGAAGGTCATTCTAGGAAAAATTTGATTTTGCTTATTATTAACAATCTGGAAAACTAGCAAGAAAATATCTTTCTCATGTTTGTGCCTCTGTTTAGTGTTCATTCAGCCTTCCTCTCAGGCTGTTTAGGTGATTCTCTATTTCATTTAAGAAAAAGGTACATAAACCCAGGCACTGATCTTGTTTCTAGTTCATAAAATTTCTTAGTTTAATGTTATAGAAGCATTTGCATCTCATTATAATTTATTCATCTGAGACGGCACTCACTAAGCCTTTGTACAGTTTTATTATAAAGCCAGTGTTTCTACCTTTCTGCCTTGTTATTTTCCTGTGTAAGTGATGCTTAGTGACAACGGATTATATTGAGAGAAGAGACGTGTCATCAGAAGAAGGACTGCTGCTCTATGGAGTCACTGCCATATGACTAAATGGCGAAAAAGGTTGCCTGGACCATAATTCATTGAGTTCTTGCCACATTCCCATGGGATAGAAGTATTATTAACTCCACTTGACAGTTCAGGGAGGTTGAGACATTGCTCAGTGTCAAACAACCGTTAATAATAAAATTCAGAATTTTTCTGTTTGAAAACACAAAAGACTCTTGTCTTGGTCCATTTGGGCACCATAATAAAGCACTACAGACCACTTGGCTTAGCATAAAACAAAAATTTTTTCTTCCACACAGTTCTGGAGGCTGAGAAGTATATTCACTGTCTGGTGAGGACTTGAGTCCTGGTTCATAGATATCATCTCATCCTACCTCCTTACTTGTCAAAAAGAAATTCTTTGGAGTCCCTTATAAAGGGACTAATTCACTTAATGAGAGTTGTGCCTTCATGACCCAGTCACCCTTCTCTAAATATCCCTTTTGGGTAAGATTCCACCATTTGAATTTAGGGAGAAAGCAAGCTTTTAATTCAATTACAAGCTTCAATTACCATGCTTGCTCCCTTTGTAATTTTTAAACTGAACTTTTACTTTGAAAATAATGGTACATTTACATGCAATTGTAAGAAATATAGAACAGAATTTTGTATATTTTCATTTCCATTCCACACTAATATCTTATAGACTCTAGCAGAGTATCTAAATCAAAATATTAACACCATATATTCAAGATCCAAAACAGTTCGGATAGGAGGGGATCCTTCCTGCCCTCCTTGTATGCCCACCCACTCTCACTCTCTCCCACTCCCCAGAGTCTGTCTGGTAATCTATTAACATTTTTAATTCTGTCATTTCAAGACATTATATAAATGAAATCATGTAGTATTAAGTCTTTCGGGAAAATTTTTACATTCTACATATTTCTTTGGAGATTCATGAAAATTTTTTTCAAGTTTTTTTTTAATTCAATAATATCCTGTGATGATTGTTTATTTAAACATTTACTCATTAAAGAACACCTAGGCTGTTTCTGGTTATTTTAACAACTAAAAAAAAACCTTTTATGAATATTAGTTTAGTTATTGTCATGTATGTGCATGTAAACATTCATTTCCGTGGAGTAAATGACTGAGGTCAAATATTTTATTGTGTTTTAATAGAATGATCAGCTTTTTAGGAATCTTCAGATTACTTTCCAGAGTAGATGTGTCATTTTTTTTCTCCTAAAAAATGATGCATTTCCTCTGTCACTCTTTTTCATTTTTGTCAGTCTGGTGGATATCACATTGAAGCTTATATCTGCATTTCCCCATTGGTTGATGATATTGAACATATTTTTATAAAAATGCATCTATGTGTGTATATGTGCACACATGCCTGTGTGTTCATATGTACATCCCCTTCAGTGAAGTGTCCCTCCAAATCTTATACTAACTTTCTGATTGGATTATTTTTTTTTAACTCTGGAGTGTTAAGAGCTTATGTGTTTTACACACCGATTTTTTCTAGATATGTGGTTTGAAAATATTCCCTACCAATTTGTAGTTTCTTTTTTATTCTTGTCATAAGACCTTTGGTAAAGCAAACCTTTAAATTCTAATAGGGCTTAATTTGTCTACTCTCTAAAGTATAAGGACTCTTTGCCCAAGCTACATCCTGAAATTGTTTTCTGAAGGTTTTGTAACTTATATTTTACACTTATATCAATGATTCACCATTTGTGTTCTGGGATTTTTTTTTCCTCTTTTGCTTAAAGATGCCTAATTGTTACAGCTACATTTGTTGAAAATTCTATCAAATTGTTTTGCACTGTTCTCAGAAATAATTTGAGTAGGCTCCTAAAAGTTGTGATTGGAAGGAAGAGAAAACACTTCTTTTTATATTTTATTTATTATTATTTTGTTATGTATATGAGTGGTATGCTTGCATGGAAGGACTCCGGGAGTCATTTAAGAGAAAGAAGCATGCCAGGTGTCTAAAAAATCAGGATGAACTGCATCTATATAGGTAAAAAGTTTGTTATGTTTAGTCACATAAACCTTTCTGCTGTCTGGCAGCATGGTCCATTCAGGAATAAACTCCTAATTCTCATCTTGCCCTTCAAGAGGGACTGTAACTCAATGTTCTCCCTTTCAAGGGACTTCCCAAAGGTTTTTGATGTTGTTGTTGGGTTTTGTTTTTTGTCTAATATAACACAGAAGACCAAGGAGAGTTGGTATAGATAGTCTAATAAGGACAGGAGGAAAAAGGCAGATAAAACAACTTTTTGCAAAACCAGAGAGATAGCATTGCTAGAAATACATTAGGGAGAACAAAGTGATTATAAAGTCCTGAGAGAGAAATGAAGAAAAAACTCAGTTGGGAAATTATGTGTATAAGCTCAGAAAAGATATAGCCTCAGAAAGACATTGAGATGCTCTTAGAACTACCCTTGGGATTCCTGGTAAAGTTATTTTCTGAACAAAGTCCACCAATAATGACTTAGAAAGGCTGCTGCTTTTATATAGCATCTAAACTTCTATAAAAGATTATAGGTTGGAGTTGGAGAAATGGCTTGGTGGTTTAGTTCTGGCTGCTCTTGCAGAGGACCTCGGTTCGGTTCCCAGCACTCACATAGTGACTAAAAACTGTATGTCACTTCAGTTCCAGGGAGGTTGATGTCCTCTTTTGACCTCTATGGACATTGCATGACATGGGTATTTACATACATGCAGTGCATACCCTCATACACATACATTTAAAACAATAAATAAAATATTTAAAACATCATAATATATTCAAGAGGGCAGGGAGCTGTGAGCCAGGATTAGAAGCTTGTACTTTAATGTGTGCCCAGTTTCAGATGGTTTGGCTAGAGTGTGGCACTAATAACCTGTGTGTGTCTTCATATTTTTGTGTGGGTTTCCTCTCATATTGATTCTGACAATGGTGCTTGCTGCCTGACTTTGGTCAATGAAGCAATGGCATGAAAAGAAGCTTAACATGCTCCAGAGTATTCATGGTTATTCCAGGTTTGTTCTCTTGGAAGACTGTAGCCTCCATGAACAAACATGCATGTGGAAGAGCACATAGACCCCTTCATTGAAGGTCTAGTTAATTTAGCCATCTTTGTCCTCTAATCAATGTTGTGAGTGGTCCCACCCAAGACCAGCAGAATACCTGCCCAATGAGTCCAGCCCAAGCTGCAGAATCATGAGCCACTTTGTTGTTATTTTAACTCACCAATTTTGTGGTACTTTGATAAAGAACATTGGATACCTGATTCACAAATAGGAAAACTCTTTGAGGACCGGGATTCCTTCCTGAGTGTCTAGATGGGCCACCTCATGGTCAAATCTATCAGTCTGCAGCCATGACAGAGCTACAGCTACTTGGTGAAGGTAAGAACATGTACAGAGAGCCACTGCCTGCCTACGAGGGATGGATAAACAGGAGTCTTCTAGAAGAATCGTGGACTAAGAAGATGGGTCACAGAAAGAAAGGCTCACATTGCCCCCCAAACAATAGACTGTCTGCTAATTCAAAACCTTTCTCAGTTCTACACTACCTCAGAGGTTGTTGAGGTTTCTTCTTGCATACTATATCTTAATTTAAAATGCCTTTTCACTGAAGAACCATTGAAATGAGGAGCTTTATGATCCATTTCATCTTGTTCCTTTGCTGCCTGGTTAACAATCCATTTTAATAAGCAAGAGACTGTGGAGCTGCTGTCCGTTCCTGTAAATGACATGCTCATCTTTATTCTCCACCACGATTGCTTTTTATTTATTTTTGAAAGCTTGCTGGATTTCAGCTCCTTGTTCAGTGGGGAATCATATCTGTTTTAGTAAGAATAGTTATTTTAATTTCCAGATTTGGAACAGACATTCTTTCTTTAATTCATTTTGTTCTGACTTTTTGAGTAGGACTTGATTTTACTAAATGTATTTTTTTTTCTGTACCTGTTAGAAATCACTTAAATACGAGTTTCTTCATTTTCCTCTCTCATTTCTTGCCTCTCCTCTAATATCCACTAGAAAAATCACCTTTGAGTACAGAGAAAAACGAGAATTCCATAAGGTAAATTTATGCTTTCTAATGGTTTTTTTTCATTCACAATTACGCTCCAGTGACAAACACACATTTTTTCAAGCCCCTCAAATGAGTACCTTAAGCCAATTTGAACTACCAATTAATCACAACAACATAAAATAACGAGGGAGCACTTTATTCTATACTGTTTTACAAAATAATATTTGTCCAAAACAAGACAGCATACGTCAGGAATGACACACTGACAGGTTGTAGTTGTTGAACAAGGAGGTGCTTGAGAATGAGTATAAACTGTGTGATATAAAATTGTGTGCTCTAAAGTAGTAGCTCCCTTTTGGGTAATATTATGAATCATGTTCCAGGTCACTTGTTCTCAGATGCCTTTTTATCTTTCCCCTCACAGCTATCATGACTTAGTTTGGCCTTTATTGGCCCTTACTGTCCTCTACCATATACAATTTAAGCTCCTAAAAAACTAGCACATTTAAAGGTGAAAGGTGTGTGATGAGGAGTCTCCAAGCTTCCCAAAACCTCTGTGAATTTCTTTGCAGAGGAGTTTTCTCAGATTGCTCTGACCTTGTGATTATCAGGAAGATTATGAAACTAGAAGTAATCATATGGAACCAGCATCTTATGAAACATAGGCTAATCTCTTTTGAGGATTTAGGCACTGAGTGTATTTAATTTTTTATGGATATACATTTGCAGTCAACCTCATATGCTATCTACAGTCTTGGTTGGTCTCTTCTGACCAACTAACTCCCATTCATTGAACATATAAATACATTAAAACAATGTGTGTCAGTGAAATTTGTCCATACAAAATGGAACCTAGCTGGGAGGATTTCAATTACTATGGTTCTTTATGGCTCACACAGTTCCCTTAAGGCACCTAGAATCTCATTCTGTGGCTTAGATGCTCCACCTGTAAGCTTAAAATATGAATTCCCTCTTCAGATAAGGATATTTCATTTGTAAAAAACACAGATCTAATCAAATTAGACTGAGTAAAGGTCAGAGACTTTATAAAAATACAAAGATTGCATAGGATCCAAGGATGGGGACCACTGTCAATAGGCGTTGTAGAAATAAAATGTTAGAAATCAAAGCTTTCTCTCCATTATTTGGAACCTGAGGATCTACCTCCTCGGTTTTACTATGTCCCTATACATGGATAGATAATGGCCCAAGCAGAGAGGCAGAAAAACATTAAATCAATATGGAAAAATACTATAATTATGTAACGGTATCACAAAAAGTGAATGTTGAAAAAATATAGAATGTTGAAAAATGCATGATAGGAAAAGAGGAAGGTTTTCTCCATGGCATAATTACAATTTCAAAGCAGAAGTGACTTGAAATGGGGTGGTTTTCAAATTTATTATGTATATTCTGCATAAAAAAGAACAAAAGGAGAGATTGCAGCTAGAGGTTGCGCAGAAGTACAAGTGATAGAACTTTAAAGAGAAATAATTCTTTCTCTCTCTTAGGATGCTTTAAAACTTTGCCAGAGTGTCTCATCTAGTAGCAAGTTACTTGTCATTGGAGGTGTTGGATTACATTCCAATATGATCCTCAATTCTCTGATTTTATTTTGGAGTTCTTTGGTCTCTCGAAAACATATGAGTTCATGATGATAACTTGGTGTATATAATTCATGCATTTGTTAAAATAAAATTGTTTTCTTTTTCTTGATAGTGTCCAGTGTAGTTGGTGAACTAAATTGCTCTCTTCAACAGAAATATAATTCCAATTATGGTATTACATAAACAGGAATGTCAAGGTTAGCACACAGTAACAAAACATTAGGAAACTGAATTTTTTCTTATATTTTGTTTTATTTATTTATTTTTATTTTATGCAGATGAGTGTTTTATCTGCATGTATGTGAATACATCTGTGTTGTCAATGACTGTGAATGCAAGAAGAGGGTATGAGATCCCTTGAAACTCGAGTTATGATGATTGTTAGCTGTCATATGGATGCTGACCCAACCTGGGTCCTCTGCAGAAGAGCCAGTGCTTTTAACCCCTAGCCCTGGAAAATTTTAACTTCACCTCATATTCATATAAAAAGAGGATCCTAGAGTCAAATCATTTGATTTGTGCATTTAAGTAGAAGTACCTACAGAAGCCAGGAAACTGGGAATGGGCCATTGGGAGTGTAGGAGAGAAAAGGCTGCAGGGAAAACATAGTAGGACAAAGGTGATAAAAAGGAAAAGGATAATAATGGCAGAGGGAGGTTTAAGTAGGGAGAAGGGAGAGTAGAGCAGAAGGATGGGCGGGGAGGGATAACCAACACTATGGATATTTGAAAAGGCAATCTGGAAACCTACTATCTTACATACTTTCTAAAATACATACACAAATAAAATAATTTAAATAGAGTTACACTACATGAGGAGATAATACTCTGTCCAAAAGCTATAGGTTACCAATAAAAAAGTCCAGAGTCAGGTTCAGGGTGCCTCCCCTTGAGTTATTGAACAAGTTGGTCTCAGAGATTCCTACAAACCATGAAGGCTATTGTCATTGTTCTTAGTTGCGCACCAGAACTTGATAGTAAGACTGTATTGCTGAAGACACCACATATTTTGATCATTGGATAGGGAGAAACCAAACTGGTACTGACCTAGAAGCTTCCTCTGTTGGCTAGGATTTACAGTACTGTAAGGTGCTAGGCAGCCTGCTGAAAGAAAAAAGTAATCAAAAATATAACTCAGCTGTGAATCCTGCAAACCACAATAATGAACAGTTTTGCAAGATATGCCCATGGATGCAAGAGTGGCACGAATGTTATGGGTGTTGCCAAGTGTTTTCTGGTTGGATTTTCAGGCACACTACACAAGAAGAACTCATGCTGATATCGTCAATCTTGCCAAGAATACATAGCTAGAGAGCTCACAGGACATATAGGTAAACCTATTTATTATGATTTTACTAAATGGTCATAGCACCAAACTGCTTTTTAAATACATATCCCTATACTCGTAGATTAGTATAACTCTCATTCCTCATCTGACAAGCTTCTTTTTGCCGGGGGAGAGTCAGTATTAGGGGTATGATCCTTGGTAGGCTGACCATAATTTAATGGAGGGCCACACACCCATGTGCATGAATATCAGCAGCACAAATTGGACTCAGTGGGCTATCGAAGAAGGAAGAAAGAAAAGAAAAGGTCATGGTTAGCAGGGACATTGGCTAGCTGGGGCGAGGGAGAGGAAGTTGGAGGAAGTGGACTGTGAATACAATCAAAGTATACGGTATACACTATGACATTCCTAAGAATGCATTTAAGAAAATTTTAAAACCCTCAGGAGTGTCACCAATCAACAGCACACCACACACACACACACACACACACACACACACACACACGCACACACACACAATCAGAAGTTTAGAAAAACTTAGAAAACCTGCCTTAAAGTATATCCTATAAATTATGTCTAGCTGGTAAATTATGGTTAAAAGACAAAGGCTAAGAAATACACCCTCTATGCTCAATAAACTGTGTATCAGAATGTTATGTCAGGTATGCTACCTATATCAGGTCTGCTACATTATGCTGTCCACAAGCTCATTGCAAAGCAAATTTTATGCTGTAGATCTTTTATTAGATTTTCATATGCTTGGAGACTATTTCAGTAGCATCCACCAAAGCTATTGTCTACCATCATGGAGAGTACTCTGTTACTTCTTGTTTTTATGCAGTATAAAGCAGAGAACCATTGTCCCGCAATTTGGATAGATTTACTCTACAAGTAAAAGAATAGACTTCTTATCAATTATAGCAGCTGGGAACTAACAGAAATGCTTCTTTGTAGTAATGGTTTCACTGTGGGTATGCAGATATATGTATAATAATGAAAGAAGAGGTCATGAAACTGAGAGGGAGTGAAGGGGGTCTGGAAAGAACTGAAACAGAGAGAAGGAGTGGAAATGATGTGAATGCAATGCTAATATATTAAGTTCTCAAAAAAGTAATAAATTTAAAAAATTCTTCCCTACATTGTTAAACCCTAATTTTGTACATTAGTATTTAAGTCAGAAGAACATTCCTCTAAGACAGGGAAAAATCTAATTAAACAAAAAGTGGAGAATTAAGGAAAACAGTAATTGGGCTACAAGAGCTGACAAAGTAGTCTAGGCATTAAGAAACTCCAGAGAGACCTTAATGTTTGAAACATGCGTGTGTGTCTGAGTCTGACCTAACCCCATATTCCTTTGTTTGATAAAATGTGCTGCAATACGTTACCAGCAAGAAACTTCAAAGAGAATATAACTTCGAAGAGATATCTCTAATAATTCTTAGAATTATTACCATTGCATTTATTTATCAGTCAGAAAAGTGTATCTATTGACAGAATGGAAACTTTAAAATGTAATCTGAGGACTGGGGAGATGGCTCAGCATTTAAGCACTGACTGCTCTTGCAGAGGACCCGGGTTTGATTCCCGGCACACACATGGCAACTAACAACCATTCATAACTCCAGTTCCAGGGAATCTGTTCCCTCTTCTGACTTCCATGGACATTTGCATGGGTGCACCTACCTACATACAAGCAATACACTTGTACACATAAAATAAAATAAAATATTTTAACTGTAATCTGATACACTGCCAAGAAGGTGGAAGTTGCTAACTGAAAGAAATAGTTACTTGAGTACAGTTTGAGATTTAATTCTATACTTTTCTTATGTTTGTATAAGTAGAGCTGCTTTGTGTTTAGTCATGTCAGTTTCGGAATGCTAAGCATCAATTCTTCTGCTTTGGGAACAGTGTAACTTTTTATGATAATATTCTGGAATGAGTTACTACCCCATCTATTATTGCCCCAGGAACACAGCCATCCTCAGATGAATGCAAAGAGGAAACATAAAAGAACACAATATACTACTTTTAACAACAGTAATTACACAAAGTATGTACATGTCTCCCCAGTCTCACAGTAGCAATAATTCCTTCCAAATGTGTTGGTCACTAATCCACTAATTTTTATTGTGAACACTGAAAAAAAATGGGTTAAGGGTTTTAGACTTGGGATGAATTTGGGGGAAATTAAAAAAAAAAAACTATTTCAAACTTAGACACAGTTTGTATCTAACACACATTTTGGGTTAGAGCACATTCTCAATAAACACTGTAGTAGGTTGCTTACTGAAGCACAGATATACAGTTGAGTACCAGTTTACCATAGCAGAAGGAAAATAAATTGATACAATATTTTAAGATTGGGGAAAGGGGAAGGTCAGTAACGGGGAAGGGTTTTATAGTATAGCTGAATAGGCAAATGGTCAAGCAAGGGTTCAGCTCATTCTTAGACAAAACTACCCACTATCTATATAGCGGATATCTGATAGGACTGAACTGTAATGTTAAGACTCTTTTCTTTTGCATTTATGAAGTGAAGATTCACAGTCATTATGTTTGATTAGTATGGATACAACTTAAAAAAATTAATAAATTATCCATACCTTCAAGGAAATTTCAGTCACTAAAGTGTGCACTAATTTCATTTATGAAATTAGAGAATGTGTCTTAACATTGTCGATACTTCCCATTGATTTAGAAATAAACACACAGAGTCTTTTCAAAGACACAGAGAATTATTCTGTGGCTGCTAATCCACACCCCAAAATTTTTTATTTAGATTTCTTACCCAGGGACAAGAGACTTATCCATAGCTGAATTTCATTTATTTATTTATTTGTTGGGTGGGTGGGTGAGTGGGTAGTTTATTTATTTTTTTCTCTTTTTGAGGTAGGGTTTACTCATAACCTTAGTTGGCCTGGAACTCACTATACAGACCAGGCTGGCCTTGATCTTACAGAGATCTGCCTGCCTCTGCCACCAAGTACTGGGATTAAAGGCCTGTACCACCACACTTGGCTTCCTATCTACTTTAGATAATGACTTATTATTTTATTATCAACCATTGTCCTTGTCTAAAATAGGTCTTCTGCTTTTGTAACAGCTTGATGGGTTTAGTTTAGCCAGAAATATAAAATGAAGGAACTAGATCCACAGACCAGAGCTCTCCCCTTACTGAGTACACAGTCATCTGCAGGCCACTCACCATCTGAGACTCTTTCCATTTAGAAGTCATGAATAGCTATCTTCACTTTAGTGGTATAAAAGAGATATTGAAGAATAAAAGCTGGAGCTACTAGGTATACAAGGCATATACCTGGTCTCTCTGGGAATCTAGAATAGGACATGGGGTGGAGGGATCTTGTCCACTCAAGGCCTGTGAAGTATAGTATTGTTCTCCTTTGAGGAAAAGAGGCAGAATGTGGTGGCTTTTGATGAGCTATTGGAGGGGATCACTTGCTAGTGAGAAGGAAATTGTGTTTATTTTTTTCTCCCCTGTGCCACGTCTTTGACAACATTACCTATTACTTCTGATTAACTGGTATTTGATCACCTAAAAATTTTATGCTCTTTGTCTTAGGACAAAAACAAATTAAGAGGAATGTGGGTGAGTATTGCTTAAAGGAAGAAGGCAGGAGCCGATGAGAAGATCTGAATTTCTAGGAATAATAAGCTAAGTTTTTCTATGTTTCAGAATTTTTTTTCATAGTTTATAAATACTTCTCAAAAAATGAATTTCACAAAATGGCTTGGGGGAATTATGATCACACCTACCACATTGTCATGTCACGTGTCCTCCCTCCACCGAGGCTGAATCGCACCTTCCCACACTCTCCAGTGTTTTATGCACATTTGCTTTGCAACTTAAGTAATGAATGATGTATGATTTAAGATGACAATTATTCTTTGTGTGCAAATCTCAAGAATAAGAGTGGTAATTATCCACAAGAAAAGCGATGACAGAACATGTCAATAGAATGATGGTCTCCTTGTGACATTTTCCTTCTCATAACTTCTTTGTTGTGGTATTTCTTTTATCTTTTCAGAACCACAGCTCTTTTCCTTGACCTGTAATCTTTTATTGCTGAACTTTTGCCAATTTCATACAAAATGTTTTGATAATATTTAGATCCCCTCCTATATCTGCATCTCCTCCTACTGCCCACAGCCCAATTTAACGTGGTCTATTACATATATACACACACACGCACACATATATATGTATGTATGTATGTATGTATGTATGTATGTATGTATGTATGTATATAAAGGCCTATAGAGTCTAATTAGTGCCCTCGAATGTCCTTCAGTGTGGGTCTATCCACTGGAGCCTGGTTAATTTACCAAGAGTCCCATCCTTGAAAGAGATTGGTTCTATACCTCTCAGCACCATCTGCTGCCAAAAGTTTCTTAGGTTGGGTTGAATTATTTTTTCCACTTCCCCATGTCTATCCTGGGATTTTTCTATTTTGAGCTTACGTGAAACTTGTGTATGCAGTCATCATTGTTGTGAGTTCATATGAGAAACTTGCCATCAGTCTGGAAAACTTTGTCTCCTAATAGTCATTAGCCACTTCTGGCTCTTACAATCTTTCTGTCTCTTCTTCCACAATGATCCCTGAGCCTTAGGAGACAGAAATTTGATATAGATGTCCTATTCAACAATATGTATTTTGCAGTTCTTGTTCTCTGACATTGACCAGTTGTGGGTTTCTGTGTTAATCACCATCTGAAGCATAAGAAAACTTCTCTGGCAAGAGTTGAGAGATGCATTAATCTATGGCTATAACAGTAAGTCATTAGGAATCAGTTTTATAAAATAAGTGTTTAGTAGAAAAATAGTATTAGGTTCTTCCCTATGTCCTGTGACCTGTCTCCAGTTCCTAAGCCTGATATCACAGACCCAATCTTATGAAGCAGACCTTAAATCCAATTAGAGTGATTGGTTACTCCCATAATCCTTATGCCATTGTTGTACCACTGACCATATGTTGACAGGCCAGTTGTTATTGTAGTTCACAGGAGTCACAGCTGGGTAAGGTTGATGATTATTATTTCCTTCCAGGAGTGTGCACAGCACCTTCCATCACTGTGAATGCTAGCTAGAGATGAGGCTCTGAAGTAGGCACCAGTTCTCTTTCTCCTTGTTTGTTCTACAGCTCATGTATGTAGCGTCTTCAGCCATAGCATTTTACCATTCCATTCTTGTGGGTAATCAAGAGGAGGGGCAATGACCAGTATTGTCTGGCTATGGGACCCCTGGTCAGCAGTTTCTGGAAATGGAGTCCATTCCTAGAATTCAGGTTTTCCTTTGGTTAATCTAGGATGTAGAGAAGGGGTGATGTCCCCTATTATAAGGTAAAACCTTTTAATCTCTTTTCATAATGTATATTTATATACTTTAAGCAGCTTCTATAGTGGTAGATTTACATATAACTTCTCATTCCCCGTACTCATTCCTCTGTCCTGTCTCCTATTTACCACCTCATTTAACCCTTCCGGCTCTAATGTCCTCCTTTCCCATTTGCTGTCACCGCATTCTTCCACCCCTCCACGAAACTTCCCCGCCAACCATCCATGGTTTGTTAGTCTCTTGACCCTTCTTAATTTTCAAATTGAAAATCTGAAAGTATTCCTATTAAAACCAGGAACAGGATAAGGATGCCTGTAGTCTCCATTCCTATTCAATGTAGTACTCAAAGTCCTAGCTACAGCAATAAGACAAACGAAGGAAATAGGGGATAGAAGTTGGAAAGGAAGAAGTCAAAATCTCTATTTGCACACGATATGATTCTATGCATGAAACACTGTAAAGATTCAACCAGCAAACTCTAGAGCTGATGAATACATTCAGTGAAGTAGCAGGACATAAAATTAAGACCCCCAAACCAGTAGCCGTCCTATAGAACAATAACAAACATACTAAGAAAAAAATCTGGGAAATGATCCCATTCCTGGTAACCTCAAAATCCATTAAATAGCTTGCTTGAAATAAATCTTACAAAGAAAGTGAAGACTTGTATAATAAAAACTTTAAGGGACTGAAGAAAGAATTTGAAGAAGATATCAGAAGATGAAAGGAGCTCCCATGCTCATGAGCAGTAGGATTAATATTGTGAAAATGGCCATCTGACTAAAAGAGATCTACAAGTTCACTGCAACCTCAATACCCATTAAAATTCCAACTAGTTCTTCTAAGAAATTGAAAAAAAACAATGTTAAATTTCATATAGAAACACAAAAATTCAAGATAGAAAAATAATCATGTATAATAAAAGAATTTCTAGAGGTATTACCATCTCTGATCTCAAATTGTAGCACAGAATTATAGAAATAAAACAGCATGGAACTGGCATAAAAACAAACACATTGATTAATAGACTAGAACTGAGGACCCAGATTTAAATCCATACATTTACTGTGAACCAATTTTTGACAAAAGAGTTAAAAATATGCACTGGAGAAATGACAGACACTCCTTCATGGTCTAGCGGTTAGCATTCAGAGCTATCATCTCTGGGGTCAGGGTTTGATTCCTGGTCAGGGAAGCTTTACTTCTGGGACTGGAGAGATAGCTCAGTGGTTAAGAACACTGGTTGTTCTTACAAAGGACCCAGGTTGAGTTCCCAGCATGGCGGCTAACAACTGTAACTCTAGTTCCAGGGGATCCAATGCTCTCTTCTGATCTACATGGTCATTGCACAACACAGGTACACTTACAGACATTCAGGCAATACATAAAATAAAACAATAAATAAAATATATATATTTTTAAAAATACAGTATGTTCAGCAAATTGTGCTGATCCAGCATGTAGAAGAACATAAGTGGATCCCCATCTCTCACCATGGCCGAAGCTCAACTCCAAATGGATCAAGGACCTCAGTGTAAGACCTGATACCCTGAGTTAAATAGAGAAGAAAGGAGGGAATACACTGGAACTTACAGGTACAAGAAAGGACTCTCTGAACAGGATTTCTATAATATTAGATAGTAAGTCCAACAATTGACACATAAGACCACATATCACTAAAAAGTTTCTATACATCAAAATATACAATCATTGGAGTGAAGAGGCAACAGACAGATTGGGAAAAAAATCTTTACCAGCTATACCCCTGACAGAAGGTTAGTACCTAGAATATATACTGAACTCAAAACACTGAACACCCAAACAAACAAACAAATAACTCAATTAAAATGTGGGGCAAGGACCTGAATAGGGAATTTTCTAAAGATAAAAGGCAAATGGCTGAAAAATACTTTTAAAAATGTTTAACATCTTTAGCCATCAAAGAAATGCAGATTAAAACCACTTTGAGATTTCATTTTATCCCTATCAGAATGGCTAAGATCCAAACAACAAATGACAGTTGCTTGTGAGGGTGTGGCGAGAGGAGAACTCTTCCACTACTGGTGCTAGTGCAAACTGGTGCAACCACTTTTCCATCAGCATGGAAAGTCCTCACAAAGCTCAAAAACAAACAAACAAAAAAAATAGATCTTCCATATGACCTGGCCGCAGCACTCTTGTGCTCCTACCCAAAAGACTCCCTACTCCATTACAGAAATATTTGTTAATCCCTGTTCATGGCTACCACTTCAAATAGCCAGAAACTGGAAACAACCTAGTTGTCCATCAAGTGATGAATGGATAATGAACTTATGGCACATATACACAATGGGATATTGTTCAGCTCAAAAAAATATTAAATTTACAGGTAAATGGATGGAACTGGAAACAGTTATTCTAAATGAGGTAACCCAAACCCAGAAAGATAAACGACTCATGTTCTCAATCATAGGTGGATACTAGCTTTGAAAGCTTAGATGTGCATGTTTCTCTTTATCTGTAACCAGTAAGAACCACAGAAAATGACACAACTTTGAAAATTCATAATGATCCTGGAAGAGTTTTCTTTTTTCTTTTCTTTTATTCACACCTTTTTATTGTGGATACTGAGAGAAATGAATTAAGGAATTTAACCTTAAGGTGAGTTTTTGAGAAATTTTTTAAAATGACTTCAGATTACTGAATACAAGTTAATTTCGAGATTATGCCTTATTCAGGGTTGGGCTGCAGCTCAATGACAGAATCCTTGAGTTTCATGTGTCAGATTCTAAATTTGATCCCTAGTCCTGGAAAAAAACTCTTATTCTACAGATTTAATATTAAATAATAAATTACATACTATTTTCTTTTACTTAAATACTTATTCTCTAAATACTCGCTGAACTCTTCATTTAGTAGGTTCATTCCCCATGAACCTCTTCCCCAATTCCCCTTGAGGTTCACCAGGGTCAGCACTAGACCCAGAGTTTCATACCTTCTCATGGAGGTTCCCTTCCTCAGGCAGAATGACCTCTCAAGTTGGGGAGCTAAGCGTGGCTTCCGTGGAAAACATGTAGGAATCCTTAGGAGAAGAAAATTGGCTGCACCTCCTCCTTTGCTTGCTCTCAAATAAACATAAATAAGGTATTTTTCAAAGTGATTCCATCCTGTTTCCTCTCATCTTCCTTTATAAACAGCATAGTCTATTTCCTTTAATAGATATGGAGTATCCCGAAAACTAAGGTGAAACCAAAATCTGGCTTCAAGCCCAGACATAACTTTCTGAAATGACAAGCCCTAGTAATAGGGGAAGGTTTGTAATTATGCAAATCATTGCTTTGACCTGATGCAAAGTCAGGCAGCTCACAAGACAAGAACAGAAAGGTTTAATTTCTGTCACCTGCAGAAGGCTTTGAGCAAATCACCAGAAACAGCTGACCTGCCTGGGGTCTTGGCAGCCATCTTGCTCATCTTCAGTTGAAGCCTGTGATAAACAGCTCAGCTCATTTGCTTTTCCCCTTGTGAACTCCTGTCTTGCAAAGTAAGAATTAATATCCTTCTTACACACACTCTTTTTTCTCCACAATCTACCTAAAAGTAACTTGCACAAAGGAAAGAAAGGACTTCCTAATGTAAGACTGTATTCTAAATATCTGATTGTCTATACTTTTTGTGTTATAGCTTTGATGTCCTTAAAAGCCACCTTCTCATCTTTAACAGAAAATTTTCCCACTTAGGATAGCTTAGCAGGTGATCTACATGGAATACAGCTGGGAAGCTGCGTTTTCATAATCTGTTATGGCTTTCTAATCACTTTCAAAGAAAATGAGGGCAGGAACTTCAAATTCTATGAGTGTTTGTCACCCAGAAGAGGAGAATGCAAGAGCTGTAATTGAACCACTTATTACCGTTCACTTTGACTTTCTCAATTCAGCTTGTCTTGCTTGAGGCATCTCTTTTTTTTATGCCTTGGGGAATTAGAAACTTAAATGAGATTCAAGAGTAGGGCCCGGGTCCTCCCCTGTGAGAAACTCCACACTTCTGGCCTCAGTAGTCATGGGGATGGGGAAGGAGTTGTATCTAAATAGTGAGCAGGGAATAAAGGCATCCTTCAAGCCACAAAGTAGGGGACAGCCTTTGGCAGTTTGCATCATCTTAAGAAGTCAAATCATTTTCAGTTTTAGGATTTACCCATAGATTATTTATGACCCAGTTGCATTCATTTACTTCTATTTCTTGAGTTTTCAGCCTCTAAGACAGTGTTTTAAAAGGAAAATGTCTACATACTTGGCTTCTTCTTTCTGCACAGCATCTTAGCAGATCTCACAAGCACAGACAGTTGAACTTGGAACTTACAGCTGGCTGTACTGACTATCTTTTGTCAAGAAGTAGACTCGATGGTTTATAGCCTCCTTTCATCCTTTCTTTAAAGACTGAATTAGAACTTATCTGGGTCCTTCAATACACAAGATTCTATCATCCTCATTTTTCGCTCATGCCTAAGATAATGCCAACAAAGCATTTGAGTGGTGACTTGGGTAACTAGAATGCTGTATTATTAGCATGACGCTCTACGAGGAGCTCTGTTCTTTCAGCTTCCTGTTGCTGTGCTGATGAAGTGACTTTGCTCTGGAGTTGGGGAGAAGTTAGGTTTTCTACTTTAGCAATTCTATTTAAAGCCCTTCCTAAGTCTAGAATGATTTAGATTTGGCATCTTTAATGATATCTATAAAGACCTTATTTCCAAATAGGATCACATTCTGAGGTTCCCAGGACAAATGAAATTTGAGCAGTATCATTCAATGTACTATAATACTAGGATCACACAATGGAAAAGATGGAGAGAAGGAACCTGCAGATCATTAACTCTGGCACCGTTATTATAGAGACAAAATAACAAAAATGAGTTACCCCAACTTTACACAGGTTGTACATAGGAGAGCCATTGTTTTTGATTTGTAAACTTAGTACCAGATGTTGACAGGCATGACTTTAAGAGTTTAAAAAGTATACCAGATTTTAAAATTGACTGAATCCTTTGACACTCCCATTGAGAACTGAGGTCTATCTATGTCCCCCTCCTGTGAGTGAGGAAAGACTTTTAACAGATTTGACCATTAGCAGGTGGTCGCAGTGAAGCTGGGTGATTACTGAGGTATATTCTTGGTCCATTTAGACACTCTGCACTAGACCTGTCAAACGTTATATGAGAAGTCTGATTACAGTGAGGCTACCATGCTGTGAGGAAGTCAGAGCACATGGATAAATCAAATACCAAGACTCAGGTTGGCCCTCCAGATGTGCGTGCAAAGAGCCTCTGGCAAATTTCATCTCCAACCATTACTGAAGACACCTAGTCTTTGAGTCTTCAGAGGAAGCTCGGAACATCACTGAGGGCAGACCAACTGTCCCTGCTGACTGCTATTGTTCTTCTTAATTTATGCATAGGACAAAAATGGTTGTTGTTTTAACCTATAGAAAGCAATTGTAATGGCAATAACCTCGTGTATATGTTAAACAAATGCCAAATACATACTTATGTCTATTCTTCTAGGGAGAGAAGTACTCATCAAGTATCAGGCCAGCTTAATTCCAACGAGGATAGTACCGGTATGACCGCATAAGGGAAACCTGGTGTAGTCACCCCACTTACCAGAGGAGTCGCCAAGTGGTTTACTCACTGCCGATTGAAAGTTTAGTTGGGGCTATTCTATGGTCCTGAGAATCGCCATGTATGTTTGTCTGAGCACCCAACTGAAGGAAGGACTGAGTTCACTTTTCCAGCACAGTTGAACCAGAAAACTTGTAAAATTCTTCTCTCTGGGTTCTTATTGGTTGTTATTGGCAACCAATGACTACTGTGAGGGGGAGAGTCAGTTTCCTTTAAGGGTATGGCTCTGTTAGGGCCATGATTTGAGAATGATCAAGAAAGATTACAAATATAAATTTTGGAAAAGTCAAATTTATTTAAGAGTAATTATTCCAGCTAGCTGGGGCTACAGTTCTGTGTCCAGTATGGAGAACAGCGGTCCCGAGCAGGGGGCATAGCTATTTTTATAGGACAAGACCTCAGACTGCATGACCTTTATTATGATTGGTCAGGGCATTTGTAAGACTTGCTGGGGCTTTTTCATTGGTTGCATTTTATTCAGTAAGCCGTAAATCCTTCTTTTCCCCACAAGGGGATTTCTAAACGTGGTTACATTGGTTGAGGCACCAAACCAACTGACTTCTGGCAACTCGAAACCCAGAGGTTGGGGAAATGGAAACTTAAGGCCTAGCATAAAATGGAGGGTGAAGTTTAAAATGGTTTTTCTGTGGCTTGAACCATTTTTCTCAGCTCTGCATAAGTTAACCTGTCCCCAGTGAATGGACCCAATCAAAGAACATTTGGGGACACAAATTTGCAGGCGGAGTACAGATACCGGGTCTAAATATGATCCAAATATAATGTATGAAATTTGAAAAAAATTCAACAAAAAATGAAAAAATTAATTACCCGTCCTAGCATTATTGGTGAGTGCTTGTTTAACATGACTGAGGCCCTAAGTTTAATCCCCAACATAGCATAAAATGGGTTGTGGTGGTGTATACTCTAATCCTAGCAAAAACATCAAGACTTCAAGGTCATCCTTAGTTACATAGTGAGTAAGAGGCCAGCCTAGGCTACACGAGACCATGTCTTTCAAAAATTTACTTCTCTACTGATATGCAAATGTAGGGCACAACACAGGATGGGCCTTTGCCAGGTCACCGGCTATGAGGAATAGAGGAATGGCTCCTGTGGGCGTGGCGCTCTGCTCTGGCTAGTCATGAGACCAGCTTCTGCCCAGCATCTGGAAAGAACCTGCCTACCTGGGGACAGACTACTATTGGCTGCAGTTGGGACCCCACCCCATAAGGCCATTTGCTATCCAGACTTATTAGACCCCTTGCACTTCTTTGAATAAAGGAGCTTACAGCACCATCTGCATGCTTCTCACTCAGCTCCCAGAGTTTGTGTCTTAACTCTGTGCCTACTTACCTCTCCCACAGTGTAAACCCTTCATCCCGCTCGGGATGGCACCTAGCACAGGGACCCCTAACATGCAAATATGACATTTTCTTTACTTCTGGAAGTTCCTTCATGGAAACATCCAAATCCAGACACGTCAGTATTCGTCACTTTACCCTTTGCCCATCTCCTTCTCAGGATGGTTTCCTTACTAAGTGCCTCTGTGACAGTGTGAGTGACTCCATCTTGTTCCCTCCACGATTTCACATTCTTAAATGAGGCAGGCTTGATCTAGTAAATTCCCCTTCCACTCCCTTAAGGGTTCGATTCCATGAAATAGCTAACCATAATGGCTGCTGGAACTGCCTGTCTTGCTCTGCTCAACAGGAACTATCAGGGCTCTTAGAGCAACACCCTGTTTATCTAAGATACCTGAAAACTTTATCTATTGAGTTTTAACCAGGTACCATAAAGTTGCCGGACTGAAAATACCTTGTAATGACTTATGGTTTCTTGGCTTTAAAAACTTGGCTGCCCTCCAGTCAGTTACTGCATTCCCAATACCGATCTTGGGATGCAGGCGCTACAGATAATAAATTTTACCAATATGAAATTGTCTGAGTGGTCTTTTCCCAGTGGTCCCAGTGCTGTAACACCTCACTTTTCTACCCTTGGTGACAGCATCCCTGATTGCCCTCTGGAATGCTTCTGTTCTCCTCTGGACATTTCTTTTCTACCTATAACTTTGCACCTAAGCATCTCTTGTGACAGTGTAAAGACATACTAGAGTGCGGTGCTGGAAGAAAACACAGTACAGAGAGTCCAAACACTTTATGTTTTCAGCAATATTTTTTTTTGTTTAATTTATTTTTATTTTATATTTATGAGTGTTTTGACTGAATGTGCATAAGTGGACCAGTGTTGTGCAATGCCTGAAGAGGACAGAAAATGGTGTCAAATTCTCTAAAACTGAAGTTACAGTTAGCCACCATGTGGATGCTGAGAATTGAACTTGGATCCTCCTTAAGAGCAGTCAGCACTCTTAACCTCTGAGCTATCTTTCCAGCCCTGCTATATTTTTAAGTATACAGAGCACCTGAAAATTCTAGGTTTTATGCAAAACCTTTTAAGTTTCTCTCTCTTTCTCTCTCTCTCTCTGTCTCTCTCTCTCTCATTTGCTCTCTCTCTTCCTCTCTTCCTTCTCCCCCCGCCCTTCTTCTGTCTGCCCCTTTGACCCTCCTTCTGTTTCTGAATACTTGACTAGACAGGCCTTAATGTAAGAAATGTCCTTAAAGAGTAAAATCTTAAAATCTACCTCAGTTCCAGAAATGCACCGTTAGAATTCATTGTCCACAAATGACAAGTTAGCATTTGATTTCTTCTCAACCTGAGGCATAGGAGTTAGTGTTGGCCATTCTGACTACTCTTTAGAGAAAACTGCCTGGATCCTGGGGATCATGGGAGTTCATATCAAAGACTTCCATCTCAAGCAAGGTCTCTGAGAAGGTTGTGAGAAGATTACGGGAAAAGCTGCCTCACAGAGAGAGCTTACATGGGTATCCGGTTCTGCAGTGAGGGCAAAAGAGAAAAATGAGTCCTCTGGGACCTTCACTATAACCTTCGATCTTGCCTTCACACAAACTCCAGGTTATAGTTGTAAGATCAAGAAGACAGATGAGAGAGAGCCAGAGAGACAGAGAGAAACACACACATATACCCGCACTCACAGAGAGACACACACTGAGAGACACATACATACACAGACATATATACAGGCACATACAAACATGGAGAGAGAGAAGAGAGACACAGACATAAACATACATATATACAGACTCACAAAGACACACACATACACACAGAGACACACATGTACACACAGACACACATGGAGAGAGACACACATACAGAAAGACATACATCTTCAAATTAGTGTCCTTAGGTGTCTTCTATGCATTTCTCAGTACACAGATATGATATATGCATATAGTTATATACCTCTCCCATCCTTAGACCATAGCTGTGTAATGAAGGAATACTGTCTTTGCCACATACACTCACTACTCTTTGTAAAGAGTACATGTATCCCTAGGAGCCATGAAAGTGTCTGGTTCATAGGCAAATTAATATTTGACTGATTAATGATATCTTATTTGAAAAATATGAGCTTGAGAAGATATACATCCTTTTTTAATTACCTTTTTTCAATTACTTTTTAAATGTATTTATCTGTTTATTTAGTGTGTGTGTTTGTGGGTCTATGTGTGTGTGTGTGTGTGTGTGTGTGTGTGTGTATGCACATGTGCCATAACACACATGTGGAGGTCAGAGAACAACTCTGAGGAGCCAGTTCATGCCTTCCACCAATTCTGGAACTTGAACTCAGGTCATCAGGCTTAACAGCAAGCTATCATCTTGCTGGATAAATATTTATTTTAAGATAAGTTAGAAATGATTTTTTTGGTCCCTATAAGTCAGGGACCTTTGGTTTTACTTTCATCTTTAAGACTTAAGGGCAGCGGTAGCACATCAGACTCCAGATTTCATTTATGGCTAAGATCAGGAGTTCCTTTGCCACGTCCCCACGCCTATGCTGGGATTTTGTTTGGCTTCATCTTATGTGGTTATCGTGCATGCTGTGAGTTCATATGAGTAACTGCCCAGCTGTCTGGAAAACTTTGTTTCTTTGTAGTCATCCCTCACCTCTGGCTCTTACAATCATTCTCCTCCCTTTCTATAATGATCCCTGAGCCTTGGGAGGCAGAACTAGGGCAAGTAATTCTTAATAAACAGTTACAAATAGCTGGTCAAAAGATAGAAGGAGGCCAGTAGGAGATGTGGAAAATGGTTCTAGACCTGTGTGTGTTCAAAGGTGGTAAGCCATGAATACCTAAGTAAGACAGGAACTACTACATGTGTGCACAGGAGCAATGGAGACAATAACAAGTTTGCCATAAGAGAGGTTAGTCCTGTGGTACAGTGCAAGCTGGTTTGGGTAAGAGACTAACTGGTTGCCGAAACCAGCAGAGGGACTGTTCTGCGTGAAGGTTGAGGAATGATGCCTGAAGTTGCAGTGGCAGAAAGGACAGCTATATTATTTCACAGATCTGATGACTGGAAGAGGAACGCAATGAACAACTAGAAGGAACAGACATGAGGGAAGCCCATGGTGCGAGAGAGCGCGCAGCTTCCTTTGTGGCATGGAAAATCTCTGCTCTGAGTCAGCCTTGAAAGTCATAGTGTGGAAACTCATTCAGTAGGGAACAGGGAGATTACAAAACAGAAGGGTCTCAGGTCACAGTGACTCTCTTTGAGTTTTATGCCATTGCTTTCTCCTTACAAGCAGGTTTTCTTCCACTTTTTCTGACTTTGTATTTGAGCACTGACATGGTGCTGCTGTGAGTTTTTGTTCTGTTTCCTATTGGAACAGATTCCTGTGGTGTGTTCCATGGTCACACATCCACTGAGTTTCCCTGACTGTCTTCAGGACAGCAAAGTCTCCCCACCTTCACGCTCAGAGGTGATGCCACAGTCACTGTTAAAGCAATGCAGAACAAATAAAGAAACTCATTTTGAATGAAGGAGGCTTGAAATTGAAAACATTCACCTTAACTGCTTTTCCTGCTTGACACACTTCAAGGGCCATTCTTACTGACAACATAATCAAGGTTAGTGGTGAGCTTAGCATTTTGGTTTGCTTTCTTTATTATGAAGATGTTGTTGCATTTTCTAAATGAACGGTCCCAAGAATAACCTTTTGGAATAGCACTGCCATTCCTCAGAAGGCCTAGAATGGCTTCTACTTCCTTATAGACTATTTTCTGTGCCTTAGGTGCTAGTTGCCTTTTCAAAGAACATAATTAACATAATTAACGTGTGAAACAGATGCTTTACAAGACAGAGGTACAAACTGTGGTCACCAAAGGTGAGAAGGAAACAGGCAGGTAATCAGGGAAGGAAGTTTCATTGACATTGACGTGGTGCCCCATTTTACTTCAGACGTTTGGGAAGAACCACATTAAAGGAATCATTTCTTAACTCATGCCTTCAAGGGAAATTGGTATCCTACTTTTCATACAGAAGGAAGGAAATGTGTCTTTCTCTTTCAAAACATTCTAAACGACATTTATTAATTCATTATATTATTGTTCTTTTTATTGAATTTTGTGATTTTTTTATACAATATAACTTGATGGTATTTAGATTCTCTCACCTATTCACACCTCTCTTTATTGGCCCATCCAACTAATTGTACTTTATTATATATATAATATATAATTATAAATATACTTTTTATATAACATATTATATATATATATATATATATATATATATATATATATATATATACATAATAAGGCCTATACAGTCTAATTTGGGTCCCTAAATGTCCTTCAGTGTGAGTTTATCCACTGGAGTCTGAATATCCTACCAAGAATCCCATTCTTGAAAGAAACTGATTCTGCCTCTCCCAGTAGCCATCAGCTGCCAAAATTTCCTTAGGTTGGGTTGGAGTTTCTGATTCACTTCCTCATATCTATGCTGGAATTTTGTCTGTTTTAGCTTGCATAGAACTTGTGTATGCTCTCCCCATTGCTAGGAGTTCATATAAGTAACTGACCAGCAGTTTGCAAAATTTTATTTCCTTGTGGTCATCCACCCCCTCTGGCTCTTACAATCTTTCTGATCCCTCTTTCACAATGATCCCTGACCCTTCGGAGGTAGAAGTTTGATGTAAATGTTCTATTCAGTGATAAGCACTTTGTAGCTTCTTGTTCTCTGACATGGCCAGTTATGAGTTTCTGTGTTAATCACCATCTGAAGCAGAAGGAAACCTCTCTGGTGAGAGTTGAGAGATGGATTAATCTATGGCTATAACAATGAGTCATTACGAGTCAGTTTTATTCAATAATTATGTTGTAGAAAACTAGTATTAGGTTGTCCTCTATGTCCTGTGACCTATCTAGCCATTGCTTCCTAAGCCTGATACCATTGTAAAGTATGGGCTCCATCCTATGAAGCAGACCTTAAGTCCAATTAGAGCATGGTTGGTTACTCCCATAATCCTTATGCTGCTGTTGTACCAGTGATCATATCTTGACAGGCCAGTTGTTACTATAGCTCACAGGATTCACAGCTCGGTAAGGCTGATGATTATTTTCCTTCCAGTAGCATACACAGCACCTTCTATTACTGTGGATGCTAGCCAATAAAGATGACGCTCTGAAGTCAGCACCAGCAACTTCTTGTTTGTTCTATAGCTCATTAATGTAGTATCTTCAGCAACAGGGTCTTACCATCCAGTTCTTATGGGTAACCAAGAGTAGGGACAATGACCAATATGGTGTGAGGGTTTATGGGACCCTGGGTCAACAGCTTCTAGAGATGGAGTTTATTACTCGCATTGAGGTTTGATTTTGTTGTTGTTGTTAATCTATGATGTTTAGAAGGGGTAATGTACCCCTGTAATAAAAGGTAACTCCTTTTAAAAAATACTTTTTCTTTTCTGTGTACGAAAGCATATTGCTTGCATGTAGGTAAGTGCACTCATGTCATGCACTGCCCATGGAGGTCATAAGAGGATATTGGATCCCTTGGAACTGGAGTTACAGACAGTTGTTATTCACCATGTGGGTGTTGGGAATTGAACCCGTCCTCCACATGAGCAACCAGGGCTCTTAACCATTTACCCATCTCTCCAGCCCCGTAAGGTAAGTCGTTTTAACCTCTTTTCATAATGTATGTGTCATACTTTAAGCGGCTTCTATAGCTGAGGTCTCCATGCAGCTTCTTCTACAGTGTCACCTGCCCCTCCTATACTTCCTCCTCTGTCTTTCCACCCTCTTTACCATCCCACTTAACCCTTCCTACTCTAATGTTCCTCCGCGTCACTGAGTTCGGCCCCTCCCAGGAAGTCTCCCCTATGACCACTTATTACTTTCTTGATCTTTCTAAGTTTTCAAATTGAAACATTCATATCTAAGATTTCAAAGTATCCAGCTGTGAGAGAGGACATGTGATGTTGTCTTTCAGAGTTTGGGTTACCTAAATGCAGTATGATCGTTCCTAGTTCCATCCCTTTACCTGTGAATTTCATAAGTTTGTCTTTTAAGAGCTGAATAATATTCTGTTGTGTGGATGTATCATAGCTTCATTGTCCATTCATCACTTGATGACATCTAGGTTGCTTCCAGTTTCTGGCTATTATGTAAAGGGTGGCAATGAACATGAATAAACAGTAATTCTATAGTAAGATATAGAGTCTTTTGGGTTTATGCCCAAGACTGTTATAGCTGGGTATCATGGTGGATCAGCTTCGAACTTCTTGAGGGATCTCCGTACTGATCTCCACAGTGACTGCAGCAGTTTGCACTTCCACTAGCAGTGGATAAAATGGTCCTTTTCTTCACAGGCTCCCTCACATTTGTTGTTGTTGTTTGTTTGTTGGATCTTTGCCATTCTGAGTGGAGTAAGATGAAATCTCAAAGTAGTTTTAACTGCATTTCTGTGATGGCTAAAGATATTGAATTTTGAAAAAGTATTTCTTATCCATTTGTGTTTCATTTTTAGAGAATTCCCTGTTCATCTCTTTGACCTACTTTTAATTATTCTTCAGGTTTTTTTTTTGAGGTTTAGTTTTTGGAGTTCTTTGTATATTCTAGATATTTGCCCTCTGTCACAGATATAGGTGGTAAAGACATTTTCCCAGTCTGTAGGTTGCCTCTTCACTCAAATCATAGTGTCCTTTTAGCATTTAGTTTTATGTGGTCCCATCTGTCAATTGTTGGACCTAATGCTTGTGCTATAATTTTCCTGTTCAGAAAGTCTTTCCTGTTCCTTTAAGTTCCAGTATATTCCTTTCTTTATCCTCTTTTTGATTCATTGTATCAGGTTTCTCTTTCTAGATGGAAGAACTTTCTAAGCTTATTGTTTGGATGACTGACTCTACAACTGAAAAAGCTTTTCAGTATGACAACATGGAATCAACCTGAAAGTTAGTCTTTGGGTATTGTCTGATTCTGACATTCACATGAAGCTTAATCCTTAGGTAGTCACTGAGTAAGACACTGGGATAAATACTTTGCATGTAAGATCTTATTTGATCCTATCACATTTCCAGAAAAAAAAAAAGTACTATTCTTATTGCTGCTTTAACCCATGTGAAAGTTGAGGCTTGGGAGTTAAGGGCCTTGCCAACAGTCTCCCAACTAATCGGTGTTGGTTCAGGAACTTTATGACAAGATGTAGGACTCATGAGCTTTTTAGCACTGCTTTGGGCCTTGGGTGAATATTGGCACCAAGAACCTTGTGCGTGCTAAGTGAGCATTTTACAACTCAGTACATCCCAGTGCTATAACAGCTCTAAAAACTGCTGCTTGAGATCCTCCGGACTAACTGTCTTTTGAAGGGCGCAGTGTGAAGAGGGACACAACAGAAAAATGAAGTGGTCCCTGACCTTGAGGAAGGCCAACATGAGCCAGCAGGTTAATTCATTGATGGAGGGAAGGGAGGGAGTCCAGCAACAAATCCATAGACAAATACTGGAAAGATTTCCAAGATACTAGATGTGAATGCTTCTAGAAAACAGTAAATTAAAATTTAATTTGAATAAATGACTCATATGAGATGGAAGAACTTTACTGTATGTGGTTTCTTTGACCTCCTTAGTAAGTAGATACTGAGAAGATACAGTCCAAAGCTGTGCAAAATACAAGAGACATTCCATTGGGAGATGTCTAGGTATTCTTCTTAGTTCCAGGCTCTTTGGATTTCTAAATCCTTTTGTTGCATTTTTTTCCAAAGAAAAAACAGCTTTATTTTTTAATCTTTTAACCTTAATGCATATATTTGTAGGCAAGAGCAATAAATTAGTAACATAAACACTAAGTTCAAGGATTTGAAATGTAAACTAAATCCCACCCAAACTATACAGACACTACTAATAACAAAGACACGTAAAAAATGAAATGACAAATATAAATGTTATTAAACACTTCTTCATAAGGTACCTGGGTTAAAAACCAACAGCAAAAAAACTATTAAAGTCTGTAGGGAAAAAGTCAGAGTCAAATGAAAATCCATCTGCAAGTGGTAAACAGGCCTCAAGTTCTTTACTTGAGCTTGGTTCATCTTTATAGCATTTGAGTCCTGGAAAAGTGCTGAAGGTAGATATGCCATCTGAGTTTTCTTTCTCTTCCCTTCCTCCTTTCTCTTTTCCCTGTATTACAGGCCAGGTTATTACCCTTTAACAGTAGGTGGGGTAATATTCATAGCCAGGTTGGTCACTGGTGTCCTCCACATCTCATCTTTTGAAAGGCACTGCAAGCCAGCTTCTCTGTAATTACAGTTTAGCCCGCATGAAAGATTGTTTAGAAGGAGATGACCTCTATGCTCTTGGTAACTGCAGCTCAGGACCCAACCAGCTGCTGTGGTGCATGAAAAACATCTTAGTTCATTAAGATCAAAAGAGCTAGTCACTTGTTCACAGGGTTGATTTCACAGCTGCAAAAGTATTTACAGCAATTAACAACTTCTTAAGGTCCTCTGCTTGAATTGTTAACCTTCAAATAAGTTATCTCTGGAGAAATCATTGATGAAACAACCACTTGTCCCAAAATTCAGCTGCTTGATCTTTATTGAACTTGATGTAGAAATATTTAAATGATAATTGAAACACTAATTAAATGCTGTGTCTAGGCACCAGAGTCAGGAACATAGAGGGAAAAGACAACTTACAGTCAATATTTCAAGCACCAAAAGCCCTCAGTGCTGCCAGTGTTCAGCCACACTGATCCAGATTATGTGTGGATAGTCCTGACATCTCCTGGTGTATGTGAAGCTTTTCTGATTGTGCCACTGAACAGAACACAAGGAATCGAGTTGGTAAACCCAGCAGACCAACACAAAGATTTAGCACCCATTCTGGATACAAAGTATCAATGATTTAGTTTGTTCATTGTTCATCGATGATTTAGTTTAGGTTAGAAAGGGTAAACTGAACTTGTATTTTTTGGATCAGGTCATTGCTTAGACTTTTGTTTGTCTGTATCCAGGATATACATTTATAAGTTCTATGTGGGAGAGCATTGGTCTTATGCACCTGTTTGATGTCTTTTCATTCAATGGCTTAATGCTTTCAATCTCAGCCCTGAGAATGCATAGTAATCCGTTAGGAAATATGGATGCTGGAAGGGTCCACACCAATTGTGTGAGACTCTCCAGCATGTTAAAGCGGCTCTGCAGGTGATTTTAATGTTCAGTCAGATAAGAACCTAATAGATATGGGTCTATTAGGACAAGAACTATTTCATTCACCCTTGCATTTTCAGAACACAGGACAGAGTCTGACATTTAATAGATATTCAACAAACATCTCTGGCTCGGGTCTCATGAGGGCTTGTGGACTACAGTCCTCATTACATTACATCACATTACAAGGTAAATTAGAGAGGTGGGCAGTATCATCCTTCCTTTATTCTCTGTTGCTTCCTAATACCAGAAACCGATAATCCTGGAGCAGGCTCTGGGAACTTGAATGGCTTCCAAGCAAGCTACAGCTTTCTCCCAATCCTCACCAGATGTGCTCTCTGCTTGTGATCCTGGGCTGGTTTCGTTCTTCATTTTCTAATTGTACTCTAGTTTCCTGCTGGCATTGGCACCCTGCCCTGAATCTAATCCTGCATAGGACATGTTCCCCAGCTGCTGTTAGACACTTCTGGACTATCAATCCCTTCTAGGCAATCCCTTCTCAGCTGCAGAATTTTCTCATTCAAAGTCACCCCTATATGGGGATTGGTTTCTAGCTGGTGAATGCAGTGTGAAACTCACTGTAAAGATGTGTATTTTGCTCAGTCCAGGGCTACTGCAGTGAGCTATGGCAGCTCCAGAGCCCCTGTGGAGTAAGCTGCAGTCTTGCTGAGGATTGGTTCAGAGCTCAGCATCTTCCTCTTCCTCACTCAGCATTTCTTCCCCCTCCACAGAGGTCAATTAGAGGAACACCTCTTAGCAAACCCCTTCACTCTAATCTGTGTCCCTCTTCTCTCACACACACAATGTCAGGAGCATGCCTGGCCTTAGCTCCTCAAACTTGTGCCTCTGCTCCTCTCACTCTAGAACACTACAACACGAATGAGAAACATGGACCAAATGCCTGCCCTCAGTGCGATGATAATCCAGGAGGAGGGCTCCTGGATGGTGCTGGGTGATGAGTAGTCATTTGGAAAAGTAAACGAAGGAAAGAGTAGAGAATGGTAAGGGTACAGAGGAGCTGTAGAGTACTGGAGTTGTCTCATGAAAACTGATTATTAAATCCATTGAGAATTTGTAAGCAAGTTGTTAAAGCATTATTGAAAGTTAAATTGTACAGACTGTCAAGATAACTCAGCAGGTAAGAGCACTTGCCACTGAATCTGATGACCTGAGTTCAATCCACAGGACCCACATGAAAGGTGTCCTCTGACCTGGATGTGTGTGTACACATACACACACACACACACGCACACACACACACACACACACATCAATACATGTGAAAATAGAAAAGTTTTTTAAAATTAGGTTATATAAATTGAAAATCTAATAAGTCATATTAGAAACATAAGTCATTACTTCTTCATTTAACAATATACGCTTGTGTTTACTGGCATTGATTACATCTACCTGGTAGAGATACCATAGACTAATGAGCTTCCCATCTCAGCATTCAGTGACACCCGTAAACCTGAGCTATGCTTGTTCAGTTGCAAGTACAAGTTGGCTATGGATATAAAAGTATGACAAAAATCAGTAAAAAGATTCTGTGAGAATTAATTGACTATAAAGAAATTTACTATGGGTTTGGGGATAATAACTTAGTAAAGTTATTGCCTGTTCAAACATGAGCACCTGAGTTCAGATCCTCAGCACTCACGTAAAAAACCAAGTGTGGGTGATATGCCCCTATAACCCAAGCACTGGGTGCAGGGTGGGATGGAGACAGATGGATCCCTGGGGCTTGCTGGCCAGCTAGTCTAGCTAATCTGTGAGTTCCATATTCAGTGAGAGACTTTCCTCCAAAAAATAGAGTAGAAAACAATTGAGGAAGCAGCTGCCTGATGTAGAACTCTAGCCCCCCCACACACATGCATACATTCATAAACTCACAAATAAATAAAGGTAAAGGAGTTTGTGATGGTGAATAATGCACACACAATCATCATTGTATCTCTGTAAACTGTGACACACTTACTTTCTTATCAGTAAAACTCATAATAAATGTATGCATGTATAGTCACGTACATTTGCACTCCAGAGATTTGAATGTGAACACTCCCCAGCATATTGCTGGGTAAGGTGCTTTGTATTAGGGGGCATGATATGTCAGGAAAGAAGTAACATTTGAAATGAACCTGGTAGAAACCAGGTTGCCTGTGCTTAACGCTTTGTGAGACAATATGCTGTCCTACATACTTCATGTTCTCATTCATTTCTTATTCTCAGACGATCTTCTCAGTGTTTCACCCAAATGAATGCTCCATCTCTCTCAGCTTGTATTCATTCATGATTTCAAGAACTTCTGTCAGGTCGCAGTTCAAGATCCTTTCCTAGTGAGGATAAACTCAATTTACTTGGGTTACTATTGTTTACATTCTAGTAGCACTTTCTCTTTTTAATTAATTAGCTATAAATTTATTTAATTGCTTATATGATAATGATACATATTTTGTAAAAATAAATCTCTTAATTATCCATTTATCTCTTTTGGTAATTTGGGTACTTGTGTATTGAAATAATCTTCTGTTGCTTATAACCAGAAAGTGCCAAAGTGGAGGTGCCTAATAAATTTTAAAATGTAGAATTTGGGGAGTTAAAAGTACTAATTTACTGGTTTTATGACCATGAAGGGCCCCTAAGGTTTCCTAATGTGTACCACAGAAATTTAGCTTGTCAATTATATGAACTTTAAGACATAAAACAAGTCTGAGTCCTCAGAGTTAGCAATCGACCCTCAAAACTATTCAAAAAATAATGCATGAAAATTGTCAATAGCTGTAAGGTGAGAACAAGATTGTATGACAGTCAAGTGAGGTAATGTACATCGGTATATTTTCAGAACATAGAAAGAACCATAAATATCTAAGGTGCAGTTGCTCATGCAGTTGTCTGGTGTCTGGTGCTGGGACTTTCTGGCATTTGATAAATGCGTAGTGACCAAGTGACTTGAGCTTCGTGACAACTGGCTGTCAGTGAAAGACTGCCACATCTGTGTGTAAAGTCACTGCTGTGGGGCTATGTTTGAGCTTTGTAACTAACACACAGATCTAAATCAATATGTAGTTAAGCAACTTAAGTCAATGATAGTGTGAGGCATCTGTGGAAAAAAGTTCTTTAATCAAACCATGCTAAATTTATCATTCTCAAATGTTCCTAGGATTTTAACTTAGCATTTGCCCAAAGAGTCTCGAAAGCGACAGTGGTTACCCAACCTCTGCATGGTAAAGGTAAAGAACGGCAGTGACTTAATCATAGTTTGTGGCCTCTGTAAACAGTTCTTCTATTGGTTATGAAAAATAAAAGGATGAATCCTTTTTCTTACTGTACATATCATGTCTGTTCACTGTAAGAAAGATAAAAATACTAACTGTAGAATGACACCTTCTGCCATCACCCAAAGACTAATATTTCTAACATTTGGGCATCTGTTTCCAATCTTTACTTAATCACGTTTTTAAAGCTTGATAATACCTGATGTGTAGTTTTCTAATTCGATTTTTAAATTTTAACATTATAACAAAAGCATTTAAAACACTATTAACTCTTTCCCTCACACACTCCTTTATGTGACATGTGTTCCACTGTGGGAATATGTCCTACCTGGCACTGGTTTTTTTGCCACAACACCAAACTTATTTGAAGGAATGCATGTTGACTCTCATATAATATCTCAGGAAGATGACAATACGTGCCCAGTGGCACTGCCATTCCTTAGGTCACTTTTTAAGTAACATGTTGGGAAACATCCTCAAAATTACTCAGAAAAAATAGTGATGTTATCTGTATACAGTTTTAAAGAAAAGTATCTTACCCATTTTGTTTTTCCTTCCAGATAAAAGTGAATTCTCACTCTTCTTTCTTTGCTAGTTTTTATTAGAAGTACTCTGGATCAAACCTAGGGCTTCACGTAGGCTATGAAAGCTCTCTAGCACAATGCTACCCACAGTCCTTTTTAGAGATCTTATTTTGAGGCAGCATCTTGTTAATTTGACCAGGCAGGTCTTGAACTTGCAATCCTCCTGCCTCAACCAAGTATCTGGTATTACAGGACTGTGCTACCAAGCCCAGCTTATCTATTTCTAATACCAAAATGACCTTGAAGAAAAAACCTTCATGAACAACAATTTTATTAAAAAGAATGGTATACAAGCTTTGATAGCAATTTCCAAGGAGACGTTTGCAAGTATTGTGTGAAACGGATGTAATGTTAAATAAATTATTGTCTTCTTAGGGAGTGTAATGAAAGGGGAACTAATTTGCATAAGCCACTTTCACTGTATGTGCCAAGTATCACTTGTTTAGTGTTCCTGCCCTTGCCTTACAGTTGAAAGCCCCCAAGAGTGGCTTTCATGGCCATGCCCTGAGTGCCTCTCTCCCTTGCCTCACTAGTGTCCTTGATCATCAAGGTTCCAGATTTCCCTGTTGCTGCAATATCACTCTAAAAATGATAATATCACTGCTCCACTGTAAGAATTAGAGCATGCTTCAGGATCTTGAGACAATTAGTTCTTAACCAGGAAGAGGATAAAATATCATTTCAGGTGTTTCTTTCCCAGAAATCTTTTGACATTTTGAGTATCATCTTTTTATTGACAATTGCTAAGTACAAAGTTCTTTGATCAGTGTCTGATTTTTACATGCATGGAGAGCACTTTGGGCTCATCATTAGTTAACTGAGTAGCAGTTTTCATGGACTGTCAAAGGGAGAATAGGGCTTGTGTTCAGGGGCCCAAATGGTAATAAACATAGCTAGGCTAGGGTTGAGCATCTAGCTCAATTAGTATAGTGCTTGGATGCATGAGGCCCTGGGTGCAATTCCTAGCACATAAACTGGTATGGTAACATATATAGGGAACATTTTACAAAGCAGTCTTCAATTTACCACTGACTCTATGGTTCTTTGGCCTGCAAGAAAAACCAGGGACTCAGGGCATAGATTGGAATTATTTTAACCATGGTGATTTTTCTAGTTTCATTTCATGATAAAATAGTCTGACAAAAAACAACTCAAGGGAGAAAGGGTTCACTTTAGTTTACAGTTTCAGGTCCCTTATCATGGGGATGTGACCGTGGTGGCACCTTGAAGCCACAGTCACAGTACATTTACAGTCACGAGGAGAGAGGAACAAATACATGCTGTCCTGCTCGCCTCTTGTTTATTTATGCTCAGCTTGACCTCTCCATGCCTACACAGCTCAGGACACCCTGCCTAGGGAATGCAACCACCCACAATGGGCAGGGACTTTCCAAATCAATCAGCTGAGTGAAGATAACCCCTAACTAATATGCCCATAGGCTAAATCCATGCAGAAAGTCCCCCATTAAGACTCTCATCCTAGGTGACTCCAGGATTTGTCAAGTTGACAATCAAAGCCAGTCATCACAGTGATCTTTGATTTACTGAGCCACAAACACCCAAGAGCCATAAGCATGGAAAATAAGTTCCAGTTGTGTAAAGATGACAAAGACTCTTCTAAAATAATTGCTGTTTATTTGACATGGTGTTGTGTAGCTAAGCAGTTTTCTCTCTCTGCTGCGAGGGATATGCTTCCAAATGTTACTGACAGCCAGCTAATCAATGACTTAAGTGGGGAAGCCTAGTGGAAACGCACGGAATCATGGGAAGGAGAGAGGTGGGCACGGTGCCAGGGCTCCATGCTTGCACGCATGTTCCAGAGGTCCGGGGGGAATTATGATCAAAATGCAGTCTCCGCCATACAACACCTCCCTCTCTCTCTCCCTGGGGATGAATCCTACTCAATCAGTTCAAACCTGGGGTGGGGGTGGAGCTGAATGCCGAGCCTCACTGTGACAGAATTCATGATACACATGGCTTCTCTGAAATATCATAAGGAGATTGAATATTGAAACAATTCTTTTTTCCTATGATTGAGTTTGAAAAAAAATTGTATACAGATGCTGATAGGTAGGTCTTAGGGTCTCCCTAGAGAGTTCTCTTTTTAGAAATTAAAAAAGAAAATGTTGTTTGGAAGAGGCAAGGTCTCATGTAGCCCAGGTTGGCCTTGAACTCATTGTGTAGTTGAGTTCCTGATCCCCTGTGCAAGGATTACAGGCATGTGTCACCACACCTGGCTCTGTGGGATTCTGAAAGACCTGTTATATGCCACCATTTTATGGGGTTCAAGTGGTCAGACTGATTGAGGTTGAAATGAATTTAGAAGAAAGGGTGGAGGAAGGACATTAGTAACATAATAAATGAGAAGGTAAAAATGTCAGAGGGCATTTATGAATCCCTTAACAGGAATAAAGGGCTTGGCAACTTTGGTCCAACCTCCAGTTGCCTGAATACCCAAAGATGCAGGAGCAGAAGATGATGTGCCTTCAAATGAACATAGTAGAGACCATGAGTACCTCATGAAACTGAACGAGATGCTGACATGGGACATGAAGAGCAGGGGAAAGCCTTCTCAGCATGGAGCCAACACCAATAGTGATGGAAAACAGCTTTGTATTTTACACCTGGGCACCGACATGATTCTGTCAGACAACAGAGATACCTGGTTCTCTCTGGCTTTAAAGGGGATTTGTCTGGTTTTCGTATCGTGGATTTCTCAGGCACTGTCGGAACACCAGAGTATCAGGTGGCCTGACCACTTCCATTTCTGGAGTAGTGACAGACTATCACTCCATCAGCACTGGAGTGGACACTGCTTCCAGATTCTAGCCTGTCAAGGTTTTAAGCAAGGACATGGCAGCTTGTAAAGTTTGGGTTAAGTACCAAAACCACATCTTCCAGCCCAGTTTCAGGGAGGATAACGATGGAGGAGGTAAAGGACTTAGAAGTGTCAGCCTCTTTTCACCCTTTTCTGCTACACATCTCAAGTAGGGTGGACTTCCCTTCCTTTCTGTCTGTGATTTAGAGATCCAGTTCCTGTGTACAGGATGAAAACTGTGTGATTTTTGCAGTAATAAGTCCTTTTAAAAATGTCAGACACAAAAGGCTAACGACCTTTCTCTAGCTACTCTTCAATCCTGTTTCCTTAATACGTGTCTTTACTCTAGGCTTCAGGGAAATATAAATGTTCTTTTCTGTCTTTTTGCTCTAATTTACATCTATCATTTAGTGTCTGCTTTAAAATGATATTTACTTGAGTTGGAGTAGATTCCATGAAGCACAGAAAGGCTTATTTGGACTTCTGTTTTAGATACATCATCTATGATATAACTGGACACAGAAAGTTCAGTGGTAGATGCACACTGCAAAATTTTCACATCTGCCTCAGGTTAACATGGAGATCTGTGGGTTTTCTGTTAGGCATTCATGGTGGTAAAGTTGGAATTGCTGCCATCTGAACTACATAGTAGGACTATGTTCCCGAATGTCAGACTCAGGTGCTCCAGACTTGAAGCTATAACTTTCTGCTCTTTAAACTCTATATTTTTAGCTATAAAAAGGTGGGAGAAGATAAATATTTATTTCTCTATTATGTTTTATTAGTGTTAGTATCCTGTTAATATGAAAAAGATATCTAAATGATCTATCTAATTTATTAAGCCTGTTCTGCATGTCTAATGACACTGATTACAAAGAACTAAGATGCAGAGTCCCCTACCCTCCAGCATTCTCAGTCCAAACAGGAGGAGGGGTGCATAGATAAATAAAAACATCATAATGTAAAAGAATGAATAGAACTTCAAAACCTGTCTGGAAGTTCACAAGAGAAAGCAATGGGCTCTACTTAGATACCAGGAAAAGAGGGGATATAGAGATACTCATTTGATAGATGAGTGAAGGGCAAGGATGGGACAGTCTAGACAAAGCAAAGAGTATATGCATGGAAGCCATTACAAAGAGCTCAGTGTCTAGGAAACCATGAGAACCTGGGAGCCGGTAGAGAGTAATGTGCAGGGCAGGGCCACAGGAGTTAGGCAGGTAAAACTGGAAATGTAGGCCAAGGTTACATCTAGAAAGGCCTTGAACCACTGTGAAAAGCAATTGGATTTACGCTTAGCCACGTGAAAGTGAACACAGACCTTACACTAAAAAAACAATACATGGCTATACATGTTTTAAAGGAGCCCATTTAGGGTCAATAAACAATAAGCAAATGTGACAATGGAATTATAGCTCTTTAGGGGGACATGGTGAAGGCCTGAATTAAAGCATGATGGTGAAGATGGAGAGGTGAAACTGATTTAAGAATTTATTTTTTAAAACATTTATTTATTTTAATTTAACGTGTCTGACTGTTTTGCCTACGTGTATGTAAGTGTACCATGTGCATTCAGTGCTGGCAAAGACAAGGGCACTGGATCATCTGCAACTGAAATTACAGGTAGATGTTAGCTGTCATGTGCACACAGGGAACCAAACCCAGGTCCTCTGCAAGAGCAGTCAGTGCTCTTAGCCTCTGAGCCATCTCTCCAGCCTCCTATTTAAGAATATTTCTGAAGTAGAATCAACAGGACTGTTCTTAGATGATAGGAACAGTGCTCACTTTAGAAAAACCATGAATATGGATAAAATTCCTTCTCAATATTCAGCATCCACTTTCCAGTCCTTGGCTCCTCTCTGTAAAGAATTTCTTTAAACCAGGCACAATGGCACATGCCTTTAATCCCAGAACCTGGGAGGCAGAGGCAAGAGGATCTCTGTGAGTTCAAGGCCAGCCTGGTCTACAGAGCAAGTTCCACGTCAGCTGGGGCTATAGGGAGACCCTATCTCAAAAAGACCCAAAAATCAGAAACACACAAACAAAAAGGATTTCTTTAAAGCTTAACTTTAGGTTAAATATTACTTAGCTTAAAATGTTACTCCTGAATGACAGGTTTACATTTTACTCTTTATTCTCACCTTTTTACATATGTGATTTCATTATCTAGTCTCTATTACATGTATTGTATATTTGATTTTAATATTTGTATTGAGCTTTTGTACATTTCATACAACAGTTCTTAAACTTAGATCCCTTCTCCCACCGATTCTCTCCCACCTCACGCCAATCTGGCTTCACGCACTCTGCCATACATGCTAAGTCTCATTCATTCCTAGCATTTTACTCAGATGTCCTTCAGTGCAAGTGCATTCACTGGAGTCTGTCAGCCAGCTGGAGATCTTATGGAAGGTCTACTCTTCCTCACACAGCCCTAATCAGTTCCTAACAGTTCTCAGGCTAAGGCCAGTCAACCATCCATTCCCCTCCCACCATTCTGGGCCCTTTTCTGATTGTGTCAACTTGGACCTTGTGCTCCATGTCTCTATTGCCACAAGTTCACATGAACAAAAGCTTCCAATGTCCTAAAAGCCTCTGTTTCCCTACGTTCATAGACCAAACCTGCATTTTGTGTTTGTAACAATTATCAAATAAATATTCATAATTTGTATTTAACTATGAACACAATAATATCTGGCCACAAAATGTTTATGAGGGAATTTTTTATGTAGTGGAATTATAAGAAAAGAAAATGAAGTAGTTTAAATGTAAATGATTTGCTGAATCAACTGATGTTTATCCAAAGATGGTATCTGGAAAAGCTATTTAAGAATATGAATCAACACATTAATTGATTTAGAAATGTGCTAGAAATACCTTAAAAGAAAAAAAAAAACCTGAGCAAGTAAGATGGTCCAATGGGGTAAGGTGCTTTTTGCTAAATCTAAGAACCTAAGTTCAGTCCCAGAACCCACATGGTGAAAGGGGAGAACTCTCTCAAACTGTTTTCTGACCACATACACTCTGTGTCACCCGTGTGCTCCCTAAATAAACAAATAAATCCAGAATATATATAAAGAAAGAACTGTTACAGCTATTATAGAAACTATCATGGAGTTTTCTTAAAACACTAAAAATAGAATGACTATATGATCCAGCTGCACCACCCTAGGGTATGTTCGCAAAGGAGTCTGGACCCCACCTCAGGGGTGTCATTTGTGTTATTTCCCTTTTATTTGTAAGCGCAAGAAATGGAATCAGCTTCAGCTTACGTGTTTATCCACAGATGAAGAGATAATAAAAATGCGGTAAATATACATAATGCAATTTTATTCAGCCATAAAGAAAAATGAAATTATGAAGTTCATAGGAAAATAGATCTATCAGAAGTCATTATAGGTGACTCAGATGCATAAAAACAAACATGTTCTCTCATCTATGGATCTTAGTTTTTAATTATTTTAAAATATTTACTTTTAATTATGTCTGTGTGTATATGTCTCTTTGGGGGATCTGTGCACATAAATGCAGGTGCCCTCAGGGGCCAGAAGAAGGTGTTGAATTCTCTGGAGCTGGAAGATTAGGTGGTTGTGAGTCACCCAACATGGGTGCTGACAACTGGATTCAGGTCCTCTGCAAGAGCAGCACACACACAGTACTAACCCCTGGGCCGTGTCCACTGCTCCCTCGCTTTAAATTTCTATATATGTGTTTATGCAGGTATCAGTGGGAGTGTAGGTCAAGGAAATAGGAAAAGGAACGTGAAATGGTAAAAAGGGTTTTATGGAAAAGGAGGGAATAGAATAGATGAGCGGCTGTGGACAGGGGATTACTTGTGTGGAGGGATGTGATGGAGGAGGTGGCGGGGGAGGGGAGAAAAGTGGAGGAGGAGCAATCAAAACAGAATATTGTGAAAATGGCATAATGAAACCTGCTTTATATGACAATTTTGAAACAAATAGGGGCTGGAGAGATAGCTTGGTGTTTCAGAGGCCTTACTGCTCTTGCAGAAGACCTGGATTTAGTTCCCAACCCCAGACTGATGGCTTCAATCACCTGTTAACTCAGTTCCAAGGAATCTCATGAATTATAGCTTCTTCAGGAACCTGCATACACATGTTGGTCATAAACTCACACAGACACACAGGTACACACATAGATACTAAATAAATCTCCAAAAACAAATAAAATGACACAGGAGAAAAAAAGAAGAGCCTACACATAATATGTAAATTCTAAAAGAATACATAACTAGACCTACGTACCTGCTGGTTTCACATCCACACAGTCAACCTATATTCAGGAAAAAATAGTGTGCTATACTGAACATGTACAGATCCATTTCCTTAAAAATGGAATATAGATTATAAATAATCTAGAGATGAAATAAATTTTGGAAAAAGTAAAGACTTTGGCATCTATAAATTTTGTTATTCAAAGGGTTTGTTATAAACTAATTCTTGTCAACTACTGAGAGAAAAGTTGTGAGATTTTGTTATTGTTATTTTGAGTCAAGGGTCTGACTGACTGGAACTTCCTGTATATACCGGCTGCACTCAAATTTCTGTGATCTTCCTGCCTCTATCTCCCAGATGCTGGGATTATAGGAGTGTGATACCAGTGTGGCAGTACCAGTTGGATTCTCTGTAGGTGTTGCTGCAGACCAGAGGACAATCTCAGCTCTTGCTCCTTGGATGATGTTCAACTTGTTTTTGAAGACAGGATCCCACATTTGCCTGGAGCTTGCCCAGTAGGCAAAACTGGCTAGGAACTAAGACCCAAGGATCTTCTTGTCTCTGCTTCCTCAAGCTAGGATTACAGGTACACGTCAATAAGCTCAGTGTGTGTGTGTGTGTGTGTGTGTGTGTGTGTGTGTGTGTGTGTGTTTATTCTGAGGGATCAAACTCAGGTCCTCATGCAAGTACTTTATGAACTGAGCCAATACTCCATCCCTGAAAACTGTTCTTGTAAAGTGTACTCCTAGACATAGTGAAAAAGACTGAGCAATAGTGCCCATATGCTGACAGTAGTTCTATTTACACTTTGCAATTGAGACTGTGAGTTCTGTTTTCCCTATCATGTGGTCTAGTAGGTTCCACGCTTTTAATAATGAGAATATTAGGGGGGTAGGGTGAAAGTTCCTGTGGATGCACCAAGGTGCAAGGGTATAACATTTTAAAGTGAGAGTTTAGACTATATTACAAACTTTCAAAGTATTAGGCAATATTCTCTAGGGAAGAGAACAGATAATATATAGTTTATATATATATATATATATATATATATATATATATATATAAAATATTATTGTAAAAATGGCTTACCCTGTAAGGATTAAGTAGTCCAATAATGGCAGGATACACACTGAGAACCCAGAAGTTGTTCAGTTCATGGAACTGGAGGCCTCAGTAGTCCCTCTCTGGTACTGAAGGCCTGGAAGATTCCTGGAGAGTTGCTGGTCTTCATTGCACATTGGATGGCAACAGCAGCAACTGCAACAGAAATAAACACAGCTACCAGCAAGAAGTAAAGGCAGGCAGGTCTGAAAACCTGAAAGACAGGACGAGAGATGAACAGAACAGCAGAAAGAATGCTGGCTGCTTTACTCACACCCTTAAAACGTGTGTAGGTAAAAGGCAGATGACCGTTTCCTGTGGTCTTCAGTAGACCACACTCCAAAGAGAGCCAGTGTGAACTTCCAAAACCCTTCTCAATAGGGAACAGAAGGGAGTATTTGAGAAAAGTTGAAAGGACAGCAGACAGTGAAGGGGAGTAACGTATGAATCACCCACTTGGGAGCTACAGGGTGGAAATTCCCAACCACAGTGATGAAACAGCTGCTGAAGAATCCCCCAAAATTCTCATGAAAGACTCAGAAATCATGAAGCCACCTTTCCATCAAACAGAATGTCCATTTGCATCTTCTCTACCCTTAGCTTCCTCCTTTAGGGGACCAGGAGCCACAGTTTTTAGGGAGCAAGAGCCAGAATTTACCAACAGACACAGAAGGATCATGTCCTCTGTTCCTCAGCTCTCCAGCTTCTTGCCTGCAGTGGGGGAGAGGACCTAAGTCTCGGAATTTTGATATTAGAAGATCACATGCTTTTATACTGCTAGACTTGGAAATCAGGACCGTAAATGTGCCAAACGTGAATTCTTGCACTGAGCTGTACCCCTTTCCTTAATTAGACAGTTTAGGACTATGTTTTGGTATAGGTTATACCTAACAGTGAAATGAAAGTTTCTATAATTCTTTGGGTTTTTAATATTTCATTTATTATTTTAATTTTATATGCTGCCTGCATGTGTGTAAGTAAGTGCACCTGTCTGGTCCATTTCAGAAAAGGGTGCTGGATCCCTTTGAACTGGAGTTAAGGATGATTATTAGCCACCATGTGGTTCTGGGACTTGAAGCCAGGTTCTTTGCGAAAGCAGCCAGTGTTCTTAATCTCTGAGTCATTTTTCCAGTCCCTACTTGAGTTTTTAGCCACAGACATAGAATAGAATATTCTCTCATTTTACAAAGGAAAACATTTTAAGGGAATAGTTCAGGAAAAAAGAGCTATGATACAATCTTACCAAATTTTCCAGTGTGTTCTTAAATATATACTTACTAAGTCTTAGGGCAGGGATTTCTTTTTATGGATTATTCCACTGGTTGCCATTCTAATATATTACTGTCATTTCAACAAGGGCAAAATTAGTCATAACCAGTGTCTTCAGTGGCTTCACCAACAGTCACATAGCCTTTTACAAAATAGCTTTCTGTGTATGAGGTCACTGATACTGTCTCCATATACAGACAGGATGACCTTCTAGTCATGTCCAGTAAGGTATTCCTTCCATCTCCTTTAAAGAACACAGGACAATGTGCCAAGTATCCAAATGCCACATGTGTTTACTGGGTAGCAGTATGGAAAGTTTGCTTCTGACTGTGGTTCTGAAACCCATTAAAATGAACATTTGAAGTAAGTACATTTAATGTATTTAAATTCTATCTCAATAAAATTGATTTAGGGTCTTGGGAGAGGGTTCAATCAGTAAAGTATTTGCTTGGCAAGCATGAGGACCTGAGTTTGATTCTCTGTCTCCCATGTAAAGAGGCTTGTGTGCATCTTTAAACCCAATCTGGGGGGAGGGACACACAAGGAGGACAGAGAAAGAGGATTCCCCAGAACTTATAGCCCAGCTAACCTACCCAAACCTAGGAGCTTCAGGTTCAGTGAGAGATCTTGTCTCAAAAAATAATGTAGAGAATGGGGAAGACACTTCCTGACACTGATGGCTGACTTTCACAAGCATGAGTACATATGTGCACACATGTGAACACATACATATACACTACACACACAACATGAATAAACAAACAAATAAAATGATTGAAAAATAAGAAAAAGTACATGAGACAGTTTCCCCTCTGAAGATTCTCTTGCAATTCCCCAGGATCAGACAAAGTACAGTGCTGGTCTTCGGTTCACATTCGTGGGGTGCTGATGAATGCTAAAAATGAAGCACACAGCTACAAAATGTATAGTCCCTTTGTGTCACAATATCACAAGTCACAACTGCTTTTTAAACACAAAAACTTCCTTTACACAAAGATAGATGAATGCCTTGCATCATTTGAAGACTTTAGTTGAATCACTTACAGGGAAAATCATGTCATGGTACAGGGTTGATGTGAAGTGGGAGGGGTGTGTGTGAGTGAATGTGTGTGTGTGTGTGTGTGTGTGTGTAACAGGGTTCCATCATCTTTCCCACAGCTTGAATGATCAGTCTAACTGGATCTATTACATTTTCTTAAGCTTTGCTTCAGCTGCTACTGACTTTTGTACTATGAAAAGCATTTAGCTGAAACATGAATTGGGATTAGGAATGAAGAAGAAAACCAAAATAGAAAATAAAATTCCAAGAGATCTTGACCTAATAAGTCTTTTCTTGATGTTGACAATGATATTGCTGTGAGAGATCAGCCATACAGACAGGACCCAGACAAGAAGGGGCTATGTTTCAAAGATTAAACAGGAATGCCCCAAACCCTTTACCAGTTGGAGGCTTAGTCCTTGAATGCACAATGCCAAACTCCCAGCTAGTGAGTATCTCTTCCATGTTGTGGAACCCCGTATTTTGGAGGCCTGAAGTACTGGCTCATTTGTCAAAGGGCAAATGGGTAGATGATTCAGACCTGGATTCCTGAATCACTGTTCCCAGGTTACTCAAAAGAAAGCACGGAAACTGTTACCCTTCCCTGTACGCATGTGTCTGTTGAGGGGGCAGGGAGACCACTTCAGCAGGGGTCACAGGGGAGAAATAGAGATGTTAGTAAGCTGCTTATGTTTAACTTTCTCTTCAATACACACATCGGAAAAGACCAGACAAACAGCCGCACTTGTTTTTTCTAAGTAGGCGAGGCAAAGAAGAGCTATGTACATAACAGGCAAAGGAAGGAGAAAAGAAAATAAATCCAAGCAGATCCAAGGATTTAGTGTACGGGCTGTCCTGTCAGAGTTCCTGATGCGAGACCTTTGTACATTACAGAACCTGAGAAGAATGTTTTCTCTTTCGCTTTGTTTTCAGGCCAAATGATCATGGGAAGCATTGTAGAGCAGGCAGTTGGAAGGTGGGCTCTGGAATCACACTCCAGTATCTCAGTAAATTTGTTGATGATATGCTTTTGACTGACTGCTAATCTCCATCTGCTTTAGGTGTATCAGAGGTAAAATTTGTGAATAGTACTGCCAACATCATCAAGTTCTGTGAGATTAAATTAAATAATGTGTGTGTAAACAAAGTGCTTAGATAAGCCAGCACTTAGTAGGAGCTCAATAACAATTACTTATTACAGAAATGGAAAAAAGAAACCAATACTTATTGAGTCCCTACCATGCACAAGGCATTAATTATGTTAAACACTTACACTCTTTTTCATTTCTTCCTCCTAATAGTTCTATAAAGTGATGAGTTAGAATAATTAAATGGCCTATCTAACAGCAAGCTTCTAATTATGGCAGAACCTAGTTTAAAAATCCGATCTTCTTTATATCCTGTCTTGAGATTCTATGCCAGACTCACAGAAAATAATGATAGATGCTTATTTCAGAAGTCAAGGCATCTGAGACAAGCTAATGATCTGTCAGGGTTGTCCTTCAATTATAACTGCTCAAAGTGAATAGTGGAATTCAGCCCAACTGCTCTCAAAGGGAAAAGTTGCTAGCTGAAAGAAACTACTACCAGATCTTAGAGTCTTCCTATGATAATTATTATACTCACCTCAAATCCAACTAGTTTGGGAGGCTAGGGTGGGGTTGGAGCTTCTATACTTTAAGTGTATGCTTTCTTTCATTATAGTCCAGAAGCTTTCTGCTCGATTCTCAGTCTAAAGATTTAAATGAGGGGGCTGGAGAGATAGTACAGTGGTTAAGAGCATTGGACAGGGATTTCTTTTTATCGATTATCCCACTGGTTGCCATTCTAATATATTATAGTAATTTCAACAAGGGCAAAATTAGTCAGAACCAGTGTCTTGAGTGGCTTCACCAACAGTCACATAGCCTTTTACAGAATAGCTTTCTGTGTATGAGTGTAGGGCCCTAAGAAATCCCAATTGACCAATTGACCGGCTGGCATCACATGGCCCGGACAAAATGGCGCTGAGAGGAAATGAAACAAAGGCTGACCAGAGGAAACAGATACCTAACATGATAATTAGGTGAATTAGGGGCGTAAATGCCCTTGAAGGAGAAGTACTTCCTCCCTCGTGGACAGCGTGTGGACAAGTATAGCCTCTATGTAAAGTGAAAGCATGATTGGACTGACCTTTAAAATGATTGGTGGAGGGGTTGGCGCCATATGCTAATGGCTGTGGGTTTTGCCTTTATATTGTGTGCACTGGTTTTAATAAACGGCTTCCTGCTTGACACCGGCCCCAGCTACGTCTGGTTTACGCCGGGGGAAACACGGAGAGGCGAGCCGCGCACCAGTCCCCCACTTCGGGCAGACCTGTGCACCTGCCCTTCCCTTGGCTCTCTGACCCCCGCTGGCCAGGGACCAGAGTAATCTGCGAACACTGGAACCTCTCTGCCGAGGAGCATGACATATGAGGTCACTGACACTGTTTCCATATACAGACAGGATGACCTGCTGGTCATGTCCAGTAAGGTATTCCTCCCATATCCTTTAAAGAACATGGGACAGTGTACCAAATGTCCAAATGCCATATGTTCAAATCCCAGCACCCACAAGGTGGTTAACAACAGTTCGTAACTCCAGTTCTAGGGGATCCAATGCCCTCTAAGGGTACTTCATGACACAGATGCAATTACACACATGCACTTAAACACATGCAGTCATAACACTCATATACATAAAATAAAAAAAATATTTACATGAGAGAAGAGGGTGAGTTTGGTACATTTGGACTGCTTAGACAGTACATCTGGATATAGAAACATCACTTCTGTCCAAAATCCTAGCGGTCAGACTTGGGCACCTGCTAAAGAGACTGGAAAATGAATTGAAGGGCAGGGAGAGAGCTCACTTGGTAAAGCGCTTACTGTGTATGAGGACCTAAGTTCAGATTCCTCAGACCTACATAAAAATCAGGAGCCATAGCACACGCCAGTAATCCCAGCACATGTGGGGAGTCAGAGGCAGGTCAATCCTAAGGGCTTGCTGGCCAGTCAATCTAGCCAAATAGCTCCAGGTCTAGTGAGAGATTCTGTCTCAAAAAATAAAGAGAAGAATAATACAGAAGGACACCTGTCAACTTCTGGCCTCCTCATGTGCATGCATGGATGTGTGCAACATCACACACACACACACACACACACACACGCGAGAGAGAGAGAAAAATAATTTAGGTATGCAAGGAAAAAACAGTCAGTGCCATAAATTACCCTTCTGCTCAGGGAGCATTTAGTTTCACTTTCTCCACTCTCTCTCTATCAAACCCATCTTTCTTTCCTGAAAGATAACAACTCTAAATCCAATCCAATAATCCAATTCTCCCCTCTCTCTTCTTTCTCTCTTGTTTTGTTTTGCTTTTTTGAGGTGAGGTCTCTCTGTAGCCCCAGCTGACCGGGAACTTGCTATGCGACCAGGCTGGTCTCCATCTCACTGAGATACGCCTGCCTCGGCCTCCTGGATGTGCACCACCACTCCTAGCCCTCCACCCAATTCTTGTATCCCTCTCAAAGTCTACGAGCAGGGTACGGTCCTCACTAGGTCTGAATTGTTGATTGGAGTCTCTAGTGACTTACGAGGTGAAAAGCTTAAGTTTTCTCTTTTCACCATTCCTGGTACACAATGTCCCTGCAATGTAGAAAAGGACACACTCAGAAATGAAGGGTAGTCACTGGTCCACTGACATTTTAGGCTTCTTACCTGTGGCTCTCTGCTGTGGCAGTGGAGACCTGGAGTCCGGGCTTGGGAGGACCTTCCTTGTCCCTTCTCTCTGGCTCCTTCTTTGCTCAATGAATTTTTCTTCCTTCTCTCTTTTTTTTTTTCATGACATCAGCACCATGTCTCAGTCACCTTACTCAAGTTATTTTGCAGATACATTTCTCAAGCCAATTTCTTTTCTTCTCCATCTCCCTGAACTCTTCTGTTTACTTTCTGGCAGTTAACATGAGGTTTAGTGAAAAAATACTGTTGGCCCCTTACTCCAATCTATTCTGCAAAACTAAGTCACTAATGCTTAATCTAAGTGGAGATTTGTAACCCAGAACCCATTTCTGTCTGTCTCTTCATATTTCAAGTCTAGAAGTAGTTAGCACTTCTAAACTTGTAAGACTCTCTATATTTGGACTTTCTCCAAATCCATGCATGACAAAAGAAAAACCATAATTATTTCTGACACTGTTTCCATATACAGACAGGATGACCTGCTGGTCATTTGAGAATAGCTTTTACTCTCCTTTGTTGCTTGCCACAACCCTTACCCTTCAGACTCAGAGGCATGCATGCATTTTCTTATGTCACTGTAAACGATGAATGATTCTTTTAGCCACACAGTAGCAATACTCTGTGATTCCAGCCTGGTGCCTCTACTTTCCCATGCCTCAGGCTTTCATTGACTCAGCAATATAATTTCTGTCTTCATTTCTCTATTAGACGTAGAAGGTTAACTGCTGGAACAAGTGGCAGCAGACACATTACAGACTCATCTTCATATACAGTACAGTGGTAGCCAAGGTAGGTCAGAGCTCTTGTCTACTCACTCAGAAGCCTTCTCCATGATTCTATAGTTTCTTAAGCCTTACATCCATTGGTAGATGGTCTGTATTAGGTCTCACATTGTCTGTCTTATATTAAGTAGGTCTCCTCAAACTCCAAATCTAATTGTGAGGCAAGGTGAAAAATGCCTATAAGAGGAAATGAATATCACGAAAAGCTAGATACTCTCCTCACACCAACTCTGGGTGTGCTGCAGAGATGCTATCAGCAGTACCTCATGGGATTATAGAACACTGTGCACTCCTAGTACAAGGAGGGGCCCTCGCCAGTAATGAGCACAAATCAGTCAGGACTGATTATCTTCAGATAACAGATTGATTTTCCCCTTGAGTTTATACTGAGTAAAATCCATGAATATTGGAAAATCACTAAATGCAAGATAGTCTGTCATATTTTCAGTAATAAACAAATGGTTCAAGTCTTATTCTGCAGAAATGGATTTGATTGATTTGACTTTCTAGAGGGGAAGTGACAGCATTCCTTCTAGAAAATACTTTCCAGATGTTAAAGTTCTCCCTGATTTCACCACGTGAGAATGTTTATCATGAAATTTATTATTAACTCCATGTTCTTATGCATACATGTTTAGCAAGAGATATGAGTCTAAAACAAAGTCATAAAAAATCTTCCCTCCACCAAAAGGAGATTCTCCTGAATATATCAAAATCACATGATATACTTTGCTAAAATACACAAGCTGAAACCCATTTCTGATAATTAGGTTAGGTTTGATTAAGAAGCACCAAAGATAATCTCAGTGGGTCTAGTTTGAGAATCATTGATCAGAAGGAGGATGTTGGCCTTTTAACTAACTAATTCTAAATTAGGAGTTTCGGGGTGATTATATGCCATGAGTCTGTGAAGATCCTCTTGCTTTGAGAGCTCAGGAATATGAAGGAGAATTGCCTGGTCTTTCTTCCTGGAGCCAGGCAAGAGAGTGCTTTCCCTATTGACATCTACTTAAAGTACTAAATGGTGGTTCCTTGTTATACTGTTACATATTTCCTAAGCTGGTGGACTCTGATAAATAATTACAACTAGATTTTCTGTTTTCTAGAAAAGACTAAAAGTCTCTGTGATACTGGCACAGTTTAGAAAAATAAGACAAATTTCTAGTTTGAGGTTCTCTTTCTGTGAGGGAAGTTTTAGTAGCTAAAACACCAGTTTTAGGTGTTTCCTGTGCTACAATTGGGGAAAATAACGGGGAAATCGTTGTGTTTGTTTGAACCCAGGCCAGTTCTCTCTAGCACCACACAAGAGTCCACCCTTAGTCCGTAGGAAGTTAATGCCTAGTCAGGGGCAGCCCAGGAATTATGGAGCAGGGGTGCATATGGCTGTGACTCAGTCAGTTTGAGAAGAAGAGGGTCTCTTACCATGCAGAAAGAGAATGTCAGAGATACATGGCCATTCCTCATTTCTCAGGTGATGTACAAATATCATGGTTCTGAGGTCTCTTGTGTGGTCAGTGGACACTCCTCCTCAGTGGACACTCCTCCTCAGTGGACACTCTCTTCCTTGCTCTCATCCCACTACTCTCTTTGTCGCTATAGGAAAAACATTAGATTCTGAGTCAAAAGACCTAAATTCTCATTCTGGCATTGTGTTTAGATAGCTTTGTAACCTCAGGCATTTCACTTATGGTCTCTGGGAATATGAAGAAGCGTAAACCAGGGAATTTCTCTAGTCTCTGGCAACTCTAATATACTGCAAAAGCTGTTGATAACCTTTTCTGCATCTAGCAAGTTCTCTAGACTGTTCTCTAACTGTTCTCTGGGGAATTATGACTTGGATAATATTTTCACACATTTTAAAACAATGCTTTGCAGGGAGTCATCATGGACGTGTCCGTAGGCTTTTTGTGGAGGGAAAGAAATTAAAAGGGTTATATAAGCCAGCAAATAATAATTAGGAACTTTCTTGATGACTTTTAGAATGATCATGCATATTTGTCAGTGCTCCAGATGATGCTGAAAGTCCAGTCAGAGGCAATTCCCATAGTGTGAGGCACAAGATTACTTCCAGAGCAACAGTCAGTTCATCATTCACCCTCCTGACCTATTGAAAGGTATAAAAATTTTAGACTGTTGCTTCTTCCACTAAGAAAATAATGCTTCAAAACAGAGCGGAAGAATGTCTATCAGTCCCTGAGGTGTCCCAGGTTGACTTGAGGGTGAAATGTTTAAGGAACCCAGAACCCAGAACAAAATGAGTTTTGTTAAAAACATCAAGAGGCACCTAAGTGTATGTTCATAATCAGGAAGGACATTCAAGACTTCCAGGCTCTCATCCAAAAGGCCAAGTTACCCTAAATCACTTTGATATTGAGAAAATAGAGGCCCAATGTAGTTTTGAGGTTTAAGTTGAGGCCATGAGTTTACTCAGTCAACTGTTTGCAAATGAATAGAAGATATCTTGGTTTGAGCCAGGTGCTATGCAAAGTCTTCAAGGCTAGCTGCAGTGCTGTGGGCCATCAAGGTACAGGTAATGGATTTAGAAACTGGTTAAACTAGTTAAGCAAGAGTAAAATCCTTAATTCATAGATCCTTGCTAAGCTAGACGCCTCACCACAGAGTTTTATCTTTGACCCGATTCTGTTTATATTTTGCATTAATGACAGATAAGAATATCAAACAGTAAATTAAAAGCACTGGCCAGATCCAAGAAGAAATTTCTCAGAGGTGAATACAAAGCCCACCACTTGGTATTATGATATTAGCTGCCTAAGAACTGTTTTCTTAGCAGCAGGATATTGAACATTTTAACATCTTGTGAGAATGAGAGAGTTCTAATCTCAGATTCAATCAATAGTGTGATATGCTTTCCAGGAAGGTTAACAAAGTCTAGGCTGGATCCACAGCATTTCTGCTCGGTGCTGAACAGAGTCTATGGAAGAGCAGTTTTAGACTAATTCTGGGTGGCTCTAAAGTACAAGACTAAAGCTAAAAAGGAAAAATTGCAGTTTGAAGCCCAACACATAGAAGAATTGTCTAACAACTACCTAAAAATTAAATGTACAAGGCGATAGGAAATTTCTCATCCCTAGTAACCGAAACAGAAATGGACACTCCCAGTGAGCAAACTATAGAAAGAAATGTAAGTATCACAGAGACAGTGTCTAATACTTAACCTTAGCATTCACTTTTTAGTGAATAGACTATTAAAGAAGCCTCCAAAAGCTTATGGATAGTATAGTTAGAGATTAGTTTTGGACAAAATCAGCCTTGACTTGAGTCCAGCTTTTGATAATCCTTGAATGGTATTATATTGGCTCATGAGTTGGGCTGCTAAAACGTTTAGGTAGATTAAGTGTTTCAGGAACTATTGCTATGACACAGTAAGAGGCCTAGAATGTGAATTAAGTAGGAAGAATGTGAATTTTGGTGTCAGACTTTAATCTCTGGGAGTCATCAGGCAGGTTGCCATGACTCAGTGTCTGTAACTATAGAAAAAGATCCCATTTTTATTTTTCCTTAGACATTTTCAATTACATGTTGTGCCTCTATAGCCTCAGGGCAGAGATAGTGAATTATAAAAACACTTTGTGGGACTGTGGTGTGTACGACCAAAGAGGAGTTCCTTCTGAGCTCCAGCTTCTTTGTTGAAGAGATCACTATATGAATACACATAATCATTAGGGAGGCAGCCGGCTGCTGCTGTGTATGGCCGATAAAACACTCTTCATATAACTCTGCCTTTTCTTCCTGGGAATTTTGCCAGAAGGACTGAGAACAAGCGTTTGTATGAGCAAGTGGGGTCTGCGATCAGCTTCTGTTTGGCCCTGTGGGATGTATTGATTCTCTTACATCTGTAACATCAGGAATGAACACGTGTCTAACAGACCAGGATAAATAACTGTGCAGGGCCAGCTATGCCAGGCTTTCTGTTGGTAGTGAGGACAATGAGGTTAAGGAAGGGAGATCATTTGTGCTGTCAAGAGAGGAGGCTTGGGGGACTCCTGCCCTTAGAGGCCATTGGGAGAAGCACATTCTGGAAAAAGATGCAGAAGGCCCCAATATGCCATTTTCTCTTGTGATGCTACAACAGCCCAGGAACTCTGGAGACTACCAGGATTCCAGGTATTACCTGTAAGTGGGTGGCTGCACGTTTGACTCAGGCTATGTGACCAAATTCTCGTTTCACTTTCATTTGATTTTCACACAGGAACCTTAGATTCGGTGTGTTCAAAGATGGGCATGCCATTACTCTGAAAGTTCTCTTGCCTTGTCATTTTCTTCACAAGTGATTGGAAACATAATCTAGTCACTGCTGAGAAAAAATCCCTTATTTATTCATTCATGGATCTGGAAAACATCAATCTTATTGCAGAGTCTGTGTCAAGCAATGCCTACTTGTGGTTAACATAATAGTTGAGAATGAAAGCCTTGTCCTCAAGATACTGCATATTAGTGGGAGGAGACTGACTAGTAAGTGGCATAAATAATAACAATCAAATGAGGCACGTATATAAATAAAAGAATTTCAAATAGTAATATGACCTAAAAGAATGACGGATAAAGTGGAAAGTGGGTAGGGTAGTCTGAAGCTTGTGTACCCAGGTGTCAAGCAATTGACATTTGAGTTGATGATGAAAATCTAGAACAATAAGTGGAACAACCCTATATTATGTTTACTAAGGCACATAATGTGGGCATATACACATTTATTAGTCACATTTTACACATGGATACATGTATGTGTGTATAGATATATACACAAATAAATATGTAATTATATATGTACATGTATACATTGTATAAAAGATTCATATATTACACACACATGTATACAAATAGACATCAAACTGTGGTCTAAAACTAAAGTTCAAAAGGATTAAGGATTCCATGGCAGATTAAATAAAACATAGAAAATTCTATATAATATTGAGCGAACAAATACCTATAAAATGAGAACAAGTTAAGACAAGCGAACAGTGATTTATATAGTAAATGTCAAATGTTCTCATTCATATGTGGACATTAGTGTCAAATTTTTAGATTTGTGGTTTTAGTTTGGAGTACCTGTAGAGTCCAGGGAACTAGAAAAGAACACTTGGTGGGTGGCGGGGAAGAAAGATCTTGAGGCAGGGAAGACAGTAGAACACCGGTGGCCGGAAGGGATAAGGGGACAAGGGGAGAGAGGATTAAGTGGGGAAGAAAATCGGGCAGGGAGTGCAGGGAATACTAACTCTAAGGATGTTTGAAAAAGCTACAAGGAAACCTACTATTTATAAGCTACACACACACACACACACACACACACACACACACACACACTAGTTTAATCAGAGTTTTCCCATATGGGGAATTATGATCATCCTGGAAGACATAGGTTGCCAAATAAAATGTCTAGTGCCAAGTGTGGGGTTCCTTGTTTGTCAAAAGTATTACAGAAACACCTCCCCTCCTCTGCCAAACACAATACAGGCTATTGTCATTTCCTCTTGGTTGCTCTACTGATGAAGACACTACACACTTTGGGGATTGGAAAGATGACTCAGCAGTTAAGAGCACTGGCTACCCTTGCAGAGGACCCATGTTGGGTTTCTAGCATCCACATCACAGCTAACAAGCACCTGTAACTCCATTTCCAAGAGATCTGATGCCCTCTTCTGATCTCCACGGGCATCGCATGACACAGGTGCACGTACACACATGCAGGCAATGCACTCATACACATAAAATAAAAATAATAAAATATATATTTTAAAAGCCACTATACACCATGGTCACAGGACATGGAGAAATCAAGCTGGTACTAACCAGGAAGATTTCTCATAGCTGGCTAGTTCTCCTGGTACTGGAACGTGCTATCCAGGAAGTTGGGAGAAAAAGAGTTACCAACTTTACCCAGCTGTGAACGCTGTGAACGGCAATAATGATCAGTGGGTTCAATATTGATAGATCTTTGGGGTTCAATATTGGCAGAAAGGTTATGGGGTAACCAACAACTTTCTGATTGTATTTAAGGCCCAGTTCACAGATGGAAACACATGCCTGGTACTGAAAATCTGACTGAGAGCTGTGTGAAAAGCTACCTACCACTATTATTTTGCTAAATGGACATAGTATCAAATGACCCTCTGAATTCTTATTTCTCTGCCCACAGACTAGTGCAGCTGTCAGACCTCATCAGAGGTGCTTCTTTGTTCAGTAGAAGGTGGTTATTGCAGACACACAGAACTGACCAGTTGTAGAGAATTAAGTGATTCAAGAGTCCTCAGCTGCATCTATATCACATCGTCCCCAAGGCTTAGGGATCATTTTGGAAGAGGGGGTAAAAAAGTTACTTAACATCCAGAGGCTGGGGAATATTACAGCAAAACTGTGTCTCCTGGGCGTGAGGAGACAGCTACACTCACAAACTACCAGCAGCTGTGGATGTCTTCACACCATCACAAGATCAAGCCAGTCAACAGTTAGCATGGATTAGAATGGGGTTCATGAATCCCACCCCTAACTGAGAGGCTATGGACAGTTGATGGCTTTGGGGAGAAGGAGAGTTAGTATTCTTCAAGATTCAGTTCCTGGTAGGTTGACCATGATCCAATGGATGGCCCCACACCCAGCAGTATATGAACACCACAAACTGGAACTGATGATGAGTTAGTTATTAAATTTTAAAAAAGAAGAGAAGACATGACTTGTGGGGGAGAGATGGGGAAATGGAATAGATCTGGGAGGAATTAAAGTGAGGAGCTGGGGAGAAATATGATCAAAATACATTATATGAAATTCTCAAGAAAATAAAACTATTAACAAACAAGAATAGCAGCAATTTATAAACATGGTCTCTGGTGTGCAGTGCAGAGCACCTGTAGTTCAAGCTAGTTGAGCACCCGAAATGGAGGATCCTTTAAAGCTGGGAGTTCAAGATAACATAATGAAATCCTGCCCCAAAAGCAAAAATAAGAATTAAAGCCATGCTCAACTCAAGATCACAATCATGACATCCTGAGTGATAAGACTCCCTTCTGGAAAAATTCTAGAAATCTCATCATTGAGAAACTTTCTAATGTTAGTATGTGCTTTATATATAGCAGTGTTATCAGTCACCAAAAATATGAAAATATACCAAGTCTACCATATTATAAAATGTTAATTAATACTGTGATGGTTAGCTTTAATTGGCAACTTGACAAAACCTAGAATCACCTGCAAAGAGATTCTCAGTGAGAGCTTGTCTGCATTGGGTTAGCTTGGCGAATGTCAGTGACTATGGGGGTGTTGTCTAATTAATTGGTGTGGGAAGACCCAGTCCATTGTGGGTACCACCATTCCTAAGTAGGGGGTTTTTAACTCTATAAGAGCAGAGAAATCGAGTAAGTACTAATTGCTTACTAGTGCTTGCATGCGTTCATTCCTTCTGCTCTTAACTGTGGATGTGACGTGACTAGCAGTTTAAAGTTCCTACGTTGACTTCCCTACATAATGATAGATAGTAATCTGGGTTTGTAAGCTGAAATAAACCCTCTTCTCACCTGTTTCTTTCATCAAAGGATTTTATTATAGCCATAGAAATGAAACTAGAACTATTAGCACAATCTTAATACTATAAGAAAATAGAAGTCTATAAGCTAGGAACTACACTTTATGTTCCATTCAAGAATCATTTACTGTGAGATTAATCTATCAGACACTAGACTGCATCCTGTGAAACATGAATGCAAGTAAGACATATGTCTTCTTTCAAGAAACTAAAGATCTAGAAACTGGGAAGAATACTCTGTAAAGTGCTTGCTGTGTAAACATCAGGATCTGAATCAGATCCCTAACACTCATATAAAAAGCCTGGGACAATTCAGCATGTCCGTAACCTCAGCACTGGGGAGGTAGAGACAGGAGGAACCTGGGAAGTAGCTGGCCATCTAGTTTAGCCAAAATGGTAAGTCTAGTCTCAGTGAGAGACCATGTCTCAAAAAATAAGGTGGAGAGTGACTGAGAAAGAAACTCAACATCATTATCTGGTCTGCACATGTGTATGTGTACCAATGTATATGCACACACATGCATATAAGAATTTCAAAATATAAAATCTAATAAAAAAGGCAAGAAAATGAACCTAAGAGAGTATAATTCAAGATGAAAGAGATGATAGAAGAAAGATTATGGTGTGCTCAGAGGAGGTGCAATCTATTCCATATAGCAAAAATAGAGAAGCCTTCATGACTTTTAGGTAGCTTTGGAAGGTTTGTTGGGATTTGAACGTGGGGAGGAAGGAAGGCTTTCTGAAGAGCAGAACCATGAGAAATGGTGAGAGTATACAGACCTTTGGCAGCCACTGGCCCTTCAATATATTCTGATACTCACTTTCTCAAGTATAGTTTTGTCCATCCCTTCCTGCTGGAAGTTCACCAAGGCCACATGGCTTGCTTTGATATACTTACTGGAACTTTTCTGGAAAAGTTTTAGAAGTCTGGCTGTTGGCATATGAACAGCAGAGATGCACACTGTTTTCATGCAGAATGATCACAGCATCACCTAAGTGCTGACCAGTCCCAGAGCTTACAGAGCATGAATGAAGATAAAACATCCGTCAGCTTAGGTCAGTGAGCATTTCAAATGAACAGAATCCTCCCTTCCCAAAGAACCTTAACAAAAACATTCCCTTTCTGTGTGATTAGGCAAGCACTATCTGTTACCATACCATTCCTTAGTGCATCAAGTATAAAGAATGTGCAGTTCAGTCTGGCACAAGCTTCAGATACAGGGAAGAGAATGATGAGGGAGTGGCCTAGACAGGGCTATACGGTGACAGCAAAATGCTCCAGTCAAGGGTAACATGCACAACAAAGAGAGATCTTCTGTAGATCACCAATGCCACTCAGAACACAATAGATAATAGATAATTCTCTAGATAATAGAGAATAAACCTAGATGCTTATAAACTATGTCTGACTAGAAAGCATATCCAACTATTAATGATGAAAGAGTCTCAGCTGTAAAGACAGGGTTGTAATATCATCTGCCTACAAATTGGCAAAAAAAAAAAAAATATATATATATATATATATGCTAAATTTACTTCAGTCAAGTAATAGCTCCTCCAGAAAAGTTTTTGCTTTTGCATCTATTTTTTAATGATTAGGTTGCTTTTACTTTATTTTCAAGTTTCTGGAACAGCCAGACATGGTGCATCTGCAGAAGAGAATTCACTCAGAAGCTCCTGGTGCACCTCAGGAACACAGGGGTAACTGAAAAAAAAAGGGGGGGCTTTGCAAATAGCAAGAATGCATGCACTTTGATGACTTTATTAGCTGGATGGCCTTTCTTCTAGACTGCTGCCTATCATGTCTCTTGGCTGTGATCAGTACTCATTATATCCTTTAAGCTAAAATTCCAAATTAAAAAAATACAGTAGTTTGGGCCTGATATATCATATTGCAACAATTAGCTATGGCCTACAGGCAAGATTCCACACCTTAAATATAAATATGAGGCACTTGTGGGAGGAGCAGGTGGCTCCCAAAAAGGAGACTTGGACAGGCAATTTGATATGTGTCCTAAGGAAATGTTCAGAAGTTGGAACAAAGATCCACTTAAGTGGCTTGTCCCAACATTGTTTATAACAGCAGAAAAAGAGATACTTTTATATTCATTGGGAAATGGCAATTGGAAAATTGGGTGCATTTTTCAGTGCAATTTGATGATATAAGAAAAGTATAAACAACATCCGGTGAATTAATTTTATCATATAAAAGCTTTTAAAATACCACCCACAACATCGAAATATTGGTTGATGTCTCATGTGAACAGTAATGAACACTGTCAAGTAGTAGCTTATTTTCTTAATTTCTTAAGTTCCCTACAAAGGATATAGCTGACTTTTGTACACTTGGAATATTTTAAAGATGGAATGCATAGAAGCAGTATTTCTAGTGACTGATATTTCAGAGTTAATCATTTGTATTTTAGTTCTGCCACTTTGTAGCTGAACAACCTTAGCCCACTGACTCTTTCATCTGGAGATTTATATGTAAAAACTGGAGGAATAATAATTCTATAGTCCAGGTGCATATTACCTCTTTAATGAGTCTAGTATTTGTTGATGTGTGGCTCTTGTAACAACCGAGGAGAACAGATAGAAGACAACTAATCCTTTGTGGGAGGGCAAGAGGATGTTACATTTTGGGGGGTCTTCTTTTACTTATATTTATTTCTTATTTTCAATTTAAATTATTAGTCATTTGAGAATTACATACAGTGATTCTGATCAATTTAGCCCCTCCCCTAGCTCCTTGCAGGCCCCTCCCTGCTTCCCTACGCACTCAACTTTGTGTCCTCTGTGTGTGTGTGTGCAATGCAATGCTGCTATGACCTGGGCTTTTTAAAAGAAAGGGTGAGTGACTTCCTTAAACTAATTGTGTGATAGATGGTTTTATTTGTGACCTAATTCAAATGAGCTGATTTTTATTTAAAATGATTTTTTTGGTCTTTTGGAGATAGGTTCTCCCTGTAGCCAAGGCTGACCTGGAACTGGCTATGCAGATACAGTTCTTCTTGAGTAAACACAACTCATTTTAAGGTGAAGAAGATCCATACATTTGGGAGTTGTTTATATTTGACTAATCTCTTTTTTTCTATATTTTCTCTTTTTTTTATTTCTAATTTTCCTTTTAAAAAAAAAATTATTGGTTCTTTGATCTGTGTTTACTCAGGAAGACCTATATCTACATGACTAAAAAATGTCATGGAGAAAATAGTTCTCCCAGAGTCCCCTGGGCCTGGAACAGTTCCTTTGGGAGAAGCAAGACCAGCTTCAGTGGAATCTTCTTGGCTTCTTGCCTTTGCTTTAAGCAAACCGTTAGTTCTCCTTTTCTTTGGTACAGCAGTGGCCTAGGGCTGCAGGCCAGCACTAATAGGCTGCTGCTGTCTATACATACCAGTGGTTTAACCGAGAGGGACTGGTGGGAGTGCCCCGTCTTCAGTCCTGTTTCTGCCTTGAGTTTTCTTCTTGCCTTCCCCTCAGATTCACAACCCTCTTTTCTTTTCAATAGGCAAATAGTCCTCATCCATTTCCTGGATAAGTCTTACCATTCTGATAATTTTTTCTGAAACTTAAGGTACTTTGAATTATTTGTGGATAATGATAAAAGCAGAGCCATAACAATAATAATTAAGAGCGCCAAAGCATAAGGCAAACAAATAGTACCCACCCTCCAATATGTATGAGAAAAGAAAATACACAAAACTGAAATGAAAAGAGCTTTGCTTTTTCTCTCATACTTTTTTTTCTATTCTCATAGTATCCTCTTTTTGCTTTTCTTCAAAATATGTATTCATATTTGCTCAGAGGATCATTTAGTATATATCCAATACGTGCTAGACAAATGCTATACTACTGGACTAGAAGCCCAGTCGTCTTTTCAGTCTTATTTTGAGAACTCACTTTGTAGCCCAGGCTGACCTTGAATTTGCAGTCCTGCCTCAGCCTCCTGGGTAGCAAGGAACACAGCGTGAGGAAACACGCACAGAGCATCATTTCTGACTGCCCTCTCTCTGTCCTCCTTTCTTAATCTCCTCAGATCATATGTGTGGTAGGAGCCTTGCAGATCTTTACTAAATGTGTTCTGCGGATCAGAAAATAGACTCTTAATACAATAAGTGATTTGCTTAGGGCCTTGTAGTTAGACATTTGACTTCTGAACTTCTGTTCATCACACATCTTGTCTTAAAAGTAAAAAGCAGTGCATGAATGCCTCATTAGACAGCTAATTTGCATCCCTGAAATTTCTTGACATCTTTAGTCCAAGTGGACCATGAAGGAGATGGAAGAAACAGGGGACAAATGTAATTTGCCTGCTTCCTCTTCTCTCAGACAGTGGCTCTCCCCAGTCTAGGCTACACATTAGAATCTCTTAGAAGCTTTGCTTTGTTTATTAAATGTTTATAAAAAGCTCTCCAGATCTCTGGGGTACACATTTTCAATAGTCTTAGAATGTATTTACTGGGTAATATGACAATTCTTTGGTTGACTTGTTGAAGAAATGTCAGATTGTTTTCCGTAGTGACTGCACTATCTTATATTCTGCCCAGCAGGGTACAGCGGTTTCCATATCTCCACATCCTCGCCAGTAATCGGTAATGACTATTATTTTGATTTTAGTCATCATAGTGTCTGTGATGCGGTCTTATTGTGGGTTTTGATTTGCACTTCCCTAATGAATACTGCCGTGAGGGCTTTTTCATGTGTATCGACTATTTGTATCACCATTTTGAAGATATGTCTAGTCTGATAATTTGCCCATTTCTAAATGAATTATAAATTATAGTGTTATGTATATAGTCTGGACACAAACCCCTTATCAATATCATCTGTTCATATTTTCTTCTGTTTTCTAGAGTGTCTTTTCATTCTTGTGATTGTGAATTTTGAAATATTAAATGTTTAAATCAGACGGCTTGGCATTTTTGTTTTGTTGCTTGTGCTTCTGCTGCAATATCTAAGAATCTGTTGATGTCACAAAGATTCACCATTATGTTTTCTTTTCAGAGTTTCATAGCCTCATCTTCCACTAAGGTTGTTCATTCATTTTGAGTTAAACTTGTATGAAGTAGGAGCCCAGATTCATTCTTTTTCTACTCCTTTGCATGTGACTATCTAATTCTTGTTTATTGAAAGTTCTATTTTTCATCCTGTGGATGGTTTTGATGTTATTATGAAAGTATACATTGATTTGGAAATCCAATTGTCCAGAATTAGGTAGTAGCACTGATTGCACAAATTTGTGAATATATTAAAATGCCTTAAAATGGATTTTATGGTATATGAATTATATTTCAATGAAAGCATTTTGCCCATTTACTCAGCTTTAATGACCTTCCTGAGACTCTATCCCAATCTGGTATGTTGATTCATCCTTGAATATATATCATTTAGGAAGAACTCTTTCCCTCCCTCTCATAGCATTTCATACAATTATTGGTGCAGTATAAAGGGTATAAAGGGTCTGTATTGAGATGGATGTTACACATAGACACCATTTATTCACAAAGTATCTGTAGCAGGCAGCATTTTGGTGAAGAATTCGCTGTGGTCTAATCCATTATCCTAGCCTCACAGAAATTCTACCTTGTCAGTGTTCCAGAGTCAGTCAAACCCGAATGACTGTAAATTCTTAAACTCACAAGAATAAGAGCATAAGCCCAGAATGTGATTATGCTCACTTAGGATGAGATCAGTTGCCTAGTGGTCTGGTCATGCTCCCATACAGTTCTCTGGGCATTTGCTAAGAGGAATAGTAAAAGATGAATTGGCTTGGTCAATGCAATGCTCTGATTCAAAAGCTTGATAGGAAAGATCTTCCTGTCAAAAGCACCTTTTCAGCAGGCTTACATCAAACAACACAACTGAATAGCTTTTGTCTCTGTGGCTTTCTGCCATCTAGGAATCTCTTTACGCTTATCGATCTTGCTGCTGGTCCAAGATGCATTCTTATCTTTAAGTTGCCTTTTTACAGACTTCCGATCATGCTTCAGATAATAACTTATGTGATGATTTTGTACATTAATCCTGGAAAACATGCTTTTGACAGCCCTAGTTGATGCTTGATGCCTCCGCCCCCCACACCTAAGACAAAGATTGATTAATCGATCTCTGTACCTTTCCCAGAACCTAGCAAATATCTGCATATTAGAAGTGACCTGAACCTTGAGGTCATTTATCATCTTAAAAAATAAATCTTTTTCCTTTGAGTTGGTGTGTTACGGCACTACCAGTAATTTAAGTCTGTCAATGTGACTAGTCAATTTTCTAATTTATATAGATATTATATCTCTACATTAAGTCAACTTAATCTGATGAATGTATAATTGTTTTAAGTGAAATAACTCAAACAATGGTTATCCTAATTACTTTCTATTGCTGTGAAAAACCAAGCCAAAACATACAAACAAAAAAACACTGATCAAAACCAACATGAGAAGGAAAAGATTTATTTTAGTTTATATTTCCCAGGTCACAGATCTTCACTGAAGGAATTCTGGGGAGGAACTCAGGACAGACACCTGGAGGCAAGAATTAAAGCACAGATCATAAAAGAACATTATTTACTGGCTCGCTCCTCTGGCCTGTGCTCAGTCTGCTTTCTCATACAAGGCAAGTCCACCTGCGCAGGGTTGGCACAACCCACAGTGGGCTGCCGAGAACGTGCCTTACAGCCATGCCTACAGCCCAATCCATAGAGGAAATTGCCCAATTGAGTTCCCCCGCTCCCAGGTGTGTGAAATTGGCAACTAAAATATCCAGCACAACGTTGATTCAAAAGCAGTTATTATAAGCACATGTTCTGTTGAAGTGATTCTTAAGTGCAGATCAGAATACTTTGGTGGATTTGATAGTACACATGATTAGATCCCATGGCAGAGCTTCTGATTCAGTAGATCTGGGATATCGGCACAGACTTACATTGGAAAATCACCATTCTTCATCCTTAATCTTCCATGTCTAAATTGGACCCCAAAGTGTGGCCTGTGGGTCCCCAGCACTGGCAGTATCTGAAAACTTATCTAAATAAAGGAAAGGAATTCAGTGCTACGAGGTCTCTCCGGCAGTCCATCTGCAGTCATTAGAATCAGAGAAGCACTGGCTTAGCACACTTAAGAGGAATCATTTGCAGGACAGAACAGAGAGTAGTAAAGGGAAAGATAAAGTAACTAAGAGTATCAGGACACCTAAGTGTGATACCTTGTACATCTTTGCACTAAGCTGGGAGAACTAAGAAAACAAAGCAACTAAATCGGGTAGAGTCCCACCAGGACACAGATAGGACTAGACGAAGAGGAAATAGACAGGCTTTAATGAAGCCATTTGTAATGGTATGGGCAGGAGCAAGCTGAGTGGTGACATATTTACCCGTGGATAACAACAAAAGGGTCAAAGAAAAGAGCATAAAAACACCTAGATATCACCTTCTTTTCATCCTTTAATGTATCTCATTGTCTTCCACTAACCAAATTCACCCAGAAGGACCAAAGCAGGATATCTGATATCATCTGTAGAGTTCAGTTCCCCTCGGGAACACACAGAGGAATATGCAGAAAGGTACAGAGCTCTCCCTTTATAAAGTCATTTGCTTTTCAACCTGCTTAGAGTACATCAGGTTGAAAATTAGACCCTCATTAGTTTCCTCTACGAATGGAAGCATGTGGGGAAAATGTCAGTAACAGTAGTGTAGAGAATCTCAGTATTCCCTTTCACATGCAGACTCAGAAATCTCTAATGACTGCCAACAGAGGAGGAATTCCATAAGGCATTAAGTGATGAGAAGTTAAATTGCGGCCAGGTGACCACTCTTGCTGACCAAGATTGTCTGCAGAGCTTACCTCTTGTGCTGATTGGTTTTTATTGTCAACCTGACAGAGCCTAGGGTCACTGGGAAACAGGGAACCATTACAGAGCAGACTGGCCTGTGGCCGTGTCTGTACGAGACTGTGCTTGTTGCTGTTTGATGTGGGAAGGCCCAGGCCACTGTGGAAGATACTAGCCCTACTCAGGTGGGTCTGGGTTGTAGAAGGAAGCTGACTGAGAGGGGCAGAAAGCCTACATGTAAGTTGCATTTCCATGTGCATCAAGTTTCTTCCTTGAGTTCCTGACCTGACTTCCTTTATAAAGGATTGTGATCTAGAAGTAAAGACGAAATAATTCCTTTCTTCCTCCAAGTTGCATTTGTTCACGGTTTTTATCACAGCAACAGAAAACAAAGTAGAATACCTGGTAAAAGAAGATAAAAATCATCCTTGTAGTCAACTAATCATTTCAGTGACTAGAAAACCTGTGCAAACGCTGGTAGACTGGGAGGACGCTGGGATGGGCATGATGTTGGAAAGCTCAAGCCAGAACTCGTGAGAAAAAGCAGGGCAATCATTATAAGGAACAAATATATTTAAACATAGTTATTCTAAAATGCCTTCGTGTGAATCCTATTAATGACTGACCCTCTGTGTGTGTTTACCATGACCACAATGTCCCAAAACTTAAAAAGGGCATGTGAGTTGCTTAGGCGCCTTATGAAAATACTAATTATGATCTGCTAAGTTCAGCATGGAGCCCAAGGTTTCACACCTTTGACAAACTCTCAGATGAGGCTGACACTCTTGGCTGAGGAAAAGTCCTAAGTAAGAGAAAAAGTCCCGATTGCTCTGAGATTGGTGATTTTAGTCTTTGGTGTTGGAAAACTGCTGATAAATCTGAAAGACCCATGGGAGGAAGAGAGGATGGTCCACGTAAGAGACAGATGGTGCATTTCTTGCAGCCTTGTAACTCTTTCTTCTGCTTTTCTCCACCAAGTCAGAGCTGAACATTCTTTTCCTTTTTGTACTGAGCTTCCCATGTCTAAACCTTAATATATCTTTTGACATATTATTATTTGACATGGTTGTGAGTTATCTCCCTAATCCCAACGCTGGAGTTACCTGACCAACAACCTTCAAATTAACCAGTTTTCGTGGTATTGTGGATGCTGAAGCAGTAAGTACAGCTCCATTAATTTGTATTTCCCACTACTTTGAATTGACTTCTTATGTGTATGAGCCTAATATGTAGTAAATAAGAAAATAAATTTCATTTCATTGTCTTTTATGATAAACCATATGTGAGTAAGAGACATAATCATCACAGTCCAGTTGACAAAATGGTACACCCAATCCCAGGGACATAAAATCCTTGAGTGTCAATCATTTCCATCACATAAAATAAACATTATGACTAAAGGACAAATCAGAAATCTAGACTGCCCCCTGATGAATTTATAGATTAATTGATAGTTAATTGGCATTCATTGACTACCTACTACTTAACTTACATTAAGATAGACATTGTGAAAGTACAGAATAAACGAAGGTTCTGGATCTAGAAAGTGATAACTCTGAGTGACAAACCACCTACGATCATCCAGGGTGGTCTGAACCTTGTCAACAGGGCCCTTCTCGGCATCCCATGTGCTCTTAGCTTATTATCCCACAGCTTCTGTTCTTTCTTTGCTGTTTGACCTGGATGCAAGTTGGACTGGCCTGTGGCCATATCTGTGGGGTATTTTCTTGAATTGTACAGTGATGTGAGAGGGCCCAGCTCACTGTGGGTGGTGCCACCCTGAGCAGGTTGTTCTATATTGTATAAGAAAGAGACTGAGCATGGGCCAAGGGAGCAAGCCAGTAAGTAGCATTCCTTCATGGTCTGTGCTTCAGCTCCTACCTCCAGGTCCCTGCCCTGACTTCCTGACTTGGGCTTCCTAGTGATGACATGTGATCCAGGTTGATGTGAGCCAAATAAACCCTTTCCTCCTGAAGTTCGTATTGGACAGAGTAGTCACAGCAATGGAAGGCAAACTGGAACACAAGTCATCACCTCTGTCACAATCTTTAACAATTTTGGTTCTCCTGTTACCTTAATTAGTTCCTATGCCTGAATGCAAGCCCATAATAAGTTCAAGATTCATAGATTAGTCCAAGGTTCATGAACATACTGATTAGAAGTGATAGTGTTGGTTTGTCCTAAGTAAAAATGTTAGTCTTCCAAGTTGGGGAAAATATTTATGGTGCTTGAAGTATGGTTTCCAAGCAGTGATGCTCTAAAGGCATGGACAATGCCAGACATAAAAACCAGGGGCTAGTTGGGAATAAGACAGAAAAGCCAGTTGCAAAGGGCAGTCATGATCTTCCACAGGTTTAAGGCCATCAGTTCAGTTAATCCTTCAGTGAAGCCCCTTGCAGGATCAACTCTGCTTTCTGATTCTGCTTTCACCCTCACTGTAGACCCAAGGATCATCAAGAATCAAAAGGGTAAATATATTTCCAAGACTAAAACTTACCCAGGGCATTCTACTACATATTGGTCTTAACATGGTACCGGTCAAATTTAGAACAGATAAGCAGATATTAGAAAAATACGTGAGTAAATACTTACTAAATTATTGTAGTTTTGTTCATGGCACAAAAGTCTTGTACTTTTTGACTTTTAATTTTTCTTTTCTTCACAATACCTCTCAATGACTGTCTCAGAGTCATTGGTGGCCGGAAAGATTCAAAGGTTCAAATTTAGAGTAGCATAGCCCTAAAATGTCATACTGCCTAATATACCAGAACAAAACAAACTCAGAATATGTGGTTCACATGGAAAAAAATCCTCCAGAAAATCCATGCAATGATCCGTGGAGTTGACACAAGTGCTCATGCAGCCGTCACAATGACTGAGGAGAACTCCCAGGTTGATCCTACATGCAGTTCATCAGAATCCACATCTGTTCTCTTTCCCCATGATGTGACTTTGCCGTGGTCTGATCAGCTGTCTCGAGATTTTAAGGCCCTTTTGTCCTTTCCCAATATAAATAGCAAGGCAAGGCCTTTTGACTTCACATTGGGACACTCTCAAAACCCAACAGGTGTTGACCTTTGCTGACCTCTGGGGGCATTTGACTCTCAGGGAGCGGACTGTCTGCTCTTCCCCAAAGGGATTGCCCACAACCTGACACCACAGGATGACAGCTGGTTTTCCCTACAACACATGCCAGCATGGAAGAAAGCTCAGATGTGACAGTGGAGAATACATGGTACTGCTCATAAACTACCCATCAGGGGGAAAAGAGCCAAAAAGCAAAACCGAACTGCTGAGAATCTTGAATTTCTTATAAACAAAATTAACACAAACCTGAGAGATTTAGGGAGCTATAGGCTGCCATCAGGAAAAGCCAATTACACAGAGGTAAAGCTAATATCTTCAAATAAAAATGCAAATCAAAGTTGTTAAAAAAATAGTTCTTATGGGAAGGCTTGAGACTGAAGCCACAAAGGCATTTTGGTTCTGAGTTATTGGCCCCCAAATTAGGCTTGCCAGATTATGCAAATACAGAGAAAAGGATGCTCATGGAATTTAATTTGAGGTAAATAACAACATTCTTTGCATGTCTCCTGCAATATTGGGGATATAATTATACAAAAGGCTATTTGTTATACTACCTGAAATGCAAATTTAACTGGATATTTTATGTTCTGCTGATAGTATACTTCCAAATCCAACAATCTATTTGGCTTCCTGATTCCTGATTGTTCTCTTGAGACTAATAATGGTGTTTTCTGGCCAAGTGAAACTTTATTTCAAGCTTTTGAGATAAGTAGGAAACCTTAGTCACAGGATTTCAACTGTATAACTAGGTCTGACCCTCTGTATAATGCTTCTCATTTCTGCTAGTTCCAACTTAAAAACAAACTTCAAAAAACTTGTCTTTGGTTTTAGACTAACTTATAATGAACTGTTTTGTCACAAATCCTATGACAAGTATAGTAAATCATATTTAATTTAATTCGATTACTATCTCTTCCAAGATGAGCCAGGCATGATCTAGACGGAGAGAGGCTAATGAGGAGGTCTGTCAAGACTGCTTTCTTATTCCGCCTTGGATGGACTATTATTACAGAAAAAAGTACAAAGAAAGATCCTTGTGGCTTGTCACTCAGCACAATCACATACTCAGTACTCACTCTACAGCATCCCTAGGATTAGATGCTGAAATATAGAAATGGGTAAGCCATCATCTTAGTGCTGAGTCTCTGAGAAGAGTCTTGTCTATAAGGAAGAAAAGTTCAATTTATTTGGTAACACTTCAAAGAAGAGACTACAGAACAGAAGGGAGCTTTGTATGTGTCAGGGACCAGAAGTCTTGAGGCTGTGTAAGAGAATCCGTTATCACATCATGGGTCCTTCCAAGGATTTCTGGTTCTCCTGTGTGTAAGTAACACTTCTGTATTTCCTACCTGCTACCAGCATTTACTGGGAAATTATAGAAAATTAGAAGCATATGGAGCAGGGAACCTAGGCATGACATTAGAGATCTATGAATCTTCTGAAATTATATAGAAGAAATATATGTGTATCAATAGTGAGAATTTTCCTCAGAAACGGGAATTTATATAGAGTTTTTTGTTTTGTTTTGTTTTCACAGTGTTCTATGATCTCCCCAAAGTGAAAAATCTCCATCAGAGAAATCAAACAGAATGTCCATCTAAAGCATTGATCATTATGATCAATAAACACATAGTATTAATCAACTTCTTATAGCACATTTATTACAAGCATTGGAGAGCAAAATAAGAGGTTTACAAGACTTTATAAAATTAATCTCAGTAACGCATTTGTTATAACACCATGTCATTGAAGGGAACAGGGAGTTTTCTATTCCATTAAAATTAAGCTACTCCCCAATGAGCATGTACTTGCATCCCAGGATATCCAGGAGATTTGATAACTGTTTCAAAGTTTCCTGTTTTCAGCATGGAGATTTGAGGATTTTCTTACTGCAGCTACCTTTACTTTAAAGGTAAATATCAGGAGCAGCAATATCCCATGGAGATGTGATGAAATTGGATTCCTTTACCGTAGATATTTACTAGACTCTGCATTTAAAGAAGTCTGAGGAACTGATAAGCATATTAATTTAAGACTTCTATTATAAACTACATGCCTGCAATTCTGGTAACTTGGAGTACTGGCCGTGATAGTCAAAGAATAGTAAGACTGATCTAGTATGAATTTCAATAGGTTGGACTTTTAAAGTTGCAGAGATCTGAAATGTACTGGATGAAAATCCCTGAATTTAAAACTAGGATTCTTTTTAAACTTTCAAAAGAGGGGGCTGGAAAAATGGTTCGTGCGTTAAGAGCACTGTCTGCTCTTGCAGAGGACCCAGGTTCAGTTCCCAGTACCCACATGGCAGTTAACAACCACCTGTAACTTCAGTTCCAGGGGATCCAATGCCCTCTTCTAGCCTCTGCAGACACTGTACACATGCGATGCACTTAAACAAATGCAGACAAAACACTCATATGAATAAAATTTAAAATAAAAACAATTTTTTAAAACTCTCAAAAGATTCTGACAATCACTCAAGTTCAAAATCATCAGTTCTAACTGAAAATAATTGCATGCTATTGCTTTTTGCCATTTAAAATAGCTATGAATTATACAAATATTTAAGTTTTAGTCAGCGGATTCACTAATACTTAGAGAGGTATGGGATTCTTAGCTTTGGTTACTGGTTATTTGCTCTTAGCATGCACAGAGACTCTACTTTTCCTAGCCTCAGGAACTGAGCAAACAGAGAGCTCCTGCCCTTACCAACTGGCTTGTTCCAGCCATTTCCAGATCAAGCATGTCTCTAAGTTAAAAAAAAAAAACAGAAACTGCCTTCATTAAGCAGCTTTCTTATCAAAAGACGCAGCTCCATGTCCCTTTGGACAGACATCAAAATACTGGCTCTTTCTGGTTCCCTTTTGCTTCCATGCAAGTCACTGCCACCACCACAACAACAAAAAACAACTACAAAACAACAACAAAAACAGCACTGTAACCTGGTAAGTTCACAACCAAAGAATGAAAAATAGTCAGTTACTGTCACTTTGCAGGGTCTCCCTGGATGGTATTTCCTTTTCAAATAATCTGTTTTTAAAAATCTTGTGTCCTTTCTAAGCTAGAGCAGCAGCTTTCGGCTCTTTTCCTGCTTGTGGCTCCCGGCCTCTTGTCTCTGAAAGCTCTGTAAGTTGGAAGACAACTACGACATCTCTTTAAGTGTCTTATATCGTTTTTTCCTAATAAGGCAGCAATTTGAAATGAGTAGATAATCTGATAAATCAAAGATGATATCAAGATGACAGACACAGCTAAGAAAGCATTTGCCTGACTTTTGGGAGAACCCTAGCTGTGTTTAGAACAGAATACGTCCAATAAGGACCTTGGCTCCAACAGCTACTGGAGAAAAGTCACTAATTTCAAGGACGGCATAGACCCGGGAGAGTGATTGGAGGAGAGCAGACAATAGAAATCAGTAGGAGCTGTAAGAGCCTGAGATTCAAGGAGTGAGGAGCGAGAAAGGAATAAGAGAGTGGGAGGTTCCTGGTAGGAAGGAATGGATCCTGGAAAGGAGAAAACGCCCAGGAAGGTTGAAATGAGGCTGTTGTTTTTCATATCGTAAGCAGCAAATCCTTCACAAGAAAAACAAGCTGAAACAAAACTCCAAACCCACATGACTTGCTTTTTCTGTACATAAAATGAGTTCCAGACCAGCTGGGGTACAGGGAGACCCTGTCTCAAAAAGACAAAAAAAAAAAAAAAGATCTATCAACAAGTTAAAACAGATACACTGAAACAACGTTGAGTATGCATTACAATCCAGTGTTGGTTAATATTAACAATCAGTCAACACCCGCACAGGATAGGAGCATTATTAGCAGGTTTATATGTATACACATTAAAGAACTGTTCACCTCTTCACGGTATCATCAGACCCATCGAACGTATGAAACACTTAATAAGATAGTGTTATGATGCAATGTTTAATATTTTGAATGTCTCCTCAAATTGTGGTTCTCCTTCAAGTACCTCGGCCATCCCTTCTCATTCCTAATAGAATCTGCTCTGACTGGGTCATTCTAACCCAAGGCTGTCTTTCAGCTATTTCCTTTCCTTCCTTTAAATTCTTTTCTCCCCTCTTCCTTGCCTTTTAGTCCATGCTTTCCCTTCACATCATCTGTTCCTCCCTGAGGCAATATGCTCTGCCTTCTTTGAAGGTATTTCAAAAGGCTAACCCAGAGCTGCCACCTAGTGCTTCGGTGTTAGGCCTTAGAAAGTCTGATGGTTGTGCCAGGGAAAATGCACATCTGTTCTCTCTCCAAATCAGCGTGACATTACAGAAACGCCATGTGGAGTCGACAGTGAATCCTGAGAGTCGTTAAGGGCAGATGCGAAATAGTTTTGCCCACTCAGAGGTAGAAGCTTCAGTCCAGGCTTCAAAACCTGTATGAGATAAGTATGAAGTTAAGACCCTGAAAAGCATGAGTCTTAAAAGGAATCATGACCAGAATTCTTAAGAAAGGCAATAAGATAACCAGAAGACTGAACGTGGACAGGTATTACCAGCTTATGGCATTAGCTAAAGTGGGTCATAAAAGCCTTGCTGTCCAGTTCTGTAATGAGAAGGAAGGAAGAAGGAAGGAAAAGATAAAAGGAAACTAAAGGAAAAGTCTCGACACACTTCACCTGTACAATGAAGTGTTGGTATTCCAGGGTCGGCTTTTCAACTGGAGCCTGGAAATTTAGATCTGGGGACTGTGCCCATAATCTTGTCATGAGAAAGTCTCCAGTTTGTGCAGGTAATGTTGTTTCTCATGAATTCCTGGATGCCTTCAGGGATTCTAGGTTTGGGGTAGAGGGAATCTCCTTGGGTACTTACTGTCCAGTGAGCGTCCCCAGTGTCATTTCACATATATCGTCAGGATTTGCTGCTGGAGCTGGTACCACTCCACTGGGAGAGGACTGTTGGAAATCTGTGCCTGGATTCCACTGCACTTCACTCCTTGCATTTCCCCCTTTGGGTGATGTTTGTAACTCTTCTTTACACAGGTAATAACTACGAGGGGAAGATATGCTGCCCCTCCTCAGTGCCAACAGGTCAGGGAACCTGCTGTGATCTGGGGCAACCATGACACATTCTCTTTTGCCATCATTTACTAGTGATTAGAGCAGGAGATAGAAAATGGCTAGGCGCTTTGGGGTAAAGACCCCAAAAGAAAAATGGCCAGTTTCTTTTCCTGCTGGGAACTAGAAATTCTTCGGATATGCCAGTCATTTGTTCCCATCTGAGACTAGAGATGCCAGAACTATCTAATCTACAGATGTCTCTAGCTCTGTCACAGTCAGAGGCTGTGGAGGCCAGGAAGAGGGTTTGGTTTTCCTTTTCTCTTTTTTTCCCGAAAGTAATACACTGTCCTTGGAAGATAAGCTGAGGATGTGACCAGGACCTCCTGACCAGGACCACCTGACCAGGACCACCTGACTAGGACCGCCTGACTAGTACCGCCTGATCAGGACCTTGAGGGTCCTGGACACCTGGAATGTGAATTGGCTGGACCAACCCATCTTCCTTTCCCCTCCCCCTTCTCTAAATCCTTATTAACCCCAGAGAAAGAGACTCAGTGGTGTCCCATTCCCGGGACCCTCCTACTGTACAGGAGCTTTTGCTTTCTTTCTCTAATAAAACTCTCCTTTCTAAAATTCACTCTCTGTGGTCCGTGAATTTCATTCTTCGAATTTAGGAGACAAGAACCCGAAAGCCTCTGGCTTGAGGTGGCTTTGGTAGCCCTTGAGTTTCTGGGACCCTAGCCTCTCAAGCTAAGCGCAACAGAGCTGAGAAAAGCTCTGTCGCTTTCAAAGACACCCCAAAATCCCTGTTATCAATAGCTACAGCTTATTTAATTTCTTTTTAATATTTGTTTATTTATTTATTTATTCAATGTGTATGAGCAGTTACCCACGTGAGTTTATGTGTACTATGTGCGTGTAGGGGTTTGCAGATCCCGTAAGAGGGCATTGAACCCCTAGAGCTATAGTTAGAGGGTGATGGTGTGGGTGCTAGGAACTGAACCTATGTTGTCTGCAAGAGCAGGAAGTATTTGCTCTTAACTGTCATGTCTCCAGTCCCTCAACTACAAACTTTTAAATAAAATTTTAATTGAATCTTTGTTACTATCATACTATATAATTTAATGGTATTTAGATATCCACCCCCGTCCTTACCTCCCACACTGTCCCGACCCAATTTAATATATGTATGTGTATATATATATATATATACATATATATATATATATACACATATACATATACATATATATGTATAATAAGGCCTATAGAGTCTAATTTGTTTCCCCAAATGTCCTTCAGCATGGGTCCATCCACTACAGTCTGGTTATATCAAGTCACATCCTTGAAAGAGTCAGTCCTGCACAGCAGCCATCACTTGCCAATAATTCCTTAGGTAGAGTTGGGATATTTTACCCACTTCCCCATATCTATGCTGGGGACTTTGTCACTTTGGGCTTGCATGGGACTTGTGCATGCTGCCATCATTGCTGTGAACTCATATGAGTGACTTCCCAGCAGTCTGGAAAATCGTCTTTAGGGTCAGCCTCCACCTCCGGTTTTTAAAAATCACGTTCTAACTTTACAAACTTACGGAGAGAAACTTTGATTCACCTTTTCTGACTTAATCGTTCTGAGTTTAATTGAAAAGCAAGATGAAAAGGCATACTCTTTAGAAATATTTGAAGGTGAGGCCAGTGAGGATCATTATAATATTTTTAGTTTACATAACCAATTAGACGATTGACAACTAAAATATTAGGACTGAGAGGCCAACTGAGCAATGTGCTAGAGCCTTCAGAAGCTCGGGGGGACTGTCATTTTAAGACTATGGTAGCCTACCAAAGGCTGAGCCTACTCCTCAGAGAGCTGCACTATTCCCCGACAAACCCTTTTCACTTGCACTCTTTCCCTTGTGACTTAAGTCTGCAGTCACCTTCAGGGGCCAGGGCACATAATTAAATGCTTTCCTTTCAACAGTATAGTTACCCAGGCAGAGTAACTGAAAACAGGTAGTCTTACTGAAACAGGGTGAAATGAGGTCGTCCCCTAGAGGGTTCTTAGTCTCATTCATAAAAGAATTTAAGAATGGACCCAATCGGAAGCTTTAGGACAATTTTATTGGAATTTGAAGAAAAATCTTCAAGGCAGGCAAGCTGGGGATCTCAGCAGCTGCCTGGAGGAGGAGAATGGAGGGAGAAGAACAGAAGCCAAAAAGTCATGCAGGTTTAGAGCCTGCATGGGGTCAGACACGTGGCGGACTGGCAGCCACATGGCTGGGAGAAGCTTTAGAGAAAAGGTAGAGAAATACAAGACGCTAGCGCAGCCCAAAGCCTTAAAGAAAGCTTGTTTAGAAAAGGTTTATGAAGAAGAGAAGGAAAGATTACGCTTTTTGAAAAGCGGGCAGACTTACGGAGAGCTACATGTCTGCGGCTGGGTTCAGAAGAACTGCCCTGGGAGGTGGGATTCCAGGCAGGAAAAGTTCACTGCCTCATTAACACACTCTGTATTCCACCCATCTATTTAGTATAACTTAAGGTGAACCCACCTTCCTAAAGGTGATCGTATGATCAGGTGTTTGACCAGTGAAACTGGTCTTTCAAAAGATAAACTAGAGAATTTATAGTCATCTCAGCTGAGTAGCTATCTGCTCTCTAACATTACCTCTGAGGTGTCATCATCTACATGATATTCTAAAAACTCATTTGTCTGAGCATCAATATGTCTCCTATAGAATACATAAATTAAAAATATGTACTCTTTTCTACTTCATTTGGCATGTATCAATAAATCCTCAAACAATGTTGCAAAAGTGCCTTGGAAATTTGTAAAAAAGATACAAAACTGTTCTAATTTTCTTTTTCAGGTGCCCATGTCATCCAGGAGCCATGGTTGCTTTGGTTTTAGCAGAAAGAATGAAACAGGAGCTTGAAACTCCTGTTATAGAGTTGCTGCTATACCATTCATTTCTAAAAATATACATTGAGATCTGAGCATTTATTGGATTCTATAAAGTCTGAGAAATGTGATTCTCTTCCAGTCTGAGGTGAACTAACAGTCAATGAAGCCATTGCTGTGGTATTTAATTGCAATAACTAATATTATCCCACTTTTCGTACAATGATGCAGCACAGTTATATGGGATTGATTTATTGCTCTGTTGTGAAGGCTTGTTTTTCATTGACTTTTTTGTCCTCAGCGTTCTTCTTTGCTAATTGATTGATTTGATTGTTATAGCTTTGACTCCATCTCTGAAGATGGAGGGGAGAGTTATTGCAGCCTGCTGTTTAATCATGCTGCCACACAGTTACCGCCACTCTTGTGCTCTACACCAGCACTTTATTAGCTGAAGTAATTGTGGTGGAGTTGAATAATTTAATAAGACGCCTGGAGAAGAAAGCTTGGTCATCATCCAGGGGCACTTCTGTGGAACCTGAAGGGCCCTGAGCAGGCAAGAGGCTCTGTACTCATTTCTCCTGTCGGGTAACCTTTGAAGAAGGACTTGAGCAGTATACCTTCAATCAGCAATGGGTTTCTAGAGGTGGAGTGAGGCACTCCAGGAAGTCATTCATTTAGCAGCTTAAGTCTAAAGTAGGCTATCATGAAGATGCAAATTATGCTGTTCTTTTTTCAATTGAGTTTCTTGGTTGTTTTTGATAAGCCCATGAAGCTCCTTTCCACCAAGATTCTGTCTTCTGAAATCAGCATCATCAAAGCATGGTAATCTCCAGAAGAAAAGCACAAAATTTCCTCTGTAGGAGGTGAAGCATCCTTTGAAACCCTTCTTGTCACACTGAGATGGGACAATTCTCCAGTCAGCTCTGGTCTCTGCACTAAACCTCCTCCTCTATGGGAAAGATTATGGGGCATGAGACCAAGAAAACACCAGATCTGATCCGGATCATCTAACTGCATTTCAGAGCTCAAGACAGCAATCATACATTGGATATTTGCTCAGCATTTAGTTTTCAAAATAATGAAGACACCTACACTTGCTTGTAAAGATGTCTGAGATTATCATAAAAGAGAATTTTTTACTGTAATTTTGTACTAATAATCTGCTGCATCAGTGTTGCCTAGATTAGAAGTAAAACACTTTGGAGGCTGAATCTGATTTCCTTCCTTGTTCTCAAGTTTAATCACATTTATGGTAGTCACTAAATTAATTGAACGTAAAAAGCTTCTGTACATCAAAGAATGTCATCATTCCAGTGAAGAGGCAACATACAGAATGAGAAGAAAATCTTTACCAGTCATACCTCTAACAGAAGGTGTCTAGAAATATATAAAGAACTAAAATAAATAAACATATAAAACAACCCAATTAAAAAGTGGGTCAAGGGTCTAAACAAGGAGTTCTCTAAAGATGAACACAAATGGCTGAGAAATTCTTAAAAAAAAATGTCCAGTCAACATCATTAGTCACCAGAGAAATGCAGCTTAAAACCACTTTGAGATATTACTTTACACTTTTCAGAATGTCGAAGACTAAACAAACAATGACAAGTGTTGGCGAGGATGCGGAGAGAGGGAGCTCTAATCCACTGGCAGTAGTGCCAACTGGTGCAGCCGGTATGGAAATCAATGGAGATCTCTCAAAAATCCTGAAACTGATCTTCCATTGCCAGTCTTGGGCATATTTCCAAAAGACTCTACATTACGGAAATACCTGTTCATCCAGGTTCATTGTTTCCTTTTCATAATTGCTAGAAAGGAAACAGCCTAGAGGTCCATCAACTGATGAATGGATAATGAAAGTGCAGTCCATATACATAATGGAATCTTATTCTGCCTTTAAAAAATATTATGAAATTTGCAGATAAATGGATGGAACTGGAGGTATCCCAGTCTCAGAAAGATGAACTTCACATGTTCTCTCTCATGGTTGGATGCTAACTTTGAAATCTTAGATATGGTTCAACATGAAAATTCAGAGAGGTCAAGGAAATAATAAAAGGCCATGGGAGTGAGGCGGCTTCCCGGGAGAGGTGGTAGAATGCGCTGGTATGAAGCGGAAAGGGGTTCCATTAGACTAGGAAGGGTTAGGTGGGGTGGGGAATGAGAGAACAGGGTAGAGGAGGGAGTACAGGGATGGATGAGTAACACTAAAGACCTTTAGAAAAGGCCATGTAGAAATCTACCATGGAAGCTCTTTGAAGTATATATGCAAACATCATTTAAAAAGATTAAAAGGAGTTCTCCTACAGCAGGGGGAAATTACCCTTTCTAAACATGAAAATAAAGAAAGCTAGGAATGAACTCCTCTCTGGAAGTTGTTGACCAGGGGTGCTATAACCCTCAAACAATACTGTCCATTGCCTCTGCTCTTTGTTACCCATCACCCTATTACTGAAGACACTGCATACATGAGCTGTAGAACAAACAAGGAGAAATCCAGCTGGAGCTGACTTCAGAGCCTCATCTGTACTGGCTGGTGTTCATAGTGCTGGAAGGTACTACACATGCTACTAAAAGGAAAAGATAGTCATCAACCTTTTCCAGCTGTAACAACTGGCCTGGCAAGATATACCCACCAATGCAATAATGGCACAAGTATTTTGGGAGTAACCAGTCAATCTAATTGGATTTATTATCCACTTCTTAGGATGGAGCCAATACCTGACATCAGGTATAGGAGCCTGAGGCTAAACAAGACAGAACATAGGGAGAACCTAATACTAGTTTTCTACTAAATAATTATCATATTAAACTGACCCTTATTTTTAAACAGGATCTCCTATAGCCCCAGGTCTTCTGGAGTTCGCTATGTAGATCAGGCTGACTTGAAGATTGGCATCTGGATTTGAAGACACAGTGAGTGGGGGAGATATGTAAACCAAAGCTGGAGAGGAGGCTGGAAGCCAGGTTCAGAAATCCTTCAAAGCTTTAGTTCCATGGTCTTCTTTTATTCATTCTTTCTCCTTTTAACTCAGTCTAGTCTTTACTCTCCTTTGATTAATTTGATCAGCTCTTTGTAACATCATTGATCACCTCCACTATATTGAAGATCATTTTCTATATCTTATCAAGTTTGATACAAAAGACCATGCTTTTGAAATGCTCCCTTCCAAAAGCTTCTGTGATACCATGTCTATGACACCAGTCAGCTTCCACTGTCACCTTGACACAGTCCAGAGTGTTCTCAGTGAGTCTTTATTGGGGGATTGCCCAAATCAGAGCAACCTACGGCCATTTCTGTGAGGAATTTTCTTGATTAATGTGGGAAGACCCAGACCATCATGGTCAGTACCATCCCTAGGTAGGTAGGTCTGAGCTATACAAGAAAGACAACTGAGCAAGCCAGAAGGAGCAAGCCAATAACCAATGTCCCTCCATGGTTTCTCTTTCAGTTCCTGCTTGAGTTCCTGCTCTAACTTCCCTTAGTGATGGTCTGTGACCTGTTAGTTTAAGAGGCAATTAACCCTTTCTTCCCCCAAGTTGTTTTTGGTCAGAGTGTTTTATCAAAGTAATAGAAATCAATGTAAACTAGCATTGGGATACCACTCTGACTATAGCTCAGGCTTTTAAAATAAGCCTGTACTCGTCTACCTAACCTTTAAATGCTGTCTTCCTCAAGGCTCCACATTAGGTCCCCAGATTAGGCAGGCTTTTTTGCTATTTCCCTTTATCACATTAAATCTTTTCCACCATAATCTTTACCCTCATTTGTAATTTTGCACATAACTGATGTTGCACCACACCCCCTCCAGAAGACCATTAACTCACAGAAGCATATCTATTTTTTTCTCAATTCTTAGGACAATGTTTAGCTTAGTGCATATACTCACTAGATATTGGTTGAATAAATGAATGAATGGATCACCTTATAATGCCAATGAGCATCTGGATTTGATTTGATCTGCATGGCTATCATGCAGAGAGTAGATGAGAGAGATTACATAGTAAGAAAGTGATGGCAATGGCTCCAATATATAAGAATAGGTCTTAACTACGCACAAGTGGAGAGGGAGAAAGGAGACATATTTGGGATATTTATGAGATGTAGTTCATAGAACTTTATGATCAACTGAATATGAGGATCAGAGGAAAAGGAAAACAAGAATTATACCTATGTTTATAGTGTGGATTATGGACTATGTGGTTGTGAAATTAAGGGAGAGAGACAACTATGTGGTGAAAAGTCGTGATTATAGATTAAATGTAAATGAACTTAGATTTGGATGCATTAAGCTTGAGATTCTTTTAAAATATATTTTGAAAGATCTTTTATGGAGCTGTAGAGATGATTCTGTTAAGAGCACTGGCTGTTCTTTCAGAAGACCTAAGTTCAAATCCCAGCACCCACATGATGACTAACAACCATCAGTAACTCCTGTTCCAATGAATCCAGCACCCTCTTCTCTCCTCCTCTGGGACTATACAACAGGGGTGCACATACTTGTGGGCAATACACTTATACACATAAAATAAAAGTAAAATAAATAAAAAAGATTTTAAGAGATGCTAAATTTCAACTTTCTGTCTATGAATGTTTTTCCTGCAGTTATGTAACTGCACCGTATTTGTGCAATGTCTGCAGAAGCCAGAAGAGAGCACTGGGTCTCCTGAAACTGGAGTTACAGATGGAAGCTGCCATGTGGGTGCTGTAAACTGAACTTAGGTCCTCTGAGAGAGCAGTGAGTTCTCTTCACCACTGAGCCACCCCTCTGGTCCCAAGCTTGAGATTCCTAAAGTGGACATATACCCAGAGTTTTGGCAAAGTGAAAGGAGTCTGTAGACACAAATTGATAGGCAGAAATGTGACTTTACATTCATTTCACTTCTTGCTTTTTCTTTTCTGCCTCAGTGAAAACACTGAATGGTTGAGAGATCAATAGATGGTTTGATTTCCATACTTTCTTTGTAAAGGAAATAAGTCAACAATAGAGGTCTACGTTTAATGTGCTGTAATGGGAGAGAACTATATATACTCACAGCTATTGATTAAATCTTTAGTTCCTCTAAATTCATGTTGAAACTTAGATGAGATGCTGTTGTGGTAGTTTTGCAAGATTGGGCCTTTCAGAAGTGCTTATACAGTGCTTATACTGATGGATGGACCAATGCTATTGGCAGAGAATGGTCTGTAATCTCAACAGTGGCTCTGCTTCCTCTTGCTGTCTTTCCTACTCTCCCTGACTTTGCCAGTGTGGTGCATTCCACCATGGGTATCCCAGTCAGAAGGCCCTTCCTAGATGCCAGAGCCTTGTTTTTGAACTTCCCAGCATCTGGGAACAAAAAAAGAATAGGAAAGAAATCATAGCCCTAATGTAGTGGAAGCTAGAGATGAGGAAGTCATGAGTACGATACAATTTTAAAGAACAACAGTAAATGAACTCTTTATATTGTAGTGAAGAGTATTCAGTCTCAACTCTTTAATTTGGAGTCTGGAAATAAAGTGATACCATGTAGTTGATGCATAAGTTTGAGCTATTATCACTTTTGTGATAACAATTCTTCCTTTTAAAGAAGAACTTATTTTTATTTTTATTTTATGCAGATGAGTGTTTTGCCTGCATCTAGGTAAATGAACCAAGTGCATGTAATGCCCACAGAGGCCCGAAAAGGACATCATATCATCTGGAACTGGAGTTATAGGCAGTTGTTAGCTGCCATGTTCTTTGTGTGGGGGGAACTGAATCTGGATATTGTGCAAAAGCAACCAGTGCTTTTAACCACTTAATCATCTCTCCAGCCCTAAATTCTTCCTTGTTTGAACTCAAAAGCTACATAGTATATCTAATTGAGCTCCTTTTTCCTAAGCTTTTAAATTCTCGTAGCCATTTCTTTATAATCCTTCTCCTTTGTTTTGGGGCATTTGTCGCTCAGAAAAAGTTTCATTTCCTTGTGTCTCACTATTCTTCACAATAGTTCAAAAATGCCACTTAATCATGACTAGTCTCAGAGCACATGGGTGGACCAGGCCAAAAGTTATTTAGATTTAGTCAGAAACTTAATCTGTCTTCCCACTGTATACCTACCACTGCACTTCTGCTTAAAAAGCTCAAAGAACTCTCTCCCATAAAGTCTTCTGATGATATTAGATTCTTTGTTCTGAACTCAGAGGATGGCAGTCATTTCTTTGAATCCTCATCACTCAAGGTAGAAGGGAACCTAACAGATGGTACAATGACTACAGAAAGATTAATTTTACATTCTCTTTTGCTGGAAGTTGTTTTCTTCAAGTCTATACCTTTATGAGCAAATTAAGTCTATATAATATAATCTAAGTCAGCTTAGGGGAGGTACACCAATTATTGCTGGTATTTGTTTCAAACTATTAACAGCTTCCTGTAATTACTATAATAGGATAGTTTGATCTCTTCTGTACCTGAATAGATTATGTAGCCTAGCCTCTTTCCACTGATACTGTTTCAGTGTATATTTTTATTATTTTATAGATCATTTGGTCTGCTTTCACACTGTACTATGGTAAGATGTGCTTAGTACTTGTCTTAAAGATCTCTGGATCAAATTCCTTTGTAAAAGATAGATAACTCATAAATATCATAAAATTCCTTCTTAAAGATTTTTTTTGATGCACTGGAATAAAAAATTCTGACTTAAGTCCCTCTGAGATTTTTTTTACACCTTTCACAAAAATACATATTTCATAGCATTGCAGCAAACACAGCATATTTACTCCATTTGATAAGCTCCTATGGTAATTGTTCTTAAACAATATTTGAAAATCTTTTGCTCAATGTTGCCCTTACAAGGCACAGAAAGAGAGAATTCCAGGTAATTTTCTATTCTGTAGAAACATGATGAATTTAGTATTGGTGTCATCATTATGAATCATAGGTACCCTTTGAGAAGAAAAACCCCAGGTCAATGTACTATCTTCTTTTGAAGCAGGTATCCAGTTTCATGAAACTCCTGAACCTATTCCCTATGAAGGCTATAAGCTGATACCTGCCCCAATATATAAAGGGAAAAGTGCACTGAACAGAAATCTTGAACTAACAAGCTAGTATGAGTTGAAAGTAAGTATGTTCAGAGTCTCTACCAAAAGGCAACTGAGCAACAATGGACTGGTCTCTGGTTCTTTTGATACCTAAACTATTTATATTTAAATATAGCTTATTTAAGATACAACCAAACTAAAAGGAAGTCTAACCCAGAAAGAGGGGGGTCATCTTTAAGTTGGTAGGCATTTATGTACATGTATACCTATCCAGGTAAATTTTTCCTCTTCTTCCTGAGCAAGCAATGTCCACATGCTAATTCACTTGTTTAGATCCAAGACTGCAGTCAAACATAATCCTCACTATGAAGCATTTTCCAGAGCTAAAGAATTTTCTCCTTGGAGTTCCCACTGCGGCTGGCATTCAATTGCACCAATTTCATTATACTACCTGTCATGGGTCTTAAGAGTCATGCTGTAAATGAATGAGTCAAGTTTATCAAGTACCCTTTGCAGGTCATGTGTTTAAACAGGTGCTATGTTGGGGCAACTGCCTTAAGAATTTCTTAGCATTATCCCTTGCCAAATCAAGTTATAGAATATTTTAGGGCCTAAAGATTAAACAGATACCATCACTTTCAGAGAAAGTGGAAATCAACAGGATTGACTTTAGCAGCCTGTGGAATCAGGCAAAGGGAAAAACCTTTCCTCCATAAGTGTCAGGGACATTATTTGTGGGATGACTGTAACTGCTTTTTCCATTCATTTACACAGAACAGTGTCTTGGCTGCTTGCTTTCCAATGAGCCTTAACCCTGGCTTATCTGTGGCTCTTCTCTCTGCAATGTGGTCTCTCCCCTCAGGTCAGATTGTCAGTTGTGTAAGGAGGATTTCATGATCTTTATAGCAACATTTGCATTTTTTCATTTCCACAGAAACATCTTCAGTAACTCTTAAGGTAGAGATATTTATCTTTTAAACCATGGGCTATACATGACATAAGACAGATTGAAGGAAGGGAGCCCTTCCTCTTCAATTCCCAATTTGTAAGATTCCTCCTTAAAGGAATTTATGGTGGTCTGCCTTTAGGTTATTTATTTATGTTTTCCTTCATGACCACTTTTCCAGTAATGAGTTTAAATATAAGCAACATAAACCCATCTGGAAATAAAATTATGTACTAGCTTCATGACAAAAGATAATTACATTATAATCAAGCTGTCATTTTTGGAGATTGCAGGAGATGAAGCATGCTATAAACTGGCTTGGAAAGTATATGAACACCTCCTTTTAATTTCTTGCACAGTGCCTGGGACTACAAAGATTTCTAGTGCAGTAAACCAGAGTTTGAAACTGGGAAATTTCCAGCCATGAACAAACATGTAGGTTCCGAGAGCAATGGCACTTGCAGCCAGGTGACTAAAGGCTTTGAATTTGGATTGGATACAATGAAAACTACTTTGAGTGTGTTTGGTTTCAGAGCACGGGCCTTGGTAGTTTTTTTAACTTGTCTTTATCATTAGGCTATTATTTTACTTTTTAGTTTGGTAGACGTTTGGCAATGGGATTTTCTGATGGAAACATCGATGATTGGATCACATGGCAAAAATACTCTGATATTTTAGAGGAAAAAATAACCTGTCACTGATGTTATTTTCCACCGCTACAAGCTCACTTTTCTCTTGCAACAGTAAGATGGCTCAATGACTGTTTTCATGACCAGGAAGACTTTTTTTCTCTTTCATGAGCTTAAGATAGCTACTATGATAAAACTCAAACATGGGTCTACCTCCAATGTTTAACTTGGCTAATCACCAATAAAGGGAGAATGATTAGAGACAGACACAGAACAGAGACTGACTTGTCAGAAAAGATACCATTTACAGTCTTCTGTTGCTGCTTTAATAATGGAGAAGCCACAATCTCTGAGCAATCTACCAGGTCTTGTCATCCCAGAAGAACAGACTTTTATTGCTCCCTTTCTGTGACCTCCTCACTGGGCAAAGAGATCAGTGCATGTCCATACAAGGGGTCATGGCCGCAAACAAGCCTCCCCTCCTGGGACTCTGGAAGTCCCTGACCTCCACTGTCTGCGCATTAACCTTAAGTTACTCTACTCTGCATTCTGCAGCCTCTCTGATTTCTCAGCACTGATTTATTTTCAGTTTGCCAGTCATCAGTTTTCCCACCCCAGCCCCTCATTCTTAGTCTTTGGTGAATTCCAAACAAAGCAGGTAGTGCCCAGCTATTCAAATGGTAGTCCCCAGCACAACAGTGCCCTTGCCACCTGAAACCTTTTAAAAATGCAAACCATGAATTTTTCTTGTTGATTTTCCATCCTGATGCTTTGCTGAATGTAGGAATTTTCTGGTAGAATCTTCAGCGTCTTTTGTATAGAGAATCATAACGTGCAAATAGAGGCACTTTGACTTCTTCCTTTCCAATTTGTATCCCCTTTATCTCCTTCTCTGGTCTTGCTGCTCTAGCTAAGACTTCAAGCACTATATTGTACAGGAATGCAGAGAGTGGACATCCTTGTCTCATTCCTGATTTTAGTAGAGATGCTTTGAGTTTCCTTCATTCAGTATGATATTGGCTGTGCACTTCTTATATGTTGCCTTCATTATGTTGAGATAAATTCCATATATTCCTAACTTGATTTTGACAAAGGCATTACTGCGTCTAATGACATAATCATGTCTCTGTTATTGAGTCTGTTTATGTGAAGGATTATATTTATGGATTCATATACTTTGAATCATTGCTGCACCTCTAGGTTTTTGTCATTTTGTCCCATGATCTTACCCATATTGATCCAACTTTTATTTTGACAGTTATAGTTCAAGCTAAGCCTGACTTCACAATCTCATAATACTACGATATTTTGGAAGAGTACTACTTCTGGTCATCCGATGTCAGTGATCACACCAATATCTTCTATATAGAATCATGTCATCCTTGCTTGGCTTGTTTTTTCTAGAGCCCACAGTAGTTAAGATATCAGTAAGTTTCACATACGTATCTAATTGAGCATTTCTTGATAATACCTGAAAGACAATTCTCTTCATGTTAGAGGTGCAAATACCTGCAGTCTGTAGCAGATTGTGTGTGCTTATTGCATTTTACCTTGGAAAATACATGGGAAAATTGTAGGATGTCTTTGAGTTTGACGGAGTCTTTCTTGGCTCTTGGGAAGCTTGGATTGGAAGCTATGATATCAGAAAATTTGACAGCCTGAGCCAATAGCTTTGGGTTCTTGCCTTGTAAAGTCATAGACCACAGCAGGTGAGTTTTAGAGGAGATTTTAGTGTTTTAGTGTAGAATAATAACTGAGAGCTTGAGAAACAGAGAGACAGAGACAGAGAGAGAGAGAGAGACAGAGAGAGAGAAGAACTTCTGTAGTATAGGAGGGTTTCTAGGAAATAGAAATATCAAGCTTCTAGTCTAGAAGCTTTTTTATAAATTTTAAAGTATTTCACATAAAACATCTTAACCATCTTTATACCTCCTTCCGCACTGGCTCCCTCCATAGCCCCCCTGCTGGAATTAATGCATTCCATCATTTGCATTAGTCCTACTGAGTTGAGTTAGTGTGCCCAGATGCCCCTCAGTGCAAATTCATCCACTGAGGTCTAGTCAACCCACCTAGAGTTCCTCCCTTTAAGAAGATCAAAGAAGATCAACTCTTCCTCATTTAGCAGTAATCAGCTGCTAATAGTTCTCTGGATAAGATTAGGGACTGCTCTCCATTTCTCCTGTCCTATGCTGGGTTTTTAGCCTCTTGGGCTTGTATGAGTCTTGCGCATGCTGACACCATTGCTGTAGGTTCATATGAGCAAGGTCTCAGGAGCTTGTAGATTCTGTTTCCATATGGTCATGACCTCCTCCCGAGCTCTTACAATCTTTCCAGTCCCATTTTATACAATGGTCCCAGAGCTCTGGTTGGGTCAAGTTTAATATAGGAGTCCTATCTAAGGACCCATCCTCTGTAGACTCTTATTCTCTATGCTTTGTCCATTTGTATCCTTTTGTGTTCATGGCCCTATGTTGCATGAAGGAGCTTCATAAATTAGAGATGAGAGATTCATTAATGTTCTCTCTATCCCTTGCTCCACTATGCTCCGTGAGCCTTAAGTATAGAGGTTGCATTGTAGATGTGTCACTTAGGCTTGGGAAATTCACAGACAATCTATGTATGGCCAGTTGTGGAAGTCTAATAATCTCTGTCTGTTGCAGAAGAAACTTCTTTGATAGGTGGTGGCTAACATACTTATCTCTAAATATAAGGATCCAAAATGTGGATTTTGCACATAGTAAGAAACATTTGTCTAGGGATGTAACAGCCTTGGGGGGTTTCTCTAAGATCTATGGTCTCTTCAGCCATGTATATTTGGCTATGTTTACAGTAACACACACCAGACATCAGTTTTTTCTCCCATTGAATGGGCTTTAAGTTCAATTAGGTAGTTGTTGATTACCCCCAAGATAAAAGTGTCCCTATTGTCTCAGTATAGTTTGCTGTGCCAGTCATTGTTTTGGCTATTAGTCTTTAATGCTGGGGTTGGATGATTGATTAATATCCTCCCTTATCAGCTTGCACAGTGCTCTCCAAATCTATGAGAGTTAGCCTTCAGGGGAGCTTACCTCCAGGTCAGTTCCAGTTCCATTGCTCCAAATCCTGTGTCTAAAGCATGCACTGTCTTTAGCAACAAGGTCTTACCTTCAAGTTCTGGGAGGCGATGAAGGGCTGTGGCAAAAGCCTGTGTAATGTTGGGAGTCTCTTGGACTATCCAGGCCAACAACTCAAAGAGAAGTTTCTCCTGTCTGGCTCTGTTTCTTGTTATATGGCCTTCAGCTACACACATAAATGCATGTACAGACATTGTATGTCTAATTTGCCATTAGGTTGTTACACTAACAGGATTGCCTCTGGTGTTTTACACTAGCTAGGCATCATTTATCTCTCCTCTCTCCCTGTCTAACCCTCCCCATCCCTCCCGGTTAAAGGATCTCCTTTTTCCCCCGTTTCTCCCTTGATACTATCTGTCTCCTGTGGTGCCCCTCTCTCAAGTTCCTTCTTTTCCTTTACCCTCATGGATCCTCGTATAACCCTCCCTCTCCCCCTCCCATTTAAATAATCCCATTTCACCCATTTACCCCTTAATAACACCTGTCTCCTACTGTTCTTCTCTCTCAGATTCCTTCTTTCCCTTTATTTCCCTGATTCATTTCCATTTTCCTGGTTCCTGCAGTTACATCAGGATATGAGGATTTGGTGTTAGGATCCACAAATGAGGGAAAACTTATGTCATTTGTTTTGCTGAGGCTGTGTTACTTCATTTAGTATAACAGTTTCTAGCTTTATCTGTTTAACTGAAAATTTCATGATTTTGTCTTTCTTTACCATTGAGTAGAACTGCATTCTGTAAATGTACCAAATTTTCATTATTCACTTGTCAGTTGAAAGACATTTAGATTGTTTTCATTCCCTAGCAACAACAAATATGGATGTACAAGTAACTCTGCAGTAGGATGAGTTCTATGGGTATATGCCAAAGAGTGGTGTAACCAGGTCATATAATACATTCATTCAGTTTTCTGAAACTCTGAACCTGTTAAAAGAAAACATTAGCAGTAACCTATAAGATATAGGTGTAGGAAAAGACTTTCTAAATCATGAATCATTTGCTCAGGAGTTAAGGTCAACAATTAATGAGTGAGATCTCATTAAACTAAAAAGCTTCTGTACAGCAAAAGAAGCAATCAAGGAAGTGAAGAGGAAGCCCACAGATTGGGAGAAAATCTTTACTAGCTATATATATGACAGAGGATTAATATCCAGAATATACAATGAACTAAAAGAACAAAGAATCAAGAAAACAAAGAATCAAGAAAACAAATGACTAGATTTTTAAAAAGGGGCTAAGAATCTGAACAGAGCTCTCTCAAAAGAAAAAAATGAAACACCTTAAAACATGTTCAACATCCTTAGTAATCAGGGAAATGTAAATCGAGACCACTTTAATATTTCATCTCACCCAGCCAGACTGGCTAAGATCAAGAGAACAAATGCTGGAAAGTATGTAGGGAAATAGTAATGCCCGTTCACTTCTGCTGGGATTGAAAACTGGTGCAACTCCCACGGAAAACAGTATGGAGAACTCTTAGTCTGGGAACTTTTTAGAGGATTTATGGCAGAAACTGGAGTAAGGCATGGGGAGCAGGGAGCTGGGCAATCCTGTTGGCCAAACACAAGGTGTCAAAAGGAAAGAAACCAAAAAGACCCAGTATCTGAAAACATACACACATATACACATGCACACATCCTTCCCTCAATTAATTGCATATGACCTCTCTGTCTCAGAACATGGAACTGCACATCTTTGTTATGGACAAAACACCTTGAAGCAGCCTCAGTGTCCTAACTGGATTTCTGTTCTCTTTGCCATCATGTGAGGAATGCTATGGAACAATCATGATAATTAATATTTATTCTGTACTTACTATATTTCAGGCTTTTTATTGAACACTATAAGTGTATTAAATCATTTACAGAGAATTAAATGTTTATGAACTGATCTCAGTCATGGATTTCTAGTTGGTTCAGATCAGGTGCTTTAGAATGTATTGTGACATTTGGTTGGAATTATGGTTATAAGGCAGAAGACAAGAGACATTATAGAGAGTAAAGTATATGCCAAAGTCTGAGTGTCTGTGTCTTCTAAGAAAATAATATATTGAAAATCTAATCATAAATGTAATATATTAGATGTAGCCTAGAAAGTGATTAGATTGTGTGAATGGAGCCATCATGAAAGATATGAGGCCCCTGTTAAATGGATTGCAAACAACTTCTTTGTCAATTAAAAAAATTCTTGAGCTTTTATACATTTCATATAACAGTTATTAATCAACTTTAGACCTCCTTCTCCATCTATGCCCATCCATCCCCTCACTGGATCTCATGTATTCTGTCATACATGTTCAGTTGATCCAGTCAAGTCCTATCCTTTGTACTCCAATGACCTTTTGTGCAAATTCATCCACTGGAATCTGGTCAATCTATCTAGAGATCATAAGGACTGTGATCTCCCTCTTCCTCTCCCAGGAATCACCAGCCTCCAGTAGTTCTCAGTCTAGGCCTATCTGCCACCAATTTCTATCACTCAGTTCTGGGCCCTTGTCTAATTGAGTTGGTGTGGTTCCTGCGCTTGATGTTACCATTGCCGCAAGTTCACATGTATAAGGTTCCAGCGGCCTGAAAGCCTCTGCTTCCTTGAGTTCATGAACCAGCCCTGGTTCTTACAAACTTTTCGCCTGTTCCACAATGATCCCTGAGCTATGGGAGGGTGAGGTTCGGTACAGGAGTCCTCACCAGGGCTATGCACTCTGCAGTCTCTTGGCCAGTTGTGGCCTTCTATGTGCATAGCATTATATTGATAAGGATGCTTCAGTGCTGACAGTTGAGGGATGCATTAGTTTTTGCCAGTTTTCTACCACTAGGTTATAGTGAGAAGGCAGCATCTATAAAAGAGGCACCATTCCCATGCATCAAATCTGCCACACCTTCATTTGAGCTTTGAGGGCCTAGGACTGTGAGAAATTTCTGTTGTTTCTAAGTTATTCAGCCTATGGATTTTGTTAGAGTAGCTCAGACAATGATAGCATATTAAGAATTTGAATTCTTAAAGTATAGCTTCTTCTCTGAGTCTACCAAGGCAAAATCTAATAAAAAGCAACAAAGGGAATTTAAAAATAGCTCTCTCTCTGGTTTGCTGTGAGATAAAACACATCTGTATAAATAATGTTTAAGAGTCAAGATGAAACTTCAAAGGTAGAACATTAGATAGGAAAAGGGTATCAGATCTGAGTTCAAATCAAGCTCCATCACTGACAATCTGTGGGGTGATTCTGCCTCAGTTTCTTCATTTATTACATACAACGTTCATCCATTGTATCATTGTACTAAGACAATGCAAGAACGTAATAAATGTAACTTGTTATACAAAATATTGTTATTGGGGAAAAGTATGCAATGTAAAAGATACGCTAAATTTCTGTTTGAATTTTAATTCTTGGGGTAGATGTAAGTCCCAGCACTACCACTTACTTTGTGAAAAAGTTACTCATCCCCCTTCGACTTTAACTTTCCCATCCTTAAATGTGGTAATAATGACAGTACCTATTCCCTAAGTGACATGGGCAATGTGAGGTGTCTTGAGTTCAGTGGAGGCTGTTCCTCTCACCTCAGATGGACTTTAATGCAGGAGTCAGGGTCACAATTACTCATGCTCACTCAAAATTTCTACTGAGTTAATGACTCCAGGTTCTTGTCTTATGAATTTAAAGAATAAAATTCTCAAATCACACAGGGTGAGTTTTAGAGAGGAATTTGTTATAGATTCATAAGTGGGAGATGGAGAGAGAGAGAGATAGACAGAGAAAGAGGACAGATAGTGAATGTGAGAGAGAGAAATGATAGAACAGAGCTCTTGTGTAGTAAGAACAGGTTCTCAGAAATGATACACCATCAAGTTGCTAGTCTGCTGTCATTTTAAAGGACTTATGAGAGAAACTGGGGTGAGACTTGGGGAAGAGGATGATATAGTCAGTGGCCAACCACAGGTCCTCTCAGTTTTAGAAACATCTTCACATAAAGTTTTCAGCTAAGGATGAGAAATAACAAGGAACCAGGAATCAGAACTGTCTTCTGGGACTCCCGTCCTCCAGCAAGAACATTCTCAGAACTGCTGCTTTGCATTCTCTGCCCTACCTGGCCGGTTACTATCTCCAGTTCTCATCATAAAGTTGCTGTGAGACTACAATGAGGGAACATATATAAATTACTGTGAACACAGGGAGCATTTAGACATTAGAAAAGAATAAAGCCTGCAATCAAAGTAATGTGCTTCATGTGTCAGCTCCAGATACTCAGCTAATTAGATAAGACACTTATCAAGATAATTGAATAAATTTTATTTTTGGACCTCATTAAACTAAAAGTTCCTTTTTATTTGAAAAATTGAACTTGCAGAGGTTCAGCCACTTGAATTGCAATTAAATAGCAGTCGTCTAAATAATTAAACAATAGGGTATCTATGTATAGCAACTCTTAGACAGTTTTTCTCTTTCTATTTTAGAGACTCCTGGGTACATGCTATGCAAATGGATTTTCAGGGATTTTTATTAGCATAAGTAGACTGAAACTTAAATAACTTAAGCAGTCAGACAATATGAGTCACGGTATTTTCATTTTCCTCCTTATCCCTTGAGTTCTATGACAGCTCCTTTTCAAGAACCCAGAAATAACAGGGCCTTTGAAAAACCCAAGAGATTTGAAAGGCTCATGCACAGAGCCTTCACTGCTGCCTCAGATGCACAGACCTTTGTGAGTTATATCCTCTCCACCCATAGAACAAACTCTCTCTACTCATGGTGTCTAATGGAGCTGAAGACATCATTCCCTATTTTGAATCACACACAAAACAGCTTTGTGCGATTGGGTGGTGACTGCTCTTTCCATCATCCTAGACCAGAAAATTTTCCACTTAACTGATTCATAGTTCACAATCAGTATTCCTCAGTTTTGAGTCACAGTGGGGACCATAGGTATGACCAAAAGTCATAATCCAAAGCCTCTTCTAGAAACTCAGAACAGGCAGACCGGGAAGCACACCTTTTGAAGAGTCTTCCTCTTCTTATTGTTAGCACTAATGTGACCTGTATCAGAAAAACCATACACCAAATATTACTTCTCCACAGCCTGTCCTGTCCTTTCTTCCCCTCCCTTGTGCTCTCCACGAAAATTCTAATTCCCTAGCACTCCCCACTTGACTTTTACTCTTGTCTAACTCAGTCACCATCTAAATCTGTCATGGTCTGTGTGGTTCACATTTCAAGCCTGCATGCACAGAGATTCTGTTCCTGTGCTCTCTGACATACTAAATACGATAGTCCATGAACCCGGGATAATCTGACGTCACTTTGTTCTGGGTTACTGGATGTTAGTTAAATTCCTCACAATGATTTTCAGTGGTGTTCCAGAGAGTGTTCTGTCATGACAGCAATTTTTTTATTACAGATGAGTCCTGATGTACTTTTGGTGACATAAATTAAAATTCCTTCCAGAGATTCATTTAATAAGTTGAAACAGTTGGCATCACCTGGACTACAGAAAAGGAAGTAGGAAACACAGGAAAGTGAGTTTTATACATTTCATAGGAGCACTTTAACAAATACATTGAATATGTGATCACCCCCCAATTATTTACTAATCTCAATGGAGCCTTAGACGTTGCTGAATGACCCTTGTTCTCCTTTGCTAGCTAAATTCTTATTTTATTCTTCTGCCTGGCATCTCTTCCAGTCTCTCTCTCCCTTCAAACCTCATGCCTTGTTTGCTTGTTCTCATATTTGTTCAGTGATACCTGTGTTAGTTTGTTGGATTTGTTTTGGGTTTTGTTTGTTTCTCACTTATAATCCTTTATTTCACTCAAGAGAATAGTAAGTCATCCATATTCATCTACCTTGCCCTGTAATTCAAAGGAAAAAACCCAAAGGGATTAGTAAAGGAAAATGTAGGAATTAACAACAGCCTTTAAATTTGTTTTTAAGGTTGAAAAAGTGTTCAAAGTTTTCATTTTCTGAATGATTACTCTAACGGCAAACCATTATAAAATGCTTCAGCTGCATTTGATACAGACGGGTAGAGGTTATCTTCCAAGAGCCCCAGCTCTCTTGATGAGACGGTCAGACGTTCACGGGCTTGAATTATTGCAATATCCATTAAGTGATCTAGGCTGCTTTTCCTTCAGCAAGGGCTTTGTCATATGAGCGTTACGTTTGACCTCCAAATGTGGCTGACAATTTACTGATAAGATTCATTGTCTTCGGGGTTGTCCTCTAGATATTCTGACATATTTGAAGAGTTCTGGGTCACATCCTAGAAGGCCACCGTAACTTCTGAATCCTGCATGGCTGCCAGAACCTCTGGAATTTCACTGACTCCAGGCATTCCTGCAGTTTCAAGCATGCTGCCTCCCATTCCGACGTTCTTCCAGGAAAATTGCCACCTGGGAAAGAGCCAAACCGAGCCGGGTTCTGAGGCATCAGGAGGTTTCTCTGGCTTCTTCTCCCATTGACCTCCGTCATGCTGCTCTTGAGCCTTCTTGCCCCTGTCTATGCTTTCTATTCTCTCTCTCCTCGCGTTTCTCTCACACTTTTTCTGATGTTCAGCACTTTCCTGAGCCCTCGGTTGCAGCAGCAGCCTCATCCTCATCATCCAGCTCACCGGCAATGGCAAGATCATGGGCTACTTTTTCCCAAAGCCCAGAAATCTGTGCGCTTCCTCTCACCACCCGAAAGGCTGAGCTGAATCAGGATTTATTTTAATGATTCTGCCACAGCATCTGACTTCCGTAATTTGACAAGAACACTGGTTCTCTTGGCGTACAGAATGGTCAAACAAGGGTTTAGCGTGATGGCCTCTGTGGACAATTAGGGGCTTTCTGCAGCTCGCCATCATTTAGGACTTCAGTGGCTGCCCCTTTCTTTTCATTTGCTGCATCCATCATCTTCTTAGGTAGCTCTACGTTTTCATCTCCATTTCTCCAGGGGCTTCGGTGTCTGGTTTCACTTTCATTGTCAATTTCTAGATCACTTTCCTCACTTGAGGGTTCATCTGCCTTTATGATCTCCTCTGTCTTGTCTGTTTTTTTCTCCCTTAACATTTCCTTTTGATTTCTTTATGAGTACCACGTGGTACATTACCTCCCCTGCTCTCGACCCATTCCCTCAGAAAGCGTATTTCCTTGATGTGCCGGACACTCGGATCCTGCTGACATATCTCCACCAAGGCGGGAAGCTCGCTCACTTTACTAAGTCCATGGTTGCAGCGGAGGGAGGCTGAGGGGGTGGTTGCCACCAGATGCCAGGCCCAGGCTCTGGCTCAATGTGATGGAGTAGAAGAAGGTCGCTCCCAAATTAGTTTGTTAAAGATGCTACAACAAATACCAATGAAGAGGCCTAAACAACAGAAAGTGAATTTTCACAGCTGTAGCCCTCAGCATTGGAGATCTAGTTCCAGGCGTGTTTGGTCTCTTGAGGCCAGTTGGTTGAGGATAGTTGCCTTGGTAAGGTATCCTCACATGGTCATTATCTGCATACTCTGAAAGTCCCACCCTGAGAGAGAGGCCTCACCACTGAAGAAAATGCCACCCCTGCCTCCAGAAACCATTGACTGCCTCAAGAGGCAGCCTCAAGAGCCCTTTCTCACCCATCCATGATGAAATGTTGACAGACTCAGTCTGCAGATCTTGTACAGGTAACCGCAGCTGCTGGGAGTTCATGAGTGCAAAGACCACGCCATGTTCATTTTTGTGGTATACTTTCCCAGCGTCTTGCTTTTCTGTTCTTTCCATCTCCTCTTCTACAATGTTCCCAAGCTTTGGTCAGGGTAATGTAGAAGTTCCATTTGGGACTGAGCGGTCCACTGTCACTTATTCTTGGCATTTTGACCAATTAAGTCTCTGCTTTAATAACTGCTCAGCACAGTAAGAAGCCTCTCTGATGAAGGCTGAGAGCAGCACTGAACTCAGTTTAAACATAAGTATTAATAAAACACTTTGACATCACATCTGTTTAGTAAAGCAGTATCAGAACCTCTCCGCCCCAGGGCCTTTGACTTTCTTAGTAAGGTCTCCTGAGCAGGTTTACAGCATGCCTGCTGTTACATGGGTTCTGAGAATCAAACTCTAGTCCTCATGCCTGCAGAAAAAGCACTTTACCAACTGTGCTATCTCCCCAGCACCCCATCCTTCCTGTGTCTTATTATAGGGTACCTATAGATTTGATACACCCAGCACAATAGCCTCGTTTAAACTTCAGTATCTCTTTAAATGTCTTCTTAATGAAAATAATCACATTCTAAGGTCTGTGAGGATATGGCTTGGGTGTGTGTTGCTAACTCCAGCACATGAATTTGGGGTGTAATCCATCTCATAGGCAGTACCTGGTTGCTTTGTTTTGTTCTCTACAGAGCTCACCCTTGCACTCCAGTCTTCCCCCTAGTTTGCATTTTTACCTCTCACTTTCTATTATGTCAAGTTAGTGTCCCCCAATGACCTCAGTGCAGCTTCATACACTGAGTTCTGGTCAACCCACCCAGAGTCCATTGCTAATGGACTGAACTCCCCAGTCAAAAGTCACAGGCTAATTGAATGGATTTCAAATACTTTTTGAACCTCCTTATATCAGATGTTTGCTATTTTATGCACATGAATGCTTTGCCTGTGTCCATGTATGTACACCACATGCATGCAATGCCCACAGAGGCCTAGAATAAGGCATCAGATTCCCTGAAACTGGAGTTAAGAATGGTTGTGAGCCAGAATATGGGTTCTGGGAATGGACCCTGGGTCCTCTGCAAGATCAGCCAGTTCTATTAACTGATGAGCCTTCTTTCCCCGCCCTTTCAGAAACTATGTTAATTCTTTATAGTCTTTTCCTCTTATTGTGTATTTTCAATGTGTCTGTCTTTTAACTCATTGATTCTTTCTTCTATTTGATCCATTCTGAAATGTGCTCCTTCAATCATATTTTTCATCCTGGTTAGTGCATTTTTTTACTTGTCTGAACTTTTAAAAGTTCAATTTCCATTAAGGTTTTCTGAAAAGTTTATGAATTGTTTTTCTGTGTTTGTTTCTTGAGTTTCCTTAAAGAAGTTCATTCCATCCTTGCTCCAAGAACTCACATATATTGGTTGCCATATGGTTGGCTCCCTGCACCTTATTTTACCAGTTGGGTAAAGTCCAGTTTCCCTGGAAGTTATTGAGGTTTGTCACCTTGTGATGACATGTCCACAGAAGTATTAGCTTTTCATTCCATTTTTGACAATCTTTCTTTTGCCTGTCCCTCCAGAAATTCTAAGCATGCTTATTTTCTTGGAGCCTGTGGCCATTACTTTTATTTCAGCACTAGACGGGTCTCAAGTCCAGGTTGGCCACCTTCTGTAGTTGGTATGCTGTCACTGCTTCAGCACTAGAGGGCTCCCAAGTCCATGTTTCTTCCATACCTGCCAATTGATTTATTGTCCCTGATGAACTAGAGGAGTGCATAAAAACCATGGTCTGTGCTCGGGATTCTGTCTTGAGTGAGGTCAGTTACCACTTTATTGCCAAGTGCCACTGGATTCTGATAGGTGCTGGACCTCACCATAGGGTCTGGCCCAGGTACAGTTCTTCTCCCACATGGATGGTGACTCTGCCAATGGTTTGTGCTGTTTAATTTTCAGGAGGAAGTGAGATGAGAAGCCCTGTGACTACCAATGCTGGTTTTTACCTGAAATCGACAGCACTGTGAGACTAACACAGTATGGGAACACAACCAAATCCTGCACTATTATGGCCTATCTGTTGCTGTGGTATGGACTTACTGTTCAAGACTACCATAGCCAGCTGCAGGTGATGCTAGATAGAACACAACTCTGTTGGGAGCCTTGGACCTCTGCCCGGCACTGGAAAGATCCAAAGGCTTCATCTGTAGTTGCTGGCCTTGAACAAGGATCTGGGAGTTTTTCCTAGTCCTGGAGTTTTACCTTGGCAGGCCTGATACTAGGTTCAGCACTAGGGCCTCAGCTTATTTCCCTCTCTAGAAGTGGGGTCCATCCTTCTCTAAGATGTACTGCTTGAAGTTGCTGATGTGGTGACATAGGTCACTTATTTCTTCTTGTGCTCAATAAGTCTTTTCTTATTATTAGACTCAAACTAGTATTGTGACCTCTCACCTTGCTTCAGTAGCTCTTGTGAAAGAAGTTTTATGTATAAACAACTATTCAATTTGATGTTTTTTATGGGAAGATGATTACTGGAGGATTCTTAATGGCCATTATTTTGCTACACCTGCCTCATCTTTATGAACATCTTGGAAGCAGAGACTGCTTATTCATTTTGAATGATCTATTTGAGGGTGCTGTTCCAGTCAACAGTCGTAGACTGTTATACTTACTGTCCACTATAAGACACCTTTTCCCTAAGCCCAGAGTTTCTCAGTTACGATTCAAACCAACTGCATGTGAAGATTTTTGTCTTCATGTGAAACTTGTGGAGCAAAAGAAACTGAGCAAACGTGATATCTTGCCACTTCCTGTGGTGATAACAGACTTGGTGGCTAGCATACCAGCTGAGTAACATCTCAGCTTCATCACAGACCTTGGTCACTTCAGCTTTCACATCTGTGAAGAGTAAGAATGTTCATGTGCTTACTAGGTATGCACCATCTGTTGAATAACTGTTCTACTTTAGTGTTTTCTTATTACTGAAATTCAAATCTTTCATCAACTGTGTGATCTGTAACCATTTTCTCCAGTCTGTAGGCTTCCTATTTGATGGAACTTTTGGAGAACAAAAGTTTTGAATTTGGTTGAGCCTGTTTCATCAATCCTTTCTTTCATGGCTTGGGCTTTTGTTGTCACATCTAAGAAATGTTTGCTTAACTTAAGATCACAAAACTTTTCTCCCCCTGCCACCTCCTGCCCCGCCCAAATGACAGTTTTGAACTTTACATTCAAGTTTGTGATCCATTTTGCATTATTCATTGCACTTGGTATAAGGGGAAAATTGTGTCCAGATGTAGACATGGTGATGCCTGCCTGTAATCCCAGCATTTACAAGTCTGAGGCAGGAGGAGCACAAATTCAAGGCCGGCTTGAGCCATATAGTGAGATTTTATCAAAGAGGAGGAGGAGGAGGAGGAGGAGGAGGAGGAGGAGGAGGAGGAGGAGAGGAGGAGGAGGAGGAGGAGGAAGAGGAGGAGGAGGAGGAGGAGAAGGAGGGTAGCAAGAATGTAAAGACAGAAGATAAAAGGATAGATTGAAGTTCTCTTGTTTCTCTAACATATGGCGACCCAATTGTTCCAAAACCATTTGTTGAAAATACTATTTGTTTTCCATGGAATGGCCATTGAAACTTGCTTTAAAGACAGTTAGAAATATATGTGTGGGTAGAACATGAAAGTAGGAAGGGGATCATGAAAGGCGCGGAAAGAGATGTTAAGGTTAAGGGGTTGGAAGGGAGAGAAGATAACAAAATACATATGCCATAAAAGCATAGTGGGGATATCTTAACGGGGAGGCAGAACCAAGCAACGGGGAGGCACGGAGGATGGCGAGGCCAGCCAGGAAGGAGAGCAATGAGAACAGTGTATAATGACATGCATGTGTGGAGACGTCACGGCGCCTTTATTATGTCGTGCGTGGGGCGCGCCTTTGGTGCTGTTTCCTAACGTCATGCTCCACACAAGGTCATCTAGGCTTTTCTCTGTTATTTTGAGGACTTTTATAGCTTTGCGGTTTATATGAGTCTATGACACATTTTTATTTTAGTTTTTGAGACTTGTAAAGTTTGTGATTAGGTCCTTTTTATTTATTTGTTATTATTTCCTTAAGAGTAGTCAGTTGTTTTACTGTCATGTGTTAAAAAAATATATCTTCCTCTTAGTATGTGACCTTTGTTTCTTTGTCAAAACATCGACTGACTCTATGTGAAACTATCTCTCTAGTCTTTATTTTATTCCATTAATATATTCTCTCACAAATACCACATTGTCTTTTATTGGAGCTTAATGATAATTCATTTTTTAGATATTTTTCTTTTTCCTAATTTTTATTCAATTTCTGAAAATTTCATACAATATGTTTTGATCATATTTAGATCCTCTCCCTTATCTGCACCCCTTACTAATCTCCCACTGAATTTCCTTTACTTTAGTATGGATGATATATGATATACAGTAAGGACTATAGAGTCAGGATTGTGTCTCTAAACGCCCTTCTGTGTGAATTCATCCATTGGAACCTGATCAACCTACCAAGAATCTCAACCTTAAATGAGACTAAATCTCCCTCTCCCAGCAACCATCAGTTAGTAATAGTTCCTCAGGTAGGACTGAGGCTTCTTATCTACCTCCCCATGTCTATGCTGGGATTTTATTTGGCTTGAACTCATGCGGGACTACTGGTCTATGCTGCCAGCATTACTGTGAGTTCATATATGTAACTGATCAGCAATCTGGAAAATTCCATTTCCTTGTGGTCATCTACTTCCTCCAGCTCTTACAATATTTCTGCCCCTTCTTCCAGAATGATCCCTGAGCCTCAGGAGGCAGAGGTTTGATGTAGGTGTCCTATTCATGGAGAACTAGTCTGCAGCCTCTTACTCTCTGAATTTGGCCAGTTGTGGTTCTCTGTATTAATCACCATCTGCTGTATAAAGATGCTTCTCTACTGAGAGTTGAGAGATGTATTAATCAAGGCAGGTCTGGGAAAGCTCCCAAAATTCTATGATAATTCTTGAAGCCAGGTAGTAGTCAGTTCTCCAAATTTATTCCTGTCTCTCAATATTGTGTTAGCGATTCATTTTGCCCATCCATTTAAACTTTAGAATCAATTTGCCAATATCCACAAAATTACTTACTGTGATTTTGATAGGATTGTATTGAATTTGTAGTAAAAATAATAGCTGTAAATTTAAATATCTGAAGAGATCAAAAGCTCTTTAAGTTAAATATGGCATTTCATATATTTCTAGATAGTTATCCATTTCATCTACTTGCAATTTTATTTTTGAATTTTTATTACATTTATTTGTGTGTGTGTGTGTGTGTGTGTGTGTGTGTGTGTGTAGGTCAGAGGACAAGTAGCAGGAGTCTGCTCACTCCTTTCAACATGTAGGTTCTGAGAATTGAACCTGGGCTGTCTGTCAGGCTTGGCAAGGGTGTTTATCCACTGAACCACCTCACTGGCCCTAAGTGGCAATTTTTTTTGCACAAAATTGCTCTTCATAGTCCTTCACTATATTTAGCAACTATATTCCCTATATTTAGCTGTCCCTGAAACGATGCCATCATTCTGGTTCTTGATATTTATTAGGGTTTTTTTGGGGGGGTCTTTATTCTGACTAATGGTTTTTGTAGTGTTTCCTCTTTTTATATTATGTATAATTTGGTTTTTTAAAATTCTGATTAATAAATTCTCCTAAATTGGAAGCTGAGGCCATTGATTTGAAACTGTTCTCTTTTCAAAAAAATATACACAGTACTGTAAGTTCATCGATATTTATTTAATTGCAACCCACAAATTTCTGTTGTTTTGGGATAATTATAGAACATTAAAGAAATGACTATATTATGAAATAGCAGTTATCCTATTAGTGTTCTTCAATGTACCACATGTTGATATATTTATAGTCATTCCATTTAAACTTTCTTCTGATTGTTTTAGCTTGATATCATTTGTACCTTTCCATTTTTATTGTATTTATTATCTTATAAATATTTTTATTTTCTTTGAGACTTTCATACAAGGTCCTAGTCACCCCCAACTCCTCTCCTTAACTCCTCTCAGCTCCCCCCTCATTTTCTTGGCCCCCAAACATCATGTCTACCTATCATCTTCTCCAATTTACGTTGTTACTATAGTTCTAGGTTGTGGGACCATCTAACAGAGCGTGGTCAACCTACCAGAAGCAACACTCTTAAAACAAAAAATACAAATTCTTCTTCTGCCCAAAGCCATCAACTGTCCGTAGCTCATCAATTAAGGGAGGGATTCATGAATCACTTCTTGCTCCATGCTGGATGTTGACCAGCTTGATCTGCAGGCATTGCAAAGACAACCCCAGGTTCTGTGAGTTCATGAATGTAGTGGTCCTGTCTGTTGTGTCGTGTCCAGAAGACAAACATTTGTTCCAGTCCTCCGTAACCTCTGGCTCTTAGGCTCCTTCTGCTCCCTCTTCTGTGATGGTCCCTGAGCCTTAGGGAGGGATTTGGTATAGATGTCCCATTTGTGGCTGAGCACTCCACAGTCTCTTAATCTGTGTACTTAATCAACTGTGAGTTTGTGTGTAAACCATCTTCCTCTTCACAAAGAAACTTCTCTGATGATGTCTGAGGACTGCACTGATCTAAAGGTGGAGAAATACAAATTTAGAAATCAGTTTGACACTGTGTTCATTTAACAAAATAGTAGTAGGTGCAGTCCTGGCCCCTGTAAGCTCCTCAACCATAGGTTCTTGGACAGATTTTCAATACTGGATTGTGTGTTTCCTCTTGTGGAGTGGGCTTAAATCCAGTCAGAAGGTGGTTGGTTAGCTGCATAGCACATGTGCCACTATTGGACCTATGAGCATATGCTGCTACATGGTCATTATCATCTGAAACTGCCAAAGGAAAAAGAAATCAATAGTCCTACCCAGATGTTAAGTCTGCAAGCCACAGTGATGACCAGCCCACCAAGATATTCCCATTGACATAATAGTATCACTTTATCTTTGATTTATTTTATGTGTATGAGTGTTATGCCTGCATGTATGTTAGTGCCTCCATGTTACGCAGTGCTGAAGGAGGACAGAAGAGGGTGTCAGATCCCCTGGAACTGGAGTTAGAGATGGTTGTTAGCTGCTGTATGGGAACTGGGATTTGAACCTGGGTTTTCTGCAGGAATAACCATGAGCCATGGTTGAGTCATCTCACCAATCCCATCGCACTTTTATTTTTGTGATCACCAACAGCTGTCTAATTAGACTTGTATCTTGTTCAATAGGAAGGAATTCATTCCTGGTACTGTAAACCTATCAAATACTTGTGACTGAGAGGTCACAGACCCTAGAGGAGAACCTACTACTGCCACTTTCTTCAAGCAATACAATTTCTCACTGTGCTCTAAATACTTACCGTTATACTCACAGATAAATTCAGCCCTCACTCCTCATCAAAGAAGCTTCTTTCTGCAGCAGATGGAGACTAGCAGAGTGATCCACAACTGTTGAATGTTTCTTTTTATGTTCTATGTTTTGCTTGTTGTGTCTGTGAGTTTCCCTAGACTCCAGAGCATTAGAGTAATGTCATAGAAATTTTGTTTTTATCCCTGTGTACTAATTTTATCATTTCTTTGTCAGTTTTGATTGATTTGAGTGCAGAGTCATTTTCTTAAGTGCACACACTGATTGGAAAATGAGGACATGTCACACACCTCTCTGAAGTTGTTTCCCTGAGCATCTCTCCTCTGTGGCACTCTGCTTTAGTACCACTTGGTCCCCGGCCATCCTAGACTCTCAGCTCTATCATGTCAACCGTTGGGAAGTGATAGAATCCACTGGGGTTCCCCTTCACACTGCAGCCTGAACGCTTTCTCCAGGCACCACGGAGGTCATCATAGGTTCAGTCCATTCATTTTGTGTCTCTTAGTGAACACTCTTCTTCATAGGCTGATGTCCAATTTCTAGAAGACAATTCCATATTTTTTGCTCAGCTTGTTAGTTTTTTTGTGCCAAGGACCAAGTTTTATCTCTGTTTTCTTTATTTCAGCAATTAACAGCAGTTAATCCTAATTACACTACACATTTTCCAATTTAGTTTATTATGGTGGCAACAATGTATAGAAACATTGCGTTATACCATAAAAGGTGAAAGGTACTGATAACAGGGAGATGAAGATCTCATGAATTCATTTCTCAAAATGCTCAAAAATTATCCTCCAGTCTATTTTTTAGTTGATAATGATCCAAAAAATAGCCTAAGGGAAACTTATCTTCCTAACACAGAGAAACATATCTTACATAAAATTCAGCATTATGTTTTCTTCTACAAACCCATAATGCTCCCGCAAAACATCAAGTTGAGTGTTCTATTTATGACTTATAATAACTTCTATGAGCAATGTATAGTGAATGTTTATAATTTTAGGTAGGTTTTGTATCCAATTTGACCACAAGTTTCTCTTACCCAAATTGGGACTCAGTTGCACTTAACACAGTTTCCACTTCTGTGAACACCTAATACCTAAAGATAGTGGCCAATAGTGAACCGGTAGAAGCATTTCTCCTGCCCAGTACATTGGACTTGACTACCCAGCTGCTTCCTTCAAGCAGATCACCCAGACATTTGCCCATGAACTTAAAGTGGCCCATATGCTACTAGTTACACACTGGCTTCTTGTTCCCTGCCTGTAGTTCCTGACGTCAGCCTGTATGACCTTCAGACATGTGGATACCTCCATGGTCTTTATCTCCAAATAACTATTCTAACTTGTTCTTCTCCAATGGACTTTAGCATCTGTAGCTCATTTGTTGCTATAGTTATGTAATGTCTAGCAGAGAGCTACCCAGAATATGTATTTAATACATATTTGAGTAAATGTAACCCCTGTAGGAATGAGGAAATGATCACTGTACCCAAAATAAATAGATTACTTGAAATAAGAGAAAATCTAGCATGAATTAGAAAATAAAGTATCAATGGATCAAAGGAAAAAGCAATAGAGAAAAGAGAGACCATAGCTAAATGATGTTTAACTGCCCAAGAAGGAACAAGGACATAAAGCAGAGAAAACAGACCAAATGAGGAGCAGTAGTGAGCACAGCGCTTGCCTGGGGGCTTAACAAATATAAAGCAAACAAAAGCAACAAACACACACAGGAGGGCAAAAGGAAAGAAAGACATTCAAGTAGATGAAGGCAGAGCAACGAAAAAGCAGCATGACATGAACAATAGTGTGGGGAGAACAAAGAAGCAAATCTGCATTTGTAACCAACCCTGATGCTGGCATTGACAGTGCTGTGACTAAATAGGCTTCCTGAAAGTGATGGCCCTTTCTGCTTTAATGTTTCAGCCATAAAACAAGGAGAAGAAGCATGTCCTTATCCTTCCTGATTCCATTAGCTTTTCCTATAGCCATTGGCACTGTATTAGTTACTTTTCTGTTAATGTGTTAGAGCACCATGACCAAGGCAACTTATACAAGGAAGAGTCCATTTCGGCTTGAGGTTCCAAAGGGAAAAGAGTGCCATGGTGAGGCAGCCAGAGCAGAAATCTTGGAGCCCACATCTTCAAGCACCTGCAGGAAACAGAAACAGAAACTGGGAGTGGGATGGCTTTGAACAGTCAGAGCCAATTAGGTTGTGCAACCCCCCAACCCCAACTCTCCCTGGAGATATACTTCCTTCAGCAAGGCCACTCCTCCTAAAGTTTCTATGACCATCCCAAAACAACACCACCAACTGGAAACCATATACTAAGTGTTCACATACTTAAATCTATGGGGGACGTTTCTCATTCAAACCAGCACAGGCACAAAGGCCAAGAAGTGGTTTCCATTACACAACTCAATTTCTGGTTGATTCTCTAAACTTCAAGTGTATTTTTTGTTTATTATTTTTATTGAAAAAATGTCATAGTTTAGTTGAAGAAGGCTTAGCCTTGGCCTTTCATTCAGACACTTTCAAATAAGAACTGTGTTAAAATTCGTGATGTGATTACCTACAGCAGGGCCAGAACTCAGCCAGCGACAGAGCTTCCAGAATAAGAAGATCTGGAACAATCAGAGGAATCATTATTAACACCCTAGTGAGGAGCAAATTAGCCATTGCTGGAAGAACAAACAGTGTGTGGTTCTGAGAATGAAATGCCTCAAGAAATGTTCAAATTATTATTAATTTTAAACTTGGATAAGGATGAGCACTCCAGACAGACAAAGGCACTTTGATAGAGAAAAAGAAAAGGCATCTGAATCAGATAGGAATGTTTTGGGAATTGCCCTCTAGCAGAAAGTCTGACTTTCAATTTCATTCTGAACAAAGATGGTTTGCTCTGTGTGGGAAGATAAGTTCACAGCAATGGAAAAATAATGTTCTCTGTGAGTCACCTTGGTCCGTTGTGAACTCAGCCACGGAGACTTCTACACTTTCCTGCAAATGGCACGCGCAATTCCCGGAAATGTGCAGTAACACAGGCAAGCCTGGGTGCCTGGGTCCTGAGCCTGAGAGCCACAGTATCCAGTTCTCCCTTGGGAGCTGGTGGTATTGTCCACTCAAACACAGACTTAGCTTTCCCTTTGAAGATCCAAGAAATTTAGATCTTAACAGGGCTGAAGAGGCCCGTGGAGGCCCAGCTGAAGCCAACCCAGCCTCCTCTCTTCCCCTATCCGCAGTGTGTCACTTGCTCCAGCCATGCTGAGCTAACCATTGCAACTCCTGAGCAGAATACACACACGCTTCTAGATTCCAAAACTGCTTCCTCTGCTCTCTGCCTAGATTTCCATTCTCCTGCCCAGCCCCTCACTTACAGGTCAATTTAACTGATCTTTTAAGACATCTAAAATACCGCTTCTTTGAGGACTTTCCTCATTGGTTCTCCTCTGCACTGGACTCCCCGGCCCCGCCACCCTCCCCCCCCAAACTACACCATTCGGTCATGCAGGATTTAAATAAGTACTAATCACAATAGCCCATCAATAGATAAATATATAGAGCAAACACACATACACACACACACACACACACACAGACATAGTCACGTAGACACACGATGGAGTTTGTTTTTCAAAGTAGCAAAGAATTTTATTTAGATGCAAAGGAAAAGGACAAGCTAGATACAGTGGAAGAGAGCAGCAGGCTGCCTGAGCTACAGCCCCCAGTTACCGTTTGGAGCGTCCTTTTCAAATACAATTTATTATTTGCACAATGGAGTTTTATTTGGCTATTAAAGAAGCCTGAAATTATTTTCCAGAAAATAAATAGAACTGGAGATCATTATGTTACGTTAAGCAAAATAGGCCAGAATCAGAAAAATACAGCATGTTTTCTATCTTCTGAAGGGTTTAGATTTTGAAAGTAGAAGGGGGCTTCTGTTGCAGGATGGGATGAGAAGAAGCAGTGAACAAGAAAGGGGAATGGAGACAGACAAAGAACATATGTTTCTTCTCATGTGAGGAACCTAGATCTAAATATGTATTCACATGTAACTGGGTATGCTTACATTTACATATATACTCACATATATGTACTACTTCCCCCCACAAGTGTGTGTGTGTGTGTGTGTGTGTGCGTGTGTGACATGAAAGCAGAGGAGAGGCTATTTTGAGGGAGGAAGAGATTTGTGGGAGGAGGCATGGGACATGGAAGGATGATGATGGGGGAATGAATCTTATCATAGTACAATTATATATATATACATATATATATATATATACACATGTATGAAAATGTCATGATGAAACTCATTCTTTTGTATACTAAAAAAAACAGTCACTTGTTGCCAAGGCTGGTGACCTGAGTTTTTTTTTTTTTTTTTTTTTGAGCCATAAAACCTACATATGGAAGGAGAGAACTGACTTCTTCAAGTTTTCCTTTGACTTACACACACACACACATGTGAGTGCACAAGTACACACACCCTAAATAATAAACAAATAAATAAAATGTAAAAAAATTAAATACCTGAAAGTCTGAGACACTGACCAATAAAACAATGATGCTGCTTCCTCCACCTGTAATGCAAATGAAAATGCTACTAAATTCCAAAATCCAAAGAAGGAAATTCTAAACACGAGCTGTATTTTCCTAGTTAACCTCCATTCTTTCTAAAATTACATCACTATCCTCTGTCCAGACAAGATGATGCCTGTCCTGTCCTCGAGAGCTGTTTATCTATGTAACTACTACACAGTTGGTGCTCAAAAGGCCTCCCGAGTGCAATAAATGACTCATTAACCTTATGCTTCGATTTTAACAGGCTTTCGTTTTCTTCTGGAATAAAAAAGTCTGTTTTCCAGCCTTTTCGTTTTTCCTTTTATTAAATAGCATTCTATTTAATAAAAACAAAGAGTTTGGGAGAAGTGTAGCTTTAATTCTTGATATTCAAAATTTATATTTTACAGCCTTGAAAGTCATTCCTGAATGAAATTCCTGGGAGGGGACTTCTGATATCAGAATTTTCTAATCAGCAGCTTGCCATGCCTGAATGCCGCCATCATCATGATCAGTATTACAGCACAGTTAAGGGGAGCCTTCCTGTACTGGATAGTCTTAATTGGCAACTTGACATGACCTAAAGGCATCTGGGAAAAAGGAATCTCAATTGAGAAAACGCCCAGTTCAGAGCGCCCTCTAGTCATGCTTGTGAGGATTGTCTTGACTGTTGATTGATGTGGGAGGGTCCAGCCCACTGTGCGAGCACCATCCCCGGGCAGGTAGGTTTGGGCTATATAGGAAAGCTAGAGCTAACCAATGATCAGCATTCCCCACTGTTCGGTTTCAGTTCCTGCCTGACTTCCCTCAACAATGGGCTGTGGTCTGGAAGTGTAAATGAAATTAACCCTTTCCTCTCCTAAGTTGCTTTTGGTCAGAATATGTTATCACAGCAGAAGAAAACAAATTAGAATACTCTCAGAATGTGACAGTTTTGCTTTAAAGGGAACTGAGGATCTATGGAGGTCGCTGGGGACAGTAAAAAAGAAAGGAAGGCTAAAGCAGGGGGTATTAAACACAGATTTTCTTTCAGTTACATGGAATCTGACATCATGATTTTTAAAAGGGGTCTATCCATGCTCACAGTCTTACTGCTTCTCTGTACATGAGGGACTTTGTAGTAATGAAGGCTGAGAGTTGTTGGGCCGTACTATGGTATCAGACACTGTTCTAGGCATTTCAAAAGTAGGCTAATTTTTATTTAAAATATCTGTGAAAAGGGCACTTTACCATACCTATTATATAGATGGGAAAGTAGGCAGGTGGGCTCTAGAGCTTTCACTTATTTAACTCCACATTATTTTCCTCTGTGTCTTAAACTGAATTTACTCTAGATATTCTCTCTCTTTTTCTCTCTCTCTCTTTCTCTCCTCCCTCCTCCACTCCAGAGGCATGTCTCCTACATAATTCTAAATCTTCTAAATCTCAACAAGTTAACAACTGAGATTAACCATGACAACCTGCCCATAAAGAGGTTCTTCTAGCATATAGTCTGAAGCAAGTATCGGTCAATAAAATCACTGCAGGCACCTATGCATCACACCATTTGATAAACATTACATGAATCAAGACAATTGCCTGCAGTTGTTTCATGATTTAAGTTCAAGGTAGAACTTGGTTCTCTAATGTCCACAAGCAGAATATTTTAGCAGAGTTCCATATTCAGAAAAGGAATTTTTACAGTTACAGCCGTTCTACCAGAAGGGGAGAGCATTGTATCACTCAGACTCAGAAACTGTATGTAGAGTACTTGAGCAAGAGCTGTGCAAGAGGATGGGTTTTGCTTGAGGAAGGATGCTCAGAAATACCACAGACCACAACAGCCCAGCGCATGAGAACTTAAGTAGAGCAAAGCTAAGCCTAAGCCACAAATTGTGTTTATTAATTTTGAACAGGAAATAAACAGCCAGTGCTGCTCCTGGATGGCATGCTGCTCTGAAGTCTCCTAAGTGGCTCCTAGCATCTACTTCTTACAGTCAAAATAGCCAGAAGTTTTAGGTCTATTATTTAAATCCTGTCTTTTCTGTCATGACTGTAAGATATATATGAAAATGTAAAACTCTCTCACTGTATGACTTCTCCTGGAGAGACACGAACAAACATCTGTTCATCAAGATAGGGCACAGACTTTGGGTCCAACAAGTGATTCTACCCAAGTCTGGCTTAGTGAATTGGTAAGTTTATTGACTTCTGTGACAGGATGAGCCAAATGCTCATCCCTGGTTTAAGGATTTAACCACCTAACAGTTTAGATGATACAAAAGAGCTAATATAGATATGATTCTATCTCCACAGATTTAATGAAGTATTTTAATATTAATATATCTGAAAAGATGTTTACTTTTCCCAAGGCTGTTTTCACTGGCCGTAGTTTCCTAGTTTGGTGGGTTTTTGTTTTCTCTATACTTTATATTTCTGGCTTTCAGAATCTTGGGTAAGAGTCCACTGGTCTTCTCCTCCATTTCTACGTAGTCTATCTTCAAGGTCACTGCCTTTTGAAAAGAGATTGTCAATGCCTTATTTACCCTTAATCACATTGAGTGTCTCTTAATCTCCTAGAGTTCCAATTTAAATCCCTTTTGTACCATTTCTTAGTGTGTTCGGTCTTTTCCTTCTAAAACATCAGGAATTCAATGTTAATAACTATTCTAGAATTTTTGTTTTCTAATTCTGCAATCGGCATCCTTCCTTGCTCTATTTATTGACTTGTCTCTTCGATATGAGCTGTATTTTTCCTGATTCTTCACAAACCTGGTAAATGTTTTTGTGTAATTTTTATTTAATTTTTGTATATTTCACCAGAACATCCCAGTTATCTCTGTGCTCCCTTCCTCCATTGGCACCCTCACAGTCCTCTCCCCTCCCCACTGCCTCTGGAATATCATGCATTCTATCATCTGTGTTAAGGCTCATCATGTCAAGCTAGTGTGTCCAGGCATCCTTCAGTGCAAATTCATCCAGACATCCCTCAGTGCAAGTTCATCCGCTGGGTTCTGGTCAGCACATACAGAGTCCCTTTCCTTAAGAAGATCAGCTCTTCCTCACCCAGCAGTAATCAACCAGTAATTCTTTGACTAAGATAGAGGCCTGTTGCCCATTTCCACAGTTCTGTGCTGAGATTTTTGTCTTCTTGAGTTTTCGTGAGTCTTGTGCATACTGACATCATTGCTGTAGGTTCATATGAGCAAGGCCCCAGGACTCTGTAGGGCTCTGTTTTCATATGGTCATGCACTTCCTCCCTGGCTCTTACATTCTTTCCAGCCCCTTTTCCACAATGGTCCCTGAGCCCTGGGTGGGTGGAGTTTAATATAGGAGTCCTGTCCAGGGACCCACACTCTGCAGACTCTTAGTCTCTATACTTTGGTGGCCATTTACAAACTGTGTTTCTCAAGCCTGGTAAGTTTTTAAAAATTATTTGTTATTTTTATTTTATGTGTATGAGTGTATTGTCTACATGTATGTAAGTGCACCCATGTCATGCAATGCCCACAGAGACCAGAAGAGGGTGCCATATCACCTGGAACTGGAGTTATAGATGGTTGTTAGCTGCCATGTGGGTGATGGCAACTAAACCCAGGTCCTCTGCAAGAGCAGACAGTACTCTTAACCACTGACCCACTGAACCATCTCTCCCGCCCCAAGCCTGGTAATTTTCTATGACATACCAGTTATTGCGAATTTATGGTGCTAGACATTTGCGTGTTTCTGAAACCTTCGAATTTCTTCTTGCAATGGAGATAGGTTGAATTTTAAAATGTTCTTCATAACCTTACAAGTTGACTAACTTTTTCCTTCTTTTTTGAGGCTTTCTTTTTGGTTTTTGTTAAGTAGAACTTGGGCAACTTTTAATCTAGGATAATTTTGTCCCACCACCAAGGCATGCCCTCTGAGGAGCTCCCCAGTGCCCTATGAATTGTGGACTTTTCTATGCAGGCTGTTGAAAATATGACTCATTTCTTTCCCATAGTATGTGAGTTCCATACATCATTTATACTCCTCCTTCTAGGTACTTCTTCCCATCGTTGAATAGTCTCCTTACACATAGGTGCTGTTCAGCACTATGACTCACTAAATCTTCAGAGCTCTTTCTCCACGTGGATTTCCTTTCTGTTGGTTCCAGCCATCTTGCTTCTCCAAAGCTCTCCCCTCCATCTTCTCCTCTAAATGAGCTGGCTGAGATTTACCTGGCTTCCCACTCCCTGAGCTGCAGTGAAGACATTCTCTCCAAGAAGGGAGCTTGGGATACTGAATGGTCACCTGATTTCCCTCCCTCTCCTTGGGGTCATTGTTCTAGGCCACATGATGTCTAATATCTGACAATTGGTGTGACTTGTATTTTGTCTGGATTTTTAGTTGTTTTGAATGAAAGAATAAACTCAGCTACCATTACTTCATTTTGTTTAGAAGTGAAAGTGCCAGGGTTCTTTCTCCTCCCAGACATAGCGTCACAGATAGTTTTAATCAGATCTTAATGTGCATATGACTGTAACATGATTTTGAAACTAATGTGAAGTCTACAACTTAACCTGTCATTTAATATCTCTAACCTGAAAGTTTTGTCTCCTTATATTTGATGAAGATGGAACAGGTCATTATACTCAAATTTGTATCATCTCCAGCATATCTGAGTATAACAACAGAGATGCTCTGTGGTGCTGATTACAGGAGGTGTGGAAAAGGCACACTGGTGCTCATTGCCCTTAGAAAATGGAATAAAGGAGGTGATGTGGAAAATAGGTATTTATTGGGATATACTCCTTTGATATACCTACATGGTATAGAGTATTTAGTATCTAAGATTCTGATGCTAAAAACTGCCTGAAAAGTATTTGAATACTTGGGATAATGTAGAATTGGTGTCAGAATGCTAGAGCACATTGTATTCATATATTTCTTTCTAAGATTCCAGATTTTTTTAAGCATAGAAATGCACAGGACACTTTGCACTGCCAGCTAAATTTTGGAAGCATCTTTAGATCTCTAGAAACTGGCAGAAAATTCAATCCAAAGAAAATAATTATAGTTTTTGTGTGTTCTACAAATTTATTTTCAAGATAGTTCTAAATTATGCAAACTGTTCTAAATATATTAAAAGATCAATATACCTGCTTTGTAAAAACTCATAGTCAATGATATTTATCCATAATTCATTGACTCTAAATAGGACCTAATTTGTCTGTGTTATGTTGTAGAGACAGTGAAACCGTGACACCAGAATTTGCAGTGAGCTAAAATAGCTCAGTAATTTTCCCACTTAGTAGACCTTTAATTTCTTACCTACTCAGTCTAATATAATTAATGCAGTTATAGATTAACTGCTGCAGACTGTGAAACAGTGGGTCTAGAAATCCCACTAATCACTAATTACCATAGATTCTTTTTGGAAAATCATGTTCACTGTGCAGACCCAGGGGTTTCTAATCCAGTTAAAGGCTTTCTGAGTCGGATGTGAGGAATGTGAGCCAATCTATACAAGCTGATGACTGTGCAGCTAAATGGCACTGAAATTTAATCAAAATGTGCATAACCAGGGCGCCATGAATCTATACACATGTTCTGGATGTGAATGAAAAGAACTATTCAAGTGTGAGCTGGCAGCAGAACCAGCTTTGCTGTCTAACCCAAGCTCACATTGCCTTCTCTCTGCTTGCTCGTGCCTTACTAGGCAAGTTCATGGTTCACCCTGTGTCCTGATTCGTGTCTTGTATTTCCCAATTGTTCTATAGAATAAGATGATTACCTGATGTAAGAGAAACAAAACTCAGCTCCTCAGGAGAATAAAGGTCATTTTTACACTGTGGCTATATGTCAAATAAAGCTGGGTCCCTGCTATATCCTGTCCTGTGGCCAGAAGATGATGCTCTGTGTTCTGTGTGGTCCTGAATGGCTCAAAGAAGTCGTTCAGTGTAGGATCTCCACCTCTGTCCCTAAATATTCTGATTTAGTAGTTCAAGGGTAAGTCCAAAAGCTTGAATTTTAAATCATATTTTATTTAGTTTTTTATGTGCACAACTGTTTTGCCTGTATATAAGTGAACCCCTTGTATGTAGTGCCCATGGAGATCAGAGAGAGCATCCACTGGAACTGGAGTTATGGACATGCTATAGTTGCCATATAGGGGTTGGGAACCGAACCTGGGTCCTTTGCAAAGGTAGTCAGGGCTCTTAACTACTGAGCCATCTCTCCAGCCCCACAAAAGCTTGAACTTTTAACAAAAATTGTCTTTTTCTGTTCCTGTTTTAATGATTGTTGAGTTCTGATTGAAGTGAACTATAGACTCCCTTTTAAGAACAAATGGAATAGACCTTGGTTTCCCAAATTCTTCTCACTGCTTTATATAAGCCTATTTAAAATTTGAGTGCTTTCTTTTATTTTAAAAGGTGCCCTACACAAATGTAATTATAATAAATTATAAAAAGTAAAAAAAAATTTCTCCTGTCCCTTATATTGCATAGTCCCTCATTCAGTGTCATTTGAATCTAAACTTTTTAACCCTGTGGCGCCCTGAAGAACGGAGGGATATGCCAGTAAATGCTCTGGGACAAAACAAGAGAGTTTAAAATTTCTTTTTAATTCTTATCATCATGACAAAATGATGATAACACGCCCTACCCCCCATTACACACACACTCTCTGGATTCTACCTGGTGAGAACCCCATCTTGAGAAAAGCTTCTAGGCTCTTCCCATGCTACCTGTCCTTTCTCCAGCACATGCCACAGGGACCCGGTGGGGAAGACGGTACAGTCAGATCCATGTATTCTTGAACAATCTTTATTCATACCACATGAAAGCATTTAAATAGTTTCATGTATGTGGCTTATGGCCAGTCTTATCCTTTTATCAGCGTTCCTCCAGCATTCCCACCTTCCCCACTCCCAGTGCCAAGGATGAGTTTGGGATATGACTAATCTCTATAGTCACATTCCCTCCGGTCCCAGGATTAAAACAGGAACAGAAAAAGACAATGTATTTGCATTTGAACACAGAAAGACTCTAAATTATTGAGAAAATGTGCCTGACTCATTTCACTCCTTTGTAACAATTTAAACCAAAGCACCAAACCCACTTTGATGAATTTCTGGCAACCTAAGAGAAACTATACAGCCTGCTCTTCCTTTATTTTTGGGCTATTCTTATAAAGCCAATTCCAGTAAGACCACACCAGAGCAGTTTAAAGAAGACAAACAGTTCCCAAAGAAATCCGTCTGTATTCGTGTCACTTGAAAACAGTTAAAGAGATTTCATAAATGTCATCTCTGAGAACGCTTAACCTCTCATCCTCTTTACTCCAGCCTTCTCTCCTCACAAAAGCCTTCCCCTCCCACAACCTAGAACTTTCTCTTCAGCAGGATTCTGGAAGAATCCCCCATAAACCCTCTCTTCTCACAGTATCCTTTCAGAAAATGCCGCTGGCAGTTATTCATTCCCTGCCAAGCGACCTTGGAATCTGGTTCGTTTTCCTCCCGGAATGCTGTGGAGTTTGTTCCTCTCCGCCTGCCTGTGGGTCGGGGAGATAGACGCTGAGCAGACAGCATCACGGGATTTTCCTCCGGGCATGCACACAGCGGAGTGGTAGGACTGTTGTAAGGCTGGACAGGGGAGCAAGAGAAAATGGTAGGCTTCTCACTTCAGTCATTTGCTGGCTTGTTGTATCGCCTTTGTATCATAGAAAATCACCATACAATTGACTCTGTGTAGCATATTAGCGTCATGCTCCATCCTCACTGCAAAGCTTTTGTGAGTTGGCATTTTTATGTTTTGTGTTCAATTTGATGAAGTACACAGTATTTCACCAGGCTTTCAAATTATTCCTGGGGCCTGGGTCATTGTGGGAGGAGTGTCAGGGAGAGAATCTGTGTCTGGGCTCTGGTGGATGCAGATCTCATGCTGCAGGGACCTGGGACACAGAGGACGTAGGTCGTTTTTCAGATAATCTGCAGATTGCTTTGAGGAATGGACACCTCATCGCGCACACAGGCTCCGTAAGCTCAGTGCGAAGCGCTCTTCCCTTCTGAGGTTTTCCTTCTTACATGATCTGACCCGCACGAATTTTGAAGAAAAAAGAATCAAGAAAAAAATGTTTGCGTTCCCTTTGCCCAACACCTCCTCCCCAGTCCCCAAAACAGCTAGCATGCCAGAAAGATTCTTCATGATTTTGAGAACATCAATCAGTTTCACGGTTGGAGGCAAAACAGTTCCCCCGAGGAATATTTCCTAGCATACAACAGAATGCGTGGCTAGCCTGTAGCTGCGTTAAAAGGGGACAATGTCTGCATTCCTCTTATTTTAGTAGCCGTTTCCCGTCTCCTCTGTGACTGCCGTTAAGGTAAGGAACAAAGAACACTTTGGGGCTTGCCCAAAGATTCTGGGGCCCTTATTAGGACCTAAATACTGGCTTGTCCTTCTCAGCTTAGGCTCAAAAGTGTGGACTCCCTCCGGAGTCTGAAAGTGGGAATAATGCTAAAATAAAGACTGCCTTTTAATTTCCAGGAAATCTATGTGTACCTACCCACCTGATTATTTACCTGGATGGCAAACCTATCCATGCATTTACCTACTTCATTGGCAAAGCTCCCTTCTGGGAAGATGAAATCCATGGTAAAATTGGGTCTGGTAGTCAGATAAATTCTATTTTCCTAATTTTAAGGTGAAAATATGGGAAAGAAGAATAGACATGAGTGGAATTTCAATTGCAGAGCAGCTGGAACAGGAGGATGATTTATCTTCACTTAGACAAGAGTTGTGATAGTTATCTTTGGGCCTGTGGTATCTCTGCACACTCTTGCTTTGAAGCAGGTTATCAGTGATAGAATTATACATACTTATGAAACCAAGCTGAAATAGAAAGTCATCATCTTATCGAGGTCATTTGGTTTTAGTAAGTCAAAATAAGACTTTGTATCCAACATAAGGCTTTGTTTCCCGTGTCTGTATGTGTTTTATAATATTAATATTTGACTTAGAATTCTGGGCACAAAGCTCCTTACCCTTTCTAAGACTCTAAAAAAGTTCTAATGATTTTCTGTCCCTGGATGTGGAGGGTGGCATCCTGAAGGAACTTTCTGGAAGCTATGTTGCAGCAGCAGTAGGAGCCCGCCACCTTAAGATGAGTCTGGGTCCTCACAGGACCCACCAGACCTGAAAAATTGGCCATCTTATATCCAAATTCTTCCATACGAGTTCAACAGGAACTTTTGGCAGGAACTGGCATTTCCAGCATTCCTTTCCTTCTTTGGCAGATAGGTTTGACTCAGGATGTTCTTTTATTTATTTATTTTTTTCTAAGCAAAGTCCTACAGCAGAGTTCACTTTGAAGAAGCTCACTTGGATGAAAAAGCAGTGGTCGTCATGGTGCTGTGAAGAGGTTTTGAAGTAAAGAGGATCCGTGTAGGCTTGGCAGCGGGCGTGTACAGAGGTGGAGAACAGAGTGTAAAGGGAGACAATGTCATTGCGGACAGTGGTCACACCCTGTGTATTCTAAAACTCAGGGAAAAAGTAGTCATCCAAGAGTACTGTAACATCGTATAGCAAAAATACATACAATTTAATGTTTTCCTGTATGAAAGAGTAAATTTAATTTAAAAAATGACAGAAAAGAGCATTTATAGTGGAGGAAAAGAAGAAAAGAAATCCACATGGATAAAGGGAGCTCCTAATATCACGCTGTGGTGTGTGCGGGACATTCTCCTCTACTTCCCACAAAGGTTCTGCTAAAATCTGCCTGTGGTTTTGGGTTCTCAGAATTGGTTTCTGTAGGAGAGATGTGAGATTATGGTTGTTCCAAGTGCTGAGAGCAGTGTCTGGACATGGGAAGCCCATGCTGTCTGAAGGAATTCAGTCATGACCCAGACATATTTATGTATCTATGTATGTATGTATCTATCTTCTATCTATCTATCTATCTATCTATCTATCTATCAGCTATCTATCAATCTATCATCTACCTATCATCTATCTTCTGTCTATGGGCAAGAATAAATAAAAGTATGCAAACTAAGCTAAAATAAAATATTTTTCTACCATTTACTTAGCCTTTCCAAATATCAGGCTCTTACAACAGTGACTATTAAGCTGTCAACCCAGGACTTATTTATATGGAAGCAACAACTGGAATTTTTCACTTGATTTACTGACTGGGTCTCTGGAACCATGAGATCTGTATCACTCATCCGGACACATTTGCTGCATTTGTGAGGTTTTGTTTCTTACTTACCGAATCCCTCCCTTCATTCACAGAGAGGGCTTTGCAGCTTCCCCTGACTAAATGTTCCACCACTTTCATCAACACAATATAGTCAAGGGTGCAGTTTCCCAGAGCAATGATAAAGATTCAGTTAGAGATACAGGCAAGTCACAGGCTTAAATTTCAAATGATTGTGTGTAAATCAATTATTTTGAACTGTGGTTGCATTTTTCCCATTGAAGTTATGTTATAAATTGTGTAGGAGACTTCATAAAGCTTTGACCCAAAGACTCTTTAAAATATATTCTCTTTATATATTAGGATGAATATTTTTTTCTTCTTCTTCTGAGTCTGGCATATATTTAGCTAGGTCCACAGAACTGGACCTTTGGTAATATGACTCAAGCCAGAGAAGGAGATCTTACTTAATAAATGAGCTCAGATTCATACAAACAAAAGGTACATACTAGAAGTGTTACAGGTCCTATCCTAGGTAATCCACCCTGGAAGGTGGATTAGACCATAATGAAGCCTTTATCACGCTCCACTGTGCTCCACTTAGGACCTTGTGTGTGCTAAACACCAGGCCACGATATTGAAGGAGAACAGAGGAGCAGCAGTACAAAGCAGGGTGGAGAAGAGAAGCTTAAGAAGGAAGAGGCTTGGTAGTATTTTCCAATGACTTTAGGATACCTGTTAGTGAATAACGAGCCATTCGCTAACTTTGAGGTAGAACAATTTAAAACTTTTGCCAACATAGTAAGCGGCTACTGAGAAGACAAATTTAGTACGGGGGCTTCTCTAGAGCTAAGACATCTGGATAAGGGAGGTCACATGGAACCACCGCAGCTGGAGGAGTGGCACCCTGAGCCCATCAGTTCAGACACAAACACAGTAGGATCAACAGCAAAAGAAAACCAAGAATGATAGAGACTGGGAGAAATATCCAGCTGTAACTAGAACCATGCAAGTTACATAAAAGTGAACTCCAAAGAACATGTTTGTGTGTTACTCAGGGTAAACCCCTTACCCTAGCCTTAACATGAATATTTACAGAAAACACTCAGGTTATAGTTCATCTGAAGTCATCTTTGAGTGTGGTTGCATACAGATGTTTTCCTTTTGCCTGTAACTGTCATAATTTTTATTTAGCACCTCTAGAGAAGAAATTTGGTTATAAAGTTAACTTTATAAATACTTTTGACAAAAAGAGAGGGTGCTCTGGAGGGTTTTAGCGCACTAAATCTGAATATGTAGTCCTTACTTTCTCAGTAGTTTGTAAATAAGAAAAATGGTATTTCTCAGCTGGGTTAGTGGTTTGTGTTAAAAGCCGTCACTGCCTCCCCACTTTGGGTGTTGGCATTATGGATAGCTCTCGTACAATGCCCCTAAGGCTGTGTTTCTGAGAAAGGTGGAAATGAAATACAAACTTGTGAGAATGTCTGGAAGTCAACTTGATATGAGCTTTCCTGTAAGAATCAACACACCAGTACTGCTTTCACCTATAAAGGATCCTGTCTCCCATGAACCCCAAAGCCAGCAGCTTCCTCAGTATCTATACTTAACCCTTCATCCCACCTAATCTTGGGAAATGTGATTTCCCAGGAGGACAACACAGGATGGTGCTTAAGTCTTCCAGTGTTATCTATCAGTCTGTCATCTTAATTCTCTTCGGTCTTCTCCCAGGCCATCTCAGATCACCAGTGGGACATAAAGGTTAAAGGCTACATCTCTTAGGCCTGAATTATGTAGGTCTTTGGGCTTCTTATTCTGCAAGGCGTGGGATAGGCGTGGGATTATCACAAAGCTACTGTGTATGCATCTACTAAAGTTTTAGGAATAATGAGTTGAAATTACAGCACAGAGAAAGCATTTAAAATCAAATATCACTATTGGTTTCCTTTAAGTCATTCAGCCCCATCATAGGTGTTATAGACAGAGTCCCTGAGAAGCAAGATCAAAGACAAATTAGTTTATAGAACCAGAGTGTCCTTGTGATCAGATCTATAGAAGGGAAGATAACAAAGCAGAAATAAACATTCTGCAATGTAATTGTCCTTGAAAAAGAACAAAGACCTGCCATTTATAACTATACAGATGAACCTAGAGGATATCATTATGTTCGCTGAAATAAGCCAGACACAAAAAAAACAAATACTGCATGATCTCATTTATATCTGGGATATCAAAAGGCTAAATTCAGCAACAGTGAGTAGAAGAGAGGGTTCCAGAGACTGAAAGTCCAAGGGGAAAAAATGAGAACATTTGCATGAGGACAAATTTTTAACAAGTTATAACTTGAGTAAGTTCTGGAGACAAAATGTACAGCATGGTGACTACAGTAAATACTAATATATTGCATACTCAAATGTGGTAAAGAGGGCTGGCTGTCCCTACACAATCTCTCTATTGCACACAGAGATGAGCATGTGCTGTGGTGGTAGATTAATTAGTTTCACTGGAAATCATTTCAGAAAGTGTGCTCATAGATCAACATCATGTCGTATAGTTCAAACTGGCACAGTATCTGTCAATAATACCTAAATCAAAACATAATTCTTTTCATTGTGTGGCGGGGAGGGATTAAGGAATGGAAAGAATGAGAACAAAGCATAATGACATATATGTATGAAAACGCCATAAGGTGTTTGGATGCCAACATTAAAAAATAATTTAAAAATAAATTTGTATTAAAAAACTGAAGAGAGAAATTTAAAAAGACACCAGAAGATGGAGAGACCTCCCGTGCATATGGATTGGTAAGATTAATATTGTGAAAATGACCATCCTACCAAAAATAATCTAAAAATTCAATGCAATCTCCATCAGAATTTCAATGCAATCCTTCACCGAAATTAAAGAAATTCTCTTAACATTAACATACAAACACAAAAGACCCTGGAGATCCAAAATAATCCCAAACAAGAAAAATATTGTTGAAAGTATCATCATTCCTGATTTCAAGTTAAACTACAGAGATATAATATTAAAAACAGGATGGTGCTGGCGCAAAAGCAGGCACATTGATCAAAGGGTTAGAATCAAAGACTCAGATAGAAGTCCACCAATTACAGCTGCTTGACCTTTCTTTCTAATACTATTCACAGATCAGTTCCAAATAGATAAAAGTTATCAATGTTAGAATTGAAACTTCTAGAAGAGTATGGAGCACACTTCAGGATAGGCTCAGTAAGGACTTTCTGAATAAGATACCAGTCACTTAGGAAATAAGACCAACAATCAACAAGATACGCACTCATGAACTAACATCAGCTGAGGCTGCCTCCACAAAAGCTGCACAGGATCAATCCAGTCAACCATTTAGTAGGGAATGGGAAGGGATTCATGAGTCTCCAACCCTGACTGAGAACCTATAGACAACTGATGGCTTATAGTAGAGGGTGAGTCCATTTTCTTTAAGAGTGTGGCTCCTAGTGGTCTGTCCTGCTCCAATGGATGGTCCTCCCACCAGCGGTATATGGTCAGCACAGATTGGACTGTATGAGCTATTTTGAGAAGGACTTGAAGTTAGAAGGTTAGGCAAGTGGAGTAGTTATGGGAAGAAGTGGGGCGTGAATATGATCATAATACATTGAATAGAATTCTCAAAGAATTGATACAAATGTATTTCAAAACAATTTCAAAAAGATAAAATTATTTAACTATTGCTTATTCATATTTTCTTACAGAGTCTTTGCTTACATTGAAAATTTGTGCTTTCTTTCCCTACATTGAATTTCAAAGGAAATGATGGGTCTTGGGGAATCAGGAGTCCAATCTTCCCTTTCCAGAGAAACATGTATGTGCATGTTTAAATTTATTTGTTTTCCCTTCTTATTATCAATAAATAAGAGTAAGTGAAATAGTTTTCATATCATTCTAATGACAGGTAGGGCTTTATAAATATGTGTACATGTGTTTGTATAACATGCAGTCTCTAAAGAAATAGACATTTTCAATATCTAATTCTGTTTGATGAGGAAGACTTTCATGTAATCATCCTTTTTTTTGTCTGTACAGAGACTTACTCAAAGCATTTCTGAACTATTGGATCGTAGGTATACTATCCATATTGTGGAGGTGTTGGAAATGTTTATCAATACTAAATTTTATGTAGAGATTAAAACATGTGGCATTTACTAGGCAATTCCACATTATAATTATGTCTGAATCAAGGCAGCCTGATGCCTGGCATCCATTTTTAAGGCCAAGAACAGACTCAAACTGTTGAGAACCTGTTCCTTCAAAACTCTTTAGGAACTGTGTTCTCGAACAAAGGCTTGCTCTTCCTTCCTTCCTTCCTTCCTTCCTTTCTTTCTTCCTTTCTTTCTTTCTTTCTTTCTTTCTTTCTTTCTTTCTTTCTTTTCTTTCTTTCTTTCTTAATTGAAAAAGTGTATCCAGCTTGAAATGGGGAAGTAAAAGCTGAACCCTTATCAGAGAATTTTGACCTTTTGATACTTATATTTAGACCAACATAAACAGATGTTATCAATTTCTCTAATTGTTTACAGTAAGACAGACTCTGTTTTCAGCACTTGATATCTTAAACACACATTCATTTATTATTTTAAGGGGAGGACAAAGAACGGTCATAAGGGATTAAGGCTGTGTGACCAGGTCACAAGCAGAGAACGTGGCTCAGTGAGTTTGCCTGTATTATAAATAAACTAAGGAGATTAAACTTTTGGTTGAAAAGTTAAGTAAAAGTCATCTGTTCAAAGCATGTCCGTATTATGAATGTACACGTCATTACTACAGAAGGATAGAAATAGAAATTATGTCAACCTTTTTTGAAGCTCTACTCAGTACCAGTCACTGTGTGTGTAATATGCCATGCCATTAATTCTTCATAAATCTTCAGTATGATTTCCATATTTACTGATAAAGGTTCTGGAGCTCAGAAGCCTTAATCAATTTCTTCAAAACAATAGAAATATTTAATCCAAAATGGACTACTCCTCAATAACTTTGATTTTTTTCCTTTTCCAATAAAATGTACCACAGCAAATGCCCTTAACTGCAGAATGTTCTGAGTGTCGGAGTAGTCTCTGTGACCTTTTCAGCCTTTACTATTTAATCTCTTAATTCAACGCACATTTATTTATACCTACAGATGGCAGAAAATGTAAGATCCAGTGTTGCTGGACTGACTGACTTTGCGTGTATAATCAAGTAGTTTATTTTGAGGAATGAGAAAACTTGACTGCGTAAATTTTCATGTTGTCTAGTTCTAGATTTAGATACAAACCTACTTAGACATATGGAACAAAAGTTCTGGTAACATCCTAAAATGTCTGTGTTCTTTTTATATAAGAAAGCAAAATGAAATTATTCAAAGTCTGGAAGGAATTTTATGTTGGTGCAATAAATTGAGGGAAAATGTGAATCCATTTATTTCCTACTCTAATTGAAAGGACACCTGCAGGTTTTATTGATTAGGCATCTTAGCAATAATTCTGCTTCCTTAATTAGTTCTCTTGCAATTACATGGAGATTAATTTTCACTCTGAGTATCAAATCATAGGAATCAAATAAAAATATTTATTGAGTGTCTACTGAGTCTGACTCACTGTGAAATGAAAATTAGAAAAAGCTAATGAGGTTACCATAATCTCTTCCTCTTAAGAATGTTGTTTGTCTTTTCTAATATTTTTTCTAGGCCCTTGTGTGATGTAATTGTGACTTTCCTATCCTAAGTAACAAATTTGCAAGAGAACATTGCTCGCCTAGTTGATCACTGATCCTCTTCCCTCCTATATGAAACCCTCAAATCACCCATTGTTTAGAAGCCCTTGAGATGAGCACAGATAAAGGAACATGCTGTTTTTCTTTATCCAGTTCTATGAACTATTCTGGTCATAGTTCTCTGATTTTCCCTTGTTGCCCAGGCCGTGACTTTGTAATTTGTGTCATTTTCCTCTGACAAGTTCCTTGCCAGTCTCTTGACTAAGGGACTAAAGGAGAACTGAGTTTGGAGAAGCTTATTTTTGCCATCTATGTTAAACCTTGGCTGCAGTTGATTATGAGTTTGAGATCTGCCCAGGCCACCTGAAATGAGAAGTAGCTCAGGGGCTGGGCTCTGCCTTGGGACTTTCTTTAGAGCTTCTAAACTGCCGTTGTCTTTCCAGCTGACTGAAGCTGACCCTCTATCAGACCCATGTGCAGATCAGGCCTGCTAGGGACCCTGCCAATCCTGCCTAGGGAAGGAAGCCTTTCAGCAATGGTTCCTGGCCCTCTTGTCAGCAACATGATTGCTATGGTCCCTCCAGATGGGCTTGGGTCAGTGCCTAGCTCCTAGGGAGAGGCAATGGGGCATACGGAAGGGGGATTAGGCTTTGAACTCAGACGTAAAGCCGAGCATGGCTCTGCATTTCCTCTGTACTTCCGTTCTCTTTGATCTTAAGCAAACCGTCTCACCTTTCACAGTCTGCTTTCCAAATATGAGCACACCAGTATTCACCGTTCAGGGTTGTTAGGAGAATCGGTATTCAGAAGGCACTCCATAAGTGCTGTGTGCCTTTGAGAAAGTGGATATGTCCAGACTATAACTCACAGCCCAGCACAATAGTTAATGGCAACATCATAACATAATGTCAAGGGGTTGGAGAGGTGAATCTGCACTTAAGAGTAGAGACTGACCTTGCAGAGAACCATCTGTAACAAACATCTGTAACTCCAATTCCAAGGTATCCGACACCCTCTTCTGACTTCCGTAGGCATTGCATGACATAGGTGCACTTACACACATGTAGGCAATATACTCATACACATAAAATAAAAATATTAAATAATAAATAATATTAGATATAACAAAATAGCATAATGTCAAAAGGTCAGACGCTCCCAGAAGCTTATGATTCATCCTGAAGTATCCTTCCTGCTTGATATAACAGTATGAGACAATCCAGACCTCCTACAGGTTTCATGTTTAGTTCCAGATGAATTTGAAGTTATTTGAAGACAGAATATATCTTATTTGGGATACTTGGTTAAATGTAAGATATTTGACAAATGTGTCATCATAAAGATCAGGAGGAAAGCAGTTAGTCGAAAGTTAGGTGGAGTTTAAAAAAATAGTAAGAGAATTTGAAGAAAATCAGACAGTAAATAGGAGCTTATTATTATCACTTTACTTAAATTAGTATCAATTTTTATCTGAGCTATGAAATATGTATGCCGATAATAATGCATTTCAGTTTGAACTCAATGTTTTAAGTCCTTATAAGGAATTCTTCAGTGACACTAAGTTTTAGACTCAGATTGCAAGACAATTTGTCATTATCACTGTGATTTGATTTTATTGGGTGTTCAGTATGTTAAGTGTTGTGTTAAGTATTTTACACATTATTTTCATTTACACCCACAATGACTCTCTGTATTAGGTAGTGTTGATATTCTTGTTATTTTACAGGGGAGGACAGTGAGACTCAGGGAGATAAAGAACTTGACTTAACAAATTTGTTAAGTGGCAGAGAAGCAAAGAAACCCTGGTTCTTAAATTTCCAGTCCATAAATAAAACACCAAATTACCTACGAACTTTCAGACAAAGCTTAGTCAGAAATTGAAATAGATCTCTTCTTCCCCCAGAAATGGCACCTTTGTGCCTCATTATTCTCTGGTTCATCTAGTCTCCCACTTTACAGCCATTTGGCTTTCAGTTTTCAATCATTTGAAAAGTTAAGGAAAGCTGAAGCTGTTACTAACTGATTTTTAAGTAGAAGGAATGGTTCTATTTCCAAGCCTGAAATTATGTCCTTCAACATAAAAAAAGCCACCATATTGAATACCTCCATAAGCATTGCACAGCACAGATGCACTTACACACATGCAGATTATACACTTGTACACATAAAATAAAAATAATGAAATATAAACATATTTTAAAATACTATTTTATTTTTGTTTATGTGTATGTATGTATGCATCTGTGTGTGTCTCTGCCATGTATGTGCAAGTGCTGGTGGAGGCCAGAAGAGAACACTGGATCCCCTGGAGCTGGAATTATAGAAGGTCATGACCTGCCTAACATGGGTGTTGGGAATGAGAAAAGCGGCAAGCAGTCTTACCTGCTGAGCCATCTCTCCAGCCCCCATCTTCAATTTTCCTATGGAATTTCTATTTATTATTTATTATTTTTATTTTATGTATATGAGTGCATAGCCTGCCTGTATCTAAGCGAACCCATGTCGTGCCATGCTCACAGAGACCAGAAGAGGGCGACAGATCCCCTGGAACTGGAGTTATAGATGATTGTTAGCCGCCATGTGTGTGACAGCACCTGAACCCAGGGCCTCTGCAAGGACAGCCAGTGCTCTTAACCACTGAGCCATCTCTCCATCCCTGAAATGTGTCCTTTTTATTGACTTCATTAGATATGTGTCTTGAAGTCTCACTTTTTCTTCTCTCCACCTTCCCCAAAAGTCCAACAGTTCAGAGAAACAGCATTGTTCCTAGTTTCCTGCTGTCCAAGCAGGGAATGGGGAGAAGTGGTAGTGAGCTAAATAACACCATCAGACACATTACTTCTGCCCTGTTGCCTCTTGTTGACCAGCCCTCTTCTACAGGAGAGATCGCACAGATCTTTAAAGCTGTGATGAGTTTTTTATGGGGTTTGCAGTTTATCAGGCTGCCTGTGTCTGTTCTCACTTAAGTGTTGTACTGATTAACACAAATGTCTTTGAGAGGACGAGGTTGCTAAGAAACACAAAGGCTAATGTGGAGGATTTTCTCCGAGTGGAAGTATGCTGGGCTACAATCCCCTTCATCTTGTTACTTGTCATTATGTGCATTCGTCAGCCAGATTCATTGCTTTCCATTTTCACTATACACGTTATGGTTCTGCATTCCTTGAATTTATAAGGTCCTGATCAAAAGGCCAGTGGCAGCTAAGGAGGTTGTGCAAAAGTGAAAGTAACCAAGTTTGCATTTCCTCTGTCCTTCAAGAATCTCTGCCTATTTTGAGAATCTATTCACACCTTCCATTGAGTGCCTCTCCACACCTTTTGAGCACCTATGCACACCTATTGCACAGCTATGCATACCTTCTACTGAGCACCTCATCACACCTTCTACTGAGTGCCTATTCGAATACACATTCTATTCACAATAATAATCAGCAGCAGCTTGTTATGTTCATTCACAAATGTAATCTTTTCTTTTTTACTCACCAAATGCCTACAGAGATCAAAAGAACTGGGCCATATCTCAAGTTAAAAACATAGACATGATTCCCAGCATCATAAAATTCGAAGCTTAGTCAGTTCACTTGATAAACACACACCTCCTTAAACATGAAACAACTCCCATCTAAAAAAGGCATGTGGTGCGTGCATTTAGTCCCAGCACTCTGGAGGCAGAGGCAGGTGGATCTCTATGAAATCAAGGTCAGCCTGGTCTACATAGTGAGTTCCAGGCCAGCTGGAACTATATGTCCCTGTAAGGAGACACTGTCTCAACAAGACCAAAACAAAAGAAAACAACAAAACACCTCACATCTAAAAGCATTTCAATAGTATTTACATCATTTGTATTTTAATAAGTAGAAATTACTAAAATTTTCTGTGTAAATAATCTTTTCTAATCCTCAAAACAATACAGAAGGTATAGAGTCCTAATACAGTAGAACGATGAGGAACATGAGAGATTGAAAAAAGATTTATTTTTATTTTTACTAATGTGTATGAGTGTCTGTGTTATGTGTTTGTACATGTGTGTGTATACCTGCAGACGCCAGAAGAGGGCGTTGAATCCGTTGGACCTAGAGTTGTAGGCAATTGTGAATTGCCTGACGTGGGTTCTAGGAACTGAACTCCCATCTTTTGGAAGAGCAGTACAAACTCTTAATTGCTGAGCCATCTCTCCAGCATCACAAAACTGGACTTTTGGACATAAGTAACTTGACAAATAATACAGATGCCTAGTGGCAGGTCTTACTTTTAACACAGGTCTTCTGCAGGAAAGACCAGTACCCTTCCTCAGTATAACTATGACACAGCCTTAATATCACTTTGAATTGTTATTTAGATTTTCACTTGACTTCTAAAATCTTTTCATCCTTCCTATATTGTTTATAAACAGATCATTTATGTGTAATTATTGACAAGTCCTAGGAAGCTTTTAATCCACCAGCTAGCCCTCTGTTTCCATTTTGTCTCACCCCTTACTGCGGGATTAGCAATTCTTTGCAATCCATCAACTGCTTCTGGGACTTAGATGTTAATTATCCTTGTGATTCCCAGGGAGGGGCGGCTGATTTAAATCTTTGCCGAGAATTTTTTTAAGTCGCTCTATCATAAAATTCTCTGTGCATTTGTTAGTACCCTGAGCACTATAATCTCTGGTTTACATTGTACTTATTTCTGGATTTTCTATTTTGAGACAGGGTCTTGTTGTATAACCCAGGTTGATCTCCCTGTAATCCTCCTATGTCTATTTCCCAACTGCTGGCATCACAGATGGGAATGACCATGCCTGATTAGACTCATTTTAAAAATAATGTTAAACTAGTCCAACAGAGATGAAGGAGAAAACATTGGCAGTTGATACTGTAAAGATTATGAGGGTTTTCTTAGATGTTTTAAGCTTATCAAGTCTAAACAGTCAATTGTAGACAGCCTTAACATTAAAACACTCTGCTACCGTGATAGTACAAATATATCTGACAATAATGGTTGTAACATACTGAGAAATGCAAAACTGTTACACAATATAAGCTATACAAGGCTTTCCATCTGTTTGATTATATTTATCAGGATTAGAAGAAAGCATAGATTTCTACAGTCTTAAATGCCTTTTGAAGCAATATGAGTAGATAATGATTCAAATTTTTTTCTTGAAGTCAAACTAGCTAGCAGAAGCATCATTTAGAATGACATATTTTGTGTTGTTCATGTAGAATAGGTATTTTCTAATTGGAACTTGGCTCTTCAATTGGCTAATAATGAATAACTGTTGCATAATGGACTCAGGAACACTCCAGGTGATCTCAGTTGTGAAAGAACAAGGCATTTATCTAAAGCATTTTCATTGTGTTTCTACTGTGGACATGGGTATAATGTTTTAATTTCTGCCACCACACTCACCTACCAAGTGATTTGAGAGCTACTGTGTTTAATTTTTCTGTAGGATTAGTTCGTAGAACAGGATTAAGCCTGATCTCCTCACTGGACACATCTATCTTGGCACAGGCGTGAATTCAATGTCCTTTTAAATGCATCGGCATGGCTGTGCATAATTTGCTTCTTGTCTGTGAGACACCCATGGATTTTTTTTTCCTTTCCCAGCCACTGTACCTGAAAGCAACCCCCAACTTCTAGTTACACTCTCTGATTTTCAGACTTTGACTTTCTTTCGTTTTGAGTCACAGTTGCAGTACTGTTTCTCTGTTTCTTTCCAAGTTGCCACCTCTGGAATTAAAGGTTGTGTTTGTATTTTATAGCAGTCAACCCCTTGGCTAATTATGTATAAGTTCATATAAAGGTCTACCAGTTATTGGGGAATTATCATGTGCCAAATGGTATTCTAGAGATTTGTAATTTTGACATAAAACAATATATGAAAATTCTAATTTTTATATGCTGTCTGTATTATTTACTTTTCTGTGGCTAGGATAAAACACCATGACCAAGACAATTTATAGAGGACGAGTTTACTTGATTCCAGAGGGATTACAGGACATAAGAGTGGGGAGGTCACCGCAGTAGAGGCGGCCCAAGCAGGAAACCAAGCTACCGCATCTTCAAGCAGGAGACCGAGCTACCGCATCTTCAAGCAGGCACGGGAAGCAGAGTGAAAGGAAATCTGGCAAGACCTAAGAACTTTCCAAACCAACCAACCCCCAGTGACTTTCTTCCGCCAGCGAGCCTGTAAATCCTAAAACCCTCCAAAACACCATCATCAACTGGGGACAAAATGTCCAAATATTTGTAGCCCATGTGGGGACATTCTCATTCAAACCACCACACTATTTAATACATTATCAAATGTTACTTAGTATGAATCAGATTATAATATTATTATCAATTTCCCATATAGTCTACATGTATAAATTCTTACAGTTTCCCTGTCACTGATGTGGAAGCCAAAGGTAAAGAGACTAAAGTGGCCAAAGTGGCACCCACAGTACACAGAGTATACTCTGATTCTGAGACTCTCATATTTAAAGATCTATGAAGCTAGAAATCAACTAATTTGTAACTCAGTAAAAAAGGTAAGTCAGATGAGAAAAAATTGTTTCATCTTGATTTTGGAAAGGATTTGTTTTTTGGTGGGGTGGGGGATGCATTTGAATTGAGTACTGAATGGTACCTTTGACATACAGTCTTGATTTAAAATCTTGAATATTTTTATATACGTTCTACACATTCCTCTTTAAAATTGTTACTATATGCAAATCAAGTGTTTCTATATTTGTTATTATGAATAATGTGATTTCTCTTATGTTGGGGACTTGTGGTTTTGTGGAAAGGTCTACTAAATTTTGTTTCTATTTGCAGCATGCTGTCTTATGATTTCCATTGCCTTCCCACTGGTTCTGTCTGCAGAGTCTGAGTAGGCTAAAGTGATGTATTCTGAAAATTAAGAGATTTTTCTTGCTCCTTTCCCAAATAGTTCTTCTTAATACAAATATAACAGCATAGTATTAAATGTTGTTGGTAGTAGGCAGCATCCTTATTTTATTCTGATTTTTAATAAAATTACTGTGAATTCTTCCATTCATAGGAAGCTGACTGACAGATTAAGACAAAAATCTTTTATCAAGTTAAGGAAATATGGACTTGTCCCCAAGTAACTCGGGGTTTTAAGAAGTGAGGTATGCTGAATTTTACTAATAAAAGATTTGGGGGCATCATTTGGGTAAGGTGTAGATTGAATAGAGTTCTGTGACTGACCTAAAATGGAATGGGCAGCATAATCAAAAATGCTGCCGTCTTCATGGAAGGCCTGAGTAGACAAGTCTGATTAAGGAGGTGGATTTATGTTGATGAGTGATGTGAGGAGATCAGAGATACAGACAGGAGCAGAAATCCTGAATTTTAAGCTTGATCTACTTAGACTTGGCCTATAGAACCTACTGGGGTACAGAAAGGGTGATGCAAACAAGAAAGGGGCTGGGGAAGCTATCTCCATTAATTCCCAGTCCACCAGCTGGATGACAGATCTTGTGTAAAGATCATTCTCATCACTGGCAGGTGAGATAATGAAGGTTTAATTGTGTAATCGCTTAACCAGAACCCACGGGAAAAGCTGTGGCAAGAAACCAGGGTGTTTGTTCCACAGGTATAGGAGTTTGTACCCCTGGATGTTCAGCCAGAGCAGAAATTGAAAAACTGAGCTTTGTTACATAGATATGCCAACCTGAACCATAACAGTATGGGGCTGAGGCCAGGAGGGCCCAGGGAAAGGATCACAGGAGTGCTTGTAACTATAAAAGAAGGTCATAGGGCCAAGGAAAATAAAATCAAGGTGTAACAAGTCAAAAATAGGAAGGTGAAAGGTGGCAACAATTGTGAAATCAGCATTTCATAAATTGACTGAGCTAAACTGGAAAGAACTGAACAGAATATAACTGTGATTCAGGAGAAAAATACAGTCTAGAAATGTAGGTTTGCAAAGGATACGAACGACAGAAGTAACTGCAGTGCAGAGTTAATGCACTTTTCAAAGGCCAGGGCAAGAGGAGCAACCAGCTCAAAGATGCTTTCCTCAAAGATGATGGGGACCCAAACATCTGGAGGGAGGGAGGCAAGGAGAAAGAGTTGAATAAACGAGATAGATATAAAGGATTATTGATAGTAAAAGATAGCCTGAAGGGTAAGGCATTAAATGGGAGGGGTGGAGATGGATTGAGGAAAGCCAGACCAAAAGGCCCACAGAGCAGTTAATCTAGGAAAGAAGATGGACATAGAAAGAACATACATAGAACTAGTCATTAGTCTAAAGGATGTGCATAGATATGCTGTGGTAAGAGGAGTTATTAGGTCAGGAGATGAAAGCACACATAACAATATTAAAAAGTTCAATAGCAACTTTAACGTGGAGTTTTCCAGAGGATTAATTAGGAGAGGAAAAAGAAAGAGAATTTCTGAACATTAATTAGGAGCAGCTGCCTGAATCTATCAAGGGTTTGTGGATGGAGAATGAAGGGTACTCAGTGTGAAGCCATCTCCTGCTGCTCTCCAGGGCATGAGTGACCTGGGGTTGTGACTTGCAGTGGAAATGGGACAGAAACACAAGAGGACAGAAGGGCTGAGGGTCATAGTAACTCTACCATCAAAGCGCTGACCAGAGAATCAAACCTGGGTGGAAATCCGACAATAATTCAAATGAGTATTGAAGATTACATCTACTCAATATCCCTTATGTACAAATTAATGGAAGAGAAGCAGATGTCATCTCCATAACTTTGTGAACTCCTTTTTTAGACACAAATAAGACATCTATCCCTTGACCTTCTCAGTCTCAGCAGGAGGGACTCAGTGAGCCACGGTTCGTGTTTAAATATACTTTACTATGGCTTTTCTATAGTCCCCACAATTCACTGAATTAAAAGGGAAACTGAGCTTAAAACCAAGAGGTATATGTTTTCAGCTTTAGTTCTGCCCTAGGAATGCATAATTTGGACCAGTTTGTATCTATCATCTTTTGGTTCTCAATTCCCAACAAAGATGTGACAGGAGATGGAAGAGGGAGGGAAGTGGGGGGAGAGAGAGATTAAAGCAGGCCAACTTTAAAGAAGCACCCCACTAGTCCATAATCACAGGCATCACATACAAGTATTTTCATGTTTTATTTTTTAATTATGTATATATGTATATGAGTGTGTGCACATGAGTATAGTACCTGAGGAGTCCAGAAGAGGGCACAGGACTCCATAGAGCTGGAGTTATAGACAGTTGTGAGCTGTCTAATGTGGAAGCTGGGGGAAATATCAAGTCCTCTGTAAGAGCAGCAAGTGCCCTTAACCATTGAGCCATCTCTCGAGCCCCACAGATGAGCATTATCTTCAGTCTTTCGTGTCTTTTTGGGGCGAGTAATGAGCTTCTTTTCTTCCTCTTTAATTTGTTTTCCATGAAAATTGTTCAGCTTGTTTCTAATCATCTTTTCTCCTAAATCTATTCTTCTTCCTCTCCCTCCTCCCCTTTCCTCCCTCCTCCCCCTTCCTAATTCTTAACAACATGTACTTAAAGGATGGAGACCATGTTGTCTCCAGTAGAAATTATTTGTGTAATCCATATAGTTCCTTCTCTTCCATAGTTCCCTAATTATTAAGGTGTTTTCTTAATATTTAAATCTCTCTCTCTCTCTCTCTCTCTCTCTATATATATATATATATACATATATATATATATATATATATATGCTCAGAAGCACAATATTAATGCTGCTATAATATCTTACATGTTGGGGGTCCTAGCACTCAGGGCCAGCCTAAGGGGTACTGAAGGGTCTTCACCGTGGGTGAGGGGGCGAGTAGGTGCAGAGCCAAGACACTGACTCCTGGAGTTGAGTGGACAGCCACAGTGATAGTCTACTGCATACTCATTATTCAAGAAAGAGCAGAGTGTCTTATAGGTCTTGTTAGCCAATAGCCTTATGGGGTGGGGTCCTGACCACAGCCAATCGCAGTTTGTTCCCAGGGTGGATCAGGTTCCCTCCAGGTGCTGGGCAGAAACTGGCTTCACAACCAACCAGTGTGGAGCATCACACCCAGGAGAGCCATTCCTCCTTTCCTCCTGGCTGGTGGCCTAGCTAGGCCCACCCTGCATTAAGCTCAACACTTATAAATAAAGTCATTGTTTTTTTTCATATCTGATTTAATTAGGTCCTGGTTGTGTCAATCAACTTCCTGTCACTGTGACAAAATATCTGGAATATTCAGTTTAAAAAGAGGCAAGTTTTATTTTATCTCACAGTTTGGAGGCTTCATTCTATGGTTTCTTGGCCACAGTGTTTTGTTTGGGCCATACTGTGTGGGGATTGCATATGATGGAGGACATGGTGGCAAAGAAAGCTAGTCACTTCACAGAAGCCAGGGAGTAAACAGATGCAGGATAAAGCCAGTGCTCCAGTACTCTCTGCAGGAACACTTCCAGGGATCTGCCTCCCACTAGAACCCTTCCCCCACGATTTCTTCAGCACTTTTATCAGTTGTCTTTTGGATCTTTGCCATTATGACTGGGGTAAGATGAAATCTCAAACTGGTTATAATTTGCATTTCACAAATGATGGTGGATATTTAAAAAAGTATTTCTCAGCCATTTGCATTTCATCTTTTGAGAACTACCTGCTCAATTCCTTGCCCTATTCTCAATTGGCTTGGTTGTTTGTTTGTAATGGTTAGCATTATTAGTATATTCTAGATACTAACCTTGCTCAGATATATGGCTGGTAAAGATTTTTGGTATTCTGTAGGTTTCCTCTTTATTTGAATGATGGTTTTATTTGAAGTACAGAAGCTCTTTAGTTTCATGAGATCCCACTTGTCAATTGTTGGTTTTAATGCCTGTGCTATTATAGTCCTATTCAGAAAATCCTTTCCTTCTGCGTATAAGTTCCACTGTATTCTCTATAATCTCTGCTTTCTCCTCTATCAGATTCAAGATATCAGGTCTTATGTTGAAGTTCTTGATTCTTTTGAGGTTGAGGCTTATGAAGAGTGAAAGATATGCATATAGTTTTATTTGCCTTCTTGTAGATATCCAGGTTGAACAACATCATTTGCTGAAAATGATACATTTTTTCTAGTGTGTGTTTTTAACCTCTTTATCAAAAATCAGGTGGCTGTGAGTGAATGTACTTAAGTTTGTGTCCTAAATTCTATTCCATAAAGTGGCCCTGAGACTGAATACCAAGTGCAAGTCACCTGGGCAATAACCTAAGAATTTGGGGAAACAGAAAACAAAGATACAAACATCCATTTAACAAAGATATCACCTACTCATGCTACACTGACACAGTCCATATGCCTAAGTCTCTTCAGAAAACATAAACAACACCAACATATTTCCTCCAGAAACTAGCACTCCCATCAAAACATTTCCTGGAAATGTCAACTTAGCTGATGCATAAGACAGTGAATTCAAAATAGCAATTATAAATATGTTCAAGTTACTCAAAGATAATATGAATAAAAGACTGAACGAAGACTGTGAAAGCACAGTTGAATGAAATAACTAAAACAATTCAGGACATGAGGGTTTTTTTATTTTGAATATGCAGATTTAACATTGAGTTTAAATGATTTTTTTTCTTAATTTAAACTCAATACTGTAACTTCGTCTAGCTTCCCCTAAGAGTAACATGTTATACAAGACACATTTGCCAAATCAAGAAATTCTCCTTATTAAAATACTGTTGACTAAAGACTATTTGTATTTCACCACTGTTTCTAGGAATTTCTTTTCCCACGGAAAAGGACCTCATCCCAGACCACGTGGAACTTATTCATTGTCACCCTGGTCTCCAGTCTGTGAACTTAAGCTTATCAGTCTTGCCTTGTTCTTGATTTCTATTATTTGTTTATGTATTGAATGTTTGAAGACCAGTGATCAGATTATTTGTAGATTGCCCTTCAGTCTTGGTTTATATGCTGTTAGTTTGTAATTAGAATAACATTATGGGTTATGAGAAAAGAAATATACCAGGGAATAGTAAATGCCTGCTTCATTGCATCGTGTTGCTGGAGCACATAGTATATACACGATTTTCACTTGGCTGTTAACTTTGATCACTTGACTGAGATTGTATCTGTCAGTCTCTTCATGCTAATGTTACTGTTTGTCCTTTCTATACTGTACTCCTTGGATATGAATCATTAACTACAGGCAACTCTTAAGGAGAAAGAAATAATTTCTACTTCCCAAAGGGAAAAGTATCAACAAAATAGTTCCAATTTTTGCTACAGGGATATTTGTCCCTTATCCATTTACTATTTATTCTGACATTTATTTACATGTATTTGGGCTCATGAGCATTTGTTTGATTCACTGAGTTTTAAAATAATGCCTTAGTTATTTATTTTAATAACTGTAAAAAGTTTTCAGCTTTAATCCTTAACAAAACAGCAATCCTGGATGTATCACAATACCTCATCTCAAGTTATATTAGGAGTCACAGTAGTAAAAACAGCATGGAAGTGGCAGAGAAATAGATATGTAGGACAACGAAACATAATAGAGAACTCACAAATACACCCACAGTTATAATCACTCACTTTCTGAAAATGTTGTCAATAGCATACATTGGAAATAGAACAACATCCTTAACAAATGATGATGGGATAAACTGGATTTCCTCATGCAGAAGAATGGAAGTAGATCTTTAGCTTTCATCCTTCACAAACATTGATTCGAAATGGATCAAAGATCTTTATGTCAACCTGAAACCTTGAAAATGCTAGAAGTAAATATAGTTAAGACACTTCAATGTATATACATAGGCAAATATTTTCTAAACAGGGCTCCAGCAACACAGAAAGTAACATTAAGGATGGACAAATGGGATTACATGAAATTAAGAAACTTTTGCACAGCAATGGAAACAATCACTAGAGTGAAGAAACCACCTACAAGTGGGAAAGCAATCTTTGTCAACTATGTATCAGACAGGGATTACTATCCAAGATATATAAAGAGCTTTAAAAATTAAACAGCCTGATCCCAAATCATTAAGAGGCTGATGAACTAAACAGACAGTTATCGAAAGAAGAATCACAAATAGCCAATAAATACTTGAAGACTGTTCAATTTTGAGAGCCATTGGCAAAATACAAATAAAACTGCTTTGAGATACCATCTCATCCGAGTCAAAATGCCTGTTATCTAGAAAATAGGTGACAACAAAGACTGTGAGGATGGAGAGAAAGAATTCCTACTCAACTGCAGGTGGGAATGTAAGCTTGGGAAGTCTCTACAGAAATCAGTGTGGAAGTTTCCTCAGAAAGCTTATGGGCCATATGACTCAACTATTCCACTCTTACATATAAACCTGAGCGACTCTAAGTCAACAACAGAGATACTTTCGCATCCATATCTGTTGCTGCACTGGTTCACAATAGTCAGGAAATAGAACCAGCCTAAATGTCCACTAACAGATGAATGACGAGGAAAATGTAGTATCTATCCACAATGAAATTTTATTCAGCCATAAAGGAAAATTAAATCATGACATGGGAAGAAAATAGATGCAACTGGAAATATTATATTAACTGAAATAAACTGGACTCAGGGGAAAATATCATGTTTTCTATCATAGGCACCACTTAGATAGCTGATTTTGGTTGTCAGCTTGACTGGATCCGGATCTAACTAAAATGTGAGGTACTTCCTTCATCAGGGTAAGATCATCAGCTAGAAGATCCTCCCTAAATGTGGGGGGGCAACTTCTGATGTCAGCCCATATAAAAAGACATTGCAGAAGGGAGGTTTTGCTATTTACTTGCTTGCCTTCTCTCTCATCTGAGAGTTCATCCTTCACCAATATTAGAATGAACTCCTTCGGGTTCCAATGTAGACTAAAGCCCAGCAGCTCTCCAGGAATCCTCCAGGACTTCAGTGTCTGATTGGGACTGAGGAGACATGCAGCTTCATAAACAGAGAGACCACCAGATTCTCAACATCTATGTGGCATAGACATTGTTGGACTACCCAGACCCTATCCTGTAAGTCCATCTCATAAATCCATATATATATATATATATATATATAGTGTTAATTTTATCAGTTTTATTCCTCTAGAGAACACTGATATAAGCACCAAAACTTAAAATTACATATATGTATATGTGTGCATGTGTTTGTGAATACATGTGTGTGGTTAGGCCAGGAAGCCAGAAAGGGGATCATAAAAGGGAGAAAGAGATTGTGAGATGGAAAACTGGGTGATATGTTATGCAGAAGGGAGGGCTCGTGGGGAAAGGAATGGAACTAGCGGTTGGTGAGGCACAGGGACGGTCGGGGAGGAAAGGGGCAGCTGAGAACAGAGGACAATGAGACGTACGTGTGAAGTCGCTGTGATTAATGAAACGCAGCGCTTTGTACGCTAACCTAAAACAATAGTATTTTCCCCAGGTTTGAACAATGGGAGTGCTGTCACATTGGCTTTTTGACATGTTCTTTGGCCGTGCGACTTTTTGCCATTACATTTTTCTTTCGTTCTTTCTTTTAAAATTTATTTCTCTATATATGTTCTAGTATACTTTGAAATTAATTCTTTAGTCAGCATGCAGAATAATGGGTTTCATTTGACATTCGATACACCCAGGCCATTGTACTTTGCTTGTATTTGTCCCTGTAAAACCCTTCCTGCTCCTCTTCCCCCACCAGTTCTTTTCAAATCATATATATGTAAATTATATGTATTATCATATACTGAATATTTATTAACATATTACACAGTATTTATGTATGTATCTTGAAGTTCTGCATAAAACAGACAATAATGGACACGAGTTCCTTTCTTCCTCCCCCAGGTAACTTCACTTTTTTTTTCTCCTTCTCCCTTTAGAGTCCTTCCTTCCTCTACACAGAATGCCTTCTACTTTCATGTCAACACACACACACACACACACACACACACACACACACACACACCCCACATCTGGCTAACACTCTTCCCTTCTCTCATGACAAGTTGGTTCAGGACTGTTGTGCATTTTCTCTGTTCTTTCCAAAAATCAGTCATGTCTCCTAGGAGTACTTTTATTTCGGTAATTTTAGATTCATGAACTCTGAATTTTAAAATGAGATTTATTTTCATGTGTCTGAAGGCTAGTGCCAATTTGCATATGATCCATTTTAGACATATGGATCTTCTCTTATTCTGTCAATTTTCATAGTGCCAGAAATCCAGTCTGACACACAATTGAATTCATCAGTTATCAGACAGTTTAGTCAAATGCATAACTAGATGCAGGCCATCCATACAAGATATGCAATGGTCAATACTGCTTCCATTTAATCAGTCTTGGTGACTCAAAATTACTTAATATCTACTCTAAGAAACAGGCGATGGGATTCTGTGGTTTTGAATTTAATATAAATTAGTGTTCATTTCCTAGCTGCTGCTTTATAAATATGTTTCCTAGCTTATCTGCCCTGAAATATGTGGCATCATTGTGGAGCTCTGGACAGCGGGAGGGAGGTAAATGCAAGCCCCCCACAAACCATATTCTTTAGGAATCACTCTGCTGACAGATTTATAGCCCTTTACTGTGATGGAGCAAAAAGTAGGTGTGTCTTCAAAGCACACTACACATAATCCAGGCACAGCCAGGCAAAGCAATAATTCATTGCCACTTCTGTGGTTTATGAATACAAAACAGACAGAAAGTAGATTGTCAAGGTAAAAAAAGACAAAACACAGTAGTTTTTAAGACAACACAGTTTTCCTAAAACGACCCTTTGTTTAAGCCATATTTTTCTATAAAATATTATAGCCTTCCTAGATACACTGAATTTGCTTCTGTAACTCCCAAATCTAAACACCCCGGAGTAAAATGTCTTAATGTTGGAAATTCTGGAAAAGGTCTTTTTCTTAAAAGCCTTCCTGTCTCTGTGAGGCAGTGTGTATCTGATTTAGTATGGCAATGTGTTCTCTTTGGTGATAAGTTGCTTTGGTAATGGTAAAAATAATCCAGTACTTTTCACGTCATGTTTCTTAGTTTTAATGGACCATATACTACTAGGAGACATAAACTGGACACCATGACAGTACAAATGAGCTGGGAAAGGAACTAATTCAAGCTTGTGTTTGATCATGGAGAACTAGTCTGGCCTTAAAAATCAATTCATCAACATCTTCAATTTAACATTTCTGCTTCTGTGTTATTAAAAGAAATTTCTGATTACCTCATTTCCTGTACAGTCTGAATGGGCAGTGCAGCTCAAGTTTTGATTTCACTTCATCACTCCCAATACCTTAGCTCCATGGAAACCAGCAAAAAAGAGAAAAGGGGAAAGGAGAACTCCAGTAACAACAACAGCAATATTACCAGGCATCGTACCTCTATCAAATGCCTCTTTATGCTACCTCTCTGTTTCAAACATACCCACTGAGGATACCTAGTGCAGTGTGTATACGCATGGGTGCAGGATCACCTACTGAAGCATGGGTGGCCTCTCAGGGGCCACATCCCTGAGGAAAAGTGACTCTCTCTCCCCTAGCAGCCATCAGTTACCAATGACTCCTTAGTTAGTGGTGGAAATTCATGAGCGTCCTATCCAAGCTGGGATTTTGGCTGGCCTTATCTTGTGTCGATCTTGTACAATCAGTCACAACCACTCTGGGTTGCCATGTGCAACAGTGCTGTGACGTCCAGCAAAATCTGTGCTATTGCAGATGCCCACTGTCTCTGCCTTTCCACTCCCTCTTCTGTGATGATTCCTGAGCCCATCCTTACTTTCTGTTCTGAGAAAGAATATGCAGTGTTTGTCTTTCTGCATGGGCTACCTTACTCAGAATGATTGTTTCCAGCTCTATCCATTTACCTGTGAATTTCATAATTATATTTTTCTTTATAGCTGAATAATATTCCATTATGTATAGGCCCTGCATTCATGATCCATTCATCAGTTAATTGACATTTAGGCTGTTTCCACTTCTTAACTGCTTTAATAGAGCAGCAATGAACATGGATGAGTAAGTAACTCTGTAGCTGATATTTCTGCTGAATTTTCCAAGACACTGACTCAAGAAGAGTTTCTTGAGAGTAGTTGCAAACACTTAAGTGCTTTCACTAATATCAGCACCAGAACAAGAAGTAAGTATGGGCCGGCAGGCATTCCTTAACCCCTGCAGGCATCAACAGATTTTGAGGGCAGATAGCTTTCCCCTACTGCAGAAGACATCTACTTTGTACGTTTAGTCAGAGATAATGGACAGAAAAGCTCTGTCAATACATGACATGGATGGCAGCAACTGCACTGGAGACTTGTGAATGAGGAGGACATTAAATACAAGAGCATTCAAGTCTCACAGTTCCAGTAGCATTTCCAGTTTTACCAGGCAAGTTCAAAGTACAAGGAGAGATTATGATAGAAAAGATGGCAGAGATATAGCCAAGCTCACCTGAACCTCTGCATTCTAGCAACACCAATTTCACACAAAAACACATTAGACTAATGGAAGAACCAATTTTTAAGCTTACAGGCTCTGAGATGTCTTCATTTTACAAAGGATGAAGCAAGGCTGAGAGTTATTAACTTGTCCTAATTAACTCAAAGAGAGGCCTTTGTCCCCTCTTAAGTATGAACAAAGAATAGCTGTACTCTTTCTTCTTTACCCCCTTCCAGAATTCATTATTGTCAAACACTATGACAATTCTCCTAATATCTAGATCTAACTCAACCCTTTAATAATGTAGTTTACACTATTTCCCATGATAAAAGGATAAAGGAATATAATATAATATGCCATATTTACTCTAATAATAAATATAATCTATTCTTATTTGTGCATCTTCCTATTTAAAAAAATATTTTATTTATTATTTTATGTGCATGAATGTACTGCCTGCATGTTTGTAAGTACATCCATGTTGTGCCCATGGAGGTCATAAGAGGACATTGGATCACTTGGAACTGGCATTAGGGATGGTTGTCAGCTGTCATGGGGGTGCTGGCAACCTATTTCAAGAAAAAAAGTTCTTGAATTCAAAGAGATGAGATTTTATTTCAGAACTAAAAATAAAATCTCATGTAGACTACATTAAATCTACTTTTATAAGAAGGTCCTTTTTACATTTCTGCACTGAAGCTAAAGCACTTCTTTTTTTATAAATACATGTTATTTTCCTCCCACAATATCATTGTTTCTGAATGTAAGTCATGAGTGACTCTGCTGTTTCATGAGAGCTCACATCCATAATCCTAGCACTTTGGAGAATGAGTCAAAAAGATTATCTCGGTGTCAAAGCTAACATGGACTTCAAAATGAGTTTCAGGCTAGCCTAAGCTACAAAATCTATCTCAAAAGTAAAATAAAATAATAGGAAAAATTAAACAAATGTGATTCTTTATGCATTTTCAGACAACTTTTTTTGAAAATCATGCTTATATTAAATGTACCAGAAAGATATTTAAAATATCTTCCCATCTTCACTGATTATTGCTTTGCAGAAAGACCTTAACTATAAAGAACACTGAAAATTAAGATTCTCTGGAGACAAACTGCCTCTGGAAAGTTCTCCTTGAAATCACATCAACATGGAGATGCTTTCCCAAATAATATCCGTGGATAGCCATGCAATATAATTGCCATTCGAAACAATAATGTAAGTTAAATTCTTGTCGATGTTGTTTTGATGAAATATTGCTTTTTACAGTAGATCATATGTTATTTATAAAGGAAATAAGGAAATGAAAATGCATTTGTTAACTGTACTTACTTTCTGGAAGTATCCATATAGGATGTGCTCTTCTGGTTGGATTGTAATTAGGAGTCAGATATAGCTTACAGTTAACAAATAATTAAAATATCCCAAAATGACTTCTCTTAACTCTTTGATGCCTCTTTAGTCAAACTTGTGGCTACTGACAATAGCTTTTAGTGAAAAGAAGAATGTCTTTAGAGCATTTGGAATACAATTTCTCTCTTCATTGATTCTTATCCTTGAAGCAAAATTTCATTATGTGGCAATAATGAAGCTGTTGTTATTTGGCACCTACGATGATGTGGTGAGTCTTTTGGCAACTTGATGAATTGACCTTCATGAACTGCTTCTACAGTTTTTATTTCTGGAGTTGAAGAAATTATTGGATAGGATTCGATTAAATTATCTCTTTTCTCAGATAAGAAATTTAGCACAGTCAGATTTAAATACTTGCTCAGGGTACCCAACTTGTTAACAGTGGAGCTTTGAAGAAAACCCAGGACTTCTGACTCCTGCCCAATACTCTCTTTTGCTGCTTGTTGTTTTTCCCTGTGTCTTTGAGTAAAGGTCTTACTCTACAGCCCATGGTATTCTGGAACTCAGTATATATAGCACAGGCTGGCCTAAAATTCATAGTGATCCTCCTGTTTCAGTCTCTAAATATTGGGCTGATAGGCATGAGCCACCACACCTGGGTAATGTTTCAGGATACATTTTTGTGGTGCTAAGGACTGAACACAGGGTCTCATTACACTAGACAAGCCTTCTGTCAGTAAGCCATTAGTCTAACCTTCTGACTAAAAAGTAGGGAGGAAGTTTCTAGTTGTCATAATAGTATGGTAACATCATGCAACTCCATGTCCTACAACTCTGTACAGGAAAACGGTAGAGCAGGAAATGGGTGACTAAATGATGTAATTCGAAAGCACGAGGGAGCGTTGCTTGGGAGATCTCATGGGACTAGGTGGAACATCTAGTTCCTTTACACTCAGATGCAGTAAGCTCCTCAAATAAGGCTCAATATTTAAATTTGAGTGCCTTAAACCACAAAATCCTACCCTCAAGTGCTTCTTATATGTTAGAAGCAGTGTGAAATGCTTTAATTGCCTTATTCAAAATAATTATCACAAAGTCTTAGTTGTTAGCCTCAACCTGTTTATTCACCTTGGAACCCAGAGTTTGCCTTCCTAGAACTTCAGAGCTAATTTTTGCCATTTTCCAGTAATTACATGATGCCTGACCCTTTATTCTGGCTCCATAATGGAGAAGTGGACCAAGGATCATCTTCTTCTAGTTCTGTAACATGCACAGGTTCGAAAACCCTCCAGTGCTCTGACTTCCAGGTGGAAGAAAGGCAGTACATCTTGGAGAAAGTCGCTCTGGGCTCTATTGTGAAGCTGCTCCTACCTGAAACTCATTTACTGCACTGGGTTCTTGTACAAGAGTGACTCACTGTTAATTCCTGAGCTATGGCATTCTATGTTGAAATCAAAGTTAATGACACAGTATAATCTGACATTACAAATTTCAAGAATCTGGGAGCTATGAACTTGGGTTTAGACCAACTATATTACCAAAGTTCTCTGACTACTCCATGACACTTTACCCCTCTGTGACTTCCCATCATTTTCTCTTCTTAGAACATGTTTTTCTTTGTTTATTTGGAAAATTACATTCATCATTTAGTCATTCATAGAAATGCCCTTTTTGGTGAGACTCAATCACTTGGTTCCTTTCCCACTGCTAAGAGACAGAATTTGTAAAGAAGAGAACAGAACGTTGAAAGTAGAGTTCTAAAAATGTCAGGATCCTTGGAGACCAATAAGATCACTAAGTGGCCACTGAATAAACACATTCTGGTGAGAAATAAAACTTAGGATTTGTTTCCTTACTGATCTAAGTAAGCTGTCTTCATCAACCTAGGTTGTGGTTAAGTTGTGAACTTACAGTCTATTCAGAGAAGATGGACTTGCCTCTCCTCTGTGATTGTACTGCATTCATAAATAACCTATCCTCACTAAACTTCTATATAATTTCAGCTCTTGGACAACTGAGAAAGAAAGATCACAAGCTGAAGAGCAGCCTGGCAAGATTATGTTAAAACAAAACAAACTAAAAACCTACTCTTGAAAGTGAGGTTAAAAATGAACATTTCCCCTTCTGTTTCTGAACGGAGGCACGGGTTCCTGTCATTACAAAGGGCCATCAGAACATGCTTGATTAAGAATATCTGCAGCATTAAGGTTGAGACATGAGAAGAGACAAGGGCCAGTGAGAATAGACTGTTGCATAAAGAAAACAGTGACAGGTTGACTTTTTGAATTGATATATAAAGAAAGAATATAGAGTATATCCCATCCTCTATGGCAGACAGTTAATGTCTGCCTGCTGGCAGAAAAATATCCACTGGACACTGAAGTGTCCAGGAATGTCTTAGAAAATGAAAAGCTATTAAAAAGGAATAATAGAATCATACAGGCAGAGAGAAGTTCAGAGAACTCATCAACACAGGAAAGCCAGAAACTGGCTGAAGACAGCCTATTCTCAATGCAACTTTGTGTCTAGAGGGCAAGAGAATTGAGAACAAATTCTCCAACAATAAAATTTATGGTAATGGAACGTAAACACATCAGCACATCAGGACAAAGCATCAACAAACAGGAGAGCAGGGAAAAAAAGTAACTGTGCCCTTCCGAAATACATTTCTTTAAACTTTAGGTAGCAGAAGTTGAGAGATTTCTTAATGAAAAATGCCTCAAGTCCTGCTATTGCATTAGCCTTTATGGTTGGGAATTGGAGGAGTCACTAAAATCACCCAGACATCAAAGCAGACGGTGAATGCCCTGAGTCTGATAGAGTGTCAGACACATGAGGAGACACAAAGGCAAGTTTTCTGTGAATGCCAAGGGCATGCTCCGCTGGGTAAAGGGAGGACAGCTGTCGGGTTGCTCCCTGATGGGGTTATCTTGACAAACTTTTTTGCAGTTGTTTCATCTTTACTGCACCATAGGATAAAAATAGCAGCATCTGTTAAGGCTTTATGATTCTTTAAATGCTTCAAATTACATGACTTTTAATAGACTATACTTATACTCACCCTATGTGTTGACATGTAATCATCTGAGCTGCTCTGTGCCAAGTCTCAACCCCTTCTGCTTGGTTTCCAGCCATCTTTCAGTTCCTTGTGATCCTAGGCCTGAAACTTCTTGTTGGGCTAAGGCCTGATTTGGTTTCTAACGCTAGACTCTGACTCCCTTTTTCTGACCTCCATGTGTACTTTGAGTTTTTAAGGATTTATTTATTTATATTTGATATGTATGACTGATTTATCTGCATGTATATATGTGTACCACATGCATGCCTGGTGCCCAAGTAGACCAGAAGAAGGTGTTGATCCCCTGCAACTGGAATAGGAGACAGTTGTGAGATACCATGTAGGTGTTGGGAACTGAATCAGGGCCCTCCGCAAGAGCAGCAATTGGTCTTAACCACTATACGATCTCTCCAGTTCCTCTTTGAAATCCTTTAGTGCTGATACAGAATAACATTCTATATTATCCAAAGTCCTGAAGTCTTCTATCTTGTTCTGTAAGCCCTAGTGTCTCCGTGATTGTCCAGTACCTTAACTGTCCTTATGCTGTAGATAAGGAAACTGAAGTTAAGGCAAATGAGAGACTAAGAATATGTGTCTCGGAAATAACTGAATTATAAAGCATAACCTTCGTTGCCCTTCAACAAACTACCTACTAACCATCCTTTTTTATTTTCCATCCAGTAAAGACAGTCTCCCCACACCTTCTCTGCTCTCTGTCTCTGTCTTTTGTCTTCCCTCTCTCTTTGACTTTCTGTGTATGTACCTGAGTAAGCATCTGTGTGTGTATATGCATGTTTGTTTTGTGTTCTTAACACAGTATTTTTCTGTATAACCCAAAGGAGCTCACTTTATAAGCCTGGCTGGCCTTGAACTTAGGAGGAAGTCTTCCTTAGTTTCCCAAGTGCTGGGATTATAGGGTTCTGCCACCATGCCCAGCTAACAAGTACTATTTCAGTATGAATTACCTGTCTCTCCTCTAAGGATTCCAAATATGGATCTGTCTTCCTTTTACATATTTTACAGGTTAAGAAACAAGGCTGTGGCCTGGGCTATTCTGGCTTGGTAAAAGTAATTCAAATTTTACCTAAATAGGTAACATTACATAGTAAAAATTTAACACACTATAATTCTGACAAATACAATGGCATCACTTGGTTGAATCAAGTCACTGAAATGTGAAATATATAACCATCCTTATTTCTTGAGAAGCAAATAAAACATGAGAGTGGAGCTTTGGCTTCCAGTGTTCCTGTATGTACCAACAAGTGCATATGTCATGGCTGATGGCCCAAATGCATTTTCCAGAATACGTGTGATCACAAGTTAGCTGTGACAAACACACTCTGAAATTTTTCACTCTGATCTAAAACTTGGTCCCATGCTTTATCCACAGTCTATAAAATATAGTGAATTTACTTTCTATATTTTATTATTTAATAAATTTTAACTATAATCTTATTGGGCTCAGTATGATATTTTGAGTACATGCATTCAAATTGATTACATCCCTGCTTTCTCTTTCTACCTCCTCCATCCATCTTAAACTCCAGTAATCATTATCTTACATTCAAATCAACAGCTTTTAGTTTCAACATATGAGAGATAATGTGCAGCATTTGTTTTCCTGTGTCTGAATTATTTAACATATTGCCCTCTAATGCCATGTATATTTTGCTGTAAATTATAGTATTTCATTCTTCTTATGGCTGAATAATATTCTATTATATTTTATTGTAAAGCCCAGGCTTGCTTGGAGCTCACTATGTAAACTGGTCTGGCCTTGAACCTATGAGGAATCTTTGTGCCTTATTTTCCCAAGTTCTAGGATTATAGCATTTTACTATCATGCCCAGTCATATATATAGTTACTACTATCACAAAATACCAGAAGATCCAACTTAAGAGAAGAGAGCTTTATTTTGGCTTATAATCTGAGGGCATACACTCCAGAATGAATCACTGAAAATGTATTAATTACATTTCTGTTGCTGTGATAAAATACCATGACCAAAACAACTTATAGAAGGAAGAGTATTTGGCTTACAGGGATAAGAGCCCATCGTGGCATTTGTTTCGGTTGTAAGCCTTAGTTTTTAGCAGTTGTGCCATCTCTCTAGCCAGGAAGCATGATGGCAGAGGTAGCAGGAGCAGAAAACTGAGTGTTCACATTGCTAAGCATACTCAGAAAGAATAAGAAGAGAGACTGAAAAAGGGAGAAGACCATGAACTCTCAAGTCCCACCCTCAGTGATCTATTTTCTCCATCAAGGTCACACCTCCTAAATTTCTGCAACAGTCCCACCAACTGAAGTCAAGTATTCAAATACTTTGAGCCTATGAGGGACGTTCTTATTCAAACCACCACAGAAGGAAAGTCATGGCGGCAAGTATATGAGATGGCAGGTCACATAATATTCAGAATCAGGAACAGAGGGCAGGCAGAAGTAAGACTGAGCTATAAAACCTCAAACATCATCCCAGGGACCCACTCCCTTCAGAGAAACCCCAGCTGTAGAGTAAATTTAGCTGGGGTTTCACTCTGGCTCAATAGACATATCCATTGATGGAGGCACACACTGGTTACAAACAGTGGCAAGACACCCCTCTAGGAATTTGTTTGATGGAAACCCAATAGACTCGATCACTTTCCAACCAATCAGTGACTTGAGGAGGAGGGCATGGGGAAAAGGAAGGAATTCCAGGGGCCATTTGTGAGCTCTGGGACAGAAAGTGCCATGACTACACACCCAAGCAAGCAGTCAGCGGAGTGGATGGCAGACAGGATGGTCAGCTTTGTAGGTACAAAGAGGCACGGTGGCAGAGGCAGAGGCAGCAGTGGATCACCATCTTTGTGGCAGTCCATGACACTTCTTATCAAAATGCTGTCCCCCTATGCAAGATCACAGTCCCTCTCTCCAGTGACCAATCCTTTGTAAGTAACTCCAATAAAACCCAATTTGTCTGATCAGAGAGCATACTCTGTTTTGTTCAGTGGATTTGGAACCAGAGGGGTGGACCAAACACCCTGTCCCACAAAATTCTTAAGACATCATCTGATGGGATTCCATATTGTAGAATGATTTTGGTATCTAAATTCTTGCTATCAGTGCTTCAGTGAACACAAACATGCCGGTATTTGCATCCTGTTCACATTTACTTTGTGTGTGTGTGTGTGTGTGTGTATGTGTGTGTGTTGTCTGTACATATGTAGGGTAGCTAGATCATGCCGTGTATCTACTTTTGTTTTTTAAGGAACCTTTATACTTGACTCAGAAGGGCTGAATTAGGTCTGCAAATTTTTGGCAAATATTTTCTGCCATTTTAAAAGCTGTTTCTTCATTCTGTTGATTATTTTCTGGGTGTACAGAAGCCATTTGGTTGCGTGTAATGCCATTTCTACATTCTTGGTGTTGTTTTGGCACTTTCTGGGCATATCCAAAACCAGGGTCTTGAAATGTTCTCTTTCGGTTTCTTTCTTCTTTCACTACTTACCTTTAAGCTTTTGATCCATGCTGACATAGGACCAGGAGAGCAGAGCAGAGATAGTTTAAGTAAACCCATGCAACTGAATAAATGCATCAGTGAGAGACCGTGTCTCAAAAAAAATAAGGTGGAATGAATGGAGGGAGATGCCTGTATTAGATCTGTTTGTTGTGCTGCTGTGATGAAATGCTCTGACAAGAGCAACTTAGGGAGAAAGGATCTATTTGACTTACAGTTCCAGAAAGAACATAGTCCATCATGGTGACCAATGTATGGTGGCATAAGGCCAACCCATCACATTCCATTTGTAGTCCAGAAGCAGAGAACGAGATCACGAAGTGAGGCCAGGCTATAAAACCTTAAAGCCTACTTCATCTCCTAAAGGCTCCATAACTGTCCCTTACAGCACCACCAACTGGGGATCAAGTGTCCAAATACATGAGTCTATGGGAGACAATTCACATTCAAAACATTACAGTAACCGGCATCTACTTCTGGCCTACACATACACACATGCGAACACACACACATACACACACACACACAAATATGTTCACATTCCCATACGAACACATACATATACCTCATCACACACACAAACAAAAGATATCGAAAGAAAGCGAAGAAAGAAGAACCTCATTAATAACTAGTTCTAAGCAAACTAAATACATGTAGATTTAAAGTTGGCCCCTCTAGCTATTTGGACAGAAATCACAGGATAATTCCTTTTAATCTCTTTTAGATATGCAGTGGTGCAAAAGTGACACAAATACAATGGGAACACTAAACTACTTTTTAATTGGATTCAATCTTCACTTCCAAGAATGGAGCTCATAATTGACACTAATATCAGGCTTAGGAGCCTGAGGCTAAACAGGTCTCAGGACATAGGGGAGAATATACTACTAGTTTTCTACTAAATAGTTATTGTATCAAATTGACTCTTAATGGCATTGTTACACCTTTAATGTATCCCTCTTCTCTCACCAGAGAAGTTTCCTTATGCAACAGATGGTGATTAATACAGAAACCCATAACTGTCCAATGTGCAGGAACAAGAGACTGCAGTGCTTATCAAACGTTTACCTTCTAAGGCTCAGAGATCATTGCAGAAAAGGGGCAGAAAGGTTGTAAAAAGGCAAACGTGGTGGATGAACACAAGGAAACAGTTTTCTAGCCAACTGGTCAGTTACACATATGAACTCACAGCGATGGTGACAACATCCACAAGAACCATGGAAGTTCAAACCAGAAAAAATCCCAAGTAGACATGAAGAGATAGATAAGAAGTTCCACCCCAACCTAAGAAAATTGTAGCAACAGATGCCTGCTGTAGGGAGGGGCAGAGCCAATTTTTTTCTTCTGTCTGTCTTCTTCTCCCAGTCCCCACAGTGATCTCCTTCCTAACACTCTTCTTCCTGGCTGCAAAATCCCTCAGGGATGATCTACTGACAATGGTCGCCTCCCTAGAGTAGCATCCCCAAAGACTCGGGGCTCATCTGTTCTCACCAAGACATCAGACAGCAGTTTCCATTGTTTCCTTTTCGCCTGCTCCATTAGATGACTGAAAAGTTCCTGGTTCATTTCAGGGTCTAGAGATCATTAGAGTTAAATGTCATTTCTAGGGCAAAAAATGAATGGCGTGAGATCTTCAAGAAAAGAACTAGATCACTAGTCAGTGGGATTTTAAGCACTTTGATGGCAGCAATAAGACTTTCTTTTTGCCCTAAATATGAATAGTTTGCTCCCAAAGCAGTTCATGAATATGATCAACAGATCTGTCACTGATGTTCACGAAATATGGAGTTTTTGGTGAGGCCATGTGTACTAATTCTCATTTTCATTTTCCCCCTAGAAATAAAGTTTACTTACTGTTTCTGTAGTGTATGAACATATATGCATCAGTGGATGGTTACTTATATAAAGCAATAAGGAAAGTCTCTTCAACACTGCAAAGACAGCGATTACTGTCCAATTTAGTTGCTATCTTGAACTTTTGTCATCTCAAAGATGTCGGAAATGGACACTGTGTCATGTTTCAGCTCTACACAAACGGTAATCTGTCTGCCCACTTTGTTAACCGAAATCAATGCATCATTGAACAGCTGTCAGTACCAGTCCTTGAACTTTGACCTCAGCACATTACCAATTCTGAATTTTCTTTTGCCTAACTATAAACAGTGATAAACTTCTAAGGCAGGAATAGATTGAATCTCCTCTTGATAACAGAGAATCCTCTTTGGAAAGTCGGAGGCTACTTCACAGCTATTGAAAGAAAAACTATAATGTTCTGGACTTCAAAGTCCTGACCTAAAATTGATACAAATTCTGATTTTAGTCTCTCTTTCACTCTGACCAAAAGATGACTGGGAGTTCCTAGTCATTCTTCCTTAATCAATAGAGTAAGTGATTCATCATGTCCAACAAACAGGATAGGAAAGGGTTATTGGATGCCTCCCATAACCCAAATGCCATGCTGCATTTCAGGATATTGCAAGAAAATTTAGTTCCTGTACCCTGAGAATAAATCTCAGTTTGCAGTGATGATAGAGGTAAGACAACAATTATGAGTAAGATGATGTGTGTTGTAGGAAAAGAATAACAAGGACTCACCAGAGAAAGGGCAAAGTAGAGCTGAAAAATTAATATTTAAAAGTAGTCAGGTCTCCAGAAAAGGCCAGCTTGTGCAGAGAAAACAACAGGGCAAAGAAAGCCGCAGAAAGAAGAGAGCAAAACATTCCTGAGAATGTACCGCAGGATGGGTGAACACGTGTGCACCTTAGAGGAGAGTTTTGGAAAGGGAGCTAAAAATAAATTTTGAAAATGAACAAGATTCAGATTATGGTATGTTTGTATGTATGTTAAGCTTAGATGTTTGTCTTGAAAATTTATAAGAGCCCTAGATCATCTTTAAGGAAGAACATTTGTATATATATTTATTGAAGTTTTGTGTATTTCATACAGAACATTTCAATCAGTCTTAATCATCTTTACACCCCCTTCCCCATCCACCACCCTCATAAACCCCCAACTAGAATCCATAATTCTGTAATCTGTGTTAAGACTTATTGTGTCAAATTAGTGTCCCCAGATGTTCCTCAGTTCAAGTTCATCCATTGAGGTCTGGTCAACCTATCCAGGGTCCCCTACTTTAAGAAGATTAGCTCTTCCTCACTCAGCAGTAATCAGGTGACAATATTTCTTCAGCAAAGATTGGTGTCTGATGCCAGTTTTCATGGTTCCATGTTGATATTTTGTTTGCTTGAGTTTGCATGGGTCTTCATTGCTGCAGGTGCATATGAGCAGGTCCCAGGAACTTCTAGGATTCTATTTCCATATGATCATGCACCTCCTCCCTGGTTCTTACAATCTTTCCACCCTCTCTTCTGCAATGGTCCCTGAAGCTTAATATAGGAGTCCTGTCCAGGCACCCACACTCTGCAGATTACTGATTGCCATGCTTTGGCCATTTTTTACCTTTTGTGTTCCTTGCATGAGAGTGCTTCATTAACGAGAGTTGAGAGATTCATTAGTGTCCTCTTTATCCCTTGTTCTATGTTGCATGAAGCTTAGGTATAGAGGTTGCATTGTAGAAGTCTTGCTTAGGTTTTGGCAATTCACAGACAATGTCAGTGTATGTTCAGTTGTGGTATTCTGTAGTACTCTCTTTCTGGTGTAAAGAAGCTTATTTGATGAGTGGCGACTGGGATTCTTGACTATAAATATAAAGATACATATTTTGCATTTAATAAGAAGTTCCGTTAGGCTAGGGATGTGGCAGATTTGGGATTTCTCTAAGATCTATGACTTCTTCAGTCATGTGTATTTGGCTATGATTACAGTACCTCCCATGGAGTGGGCTTTAAGTCCAATTCAGTAGCTGTTGATTACTCCCAAGATAAAAGTGTCACTATGGCACCAGTGTTGGATGCTGTGCCAGTCATTGATGTGGTTGTTTGATCATGAAACTGGTGTTGGGCCATCAATTGATGTTCTCCCTTAGCAGTGTTCTCCAGAGCTATGAACGCTAGCCTCAGGCTTCCAGGTCAGTTCCAGATCTATCGCTCTAAATATGATCTCTGAAGTTTGTCCTGTCTTAAGCAATAGAATCTTACTTTCAAGTTCCGGGCAGCAATCAAAGGCTGTGGCAATAGCTTGTGTACTTTTGGGAGTCTCTTGGATAAGCCTGGCCAACAGTTCAAAGGAAGAGTTCTTCGGTCTGGCACTTTTTCTGGTATGTAGCCTTCAGATATGCATATGAACTCATGTAGAGATATTGCACATGAAATTTGTCTTTAGGTTATTAGACTAATATGATTCCTTCTGGTGTTTTACAATAGCTAGGTGTTATTTATCTCTCCCCTTTCTCTTTCTCCCTATCTAACCCTCCCTCAGTGCCTTTCCCCTTTAAAATGCCCCCATTTTCCCATTTCTCCCTGATAACACCAGTCTCCTATGGCCGCACTTCTCTTGAGTTACTTCTTCCTCTTTATCTCCATAATTCCTTCTATAATCCTTCTTCCCCCTCTCATTTAAACATTCCCATTTTATCCATTTCTTCCTTTGTAACACCTGTCTCCTACTATTCTTCTCTCTCGGGTTCTGTATATTTTATATGACAGTGCATGGCCTCTCCCGACAACCTGAAACAAAGTTCAAGGTCTTTTTAAATCATCAGTTATGCCAAACAGAATCATCTGTAATTGGACGAATTAATACCAGCCTCTATGTTTTAATCTTCTTGAAAATTTATAATTTTATACAAGGCCAAAGTTAAATAAAATTATATAGAGATAAATATCTGAAATCAGATATTAACTCCAAATTTATTAAACCAGTTTCCATCTTATTTTGGAATATAATTGAGGAAAACATTCTGTATTGTACACCATTTAATTTCTATTAATAATAATACCCTTATGCAGATGTCCTTGGATGACTTAGCTTTGTTTCCAAAAACCAGAAAGATAAATAATGAATGGATTATTCATCAAGTGACATTGCCTTTGAGTGGAAACATATCCCATTGCTATTGGAGGCTTTAAAAAGTTAAAAGTCCTGAATTGCCTGAGTTGCAGTTTTCTCCAATGAATATATAATAAATCTCCCTCAAAGCTTGACTGTATAAACAAATAGTTTCTGTTCTGAAACAGAGCCCCAGAGCATCAAAATAACTTTTAGAGAAACTAAAATAATATTGTCAGCTTCTATAAATTATCCCTGATTACCATGACAGAAAATGCAGTGCTTCAACACAGACAGTGGCATCTAGCCTATTCTATACTTCCTACCTATAGGGACCAGGGGTGACTCATGCAACAAAATAACCAGAACCCTATGCAACCAGTTCCTGGAGAGCATGGGAAATTCTTAGGTGCTGTTCAGGTTCCCAAAAAAGACACTCTAGTACATAAGGACTGCAAATCTTCATTAATACTCAACGAAATAAGAAGAAACCAATGAGTATTTCAAGAGTTATAGTTTCTTAAGAAACCTGGAGAACTGGTTGTGACCTGTATATTAGAGACTGAATCACAGAGCTCTAAGTCAGAACAAGTAACGCTGAGAGAAGGGTATGTTGGGAGAACTTGGCAATGGAACACTTGGCTACCATTTTTTGTAGCTCCCTTATTACTACCGATGAATACTATCATCATGATGACCAGGTTACAACTTGTGCTTGCCCCAGACAGGAGCACATGTTGGGAGAAAGGACCCTTTGTACACTGTCTGTGGAAATGTAAATCAGTCCAGGCACTTTGGAAATCAGTTTGGAGGGTCCTCAAGAAATTAAAACTAGAATATATAGATATGTACTTAAAAGACTCAGTCAGCTTAGTATAGAGATACCCATGTTTATCACATGCTGTTCACAATAGCCAAATTATGAAATCAGCCTAGGTGTTTATCAACATAGGAATGAATAAAGAAAATGGGTATATAGAAACACCGGAGTTTTGTTTTGTTTTATTTTCCACCATAAAGAATTACGTTGCTTGCAAGAAGATGGATAGAACTGGAGACCACCATATTTCATGAAATAAATCAGTCCCATAAAAACAAGAATCATATATTTTCCCTCCTATATAAAACCTATGTGGGGAAAAGAAAAATGAGAACCTAAAGGGGAGACTCCTAGGGACAGAAAAGGAAAAGAGAAACTCAGAGACCAAAGAAGAAAGAACAATAGATGGTCGATTAGACCGAAGACACTGTTTACATGCCTGGAAATAATAAAACCCCTTTGTCTAACTACACTAATAAAATCCGATGTGTGTTCAACCATTGTTCAACATTTGTTTGTAGTGAGTAATCAGATATATGGAGCAAAAGAAACAAAAGTACCATCTACAACGTGGGAAGGTAGAGTTAATTTGCTTTACCTTCCTTAGAAAACCATTGCTATCTGAACATGTGTTTGAAGGTTTATCCCTACACTCTAAGACACTCATCAAATTGTTTCTTTCAAGAGTTGAGGACTCATTTCTTCCTACTGCATGGGTAAGAGTTTTTACGTACTATGTGGCATTTTGGTGTTTAGGTCAACTGCCCTGTTGATTTGGCTCTGATCATAGTTGGATATTGTGCATATGCGAAGTAGCTATACACAGTCATTGGAGCTTATTGCTTTGTGATATATTTATAGTTTACCGAGATTCTTTAAATAGACAGTCATCTACACATTCTTTTGAGAAGGTAAATGTATGCAAAATCATACAGCTCACAAAGGGCAGAGGTGAAAATTCCAGTTCCTTGAATCCATGTCATCCCTAATTTATCTATAAGAGCCTTTTACACAGTACTGTATAGCAAAACCTTGTGCCTAGTAGAAAGCACAGATTATGAAGGGAAAACGAGAGAGAGCAAACTGAAGAAAAATAAGAATTATAGCCTTTCTCTAAAGGTGGTCATGCTAGAAGGAGAATTTATAGTCTATTTCACTTGGAATAGAGTCTTGGATGATCTTACAGAATGTATATGATGGTCTAAAACAGACTCTATAAGGCTAATTGGTTTTTGTCTTTAGATAAAAATAATGATGATAAATAAATTTAAGATGTTGATGTTTAAAGGAGCAAATATGTGTAAATAAAGTATATGCTTCCTGGAATAAATTGTATTCTTTGGGAGCTCCATTAACCCCTGTGCGCCTCCTGAAAACAGTGGACAGTCAAAGGTTAATTGCTTAATGATGCGACCAAGCTGAACATCTCACCATATGTTGTAGACCAATGGCTATGCTGAACTAAAAGGAAAATTTATCTGTAATTAACCTGTCTACAATTTATAAATCTTTAATGAAATCCAATTTAGAAATTTAAAAAAAGGATTTGTAAAAGTTGAAAATCTGAAGTATAGAAATATTTTTACAGTCTAATTTTATCACTTTCATATACTCATTGTATGTGAAATTGACTATAAATTTCATAGCTAGAATAAATTTAATTTTTACATTCTGAACAAACAAACAGATCTGTTGAATATTTGATAGTGATCTCCGGAGATGACATTTGAGTTCCTACCCACAGGGAATATATCAGATGGCTTCACTGGGTATACATGGAAATCAATAGTTGGAAGACTTGATATGCTTATGACAGCACTCCTAACATCTTATTAAAATATCCTTTAAAATATAAAAGTTTATTTTTAAAGCTTGTAACAGTACTGTAAACTGAAGATAAGGGAAGATCATATTCCAAAACTCGGTGGAATTTCAATTTCCCCGGGGACAGATTCAAGTACAATTTTGAACTGAACAACACAGACTCCAGTCTCTGAACCTGAACAAGCCTGATGAACTTGGAAAGGCTTGGAAAGGTTGCAAAGACCTTGATTCACCTTCTTAGTATCTGCTCAACCCCCAAACAGGAATTAGAAAAGAAGCATCTATTCTCCAACTCTAACAGAATTCCTTTACAGCCAGAAGGAACTAAGGTCTTTCTCCCACCCCATTTACCGGAATATTTCACAGGAAAGTACTTAGAGGATTGGAAGAAACCCATTTATTTTAGCTTATCCCACTAAATCTGGGCAGGCAGAGATAAGATGGATGATAAAAATCCAGGTTGGAGTTATAGTCTTTCATGTAAATCCATTCTCCAAAAGTTACAAATTACATCTTACCTTCTTGTTTAATGAAAGAATTTAATAAATTCAGAAAATATTCAGAAAATTAGAACTCAACACCCAAGTCCTAACAAAGAGAAATTGAGATAAGAACTAATGTAAAATGCATATTCACAAAAAGTAACTTCACAGGTTTCCAGAAAATGGTGGTAGAGATGTAGAAAACATCACCAATCTCATTTTGGATGAAAATTCTAAAATTTAATTACTATTTCCCTTGTTGGGGAGCAGAAAAAAGGCAACATTAGCACTAATGCTAATATAATGGAAATAAGAAGAGTATTATGAATCATTAACTAGGAAAAGCTATTGATATGATTTTCTGTAATAAACCAATGATAGTGTTAGAATTTCTAACTGGCACCCCTAACTAAAGAAGTCTGGTATGGACCAGTGAGAAAGGGGAGATTTTCTGGTAGCAGCCACTTGTCCGGATTCAGTTTTCCAAAATTACCTCAAGCCACAGAGAAAGCAAATGTAAAAAGGAAATGTCACAGAGAAGCCATAATTGCAACAAAAAATTTGTTAGTAAAGCAGGGGTGAAAGCAAGGCAGGGGTGTGCTGTGAAACCAGACTGCTCCACGGGTTAAGAAAAACAAAGACAAAATTAAGTCACTCACTCACGTACCTCTGGGTGGTAAGGAGAATTTACAGAAATATCAGTCAGTCCTTACCCTAAAGTCCAAAAGAGACTTTAAAAAAAAATAGCAGGTTCAGGAAGTAAAATCTTCGTTCAAGTACAAGTAAGATAAATGAACTAACATGGGTCACAGAAAAAAAAAATAGCACTAATAAACCACAGAAAGGAGCACTGAAAAGACTTATACAAGACATACTAATTCTAAAAGTTTTGATGGAGGAAGTGACAGCTGTGGATAAATATACTGAGTTAAAATAAATATTCTGAGTTAAAAATCAGAACGTTAATTGCCTTCAAAAGATTTCCCTCTGAAATACGAGAGAAGGCTGTGTGAGACAAGAGATAAAAGTTTGAGCTTTCATTTAGGCAACAAGTAAATCACAACTGCTTAAAACCTAAACAGAGGAGCTGCAGAGATGACTCAGCTCTTGAGGACCTGGGTTTGATTCCCCACACCCACATGATGGCTAACAACCACCTGTAACTCCAGTTCCAGGGGATCCAAAGCCCTCTTCTGACTTTTGTAGGCACTTCACAACGTAGGGAGGGGCACTTGAATAAATGCAGGCAATATACTCATGTACATAAAATTAAAAAATAAAATATCAAAAAAGCAAAACAAAAAAGAATACTCTTAGAAGCAGAAATTTAAACTATAAAATCACAATAACAGATGAAGATTACATGCTTGAGGAAAAGGAGCAAAATGACATAAACACAAATAAAATAATAAATATCAGAAGATTTTATGTATGGATAATAAACAAGGAAATTCCAATATTGGTATAATTGATGTCTCCCTCTTTGCCACCTCCTCCTTCAAAAATACCAGAGATGGAGGGACAGAAAATACTTAAATGTATTTGTGACCTTGCCAAAAAAATAATTTAAAACCTAATCTATAAACAGAAAACCATAGAAAAGTATTTATACCCTTGTCAACATTAAGAGGTATAATCTAGTCAAAAGACCCCACCTTAAAATGTAAAAGAAGATTTTAAACAGTTAAAGTAGGTTATGGCTCATATTAGACTTTTAGGGTCAAAACTTTGCTACAAAATCTTCAAGAAAACAAAGTTTGATACAATACTTTTATATCTAGCTAATGTGTCCTCAAGATATAAGGGCAATAAATATTTTGGAACATGCTTTGAATATTTCTTAAGCCTGTCATGAAAATATATGAAGAGACAAAGAAAACTTGAGCCAACCAAACTTCATGTGTGTATCACACAGCAGGCATGGATAAGGATATTTAATTCACTTGACTATGAATGTAAATTGAAAGCAAATGTAGAGATTGGAAGAATATAGTGTTTACAAACACAAGCAACCTATAAATGAAAACATAATAAAGAGACAAATAAAAAACTTAACTCTTAGTAAATAGCAAGGAATAAATGAAGTAGAAATCATAAATTGATAACCTAATGCATCAAAGAGCTGATTCTCTAATAATGACAAAAATATAATATAATGGATAAGTTGATAAAAATAGAAACAATATAATTTAAAAATAAGTAAAATAAGAATGATTTTATCACCTTCGAGTAAATCATAAATATAGCACTGATCTAGAAATCTGAACAGATTATCAGAGAGTAAGCAGATAAAGAAGCTAAAGAGTCAATCTCAAAAATGGGTATCATTCTCCAGGTGAATCTCACAGGAAATTCTGCTAAATCTCTAAAAGTACAACTTGTTCACTAAGACAAATTAAAAAGAAAATTTAATTCTTAAGAAACAAAGTGAGCATGGCATTGATACTTAAACATCAAGCAACAAAACACAAACACTTATTATTTACAAAAGAATCAAACAAAACTTAAACTTCTTTGACATGAAACCTCTTACAACCACAAAACAGTAAAAGATGTTGTGACCCCTAAGTTTCAGTCAGAAGAAAATACTGCCATTCAGGCGTAAAGGCAACAGAAAACAATCTTTAAATATGAATAGGTTCACTTACTATGTGACCTATTCACTGTACCTGAGAAATCTCTTTTTAAAGACATTTTAGCTAACTGAAGCAAATAAAGTAAGAATTAAAGGATGAGGGAAGTAAACCTGAATGATCACAAGTAGTGAAGATAATTGTATATCGATTATGCGCAGCAGGAGATTTTCATCACAATGTCATCAGCACTGGATTCTTTGCACCCAGGTCAGTGGCTCACATCTGCCTGTAACTCCAGCTCTAGGAGATCAGACACTCTTCTTGCCTCCAAAGGCACCTACACTCATGTACACCTGTAAGGACCCCCCAGAAATGGAAAATGAAGGCTACAGCAAATCTGACTCCATCTTGTTAGAAAAAGCCTCAGCCACATAAGCTTGGCTTCCTGGCTTCAGAAACTGTTTCCCACCCCCCTAGTTAAACATTTGCAAGGACGTGGCCTTCAGATATCAGGTGGTTTTGTCATGGCTTAAAGGGAAAGCATAGAATCTGGTCAGGATGACCAAGACATGAATCAGAAACCCAAATAAGCCCGAGACCTTGAAGCATACTCTGGTAGCACATTCCATGGGCCCTGTTACCTTAATATGAGTAAGATGCTTTTTCGGGCCAAGTGGGCTTCCTTAACCAATCCCAACCCTTGTCCCTCCTCTCTTTGTTTTAACCCAAAAAACATCACCTCACCCTCCACTCGGGGCCACTGTCCTATCACCCTCTGCGTCGGTGTGTCAGACTGCGGACCGAGCTCGAGCTTGTAAATAAAGACCCTTTGTTCTTGCATCAGATTTGACCTCCATGGTGGTCTTTTGAGAGGATTCTATAACCTGGGCACAACACACCAACCCACACTCAGGCACAAAAAATTATAGACATAATTTTTTAAAAGTTAAAACTATATTTATTCAAAATAGGTAAAGAAGTTCAGTTAATAATAAAACAGGGAACAATCCATCAAGAAGATGCAGCATTAGAAATGTATACTTATAGAATGTTAGATTTCTCAATCTTATAAAACAAGGACTAATGGGAACCAAAGATCTAATAGGTCCTGAAATCATAACAGTGGGACAATTCAACACACAACTCTGATTTTAGGTAGGTCATCTAAACTTAAAACCAAGAAGGAAAATTCATAGTCAAGTGGACCTAACAGATATCTATAGACTAGTCCATCCAACAGACCCAAAATACAAATTCTTCTCAGGAACCTATGGAAACGTCTCCAAGATTAACTATATTTTAGATCATGAAGTCTGTCATAAAAAACACAGAATAATTTCTTATATCTTACTAGATCATAGTGAAATAAACTAGAAATCAATAAGAGAAACTACAGAAATTTCACAAATACTTGGTGACTGAACTAACGGATTACAGCAAGTCATTGAATGACTCACAGAAGAAAGGTTTTTTTTTTTTTTTTAATTCTAGAATCAAATGAAAATGAAAGCACAATATATCAGAACTTTGGGGATACAGCCAAAGAGGGAACTTTTTGACTGAGACTGCTTACATCTAAAAAACCAGAATAATCGAAGATAAATATTCTAATGATAAAACTCAGAATCTTCAAAAACAGAGTAACTCGAACCCCAAAACAGTCAAGGATACAGCACTGACAAACCCCTAGCCAAAAAGAGAAGATCTAAATGAATACTATTAGGGATGAAAAGAGGGCGCCACAGCAGATGACAATGACATCCAAAGGATCATTCAAGGACTACTCTGAAAATTTATAATAAAATAAATGCAAAATCTAAAACAACTGGATAAATTTTCAGGCATACATGGCTTATCGAAATAAAAAATTAGGAAGATGAAAACACTTAAACAGATTCACAACAGTAATATATTTCCCAGCAAAGCAAAGGCCTGGATTAGGTGGATTCATTGCTGAATTCTACTTTTTTTCTTTTATGAATGAATACATTTTATTTTAATTAAATGCACCCCTCATCCGCCCTCATTACTATTACCTTCACACAAGTGGGTGTAGAGTTTCCCAGGAAGATATAATGCCAATAGTCTTCAAACTTCAATGTGATGGATAAGAATGTAATACCATCAAACTAATTCTATGAAGCCCCTATTACCATGATATCAATTATGCAGACCCTCTGCTGTTCTCAACATATCACCGTAATCCTGCAGTGAGGCCCAATGGCTCAGTAAGTGCGCCGCCCCATGCCAGCCACAAGTGGGCTCCCATTCTGGGATTTCGCCCCCAGACATTGCTGGCTTTGGCAATATTAAATTAATTAGCCACTTGAGGATCCACTGTAAAAGCCGTGCCAGAACCCCATTTGTCTGCATTCCTTCCTGTGGGTCTGCTGCAAGTGCAGTTAGCACTCTTAACCACTGAGCTATTTTTCCATTTGTGCCAGCCAGATCCTGCTCACAGCACCAGTTGTCTCATGAAATTTATTTTCCATGCCTTAGCAGGTGGGGTCTGGTTAATCTGGCTGGATAAAACAGAAACTGATCTTCCATTTAGAGAGACTGATTTATTTAGGGCAGTTTACAAAGTTACTGGTTACCTATGGCCCACCCACAAGTTCCAGGACAGCCAGGGGCAGAGCTCTTAATCCATTCCTGGGGAGAATTTTGCTTCCATTCACACGATTCATAGGACTGCAGGGACTTGGAACGCTGCCTCCTGAGTCTTGACCTTCCACATGGGCCTGAGGCTGGGGTATTTTTCTTCCCACGTGGCTTCAATCCATGCCCCTCCCCAGGACTGGCCGCCATATTGTCTCTCCTTTCTCCCCATCTCCCTGCCCCCTTATTGGTCAGAGGGCAGGATTTGCCGCAGAATGAACCAATAGAAAAAAAACCTCAGCGAAAACCCCGTATTTACCATACACCAGCTTAACTATTTATCAATAGATGAATGGATAAAGAAAACATGGCACATAAATACAGTGGTGTTTTATTCAGTCATAAAGAAAAATGAATGTATGGCACTCACATGAAAGTGGGTGTAGATGTAGATCATTACATTAAGGGAAGTAACCCAGTGGCTGGTCTCCCACTAACCTTCAAATAGTCCCCTCTATGCACTGCTTTTCCTCCTTCCCCCTTTCCTTTCCTCTTTTATAGAACATACACACATATGTGAGTATAAAGATAGCCCCTGCCTTCTGGCTACTTCCCTTAACATAATGAAGTAAACACTATGCACTTCTGTTTGGCACACAGTAGACGATATTCACTGTTTGTTGTAGTTGCAGATATCAATAGCTAATTTTTCTTCTTCTTTCTTGGGCTTTCTTATTGTCTTTGATTTCCCCAGATATCTTTTCTCAAATACATACTGCAGTTTGTCATTCTTTCAGCCATCATTCCCTGTTTTTAGGGGACTAGAATTTCTCGATTATTTGGTACATCTATGTCCAATTTTTAAAGAAACTTCGAAACTTTTCCAAAGTGGCTGTGATACCACTTTATGTTTAAATGGGCAATGAACAGCTGCTTCACTTCACATGAGTGCCAACACTGTCTCTGCTTCTTTGCTTGTAGTCATTCTACTGGGCATGAAGTATCATCTCACTGTGGTACATTCCTCAGCTACTAAATTTCGATGAAGACACAGCAGCATTCATTTGTTTATACCTTGCCTACTGTTTTCATTCTACAGAGCAGATCGGAGGGTGTAATGAAGAGGATTGTGTCCACAAAGCGTCTAGCATTGACTCTTTGGTCTTTTACAGAGAAGCATTTTTGATCATTGGAATTAGAACCAGGACTCTGACATTTCTAGACCCTCTCACCTTCCTTTGTGATAATCGCATGAAAAAGAGAAGCAGAAATGCCCTTGTGATGGTTATAGGTCATGAACACAAGCTCAATAAAGAACTGAAGCCTAATCATAGGAGTATAGAATGCTTCAGCACACACATACCACCACCACCACCTTCACACCAACAGGGCTCCTGTATAATAATAGGGACTATAGCTGAAAGAAGTACAAACCTCAGAATCTATTTGAAAAGGTATCTCTAGGAAAACCCAAAGACAACAGGAAAGAAAGAGACAAAAGACAATGCAGAAAATGCAGCTAATGACAACCTTAGCTACAGCAAAAAAGAAATATCGTCCAATTGTACGAAAATAGAAGCATATCACAGTTCACTTTTTCTATCCATCATATTCAGCTTTCAGCAAAATCTTACAAAAGATAAATAAACCAATTAATTGAATGCAGGCCATATAGACCAAACTCCAGAACCAGATCCATATGGCAGAGATTTTTGGAATTGTCAAATCAGGCTTTTAATATAGCTATGATCAATATTCTCAAAGCTGTGATGGAAAAAGTGACATCAACAGCACATTGATAACATAAGCAGACATATGGAAAGTCTAAAAAAGGATCAAAAGGAAATGCTAAAAATAAAAGTACCCTGCTTTCAAATTTGGTCAGCGCTTTTTTTTTTTTTTTTTTTGCAGTGGGCAGCAGTAACCGCAGAGACTCATAGCTCTGCTGAGTATAAATGGCTATTACTGATGCTCAGCCATAAATGAGATATCTATATCACTTCCTCCAAGGCCCAGGAATATGGCAGAAAAGAAGGCAGAAAGAAGGTGAAAGCTGGCACGTGGTGTAGAGTGGTGTGGAATGCTGTCTTTAGGCATGACATGGCCATGGCACTCTCAAAGTCACAGCAGCTGTGATTACCTGCACAAGACTGGCCTGTCATAGAACAGACAGTGACTCACAAGGCCCCGCCTTGCCTCAAGGATCTATAGCAGTTAACAGTTGCTGGAAGAGGGACAGGCAATTTTCTTCAGTGGTGTGGTCACTGGTAAGGTGCTCATTATCTTATTTTTAAAAAAAACTAGAAGGTAGAAGGAAGAGTAGTTGGGAAGAATAAGAGTACCAGTGGGAGGAGGAAGGAGACAAGAGAGAGTCATGGGGGGCGATGTGATCAAAATACATTATACACATGCAGGAAAATGTCACAATAAAACCCCTTACTATGCATAATTAATATATGCTAATCAGAAACATTTAATAAGCACCCTAACAGTAAAGAAGGCTTTTGAAGTTCCATTAGTAGACTGGGAAAAGTTAAAAGAATAGTGTAGTTGACGACATTTAAGCAGAAACTTTCTAAACTAGAAAGTGATACATGGAAAAAAATGTTCAATAACTATGTGACAGTCACATAAGATACATACAATGGGGCTATCAGAAAAGAAAGAGATAAGGAAATAGTTGAAGTTATGGCCAAGGTTTCCCCAGGACAGACAGCAACGCTGGAATGTAAGAAGTCCAGAGACTGAGGAGCAGATTAATAGGAGCACAGCTGTGCTGAATTACATCATATTAAAGCAATAGAAAGTCAAAGCAATGAGAAAATTTTAAAAGAACGTAGGAATGGGCCACATTTGGACTTCTCTTCACAAACTGTGCAAACAAGGACAGACAGAATAAGATAAGATAAAGCCTTTAAACACAAACAAAACAACAACAAGCACTACTTCCCACAATGCATCCTAGTCATTGTAATCATATTTCACATTGAAAGTTAAAGACTTTCTCAAACAAAATATGTTGAGGAAATTTGCAATTGGTAGACCTGCAAAATATTAAACAGAAGGTGCTCAGAGGGAAGGAAAAGAAAATAGGTCAGAAAACAATCTACACATAGAAAAGAGGAGTACCACAGAGTGAATAAGTGAAAATAAATGAAATATCACAATCGTGTTAATTTAAATTTATCCAACAGAGAGTAGTAATAGCAATAATAACCATAATAATAGTAATAACAAACAGTGTTCTGGGAAAGTATAGCTTACGGTTGAGTGAAATGAGTGACTGCAGTATACCAGGAAAGGGAACAGAGGAGATCAAATCATAGAAGTGCTCTCTTAAAGAATGCCTGTGTTTGAGATTGCTTTCAACTGCTGTGACAAAACACTCTGACCAATACCAGTTTGATGAGGAAAGAGTTTACTTGGCTCACATCTCCCGAATCACGGTTCATTACGAAAGGAGCCCAAGGTAGGGACTCAGAGCAGAAACCTGGAGGCAGGAGCTGGAGCACAGGCCATGGAGGAATGTTGATTACTGGCTTGATCCCTTGGCCCAGGCTCAGTCCGCTTTCTTATACAGTATAGTACAATGCCCAGGGGTGGCACCATCCACAGTGGGTTGGGCCCTCCCACATCATGCAACAATCAAGAAAATACCCCACAGACATGGCCACAGGCCAGTTCAACAGAGGTAATTCCCCAACTGAGTCTAATTTGTGTTGCCCAAATTCACTTGGATGTGGGTTCATTCCTCAGATTCTGATCAGCCTTCCAGGCTTCTCACCCTTCATTAAACTGACTCTTCCTCTTCCATAAGTTATCAGTTGCCAACAGCTCCTCAGCTAGGACTGGGGCTTCTTGCTTACCTCCCCATCCATGCTGGGGTCTTGTCTGCCTTGGGCTTTCACAGATCTTGTGCATGTTATCATATATACAACAAGGATTCATATATACAATTGCCCGGTGATGTCCAGGTAACATGGTTTACTTGGATTCATTTTCCACCTCTGGCTCGTATGAATCCATTTTGAAAGATCCTACAAAATTACATAGAGAAGTCTTTGATTTTTTAATTTTCATTAAGGATAAGTGTTTGTAAATAGGTATAGTCTTATCCTAGACGAAGTTTAAAATGAGATGAGCCAAATGAAGGTTGGATAATGAGGAAAGGACGGTAGCTCTCAGGTAGGAAAGATGTCACTCTGGAGAGGTTTTGTTTTTTTATATTCTTCATCCTTTATTTTCAGCGGCTGTTTCAACAAGTTTCCCTGCAGAGTCCTTGATGACACAGCCTTGAGCTGTGCTAAATAAAGGAGCAATTATAAATTTCAGTGAAGGTCTCTCTGACAGCCATTCTCTTGTGGGGCAGCAGGTAGAAGGGAAGATGGTGGAAGAATCATGATTGCTTTTCCCCCTTTGCCCATTGTGTGTTTTGCCACCATCCATCAGAGTTATGTCATACACAGGCTTTCCCTAAAATAGCTGAAAAGTAACTTAGTCTATCATTTATTCCTGTCAGCAAGTACATTTGGAACTCACTGTCTTCTAGGTCAAAAGGAATTGCTAATATTTAGAGGACATGATGGATCACAGAAAGGATTGTAGCAAAAGGTGACCAAAATAAAGCATAAACATTTTTCTTGTGCCTGAGTTGGTTTGAAGAAGAATGGGAATGTGTAGATGACATTTCTCACTCAACCTTATTTTCCATTTACTTTGAAAGGGAGGGAGGAAGGCAACGAGGATAAATTCTAAGCCATCATTTAAATTGTGGCCACAGGCACTTGATATTGATGTGACATTGCTCCATGGTACTTGATGAAATTTAAAATGCATTTTTACTTTCACTGAGTCTGATTTAAGGCTCTCCATCCTTCAGGGATACTCCACTCTTTGGGTTATCATTTTTTAAGAAGTATGAATTTGACATAAACGTTTTACAAAATTTGGTTTTAAAATCATAGAGAAAAGAAAATTGGTCTTGTCGAATCACTTTCTTCTTCCCTCATACTGAGTATCTCTCTAACACTCAGATGTCTATCTAGCTGCTCCTATTATGGCTGGGCTCCCTGTTATCCCAGATCAGGCTGCAGTCAATATCTGGCCTTCAGTGTTTCATGTAAATGCACCTGGTTATTTTGTGTGCTTTAGTGTCTACTGTCATAGCACAGTGGTTTATAAATTGGTGACGAAAGAACACTCAAGAGGCCAGTAGAAGGATAATGGAAGTCCCATAGCATTGCAAAATTCCCCTATCTCCTAAGTTCATCACAGAGCTTCTGCCTCTGTTCGCTTTGTATATCAAAGTTAATCTAAAAGTTATGAATTAAGAAATCTCAGATTTAAGAAGTTAGAAAACCATTGTTCTAGTTCATTTAAAACAACAGAACTAGAGTTAAATCATAAAAATTTAAAGTTAGAAGAGATTTAAGGAATTAACTCTAATCCTCTGATTTCATGGATGAGAAAGTTGAGTTAAGGAGAAATGAAGAAATATATCTAAAGGCACATGGTGATTTTCAGGAGTAGATCTATTGATTTGTGGTCCCATATTCTTCCTTATGGTTCTGATGTTGAACGAAGACTGAGGAGATCTATTTCCACTGGCTAATTCCATATTATTAGTTACTTTAAAGATCTATACAGTATTAAAAAAACTTTAGTCCTATCTATCTTCATCATTCATCATTCAATTATCCCATCGAGGAAAACTAGATAATACTGGAAGCATATATAAGATTATATATAGTTTTTACAACACAAATACAATAAATCCCACCTAATTCCCAAGCACGCAAATTCTTTGGGCCAGGAGCACAGCATAATGGACCACTGCAGAAGGATCATGTTTCAGCTCCTCCATGTAAGAGAACACTGAACCAGTTAGTCAATGGAGATATGATATGGATCATCTGAATATAGGTATCTGTGTACTTTCAAAAGCAATTTGGATTTAAAGGAGACAATTTCTGTCTATGTTTTGCAATGAAACCCTGGATAATGAGTATGTCCAGCTACATTGCATACTAATGCCAACTTTTTGTTGTCTTAGGGTCATATGCCTTCACTTCTGGATTTTTGTTATTCTCTAGAATGGCATCGAAGGATAGAAATGGTAGCATTAAATACATGCTTTGCATTGGCTCACATGGTTATTCGCTTTATGGGATCACCAGCTCCACACAGATGCCTCAGCTCTTAGGCATATCTCACATATTTCAGACTACAAACATACACCATTTTCTCATGCTTCTGCTCCATGTACACTCAAGGATGTCTGCTTCCAAGGCCTCCAGTACATGTAGGCCATGTGAAGAAGCTCCACATCAGCTCACAAGAGACTCCAATGATTCTCTCACACTGGGTTCCATGTGGCAACATCACTGCCCCTGTCATCTCTGCAGGGCACAGATGTTGCCTCTCAATATGGCCTCTGTCTCTCCTTAGTGCTCCTTCTCTGAGAGAGTTGTCAGGTGTTTCTGCTATAATATGTCATCACAATATACTTCTGCTGAGCTCTGTCCTCCCTTACTCTCATTTAGGCTGTTTTTGCACAGAATCACCTGAAGAATCTAGTGTAAAGCTATGTATATGGTTCTGTGGCGACTGTAAAGACTCCTCTTCATCTTATGATTCTATCATTCATAGGATATCCCAAGTTTACAGAGGTTTTATTGAAACAACTGTAATGAACTAAAATTGTTAAGAAATAAGTGTTCATATCATAAGTTTTTCTTCTCTCTCATATATATGATTTATATTATATTATATCATATTGTATTTTATATTATATTATATTACATTATATTATATTCCTCCCTCTCTGCTTCTCTTCACTAAAGAGATAATGGACAATAATTTAACAACCAAAGGGAGGTCACTGGAGTCCAGTGGTCAAGGAAAAAAGAGCCATCTCTTCAAGGGGAGAGAAGGGACAGAACCACGCCATTCTCTGTGGGAACACAGGCTACCCCACGTGTGGTGCACATCATGCAAGCTATGTGCAGAAGAGAGAGGAGCAGCTGGATGAGAATGATGACAAGATGATGTAGAAAGATAATTGTCAGGATGCAAGAATGAAGGAGTTCAGGAGTCCTGGGGTGCTGAGAACTTGGAGAGAACAGAAGGTTTTCATTGAAGTAACTATAGACTAAGTTTCTCTACTCACACCACGCTCAAATGATTTTTAGAAATGCCTTCCATATCAGCTTCCACCAGGTGCAGTTTCATATACACTCTATGTATTTCAGTAGCTATGCACACATCACCATCCTATTCTTACACTATGACTCTCCTCTCCATGGACTAAGACATAAATTCAAGACCAAGCAAGAGACAAATATAAATGAGATACTCCAAAATATATGCAGAATTTCTACTACCTCCTCAAGTCAAAGCAACACTCCCAACCCAAGCCTTCTCTTTCTCTTCTTCTGGGATGAAGTATCAGGATTACTCCTGGGCCCATAATCTTCTGGGGGACACACTAGGGGTCTGCTAGGGTTACCCAGTCTTAACTGAGCTGTAGCTAAGAGGGAACAAGTTTAGGCTCAACTGGGATCCTCATTTTCCTGGATCACAAAGCAGCAAAACTGTCTCTCAGATGAGTAACTGCTGCCATTGCTCGTGTTTGAATTCTTCGGGTGCCAGAATGAACTAACACTTTCATTATGTTTTCATTCTGACACTCCAGTTTTACAAAGCCAAAGTTAATTTGGCGCAGTTGAAGATGAATCTGCTTTAAGAGATTACGTGCTTCTCAAAATATCCCATTTGATTTAGGAGGTGATATGTGGTACTCTTGTGGCCCCATCACCTTTTTGTCTCATATTCCTTCCCAGATAAGCATCTGTGCTTGTTTAACAGCCACTGGCTGGATCCCTCTGAGGATAGTAGGAGCCATTTGGAAAGCCCATGGCTCATCTCCTCAAGGGAAACTGTAGATGTTTTGTGGCTCTCATTAGGTTAGGACTTTTATCTCATGGAAACTGAGTTCAAGAATTAAGTCTTTCGGTTCCCTTGCAAAATAAATATGAGTTCTCGGTGACATAAGGTTCTCCCCAAACATATCGGTGGCATTTTCTCTTAAAGCAGAAGCCAAGAAAATATCATTTTGATAACAATGAGACTGTGTTTAGCTTACACTTTCAGTGTTTATTGCAGTTGTACCATATGTAATACTAGAATGAGCGTCACTGAAGAATGTTCAGCCTGTCTTCTCCACTGACATAAAGGGGACACACTGGTACCACAGGAGTCAGAGTAAAAAGCTTAAAGGTGTGCTCAGGGTGCACACTTGGATGCTGAAGACTGTGCAGTGAAGTTGACAGTGGAAGGAGCAATGTTTATGTGAAAGCTAGTGAGGACATTAACCACCCGCTTTCACATCACCAAACGTGTGCCATAGGAAAGGTTCTCACCCTCGAAGGCTTCATGCCTGCCCTTGGCCATTTCCATCCCCCTAACTCTTTCCCTCCTTGACTTGATTTGATGCTTACATCTCAAAACATTTGAGAAACAATGGAGATTCTTAAGCCTCGCCACAGCCTGACTGAAATAAGGTCTCCAGGGAGGAAACTGGGGATCCTATTTCTTAGAATCTTCCTTCTGGAAAACTCCTTGGGTATATAGCCAGCCAGTCCAACAAGACAGTTCAGACTGGTCTTGGAAATCAGTGATCTCAGTCAAAAATCTCATGTTGTCCACCAGTGGGGCTGAGCAAACATTTTAAGTGTGTCACACATTATCTGTTTAAAATTTCTGGCCGTGAGCCCATTCTGAAAAAGAGATGCCCATGGCAATAGTGGTTGATGCTAAATTCAGAAGTCCCTCAAATCTATTTTGATCCCATCCACTATGTCTGGACTCTCAGTTGCCACTATCTGGTAGAGTTATTCAGGACCCAGTCAATCAGACCACAACCACTATGAGTCAGGTGGAGAAGCGCCTGGCACCAGATGTGGTTAGATTCAAGGTTAACTTCACAGCTCTTTTGTAAATTCTTGGAAGCATTTACTATCAGTCAGATTGTATGTTCCTTTTTCTTCTGTGACTTTGAATATAAGCCAGGTTCAGCTATTTTTTCAGACCAATGAATTGACTGAAAACACTCAGGCTCTCCTGAAATTCCAGACTCAAAAGACACCACGACTGTGCAAATCATTAGTACCGTGGCAATGAAGCAGCATGGTCAGGAAGGGCAGCACTGGCTTCAAGTCCTGAGGTGCTGCTTAGTCTGCTTTACTTTGCTTCTCTGGGTCATTTCTTAGATCTAAAATTAGGAAAGAGACCAGAACATGATCAGAGGACTTTTCAGTGAGATGTTGTATGACTGATCATGGTATGGAAATTGGACTGAAATGATGAACATTTACGTCTCTGTATATTCCATAATGTGACTCCCCAAACAGCTTTTAAGAGCTGTCTTCTTTAAAAAGTAGTCAAATATTTATTTGGTGCCTACTGTACACCAGGCATTATGGTGAATGATTCTCAAGTGAGTTAATTTAACTCCTCTAAAAACCAAAGAGAATTCTTGTTACAGTTTTAAAAAGATCCTGGAAAATTTTCATTCCAGATAAGACGGCAGACTAAAAGAGTAAAATAAAAACCTTCCAGAGTTCACAGAACTATAAATGGTAGTGCTAGGGCTCAAGTTGAGGTTTTGTGGTTCTAAATCCAGTGTTTTTGACAACTCAAATTCAGCTACAGCTCCGTGTGTGGGAAAGGGCCCCCTCTTCAAACGATCTGGCTGATCCGCCTCAGTGACTGCAGTGACTGCAGGTAGCAACAAGGGATGGTACTGCCGTTCGCCCTGCTTTGCATGCTTTCCTTTGGGAGCCTCAGAGGATTTACTTTAACAACAGACCCTTGCTGCGTTCCCAGGTTAATGTCCTCGTCCTTTCTCAGAACTCTAGCTCATAAAGAAGAAATATACCAGTAAAGCTAAGTATTAAGGCAAAATTAATGCTACATTTTAAAATCACATTTATACCAGGAAAATTCCAAGTTTGAATCTTAAGGCCAACAGAACAGACTCCACGGTATCCGTGGGGAAGAAACTCATACTACACATGTTAATGAAAAATATTCAGTATTTTCTAGGACATTAGACTCATAGCAGAGTTGTGATTCCGTATTTTCTTTTTTCATGTGACAAAAATGCCAATTTTGAATTCATTTAAACAATGATTCAGTACCATTTTATGAAAAGTTCTTTAAAATGAAGCCACTTTATGAAGACTTAAAATATTTAAAAAAGAAATAAGAATTTTATTGACTTGATTAACATTCTTAAAAGATGAGGAAATAAATTGCAATGTCTCTGAGGTCACATAGTAGGGACTTTAGCTTGTCAGACTCCAGCTCACACTTGGCACATGGCAAGTACTTAACACATCTGTGAACCATTTAGCTATTCTTATGAGTAATAAAAAACCTTGTCTGGAATCTGCTGTGGCAGAGGAGCCAACCAAGCCATGCAGAGAGACCAGAACCAAGCCAGGCGTTGTCTTATGATGAGAAGGATGCTGGCCTCAGCTGTCTCTGTGGCCCACAGCATTTTCTCATTTATTTAATGTTCAATTTCTGTTGCCTTCCACCACTGTCATCATTGTGTGTCACTGAGTCCAGAGAGAGGAACTGACAATCAGTATGTAGATTGGTCCATCCGCAAAACTAATGATCCTTGCTAATCTGTATCTAAGATGAATGTGTGCATGCATGCATGCATGCATGTGCAAGTACACACACACACACACACACACACACACACACACAGAGGAGTGGGAGAAAGAAAAGACTAGATAAATAGATGATATATAGACAGATAGACCAACAGAGAGATGGTAGATGATGTTGGTTATAAGAAAGGTCCTTCTAATTTGGGGTTTGGAGGTTTGTGAGATTCTTCATGTATTTTATTTTCTGCTTTGTTCTTTTTATTTCTCCAGTTTTCATTTCAATTTAAACTTGGGCCCAGTCAGTAAACTATGAATCCTATCACTGGCTTGGAGACTAATTGCTTTAATGAGGGGTCTGAGAAACTTCATGTGGTCCCCAGGAAGCATAGCAGAAAGAATTGTGTTTATAATCAACTCTAATCCATTCTAATCTCCCTCCTTAACCTCATCAAGAATTAAGTGATTGATTTTTTGGTCTTATGAAAGAAAATAAAGACCTCCTGAGATGAAACTCGGCGGCTGTCCAAAGACAAAGAGACAACTGAGTACCACTTGTACTTGGATTTGAGACATCTTGGCACTTTTCCTCCTGCCAACTCGTAGCTTTTAATTGAACACAAGTGTGATCCTGGGTCATGTTCCACAGAACATCCTAATCATTTCTGCACCTCAGTGTCAATTACCTGAGGACATAACATGACATAGACCAGGTTATTGTTTGGCATTCTGCCTCCTCTAAGGGACATCCTCTACTTCTTGGAGGCTAAGGACACAACCCACTGGGTCTCAGTACTGTTTTAGATAATGGTAATGCTCTTTCTTGGTTAGCCCCACTCAGGAGAACAATGGGAATCCACTTTCCTGTACATACTGGACAGCAAGGTGCCATTGGGTTAAGAAGACGCTGAATTGTAACTCGAACAACATTCATGCACATGCTTATTTGCAAACCATTCAGGAAACAGGCTGAGTTTGAACTTCTGAGTCTGGAGAACATTGAGAGAAGGCTGCCTTCCCCATTCCTAACTCACATCCCTTCCAGCCTCGCTGTTGCCCCCACTCTTCTGTCACTGTTGAGTTTCTATTTCTCTCTTTGCATTGCCAAATCAGAAAAATATGTCCTCCCTGATCAATGAATCTGGTCCTTCAACCTTATGGTGCTCCCACCTTGCCCAGCCCCAAGTTCCTGTCAGCATTGCTCTCCCCAACCAAGTGCTGCTGGCTCCAGTTTGAAGTCGAGCTGCCATCTTCTCTGCAATCCTGCTGCTGCCTGAGGATCTTATTTGTTTGGCCTTCTTGATCCCACCCTCCCCTCTCAGGTTCTAGTACAGAAATCTCTGTTACCCTTCCCCAGAGCCCGCTCCCTTGCTGTTTCTCACAAGTAATCCACCAGGGCCTCAAATCAAAATTTACAACTTCATTAGTCCCCAAATTCCAATTTTGCCAGAATTTGTCCCGTGTTTTCTCTCTCTCTCTCTCTCTCTCTCTCTCTCTCTCTCTCTCTCTCTCTCCTCTCTCCTAGAGGGAACACAGGGCTGGAGAGATGCTGCAATCATTAAAGGCTAAGGCTAACAACCAAAACATCACAGAGGAAACACTTCTGTTTTCAGTCGGATCACTCCATCTGTGCTCAAACCCACGGGGTTATCTCTCAGATCCTTTTCTCTTCTTCACTAATCGGTAAAAAAATCTCGTGTGTGAACCCTTCCTCATCTCTTGTCTGCCCACATACTCTAGACCCTCCCAGATTCAGTTTTAATGAATCTTTACTTATCTCCAGCTTTTGTTTTGCCTTAGAATCTATACTTGTGTTAGTTAATTTCTGTTGCTGTGATAAAACACCATGACCAAGGAAACTTACAAAAGGAAGAATTTATTTGTCTCATGGTTCCAGAGGGTTAGAGTGCATCATGGCAGGAAGGCATGGCAGAAGAGGCAGGCAGAGCAGAAAGCCAGGCAATCACATCTTCAAGCAGGCACAGCCAGCAGAAAGCAACTGGAAAACTGGTAAGACTTAAGAACTCTCTAAACCCTCCAGGAGTGATGTGCTTCCTTCAGCATGACCTTCTAACACCTCCCAAAATAGTGTCATCAACTGGGAACAAAATGTCCAAATACTTGGAGCCTGTGGGGAACAGTCACATCAAACTACCACAACACATTTTTTATAATTTTTCTTTGCTTTGAGAATTTCATATAAAATGAAATACAATCTTCTCTGCCCTCGCTTCCCTTCTCTGACTCCTGTGTTCTCCCCAACACATCCTGCTCCCAACTTAAGCCATCTTTTCTGATAACCAAGTCCAATTAGTGCTGCTATTTCCACTGAAGCATCGTAACAAACCAGTGGAAACACCCTCCAAAAACAGTGATTCTTCTTCCCACAGCATCTGTACCTGCAAAAGCTCCATAGTAAAACCTCGTCCAACTCTGCTAAACTTTTGACAGGCTTGACCTTTTGTAAGTCATCACAGCTGCTGTGAGTTCATGAATGCGATACCTTGTCCCATCCAGAGACAGCATTTCACAGCATGCCTGTCCATCTTCCTGTCCTGACATCGTTTCTGCCTTCACTTCCATGATGCTCCCAGAACTTTGACAGTGGCAGGAGGGGGTTGATGAAGATGTTCCATTTGGTGCTAGAGAGATAACTCAGTGGTTAAGAGTCGCTTCCCTTGCAGAGGACCCAGGTTCGATTCCCAGCACCCACATGGCAGAAAACAATGGTCTGCAACTACAGTTCCAGGAGATTCGACCCTTCTTCTGACCTCGGTTGGCATTGCACAACAATGGCGCACATACACACATTCAGGCAATACATTCATGCACGTGAAATAAAAATATTTTAAAAAGACATTCCACTTAGGGCTTCGTACTTAGTCTCTTATTCTCAATACCTGTTGGAGACCATTGTCCTGTTTGAGGTCTTCAGAAAGAATGTTTGACTACATGTGTCACCAGTAGCCAAGATTGTGTATGATGGCAGAACCAGATAGTCATGTATGTGGACACAGTGTTCTCAAGTGCAGTGTCCCTTATGTTTGTGTTTAGATTAGATTTTAAAAACTGTTTATTTATACTGTTATATGACTATCTGCTCTGTACCTTAAAAACACTCTTGGACCCATGCCCAGGAGTGTTTCTGAAACACAAATTAGACCAATAGGCCTTAAAGATAATAGAGGATGTGAGAGGTGTGGAAGGGAAGTGGGGTGGATCTGAGAGGAGACAGGAGAGGGGTCTGAACATGGTTAAAATACATTGTATGAAATTCTCAAAGAATCAATTAAAATATTATTTTTCAAATGGGATGCATAGCAACTGAAGAAGATGTCTAATGTCAACCTCTGGCCTTACACATGTACATGAACACATGAAGGCCCAAAAGATTCAGGAGTAAACTAGGTGGACGTGTCAACCTTCTTCTAGTCTACACCAGCATCTGGAACCAACACTATTTCAGTAAGTACCTGGGGAAGAGAATGCTTGACCTGCCTGCAATTTTCTACAGTTTTAATAAAAAGAAACTGAGTAAAATTTCAGAGAAACGAAATAATAGATAATTTGAAATTTTTATTTATTTTAGTCGAATTTTAAAGCAATGCATTTATGAATTAAATCACAACCCAGTAGTTCTATATAGAGTGGGATATTTATTTCAGGCATTTATGTAAGTCCTAGCAAGATCTCCCCATTAATCCAGTCACTACAGTGCACTGTAGCATTGATTTACTGTAGCATTGATTTTGAAGGTCAAAGAAAAAGCCTCCTTACACAAGGAAAGAAGCATTAAGGACTTATAGGCTACAACTGTCAGAAGTAAGATATTCTCCCATATAATTTATTGTAATTTTCTGTTTTACACAGCCTATCATCTTCTGTATACCTCATGGAAATCTTATATTTTATAACTTAATGGCAGACTGAATCATTTACTGATGACCATTAAACCTGTCTTGAATCAGTGAACTAGAAAGCTATTTTCATTTGTGTGATCTTTAGCAGTTTACTATTTTACTAATGAGGAAATGCAAGCCCAGAAAAGTCAAATGGCCTAGCTGTCCGGTGTCATTGATTAGAGAAGAGGGATCTCTAGAAACCATCATTATCCTTTTACTTTCCTCCTTTGTTCCTTGCTTTTATGGGCCTTGTTGTGGTATCTGCAGCTGGAATATGGGCCAGATTCTGATCTTTCACATAAGTCATCCCTTAGAATCTTCTCAGCAAACTAAGAGGATAAGCATTGCAATTATCCTAAATTTATATGTAAGAAAATAAGCTACAAAATGTTATTTAACCAAGGTCATTCATCTATCATCTGAGCAACCCTCCGGTTTCCAGTGAAAATTTGCTCTATGCAAAATCCTAAGCTTTGAACCGTATCTTCTATGCACCAAACATTGTTTGGAAAGTTGACATTGAAATACTGTCTCACTTTTCCCATTTCACCATTGTCTCTCTTAAGGCAAATAATGATTTTCTGTGTTGATGCCCTGAATTCAAATCTTTGTCTAAAACTCACTCTTCTCAAACACTCTTTCCTCTGTATGTCATTGTTCAAAATAATGGTGAGAACTTTCATTAATGATGGATGCTACACAGATCACTTTTCTCCAGTTCTTTTGAATCCCTACAATTGACATCAAGAGAGAAAAATAAACTTGCTTCAAGGAAAGAATCAGACAGTAAACATAAACTAATTATTATACATACGTGTGTGTGTGGCGGGGGTATCATTAGAAAATTTTCTGGCAGGATGGTGAAGTTGAACTCACCCTGTGTGACCTGGCAAAGGAGGAGTCCAGATAAGAAAAAGGCATTCTCTATTCCGAAGAGAGAAAGAGAGAGAAGAACATCATATAGAAAAGGATGGAATAACAGCCACAGAGACAAGGAAGAAGAGTGGGAACAAAAAGAAGTTCATAAATATATTCCAAAAATTTAGTTGAGTAGAAGAATGTCTCCTTGTTCTTTTTATCAACAGTGATGTAGCTATTAGACAAAATAACCTACAACATATATCAAGAGGACTGAGTCTAAAATTCCCAAAACACAAATGATTAATGGCCAAATACATTCAAATGCTTATTACTATGTTTAGATCAATGCATATATTATACAGCATTGCATTACTATAATATGCCCCACAGATATGTACAGTTTTTAAAAAGTAATTGACACTTTAATAAAAAGAAAATAAAAGTAGACTGTCAGCATGGTCAAAGAGAGGGCAGTTAATGTGTACAGGGAACAGTTAGATAAAGAATAACTTCCGGTGTTCTGTGTCACAGTGGAATAACTATTGTTGACAGCAATCAATTAGATATTTCAAAATGGATAGCAGAGATTTTGAATGTTCTAAATTCAAAGAAATGATATAAACTTGGCATGAAGGATATGCTAAACACCCTCCTCTAATCATGGCACATTGTATGCATGTCTTAAAATGCCATACTCTATGCTATAAATATGGAATACAACTGTGTGCTGGTTGAAAAAAATGTATACTTAAAGATATATTATCAAAATATTTGTAATTTGATAAAATTTTGGTTTAAGTTCTTACTACTACTAAATATATGCTAATCTAGCTTCTGTTAATTTTTGTAAAATTTGACTTCTATTCTTCAGTTTTTAACCTTCTGTTTTATGTTTAGCTTCTCACCTTCTATTTCCAAACAAAGGGGCAAAGAGCCCATACAATGAATAGGAAGGAAGTCCTTCACTTCTCTCCCAGGGTTTCAGGGAGGTAGGTCTCCAAAAGGCATTCCTCTGCACTACCTAGATTATTGTTGGTTTATTTCAGGTTAGGCCACATCTTAGATCAGAGTCACTGGACAATACACTGTTGTGGTTCAAATGTGAATTGTCCCCCATAAATTAATGTATTTGAACACTTAATGTCCAGTTGGTGGTGATGTTTTGGAAGGTTGTAGAATCGTTAGAACCTGGAACTTCACTGGAGGAACTGGGTCAATGGGGGTGGGCCTTGAGTCTGTATGGTATAGAGTTACTTCCTGTTCGTTTTGCTTCCTGAACGCAGATGCGATGTGACCTGCCAGCCTCTCTGTCCTGCCACCATGCCTTCCCTCCCATGATGGACTGCATCACCTGGAACTCTAAACCAAAATAAACCCTTCCTCCCTGAAGCTGCTTTTGTCATGTACTTTACCAATTAGAAAGTAACTAAAGCACAGCAGCAAGACTGGTGCACAGGGTGCTTATTAGGGACTGTCCTCGGGAACAGCACCTTCCAGGGGGCAAGGAAGCAAAATGGGGCAGAAGGAGATGTGACATGTATTAAAGGTGTTACAGAGCACTTGGTCCACACTGCAGAGCAGTTAGGATGACACTCTGTAGTTTCATAACTGGAGCAGGCACCCGGGCCTTTGTGCTCTCTTCTTTACCATCCACTTGCTACCTGTGGGGTATTTTCAGGAAGAAAACACAGTCTTAGGATGGCAGTTTTCGTTTGATAAAGGCATTTCTTGGAAAATGACTTACCTGTGAGCCATCAGTGGGCGAGTCTTCCAGCAGGAGGAAAAAATGAACATTTTAGTCCTGAATTAGGGAGTTTGGCAACACATCACAGAATTCCCTACAAAGACTCTTTTCCCAGTGCTCGAGGCACACTTGATTTGCTAACATGATTTTGCTGCAGATCTTTAGTGGATAGAATAGTGACCCTTCACAGATATATACAAATACCAGTACCAAGAAATCTAATTTAATTTGGATATAGGCCTGTGAAGACGAGATTTAGTAAAGAACAAGATGAGAGCATGATACAGTAGCAGAGTGGACCCTAAACCCAATCACCAGTGTCCCCTAGGAGGAGATGGAGGAGGGAGGATAAGAAAGCTTTGAGAAGACTGAAGCAGAGCGTGCCCCTAAGCCGAGACAACCAAGGACGAGATTATGTTCAGAGGCAGCAGCATTCGGTCAGTGCCTTTGTTTTGAACATCTCATGTTCATAATAGTGAGAAAGTAAATTCCTATTGTTCAAAGTCACCAAGGTGGTAAAGTCACCTAGAACACTAATACCTCATGTCATACCATTTAAAGCCCATGCAGAGAATGTTAAGCCCATTAGTAGAAGAGAAGGACATCAAGACACTGATGTCCCCCGAGGCCCAACTGAAGTAGCCAGGCTCAGCTGTATTTCCGTATTGGAGGCCACACTTCCCATCTGGTACTGTCTCCCTTCCTCTAGTCTCTCTGACCTCTCTTGGGTCCCTGTTCTAGGAGAGGAAGTGACTTTTTGCTATGAGCAGCCCCTGGGAACTGGACAATCTTGATGTTTTCCTAATCCTGGCTACAATTTTATAAACAAATCCTGCGTTGAATTCCACCCCATTAACACTTTGGAGCATTTGCTCAGTTTACTCCTGGGGCCAGACTGACTTGCAAGTGCTAGGACGGTTCAGTTCTCAAGAAGCAATAGCATTGGTGACTCCTCAGCCATCAAGTAGAGTCAAAGCTGTATTGAGGATTTTCTAATATTTGTTAATAATATCTGCCTACATAAGAGACATATTTTATAATATTCATGTTCTGACCATATAGCATTAGAACCTTTATCTCTCCCTTTCAGAAAATGTTATCTTGTCATCAATAGAAATGGGTTTCTTGTTATTATTTCTGTCTACCTTAAGTACTGATATTAAATTCCATGGCTCCCATAGCAAGGGTTTATTTTCTACAGTTGACTTGAGTACTTGGAAAATCAGTAAGGAAATGTCTTAAAATTTTCATGCCCTCTGTCAAGGTACTTATTAACTGTTTCTTAAGAGCTGTAAGTATTTTTAGTCTGACATGTGCCACATAGGACTAGTAGCCATGATTTGTGGTAGACGGAATGGGAATTCCTTGAACTTTTCATACCTACAGTGGGTATCATTCTCCTTGTTAGTATCTGGGAGGAAGACAGGTTCTTTCTCTGTCTCCTCTCTGGCAATACTAGTCCCTAGCACTGAGAAGGATACTGCTGTTTGCTAAGAAAAACAGGAGAATGAAGGAGAGGTCTTAATTTCAGGACTCTTTTTGTCTACCTTATTTAAATATTGTGGGGCTTGTGAAATGAGAATGTATATTATTTCAATAGATGGGAATAGATAACAGATAATAGATAACCAAAGTTTATTCACATAGTACCTATTTCACATCTAATGCCATTCTGGGAAGTAGAAATATGACAATGGGAAGACAGGCCTACGTCTTCCCCCTGAAAGCACAGCCCAGCATAAGGGCCTAGCCACAGCTCCTTTGGGATATGATCCCATGGAGCACAAGTAAAGGACTGAAAAGAGTGAAACAGGGAAGGAGGAAAAGTCAATCCAAGAGTACGTGATCAGTCATTTTCAGTGTGGTCAATGATGTCTTGGTCCCTCTAGACACTTTTTCTAGAAGCTCTGCAGAATGCAGCTTGGAACTTCTACCTAAGTGACAGAATAGAGATTTCTTCAATAGCCCCTGCTCTCGGTTGGTAAAGATTACTTCATGGGGTGTTAGTTCCTATGCAGTGAGGAAGTGTTGTGTACATACATCTGGATGAGTGGGGTGAGGCCTGCTATACTCAGAGACTCAGGCCAGAAAGTAAGAAGTATTCAGGGAAGCTTCAGAGAAGTGCCCTCTGAGGAGCAGCCAGTTACCTCCACAATGGCTGAAATGAAAAGATTGGTGTGACATCGTAATTCCATAGGAGATATACTTGATTTGGCCCATTCCTAGGACTCAATTCCTAAAACTATGGAATTATTTTGTGATATGTATTTTCATATATGTAGGGAGATGATAGGTAGCTCCAGGCTCCAGGATAGCCCAAGCATGCAGACTGGCTGCTACTGGAAATGACCATGTGATTAGAACATTGGAGCTTTCAGCCTCACATCCCAAACTCCAGAAAGGGGAGAGGGGCTGAAGGCTGAGTCGATCACCAATGCTCAATTCAAACACAGTGAGGTTCCCATATAAATTTCTAAAGGACTATGGGCTGGTTAGCTTTTTTCCAACTTGACAGTAACTAGAGACACCTTGGAAGAAGAAACCTCACTTGAGAAATTTCTTCCATGGGATTGGCCTTGGCCATGTCTGTGAGACATTTAAAAATTTTCTAATCGATGTAGGAGGGCCCAGCCCCAAGGAAGGTGGACCTAGGTTGCATAAGAGAGGTAAATGAGCAAGCAAGCCAAGGGGAGCAGGGTAGTAAGCAGATTTCCTCCAGGTCTCTGCTTCAGGTCCAGCCTCCAGCTTCCTGCCTTGAGTTCCTGTTTTTGCTTCCTCTTATGATGAACTGTGATCTGTAAGTCAAATACAGCCTTTCTTCCTGCAGGATGGGTCTTTCCAGTGTTTTATCACAGAAATAGAAATCAAACTAAAGCAGGCTGGGTTCATGAAGATCTTGGATCTCTAACTTAGAGGTGCCTAGAGGCCGATGTACTTGAAGAGTTCTGGGAGCCTCCCTAGATACCTTGAGCTCCGTATCTCCTCCAGCTAGTGGTTCTACTGTATCCCTTGCCTTATTCTATATCATAATGCATAAACATAATAAAGTATTACTCTGAGGTCTGTGAACCACTCTAACTAAAAGAAAGAAGGAATGCTGGGTTACAGTCAGATGGTCAGAAATACAGATTACAAGTTGGGACTTGTAACTGGATTCTGAAATAGGTAGAGTAGTGGAGTTTATGAAATGAGCCCTTAACATGTAGGATTGATGGTAACTCTAGGTGAATGACACTAGAATTGTGTTAAATCATAGGATATTCCATTGGTGTCCACTGGAGTACTTAAACTTGGTGTATGTGGGCAGGAAAGAAAGGCCAGATATTGGGTGAAGATATAAAGTGCAAAGATATACAGAATGTATAGATTACATTGCTTTGCTACTGCTTTTACTAGTGGGTTGAAAGGAGCCCAGGCAAAGGCAGAAGAGGTGGCTTACATACAAAGTCTTTGCTCTTTACTGGGTTGCATTGTGATGGAATGTGACACTATATCAACGTCAACAATAATAATAGCAACTAACATGTTCCCAGTGATAAACATCATGAAGAAAGTGAGGATCGTGGCAAGGCTCCTTTAGACAACAGGCATGGGGATCAGGGCACTCAATCCCAGAATGAGAGACTCTAGTTTTACAAAAGCCTCTAGAAAGATATTCCAAGCAGAGCAAATATAAAGGTCCTGGGGTGAGATGGCCACAGACAGCCTGAGGACAGAAAGGAAAGATTGACTGCAGGGCTCTGGGAAGGGAGACATGTAGCAGCCAGAGCCTTGTAAACTGTGGTTAAGCATGCATGTACTTTACGAATGGGGCGGGTGTGTGGAAACCTTCTGAACTGTCACTTGAAGTTACATATCCTACATGGTAGCTGTCAGGAATTCTGACATGTTCTTTGACACTTTTTCCCATGCATTACACATTCGAATTATGTACTTGACCCTGATTGACAGCCTGATTTGTGTCCCGTCCTCGTGTTCATGTAAATCATAACACTTTAAAGACAATTAACCTTGCACCTTGCTATTTTCTTTGAGACTGAGTCTCCTGTAGTCCAGGCTCGTCTCAACCTTGCTACATAGCCAAGAATGACCCGCCCTTTCCTTCTAAATACCGGAATTACAGGCCACCACACTCAGTCTAATCTTTGTGTCTTCATAGACAACAGGTACAAGAAAGAGCCAAACATTTCATCTCATTTGTTTAGTCTGCACAACTCGTGACTTCATGATCATGTCCCTTCTCTGAACAACCATTTTTCACTTTTTAAGAAGGGAGTGGTCTCCCTGAATAGTCAGGTCTACACCTGTGTCTGAGGTGAAGCACTGATGCTGATACGGTGCAAAGGGAGCTCGAACACTCTCCAACACAGCAAGGTATGATTTGGATTCAGTGGAAAGAAAAGGTTTTGAGGCTCTTCAGCTTGTTGATGTGGATTCTCCGCACAGTGCTCCCTGATATTCATGTTTTCCAATCACTGTCTCACTCCCCTAAAATTGAGACCTTCTCAGCTAGGTGCTGGGCAATTAAGAGTCTCAATTAGGTGTTGGGTAATTAGAGAAACTTATCCATTACGGCATTGACTATGTGTACTGGGGAAAGAGGAAAAGAGGAGATGTGAATAGGAGATACATAAGGCTTTTCTGAGCAAAACTGAAAGGAATCATACATAGTAGTGAACATAAAACTAATACTGAATTATATAACATGCAATGAAGCTAATGGAGTACTCCAATTAAAAAAATTGCACGTCCAGTTTCACAACAGTTAAGATTTCTCTTAGCAATTAAATTTAAAATCAACCAGGAGAGTAGACAAATAAGCAGACATACAACACAGAATGGTTATTATATATATTATATACAGACACACACGCAATATCTTGGATTTGGATTTTTCACATAAGAGGCAAATCTTTAAGAAGTTAAAGCTCTTTTCTCAAGTAGGGACATGTTCTAGTTTAATGTCTGTTGCTATGATAAAACACTTTTCCCAAAAGCAACTTAGGGGATGAAAGAGTTTACTTCACTTTATAGGTTACAGTCTATCACTGAAGGGAACAAAGGCAGGTGCTCAAGCAATCTACAGAGTCAACCCAGTAGCCATTAAAATTCCAACACAATTCTTGGAAGAAATTCTTTGAAAATCTCAAATTTCAGATGGGAACACACACGCAAAAAAACCAGGATAGCTAAAATTATCATAAACAAAAGAAAATTCTGGAGGCATCCCCATCTCTGGTTTTAAATTATACTACAAAGCTATAGTAATAAAAACAGTATGTTGATGGCTGTCATAGAAACAGACGCGTTGATCAGTGGAATATCTAGATTTAAGTCCATGCACTTACAGTCACCTGAATTTTGACAAAGGGGTCAAAAAACATATTGGACTAAGCAAAGTGTCTTCAACAAATGGTGCTTGTCAAACTGGATTGCTACATGTAGAAGAATGAAACTAAATCCCTATCTCTCACCATGAACAACTTCAACTCCAAACAAATCAAAGACCTCAACAAAAGATCTGGAAAATATTTTGGAAGTTATAGTCACAGAAAAGGATTTTCTGAACAAGGCCCTGATACTTCAGGCTTTAAGACCAACAGCTGATAAACGAGATCTCATGAAATTAAAAAGCTTCTGTACAGCGAGGGACACTATCATTTGAGTGAAGAGGAAACCTACAGAATGGGAAAAAAATCTTTATTAGTGACACATTTAAAAGAAGGTTAGTATCTAGAATATGTAAAGAACTAAAAAACTAAACATCAAGAAACAAGCAAACAACCTAATTAAAATTTGGGACAAAGAACTAAACAGAGAGCTCTTAAATGATGAAACACAAATGACTGAGAATATTTTTTTTCTGTTTTTTGTTTTCATTGTTGTTTTGAGACAAGGTCTCCCTGTAACCCCAACTGACTTGTAATTAGCTACAGAGATCAGACTGGCCTCAATCTCACAGAGATTGCCTGCAGATGCTGGGATTAATGGCATGCTGCACCGCACCCAGAAAATAGAATGCTGTGATATAGATGGAGAAAGAGGCATAATGGGATAGAATGGGTTTAATTGGGGAGCAGAAGAGAGAGTCATAAACGGATAACCAGCACCGAAAGCCTTGGAAAGTGTCGTATGGAAAGCTACTGTAGAAGCTTCTTTCAATGTCTCAATTAAAGTACTTTAATGTGGTTTCCCTATAACAGAGGTTCAGGAACCCTAACAGACACCACAGGCTAGGAAATTAAAAACCCAGTGCAGGGAATGAACTCCTTCTTTTGGAGTCATAGACCCCGGAGGTCCCATGGACCCTCAAGCAGACTCTAATTTTTAAAAACTAACATTAGTAATTTTTTGAGAATTTCAAGTAACATATTTTTATCATATTCACTACCCCTTCCTCTCTGCAGCTCCTCCCAGATCCACCTCTCTAACCCCCGACTCATTTATTCCCTTTATTAAATAACTCACTGAACCCACTCTGTGCTTCCTCTGTTTGCCAGTCTCCAGTTTTGGGGGCCTGAGAAAGAAGCAGCTTCACACTGCCTTAAAAAAAAAATCTTTTTCTATTTTTAATGAGCCTTATGATTCTCCTTTCTAGTTTTCACTGGATATTTAGCACTATTTGTACTTTCTTGTAATTTAAAAACAATTCATGTTTTTATTTTTATGTCCTCTTCCTACAGTCATCCAATTTTATTTATGAATTTTTATTGGATAATCTTTTTCTCCTTATTTATTGACTTATTTTGCCTTCTGTGTTTTGCCCATTTTCTGCTATATCTTACTTTAGTAATTTTTACTCTATCTTCTTGGGTTTTCTTCAAATACACATATGTTAATATTTTTTTATATTTATTTGCCTAATTTTTTCTTAACTTTTCCATTATTTTTTTCCTTTCTTTTTTGCCTCTTTCTAATCTCTTGCTTTTTTCTCTGCCTGTGCCCAGCATTTCATGTCACTCTGCGTTTTCCTGTCTTCTCTCTAACCTTGCTTCTGACTTATTTCTGCTTCCTCAACCCCTTCCTGTGTCACTCATGTCCTGTTTCTGCTTACCTTAAATCGGTTTTTAACTCCAGAGCTCATAAACAGCATTTTCTGTTCTATGGTCATTGATGATTCATTTGTGGGATATACGTCGGAACTAAAATGGTATTTCTATATCTTGGTTTGGTATTGTTGTACACAGTTTGTTTCCTGCCCACTGAGTGGTGCTGGGAATTTAGACCTCAAAAGTAGCTTATTTAATAAGAAGAAATAAAATCAGAACAGATATTTTAGTCAATAGGTGTGGGAACAACAGTTGAGCATCGCAAGGAACATGAAAATATAAGGCAATATGAGTCCACCAGAAAGAATTACAACTTCTGAACTGTTGAATTCAAGGATCAGGCAACAGATAAAATGCTGAATGAAGAATTCAGAAATCTCCTGGTAAAAAATGAGTGATGACCTGAAAGAGGACACGGACAAGCAGGTGAATCGATACAAGAACTTAGGAGAAAAATCAATAACATAAAAGAAATTCAGCAAATGGATGAGAAAATAAGCAGTATGAGTAAAAAAGTCATCATTCCGGAAGAAAACTTCAGCAAGGAAACTGTGGTTTCCGGGAAAATAGCTGAGATGTTAGAAATGAAAAACTCAATGAATCAAGTAAAAATCACAGTGAAAATCATCACCAATAGACTTGACCAAGCAGAAGAAAAAAATCAGGCACAGAGGAAAAGGATGTAAACACCGCATTTTCTAAAGACATTCAATGACCATGATTAACCTTCTCTGTTCTATTCATTTCTTCTCATAACTACTCCACTTCAAGAAGGAATATGGTTTAGCTCTCGGTCACTGGAGAAGTGCTAATACGCCCAATTTCCTGTTCTCTAATAACATAACTTAGGCTATGCTGAGTTATCCTGTTTTTAAATATCAACAAATATCAGCTCCCCTACTCTTTCAACTTGTTTTAGTTTGCTATTAAAAATGATTATTCACCATAGCTTTTCAATTCTGTAAGTTGAATTTTTATTTATCTTACTTAAAATTATTTTTCTACACATTATACAATGAACTATTATACAACAACTTTAAAAACAACATGTATGATAATACTATATTATGAAAAGGAAAAGTTCAGATTAATGACATGGAGCCAAATAAATGTCCTATGGACAAATTTATATAATTTTAGAAACATATACAAGTCTTTGGGTAGTTAGAATTCCAATAGCTTTTTATTTTCTTTCTTATCTCTTTAAAATGCTTTCTCTTGATGAGCAGATGATAATGCTGTAACTGAGAATCTATATCTATTAAACTAAACTTGTTCTTTTATGGATAGACTTGAATGTGTCAGAAATAGCAGCAGTAAAACAGATGGCTGTGCTGAAAAAGTGCTATGAGATTTTGTTTCCTTACACGGTCGTCGTAGAACGCAGATAATCTGAGTGAAGGCTAAAAGGAGGAAGTCACCATTATGAGGCAGGACCTTTGACCATGCTGACGTAGGTTGTCTCTTACTTCTGAAGCAGGCTCCTGCACCTTGGACAATTGCTCACTGTTGAAGATGGCTCTTCCAGCAGGGACCGAGTTCTAGAAACATGAAACTTCAAAGCGGATTCTGAATCCACACCTGCATGGATACCATGATCTATCTAACCACAGGCCCTTTTCTCAGATTGCCTAGAGAAACAGAAAACTGCCAATAGGTCTTCTGCCTCCTCTTCATTACCATTAATTTTGTTCTTAGGCCAACTTCATACATGTGTATAATGTATTCCCATTATTCTTTTCTTGCGGTATCTTAGCCCTCTCATCCCTATCAATCAGCCTCCTCTCTCTATACATGTCCTTTTCCTACATTCCTGACTTTTGGTTTTGTTTTATCATGAATTTAGTTTATCCAGGGCCAATTGTGTGATCAGTGGATTAGAACTATCCATTGGAGCCTGGGCAGTGACTCCCCCCGGCCTTGAATCTCTCAGCAGCAACTAGTTCAGCCACGAGAGGTAGGACCCCTTGAGCCTCACTACCATCCACGCCTGATGGGCCCGTTCTTATGCGGATCCAGTGCATTCCTACCTTTCCTTCCTTCATTCAACTTGAGGATGTCCACCCCATTCATTTTTAAAAGATTATTATGTTATGCTGTTGCTGAAAATGTCTATAATAATTCCCACATGAAAAAGAAAATCTACCTTCTTAGCCTAAAATTGAAAGCTCTCTGACATCTAAGCTCAGTTTTTCAAGATACAGCTTATGTTCTGAGAACAGCCACCTCACTGCATCTGCCTTGAATTTCCACACTCAAATGTTGGCTCTTCCTGTTTCCTCTGCCTAGACTAACTTACTCTGTGGTTTCTAGGATGACTTCAGCAAGCAACATAAGGCAAGTTCAGAGTCCACACTTCAGGTGACCCAGCCTGCTCCATCCCCAGACCATCTCCTCCTTTTCATTTCTAAGCTCCATACTGCCTGTTCAGTCAGGCAGTGCTTTGTGTTATCTGGGTGTTGTTTTCATTTCTTATTTTTGTTTATTGATGCCCATGAATGCTCTTCCCTCGGCTGAATTGCAAGTGCCTGGAGAACAAAGGCCATGTTTTGTATATTTTAAAATTACTTAGAGATGTGCCTCTTCAGTGATTCCCCCCACCGAAAAGTTGACAATAAATATTTTTAATAAACTGAAGCCTTAAGCATTATGGTTTCCAAGCATACTGGGAAGCAGATACAAGTATAACACTCCAAATTTGTATAATTTATGTAAGAAAATTGAAAAAATAAACAGTTATATTTGAGTTAACTGCTGTAGAAGCAACAAAAATGAGTTTACCTGCCCATATCTGAAGGTGTCCTTTTCTAATTGAGTATATTTAGACAGCACATTTTAAAAGTTTGTCCAAACACACAATCCTGGTTTGCCTCTAGCAGAAATAAATGTGTGTTCTAGTTTCCCTTTGTAAATACTGGAGTTTGCCTCTGAAGTTCAAAAAGTTCAAGTTTTCTTTTCACGTCGTAAAACTGAAGGCTTCGGTTTCCTTTTCATATGCAACAGACTGAAATACAAGACAGAGGAAGGCTGCACAATTTGGGACTTGGTGAGCAGAGAGGATAATAGGAAAGACTGACACGGCTTCCAGAGAAGAGTTATTTTTAAGTACAGAGAATGCCTATCCCCTTGCTGGAAAGGCCTTTAGAAATATTACCGGCATCACAAAGCTGTGGGGGCCATTCCCATCACCTGGGACAGCCAATCTGGTCTGTGGGCTGTTGCTGCCACCTGCTGCAAGCAAACAGCCACAGAGGGGCTGCCACCTGGGTCTTGCAGCTGCAGGATGCCAGATGTATGCCGTTCAATGCCACAGACATCTGAATTGTTTTTTCTCTCAGAGTCTAAGTAGATCCCAAAGGAAAATTAGTGAAATCTGGTGTCTTCAGGCCACAGGAGTTCCTGAGCATAAAAATCATGATCTAGGAGTCAAAAAATAGCTAGAGGAGGTTTGCCCAATAGCCACTGAAAGAGCGTCTCTAATAAATCACCCGGATGAGAGGCAAGGAAGTGATCAAGAGCAAACCTGTAGCTCTGGAAAATAAATAACAGTTCCTGTTTTATGAGATGCTCCTTTTTTGAAAAGTTGTCTCGTTTTAATACAATAAGAGACTTTTAAATATACCAAAGAAGATGCCATTAAAGAAGTTATTAAATTTGGATATTTATGACAAATCCCTTCTCCAGATACCTAAAGAGACACCAACTGTCAGATCAGAAACTTTATAACACATCTCCTGGACTGTTTTATTGATGTGCCCCATCACAGATTTATCAGACTCTCTAGCTGCAAAGAAGAAAGCTACCCAGAGCAGTCACGTTGCTTCCTACCCTTCCTTCAAGGACTTGAGATCCCTGATCCTCTCTGGTAAAATCATTATCAGGAATACTTGGCCTACCCTCACTGAAGTGTTACCATCATGTTCTGTATGCCTTTTGGCTTGGCCACAGAGAAGTTCTTCAGCCACCATCAAAAAAAGACCCCCCAGTCATCATGAAGAGAGCTGATGGGAGACAGGATGTAGAAAAGACTCCCTCACTTCTCTCCCAAGAAAAATGCATTTCCCTGCAAGAAGAGAGACAATGAAATTCAGATTGAGAGCTGATCATTACTCCATTCAGAGTTTATTAAAATTGAATATGTTAATCATTGTTCTTTCACCCTGGGGCAATACTGCAAAGAAACTGTCTTAAGATTGGACTGAATCAGCACCATGTCAGCAGCAAGCTTGTATTTGCTAAATGATTCTTCTGTATTCTTGAAAGGAAGTGTATAAAAAGCACACAGGGACCTGCTCTGCATGATTTCCTTTGTTTGGATCTTTGAAGCAGCTTGACTGACAAAGAGACTGAAGGAGAGAATCTTGGGATATGGAAAGTCTTTTAAAGGTGAGACGCAAGATTTCAGAGAAGAGTTCTCACGTTGTTCTGGTGAAGGTTATATTTGACTTGAACCACACTCTTTTCCTGTCTGTGTTTCATTTCCTGGGGGCTGGCCAAGTGAGAAACAGCCCCAACTCTGTGGTAGAGTTGGGGTTTCTGAGCACGAATAGGGCAGCTGAATTTTACTTAGACAGAGACATCAATTGACTTGTGTGATCGTTACGGAAATGCTGGCGTAAGGTCTTCAGGAGACCATGGGGAAAAAATGGACATACTGCGCAGTTTACTCCATCATCCAGATCCAGTTTTTTAGGGGTAAGAATTCTGGTCAACTCTTTCTTTTTCAGATGGCTGAGTTAGGGGCTGCTGCTCCTTCAAAATGCCTCATGACTGCTGTTAATCACTAAAGAGCAAACTGTTGCTGAAGTTTCTAGTTGCATATTTAGGTGGCAGCTCTGAGACAAACACTACCGTCTAGAAAGGATTACTAACAGGCACTAAACCCAAGAAGGGAGTAGATCGTTTGTGCCATTGCTCTGGCCTGTTTACACCATTTTTTTTTTTTTACTGATGTGCCCCATTACAGATTTTTCAAAGGTTCTCAAGTAATTGGAAATTGTGCCTTTGGGAATTAAATGCTCTCTGACAATAGTCAGAACAACTGCAGGCACAACTGAAAACATCCCACAGCCTTGTTCTGGTTCAGAGATCATTGCTCAGCCTTTAATCCTGTCTCAAGCATTTCTTTGCTCTTCAAATTAACAAGCATTTCCCAAAACATTGGTATTGGGAGTTGCAGAGATAGATAGATAGTCTTTTTAGACAGGGTCTCCCTATAGCCCCAGCTGGCCTCTAACACACTATGAAGACCAGGCTGGCCTCAGACTCACAGAGATCCATCTGACTGTGCCTCCAGAGTGCTATAATTAAAGGCATATGCCCCCATGCCTGCCTTAGATATATATTTTTATTCAGTTGTATACGAGTAGTTTCCTGGAGGCCAAAGTGTGTCCTTCTGGCAGTGGGAACCAGAACTTAAAGGGCCTATGTAAAAATGATAGAAAAAAGACTGATTCTGAATACCATAGTACAAGGGTATTTCAGAGAGCATGAGTGTCTTAAGAATTACCTGTGTATAAAACTTAATGTAGATGAAACAAGGTGTGGATTACAGTTGAGGTTGGGGTGGTATGCCAGTGGGGAAGGGGCTATAAAGATGGTTAAGACTGATTGAGATCTTCTGTATGCAATACACAATGATCCAATTAGCAGTGTAAAACTATGATGATATTAAGAGTTTCCAAATCAAAGGACACATTGGAATTGGTGCTCTAGATAGAATCAGAGGCACATTATAAAAAGATAGCTCACAGGGAGTTACACTTAATGGTGTAACCTCTGTCTACCCCAACTTTTTGCATCCACAAAAGTATAATAATTCCCATTTGCCAAGTACCTTTGAAGCTTTGTTTCTTTCCAGCAGCTTGTCATCTTTTTATCTTCTCCTTTTGTGAGCTTCAGGGAGACTTGTCACAATAATGTATCGTTTCTGTAATAGTATTCCAAGTAAATTCGAAAATGGAGGCCAACATTTCTGAAGACATATCAAAGACTCAATGCTGAACACACTTGAAATGCTCTGTACTTCAGGCTGCTGATGGGAGAGAGAATCTTCTTTCATATCTCTCATTTCAGGGCTTTGAGTAGAAACAAGGCCATGGGGAATCTCTATCTGAGGCATCTCCTCTTGTCTCCTCAGGAGATCTAACTACATGGAGATGAAGGTCCTTTCCATCCTCAAGGAGGGAATGTCAACCTTCTTACTCTACTCAGACAGACTGAATGTGAAAAGCAATTTGTAGTTATGAAGGTTAAAAGAATACTGTAGAATGACCGTAAGGAGAATTCCTTTCTTTTAGGAGGTATGTCTCGAAGCAAACCACTTCAGTTTCAGTTACTGGTGCTTCGCTTTCCTTCTTGATAAAGAAGGATGACAATATCAGTCTTATGGTGTGTGAGGAAACAGCACGTATGAAAGACTCGTGTAAACGCATAGTTGGAAAAAGCTGCTGTCATGTTCTTTTGGCAGTCTTAGAAAGTCTCGTGTATGTACTGCATGCAGCTCTTGGTTTGTAACCACGAATAGTCAACTTTACTAAATGTATGACTAGGTGCCATACTATCTGCTGGGTCACTCTTTTGAAATAAGTTTAATTTTATGGGACTGGAGAGGTGGCTCAGTGGTTAAGTGTGCTGGCTTCTCTTTCAGAGGACCCTAATGTGGTTCCCAGCATTCAGGTCAGGTGGTTTACAACTCCAGTCCCAAGGAAATCAAACACTTCTAGTCTCCATGGACACGTGTACAAATGTGTACATACCCCTCCCCCCACACACATACACATCATTAAAAAAATAATAAACTTAACTCTGTTAGTAGACTTACTTTTATTCACAGGTAGTCAGGGACCTTCAGTTACTTTGAGGCAGACAAAGAGACAGAAATGTTCTGTTGTTGGTAGCTTCCTCTACTTTCCCAAATAAGGACTTCATTTGTACTGAATCTTGAGCTGCCTTATCTGCATCAATCACAAACAAGCTGCTTTATACCCCTAAGGCAGCCAGGCTAATTAAGAGCTATCCTGGATTTTCTATGCTAGCCAAAAATAATTTTAAATACATAAACACACACACACACACACACACACACACACACACACACCCCAAAGCAGTCACTCCATGTGAATTATGCACACTGATGACTCATGCCTTTCCTTTTCAGGAGTATGGGAAGAAATATTCAACGCAAGAAAAAACATTTATGCTCCATCTGGTTCTGATGTCAACTTGACCTGCCAAACACCAAAGGGCTTCTTGGTACAGATGCAGTGGTCTAAGGTCACTGATAAAGCAGAGCTGATTGCCATTTATCATCCCCACCATGGTTTCTACTGTCCCCATGTGCATCCTTGTGAGTCCCATGTGGTTTCTACAGACACTTCTGGGAATGCAACAAAATGGATTCTGATGTTCAGGAACATCTCTTCCACTCTCACTGGACAGTATGAGTGTAGCTTTACTCTGTTCCCAGAAGGCATCCAGACTACAGTGTACAACCTTCTTGTTCAGGCATCTGGTGAGTATCACCTGTACAGGAAAGGAAGCATTTGCTTTTATTGAGTTAGCAAATACACATTGCTCACCATCCATGCCTTAGGCTTTGCACTGAGCATGCAAAGATTAAATGGAAAGAAGTATTGTCTGTTAAGGGAGATAGAAATTGATCAAATGATACCACAAATAAATGAAATATTGCAACAGTAAGAACAGCAACTGTCCTACAAAAGACAACGGGAAGTTGTCCATGAAAAAGGAGCACCTGAATTGAAGTCTGAATAAGGAAGAGTTATTCATGCTATTTAGGAGAGGTGGGCTGTGAGGGAACCAGAGGAGGAAAAAGACAGTCACGGGAAGTGTTGAGGAGATGGCAGCATGTAAGTGAGATGCAGCATGTGGACTCAGACAAGGCTAGAGGGGCAAGCAAGGACCTGATCAGGTCAGACTTTGTCAGCCATGCTCAGGCTTTGACTTTTATCCAACAATTGTGAAAAGCAATGGAATCGCTTCCCAAAGAAGGTTAGGATGACATGTGTAGCCTGATTGCTCTGTGCAATAATAAGATGATCCTGTCTTCAGGATAAGAATGACTTTAAAGTGGACAGGCAGGAGAATATGGAAGTGAGTCTGAAGACTATCTAGGTGTCCGGCAGAGATGCAGTGGTAGGTTGGTAGGAATAAGAAGGAAACTGTGCATTTTATGTACTGGACATAAAACATGCATGACTGTGTCACTAGGTATATATAGGACAAGGGCATGTAAGTGAACGAAGATGAAACCCTGAATGCGACACTGGATTTCTGACTTGCACATCTGCATGGTGGTGCCAGTCACTGGGACGGAAGATGAAGAAAGTTAATTGGGTTTGCGAGTGAATTTATGAAAATGACCTTGGATATATTTAGTATAAGGCAGGCAATTTGGATGAAGAAGCTACTGAGCACATGGAATTTACCACAGATGCTTTAAGGGCCTCCATTCAGATATAGGGGCCTAGGTGTAAGTTCTAGCTCCATTCTCACTAAAAATGAATTTGACTTGGGGCCTGTCTATTAAGTTCTCCGAGCCTATTTGGAAAACGATGGTGATAACACCTGCCCTAAATGACCTGTCCTAAAGTCAAAGACTTCCATTTCCTCCAATGGAAATGAATGAAAATAAAATCCAGCAATGGCAAGTGCACTGGAAATTGAATGTTTTAAACTCAGGAGGGAAATGGCCTGGTGATATGAGAATATAACAACAGAAAATAACGCAGGAAGGCCATGGGGCAGGAGGCGGGAGGCTGCCGTGGCATGCAACAGGTATGAATTTCTCAGTTCCTCCCCATGTCTTAACTCTGACTGCTCCTAGACTATGATGCTGAGAAAGGCCCCCGGGAGGCCAGGATTCCATCAGTTACGACCTTAAAATGCCGTATTTTCCCTTGCAGTGTTTGGGAAATGAAGCAAAATAAAACTTCAGATCTGCTGAGGATGAGATGGGTAGAGTGAGACTGAAATAAAGAGAAACAGAAGATCTACTGTGAACAGTGTTTAGCTACCAGTACTTTAGATTCAGAGAGCCTGGATTTCAACACCGGCTTGTAGCTTACTGTAGAGATCATCATTCCCATAGTATAGTCACTTTAGGTCTCTACATTTTTGGTTTCTTATGTAATAAATACAGATCTTTTAGAGTTCCTCCTTCATGGGTGCCATTATCTTAATCTGCATAAAGCACTTAACAGAGCTCTTATTAGAAGTGTTTGGTAAATGGCTGATTTTAGTAATTAATGTTAATACATACGGAACTCTAATCTCAATCCTTATTAAAAATGACTTCCTCCCTTTATGGAGGCCTGATTTGGAACCCGATGGGATGCTGTCACACTTTAGCACAAATATGCCTTGACTTGGGTTTTAGACACAGCTTTTTTGGTACATTGTGGTACTCCAGTAGACAATGTTATCAGATCTTTGAAGATCTGATTATCAGTCCCCTGAGAATTGGCAGCATGGTTATATCTATCATTGCTAAGTCTACCAAACTACTACTGTCTCTTCTCTGTACTACTGAGGTACCCTCTGTGAAAAAGAGGATATATGGTGGTTCAAATGAAGACAGTAATGGAAAAAAGGTATTATTCAAGAATGAAAGCTATGTTGCCTTTAAGAAAACTGTATTTTGGGGACTGGAGAGATGGCTCAGTGGTTAAGAGAACTGGCTGCCCTTGCAGTGGACCCAGGCTCGATTCCTAGCACCCACATGGTAACTAACAACCATCCATAACTCCAGTTCCAGGGGTATCTGATACCCACTTCCAACTTCCACAGGCATTGAATGACACAGGTGCACTTACATGCATGCAGGCAATACGCTCATAGAGACAAAATAAAATATAAAGAAAGAAGAGTATATTTCTTAAAACAAAGGGTAGTACCAAAAAGGTAAGATTGCAGCTACTGAAAACTGTAAATAGTTGGAGAACCAAAGTCATCCTTATGTTTTCTGTGGTTGGAGAATTTCCAGGCTTCTTTCTGAGATTTGCTGTTGATCTCCTGGATCAAATGATACACAATGGCCTCAGTGTTAGAGAAAGGGTGTAAGTATTGTGAACTAAGTACAAAGGGTTGTCATAGAAAAGAGCCAGCTAGAAAGGGAAAACTTTTACCTCGTAGTCACAGAAATGTCCGTTGGTGTGGAGCTAAGGACGTGTCTGGTGTCTGTCTGACAGCATGGCCAAGTCCCCGTGATGGAGTGTCATCACTGTCTCCTCCGTTCTTGTACCTACTCTTTTATTAGTTTCCCTTTTAAATTCCCATAAGATGTTTGTGTTTACATGCTGATGGGTGAGCAAGACACGCGCATGAAGTGCAAACGCGGAGCACATCAGCAAGTGCACATTGATGTGATGGCCAAGAGTCCCAACACAAAAATGCCAAAGCTCAGAGGTGGCTGGGTTAATGGCCTCTTCTGCCTCCTTTCTCTTGTCATGTGAGTCATTCTTCCTTGCCTGTCTTACAAAACAGCATGTGTCTAATCCTGGTCTCCTGTCCCCCGAGGGTTCAGCTGAGGAAGGATTGCTCTTTAGTCACAATATTTTGTCCCTGTGTGTCTTAATGTGCTGAAGCTGTGGATGGGAATGGAAATGCAATAAACAATGAGCTATTTCCTTCCTTTTTATTTTAACTTGATATAATTCTCCTTACATTAGGAGCTTTTAAGTTATTTGAAGAATAGTTCTCCAAGTTAACCCTTGAATTATAGTACACATTTTCCCAATTTGAATGTTATTGGATCTGGAGTTAGATTTCATTATTTTTTAGCATTTGAAAGTTTATAGTGTGAGAATAAATTATAAGAGTATGGGGGTTAGAGATAGCTCAGTGGTTAAGAACACTTGACCAAGTGGTTAAGTCCTCAAGCAGAGGACTCAGGTTCAAATCCCAGCACCCACATGGTGGCTAACAACCATCTGTAACTCCAGTTACAGGAAATCCAACGCCCTCTTCTGACCTCCATGATCACTGCACGACATGGGTGCACCTTTATACATGCAGGCAATACATCCATAAACATAAAATAATAAATAAAAATAAATATAAAATGCTTTTAAAATTTTAAACAGCATAGTTTAATTTCCTAAGTGGCAACAAAAGTCTTAGGGATTGTTAATGTTTTCAGAAGCATGGGGAATAGTGGAAGGACTAGGAAGAAAAGCATTGGGGATACAAGTTAGAATGACCTGGTCGGTAGTGCAGCTCAGTGGTACAGCATCTGCCCAGCATAGAGAAGGCTCTGAGTTCATTGCCAGCAATACACACACACACACACACACACCAGTAGTAGGAGACAGTAGCAATTTAGAGTAGCAACCTTAATCTTGGAAATATAAAGTTGAACAGCTATAGTTGCCTGCACAAGGCAACTTCTACAAGGTTAAGCCAGTGAACATTCTAGCTTGGATGAGGAGGGTCTCATGAGTCCCCTCCCCTAGCTGAGGAGCTACTGACAGTTGATGATTTCTGAGGGAAAGAAGGTCAGTTCTCTTTAAGGTTCTGGACCCTGGTAGGTGGACCATACTCCATTGGATGATCCCATACCCATGAGTAATAAGCTGGACTCTATGGGTTATAAGAAAATAAAAGACATCAAGAGGTTGGGAGGGTGGGCATGAATCTTTGAGGATATATTGTATGAAATTCTCAAGAATTAGTTCAAATGTTGTATTAAAAAAGAAAACATATTTTAGCTTCAGAGTCCTAAAGAAGGATCATGAAAGTTTTTGTCCATATGGAAAGAGACTACATATTGGCAGTTTATGAAAACATAGGATTTAAGAGACACAACATTGTAAAATCTAATTTTATCATCATTTTACTTTTAAAATATAAAAATTAATGTCAATAAGTGGAAAGTAAACATAATGTTGATAAGCTAAATCTTAGACATGTGCTTTAGCTGTCTGGGGGATAATTGATTAGTGAAGGCTGGCTTTTCTTAAATTCTTGTGTGCAGTCTTTTGTATAGAGCACAGTTTTTGAGCTCTTACAGTGCTAGACACCATGATATAGTCGCGTGGGGTACAAGCATGATGGCCCTGACCTCCAGCATCACCAAATCCAATATGAGGAGATAGATATCAACCAAAGAAGCAGGCAAATGCTAAACAGCAACATTGAGGGGTGCTTGCACATTGACAAAGCCGGCGGTATGTAAGAGGGTGTCCTGGGTAATTCAGAAAAGTTCTGCAGGAGCAGGGGTTAACAGAGAGATGGAGAACCAGAAATTTACAGTAGCATGCAGGGTATATGAAGGCTCCTGGTACAGGAGCTGTGTCAATTGTGGGGTATTTTTAAAGGAATTATTGCTGAAGCAAAGAATTGAAGATAAATGAACCAAAGATGCCGTTAGAGAGCCCAATTAGTGCAATGAAGAACTGAAGACATTAATTGAATGTTTTTTTTAAAAATAATTTTTTGTTTTGCATTTCAAAGATGTGGTTTTTAGATAAAGGTTAAAGCACAGGGAATGAATGAGAGCACAGTGTGAGTGCCAATCATTTAGAAGATAATGTAGTAGCAGAAATCTAGGCGAGACAAACTGGTAGTCCTGTGCAAAGTGGTGATGACATCGACCGAGAGGAATGTCCAGACCAGAGGCACGTTGAGGCGGTTCTTCGTAGGATCTGGTGGTGCATTACGTTTGTGGAGCCTGGAATCTAAAGCACCTCCAGACACGGTGCCTTGGTTTTCAGAATCTGTGACTTACTTGGTGTGTTAGGAGACACTGGATTGTGCAGAAACCATTTTGAGTAGATTGTGTGCATTTGAATTGGGCAGGAAATTGAGCCGGGTGGTATGTAAGTGACTACATAGCTCATGGTCCAGCATGGAGGTCCAAGTATGGATTAAGGGCTGAAAGAAATCCTCTAGGCCAAGAAATCAAATGAGAAAAGAAATGTGGCACTTCAGCACAGTCTGTGGTGGTGAGTGGAGTGGTCTGTCTCCGCAGGACAGAGAAAAGTAGCTAAAGAGGCAAGAGTGAAGGGCGTCACAGAAGCCGGGAAAGATAATTGCATAAAGGCAGTCGCCATCAATGCTACGGCTTCTGGGAAGACAAATAGCTATTGGATTGTATTTAGGTACATGAAAGGTATTGATCACCTAACAGGAGCTTGTGTTGGTGGCATTATAGAACAGAAAGAAATCAGACTGGAAGAAGAGCAGTGACTGGGAGGCAAGGGAAAGGACCAGCAAGTATCGATGCAGCTTCTAGCAACTGGTCAATAGGAATGGGAAGACTATGTGTGCTCAGACAAGGGCTTGGGCTGCTGCGGTGGTGTGGATGGTTTTAAATAATGCAGGACACCTGACTGTCCTTCAGAGCCAAGGGGCATGAACCAGTTGAAAAGGACATAACTATACCACAGAGTGGTAAACAAACGAGCTAAGGTTTCTAAGAAGCTAGGGGCACTGAGATCCATAACAGGTAGTAGAATATTAAGAAATAGAAAAGAAAGTTTGAAACAGTTTTATTGGCATATATTAATTACCCATAGCAACAGGTTCATTATGACATACTCAAACATGTAGGTAAGGAGTTTGGTCATACCCCCCTTGTTACCCACACTTGTCCCCTCCCTACTCCTATTGACACCCATTCTCTTCTCAGTGAGTCTCCCTTCTATTGTCATGCTTTGAGACAAGTTTTTAAAATGATAACAGGCAGGAAGGGACTATGAATGATTATGATAAGAGCAATGTTGCCCAACATTTTATTATTAAAAGAGTTTCCATTGTTAATCGATTCCCCAAGAATCTCAAGGAGGCCAAACTATGTAAATACAAGGAAAGATCCACCTAGACAAATAATCATAATCCTGAAGCCAAACAGAAGAAAAAAAAAATGAAAGCGGTAGTCGAATCAGTTTTCTCCTGGGACTAGCTTCCTGTGAGGCTATCTAGTCTCAAATGGACAGCCCTAAACACTGGTAGGAACACACAAGCCCACTAATGGACTCAGTGCATATGCTTGTATGTATATGGGTATTTATGAATGTATGTGCATGTATGCAACAATAGTAATAAAATATCTGGACAGGAAATTGAGAGAGATGTAGGAGGAGTTGAGGGTGCTTGGAAAGATGGAAATAATATCCCCCAAAACACAAATTTCATACAAATGTATAACATTCTCAAAGATTAAGAAAAATAAAAGGTATCTCACCACTTCTAGGGGATCAGTAATGCAATCAATAACCCTTTGAATCAGAAACAGCAGGACTTAGAAGATTTCTTCAAAGTACTAAAAACTAAGAATTCTACACCCAGTGAAATTATCCATTCAATGAAATCAAAAACTGAAACAAACACCCAGAGATAGTTCACTGGAAGCCGATTTGCTTTTCATGAATGCTAGGGTTTGAATGACCCTCCTTAACTTATATTGAAACTTTATTATAAGAGTCACATGTTACGTATGGAGATGGGGCATTTGGGAGCCAGCTGGAACTGGATAAGGTCACTAGAGTTGGGCCCTCATGATAATATGTTCATTAGAGATTTGAGTTGTCTCTTCTGGCCCTCACCAATGTGTGTTCTTTCTCAGTCATTCTAGGATGTGTGCACATCTTACCTCAGCCTTTGGGACCCTTATTTCCAGGAGGTCTGTGTTAAACATCTACTTGGCCTCCCACTAGTGTGGTTCATTTTGTGCTGTTTTAACACAACACCACAGACTGAACAATTAAAGAGAAACGGTTCCTCTCACAGTTAGGGAGCTAGAAAGACTAAAATCAAGTCCCCAGTGTGTATCAATGGTCCCTAGAGAGGAGAGCAGCAAAATTGCTGTGCTTTACAGCCAACTCAACACTGCTAAAACAATTCTCCACGACCCAACCAGGACAGTAAAGAAGCTATAGGCGAGAAGGCTGAAGGTCCCTACTGTTTTGACTGAGATTCTGGAATTTTTATAAGAAAATGAAAGGTATGTGGGGAGGGGAGAGGTTTCTTAATTTGATGTTGTCGTTGCTGCCTCTCCATTTCTAAACTTCTATTATGTCATTTGTTTAAAATGTGTGTTCATTAGTGTCCCTTCCTTATGACCAGTTATCTATTCTTAGTACTCAATGTAAATATCAGTCAAAACTTACTACCAGCCTTTACATAGCTCCCTGTTAAGCCTGAGGTGTATTCGATCAGAGAGTCCCTAGAAAGTAATATTTCCCTAAGTCCTGGTATGACCTTAAATTTTTCTTTCTATTTTTTTATATTAAAAGAGATTACTTTTCTTGGATTTAAAATACATAGTTCACATTTTCTTTTCCAGCGTATATTAAATATACCACACCAGTATTTTCTGACCTAGAATTGCTAATAAAACCCTAATAATTATAGTCTTATTTTATTTTCCAATAACTGGTTTTGTTTAATACTTTCATAAAAGTGCGATTTATGACATCTATCAGGTCCATTTCTTATAAATTTTGCAGTAAAATCTTTTAATATGTATTTTTTCATAAGAAATTTTTCTTCCACTTTGGTTTTTAGCATTTGTTCTATTCCAAATTTTAAATCTTTTTCCTTCAATGTCCTCTATTATATATAATCTTTATATATCATTTTATTTGAAGCTGCTGTTCTCAGACTGACCAACCTGTCTTTGCAGTGATTCTCTGATTCCAAGGTCCATTGAAAGCACAATCAGTTTTCCAGTTTCTGCCTCCACAGTTGCTCCCACCATGTTCTTAGTGGTTTACTCTCATCTGATAATAAGGACATATTCTTGTTTAGTGCTCTTGAAGATATTTTCTATGTGATTTTATTTTATTTTTTCAATTTGTATGTGGTGTTTCAGTTATATTAAAAATTTTATGCCCCAAATCTGAACAAACTTCCAAAGCACAGCTTGATGTGATAAAACATACCTGCAATCCTCATATCTGTGATCCTGAGGCAGGAGGATTGTGATGAATTTGAGATGAATTTGAAGCCAGCTTGGGTTATGTAGAGAGTATTAAGCCAGTCAGAGTTACATAGCAAGATCAAAAAGTCAAATAATAAGTAAATCAAAATAACAAGGAGGAAAAGAAAGAGAAGACCTCCATATTTGGGTGATGTCCATTAAAATATAATTAACATGGAAATTAATTTTATGAACCTCTTAGATATTAGCACACAGATCACTATCTGTCTAAATGATATTTAAGTCAAGCAATTATAATAATTTAAAAGATAAAGTTAACTAGTAGTAATAGTTGTATGAAATATGTTTAAAATTGTAGTCTTGTACAAAAAGTACAAGTATTTCCATTGGGAAATACTATCGTGGTTAAATTCCTTTAATGTTAACGGGCAGAGATCTTAAAAAATGTGGTTAGAGTAATGTAGTTGACCTTCAATATATCTGTAGGTTTCATACTTGCAAACTCTTACAACTGCAGATAAAGAATATTTGAAAAACAACTGCATCTTTTCTGACATATATGGACATTTTCATTTTCGTTAGTCCATAAAGCCATAATATATAGGAACTATTTGCATGTTGTTTACTATATTTGCTTTATATATAATATTTTGGGTATAATGATATAGTTCTTATTTATAAATTGTCATTTGATAGGACTGGAGCAATAGCTCAGTGGCTAAGAATACTGACTGCTCTTACAGAGGACCTGGGTTCAGTTCTCAACACCCACATGATGGCTAACAACTATCTGTAACTCCAGGTCTGGGGGAATTCAACACCTTCTGACCTCTATGGCATTGTGCAACAGGGGTGCAAATTACATACATGCAGGCAATACACTCATACAAATAAAATAAAAATAAAATTATAATTTGATGTTAATTATAGCCAAGTCATAAATTCCCATGAATGTGTATATAACTTTTTCAAGGAAACAAGTAAAAAAGAGATATTTATTTCATAATCTTTAAAATGAAAATAATTTCTCACAATGCTTCTTCAGTTCTCTTATAGACTTCTCTGTATCTTTCCCTTGTTGAAGGACTGTTCATAAGTTCTAAAGAGGCAATTAGATACCGATACAATAAGATAATCAATGATTATCACAGGTGAAGAAAGAATGACTAATAGGAGGGTGCAGGTTTGGCACACAGTGAAAGCACTCTGTATGATATTTCAACAGTGTGTGTCACACTTGTCAGAGCCATAGAATGTCTGTTAGGGGACTCCTAATGCATGCTGTTCAATGGGTGGTAATGATGTGTGGATGTAGCTTCATTAACTGTAACAAATACCTCACCCCTGTACAGGATCCCAATGGAACCACATATACGTCCAGGTAAGGGAAATGTACACACAGGAACTATCTGTATTTTCTGCTCATCCTTGCTGTAAACCTAAAACTTCTTCAAAACAAATAAATTCTATTAAAATTTAAAAGTAATTGCAGGCTGGATTATAAAGTGTTATATTCTAGTATTCTATCTAATTAAGGAAATGTAACCTAAAGACTAATTGACCAATGTGGGATTAAAGCAGAAAAATATGTCAAATTAGAGTTGTGTTCTTTAAGGATAGTTCGTCTGTGAGTTTTTAGGAATGAGCACTTCTCTGTGCTCCTGGTTCAGTTTGGCATGTGTATAATGTGGACTACAGTGGACTCTGCTTCTTTATTTCATAGGTGCCTTGAAGATAGATAAATATCTATTCTAAAGCTGTCTTTGTCTCTTTGGTAAAGTGTACTTTTTATATCAAGATCCATGAATTCTCCAACTTCTGTTTTGTTACAGCTCCACAGTATGAATGGAAACGCAACTACACAATAGAAACAGAGATAAATCAGACTCTGGAAATACCATGCTTTCAAAATACCTCCTCAGAAACTTCGTGTGGGCTCACCTTTGAATGGTTGGTGGTGAGTGTTGCCCTTTTCAGTGAATAACTGCAAGGATCTTTAAATATTAATGAGATAAAATGAAAAACAAGTCATCATAAATAAACACTGGATGAGATATAAGCATTATGCCAGCATCTGGAGAAGGACAGAGGAAGGGTGAAAGGCCACTGAGGTGTCACCCATCCAGGCAGGCATCTGGGCTGTGCTTGCAATACAGTGACTCAGATATTAGCTCCTAAAGGTGAAATTCCATTTCAAATTATAAACTAGATCATGATTTCAGAGAAAACAGCACGGTGCTGCCTTAGAAAGGAGCCACATAGAGAAGCAAGCCCCTGATCACCAATGTTGGTTTTATAGTTTTATAAGTAACATATGGAGGGAGGGGAGAGAGATCGAGAGAGAGGGAGAGGGAGGGGGGAGGGAGAGGAAGAGAGGAAGAGAGAGGAAGAGGAAGAGAGAGAGACTCTCTTTCGTCAAACCTGTACTGTTGTAATCTCAGGAGAAACATTGCATTGTTTCGGAATAAGAAGCATAAAATCAAGAGTGCCGTCCCTGAAAGACACCGCCTTTCCTCTCCCCGCAGACATCAATTGCCAAAAGTTACTGAGGTTGGATTGGGATTTCTTTTACCCACTTCCCCCAGTGAAGGGACCCACTCTGAAGGACATTTGGAGACACAAATCAGATACTATAGGCCGTATTATATATATTAGATATACATTAAATTGGGTGGGGGCAGTGGGCGGGAGGTGTAGCTAGGGAAGGAGATCAAATGCCAGCAAACTGTATTGTATGAAAATCACAAACATTTAATTAAGAAGAAACAAAAAAGAAGCACGAAACTCGGACTGGAGAGATGGGTCAGCGGTTAGGAGCACTGGCTGCTTTTGCAGAGAGGACTGAAGTTCAGTTCCCAACACCCATATGGTGTCTAAAAACCATCTGTAACTCCATTTCCAGGTGATCTGATGCCCTTTCCTGGCCTCCACGGGCACTGCATGCACATGATGCACTTACATGCAGGCAAAACACTTACACACATAAAATAAAAATAAAAAATAAAAATAAAATATGCATCCTCACATTTAGACAAGTGTACCTTTTACCTCTCATTAAGAAGCTTCTTTTTGTAACAAATGAAGATTATTACAGAGTTCCAGAACTGGTCAAATGCAAAGAATAAGTGTCTTTGAGACAGTTAACCCTAAGTGACACATCTTCAATGCAACGTTTACACATAGGATGAAGGCATTTCTCACCAGAGAAGTTTCCTTATGTAGCAGACGGGTGATTAACACAGAAACCCACAATTCACCAATGTGCAAGAATGAGAGGCCATGGAGTGCTTATTCCTGAGTAGGACACCTACTTCAAACCTCTGCCCCCCAAAGCTCGGGGATCATGAAGAAAGACGTGAGAGCCAGAGGAGGTGATTAGCACAAGGAAAGAGAGAGTCCCAGACAGCTGGTCAGTACTCATCTGAGCAATACGAGCAAAGGTGACAGCATGCACAAATCCTGTGCAAGCAAAGCAGACAGGGTCTCAGCATAGACATGGGGAAGTGGGTAAAAAATCCCAGGAACTTTTGGCAAGTGATGGCTGCTGGGAGGGGGAGAGACAGTGTCTTACAGGGATGGGACTCTTCAGCCTCAGTGGATGGAGAGAGTTCATTAAAATCGGGGGGCGGGCCCCATGGAAATTGTAGACAGAAGAGGGGACCTAAATACCATCAAACCATATATTTTTTTAAATCTTTAACATTCCAAAAAGATGGAAATAAGGGCCGGAGAGACAGCACTGACTGCATTTGCAGAGGACCTGGGTTCAATTCCCAGTACCCACATGGCAGCTCACAGCCATCTGTAACTCCAGTTCCATGGGATCTGATGTCCTCTTCTGATATGGGGCATTGTGCATCATGGGTGCACTTACACAGATGCAGGCAATACACTTGTACACATAGAATAAAATCACAGATAAAATATTTTTAAAATAGTAGAAATTAAAAAATAAGAAAAACACAAACCCAATGCTTATAAAATACAAGCAAAGAGACTAGATAGATGGCTCAGTGGTTAAGAGTGCTTACCGCTCTATCAGAGGACTGCTGCAGTATCTATGTGGAAATCAGAGGACAGCTTTTGGGAATTAGTTCTCTTCTTCCAACATGTAGTCCCAGGGATAGAATTCAGGTCATCAGGCTTGGTGGGAAGCACTTTTCCCCACTGAACCACCTGCCCAGTCCCCAAATATGGATTTTTTATGTGTAAAAAGTCAGTATAAAGCATAATATATAGAACAAAATTAAGTGCTTGTCTATTACTTTGAAAGAATCACTTACTAAGACATCCTAATAAATTAAAAATTTTCATGGAGTTACCATTGTGATTGGCAATAACATGAAAATACTGATGTATTCTAAAATAACTTCTCCATACTGCTCTAAAATCTAAAATGTCTCTTTGTCATCTTTCATGAAACATGTTTTCCTCTTTGCATAATTTTTAAAATGTAAGGCTTTCTGTGCATCTTCCTGTCGTCGCTATAAGACATTTGTTCTTGACAAACATGATAAGATGTAGTTGTTAGAAAAAAACTAAAAGTTTTTATCCTAGAGTAAAAAACCCACTCTGCTAAGTTAGCAGGAATGGGAACGCCGTATGTGTACTTTGCTTAGCCTATTAGATTTCCCACCAACAGGATAAAAGGTTCCTATCCTAATTATTACCCATTCATCATCAGCAGGGTCAGTTTAATTAAGCTTAGCTCTAGAGATTTTGCTAGTAAATAAATTGTTCTTAAGAACAGTATTCTTGGGACTGGAGAGATGGGTCAGAGATTAATAACACTGGCTGCTTTTGCAGAGGACCAGGGTTTGATTTCCAGTACCACATGGTGGCTAACAACAGTCTGTAACTTCAGTTCTAGGGAATTTAGCACCCTCTTCTGACCTCCACAGACATTTCACGACATGAGTGCATTTACATATATGCAGGCAATACACATGTGCATTAAATAAAAATAACAAATAAACATTAAAAAATAAAATTATAAAAAATGTACAGTGTTCTTCAGAGCATGTGGTGGCACACGCCTTTAAACCCAGCACTTTGTAGTGCACAGGGGGGATGTCTTAAGGAAATATTTTCCCCAATAAATTCATTAAAAAGAGAGTCATCTAAATAGCTATCCTAGATTAGTGTATCCCCAGCTTCTCAACAGAAAAGCTTCTTTTGACAGTACAACTGTCAAAGTATACAGGAGGGTCTCTGTGAGAACAGGAGGCCAGCCTTGTTTACGTAAGGAGTTCCAGGTGGGCTGGGGCTATAGGAAGACCCTGTCTCGAAAAACAAAATAAACAAAGAAAAACAAAAACAAAAAAAAGAAAATAGTGTTCTTGGGTCTTGAGACTGGAAGAATGGCTCAGCTCTTAAACGCACTGGCTGGTTCTGTTCCCAGGACCCAATTTCCAAGGGGATCTGATGCCCTCTTCTGGCCTCCACAGGTATTGCACTTAAACCACACATGGTGCACTTACATGCAAGCAAAACACTCATAGGCATAAAATAGAAATAAATTTTTAAAAAAGAACACTCTTCTTAACTTACCTCATGAATATGTAAAGCATTTTTCTTAGGAGACCTTCATCCAGCCTTGTTCTATTATGTGACTCTGAGATGATCTGGGATCCGATTTTCATCACCCATTCCAAAAATCCCTATTACACAGCACAGTGCCTAGAACTCAGTAAGCACTTCATAATTTGATGGATTCACTTCTGAATCTGACCTCTTTCCCCGCAGTTCTAGTCACCATCCTCACGTTAAATTGATGGTCACTGAATTCATTCTGTGTGACTGCTTAATGAGTGCCAACTCATTAGACGCCAAATACTGGACAATTGATACGTCACACTTATCCAGTAGTGTCCTTCAGAAAGTTTAGAAGGTGATACAGACATCCTGTGGAACCTTCGAGGACATTTAGAACCTTCTAGGACATTTAGGCCAGAGAGTGTGTACAGAGTGAGAGGGTGAATCTTAAACATTGGTGGAGCCTCAAAGCCACATTGTCACTTTAAAGACTGGATCACAATAAAGACAAATTGGGATCCTTTTGAAAGAAACCTTCCTTCATGTGCTGATTAAATTCTTACTGTGCATTCTTTATTGAAATGTCAGAATCTGTTTGTTCTTCTGATTTACAGCCTGCCCTAACTGCTGATGGCTACAGGATCTGATAAGTCTGATATGAAAATACTTACTAATGTTCCTTGTATCAGGAAATACACCAAAGCTTTTCGTGTTCCCACTGCCTCACAGCTGCAGAGGTTGTATGTTTCCCTCCAATCCATAGTTTAGATCTTTAACCTGCTGCTACCCAGTGATAATAATCATAATGGTAAGCCAGGAGTTCTTACAAACATGAAATAATGTGGTTTCAAGTAAAAGGCTAAGAAGTAGAAATGATGAAGGTAAGTTCAGCAGACAGAGATCTGCTGTACGGAGTGCAGTAACTGCAGGAAGCTTCAAAGGCCTCCCACCCGGAGTGCCTAATTAAATCCTGGGGAAAATTCTACAAATGAAAACTAAGTCCCTGAAAACCCAAGCTGTGTCATCTTGTATGTGAATTTTAAAAAGTCTAATTAACTCAGGTGTAATTGTCATGGGAAAAGTTAATATTAGGAGTCTCAATGTCATTATATATATATATATATATATATATGTAGATATATTTAGACATATATATGTAGATACACACATTATATATGCATATATATATATATATATATATATATCCTATTTGCTATTTGTATCTGCTCCTATGCTCAGGTGTGTTAAATAGAGCAGATACTTTAGTTTAGAAGTTACATTCCAGGACTGTACTACACTGAACCCAGCAGGAATCAGGCGCAAATACGGTGTAAGCAACATTCATTTGTCAGGAAATACTTCAGTTACCTGAGAAAATGCAAAAGGCCCACTTGTCAAGGAAAATAAGCATCTATGTGAATGGTCGAATGGTACATAAGAAATCATACATTGTGTGCATTTAGTTGAGAACTAGGTTGGTAGATAAAAGGCAAGTGCTGTCTTTGCTATTTTATTTCCTAGTACACAGCATAGTACCATCAGGGAAATTCTTCTGACTTATTCTGGGAGCTTCAAAATACATTTTCATATTCTGTTTTCATTACAAATTATCATCCTGATTTCCCACAGTATAAATTTTAATTCAATCCAATAAATAGATGTGAATCTTTCTTGAGTGTTAGTCCTTCAGGGCTACAAAATTTTATTGGACATATTCTCTACCATAGCATGCACATTTAATAAAAATGTAAAAAAATAAAGTCACATTCAGGGAAAATAGCTTGATTCTAACTAAATGGACCTGAGAAAGCTTTTCTTAAAACATAGGGTCTCCCTGTAGTCCCAGGTGGCCTGGAACTCACTATAAAAACCAGATTGGCTTCAATCTCATAGAAATAACCCTGCCTCTGCCTCCTGAGCCCTGTGATTAAAGGCATGCACCACTCACTGCACCTGTCTTGGGAGAAAGCTTTTGAACAGTTGCCTGGCAAGAGACAGTCATATGCTAAACCAAGACTTTGGGACTTGTAAATACAATTTGTAGAGCACAAGGAGAATGTCTTGAAGGAATATTTGTTCCCAATAAGTGCATTAAAAAAAAATACATCTAAATACTTATCCTAGATTGGTATATCCCTTGCCCCTCATCAGAGAAGCTTCTTTTTGCAGTAGATGGAGGTTAAAACAGATGCGAAACTGGTCAAAGTATACAGACTAAATGACAGTGGAGTGCTTAGCTGTACATAGGACATCTTTATCACTCCCCTTCCCCCAAGGCTTAGGGAGCATTGAGAAGGAGGGGACAGAAAGCCTGTAAGAGCCAGAGATTGGGAAGGACTTCTGTGAAATAGTGTCTTCTGGATATGAAAAAATCATGGAATCCATGGTCTCCCAACAGCTGTGGTTGCCTGTACAAAGGTCAAGCCAGTAGTCAACATTTCATGGATGGGGAAGGGCTTATCATCCCTAACTGAAGAGCTGTTGACAGTTGATGGCTGTGGGAGGAGAGACAGTAAGTTTTCTTCAGAAGTGCCCCTCATCCCTGGTAGAATGGCCATGCTTCAGTGGATGGCCCTGTACCCATGTAGAAACAGGCAGCACCAGGAGGAGGGGGGGGGAGGGGGGGAGGGGGGAGGGGAGGAGGAGGAGGGGGAGGGGGAGGAGGGGGGAAGGGGGAGGAGGAGGGGGAAAGGGAGGAAGAGGAGGAGGGGGGAGGGGGAGGAGGGGGGGAAGGGGAGGAAGAGGAGGAGAAGGAGGAGGAGGATTTGAAGTGGAGGGACTTGGCAAGGGTTTGGAGGGAGTAAGAGAAGGGTGTATACAGATATGAAATTCTTAGAGACTAAATGCATTTTTACAAAGAGGTTTATCAAATCTCTTAAATTATAAAGTGAAGAACAGAAATACTTGAAATTCAAACAGCTCAACATTAATGATAAAGGAACCTAATTAAATATCGGATGCTTACATAGTTTGAAATTTTCATCTGCAAATGCATCTCTTCATTATATTCTTCTTTAATACTTGCACTATTTTATAATAGGGAAAAAGTCATACGAACTGTCAATAATGGCTTCAAATGCACATGGGAAACTTTGCTATCAGGAAACAGTGCAGCCTTTTCTCTGGTGGCAGCTGACCCTGATTGTCTTGACTGTGATAAAAATACAGATACCAGTCAAACTACAAAGGGATAATGATCAATGATGATTAGAAATACACTGATTGGTGCTGTTGAAAATGGAGGTGGGGAAGTTCAACAGGCTGGTTTGACAGCACTGGCGGGTAAAGGGAGGAAAGGTGAAAATAGGAAGCAGATTGGAGACAAAGAAGTAGAATCAAGGCAGTTAGGGGTGGTTATGGATGAGCCTGGGACACTCAGCACTTGCCGCATGCTGTGGTCACCACAGCCAGCACTAACACAGAGTATCTGAGGCCAGCTGGAGTCAAGATAGTAACACTTGATCAAATAGTACCAACAACCCTCTTAGGGACAGAAAATGCTGATTCTAATACAAAAGTACAATCTAAAAAAAAATCAATCAATGAATTTTAATATTTGTCAGGAGCATGTAGCAGCAATTTTCATTACTCAATATAACCAGTCTAGTCACCACCACACTAATTGTGTTATCAAATTATTGTAAATATCTCTTCTTGGAGGCTTAATTTTTGCGTGTGTGATTTATTTATCTCAAATAGACTGGAAGCAGGTCAGACAAGGACTACCCTATGACTTTTGTGAAGCTGAGTGTAACAAAGTCACAACCTTTGGAGCTAAATCGTGCTCAGGTTCGGACTGGGTATGTGACCTAAAGGTTTGAGGTAGGGGAGGTGAAGAAGGCTTTGAGCCATGAAAGCAGTATTTAAGAGAGCAACAAAATGTCAGTAATCAAGATAAGATATTTTTTCAGAAATCAAAATGGAGGGGAAAATGCATGTTGAACAAAACATGGAACTTTTAAATAAAGTTGTACTGATGTTTGTTGTTAGACCATACCATATTTACATTGTCATAGGAATAGGATTCTTCAACCAGCCTATCGTTCCTGAGTCTTGGTGATCATTGTGTCCCCTAGTGGTGAGCTGGCAGAAGTAGGATAAACAGAGTGAGCAATGGGTGGCTTTATGACTGTCTTAGCCCACTTTGTGCTACTGTCACAGAATGCCGGAGTCTGGGAAGTCTGGGAAGCACACAAACGTATTCTTTCACAGTGCTGAAGGCTGGGAAGTACAAAATCAAGGTGCGTGGTTTGGGGACTGGCCTCCCTGGTTCAAAGATGGTTGCTTGAATGCTGTGCCATACTGATAAGAGACCCACTATGGGCCATGTGGCAGAGGGCGGCTGCATGGAAGGGAGGAACCTACTCCACAGGCCCGGTCTTGTTTGCTTGCTTGCTTTGGTTTATTCACTTACTACTTTGTTTCGTCACTGTTGGTGCTGAGCTGATCCCCGACTCCACCACAAGCCCTTTCAATAGCCTCATTAGCCCATTCATGGGGGAAGAAATTTCATAACCTAAATTCCAGCAATTGGGTGCTACCTCTTACTATTGCAGCATTGAGAGTAAGTTTGGGAGGGAAGAAAACCATGTAAACCATAGAAATCATTTATTTCCCTGGTTTAGTCAGGTGTACACTAAATGCTCATGAAACTGCAAATTGTTCCTGGGCAGAACAGTGGGCTTCTATTATTGACCACCTATTGTGTTTAGACTATTTATCTAGTTAAATTTATAGTACACATTAAAATATAAACATCCACCAAGATATGAACCCATAATGTTTTTGAGGTATTTACTAACATTTTTTAATGTAGGCAAGTTTATTCTTTGATGAACAAAAAAGAAACAAGTAGAAATAACAGCTGTCTACATGGTACACTGTCAGTCTGTTTCCTGGAGAACAAGTCACCTAAGATCATTACTACCAAGTAGGAGTTGAAGTATCGTCACTAATTCCAGTCACCGAAGGTGGTATAGTATATCATAAGCCCCTGAAAGGGCTTACCAGAAAACTGTCCCGACCCCACCTCCAACCTATGCAATTCTAAATTTCTCATTTCAGACACTCCAGAAGGCTTTTACTTCTTAATTATTTAATGGCTTAAATTTTATTTATACGTGCAGACCCAAAACATGTTTATCCTTGGTTCTGAGCATCCTTGCTTTAAAATGCTTTGATTTGAATACCTTCTTATCCTATGGACTCTGAGCAAATACCATAAGGTATTTCAGATTGTGGTAAGGAGATTTCTAAGATAGAACTGAATGAGCTTTGCACAGTGCCTAGAACACAATAGGCACAAAATACATTTAAGCTGTAACTAATGAGAATTTAACATTTCAGGAACCATTATAATAATAGTATTTTCCCCTCGCCTAGCTCCAGAGCATTTAGTGGTTTGTCTGAATTAGTTTTGTTTACTTTTTCCCCATTTGCTCTGAAGGCAACCATTCACATGTAGGTTCCTGCTAGGACCCTCTTTACTATTGGGAATTCTAGAGTCTCTCAGGATCTCTTCATGTTATAGATTTCAAAACACATTTTACCTGAATTCCATCTCTCTCCCCACCAAAAGAGCAATCCTCTCCCTCTGCAACAGCCAGATGCCAAGGGAAAGCAAAGAAAACAGAGCAAGTGTTGAATACGTTTGGATATATGTGTATTCATAACATCTTTATCAAGGAAAGTATAATGGAAAGTCTTGCCCTTACATATAATAAAAGCAGCTTTTCCCAGTCTCCATTCTGTGGCGGCCTCTTCCCACAACAAAGTGATGAATGGACATGGCCCAAATGGAAGACCACATGGTGGTGAACTACCAAGGACATTTAAAAATATCTTTTACTAAATTTGTTCTTTGACAATTCCATACATTCGTATGATGAATTCTGATTGTTCTTACCCCACCCCTCCCTACCTCCTTCCTACCTTTGCCATCCTCCTCTCTTTCCTACAAGATCCTTTCCCATAGTCATGGGTTTTGTTGTTGTTGTTGTTCTTGTTATTTTAATTTATGACCCATGAAGTATAACAAGGACCATTTGTTGGACCATGGATTTGAAGGTATCCATTGGAGCCTCTGGGTTCCTCTGTGGATACACAGTTGAAGACAATGTCTGACCTCCTCCCCTCCATCTGTAACCAGTAGTTTAGTAGGGAGAGATAGGGGCCCTGAATCTCTCTCTGATCTCGGAGTGACTGCTGATAGGCCAAGTCAAAAACAGCCCCAAGCACAAGATGCTGTAAAATGTGTCTTGTGATTTGGTCCTGCAGGGGGAGCCAGCTTCCTTAAGTATTGCCTGCAGCTCAGTGATGCTGGGGAAAATGCCTTCCACTTTGTTCTGTGGTGGCACTGGGATCCCTGTCTCCAGAACAGACTCTCCCTTTCTTCTTATTCCTGTCTTCATTAGGAACACTGCAATACAGCAGCTGGGCTCTTAAGACAGCGTACTTAATGAAGGTGCCGAGATGTGTACCTTGCTTCAGGTAAAGCTTAATCAGGGTGTGATTTTTTTTACAGGAAACAGTACAGTTTCGTCTGTATCTAAGACTGATAAAAATCTTAGCCACACTCAGCCATAAGAATTTATATTTCATATGCTCTGGAAATTTCTATACACTAAGAAGTCATCCTAGACCGAATTCACACACTGAGCTGGCTTCTATATTTTCTATCTCTAATTTTATGCTAGAAATCCCAAGCTATAGACATCTGCTTTCCTTACTTGGATCTTCTCCCCTGTCGAATGCCTTCCTGTTCTCCCTTTGCCACATTAGCTCCTTCTATGTCCCCTGTGCACAATGACTCACTCGGTGTTTAGTGTTAGACCAGCTGTTCTCAGTCCTGGTTCCCCCGGGAAGTGCCCCAGCCTTGCCCTGAGCTCTGGCATATTGAACTTGAATCTCTAGAGAAGAATCGTGTGTAGTGCAGTTTCTAAACAGCTTGACTGAGACTAGGTTATACTAACAGAGGCTGAGGATTCAACTAGTGTTCCTCGGGTGTCCTCTCCTCCCTGGAAACTAGTCAACACCACACTGACACCGACCATCATTGTGACCACACGCTTGCCATGAAAATCCTGAGTAGACGGAGAATAACAGGGCCTTTTCTTCACCACCTAAAACAGGGCATGAACTAGAGGAATCGAGTTCTCCCAGTGAACTCTGATACACTAAATTCACATAACACTTAAAGCCCACTTTTCCTGAGTTCTCCTTTAAGTCAATATGCATATAAATTAGGAATGTAAGGACATCAGGGCTAAGATGAGGAAATGTAAGGAGAGTCCAGGGAACAAAATTTAAGGAGGTAACACTCACAGGTGTCATTCTTTGACTTGCAAGACTCTGAACACGTGTGCCTCCTTAAATTCTCAGCTCTACTGTCTCTTTGCCTCAGCTTGGTCCTGTGTCATAGAGGACTTAGAAAATCAGACCTTTTCTAAAAGGGTTCTGGGAAAGCAAGATGACTAGAATCATGAAATTCATGTGAAGAGTTAATAACTAAAATTCAACAGTATCTCAAGGACATCTAAACAGTAAGACCTCAGAACTTCCTAAATGAGAACTGGGATCTGCTACCAGCACCCTTTCCTGCCCCCAAGCCCCACCCAGATAAGTAGTCTATGGAAAACTCTAAGCAGGACAGTCTGGTCAGAACAGCATCAAGTTTCTTTCCTGTTAGGAGGGGGTGAGAGTTGTTTCCAATGGAAAGTGTAATGCTACTTTCTCTAGTAATATGTTAAATACCTCCTCATTATAACATTTCATTTTCTTCCGATTTACAAGAAATTAGAGCCTGAAAAACACTCAATTCAGAACTGGCACAGTCACACCTTCAATAACTGGCTACTGTTCTCCTCTCCAGGAGAGTAATGGAACCCAGGAAGCTCTCATCACTCACAATCACCAGGTCAGCAATTCCACATCATTTAAAGACAGAATCAAGCTGGGTGCAGACTGTGGACTCCACCTCTCTCCAGTCCAAATCCATGATGATGGTCTGATTTTCTCTTGCCACCTGAGAGTCAGTTCCCTCAAAGTCTGGAAGACCGCCACCACAGTCAAGGTTTTTGGTAAGAGTTTTGCCCTGTGGTCCCCCACCATCCTGGTGTCAATGCCTCTGGCCATGTTCTTTCCTAGAGAGGAAGTCCCACTTTACATCAGACAGCAGGGGACTGTTGTTTGCTTGATTCCTGTCATTTCTCACTGCGGGCTGGAACAAGGGTAAAAGTCTGAAGAATAGTTATTCAACTAATAGAATAAACTCAACAGAAGGCCACATACAGGTCAGTTTCCTGGTGACCACTACCTGTTTACAGGCTTACTGTTTCCTAAGGATACTGGAAATCTCTTTCATTATAACTGCCAAGGTCTAATTGCTTGGCTGTCTAATTAGTTATTTTCTGGAGCAAAGTACAACAGGGCCACCATGAGAAAATCACAGCCAGAGAAGCTGCGGGAGTCCCCAGCTCCATCTTGCCGGGGCCCACTGTGGGAGGGACTGCCGGGCACCTCCAGCAGAGCGGCCTGCGGGGAAGGCTCTCTGACCTGATTCTCAGGAGAGTGGTGTTGATATGCGGAACCCAAGACATCCCCATTCAAAATGTAGAGTCTCTGCAGGGTTCAAATTGAACAGAAGAATGTGAGCATTCTATTTTGTTCCCTGATACAAGGAAATATTAATAAACAGAAGCCCCAGACTTTGGATATTTTTCCATTTTTTGACCAACACCTGCAGTCTGCAGTCTTTAAAGTCATTTTCTAAAGGAGAGCAAAGATGCGGATGAATAGTTAATTGTGTTTTTGAAAATGTGGTAAACAAAAAGGCATCTCATAAACCCCAAAGGCCTGGGCTGCTAGATATTTCCTGTTTTCAGAATGACAAGGCAGGCAAAAAATAAATAAAAAATAAATTCTTTTTCTTTTTTAATTCGGAAACTAGCTGATTGCTTTTGGAGGTCAGAAAATGCGGTGTGTTGAAGAACAAGACAATTTATAGTGGAAATAGCTACCACCAAGATATTTAGCATTGACTTTCATGATCATAGCTTTCTCTTGTCCCTCTGTCTCATTTATTATCTCCTCCCTCTGTCCTTTATTTCCTCCCTTCCTCTGCCTCCTTTCTCATGTCTCCTTAGGGATGGAGTACATAGTAATCACCCCTCACTATCAGTTCACTGTGAAGCCTAAGCAGTGTCCGAAAGATTTGGAAACAGACGGCCCTTCCCTTTTATTGCATCAAACCATTTATTCCGTTCCACGGTATGTGACTATCATAGCACCAGCACGAAACTCCCTCTTCTGGTGCAATTAAAGACTGGCATCTAGAATGTAGAAAGAAACCTTCATTTTAAGTTAGGCAAATGTGTCCCCATGTGACCAAGATTTTTGTGCCAGAGCACCGGCTGCTCTTGCAGAGGACCTGGGTTCAGTCCCAGCACCCACATGGTGCCTAAAAACCATCCATAACTCCAAGTCTAGGGAATCTGATACTCATTTCTGACCTCCGGGGGCTTTATAGGACACTTACATACATGCAGGCAATACACTCATACACATAAAATTAATAAAAAATAAAATATTTGAATGTTTTCATGTCGGTCTAGAAGGTTTTCATACTTCTTTATGCCCATTCTTAGCATCATACCTGCTTCTAGTTCTCTCTCTCTCTCTCTCTCTCTCTCTCTGTCTGTCTGGACATCTTTCAGTCTTCTTTGACTTCCTTTTGATAGGTGCTTGGAAATATGTAACTCTGCCTGCTTATTCATACAATCGGGTTGTCTTGCTTAGTGGTATTCTTTTAGTAAATGGACTAGGTTTGTTGTGTTTGGACACAGTCACCAGCTATTGACCTACCTGTGGGTAAAACCTGAATAAATATTACAGTGACCCTAGGAGAAGGCTAGCACAAATCTTACAAGAACCTACTGTCCAGCTAGTGACACATGTCCACAATTCCAGCACTTGGAAGACTGATACAGTGTATCCATCATTCAGTGGCGTTTCCTTCCATCACACAAACTTTTGAAAGGAAAGCATAAAACCTTTAAACAAGTAACCAAATATGTCACCAATTCATTCAGTCATCATGTGCCATACCACTTATGTCTTCTGCCCAAGTCATGTGTCTGCTTAGATTTTTACTCTCAACAGATCTGAGATCAGAGATTTTCTGCCCTTTGCACCCCCTGCCACCTTGCTAGACGGCTGGGACTTTAATTTCCTTGCTGGTAGTTACCATCTAGCATGAGTGTCAGTTTTCCCTCTCCTACTCAGAAGCTGAAAAGCTTTGATTGAAAAGCCTCAAAGCCAGTCTGTCTCTCAACTGTCCCTTCAACTTTTAAGAACTGTTTTTGCAGGATCACCATTCTACTGATATTTGTCTGTTACAGGAGATCAGAAATATCCTTCCTTCCATTAGTTTCAGGGTTGTATCTTGGTTTGAAGATCCCAGAAAGAAAATATTGAAAGAAATATTTGTATGAAATTAACTTATGTGAGAGGCCATCCTGGGAAATCGAAGAGAAGTGGGAAAGTGAGTCTAGGAAGGAAAGCACGATTATGAAAGTGTGTGATCGAGCCAGTCGCCTCCTCTAGCTTGCCATCTTACTGACAGCTCTGAGCAGTGCACTGCATAAGATGCATACGAGGGCCCAATGAGATGGGTCAGCAGAGAAACGCACTTGACACACAGGCCTGACAACCTGAGTTTGAACCCCAGAATCCAAGGTGAAAGGAGAGAATTAACTCCTAAAAGTCGTCCTCTGATCTCTGCACACACATCATGGTATGAGTTCTCTTTCTTTCTCTCTCTCTCCCTCTCTCTCTCTCTCTCACACACACACATATCAGACATACATACACATATTAATAATTATAATAATAGATACAAAATTTAAAAATCAAATTGTATATTAAAAAAATAAAAGGACCCACACCAGGTATCTCAAATGTGGGGCAAAGAAGCCAGAATATTTGTCCACCAATTTTCTATCTGTTATATTATCTCCTTCCAATTTTCCCTTTGGATATACTATATTCTCATCTTCCTAATCAGTCCCAGGACAGAGAGCCATAGGTATGACCACCAGCAGCCTTCGGGGTGTAGGGGTCAATGCTAAGCAGGCACTCAAAGCACCCAAACAGGGAATCTTGATATACTTTCTGCTGGTTCTTAGAAGACTCTGTCTTCTGCTGTACCAAGAACTTACCTGAAGTCACTTCAGTCCTTAGTGTCTGCTCTGTGCTGGATACCAAGTGCTGGAGAAGAAGTGAGAGATGGAATACTCAGGCCTAGAGGCAGGACAACAAAATCACTGACCCATCTCCTGTTGTGCCATTAGTCCCAAGCAAGCCAAACAAGTATCACGTTGATTCCCTTCCAGATCCTGATATTCTTCCGTGGATTTGGATGCTTAGAATCCTCCTTGTCTCTCTCCACTCTGCCCTGCATCCTCCACATTCCCATTTCACTATGTTATCGCTGATCATCACGTAACATCTCCCAAAGTCCCTGCTCTGAGCCTGGGTCAGAAACCCTTCTTAATGGCTTTCTCCAAATCTTACATCTCCTCAATACTGATCTCAGTCAATTGCAACTTCTAGTTTATCTTTATTGACTTGGAAAAATGTAGATTTTTGGAGAACAGTGACTGTCTCTGCCTTTGTTTCCTCTATATCTGGTGTACTACCAGGCAACCCATGGATGTTTAATCAATAGTTTGGATGAATAGTGAATCTCACAAGACACACGCATGCACACACAGAGTGCGGTAGTATGGCATTCAGTTCCACTAACTTTGTTTTATTTGCCTTTAAGCTAAGCCAGAAATCACCATGATTGTGGAAAACACGACCACAGATGTCTTGGGAGAGGTGAGTCATGTCAAAGCCTTTGAAAATCTATAATATTATATGCCAAGCTAGATCAGGTGCATAATTGCCAGAAACATTCCCTCCAAAGATTTTATGCCTTGGCCCTTGGCCATTAACTGCTTCTGAGAAGGAAGGCAAGCAGAGATGATTCTGGAAACCAAATAGAGATGGTTGCTTTGACTTGCTGCCCTCAAAAGGTGAGAGGTACATCCTTAGTTCTTACATTCCTGAAAAAAATAAAACTAAACAGTTACAGCTGTTTAAACCTCTGTGATAAAATCTGAGGGGGAAGTGGAACAGAAAACAGTAAAGCAGTGCGAATTCTGGTATAAGAATGAGGACTTTGCTCAGATGACATTGAATTTGTTGTACTCCACTTCCTGAGCCAGCTTCCCATTGCTTGGACCATGGCTATGAGGAATGCCCGAAGAAACAGGAAAGTACTAGAATGGGTCCTCTGCCTTAAACCCCTTCAGAGTAGCCCTTAACCTCCAGTCACTAGGATCTGGAGACTCTTCCCCAGCTGGCTACTTGTCTGTGAATGCTTTAAGGTCTTGTCAAACATTAGTCACTGATACTGTATCTTATGACCGATAATGTGTCTTTAATAACTTACTAACTTTTCTAAGCATTCTAACATTCTTATAATTTGTGCTACTTTAACTAGTCTCTAAACAGGTAGAGCCCTTGTTATTTTACACAAGGGAAATGCATGCCTGGAAGCTCTAGACATTTGCCTGGGTAATTAATAAATGCTGAGCTCGAGTGCATACAAGCACGCATCCAGGGAGGATAGAAGAGTAGAAAGAGAGATCATGCCACAGGGACAGAGAGCGCTAATGTTGAATCAACCCAACCTGTTACTATTACATATTAACACCAAGTCATTAACTTCTATGAGCCTCAGTTTGCTAATCTCTGAAACTGGGATAATAAATACTTCACAAGGTTCTTAGCAAAATTAAATTTACACACAATTCTCGAGTCCCTGGCTCACGGTGGGTGTTTCAGGAGTAGTTGTCCCTATTTATCAGTCTCACCCTTTTGCCAGTTGTGTCTTCCTAAATCCACTGTGTGATTGATTCCAGGAGACAAAATGAGATAAAGAAAAGAAAAAAAATAGAGCATACATTGTGGGATCTGGGAGAGTTAGATTTAAATTCTCCACCGATTTACTTGAGAAACTGGAGCTCAGTTTCTTATCTTCCTTATCCTTGGGAGGGAGCAATGACTCCAACCTCATGAGGATGATGGGAAGACCAAGTGAGAGAGTGTTTACAAAGCACCTGCCACTCTGAAGCCACTGAATACTCAGCGATGGTGATTTCCTGCCATTCTCATTCTCTAGAAATGAATGAAGTCAGCCTGCATGTTCTACAGGCCTACTCTCCCACAGCCTTCAGTGTGAGACTGTGTTGGGGACTCGGGTTGTGAGCTGTGTTCCAGTCTTCTTAGTTAAGGAACCAAAGCTTTTAACAGCTTTTCGGTACAGTAGACAGGGCCCAACATTTTTCTAATAAGGTCTTTCAGACTGGGACAGTCTAGCAGTGTCCATCACAGTCTCCACTTCCCATCCTCCAAGTCTCCCACACACCATGTAGATTGACCCTCTGCATCCAAAAAAGGAGATTTAGTCTAATCTCAGAACCCATCCATAAGACAGATTTTTACATGAAACCAAAAGGTGCCGGGCCAACAGCTTCAAAGGTCACAGCTGCTAATATAGCAAAAGAAGACACTAGAGAGGGCCATAAAAATCTCCAAAGTTGGTTCAGTAGCTCGAGCTTTCAAAAGCAACTGTCTTTCTGCTTGTGCATTTTGCTTTAACCCCAACAACTCCGTGAGCCCTGGCCTGTCACTCCCTACTTTCATTATTTTAACAAAATTTCAGAAAAAAAAAATCTCAAGAAAACTACCTGACATGAAACATAGAAAACAAACACAGCTAAAGTTTATGATGTTTAAAGAAGAAGAAAGTCTATACTGACAAGAACCATGTAAAGTACATACCAAAAAAACCAAAACAAAACAAAACAAAAAACCCCACATTATGGTTAGCATTCAACTCTGGCTAGTGCAGAACTCCAGGGACTTTTTGAAAAACTCAATTATTTCTGTTCATTTGGTTTGAGGTTTCCAAAACTTCAATCTTTGTGCATTCCCTGACTTTTTAAAGCCTCATTTATTTGATTGATTGATTGATTGATTGTTTTTGAAAAGATTAAGTATAACAGCCTCTTTCAATGGCACAAAAATGGCTTTTACTCCAAGTATCTGTGTATAAGAGTCCCCAAAGCCATTATCATTTGTACTGGTGGACACTTCAGCCTTTAGCATAGTTAGCAAAGACAGTTCTAAAAACATGTTTACTCCTGTGAGGAAACTACAAAGGAAGTAAAATCTTCAATTTTTCTAGGAAAAAAAGTTGTACTATAGAGCTGCAATATAACCTAGGTTTGTCACAAGCCTGGTGTTCAGACTTCTGTGTTGTAGACAGCTCACAGGAAATGCAGATCTCCCTGTCAGGACTGTCTGACAAGTGCAGGAGGCAGTAAGATGGAGTCACATAGGCCAGGACCAGAGGAGGAAAGATGTTTATACAACGGACTCACCTCTTCAGGAGTTGGATGCTAAAGAGCCTGGGTTATTAATGGGATTAGGAGATGGTCGGTCTTCCTCTCCCCTTGTCTCTACTAGCTCTCTCCTCTGCTGGTATTACTGTGACAAAATGCCTGACAAAAGCAGTTTAAAGGAAGGAAGGATTTGGCCGGGCTCACAGTTTAAGAGGAGATGTAGCCCATGGTGGCAGAAAAGCGTGACAAGAGTGTGAAGGGTCTGGTCACATTGCATGCACAGTCAGGAAGCAGAAAGAAATGGATGCTGGTATTCCCCGGTTGTCACCCTTTCTTTCTCTCCTTTCCTCTCCCTCCCTGGAGTCTCATGTAGCCCAAACTAGCCTCAACTCAGTATACAGCCACAGATGACCTTAAATTCCCCATCCCCCTGCCTCCACCTCCCAAGTGCTCATTTCCTTTCTCTCTGAGGCCCTGTCCATGGGATGCTGCCAGTCATTCCAGATATGTCTTCTCTTCAGTTAAACCTCTTTGGAAACATCCTCACTGGGTGATTCTAAGTCCTGTCAACTTGACAGTGAAGATTAGCTATCACTCTACTCCACTTCCAACTCATTGAAAAAGGAAGAAGATGATTCATCCTAAAAAAAGCCAACTCCAACTCCGAGTGTGTTTTGCATAGTTCAACCCCAGCACTTGAGCGGCAGAGGCAGGCAGATTTCTGTGAGATTCAGGCCAGTCTGATCTATGTAGTGAGTTCTAGATGAGCTGGACTTAGGGAGAGAGCCTGTCCAAAAAAAAAAAAAAAAAAAAAAAAAAAAAAAGTCAATTCCAGCACAAAGGTTGCAGTAGCGTCCAATTTGAATTTATTCTATTCCTAAATTCATAGTTTAGACATAACATTATAACACGGGAGATTTTTGCTCCATGTGGACTATTAGGCTCTGTCTCTTTTTTTTTACAAACCATTTCTGAACATCTAAAGATGAGCTATTAAAACTCAGAGAACAATGGACTGTCACGCAATTAGTATTTCAGAGACAAATAAAGTAAAATCTATAGCCTTCTTCTCAAAAGGCTTTCTTTTAGGCATGAAACAAAGTTAACTTAACTCATTAAAAGTGAACATTCAGGATCTAGGAGAATGTCCTGTCTTTCTGTCAGCCTGACAATCATGGTCTCTTCCCTTTATCCAAGGTGAAATTTCCTAGAGCACAGCCCCTCTTCCCCCCCTGGAAATTCTCTCCAGTACTTCCTGTTTATCTCTGTTCTTCATTTCTTTTTACCGGGCCACACTCTTCTACCTCTCTCACGAATTCTTTCTGTCTTAACATGGAATTAAATTAACTTTTTAAATATGTGTGAGCCACTTTAAGGAGTGTGTGTGTACATGCCATGGTGCGATTGTGCAGATCATTGTTAGATGGGGATTGACCAGGATGACATGAAAGATGAAATGAGAAACCAACCTTCAACAAGGCAGATTGTTCTTTATTTAGAACAATCAAGGGTGACAGTCTCTGCGGGACAGATCGGGGACTTGAGGCATAGTGAGATTAGTCTTTTTAAGGGCTAGGGAAGGGGCTAGGAAGTCAGCAGAAGGGACCGACAGGGGTGGAGAAAGAGAAAGGATCAGGGTAGAAAATATCTTAGCAGTTTTGTTTTCTGCAGTCTGAGGCTAAGAACCATGGGGGCTAGTAGATGTTTCTCCAGACTTTACAGTGTCTCCTCAGACATTACAGTTTCTGGGCTGGGGCTTTCTTGTCTTAGCTTAGAGCTGGGATAGGGGCTTGGGCTTTCTCAATTTAGTCTGAGGCTTTCCAAGCTGAGACTTTTGTCCTTTTATCAGAAGATAATTTTTGGTCAATCCTCTTCTTCCAAAGGGGTTCCAGGGGTGTCAGGTTGTCAGGACTTGGTGGCAAGAGCATGTATCCCTCCCTAGAGTCATCTGGTTAGCCTGTATTTTTTATTCTTAATATTTAAATACTGTAAGCTAAAAAAGTCTTTGATTTTTCTCTGTTCTAATTACACATCAATTAGTTTCAATGTTACACTGTTTAAAGAATTCACTGGGTGCAGAAAGGTTACACAGTTAACACAGCTTTAATGGAAGACAGTAAAATGCTGTAGGAGGAGAAAGCTGCATTGCAAAGGTCCAGAAGAGTGCAGGTAAAAGGCTCCTTGTTCCTCCATTGTTGGGTCACTCAGAATAACCTTGGTATCAGTTTCAGATCCCCAGTTCTATGTGTGCAGATATCTCTGTTCCAAGAAAGTAAAGTTCTGCTATTGTTGCAGTCTCTGAGGACCAGCTGGTCATATAGGCACATTTAGGTTCCCTGGCCAGCTTCAACCATCCAAACCCTCCAATCCACAAAAATCAAAGGCTGAAACTGCAGACAGGCCAGAACATTCTACCCTGAAACAACTCACAGGCGCCATTGTGACAAATAGCCTTTATGTTTCATTATTAGTACATTTTGTTTTGATCACGGGTAAGCGAACACCAGAGAGTCTATACATAAACCTTGGGTCAGTTCACATCTGCTTAGATTAACGCACACCATGATTCCTACTCCCTTAGAAACAAAAGCTCCACCACAGTGCTTTGATTCGTATTTGGGCTGGAACTAACATGGAGAAAGCCAGTGTTGTTTTCCAGAACGAATTTCTACAGGCAGAGTTTACACGAAATGGAAGGAATGCGCCGCTGCGGGCAGGTTCTTTTCTGGCTGCAGGCATGCCTCCTCCGCTCTCACCTTGCACTTCATCTCCAGAATGGCCCTGTCCACCTCCTCCAGAGCACGCTCTCTCCTTTCCACAGCCCTCTCACGCCATCCCACTGCCTTCTCCCTCCTCAGCACCTCCTTTTCCCTCTGGCTGGCCCATAAAGCCAGGGCGCTCACCTGCTCCAGGAGCTTGCCCCAGTCACCATCTATGCCCGTGGGCATTGGGAGACCTAGGAGCAGTGGGTCCTGGGGCTGTGCGGCCGGGCTGTGGCCACTCTTCTCCAGCTCCTCTCTGTGCATGCTTTTCAGATGCTTCCACAGGGCCGAGGTACCCACGTTGGCCCCTGGGCCTCGGCTCACCTGCCTGCCACATAAGCGGCAGGTGGCATATTGGTTGGGATGGTGCCCAGCACGAGCAGGGGCCAGATGGAAATACTCCCAGGCCTCAGAAAATCGGGTGCCTTTGTTGTAAGTTATTGGAGTGGGCACTGCACCCACAAACAGGCCAGACAGTTCTCTGGTCTCTCGGGCCTTCTCTTTCATCTCTGAGTCTGTTTTTGATAGCATCCTGATTTCAACCTTCTTTTCATCCTTTTCCGGACTCATCGTCATCGTGTGTCCTCTTCCACAGCTGTCTTCAAGATGTGCCTAGATGTGTGCAAAAATTTTTAGTTAAACAGCAAAGTTGAAGGGTCCAAGTTGGAAAGGGGCTGCAGTGATTCTTAGAGATTCACAACAATGGTCACAAACTGGTCACACCTGCCAGTGTGAAGGTTCCTCCTTCGTGCTTCACTGAAGGCTGGTGAGTCAGGGCCCAGCAGAAGAGCTAACTAATCCATTTGTTCTCTGCTCCAGATACTTACTGATCCGTCCTTAACAAACAGGTTATTTCTGGTAACCAAGAATTCTCTGCCCAACAATTACAGCTCTCTCATGTGAACCCAATGCTCTCTATATCACCACTAGAAAAAGCATTTTATTTTTATTTTTGTGACTGTCATACATGAGCATTGTCTCTGCATAATTTCCATCCATCCCAGGCTTCCAGCAATTCCTCCCAGGTCCCTACTCAATTGATTGTCCTCTTCCTTATTATTGTTGCATATACATACGTACATTTATAAATATACACATATATGTAATGCACTGAGTTCATTTGGTGGTACTCATGTGTACTTGTGTTTAGGGCTGCTCACTTGGAACTGGATAACCTCTCAGGTAGCTAGTCCCCGGAGAAAGCTGATCTTCCCTCCCTCAGCTTCCATCGATTAGATCCTCGCATCCCATGAAGCTGCCATGATGAGCAGTTCAGGGTCGAGAAAGCCTGTCAAGATCTGAATAAGAAAGTTCCCAGCATGAGATAAGTTTGTCCCTAGTGAGGTCTCTCTGAGGCTGGGAGTCTAAGAAATCTAAACAGCTTAGCTGATTTTAGCAGGAGAGGCTGGCATGCCTGTATGGGGGAGAAATGGGCACAGCTTCACAGACTCAGGTTGGCCTATTGGCCCCTGTCACTGGCTTACTACCCTCTATCTTCCCTGGCACAATGACCCGCAGTGTGGTCACCTAATCACACTTTCCTAAAGCACCTTATAACAGTAGTTGGACTTACTTATCCCATTTTAAGCATAAATTAATGGAAACTATATTTCATATTAAAAACTGTCGGATTTCTCTCTCCTTTGAGGGAGTCACTTTGTAAATGAATGAAAATGTTTTCATCAAGCTTTACAGCTCTAAACGTTCAGGAACTCCTCCACCTCCAACCCCGTTCCAAACAGGCACTTACAGGCAAGGAAGGCTCTGAACTTGTCTCCGGCTTCTCCGGTGGTGGATGAGTACACGCCGGCACACCTTGAACGGCTGTCGGCTCACTCTGACCTCCAGGAGGACACCTCCAGGTCTGGTTCCCTCCTGCTTCAGGGAGGCTTTTGTGTCCCCGGGGGTGTGTCTCTCCCTCTGAGGTTTTTCTGCAATACTGACTCACCTGCATACCTTCTCTCCACCCCTTCCACCACCAGAAAAAAGATGTCTCTGGAAAATAATATGTAGCAAAAAACAGTAGGTCCAGCACCTACAGGTCTGAGTTATATCTGCTTGTGACTGAATTATCTGCCCTTTCACTCAAAGAGCAATGTAAGGCAAAGCAGAAAGGGAGAAATACAGAGGAAAATGCAACATGTGGCTTCAAATGTTCTCCCCAACTGTCAGATCATTAAGTTCTATTTTTAGTTGAAATCTATGGTTGCTACAGTCAGCAGAAAAGCCAGAAAAACATACAGAAAGGGGCACATTAAGTGAAGGAAGACTCTGAAAATTCAAAGGACTGTGGAAAATGAAGACACACATTTTGGAATGCTTTTATTATATTATGTAACTAGAGTTGGAAAGGCTGGAATGCTCTTGGCTTGTAATCTCAGAGCTAAAAAGAATAATTGCCACGTATAGAAAATATAGACTTACCTTCGTATTTAAGTTTGGGAAGGAAAACCTACCAGTAAAAGACAGGGATATGTTTAAAGGAGTCCATAGGAGAAATGTCAAGGCACCAAACACGGAAGGGCTAAAAGCTGTGTTTCTGATTGGGGGACGTAGAGGAAAATTTCCAAATGAAATTAAGAAATAGGAAACTTTTATTTAATTTCCTTTCTATTAGTAGAGTGAATTTTAGGGCAGAAGTACTAACTCCTGGAGTTCCAAGAGATTAGGCTCGGCCACCTGACCCAATGCACCACTTAAAGCTAGGCATGCTGGTGAAAGGCAGGTATTTAGTCAACTCTCACGTGAGCCCAGGTCTCTCTGTGCTGCCCACTAGAACAAGCATTTTTAAACACTGAAGATTTTGGGTTTTCCCTTCGTCTTTCTCTTAGCTGCTTCCTGTCTCTGCGCCCCTGATACCTGGACATGTATTTCCCCCAATTCCCATCATGGAAATGTTGGGAAGAACCCCAAGTCCGTCTTCAGGATACTGACTGTCGCGCCCGCCCGCCTCGTCCAGCAAGGAAGACGCGACCCGGACTCTTCCAAAAGCAGTTTATTCAGGAACCTTGAACAACCTTTTGGCTTCTTAACTTTCTAACTTCTTCCCTCTCCTTACTGCTTCTCCTTCTCCTTACTTCTCCTCCTGCTAACTTACTTCTCCTTTTTCCTCCTTCTCCTTCTCCTCCTGGGGAAAGCCCGCCACAGAGTTAAATTCCCTCCTGCCAGCCAACCCCAAACTACCACGTGGTGGTGAAAGCAGATAGGCGCACACATGCCGAAGCAGGGCCAGACCTCAGCCACAGCCAATTATGGAGCTGTTTGCTCCAGAGAGCGCCCACCTCGGGATGGTGGGAGGCAAGGGCAGGCGCCATCTTTAAGACGCAGCAATCTGCGGCTCTCTACAACTGACTTCAGTTTAGACAGAGGAAGAACTGCAACAGAGATTGAGAAGCATGCAGAATGAAGCAAAGTGTGGCCTGGCTGGTGTCACCTCAGTTCGAGGTCAGGAAGGGGCTCTGGGACTGTCACCACTGTTGTCATTGAGGAGAGCAATCTGGGACCATCAAACAATGACTTTGGCTCCAGGATGCAGCCATCTTTTAAAAAAAATTTTTTTGTGCATTTCACAGAACACATCCCAGTCACATCCAGACCACCTTCCCTAATTGCACGCTCCCATAGACCTTCCACTAGACCTCAAGCATTCTGTCTGTCACATATATGTTAAGACCTGAGTCAATCTGCAACTGCATATATCTCTCAGTGTGAGTTTATCCACGGGAACCTGGACAGCCTGTCTAACATCTCTCCATTAAAAAAGACAAACTCTGGGATTGGCGAGACGGCTTGGTGATTAAGAACACTAGCTGCTTTTGTAGAGCACCTGGGTCCAATTCCCAGTACCCACATAGCACAAACAATCATCTCTAACTCCTGTTCCCAGAGAATCCAACACCCTCTTCTGACCTGAGCAGGCATGGCACAACATGGGTACATTTAGATACATGCAGACAATACACTCATTCACAAAACTTTTTAAAAATGATAAATAAAATGTTCTTTTAAAAGATCATCTCTCCCTCACCCAGCAGTGATCAGCTACCAATGGGTTCTCAGCTATGTTTTGGGCCCCTTTCCCATTTCCCCAGTTCTACTGTGGATTTTTGTCTGCTATCTTGATGATGTTCCTTACTGGAGGCTGCTCTGTCCCACAATGCTTACGGGTGCTTGGGGTAGCTTCTGTCCTTTGTCATAAAGATGTTTATCCATCAATTCTGTCTTCTTAGAATCCAAGGTATCTCCAGGAGATAGAGGGAAAAATTCAAAGAAGCAGAAATAGGCATAGAGGGACAAAATAGAGTTAGGCCAGTGATTAGTGCTTTTCTTCATTTTAAATTAAATACCTTAATGTTTTCAAAATTATTCTAAGAAGTCCATTGGGAAATATGCTGTCCAAACTTAGATGCGGTAATTGGAGTTAATTAATAGATGGTCACCATCTTAGTATTTCATCTGTGGACATGAGGAATTGTTACTAAACTTCTTTACTTACATCTCACAAAGGACAATATTATTGGGGAAAAGAAGATTTATTTGCTAAGTCAGCAAAGTAAAAAAGATGGTGGTATGCTGTATTCTGAAAGACCGTCTTCACTTGGTGTTCTTGGTGATCTTTTTATCTTTAGGCAAGGACCAAAGAGGGGGATTTGTTTTAGGAAATAACTTATGACTACAGACTCCTAGTCATCTCTCCAGCATTCTAGAATGGGCTATTGCAAAGCCTGGGGGCCAGCAATCTATCCGCTTTTCATGTAGTCATAAGGCCATCATGTTCCTGTAGATCTTGAAAGCATTTTAATTGGAATCATCAGTCTTAAAGGTGGAAGAGAATTCAGGAAAAATTCAGCTAAATCAACTTTGTGCAGGTTCAGACAAGCAGTCTTTAAATGATTAACAAGGGCTGCATGCTCAGGGAGGCATAGACATTTTCTAGTAAAGGTCACAGAACTGTGGTTAAATACAACACCAAGGAGGTGAGGCTAATTTCCTCAGCACTGTAAGTGCTACAGAAATGATTAATCTTACAGTCAGGGCTGGACTTTTTTCTTTTCGTCTGGCTTGTCGAACTCAGCATGCTCTAGTCATCTACCAGTATCAGTATCTCCCAGCTTCCAGTACAACATCTCCAACTCATGGTGCTCTGCCAAGGAACCCGTTTTAGCCAGCCATGCTTGAATTCCCAATGGAGACCACCATGGATTCCAGGCCATACCTTTCCTGTTCAAAAAGAGTGCATTCTAAACTAATCTCAGATTCCACTCTTCTTTGCACTTCCACACAATTGTTCAAGTACTCTTTTTGCTATTTTGTCTGTAATTCTTTATGCTGTTGAGTTGGAGCAAACAAAATACATCACTTGTCTCTCAATGCCATGGGGACACAAAGAATGAGTCAAGGATTTTTGACTTTTCAGCCAAGGGGTACATGTGTACACGTGTGTGTGTGTGTGTGTGTGTGTGTGTGTTCCTGTGCACATTTGCTTCATGTTTCCTTCAGATTTAACATGTTTCTTCTCTTACCTATTTAGTCTAGTCAAAGCTACTGAATACAGCACAGCTTCCGCAGAAACACCATATGTGCTTGATATTTCCTAAAATATTTGACCTCAAGTTGAACTAGTATGCTCTGTGGCTTTTTAATTTTAGAAATTTTGAGGTATTTTTTAAGATAGGACCCAGATTCCTAAACCAATTTTTGGAACACAGATTTCAGAAGTACTATAGAACACTTAAAATGTGAATCATCCCAGAAAATATGAATCCCAAAACTCCATTAGAGTCAAATCTTTTAACTACTTTTTTTAGAGTTGATGAAGGCTCCTTCAGTGAGCCAATTTTCTTAATAAAAAGACTGGCCCCAGCATTTGCGTACCCTTATCCTTTGATGAAGTGAGTCATGAGCAGGTAATGAGGATTTGGTGTAATACAAATCACATCTTCATTGGTAACTCCATTTGTTATGAGTCTCTGCTCCATCTTGGATGAAACAGACAAAGAAATCAATCTTTTGGGTCTTCTTAGATTAAATCAACCAAGTTCTTCCTACTTGCTTAATAAGAGCAGCTATTCTGGGAAATCTAGCTATACTTTTGACTTCCTAAGAGACAGGGAGAGAAAAATAACATAATTCCACTACTCTTTTTACATTGTTATGCATTAAAATCAGGGCGCTGTACATTCTAGACAAGCACTTTACCACTGAGTTATATCCTCAGGCACAAAATTTCCTAAATCCTACAACCCTGTCACATATGTGAACACCCATTATCTTGAAGGGAAAATAACAAGTGTGAAAAGAGTTGAAATACTAAGAACTACAGTATACATCCGCTCTCTTGAACATGATCCAAAAAGCTTTGAAAGTCTCTTAATTTTTCACATTGACAGCAATGGGATGAGGGATGAGAAACTGCTCCTGAGTGAGATTCTAACTGAAAAATGTTTCCTAGTGTCCTTGACTTTGGGTTCTCAGCTTTATAGCTTCGACTTCTGTGGGGGTAGTTAGTAAATTGGCACACCAGTACCACATAGAGTTTGTTGTTCTTTACTAAGTAACTATTATTATATATTCAACAATTGTGGAAACTAGGAAACTGGGACTTGTGGGAACCAAGAACTAGGACTGGGAATATGCACACTTCTAAAATGAGAAAAGAGAGTAATTAAAATGAGATTATAATTTGACAGAACATCAGATAAAATGATGGGAGCCAATAACATTATTGGATAGCTTCCCATGTTGTAGAATGAATGCTTTATCCTCCAAAGAATGAACAGTGTGGAAAATAAGATAGAGCTAACCTGCATCTGTGTTTCTTTTATAACATAGCTACGTACTCTTCTGTTAGTTATTTCAGAGCAAAATGTCCTACCAAGAAATATATTAGACTGAAATTAAGGGAACATAGTTCCTAGTTATTCTGTTAATTGCTTTCTGCTTCCTCTAACCACATGACACCTTGATTTTTCCCTGTGTGTGTGACCTGTTAATAGTAAGGTGTGGACAGGCGACCCTATAACATCAAGGCCAAAATATAAAAGAAGAAAAAAAACGATCGTGAAAACTCTTTAAAATTTAAAATTTTACATGTTTTTAAATAATTTATATGATTACTGCTGCAAATAGTCTTTAACACTATTTTGAAAACAAAAATAATGTCTCACTCTCCTTTAACTCTCAGTCTAACAATATTCTTCTCTGGCCTGGTACAAATCCTCCATCTTCTCTGCAGTCTCCATTTGTCTCAGTTAGTCTTCCAACACAAAGTTATGATTTCCCTTTTCAGAATGCAGAATCCACACATAACAGTTCAGTCCTACATTGCTGAATTGGCCTAGGAGTCTAACCATAAATTTGCTAAGGTCTCTAAAGGTGCTGGCCCATGCTGACCTTGCAGTCAAGGTAAAGAACATCATTTCTTGTTCATTTGTCTCATGTGAATGGAGACATAAGGAACACCATTATTTTAATTTTATTGAGTTATTATGTGTTTCATACAGAACATCTCAATCAATCTTGATCATCTTTATATCCCTTTCCCCACAGCCCCCCACACCCTCAACTACAATCCATACATTATGTCATCTGTGTTAAGGTCTATTGTGTCAAGTTAGTGTCCCCAAGTGACCTCAGTTCATCCACTGAGGTCTAGTCAGCTTACCCGGAGTCCATCGTTTTAGGAAGACTAGCTCATCCTTACCTAACAGTAATCAGTTCCCAACGTTTCTTAAGCCAGGGTTGGAAGTTCTGCTACCCATTTCCCAGTGCCATGCTGGGTTTTCATCTTCTTGAGTTTGCATGGAACTTAAGCATACCAAGAGCATTGCCTTAGGTTCATACAAGCAGTGTCTCAGGAGCTTGTAGGGTTCTATTTCCACATGGTCACGCCCCTCCTCCTTGACTCTTACATTCTTTCCACCTCCTCTTCTGCAATGGTCCCTGAGCCCTGGGTGAGTGAGAATTGATATGAGTCCTGTCAAGGGACCCACACTCTGCAAATTCCTAACCTCCACGATTCAGCCATTTGTGACCTTCTGTGTTGCTGGCCCTTTGTTGCATATGGGCGCTTCATTAATGAGAGCTGAGAGATTCCTTCATGTCCTCTTTACCCTTGTTCCATGTTGTGTGAGCATTGGGTGTAGAACCTGCATTGTATATGTGCCACTTAGGCAGAGGCAATTCACAGACAATGTCTGTGTGTGACCAGCTGTGGTACTCTGTATTAGTCTCCATCTAGTGCAAAAGAAGCTTCTTTGATGAATGGTGACTGGGATACTTGTCTGTAAATATAAGGGTACATGTTTTACATTTAGTAAGAAGTTTCATTAGTCTGGGGATGTGACAGCCCTGGGGATCTCTCTAAAATCTATGACCTCTCCAGCCATGTGTATTTGGCTATGATTACAGTACCACACATGAGTTTCCTCTCACTGAGTGTGCTTTAAGACCAATTAGGTAGTTGTTGATTGACCTCAAGATAACAGTGCGACTACTGCACCAGTGTCAAACGCTGTGCCAGTCATCAGTGTGGTTATTTGGTCATGAAGATGGTGTTGGGCCATTGATTGATGCTCTCCCTTGGCTACTTGCATAGTGCTCTCCAGAGCTATGAGAGCTGGCTTCAGGAGAAGTGGCTTCCAGATCATTTCCAGTTCCATTGCTCCAAATCCAGTCTCCGAAGTATGTCCTGTCTTCAACAATAGGGTCTTAACTTCAAGGTCTCTTTTTCTTCCCCCTTGAAATGTCTCTATTCTCCCCCATTTTTCCCTTGATAATATCAGTAGAAACACAATTTTTTTCTGAATTGGCAAATAATCTTTCTGTCTGTTGCAGAGAATATTTACCTGCCTGCTAAGAAATATATTTCCCAAAGCAAACCTAACCTGGCTTGTAGAAGGTGGGACTCTTCAAGGTGATGAAGAAGGTAAGGAAACAAAACAATGGAAATGAGTTTGGCAAAGAAAGAAAGAACACTAGAAATGGTTGTTGCCCAGGCTGATCTCAGCATTTAAGAAGTAATTCTCTCTGCCAACCAGATGCCATGCTCCCTACTTGGCACCACTCTGGTGTTTCATCTGACGATTCCACAGGGGTGGAAGGCATGGTTCCCAGAATTCATAAAATGAAGTCGATTCCTCAAACCTGTTTAGTTAGTAAAACCTGCGTTAGTAAAACACAGATATTCCATATGAGGACAAAAACATTTACATAAATTAAATATTAAATAAAAAGCCATTAACACTAAGATTTCTGCTTTTCTGGCATTGCCTATTCTAATTCCTTATTATTTTATGTTTTGATATTTCATATTTTTATTTTATGTATATGAGTGTATTGCCTACATGTATGTGAATGCACCCATGTTGTGCAATGCCCACAGAGGTCAAGAGAAGGTATTAGATGCCCTGGAGCTGGAGTTATGTATAGTTGTTAGCTGCCGTGTAGGTGCTAGGAATTGAACCCAGGTCCTCTGCAAAACAGTCAATGTTCTTCACTGCTGAGCCACCTCTCCAGCCCCGTTTGTTTATTATTTTAACACTGTATGTTCAATTTACTTACACCACTGCTTTAAATCAATTGGTAACAGTTTCTACTTTTTCTTGTAAGGATCTGGGGCAGAACCTGGGGCTGTGGCAGTAGAGGATGTATATAAAGGAGTTAGCTCCTTGACAAGGAACATGCTCACCAGGGGCATTAAAAGTTCCCAAAACAGAAACACACACTGAGACAACCTCAGAACACAGTAATATTTCTCCTAGGTGGTAACCATGGCAGCCTCTGCCAGAATAATCTCAGACGTCCCTGTCTGGACAATAGGGCTTCTGCTGATGCATTTTTCTAACATATTTTTAGCAATAACTGAGTCAAAAAACTCTTGCTCAATTAATCTTTCTAATTTCTAAAATTAACAGCTTTTGTTGATGAATGATTTTATTGATCTCTTGCCGAACTGTTTACAGGTTAATGAATTACTTTAAAAACTGTTCACTGTATCAGTAGCAAAATGCAACCTTGACAATACGTGTAAAAGGTTGTTGTAAGTACATTTTCCTGTTAAATAAACACTCTATAGGTACAGCACCCAGATTTGATACATTCATTACTTTCTCAAATAAGAGGCCAGACGGTATGATCAGAATTCCACCAGAATACAATTGCATTTAGCTACCACTTTACCAAAATAGTAACTTCAAAACTAGCATTGAGAAGCTTTAATATAAGCCAGGCACTTTGGCATAGAACTATAGTCCTAGTACTTGAGAGTGGGTGGATAGAAGAGGACCAGGTGTTCAAGGTCATCCTTACTACATAACGAGTTAAAGGCCAGAATCAGTTACACATGACCCTGTCTGAAAAGAAACAAAGAATCTTTAATGTAAAGACTCTGAGGGTTCAGAAAGCTTTTTCCTGTGGCAATGGATGGTTTATTTTGATTTACTGCCGTAGCGCAAGCTACTTGGAGATTGTACTAACAGTGGGAGTTAAAACAACATTTCTAAACAAGACCCACAGGACCAAAAATGACTGTTTTTCAATACACAGCTTATTTCAGGAAACGGATATAATTTAGTATCGGAGTTAGAATATGCATCATCTGTTAACACTTCCAGCAAGGAGGAAGTCCATAACACTCAGTGCCATCTGCGTTCACCCTCTAAGGGCCACACTCAAATGCACTTTCTCAAATCAGGAATCATGTGTTACAAAACCAGCTCAGAAATGAGAAGTTTAAAGCAGTGCCTCAACTGAGGTTGTTTTATATTGTACTGGTACATTCTTAGGTATATTCTTGCTACATCACCAGAGTCCATAGAAGAGCAATCCCAGAGATCAACCTAACCTAGTTCCAAATCATCAATTTTACCACTACCAAACAGTGCAAAGGAGCTGTGACAATCTGTTCCAAACTCCTTGGACCCATGGTTACAAACCAAACATACTCATAGATGCATTTTGCGTTTTGATTATAGGTAAATGCCATCTAAGATCTGGAACAATTGGCTCAGATGATTTCCAGCTCTGCTGGAACTGGACCTTATTTCCCAGAAGCTGAAGTCTAGCTACTGTAAATTAGCTGTGTTTGCAATAAAACCTGTAGACTCTCTAGTCAGGAGGCTGAACTGGGAGGCTGGCTTGAGCCATGAGTTCAATGCCACCCTATGCAGCATAGGGAGGCTACCTCAAAACCAAGCAAAGTTGAAAATGCCATGTCTTAGCATCATTGTCTGGATGACACAGAAACATCAGTATCTAATCATGTTTTAATCTGTCTTGAAGGAATACAGATCACGAATGAAGAGAAGAAAGGCAGAAATGGATTCTGGGAACTGAAGTCAGTTTTAAGAAGGGCGCCTGGTAACAGGCCAGCCCTGTTCAACAACGTGATGGTTGTGTGTATGGCTCTGTATCCAGGCCCTGGAAATAAAATGTGGAATACTTCAAAAATTATCACTTTTTCCTTGGGTGAGTTGTCTGTTGAACAAGGTCAATAAGGATTAACCAAGACGGCCATCAATTCAGAATATGCCTATCTAGAAAGAATAGAAATTTCATTATTCCCACACCATTATCATATCAGAAAGTTCTCCAAATAATTCAAAATTATCACATTTCAAATTAGTAAGCATTTTCATAAAAATACTTTTAAAATAATTTCTTCAAATAAAATAAATGATTCATTTTCTGCAAAGACTTTCTAAGAGTAAAATTAAAATTTTTAATTATAGTCATAACTCTTTTTTATTTTATTTTTAGGTTTTTCAGACAGGGTTTTACTCTGTAGTCCAAACTAGCCTCCAAATCTAGACAATCACCCTGTTTCAAACTCACAATTGTTAAGATTACAGGCATGAGCCACCACATCCACCTAATCGTAATCTTAATTAATTAGCATTATGACTAATTTATCACACAATACAAATTAGTACTAATGTTTATGATTAATAGAAATTTAAAATATCCTAAAATTCCTGAGTCATAAAAATATTTAGGACTGGTGAGATGGTTCAGCAGGTTAAGGCACTTGCTTCCAAGCCTGATATGATAACCTGAGTTCCATCCCCAGATCCCATGCTAAAAGGAGAGAACTGATTTCCACATGTGCCCCATTGCAGACACACACACACACACACACACACACACACACACACACACCTCCTAAGGGTTCCATAATCTCTCCAAAAGGTGCCACAATGAAGAACTAAGGGTTTAAATATATAAGCCTATGGATGACATTCTCATTCAAATGACGTCAAACTGAGATGAAAACACAGAAAGAAAAGCTATCATTTCAGCGCTAAGAGAGAAATTGAGAGACTATTCTAGAGGAAAGATTTGGTGGGAGAAAGAGAAGGGTTTTCTTCTTTCTGCCTCCAACAAAGATAATAACATTATAGGCTGGGAGGTAACAGTCCTTTGAGCTGCTCTTTTCCTCTCTTGACTCATTTAGGGAATACAAGTAAGACTCTTGGGAAAGTCAAGTGCTCAGTGATGCTTGTTTTAGAGAATTCAGAAGGTTGCAGGTGAGGATGACCTACAACTCTGCAGGCAGCTTTTAAGCTCACAAAGGCTTCAGAATTCCCATGATTCAACAGAAACTACAAACAAAACAACAAAGTCAACAAAAAGTCCTTTTTAAGCATTCTGGCTTTTACCTGTCAGAGGGCAGCAGTGAGGTCTATCTTTTTTGCAGGGGGTATAGTCTAAGAGCTCAGTTTTGTGGGAAGGGATTATTTGCTTCTTTGAAGAGGAAGAGGAAGATATTTGGTTTTTTTAAATCTAAAAGTTGAGTATAAACTCCCCCTGGGTTTGAAAATATCCTGTCATCAGCATTTAAAAAGATTTATTAACTGTAATTCCAGTCAAATGTTGAGATCAAAACCTCCATAATAGAGCTAAAAGTTGATGAACTCGTGTATGTGTGTGTGTGTGTGTGTGTGTGTGTACACATATGTGACTAAGTGTACATATGTCTAATTTGGGGATATGAAGAAAATGGCAAAAAAGGATATACCCATAGCTGGGAGAAGAAGGACATTAAATAATGAAACGGAAGATTCTAGACGAATACTTCTTTCTTGGCTGATGATTTCATGCCATGCAGCAAACCTCATACTTGTGACTGATCCAAGGGTTCCTGAGAGTATAAATGGAGAATGTTAATATCCATATAAATCACACAGAGATTTAAAAGGCAGATTCTAATTTAGTAAGTCTAGAGTTGGAACAGAGAGTCTGAATTTCTAAAAAGGGCCTGAGAGAACCTTTCCTACTGGTCTAGGTGCCATATTTTGAGAAGAAAGAACTTAACAAGCCCTAGGTTTGGGTCCATTTCTTAGGGGGACCAGATAAGGGCTGCAACTTATTCACAGAAAGCCTTAGGACTACTGACTCAGCTGGTTCTGTGGGCCAGGTACTTAGCTACCACTGTCTGTGAAGTGCCTCTAAGAGCTCCCTAGCCTACTATATATAGAGAGACACTCCTCAGTGTGGATGAAGTGGCCTGGGGCCTGCACCCTATCCCAGCTGATGAACACTGTAGCGAATGAAGTGATCTAAAACTGCATGAGGCAAATTTGTTCCAGTCTTCACTTGTCTTAGGAAATCAGTTATTCCTGTTAGGCTCTAACCATTATTTTTTTTGTACTACTCCAAGACAGAGTTCCTGCTTTTTGGTCCAATCTAAAACTAGGCAGATGCTTTACAATCTCAGGTTTCATGTTAAACTCAATGTGCCATCTGTGTCACGGGGCAAAGAGTATTTTCAATATGCAAATCATGTAGTAATGTCTTCCAAATATACCTTAGAGACTGAGCCAGTCAACTTTCAAAGGTATTTGTTAATGAAATATATAGCAGAACAATGTCTAAAACAGAAATATTCCATCAGTGAAAAATAAATGCCTCCTATTATGGAAATCTAGGGTTGAGCATAGTCTATCAATATCTTCATTTCCAGACGATGGCACTTTTTTCTTTAAAGGGCGAGACAGTAAATATCTTAGGTACTGTGCCTAATATTATTTCTACTATAATTATTCAACTCTGCCATGGTAACACAAGAGTAGTCATGGATAAGATTTAAACAAATTAATACAACTGTGTCCCTGAAAAGCTTTATTTATAAGCATAGGTATGAGCAGGATTTGACTGTAGGTATTAGCTTAGCAACCTCTGTAAAATCATTTCACAGAGAAAAACATGTGGTCATATTCTCCCAGATCCATGCTGTGTCTTAAGGCACTGATTTGGAAGAGGGTGTTTCCTACCTAAGAGCAGTCAGATACACACTTAGGATTTGTCTTAGTTCCTCCAAATACCACTGCACAAAGTCACTTCTATTGGCCAATATCCATAAATACAGTGAGGAAGAAAACAAATGTCTCTTTTGGGAAGCATAGCCTCCTTTACTCTTATGCTTTCCCAAGTTCATCCCAAAGTCAGGAAGAAAAAAATAAAACAGGTACTCTCCCTCATATGAAGATTATGTACACATGATTATATGTAAACAGGCACAAGCACAGCATTTGAGACCAAGAGAAGGTAATGTTTGGTAATGAGGGATGATGGAATGCAGGCAAAAGGACACACGAGTCATGAACAAGGATAGAGAGCTAACTTTTTTCTTGTTTCAACTCTGTCATAAGTTTTTATTTAGGGGGTGGCCTTTTTGGGGGTGGAAAAGTGAATACAAATGTAAATGATACTGAAAGCATGAAACCTGAAGCAAAGTTTCATTGCTTCAAAAATGACCATGCTAACTAGATCAAAGATCACTGAGATGTAAAGAGTTTGGGATTGGGCAAGTGTTTAAGTGGGTTCCTCAAACCAGCTGTGTGGAGGTTGAAGAGATAGCTCAAGAATGCTGACTGCTCTTACAAAGGACCTGGATTTGGTTCCCATCACTCACATGGTGGCTAACACCATCCTCAACTCCAGTTCCAGGGTATCTGACACCCTCTTTTGGCCTCCACGGGCATTGCGTTGCATGAGTGCACTTACATACATGCAGGCAAGACGAACTTATACACATAAAAGTAAATAAACTAGCTATGTGATGTTTGTATTTTTTAAGTTAATTAGAACAAAGTTATTTATTTAAAAAAGAGAGAGAGGGGCTGGCTGGCTGGCTCAGCATTTAAGAATTCTGGCTGCTCTTACAGAAGACTGGGGTTGGAATCCAGCACTCACATGGCAACAAACAACCATCTGCAACTTCAGTTCCAGGGGAACCGATATCCTCTTCTGTCCTCCATAGGTACTGCATGACAGGGTGCACTTACATGCATGCATGCACATAAAATAAAAATAATAAATAAAAAGTAAAAAATAAAAGACACAGAGAGAGTCATAACTGGTGAAACATGCTGGCAAGGACTTTGCTAGCGTCAACAATGAGGGAAGAGCACATCATAAAGGCCCCAGGACTTCCCAGTGTTAAAAAAATGATCAGTGTGGAAATTTGAGAATAGGAAAATGTCAGGAAACAACTAAACTAGGAATTCTAGAAGAGTGTACTGCAGGTGGGTTGAAATATCTGCCTATTGGCTAGAACGAATGATTCAAGAGAAATGGGAAAATGGGAGTCAGTGTCAAGACATATAGTCAGGTGTAGAATGAGGCACCAAATTATGATGATGTCATTCTGAACTCAAACTGATTTCAAATGGTGTACACAAAGAGGTGGCTGTCTTGTTAACCTAACACATTCTTCTGTATCTAATGACCTTGTAACTAGAAAACACAATCTTCTAGGCTCAAAAATCACCTAACTACACTTAATCTATATCTTCCTGAAATAAATCAAGCCTCCTGATATTTGTAGGCTTTTTCTTCCTCTGGTAGGGCTATTTTGTAAGGATCATAATGGCAGTTGAAGGAATTTAAAAGAGTGTAAAATATAAGTAAAACAACATATCTTAGCTTCTCTCTTCTCTCTCTCTCTCTCTCTCTCTCTCTCTCTCTCTCTCTCTCTCTCACACACACACACACACACACACACACCCTGAAAAACCATTGTGGCCAAAAATATTATGACAAAAGTTAGAATTTTAGAAAACTAACATAAATCTTAAATTCACCAATGTTGTATCCAGTTAAGTAGCTGTATAAGTCTCTAATCATGCGAAGGTGTTTGCAAGCTTACTAATTTTATAAAATGTACGGTTACATTTTAAAATATTTCAAAATATGATTACTATTATAATTTTCCCATGACTGGATTATAAAAGTAACTCTATTCCAGAAGCTGTCCCAGACCTCGTGGTAGGTGACCATCCCACAGTGGTAACCTGTCTTCCCTCCACGGTATGCAGCATCTGGTTGCCGTCTTCTAGTTTCATGCTCTTTAAAGATAACCGCCCATGCAGGCAAAGATGGCTCAAAAAATGTTTGCTAACCAGCTTAATGACCTGAGTTTTCTGTCAGTTTTTCATTGAATTTTTGTTTTTTTTTCATGCAGACCCTCTTAATCACCTTTGTACTCCATTCTCCACTGGCACCCTCCCGTATCGCCCCCACCACCACCACACACACTGGAACTCATACATTCTGTCATTTGTGTTGAGGCCTATCATGTCAAGTTAGTGTCCTCAGATGTGTCTCAATGAAAGTTCATCCACTGGGTCCAGTCAGCATATCTAGAGTCTCTCCCTTTAAGAAGATCGAAGATCGGCTCTTTCTCACCCAGAAGTAATCAGCTGCCAATAATTCTTCGACTAAGTTTGAGGTCTGCGGCCTATTTCCATAGTTTTGTGCTGGGATTTTGTCTGCTTGAGTTTGTATGGGTCTTGTGTGTGCTAACACCATTGCTGTACGTTCATATATGCAAGGCTCCAGGAGCCTGTCGTACTCTATTGCCATATGGTCATGCACCTCCTCCCTGACTCTCTCAGTCTTTTTGCCCCCTCTTCTGCAATGGTCCCTGAGCCCTGGGTGGGTAGAGTTTAATCTAGGAATTCTGCCCGAGGATCCACAGTCTGGAGACTCTCATTCTCTACCCTTTGGACATCTGTGACCTTTTATGTTCTTGAACTTTTGTTGCATGAGGGATCTTCGTTAGTGAAAGTTGAGAGATGCATCAGTGATCTCATTACTGCTTGTTCTGTTCATTAAGACTTACATATAGAAATTGCCTTGTAGATGTGCCACTTGGGCTTGGGAAATTCACAATTTCTATGTGTGACTAGCTGCACAACTCTGTAATCTCTGTCTGTTGCAAAAGAATCTTCTTTGATGTGTGGTAACTGGAATACTTGTCTGTAAATATAAGGATCCATATTTTGCACATAATAAGAAATTTACTTTTGTCTAGGGATGTGACAGCCTTGGGGTTTTATCTAAGATCTATGACCTCTCCAGCCATGTGTATTTGGCTGTGTTTACAGTACCACAAATACATTTCCTCCCACTGAGTGGGCTTTAAGTCCAATTAGGTAACTGTTGATTGCCCCAAGATAAAGTGGTCCCAAGATAAAGTACCACTACTGAACTGATGTTGTTTGCTGTGCCAGTCATTGATGTAATTATTAGGCTTTGAAGCTGGGATTTAATGTCCTGAATTTTATCCCTGGAAATCACCTGATGGAAGAATAGAACCAGATCCCCCAAGTTATCCTCTGATTTCCACATGTATATGAAGACACACACAAACACACACTAAACGTTTAGAAAAAAATTTAAAGGAAGAGCAGCACCATTCTCTCATTATATCTTAATGCCTGGTCCATGACAAGCCCTCATATTTTGATTTATTAGGTACTGTATATAAAAATATTTGTAGATGAAGTCAGTCTTTCTCTTACAGAATTTCATCCATTTTAATTACCTGTCTGATGCTTTCAGATTCTGAGAATTCCTCAACAGAACAGCCACCTGTTGCAACAGAATCTACCTTAGTTACTCAACCATTTCCGGATCACAGTGCATCTCCTACAAGTAAGAATGTTTTCTTGCTACTTTTAATTTCTATAAGCTATTAAATCCTTTTAAATGTTTTGTTGATTTGTTTATTTTCATTGCACTGTGGTGTTACTAAGTCATATTACAGATGTGCCATCAAAAAGACAGTCTGACTCTTAGTGTGCATTTTAAGGCCAAGAGTAGATTTGAACTACTGAGAACTGGTTCCTTCAGATTTCCTTTGGAATTGTGTTCTTTGATCATTCTTTACTGAAAGAATATCTCCAGCATGAAATGAAGATGTAAAAGTCAGAGAATCTTGTAGTGCAAATGCACACACACACACACACACACACAAAAACACACACATAAACAGGTGTTATAAATTTCTATCATTGCTTTCAATAAGTGCACTCTTTACTGTGCTTTGATGTGTAAAAACATATATACACATATTAACACATTATCTTGCATAGAAGACAAAGAGAGGGCTGAGGAATTAAGGTCATAAGCCCAGGTCACAAGAGGAGCACATGGCCCAGTGAGCTTGTCTACACTGCAAACAGTAATTATTTGGTTGCAAGTTAGGTAAAAGTGATTAGTCCACACAGTATGTTCACATTGTAAAAGTCATTCCTACGTTTTATGAGCATGAGTGCTTTACCTGTAGAGGACAGAAGAGGACACTGCATCCCCTGAACTGGAGTTGACAGACAGCTGCTAGCTGCCATGTGGGTGCTGGGAACCAAACTAGAGTCCTCTACTGTTAGTACCAGGGCCTCAGCCAGTGCTTTTAACCTCCGAGCCATCTCTCCAGATCAGACAAGCTACTAATCCTTTAACCAAGGAGGTGGTTAAAGCAGAAGACCTCAACAAACTTGAATGATTCATGCCCTTTCTTAGCTAGGACATTTGAAATAAATATTATTTCAAATTTATTGAATAAATAAATATTACTCTCATAGTTTCCAAGAGTTAACTTGAAGAGTTAACTTAAAGTCTTGGGGAAATTAAGGTCAATAAATATTCGATGAGGAATTTAAATTTCATATTTATTATTAAATACTTAGTAAATTGATAGTCCCCTACAATTGTGTTCTCATTGAAGAGTTTTAAAAAAAATTGGCCACAAATTGGGTTTTGTGAGTTAAGAGTAGTCAGATAATTTTACATTTAAATTTGTTTGGGTTCAAATTAATTTACCAAGCTGGCTAGTGAGGGCTGTGAATTCAGCACACACATCATTAACAGTGGGAGTCACTGGGTCAGTGTTGCGATGGCAAAGCCATGGTGGAGTCCCTCAGATGTTGGCTTTGATGCAAACAAATCATAATCCCTGTGTCTGTGGCCTTTGTGCATTACAAAGAACCACAGTGATCTTCTCTAATATTAAAAAAAAAGTATATGTAGGGTAACCGAAGCATAGCTTTCATTTCTTATTTAATTAAAACAATTAATTTTAGCTGGAAATGAGAAGTGAAAATGAAATTAAACAAAAGTGTTGCGCTGGAATGAGTCATTGCTGTAGCTGGCAGCCTTTTGCGTACTGCCTGCAGTCACTGTCACAGGCAGCTACCTTCACAAAGTGAAGTGGATGGCACATGAGAAATGCCACAAATCACCAAATAAAGTAGTGCATGCAGCTGCCTGTTCTCCCTGACATTCTATAACACTGCAGTTCCTCCTCCTCTTCGTCTTTGTTCCTCTTTCCTCTTGATGTTTACCACTCTCAACCCATTGTTTCACCATGGAATTACAAAGAGTATGGAATTCATTCAGCAAATATTAGCAGATTCAATAATAACAGTATCTTAAACCTCTACAATACCATACATATTATTTTTACATTACTGTGTGAAAAATTATTTCAACATTTACTATATCATAAAACATGTCGCATATGGTTCCAAGGGTCTGAAATCCAGGAGCAGCTTAGCTGGATGATACTAACTCAGGGTTCTTTGTGTGATGAGCTTCAGTCATCTGAAAGCTTGGAAGGAATAGAGGCACCTATATCTAAGCTCAAACTCGCTGCCAGGATGCATCAGTTCAATGCATGCACCTCTCACTAGGACTGAATCCAATATGGCAGCTGGCTTTCCCTTGACAAAGTACCTCAGGAAAGGGCTTAGCTAAGATAAAGTGCCTTTATGTGTCCTCCTTTCCCACACTATATACCTTTACTTCTGCTTTAATTTAGTCTTAAGAAACAAGTCACCAGGTAGGTCCAGCTTATTAAGAGTTGGAAGAGTAATAAAGAAATTATGATCAAATAAAAGTCACCATGTTGTGTCATTGGAAATGTTTTCATGTTAAACAAAATGTTGTTTGACCTTCTTTACCAGGAATTAGGGATGAAGCAAGGACCCATTCCCATTTTCTAGTCAGGACACTAATCCACACCTAGTGATGACATAGGTCATTTACATAAGTCTTCTAATTCTAAATCTAGTTCTTACCACATTAAATAAAAATTTCTACCAACCAGTCTAAATAATTTGTAAAGACAAGGTCACATTTGTTCTGCTTTCTATCACATACTTAGCACAGACAAGTGATCATGAATAGTAGCTGAATAACTCAGTAAATAAAAGAACTGATATGTTTTTATATGTTATTTAATACATTCTGTGGTGTTAAAAATAATGGTGATTTTTTTTCTGCCTACACACAGAACTTTAATAATGCAAAGCAGTAAAGTGAAAGGTAGCATTCCCTACTGAATTAAAATATTCAGGGAGAAGGACATATCAAGAAGTGTCAGCTTCGAGTGAACAAAGGTCTCCTCCTATAGGTTCATGAAATCAGAAAATATTCATTAAGAGAGGGGACAGGAGTGAGGGAAAGGATATAAACAGATCTTTGAATTATGTCCTGAATTCATTTGACCGGTTGAAGACCTTGAAAGAACACTTTAGACAAAGAAAATAAAGCGAGTGATTATGCATTGCCAATATGTCTGTGGTCACCTGAGAATATCAATAGATACACTTGGTCAAAAAGATGACACGGAATGAAGTGGAAGCCGGGAAGCTTGGGAAATGCAGACTGATGAAAGCCCTGAGTCCATGCTCAGTGACTCTGTATCAGCTTAAGAAATGGGGCAGGACCTTACTAAACAGATTTTTATTAGACAGTTACAATTCATTGACCAACTGCTTACTGAGCACCTGCCATGTATCAAGTGTTCTTCTAGGTGCTAGGAATCCAACAACAACAAAAGAGGAAGAAAATAACCTTGTGGCATTTGCATTCGGCTAGTCGAAAGCAGACACGAATTCCTTCTAGTTGAGTTATCTGTAGAGCTAACCAACATGTTAAGTGCTTACATTTGACCAAACACCACTATGCCACAATTATGTCTGTGAAGCAATCCAAAACAGAGAAATCATAGTCTCCAATTTATATAGAAAGCTCAATAAACATATTTATATACAAGGGGAGGGGAAGGGAAGAAGTTACTTGGTCTACCCTGTTAATGCAATGAAATGAAGAAGTTTCTGGAGAATCCAAGCCCTCCTTAAAGTGCCATTTCATGGACCTGAGAACTTTCTTCTATCAGTAATTTTGTCCCTCAATTAGGTGACATCAGGCAGCATCCAGGGATGTTTTTGGGTTGTTACAATGAGGATGGAAAGATGCTAACAATGGTTGAAGATCAAGGCTTCTTCTAAACATTATGTACCGTAGGACTGCACAATTCTCAGCCCAAGGCATTGTTCAGTTAACAGTGCCAAGATTGAGAAGCCTTGTTTTAGATCAAGACTCAGGTATAATTAGAATTAATACCTTTCACTTTACAAAATCAAACTGAGATCCTGTCAAGAGGGTAACTACAGATTATGCTTCAAACAATTTTCCGTCTGATTGTTACATGTCAAAGAAACCATGTTATGTTAATAGCTGGCAGACAGACCTAAATAAAACACGCTCTTGGCCCACTCATTGAATTCTAATAAAAAATCTCCATTTAGTCTTTTCAAAGTAGAAGGTAATTGTGAAATTCCATATCTTGCTGACTTGGAGTCTAGTAGGATCCATCTTTGAATGTTCTTTTTAAGAAAAAAAGTAAGATGGAGAAAGCCATGGAAATCAACTTCAAAAGGCCATGGTTCACTCTCAAATCTAAGATGTAATAATACACTATGTCATTCAGTCAGAATTACCCAGGCCCATGTCTCCCTACAAGTACACAATTCTCATTCTTTTGTATTTTATGGAAGGGCATTTTTAAAAACTAATATAGAAGGTCATGGAAGCAATATTTTGGAGTAATATTCATAGCTCAAACAAACTACAAGGACTACCCAGGGTAGCCTCTTTCAACTCGACCAAAGCCAATTAGTGCTTGCTCAATCCCAGTGGCCTCACAACTGTTCTAGGAAAAGACAGTTAATGTGAGATGGGACAAGCCCAAGTGGAACAATCAGAGACACCTGACAAACTGAGGGTGCGGCAGCAATGGCGTAAGTCTAGAGCTGTCATTGCCTTAGCCTTTCAATTCACTGGCTAGGAACTGGCTTGTGCTTACGTTGCCTAAGACAATGGGTCACAGAGGCACCAACCCAGGTTGCAGAAATCACTTAAGGTATTTTAATCATTCTACAAATGAACTCGAGTGCCTACAGTACAGCAGGGGATTTTTAAGGTGCCACATCACAGTGGTGAAGGATTCCAGCAGTGCTCCTATTGCCCAGAGTTCACCATCCTGGACAAGTCTTGTCTTGATTCTCATTTCTTTGTCTACTAAGCCATGAAACCTCTGCCTTCTGCCTTCTGTTTTTATGTCTGTATCTGACTCTTTGACCAAATAACAATGCTTTTGATACTAAGAGTCTTTAATAACTTTTCTGGTCTTCACAGTCTGGGTGTCTCTACTCTGAAAAGTTAAGCAAAATATCAGCTCTGCTCTGACTGCAGTCCCTGGCCTGCGGTCCCTAGTGGTGACAGCTGATCTTTAGAAAGTGAATGATCAAACATGGGAGGCAAAGAGCAGAAGAAGTGGCTGCTTAGGGAGCACAATAAACAAATATGTCAGAAATGCGTGGAGAAATGATCTGGGAAGCACTGGATGAGAGCAGGGGAAGCAGAGAAAAGCAGCAGCAATCTGGACATTGAGTTCTAAGGCAAGTGGGCTCCAGAAAGAGTGCATCTGAGAGCTGGCAAGGTGACAGGAGACACTGGCGGTGTGTCAGTGACGACGACTTCCTGTCCCTGTGTGCTCACGCCATGCCTGTCTTCCGGCACCAGAACATCTTAGCTCTTCTTCAATAGCTTCTGCCTCCATTGTACTTGTAGAAGGTATGCAAACAGGCAAGTAAGAGAGGGTTGGCATGTGGCTCAGAGGTAAAGTGTTTGCCAGACACATGTAGACCCCTGGGTTTCATCTCTAGTACCACCACCAACAACAACAATACTCAGAGTTCTGTGCTGACCATGAGAATGGGAAGTCTGGCACACAGAGTCCAGAGGGAAGCCTGGCCTCAGCTGGAAGAAAGATACAAAATGTCATCAGATTACCGTCTTCAGCACCGATAAAAGCAAAATGAACCCATCCGTGAGAAGTTGGAATCCTGATGGCACTTGTTAGGGAGAAGGCTACCGGGGGACTCAGCGAGGTAGAACCAACAATCAGTGGATGGATTTGGACTATGATCTGAACATCCAGAAGTAGTTACTGTGGTATGTTTAGTATGTGGAGAAAAGGAAAAAAATTAATTAATGTGTGTAGTAAGTAGTAATGCAAGAAAGACGGAGATGTGACTGTGAAGTGCTTAAACTGATGACAGTTTAAACTCCACATACACAGAAACACAGTTCTGTGACAAAAGACTCACCAGGAGTGTCTGCCTAACTATGGGGATAAATAAAGGCTAAATGAAGGCTAAATTTAGAATACTGTCAAAAAGTGCCCTTCCTAACCATTTTTCTTACTGCCAAGACTATGTCATGTTGCTAAACAATGACACTGAGTTCTTTTTTTGAGGTCTTTCAACTGGAATAGTTCTAAACTGGCAAAGGTGTTTCTTCGTTTCATCCTCCCAAAGCACAAAACATTGCTATAATTATACCCACATTGTAGATAAAAATACTGAGGCATGAAGAAGTTAAATTACAAACCCAAAGTCATGCAGAAGGTCCAAGAGCCAGAATGTAAACTAGATGGTCAAGAGCCAGAATGTAAACTAGATGGTCAGACTTTCAGGCCTATTGCCTCTGATAGTGCAGGCCAGGGGTCCATAAATGCCTTTCACGGTAGAAACTCCATTTGTTTGAAGTTGTTACCACTCCTGTGGAAAGGTCACACACAACAGCTATGCCCAAATGAATCTTCCCCTTCTCTGGGCCAATGGTTCCTCAGAAATGCAGCCTCCGAGAATGAGCTCACATTTCCTTTTTAGGAAAGAAATCAGGGGAAAGGATGTTCCTTCATTCACTGTCCCTTCCCCTAACTGGGTTCATCTAATTCTGGTTGCAGGTATGACTCTAAAACATCCATACATATCTCCAATTCTCTCTTTTAATTCTAGAAAATTATGGGCCAGCAAGAAGGCTCAGTGGATAGAACAGCTTTTGAACATGGATTCTCTTCTTCAACCCTGGATTCCAGGGATCAGGTAGTCAGGCTTTCATGGCAAATGTTTTCACCTGCTAAGCCAACTTACTATGCTAAGGTGATCAACTTTTAAGATTATTTAACAATTATCATGTTTACAAAGGTATCACATATATGAAGAGCTCTTTCCTGCTTACTGTTCTCCTCATTACTTTAATCTTAGACCAGTCGTCAGGGATATACATAGCTCTCACGCCTTCAGTCAGCATCTGTCCTAGACAGTCAGCTTCCCTATGACAAGTCTCATGATGAGATCAGGACATTTCCCTCATGTCTCCTTCATGCTTGCCTGAAGGTCAGTTTCCACTTCACCCTGGCCATTGGGACTGATGAAGCTCATTTGAATGTGTTTAAATGTAGCTGATGGCCCAGATTCTAAGTGCAGGGCTCCAATATCACCACTGATTTTACAGGCTCTCTGTGCTTCAGGGGAACTGATGGAGAGCAATTCTGCATGTCCAGAAAATGAGGCAGATTGGTCTAAGTCAGTCCAGTGGAGGCTGTGGTGATAGGGCAGAAGCCAAGTGAAAACACTATCATTTGAAAACCAATTGAAATTTCAGGCTCAATATACATAGAAATATAAGTACAGTTTTGGATAAGTGAGCCTGACCCATCAGATTGTGTTAACTGAACTTAAAATCACTTTTATTCTTGTAGTTGGTTGACTGCATAAGTGGGACTGGGTAACAAAAAGAAAACTATTTTTCTCCATCATTCTCTGTTCAAATGAACTCTGTTGAATAATCTCTTCTTGGCCTCTGAAAGAAATTTCAGACACATTAGTTGGCTTTTCCGGGTGATTTTCATGTAGTAAATGTCGTCTGGTCTGTTTCAGCCACAAGAACAGACTTATGTCAATAATTTAAAAGGCTTGTCAAATATAATATTGAAACTTGCAAAATGTAATAATTCAGTCCAGAATTTCTCTCTTCACCCCCTCCCTACAAGCATGGGTCTACCTCAGCTGCAGAGGACTGGCACATATTAGCTGAATGTGTTTATGTCTGTTTAAGGTAAGAACAAGGAGATAGCTTTGTGATTCCTTGTCCTGGATGCAACCTCTTCTCCAATCTTTGTTCCTGGCTTGAGCACCCCCTTGGGAAGCATAGGGTAGGGAGAAGAGAGGAAGGGTTAGTAAGAAGAGGCCTCTTTGGACAGACTAGCCATAATCTGATTTAGACTAATCTCAGTAAGAAGAATTCAAATGGCCATTGTCACCTCATGAGCACTTTGGTAAATTTATTTCAAAAATTCCAACAAGTTAATAAACTATGGGACTTCTGACTTCTTGCACTTCTCCAAAAGGCAGGTGGTCAGCCCCTTGGAAGACAGACAGGGCTAAGCAGCAGCTCATACCATGCAGCACCAGAATTAACCAGAAGTAATTCTTGTAGAACCTCTTTCTCTCTCTCCCATTCACCTCGGACCACCTGACTTTCTAGTGAAAATATAAAAGGATGACTCATTTTGAGTGAGAAGTATTACAAAGAGTTACAAAGAAATGAATGGGAAGGTTTCAAACCTCCCCCGACCTCATAGAAGGCTCCAAATCAATGTAAACAAGACAAATCATACAAAGTAATTGCTTGTTTCTAAACCCTTCTTTCCTGGAAACAACAATCATAATGATGTATGTCTGAATACTTACAAAATTTAATAGCCAATAACTATTCATATTGAAGAAGAAATTAATAGCCAGGGGAGGAAAAAGTAGCAATCAACTATCATTTGGTTTGTCATATTTTTGCCTATATAGTATATCATAATATAAAATCAATTATTTACTATTGAATAGGTTTTTACTGTTTCGTGAGGTAGTGACTCAGCCTTGAAACAGAACAGACGGAGAGCAAGTTTCCCATTCCCATGCTGAAAAAAAAAGATCGATGCGAATACTTCAAAAATGTAAATAAAATTATTTTTCAATGCTCTCCTGAATATCAAAAGATGGTCAGACATGATCTCGTATAGTTGTGGAATCCACAGGCCAAGTTCTAGTAAGGGCCTCTTTTAAAAGACCAGCTCAAACCCTAAACCCCGAGGGAACTAGCAGTGGAACTACAAGCGAGTTTGAGCCTGTTTGAGCCCTACATTCTGTTGCTGCCACCATTATAGGTACTCCCTGTGACAGGCAACATTCCACCATCTCACAGGGAGAGAGCGAGATGACCATGACTGGCAGAGACATGGTTCTAGAATGTGAAGGGACTTCAGCATGGAACCATAAAGTGATAGGTAGGAGAGTGAATTTAATTTATTTAGGGCTCTCCCCTCAACAGATTAAACTCTGACGTCGACATTACAAATGAAGGCTATGGTATACATTCTGTCGATAACCCAGGCAAAGTGGTGTTACAGATCCTCAAGTCATGGATGAAAACAATAATTCAGCAGAAGACCAATAAATCTAAAACCACCTCATGCTCCCTGGGGATAGACTCTGAGTTTTATTGATCCTTTTGTTACCATGGGCTGGCATGGTTTAAGCCCTTAACAAATGTTACAGTTCTGCCAATGAAAGGAAGGTCTGAGGGGTCCAGATTCAAAGTGAGTACAGGTACATTAGCATAAGGCAGTGTGCACTGCACTCCTGATCTGTGGTCCTCATCAGGAGGTTGGTTGCTAAGCTATCCATCAGACAGAATCAAATTAATAAAGCCCATTCCTGGAATAACGTTGAGATCATTAGAGTAGATTTAGGTCACATTACTTTCTGACCTCCAGGGGAGACCAGTCCATCAGTCATTCTAATTCAAATGACATTCACAGATGTCATTTGGACTTCCTAAAGACTCCACTGTTCTTCCCGCTAGACCTTAATCAATGGCATTAACCGATGCAGCAGGCAGTATGGGCAATGGAGTTGAATCGGGAGAATGTCTGGTTACTGGCATGTAAGATCGCTGCAGAAGGCTGCTGGCAGCCGCATCTTAAATGAAGAGTTCTAAGACTGGTTGGTGGTAGAGTTTATGAATAATTGCCAAGTTCTCTGATATTTATTTCCTACTTCCTGTCCTTTGTCACCATTGTGACCCTTGTGATTATGTTTCCATTATTAAACCCATTTGCATCCACTTCTAAGTCTCTTAGTAAATAATTTCATTGGTCAGTTCTCAGGGGTAGGGAAGGAAAGCAGGAAGAAATCACTCTATTTCTCTAGGAGGAAGAGTATCTGAATATCTCACAGTGTCCAGAGTTTACTTATGGCTAGTCCTTTATATTCTTCTATGCATTTTTTACCTGATCTTGTCCCCAAAGTGATATGGGGTATCCTTTAAAGTGCGTAACAGGCCAATCATGGTGGCGTAAGCCTTTGATCCCAACTCCTTCACGTAGGAGGCTGAGACAGGCAGATCAGCAAGTTTCAGACCAGCTGGGGTACAGGGAGACCCTGTCTCCAAACAAAATAAAACAAACAAAAGATAAGATGCATAGCTATAAATTTTTTAAAGAATATAACTAAAAAATTGTTGCAGAGAAGGACAAAGATGAAGCCATTTCAGTGAGATAGAAACACTGAGAATTTACATGGTGATTCATAGTTTGTAAGTTTATAGCAAAGGAGTCTTCCATAAGTTCTGCTGCTCTTAAGGTAAAGACTGCTTGAGCCTTTATTCTAGGGTCTTTTCTGTTACTGTGATAAAAATAACTTGACAAAAGGCAACTAAGAGGAAAATGGGCTTGTTCAGTTTAAAATTCTGGGTTATAATCCATCATTGAGGGACAGTTAAGGCAGGAACTCAAGCAGTTAGGCATATCACACCCATAGTCGAAAGCACCGAGAAATAAATGCATGCGGGCCTGCTTTCTTGCTTCTAATTAGCTAACTTTCTCCCTTCTTATACTGTTTAGGAACTCCTGCTAGGAAATAGTTTTGTCCACAATGGTCAGGGTCCTTCTACACCCATTAAAAGTCAAGACTATCTCCAGAAGACTTTCCACAGGCCAACATGATTTAGATAATTCCTCATTAAGATGATTCCCAGATGAGGCTTGGAGGTGCATGCCTTTAATCTCAGCACCCAGGAGACAGAAACAGGAGGATCCTAGGAGTTTGAGGCCAGCCTGGTCTACACACCAAGTTCCAGGCTAGCCAGGACTGATAGTGAAACCTTGTCTCTAAAAATAAAAAATAAAAATCCTCTCTTCCGAGATGAGTCTAAGGTGTGTCAATTTGACAATGAAAGCTAATCAGCACAGCCTTCCTAGAGGGTACAATTTCACAGCTACAGCCACAGCAAGTAAACAACAGCTGACTTCTTCCAAATGGGGCTATTAGACTGTTGTCCAAGTTCAATCATGGGAAAAGGCCAGTGTTGGAGGTGATCAAAGCAGTCTGCAGGGTCCAAAAATGTAGTTCAAATATTCAGTTCAAGGCAAACTCAGCTCAACCTACAAATACAATGCTGCCATTGGCATTGCTATTTGTTTAGGGTTACAGTCAGGGTTATTTTCTCAGCTAAGTAAAGAACTAAAAAACTTACACCAGCAGAAAGTGAAAAACAGACTTTACTGAAAGATAAAGAATCACATTCATACACCTACAGAATCATACATACATAAACTTTCATACAGAGAGATGAAGCTCTCCACAAGTGGAGAGGGGATCTGAAAGCCCAAATCCAATGAACCCCAGGGAGAATCTTAGAGTTTCAGTGGTTTCCCCGCCCCTGATTCTGGATTGGTTAACTTAAACAAGGGTGGTGCTGACAGACTTATGGCTCCAGATGATGAGGTGTTTAGGTCTACATGACGGTGGAAAGGACCCTGTTGGAATGAAAAATAAGGCCTTCCTGCAGGAGATCAAGAAGAGGTAGGAAATGTGCCATCTATAGTACTTCTCAGTGACCCTCTCAGGGTCTTTTTAGAGTATCATATGTCCCTCAAGTGCACTTGTTTTGTCTGTACAGCCTCTGATAGTGGTAGAAGGCTGTGAGCTACAAGTTATGATTACTATACTGGAGGCTCAGAGAGAGAGAGGAGAATTGTAGGTGACTGTCAGCGAGAAGTTATGACATTGTAAAGCTGATGCCCCAGCAAATTGCCAGTCCTTTTACCCCTGAGTGTTTTGCAATGTGTAACTTGACTTGAAGCAACCCAGGGAAGGAGGGCTTGTTCTCTAGAATCAGTCTCCTTATAGAAAGATCAATGGAAGTAGCTCAATTAAGATGGCCTCCTGTCTGAATAAGCTTCTATTATCAACGTGTAAATGCAGATGACCTGTGCTAAAGCCTCAGAGATAAGCCTTTTACAATTTTCCTCATATCTGGATACCCTCTTAAGTGTTTTATATGTATTGCACTTTTAAATCAGCACCTTCACCCTACTAGAAAAAGTACTGTTAATACTAGGGAGGAATTAGAAAAGGAGAGAAAGGTTAATAGCTTTCTTTAAATCATACTTCTGAGCAACAGTAAACTCATTAATTCAAGATGCATACAGGGACTCTCACTAGAAGCCATGCTTTGAATGGCCAAGCTACACTGCTTTTGAACATTTATACCTGCTTCCTAAATAATCTGTCTCCTTAACTGGTGATGGTTCTGAGGTAACATCTTCCTAGCATCCAGGGCTATATGGAAATTTGCCTTCTTGCCAGGATTTGATTCCTCTGACTCAGCCTCTAATACCCAGTGTTCATTGACAAATGTCTGCTGACCTAGCTGGTTTATTCTGCATCTGGAAACCTCTCAGTCACCTACACTTCCATTACAGCACACACTCCTGGCTTTCCTCCTTCTTCTCTGGCTCCCTTTTCAATCTACTTTTCTTTCTGTCAGTCACTAACATGGAAGTGTCGTCTATTGTTCCATTCTAATACTGCTTCCCTTTACCCTAAACCCACCCTCTCTACTGCTATCAACTACATCAGTTATGATCTGCATGCTGGTGCCTCCTACCTGTGGATCTGCAGCCCACATTCACTCCGAAGATTCCAACTCGCATGATCAGCCTCTGCTGGAAGAGAATGGCTCACCGTCATTCAGAGTCAGAGAGGATGGCTCACCGTCATTCAGAGTCAGTCTGTTTAGCGTTCTGTTCATTTTTCTGCTCTCTAGCTGCTTCAGAAGCTCGTACTGTACTTCTCCTTATTAATATTATGCTCTGAACAGCTGGCCAACCCAGGAAGCTTGGAATCGCTTTGGCTTCCTTCTCTTCCCTATTTCCCAAACCCAGTCACGTGCCAAACCCTGATTGCACATTTTAAATGGCTCTGTCCATTCTGTATTCCATGGCTTTCAACAAGTGCCAGGCTATCACTGACTTACCCTTGACCTAGAGGGTCCTGCATAATATCATTTCCTCCTTGGACTCTCAGAGATACCACTCTTTTCTATTTCACACTCCCATTCATCTGTTCACTTGCTAGCAAGAGCCTCAAGCATTCTGATCTGACTCCAGGTCTCTTCTGTCTTTTCTTCCCATTGTTTCTTGTTTCCCCTCTTTCTTGTCTAATTCCTAACATAGGTCAGGCTAAAAGGTAGGGTGACTTCCTCTGGCAAGCCTTCTCTGAGTTCACATCTTGGTTATGTTCTCCCTTAGAATCCCACAGTGCATCAAAGTTCTCTTCCAAGACTCTGTGCTGTAATAATCTTTATAATATCTGTAAAGAAAGAGAAATAAGCTGTATTAACTTTGTACCTTTAAACTTAATGTAAGTTCGCTTATTCTTAAGAGCCCGTGAAAGATCAGGCCTGTGGCTGGGAGTTGTTTCACACACTCTTTCAAATTCTTAATACTTTAAGCTGTGGCTTCTCAGTTCCCTGCATGCTAATATGATGTGTACAGTACAGGAGGAGGACTCATGAGGTCCCACTGTGGGAGGATTTGTAGGCCACGTCTTGAAATGACAGCCATCACTGTACTCATGTTCCACTGAATACGACTCACATATAACAACGCCTGACTTCTTAGGAAACTAGAAAAGGCTTATCTATCTCAGCAAAAAGAAGAGAAAAAGGCTTAGTGACCTGCCACACTAACACTTATTGTTACTAAACTTTAAACTCTGTAAGATTAGAGTGATATTCTGTCTCTTTACTTGATCCCTGATGTTAGTATGTATAAACAGGGATTTACTGGATAAAGGAAGCTATCCAAATCACTATGCATATCTTGTCTCCTTTTAAAATTTACTTTCTGATGTCACCTATTTAAATTCCCCAAGTAATATCTTCCAAGGAAGCTCCTAAAAGATCACCTATATTGGAGAGCTTTCGTGGAGCCATACATGGTACCCATCTCCTTGGGTTACATTGGCAGGCTGCATTGCAGGAGAATATTGTGATCATCTCTGGATGTGAATAGCTTGTAGATGTATAAACCACGTGTCAATTTATTTACCATACAATTTTGTTTCAAAAATGTTATTACTCATGTTCTCTCTAATCAACCTATGCAGCTTTCTAAAACTGTGGCACTGGGGAAGCTGGAATGCCAGTTGCTACCCTCCACAGCATGAGGATGCATGATTCTATGGCTGTCATACTGCAAGGTACTGTTGAGGACATTGTACAGCTTATACAGCATTCATTTCACAAGTACCTGGGAAATCCTTTTTTAACTGTGATAAAAAGAATATCTCTCCTGAAAAGTTACTTAATCTTATAAAATGTATCAATCATATAACATATATTGGTCCTTCCCTAACATTTTCCACTAGAAAATTCAGGCTAAATATGGGACTCAATATGCTAAGAAAACCAGATATCAAGAAATGCATATCGTGTTTTATCTTTGTTCTGGTTTCAACAGGATTCAACTCTTCTATTTCTTTTATTCTAATTTTCATTCTTTATTCATTGTTTTATTTTGTATGCTGCATATTTATGGAAGCCAATTTAGGTATGTTTGGGAAATGAGGAGAAATGCAAACTACTAAAACATATAGAAACATTGTCTCTCAAGGAAACACAAACACAATTTCATTAGAGAGCGGTTGGGTAGTTTCCTTCTTTCATCTACCTTGTTTTCTCTCCAGAGAAGCATTCACTTTTCAAGTGAATATGAAGGATGCTTTCATTGGGAGTAGGAGGAGACTAAAAGGAAGAGAATGAAAAATGATGGGTTGTAAAAATGGAGATGATTTTGTGAGCTAAGAATTGAAATAAAAATGAAACTACATTTAGTATGTGGAAATATTGTATATTTAAATGAAAATTTATTTTTACATAAGTTCCATGAAGACAGAAACCTTGACTCCAACATTTATGGCCACATGAGCAGCATGTAGATTAAAGACTATTATGCAGTAGACAATGAGAAAATATGTATTTCAAGGTGTGAATATAATACATTTGAACTTAGGAGAACTGTACTCTTTACAGAGAAATTACTTTGAATACTGATTATGTAACATCAAGCATATAGTCCTTCTGTTCAGTTTTTCATATACAAAACAAGGCCGTAAATCTATGCATTCACTAAGATTCTTCCCAAGTCTAATAGCCCATGCTCTTGTTAAATTTCATGGCATCATTAAACACGGGGCTATAAATACCTGTAGTGATTTGTAAATTTTGTTTTTAAAATAGGAAATCCAGCTTTCTCCCCAAAAACACTTATAGATGCTAATTCATCAAAACCATATGCCACCCCTCAAAGTCAGTGTACACGTTTTCTCCTATGCTTCAAATCCAACCCACCCATTTTACTACTGTGTCTATAATACTGAGGTTTGAGCAAAAGGCTATATTATTCACTTGATGCTGGTGTTTGGGTTTAAGTTACCTTGTGGTGACTATATATGGATATGACAATTACTGTAATTTTCACAGTAAAGGTTGATGATTTGTATTATATTATATCTTTCATTTGCCAGGAGATTTTAAGGCAATATGAAAGTAAACTCTGCACTACTCCCAGTGATCTAAGTTGATGATGAGGATAGGAAAAGAAAAATCAATATCAAGTTGGCACTAAACATGAAATACAGAATCTCTACTTCATAAAAGCTAGTGTCTCCACATAGAGAAGTAGATTTCTGATTTCAGATTTCCCCAAAGTCACACAGATTAAAAACTCAACACATCAAAGCAAAGCTAAACTGTTACTTTATAAAAAGTGTTGCATTCTGAAATTAACTTTTGTTTTTCAGCCAGCAGTCCTAACATGAGTACCAAAGGTTTCAACGATTCCTGGACCTTCGATGGGACAGATGCCAAAAACTGTTGAGTATAACTGTGGGCCCCTTCGTGACCTCCAGACATCGTCTGAGCACATGCACTGAGCAATCATTATATGCATTGCTCAGAATCCCATTCGTGAACATTTTCAAGGCATTTACCATCCTCAACGTACAGTTATAGTGTGAACACATATACAGACAAAGCAGATCTAAGTCCCAACTTCTGTATGAGAAGAGACAGATACACAGTGACCAGTGAGTGATATGTGGAAGAGAACTCAAAGACATGGGGAGAGTGGAGGGAGAGGGTGGGCTGCCCAGGTCCTGAGAAGTTGCTTGAAGGTAAGGAGTCTAAGCTGGGTGTGTTGTAATACCTGTAATCCCAGCATTTGGAAGGTAGAGGCAGGAGGAGTGGGAGTTAAAAATCATTCTCAGCTGCATAGTTACGTCATGGCCCCCTCTGCAGCATAGCTGGCTCTTGAAACAAGAAATCTTATCTCAGGAAGGAAGGGAGAAAAGGAAGATTAGGAAGAGAGAGTTTAAAATTTCTTATGGAAGTGCTATAGGAGACTGAGTCCTGGAATTTGCTGTACTTCAAACAGACACCTCAGACCCACTGGAGGATCAAAAACCAGGCTTATTCACAGTTAAGCTCAGTGGAGTTTCATCCCAAAGTCTAAGCCGAAGCTGGAGTTTCTTACAGTGTTTATAGTCAATCCAGCATCATTCCAGACACATGCTGGCATTGGCAGACTTGAATTCCTTCCTACATGACTGTAGGCCAGGACAGGGGTCTCTAGTCTATAGGTCAGGGTGGCCATGAGATGGAATTCCAAGCAGGAAACATTTACAGAAGCAGAAGCAAAGATTAAACACAGGGCTGTTTTCTTATGCAGACAAGAGGGCTGTTACTCTAAGGTCAGCTAAGGGCTATTTTCTCAAGCAACCTAATCTGGATTTCTTTCCAATTAGTTTTAGTTTATTCTCCCTCAATTAATTTTAGTTTTCCTTCTCATTGCCACTCTTGGATACCCATTTAATTTTTTTCTAAGGGTCATCACTTTCTTCTATATCTCTTAGGTCTAGCTGTTGGTAGCCCTGGAGAAGCAGCCAGAACTTTTTGTCTTGTAGACAAGAGGAGACAAACCAAGTTTACATGTTAAGGATGCAGGGAACCAAACAGGAGTTTCAGAAAGAGCACAGGAAACAAAAGGAGCTAACAAAAGGAGCCAGGATCCCCAACTCCAAACATTATTCCAATAGTTCCAGGAATCAGCTAGTTCCTATCTCCTTTTGATAATTCACTCTTTTTGGTTTGGGGCTATATCCCTGATTATTCCTGACTGGTTTACACAAAAGAGGCATTCTTAGTTTAAAAAGAGATAGATTCCTCCCTTTTCCAGCAACCAGCAGACCTAGTCCTCTTCTGTTTTGTAACACTACAATTGCTAATGACTCTAATTGATCTTGTGGCATTACTGATGATTTGGCTGCTAGTTCTATGTCATCTGTAAAATCTCTGGATAACTGTTTGTAAAAGTGGCTGATGTGTTAATTATTCTTAGGTCTAGTGGAGGTATGTGCTGGATAGCTTTAGTTGTCAGCTTGATACATCTGGGTAGAAGGAATCTCAACTGAGGAATTTCCTCCATTGGGCTGGCCTGTGGTCATGTCTGTGGGGGCATTTTCTTGATTGTTGAGTGATGTAGGAAGGCCCAGTCCACTGTGGACAGTGCTATCCCTGGGCAGGTGGTCCTGTATTGTATAAGAAAGCAGGCTGAGAACAGAGAAGGCAAGCCAGTAAGCAGCATTCCTCCATGGACTGTGCTTCAAGTCTCTGCCCTTAGTTCCTGCCTTGGTTTCTGTCAGTGATAAACGGTGGTCTGAGAGATGTAAGATAAGATAAACCCTTTCCTCCCCAAGTTGGCTTTTATCACAGCAACAGAAAAGTTACTAATGCAAGGTATGAGGCAGGTGGCTCTGTTAGATCACATATGTGCTAAGAGTATTGTGAGAGTTTGATGTTGGAGACAATATACATTTTTTGGAGTAAGGAAAGCCAGGGTACATTTACTGTTCCAGTTACGAGGTAGGCATACCTGGGCATTTGCCCCACATGTGAAGAAGACAGCATCGAGTGTCCATAATGGGAGATGAAGAAGGGTTTTGTTACATTGGTTGAGTCAGATCACCTACTGGCTTTGTTACCAGTTTGCTTATAAAACAGGAGGGCCGGTTGAGACAACTCAACTTCTTATAACAGGTTTTAACATAGAGTCCTACAGGGAATTCATCCTGGCCATATTTGTCATTGGTGCTGGTATGACCAAATACTGGGGAGCTTCAGAGATAAACAAAGACAAAAATCCCCTGCCAACTGGGGTTTAGTATCATTGAGAAGGTGGTAAGTTGAGTTTAGAACTTGATACAGGAGAGTGTTTAAATCACGAGTCTCATCTGATTTGAGTCTGAGCATGCGTCTATGATTTGGGTCAGTGCCAGGGAAGGTGGGAGTGGAGAATATAAAATACATTGTGTACATGTACGAAACTCTCAAAGAATAAATTTAAAATATTATGTTATTTTTTTTTAAATAAAAAGCCAAAGCAATGCAAAATCTCCATTGAAACTGAATCTGGACAGCCGCAGGGGCCGCCTTCGTAGATGTTGACAGTCTAAAGAGGAAATCTACTGCGTTTTAGTGGCGGAAGACGACAGTGGGGGCGGCGCTTGGAAAGTAGTTAGAACAAAGACCAGAGAAGACAGTGGTAGCCTCAGGCGCAAAACTGAATTTAACTCCTGGGCCCCTTGCCACAAAGAGCGAATGCACATGTTCTTTTGAAAAGCATTTAAGCTGTACATCGCAAGCCTTTCCAAGTCTTTTGTACTCACTGACTCAGTCAGTTTACCACTGGAGCATGGCCTTAGGAAATAAGAGACCAAAGGAACACATCCAGCGCAGGCCTCTGTAATAATATTAATTATTTTATCTCTTTGGTAAACCTCGGGCTCAAAGATTTGATTTAATCATAATATTTCACTCATCACACACTTTCATCATTAGCCAGTGCCTCACCCTGGATAATTTAACAACTTTCTTTTATTAAATATGTTAATAATATAAAAGATCCCTGTGAAGTCAGTGCCCAAAGACAAGAACTCCAAGTGCAGTGCTCAGAAGGGAGAGCTCTGGAAAAAGATTCACAGACAGAAGAAATTGAGACCTATGCAGAAGGCAGCATGGCAGAGAATAATGAAAGGAACTTTGTAGCAAGCTTATCTCAGAAACGTTATTCATAATAAAAAAAAAGCATTAACATGCACTTTGACCATGCCCATTATACAAAAGCAAACTGTATGTAATTTAAGATCAGTATGTCAAAATAAAAACATTAAAATGTGTACTAAAAAACAGGCTTCTTCTTGGCACGCGTAGAGAAAAGCGTAATGAAATAATGATTGAAAACATTTCTGTTGAATTAAGAAAACTGGTTCATCAAAAGATGAACTTTTAAAATATTTTAAAAGGATGCTCTAGTCTGATAAAAGGTATTAGCCACTTAGTTCACACAGTTGAGAGAGTTCAATAACTTTATGTCAAGAGGAAAGACTGGAGAGATGGCTCAGTGGGTACCAGTGTTTGTTCTGCAAACATGAGGACCTGAGTTCTGGTCTCTGGCACCCACAGAAAAAGCCAGGCTTGGCTGTACATGCCTAGAAGCCCAGAACTAGGGGAGAAGATGGTAGAGACATACTGAGCCATCCTAGCTGAAAATTATTAGCAAGCTCCAGGTTCAGTGAGAGACCTGTCTCAAGAGGATAAGGAGGAGAATGATAGAACAGGGCATCTGACTAACATTCTCCACCTAACACTCGCATGCATGCACGACCATACACCATACCACCACACACACACACACACACACACACACACACATGAAAGAAAATGTGTAAAGAAGGTTTACAGATCAAAGCAACAACAAAAGACCATAGAAAAAGTGTGTAAGGAATGCTTACAACAAAAACAAAAGACAAAAGAAAATGAATAAATCTCCGTATCCCAAACGTGAAGCACCTGTGTTTACAAACATCTAAATAGTTGCTCGGCATCTCTAGGAATGAAGAAAGGTAAATAAAGACGAGTCAAAGAAACATTTAACACATACGTATTGCCAAGTGGTGTGTGAGGGTTACGATCTCTCACACATTGCACACTGCTGTCCTCACTTCCCACAGCTTAGCACGTGTGTGCCTCTCACTACGCTCCTACACCTGGGTACAGGCTTCTCCCAACATGCGTATGACCATGGGAGGCAAGAACACAAATATTGGAAGAAAACTCTATTTATATAGCACAAACTATAGCTCACCTAAATGACCATGGTTAGTAGGACAGATAAATTGTATTACACTCATATAATAAAATATTATAGAGAAACAGATGGTTAGTGAATGGCAACCATTTAGTCTTAGTTATGTTATGGTCAGTCAAAAAAGTAATTACAAAGAGACAGCATATATTTTGATTTTTTAAATAAAATGTGTCACCAAAGTTGGACATGGTGGTGCACGCCTTTAATCCCAGAACTTGAGAGGCAGAGGCAGGCAGATCTCTGTGAGTTCAAGGCCAGCCTGGTCTACACAGTAAGTTCCAGGATGGCTGCGGCTAAGGGAGATACTGTCTCAAAAACATCAAAAAAAAATAAAATATGTCACCAGATTTGATGGGATACACCTGTAACCCTAGCACTCAAGAGGCTGAGGAAGGAGATTCAACATGAGTTTGAGGCCAGTGTGGGCTACAAAAAGTTTCAAATCTACCTGGGCTATAGTGTTAAGATTCTGTCTCAAAAATTAATTATAAAAAGCTGAACTATGTAAATGACAGTGTTCAGGATAGCATTGGCCATTGATGAGAATAAGGGATAGAATGAGTATACTGTTCTTTAGAGTGACCCCAAACCTGTGTGTATGAATAAAAGTAAAATAATGTTAAAGAAAAATATCACCAATAATAAGAGAATGTTGAACAGCACGAAATATTCTGAAGTCATCAAAAATATCCTTGTTGTACCAAAATAGCCAATGTATCTTAGCTAGGTAAAGGCACAAGTTGAAACTTTTTGCCAACCGAACCTAAATGAACAACAAAAACCTGAGCGACACAGAGGAAGAAGGACTTAACAGTTCATGCCTAATTTATACTGTTTGATGCTAACATAAGACAGAGTAGGTCTGCAATAATCTGTGCTAACATGCTTCCCATACACTAGTGGTCTCTCATCCTTTATTTTCCCAGGTATCAGATGAGCTATTGTCATGGACCTTTTGTGCTTATGCAATCCCTAAAATAACACGTGGCACAAAGTCAGTATGCCACACCAACCAAAGACAGACATTGAAATGAATGAATTAATCCTTTCTGGTTATAAGGTAAAATTTTTGTAGCAATGGAGACTGAATTTTATTGAGGATAAAATTTTTTTGGTTTTTTTGAGACAGGGTCTCCCTGTAGCCTTAGCTAGCCTGGAACTCACTGTGTAGACCAAGCTGGCCTTGAACTCAGAGATCCACCTGCCTTTGCCCCTGAGTGCTGGGACTAAAGGTATGTACCGCCAAGGGTATTATTTTTTAAAAGACTGACTTGCAAGTTCGACCTATGATTACAAATTATTCTGTATTTTAATTCTCAGCATAATACTTTACAATGTATGATTTTTTCTTTGTTCATGTTATATATTAGGGTTTTTAAAAATTATACTAGGGTGTTGGAGAGATGACTCGGCAGTTACGAGCACTAGATGCTCCTGCAGAGGACCCAGCTTTGATTCCCAGCACCTGCATGGTGGCTAACAATCATCCATAACTCCAGTTCCAGGAGAAACTAATGCCTGATCTTGACTTCCACAGACATTGCATTTGAACACTTACATATGTGCAGGCAATACATGTATACACATAAAATAAAAAAAATAAAATATTCTTTAAAATTATACTGGCATGTAAGACATGCAAGAACATGGACCTAAACCAGTTGATCTTTTTCTAACTGTCCTATGTATCCTAATGTCTATAACGAGGACAGGTGAACAGTCAGTGCTCAGCACGTAGTGAACAAGTGAAGGTATGATTGCATAGGGACAACACAAAGGAAAAGCCATAGGCTCACAGATGCAGACACACAGTAAAAAGATTCGACTTATTTAGTTGGGTTATTTGAATTTTCTTTGAAACAATGTTTCATGTAGCCCCGGATAGCCCCAAACTCACTTAAACAGTGTAAGATAACTTTAACCGAACTTCTTCTGATCCTGCCTTCACCTCCTGAGTGCTGTCATTACAGGCAAGCACCAGCATAGCCAGTTTTATGTGTGGGGGAATCAACACTGGGCTTCAAGCATATTAATCAAGCATTCTACCAAATGAGCTACTTTTCTTGATTTATATTGTCATTTTATCATACTGTTGAGGGGAGAAAAAGGAAGATAGTGAAGGAGGGAGGGAGGGAGGGAGGGAGGGAGGGAGGGAGGGAGGGAGGGAGGGAGGGAAATCTTACCTTGCTGTTTGTCAGTATGAGATGAGGCACAGAGGTCATCCAGCATAGTTTATGTCCCAGAAACTAGGAAACTGAAGAAAACATGTTGGTTAAAAGTCTTGTTTTATAATTTATAGAGTATATTCTTTATATTTTCAGTAAATTTCTTAATGAACTGAACTATTGTGATCTTTCATATTTTCTGTTCCTGCCCACTTAAAAGTTGAATTTTCCTTACTACATTCTGCTAGTACTCTTACCATAAAAGGGCCTCAGAAATGGTGAGATCTAGGAAGGGATTCTGAAGTCCAATAAAGGATGTTTTGTAGGCAGCAAAGACCCACATTCTCACCTCTGAAAGAAAAAGAAGCATTTGCTTTCTATTTATAAGTTTAGAAGAAGAAAAAAATATCCCCTGCAGTAAGTTACAGTCATACACAAAATACGCTAGAATCCAACAAGTTAAAATTTCTCACTCCTGAACTGTTTTGAAACTCATTGCTGCATGTTGGATTGGGCTGTAACTAGGACATCCAGTATTGGATTATGCATTTGGCAAGATTCGGGACAGGCATCTGTAAAGGGATTTTTTTTTCCTTCCCACTATATTTATTTCAACTGATTTATGAAGTGTGTTTACAAGCAGAAAAGGAATGGTACGGGATGGGGTTTTGATGACATGAACCCATGACAAGTGTTTCTAGGACCTTTACCATTTGTGAACATGGCCCTTTAGAGATTCAGTTCACTTTATGGATCTCAGACATATTCAAATGTTACTGCCATTCTGAGTGCATTGCATTTATCTGAATTTATACAAGTATGCTTTAATGTAGTCTTTTGTTGTCATATTGTTTATTAAATTGAAGAGATCTAAGCTGGTATTCAAGAATATTAGAATCTAATCCTAGTCCAGCTTCCAAGTTTCCTAGGATCTGGAACTGAAATGCGTATTTTACTTTAAACCGCCTATGAAATGGGAATAATCAGTTTGACCACATTCATACTCAAAAATGGTTAAGATTAATGGCATTTTAGAACACATTTTCATCCCAAGCTCAGCTGATCAGACCATGGAGTAGAAAATTGAATCTTAATTACTTTTTTCTTCCTGATTTCCCTTGCCATCCACCTGATCCAGCGAAGCTTAAAGCTGCATTGAAACCAGCCAGTCTGACTCAGGCAAGCAGGAAAGCACTGTGGGTCTCCATGGGCCTTTAAGCCTCTAACTGATCCCATTACCAAAGTCAGCAAGCTCAAGCTCAGCATCACTAATATACGCACAGACATGCACGCACACACACACACACACACACACACAAGACACCTGTGCACACTGGACCTCAGAATGCTTACTACTGACTTTAAAGAGGGATTTCACTGTGTTCTTTGACTATAGATTACTTATCTTTCAAATTTTATATGACTTTCATAAACTTTACAAATGTATTTCTTTTTCCCATGATCCTGGCTAAAATTTCATAGGTTCTTAGTACTAAATTATTTCACAATCATCTTTCTGTTTTCCTTAGACAGAGGGAGATGGAGAGGCTAGAGGTGTGACATACACTATAATCCCAGCACTCAGGAAACCGAGGGAGGAGGGTGAAGAATTCTAGGCTAGCCTGTGCCACATAGTGAGATCCTTTCTCAAAAATGAAGAAAACAAGCTATTGACGAGGGATTGAGAGTCAGTGGTGACAGGAACATGCAAGGACCAAGTCTTCACAGCGATGCAGTAATCCCAGTAGTCCCTCTGTCCCCTGTGGATTAGATGCTGATTCTCTAAACTCACCACTTTTGTCCTCCACTTCTAAAATCTTATTCTTTGTTCATATAGCCTTTATTCACCCACCTCTAAAGCACCATCATCTTTCCATTCGTTTAGTACCTCCTGGGTCAGCCTCAAATTAAAATTTGACTCCTTTGATTTAAAATTCCATTTTCTGTTACAATATCACTTTCTCGGGTCACATGGTCTGTGGTACTGTCTTACTTTTGTGGATGAGAAGAGTGTAAGGACCTCATCCCTGGACTATGTGGTCATGACAAGTCGGGACACAGCAGTTAGCAACACCATGTGCGTCCTGTGGTGGGTTGTCCTCATCTCAGGATATGTTGTTCTTAAGAGAAAGATAGTGCAGAAGACTGAGATCACCAAGATCCCTGTGTCCAGTCTCTGGTTGTGGTTTGTATTGTTATAAGGCAAAAGTCAATGACTCAGGGAGAAAACTGCCTTACAGAAGACTGGAAATCTCAGAGGCCAGGCAGGGTTGCACACACCTATAGTCCCAGTAGTTGGAAGGTAGAGCTAGACTGAAGAGGAGTTCAAGGTCATCCCAAGCTACATAGCAAGTTCAAAGCCAGCATGGGGTTCATGAGAACTTGTCTCATAAACATTAATCAACAACCTAAAAATAACAGAAATTGTCTATCTGTGATTTTATCAAAAGAACTTCAGATGAATTTGAAGAAAAAAGAATGACACATATGAAAATTCTATGTTATGCATGCTAACTTGAAAAATTTAAACTATTTTAAAAATACAAAAAATTCAAAAGAAATGCAAAGATTCAGATAATAATGGGCTTTGATGACTCTAAGTAGATTTTCCCACATAAATAAAAGAATGCTGTTGAAATCTAGGGAAGAAAGCCAGAAAGCTGGAGGCTATTTTAGTTTCATCTGTTCATTGTTTTTATTTATTTATTTTTCCTCTTTATATTATGTGTATGAATGCTATTCCTGCATGCATGTTAGAGCACCTGTGTCATACAATGCTGGTGGAAGCCAGAAGAGAGCATTAAATCCCTTGGAACTGAAGTTACGGACAGTTGTCAGCTGCCATGTGGGTGCTGGGAATCAACTTCTACAAGAGCATCCAGTGCTCTTAACTGCTGAGCCATCTCTTCAGCCCCTACCATAGCCACTTCACATGCCATTATATTCTTGCTTTCAAAGTCAAGTATGTGCCAAGAGGTAGATCTTTATTTCTAGAGACAGAAAAATAATAAATAAATAAATAGCTGAGTTGACAGATCTATTTTAAAATCCACATGTGCTGCCTGAGTTTGCTGCCATCCACTTAAAGAAAGGGCTTTCCTCTAAATGTCACACATAACTCTGCCAGAGCTAATGAGGCCTGTGACCATAGAGGTCTCTTAATTCCCCGGGCCTTCATCCTCCTTCAGTCTTTTTACTTGACCGTGGGATTGGTCTGAAAGATGCAAGAATATACTTTCCATGCTGGAGGAACTTCTTTTAGTGTTTTTCTTCCATCCATTCTTCCTGTTTGTGACTAATTTAGCCCATTGTCATACATTTGACAGAATAAGACCATATATTTTATAAAGAAAATAAATTTATTTTCTCATAGTTCCAGAGATTGCGAGTACAACATCAAGACGCTAGCATTTGATGAAGACTGTCTTGCCATGTCCTCACATGGCATGATGTTCAGGGGCAAGGCTGAACACTACATGAAGCCTCTTTAATAAAGGGCTTCATCGCATTCATGAGAGGAGGAACCCATTTACCTCAATGAAACCATTTTATCAACGCCTTTTAGATGATGTTCCTTTAAGTTTTGTTTTGATTTATTTGTTTTATGTGCATGAGTGTTTTGCCTGTGCTTATCTACATGTGTCACATGTGTGCAATGCCCACAGAGGTCAGAAGAAGGGCATCAGAGTTCCTGGAACTGGAGTTACAGATGGCTGTTAGCTACCACTTAGGTGCTGAGAACTAAACCCAGGTCCTCCGCAAGAGAAGCCAGTCTTGTTTTTTTGTTTTGTTTTGTTTTTTGTTTTTTTGAGGCTTCCTTAAATTCCTCTCTTGTTATTTTTTCATTTCTCAATATTTTAATTTTGGGGAGTTTCACACATCAGTATTATCTTTGCATTATTTCCATCCCTCCTAGGCCCTACAAACTCCTGCCATGTCCCCCGCTCCATCTCAACTGTCTTCTTCTTTATTCTTCTAACATATATACACATTTATGAATATACACACATTATATATACATGTAAAATACATTGAGTGCCTGTGTTTAGGGCTGCCCATTTGAGACTGGATAACCTCTCAGGGAGCTAGTTCCTAGAGAAAACTGATTCTCCCTCCTTCGGCATCCATGGATTGCCCGTAGCTATTCATTTTTAGGTGGGCCCCTGTTCCATTCTCCCATCCACCCTGGCATGTCAACTGCTTTTGTCATTATGTAGGTCTCATTAGACTACCATACAGTGAACATTTCATTGGCGTGGCTTCCCTGTCATGTCTAGAATGCATTAACTAGCAATGGGTGTCTGGTCCCCTCTGTCTTACATTCTCTGCTCCCCTTTTTCTATGATGGTCCCTGAGCCTTAGGTTTAGAGGTTGCATTGTAGATGGCAGCCAGTGTTTTTCACTGCTGAGCCGTCTCTCCAGCCCTGGGAGTCTCTTTCAAACCTCAGCAGTGGCTATGATCAAATCTTTCCTGATTGAGACACTAAACTCATAAGCATCTCTTCAACTTCTACTTTATTTTAGTATAATCAAATGTATGCTGCAAGACAGTTCAATGATATTACTTTAAGTACTAATTAATATACTTTTCCACAATTATTAGAATCAATAATAATTGTGGATATAATAATAATAGTGATGAAGAGAAAATATGACTAGACATACATGGTTTGACTCTAAATATCTTCTTTCATCAGCAGTTTCATGGACACTCAATGAAACATACACCTCAGGCCCGTCAGATACAAGCTTCACTCTTTATGGTGAGTCTTCAAGACCAAGTAACACAGAAGACAGTGGTCTGCCCTAGTGGAAAAATAAGAACTGATAAGATGCTGGTCTCAGACAGATGTTTAGAAGTACAACCTGGTGATGAAAATATCAATGAGTGGAACCAAAAACTTCCAAATCTTAGAAAAGATAGACTCAAAACCTACACAGCCAGAGTTTTGGCAGTAATACCCATGAAAAATGCCTTGCTTTTAATTTCCCATTGGACATGGAGTGATCAGTTGGCCAACATGGACTTGCTTATTTGTTGCGAAAGAATCTTTGGTGACTTCTAACAAACAGGAGTGTAGAAATCAGCTGAATCTCTTTTACTCTATGAGAACATGTAGTATTTTACAAAGAAACTTAAAAATTCACAAGATTTTTCAGTAGACTTTGTTATTCAGAAGTATGCATGTAGATTCTCTCTTTTTTTAAAAAAAAAAAACAATGGAAATTTTACTCGTTCGGTAGCTATTGGACTGCTCCCAGTACCCCAACCTGGTTGTATATTGCATTTTAGTAAGAGAATTATATTGAACACAGAAACATCTCCTTACCTAGTCAGACTCCGAATAGCTGTGTTGAGGGCATTCATATGAAGATTTTCCCGAGAGTGGACTCTTTCCAAGTATAGGCCCACGAAAGAGTCCTGGACTGTAATTTTTCAGCAGTACCTCCCCAGGCCGGAAGTGGGTAGTCTGCACTCGTGCTGCCTTTCTTGGGTGTAGTGGTCATTTCTCGGGCTCCCTTTCTGGAATGAAACTCTGATTCCATGTTGCTTGTGGTCACCATGGAGGCACAGTGACTACCATCGAAAGTCACTAAGGCACATGGAGCACACAAGCTCAAACCAGAAAAAAATCTCCACATAGAAAGGAGGAAGGGGTAAGAAGCTCCAACCCCACCTGTTGGAAATTGTACCAACAGACAGATACGAGGACTGGATAGAGTCTCTTGCACGCATGGGACTCTTGATAGGTTAACTAGGTTCTAGTGGGTGAACCCACACCGAAGGACATTTGGGGACATAAATTAGATTCCATAGGCTATATTAAATACATATATATTTAAGATAAATAAATATATATATTAGAGTACATTAAATTGAACAAGGAGAAATAAGGTGAGGTATGGACATGGGAAGAGATCTAAATACCATCTATTATATTGTGTGAAAAATCACCAAAATTCAATTAAAATACACAAAAAATCAAATATTCAGAAATATACCTAACAACAAATATACATTTTATACTAAAAATGTATAATAGCACAGATAGCAGTTAGAAAAAAAACAAAAATAAATGCATAAATATTACATTTGTGTATCAGAAGATTTAAAAAAATGAATTTCCCAATAGTACTCAATCATGAGTTTGTGCCACTGGTCACATTGAGATGACTGCTAAGATCAATTCATGTGTTCCTTTTCCATCCCTAGATGTCATCTCCAGCACAACCAAAGAATCTCCCAAAATCCCCACAATTGCAAATGGAGCTACTAAGAATGACCACATTCCTGTCACCAGTGAGTCATTTGTTTTTTATTTCCTTAATGTCTTATTCATCTAGCAAATATTTTTGGGCACCTTTCCAGATACTCTGTCATTGTTAGGTATGTAGTGACCCTGGTATCCTAGAGATTATGATCTACAAAGATAACATGTAGTTAAGAACTGATCATGCAATTAAATTTGTTTGTAGCAAGCATTATGATATTTTCAGAATTTGACAGAAAGACATAATATCATCTGGAGAATAGGAAATGCTCTGAGGTTCTTACACCTTAAATTAAAATCTGAAGAAAATGAATAAGAATTAAACAGGTAAAAACTAGAAGAAATACTCTAGGCTTCTGAAAACATAATTTGAGTCAAGAAAGACTGCTATAATAAAGAATAGTCCTGTAGCTCAACTAATAAAACACTGTCAGTACAAAATGAAATTCCTTATTTTATATCATGAGAGAGCAAGAGATTCAATGAAGTCAGGACTTTCACAAAGATCAGGAGTGTTGGATTATAAGATTAGTCAATGCTTTTGCATCATCGGATCACGTTCAGTTAACTGGAGATACAGACAGCCTTTCATATGGAAGGCCCTTTTCTCCCATCACTGCAGCATCATCCCACATACACCATGGCAAAGAACTGCAGACTGATGACTTCCCAGTATTTTTAAGATGCTGACTTCTTAAAGAAGCTTAGGGACTGGAGAGATGGCTCAGCAATTATGAGCACTGGCTGCTCTTACACAGTACTCGAGTTTGAGTCCCAGCACCCACATGGTGACTAACAACCATCTGTAACTCCAGTTCCAGGGGAATTCGGCACCCTCTTCTGACCTCTGCAGGTGCTGCATGACGCAGGTGCACTTATACACATGTAGGCAATAGACTCATACACATAAAATAAAAAATAAAATATTCCAAAAACATAAAAAACATTATTATAACCAGTATTTTTCAGTGATAAGGATTAACTTAGGGATTCATGCATAGTCTATCACAGAATTCCAAACCCTTCAAAACTAATATTTTACGTCTATTTTTTACTCATTCTTTAACTTTCTGTATGAAAAACACTAATAAAAACTGGGAAATAAAAGAAACACAAAACTTTTCACTATCTATAGGCAACCTATTTGAAACAATCAAAAAGTAAACAACCTAGATAAGTTTTGCCCTAATTATATATATATAAACTAACTATTTTAAATGGCTGGATATGTATATCTCAGTGATAGATTGCTTACCTAAGCACGTAGCATGTGTAAGGCCCCATATTTGATCCCTAGCACCGAAAAAAAAAAAACAAAAATAAAAACTAAAGATAAATCCATGGGGCTGAGAATGTAGCTCAGTTGATAGAGTGCTTACTTAGCATGCAGTAAACCTTGGATTTAATCTTCAGCACCACATGAATCAGGCACGGTGCTACATAGTTAACAATCCTAGCACTCAGGAGGATGGGAAGTTCAAGATCATCTAGGCAAGCCTAGAATACATGAAACCTTGTCTTAGAAAAAAAAAAATAGAATCTAGAATGTGTAAGAAATTTCAATGGAGTGCTGTTAAAAGTAAGAAAAGCTTAAAATAATTAGCCATCTAACATTAAGAAACAAATTGAATGAATCTCTATACATTGCTATTGAAAGGATTCCAAGTTTATTCTAAAAGAAGTCTGGAACAGAATAATATGTAAATATGTACCAATTTGTAAGATAAAAACATATATATTTATGTTACATACATATATATGTACTACATGTATATATGTGATACAGATACATTTACATAGCCACAGAAAATTGTTGATAGGGTACTTAAACTATCAAGTTATCATCTCTCATAAGAATACGTGCTCTCAAAACATGATCATCATCAGTGAACACCCTGCCACCCTTGGGGAAAACATGTTGAAGAGGAAGAGTAATTTTTGCTTTTGTTTTGTGAAGCCGGGCTTCAAGCATGGAGCCACAGGCTCACTGAGCAAGCATTCTACCATGGGACCACACTGAAATATAGCAATCCCTTTTTATTTCCAAATGCCAAAGTTTGACACTAAAGTCCATCTTTCTTTATGCCTTTTCAGGTATCATAGTTAATAAAACCAGAGATGAGATGTCCTGGCCAGTGGTTGTAGCAAGTTTGCTCTTTTTCTGCATGATAATATTTGGACTTGGAGTAAGAAAATGGTGTCAGTACCAAAAAGAAATGTGAGTATACTGCCAAACTAGGTAGGAGCTGACCATTCTCATCATAAAATACTCACATGGTTCAAAATACAACCCTATGTGGCATCCCCACTTAATTTAATGAGGAAACAAGGGTTCCTGAAACTCAGAGAGACCATATATCTTCCCAGGATCATAGAGTGGGGACTCAGGCACAACTCTCGATTGCATATCCCTCTGCACCAGCAAGCTCAGCTGTAACACCCATCAGATGCATCAGGCCAGTGGGCACAGGGTAGGAACAAGGCCTCACCTCACCACAAAGCTAAAATTCATTTTTCTTTTAATCTTCATTATTTTTTTTCATTGTCATGCACCTTTGAACTGACTGGGCTCAGCTGTGGCCAGATGCTCAAGTGTGAAATTGAGTGAGAAAGGTAATTTGAAGAGATTTCCAGCTGCTCTTCATCAGAGTAGGCTCTGACTGCCCTTTGCCTATTTTTCCCCAAGAGGAAAATAGAGTTGCTTAGGCTTCCCTTTCTTTATTTGAAATATTTTCCTAAACTCTTCTCCACACAGCAGTCTGAAGTGACAAGTAAGGTTAAACCTGCCATTTCTGATTCAACTACTTGGATGAGTCTTGATTAGGTTGTGATTACAGGAGACCATACAAAACACAGAACTGATGTCCACACGTTTACTATACTAGCTGGTAAAATGATCACCAGTATATGACATACTCTTCCCAAAGCATCCTTGAAGTCTTTATACATGGTGTGTCCAACCTGCAGCCGACCGACCATATGCATTCCAGAAAAGCTACAAATGTGGCTCAACACATGTGCAAATGGTAATATAGCATTACGATTCCAAAAGGTTGGATACTCCTGCTCCATAACCACATGCAACAAGTATTTCATGTGAATTAAACACTAAATCAATATTCTTATATTCTGGGATTTTTACTCTAATGACTTGGCCACTATATGACTTTAAGAAATTCATAATCTTTCTGAAAAAGAAAACGAAAGTACAAGTTTCTCAGACTCAAATCTACCATTTGCTATATTTTTAAGCATCTAAAGCATCCACAAACCAAGTAATAAGAATTAGAGATAGGGCTGGAGAAATGGCTGAGCAGTTAAGAGCACTGATTGCCCTTACAGAAGACCAGGGTTCAGTTCCCAGTGCCCATGTGGTGACCAACAACCATCCGTAACTCCAGTTCCAGGAGATCAAACAACCTCTGTAGATCTCTGTAGGAAAGGCATGACATAGGTACACTTACATACATGCAGGCATTATACTCATACACATAAAAATCATAATTTTTTTAAAGAATTAAGGATGCTGGGGATAGAGAAATGATTCAGTAGTTAAGAGAACTTGCTGTTCTTCCAGAGGCCACAACTGTCAGTAACTCTGCCTCCAGGGTACCTGATGCCCTCTTCAGGCCCCGAAGGGCACCTACACACCTACACTCACATCTGGAGCACATACTTACAAATGCATACCATAAATATAAATAAATCTAAAAAAAAAGAATTAGGAAATCTTATGTTAAAATTAACAAATGAGAATATGAAATATTTATTTTTAATTAGTTCTCTGTTCAGATATCTGTGATATGTAGAGATAAGAAAATTTCTCTCTCTTTCTTCCCTTGCCCCACTATACTTCTAAATTAAGATGCTATGGATCACCAGGGCATAGAAGTTGTTTGAGTCATAAACATTAAAAGGCTCAGATATGTCCCTGTTTTCTGCTATCAAAATATTTTAGCATTTGCACAGCAAAATTCTACACTGACCTGGAAGCTTGTTGCCGATCAGACAGAAACAAATTGTTTTAACATGAGATAGAAATCTGTACAAAGAAAGCTTCATGAATGTTCACTGATTCAAACAAAGTAGATTCAGGCATTATCCAGCCAACCAATTCAGGGATTCAGAAGCACATTGCCTCCTGTCTCTACCAGATATTTATTGTGTGAGAGTTAGTGAAGCCTCTGTTTGAGAGCCTTCAGTTGTAAACTCTTAAATTCTATGTTTCTATCTCTGGGGGAATGCTCTAACCCATGTAAGAGTAAAGATTTCTCCATTAGGAGATGGTTGTCATGGAGATTATGGGTTCCAGCTATAAGACTTCAATTTTTGACCTGGTTCTCTTAAGTAAATGTCTTAAAACCTCTAAGTCTCAGTTTTATCTGCTGAAAAGAAACTGTAATACTCAATTCCTAAGTACCAAATAGATGATGCTGGAACAAAAAGGCTTTGAAAACTATATCATATAAAAATTAATGTTATGATCAAGCATAGGGTCAGCAAAAATTGTAAGAAAAGAAAGGGTATATCTCTTCCTCATCAATGCATTTCTAACTTTCTAAGTATGTGCTTTCTTAGCATTGAAGGAGCAATGTTTTATTCCTAGCATGCAAAGACCCCCACCTTTCAAGCCACCACCACCTCCTATCAAGTACACATGCATTCAAGAGCCCATTGGAAGTGATCTACCTTGCCATGAGATGGAGACACTCTAATCCTTTGAGACTTTGCCATAGAACAAAACCATGCTGGAGTCCTGTGGAAAAACAGATATTGTGCTTTATTAATATAATCATCCACAAGCCAAGCTTCTACTGCAGTTGAAATGAATGTTGAAAATAAATGGTTCTCCCAGTACCTTGTCCTCTTCATATGTCTGAAATGTAACAAGAGTTAGAGGATATAACAGCGTTTACCAGGCTGTGACCATTAAAAAAAAATCGTGCTTTTTTCATTTTTCATTTAACACTCTGATTGAAGGAGCAACAGTGATGTCACACATATTCCCCACGTTAGTGGCCTTTCTTGCTGCTGTGACAAAACACCTGACAAGAAGCAACTTAGGGGAAGAAGGACTTGTTTTGGCTCACAGTTTGGAGATGCAGTACATCTTGGTGGGGAAGACATGGCAGCAGGAACATGTGGCAGGATTGTTACATGACACTGACAAGGAAACAGAGTCAGCCTATACCCCAAGCCAACGAGTCCCATGTCCAAAAGTTTCCACAGCTTCCCAAAAACCAGTGCTACCAGCTGAGTACCAATTGTATAAACGTGAGCTATGGGAGACGTTTCACCGTAACATGCCCATATGAAATCTTCTGGACATTTTCATCACCCTAAACTATTTGCCAAAACTCTTTCATTTGGATATTTGTCATATTCCCTAAGAAAGCTATAATATGGAAATGTGACAGTTTGGGCAATAGTTCAAACATTGGGGAAATGAAGTCTTCATACTGAAATTCTGCCATTCATTTTTACTGAAGGAAAATGACTTTTCCTGTACAAAAACCACAAGTCCCACTTCACTGTTTCTGCTGGCTATGTTCAGCCAAGCTCTTATCTCATGAATCAGAATGCAGAAGGACTAAAGAGATAAGTAGCTAACAAACTAGCAGCCTGCTAGATAAAAGATTTCACTGGTCCCTAAGAGCTGAGTGGGGTTTTCTTCTTCACCCTTGTGTGTGTGTGTGTGTGTGTGTGTGTGTGTGTGTATGCGTGTGTGTGTTCTCAAACATGCATTCATGCATTAAACTGCTAACAGATTCTTACATAAGTACACAGACATTCTAACCCCAATCTAACTCATCTAATTCCCATTGTTCTTTTTTTCATTTTGGAGACTTTCCTGTTCATCTAACCTGCCTGTTTTGATCTGACTTGAAACAGATAAAGAATCAGATTAGAACTAAAGAATAAAACCTGTTTCTACTACCTTTTTCCAAAGCACCTCATGCAGAGTTTACAAATGATGGAGGAAAAAAATCGAGTTATTAAGACATGGTCCCAGGAGGGAAGAACAGATGTTGTTGACAGACAAAACGATTGGTAAATTCTGTGTGGACTTTAGTCCCCAAAGGAACCTTATTTGCTCATTGGAGTTGTACTTATCCCTGACTGCACATGAAAACAATGTTGAGTTTATGTTTTTTAATACTCTGGATGTCCCACACCCACTTGATTAAATCAGCCTTTCTGAAGAGTAAGGTGCCAGCATGAACTCGTGTTTGATTTCTGTGGTCATTGACAGCTGAGATCTGCTGAACTGGGTCGAGTTCCTGCTCACACACAGCTCCAGTTCTTGGTCAAACAATTTGCTCTTGTGATGGCCAGCTCCAGGATGACCTCCAGTGAGTCCTTCTTGCTGAGATTCATGCCCTATCCAAAATGTAAACTTGTGACCAGACAGGCCACAAATTTATCACAAAATAATTATGAATGTGGCCCAACATATTTGCAGACCACAATGTCATGTTATGGTGTCAAAAGATTGGACACCTCTGCACTGCTCCCAATGCTGACTGCAACTGACTGTGTAAACCCAGGTCAGTGATAAAATTAGACATCCAAGCTGTAAGATTAGGTGAAATAGTCACATTCAGTGTAATCTAACTGCATAATTTTGAGAGTGATTGCCTGGCCCAACCTGGTCTAACCGATCAGATACGGCAGAAATGGTCAGGGTTTCCAAGTCTAGATTATAAAAAAATATATTGTAGCTCCCATTTCTCTGTAATCACTGGCCCTGGAAGAAACCTGGTCTCATGCCATAATGACATACAAGTAGCCTACCAACATCCACCTGTCAAGGAACTGACATCTCTGCTAACAAGACACATCAACTCACCTGTCCAATAAGCACACCATGCTGGAACCAGATCCTGTAGTCTTCAATAGATTCTATATTTCATTAGAGCCGCAACCACCCACCTGGGCTTTCTCTAAAGTTCCGATCTACTGGCACTGTAAAAGAATAAATGCTTATTGTTTAATACCACCAAGTTTGAAAATTTTGCCACATTGCAATAGACAAATGACAGAAAAAATAAACTAGCCTTTGCCTGTTTTAATCATGCTCAATTTCTCATTGGTTTGCAAGCAACAAACACTTGCCTCATGTATGTAATTGTTGCTCCACAAACTAATTATTTTCATTTGATACAGCTTAATAATCTTGTTAGATTAATAATCTAGCCTTGGAAACCCTGACCATTTCTGCAGTATCTGATCGGTTAGATCAGTTTGGGCCAGGCAATCACTCTCAAAATTATGCAATTAGATTATGCAAATAGAACGTGACTATTTCACCTAATTTTACAGTAATTCATTGAAAAGTTACTGTGAGGGCTGGTGAGATGCATCTGAGGTTAAGAGCACTGGCTGCTCTTGCACAAGACCCGGGTTTGATCCCTAGCACCCACATGGTGGCTAACAATCACCTGTACCTCCAATTCCAGGCTATTTGACACCCTCTTCTGACCTCTGCAGGCACTGCATGACATGGGTGTACTTGCATACATGCAGGCAATACGCTCATACACATAAAATAAAAATAAGATACTCTTTAAATGTAGGTGGAGCACAGACTAGGAGAACAAGCCAGTAAGAAGCGTTCTTCTGTGCTCTGTACTTAGGCTCCTGCTTTGTTGCCTCCATGTTGAATTATAAGCTTCAGGTAAAATAAACCTTTTCCTCCTCAGGGTGGTTTTGGTCAGTGTTTTATCACAGCAATAGAAAGCCAATGAATACAATATAGATACAGAAACAGACATATTTTGACTCATGTGCAAATGCCTCAGCTCAGGGATAAGTATATGCTTCAATGGAAAAGAGCCTTTTTTAGAATCAGCATTAGTTGCGTGTTAACTGAAGAAGATATGCTTGGCTTCACCAAATTAACTTTACATTATAGGTCTTGAAAATCATAGAGTACTTGGCCGTGGTGGATAATAGAGGTCGTCTCACAAATAAAGAAGTAAAGGCTCTGAAATTGACTTGCCTAAGGTCACACAACCAGAAATATCAAAGCAGAAGGATGAGAACGATGATTCAGTCTCTGATTCCCATCTAGGGTATGCTCAGCCTTGGATTGCTCTCAACCTCCTTTTTGTTTTCGCTCAGTATAAGAACTGTTTGGTGTAGGTTTTAAGTTCATACTGATTTATGTGTCTAGGCAATATGCTCCGAAATCTGTGACAGAAAACAAAACAAAAGGCAGAAATAATTGATCCCTGAGGAGGAGTGGTGACCTAGAAAGTGGGGGAAAAGATGACTAGAAATGAAAAAAGAGAGTAATTAAAATCAGGAGCTGGAAAGAAACTTTAGAGGCATTTACCAAGGCACAGATGATAAAAAGGATGGTTCTTACAGGCTCTGAGCTGAGAAGGAGGTTCTTAGAGGCAAGCCACAGTATCCTGGCTTTACCTTCAACCTGGAGACTGAATTTACAGAAACTATCCTCCAAGGCAGGCATACGGCGTGGCTGAGCCTTCGACAGTGGCACTCATGACTATGCCATAGCTAAAGGATGCGAGTCCAGCAGAGGCAGCTGCGATGGTGAAAGTTACTACCATGGGAGAAAGGGGCCAGAAATACAGGACAAGAAAGTGGGACGGGCAGCTATGTTCCAGCTCCTGCTGAAGGGCTTTCTTCCCAGATTCTGCGATGACTAACAAAACTTCATGCTGCACTCAGGAAATTACCGCCAGCAAGCAGAGAATATGACCTTAGACAAGGGAACACTTTGGTGTTTTTTCTTTTTTTTTTTTTCTTTTATTTGAGAATTTCATTTGCAAATAATGTTTTTACATGATTTCTATTTGGCCTCCTCCCCCTCCAACTCTTCCTGTGTCTCCATGTCACCCCCAAACTCCCTCTCAAAGTTGTGATCTAGTCTTCTTTAATTATTATATCATACATTATTATATTATATTATTTATATGTCTATAGACATATATAGATATAATCTACTGATGCATTTAGTGTTGCTCATACACTAAATGTGTCAGTGCTTAGGACTGACCATTTGGGATTGACTTATCTATCAGGGTTGTCCATGGAGAACACTGATTCTCTCTCTCCCTACTGATTGCCTGTAGTTCTCTTCCTCTAGGGCTGGGACCTTGTGAAATTTCCCCATCTACATCATCATGTTCACTGGTATTGCCACTATGCAGATCTTGTTTAGATTTCATGGGGTCACCTTCCTCTCATGCCTAGAAGACACTATCTTACAACAGGTGTCCTGGTCCTCTGGCTCTTACAACCTTTCTGCGTCCTCTTCCAAGATGTTTCCTGAGCCGTGGGTGCAGGGTCGGCACTGTAGATGTTTCCATTGAGATTGGCCACCTATTCTCTGCATTTTGACCAGTTGTGGATCTTTGTAATAGTTTCCAGCTGCTGCAAAAAGAAGCTTCTTTGAAGAGGTATGAGAACCTCACTTATCTGTGGGCATAAGTATTTAGGATACAGTTAGAAATTACACTGGGTTAGGACAATCCCAGTAGTAGCTTCGCCTCTAGGATCTACGACCTCTCCAGATAAGTATTTGGTTAGGTTTACAGTACTAGGCATGAATTCTCTCCTGTTGAGTGGGCCTTAAGTTCAATTAGACAGCTGTTACCCCTAAGATGAAACAATACTGCTGCATCCCCAGGGATGTCTTGCCTTTCTCCATACTACGCCCAGCACTGGGATTATAGGTGCATGTGGTTATGTCTCACTTTTTATGTGAATTCTGAGGAGTTGAAGCCAGATGTTCTTGCTTTCGTGGCAAGTGCTCTTATTCACTGAGTGATCTCCCTAAACATCTGTTAAAGAGCAAGTGAGAAAGTAGGGAGAAAGTGGGAATTCTGTGTGAGGTGGAACCATTCCTGCATTACTAGTTTGGTTTCAGATAAGCATGATTTCACTCTTACAATTAATTGGACTTCACCAGAGTTTTTCTTCTATATGTAGCTGTTGCATTGATTCGAAGAACACGTTTTAATGACTAATGTATCTGTAACTAACATAATTACATTACAAGTAGAAATTGACTTCATTTTAATTTGTGGCCAGTTTAAAGTATGACAAGTGTTATTCCTGCATTAGTCTCTTGATGGAAAACTTAAATGATCATTCATAAAAAAGATGTGAAATAATTCTTGGACATTTGAAAACATTTCAAATTCACATGTAATAAAAGAAAAGCAAATTTAAACTTCATTGACACATGGTTTCTTTCCACTCGTTCTATTGTTGAAATCTTGAGAAGTCTGACAGTGTTCTGTGCTCCAAAAACTGTGGAAAGATGGGCATTCTCATGGATTGTGAAGAGCATGTAAAATGTCATAGCTGCTGCAGAGAGGTATTTCACAGCATCAGTCAAACTGTATATTCATTTCTCCTTTGACCTAGAAATTCCTCATCAGACGGCCTCCTCAAGCTCTCCTTGTTATCATACTATGAAACAGATAATGATACTAAGAATAAGCTGCACATATATATATATATATATATATATATATATATATATATATATATAAGTTTTTAGCATTATTACCTCCTCTACTAGCAAAACGTTGGAAACCATCTAACTATCTAAACATATGGTTGGTGGAATAAACTGTTAAAAATACATAAAATAGGGTAACACTGTGCTTGTCAGCTTCTTATTTGTATGACAAATATCCATGATAATCAACTTGTAAAGGGAAAGGGCTAGCTTTAGCTCACAGTGCTAGACGTTTCAGCCCATAGTGAGTTGTCTTCTCACTTCTGAGCTCTGATGAGAAAACACATTATGGAGAACATACACTATCACTTTTTGGCCAGAACGCAAAAAGCAGGAAGAGGGTCTGGGTCCCTTTGAGGATTCTCCCTAATGAGCTAATGATCATTCCCTAAATCCTATCTCTTAAAGATTTTACCAATTGCACCACTCTGGGGACCTTGCATTTAACATACAAGCCTTTGGGGATCATGCAAAATAAAACATAAAGCAAATGTTCACCTGTTAAAAAGCAAGTGAAATTTCTATCAATGAGTAGAGAGTAATTTCTAGGATATATTACTAACTGAAAAAAGGCAAAGTGTAAGAACATATTGTATGTTATCCCTAAGGAAAAATGAGGGAAAAATAAGAAAAGGGATGTAACACACAGATGGCTCTTTACTTATAATGGCAAATTGTGATTCTTCAACTTTACAATACTTGTGAAGTTTTCCATTTTATGATGGTATAAAAGCAATATGTATGCAGTTGGAGCTCCACTGCAGATCTTTAGTTTTGATCTTTTCCTGAACAAGAAACATTCAGTGTGGTGTTCTCTGATGATGTTGGTCAGCAGCAGTGAAGTGCAAGGCCCAATTAGCCATGCCATTCCCGAGGCAGCAACAGATATTCTATAATATGCTGTGATGCTAAGCCATCATGGCCAATAGGTTAGTTGTAAAAAGGACATTTTCAACTTGTTATATCTGACATTAGGAGATAATCATCTTAAGTTGTGTATGTATGGCCATGCTTACAAATAGAAACAGAAGAGTAATAAACAAAGGAATAGTGAGGTTGGTTGTATGAGAGGGAGTGAACTTCATATATACTTCTCTGCAGAATTATATCTGGCAAGAGTATGTTTGTATCCTACCTATTCAAATAATAAAATTAAATATGGAACAAGAAAAGTGACCACCAGAACCAAATGAAAACTGGAACAGATGAATTCATTTGTATTTCAGATAAATATCATAACCACAATGAAAGAGATGAAAAAAGAACTAATCCAACTAGTTATGAACACAATAGAAATTACATGTTCTCACTGTGATGTGGAATAAAGGCAGACTGGAAACAGGAAAACTAAACAAACCTAGAATTCTTTGCAATAAGGTTTGTTTGATTATGGTTGTATGAGCAAAGCAATTTTGAAACTACTTTGCAAGTATAATAGAATTGGGTAAATATGCAAATATACTGTCTTTAAAAAAATATTTTATTTATTATTTTTCTTTTGTGTGTGTGAGTGTATTGTCTGCACGTAGGTAGGTATACCCATGTTGCGCAATGCCTGCGGAGAGCAGAAGAGGGCATCATTGGATTCCCTGGAACTGGAGTTACGGATGGTTGTTAGCCACCATGTGGGAATTGAAACTGAGTCCTCTATAAGAACATCCAGTGCTCTTAATCGCTGAGCCTCACAAATATATTGTCTTTGAGAATATACGTTCTCACTTTGGGAGACGAAACCAATAATTATTAAGGAAGGAAAAAGAGGAAAGAACCCTGTATGGATTCAGAAATAAATTCAACCTAGAGTCAGTATGAATACATTACTTCTTCCATAAGATATGTCCATATGTGTACTTATATGGATGAGTTTCCTTCCTGGGTAACACACCTGCAGGCTTATGATCTGTCTCTGCAGATGATGTTAATCTTGTTCAGATCACATTAGTGTACATGTGTATGTCTATGTACATCTGCATATTGTAGATGTGCCTTTTAACTATCTCTTATTTCAATATGTGCCCTCTAAATGGACAAATGAAGGAAAAATGATCACATCTGGAATCTAGAATCTTGGTCTCTGATATAATTTCTTTTACTTTTAGGTTTTTAGTTTTCTTAACATTTATTTATTTATTTATTTATATGTGTAATTCCATGTGTGTGGAGATCAGAGAACAATGTGTGGAGGTCTGTCCTCTCCTTTCACTGCAGGAGTCCCAGGGATCAAACTCAGGTCTAAAGATAGCGGGTATAAATAAGCTTGAAATTTCTTATTATATCAGAAAATAAGAACATAGTAGAAAATGTTGGAGTATATCCAAAGATTGCTGAAACAGCTTGAAGGGGCTCCCACCAGATAGGATAATTTGAACACCTACATAATTGAACATAACAATAGATTTTAAATCACAGAGTCAAAGTAGGGAGTCACCTACTCAAACCAATTAACTAGCTGGTTGGTGCTCTTTTGCTCTGTTTAGGTGGAAATTGTATATTGGCAAAGGGCAGCTCTCTTGGTGTTGGCAGTTACAAGTCACTGAGTGTCAAAGGCTCATGGGCTGAACTAATAATGGATCCAGAGGTCTGAAAACTAGTGACATTTGACTCAGTACCTAGTCAAAAATACCTTTAGGAAGAGTTGGGTCCCTCTGAGACCTATCACAAGTCGTTTCCAGGAATAGGTAACAGAAATATAGGTAAGCAGATGGAGTTCTGAGGTGCCTCATCTACAGCAGAATGCTGAGTGTAGACTGGGAAATATGAATCGAGCACTAGAATTAGGTTATCAGTTTGTACTCACATGGTAAACATTTGATAACTCTAGAACCACTCAAGAACACTAAACCTAGGAGAAAATTTGAATGAAGGCTAGGATATTTGCATGGTTTCTGCCTTCTTGTAGATGCTTAGAAGTTACAACAGGGTTGAAGAAATTAGACAGCATCCTGACAGCACAGTTACTGTCACCATTGAGGGACACAGGGACACTGTGCTCCTCCATTGTCTGCTCTGTGTAATACACATAATCTATGCAATATTAAGACTGAGAAAAATGATAAATTTAATCTAGTCACAAAACAACAACAAATAAACAGAACATGAAAAATACCAAATTAAGAAAGGGAAAGGTATATTCATTTTTTATTTGCTCTGACCAAATACCTGAAAGAAACAACTTAAGGGACTAAGAATTTATTTTAGCTCACCAGTTCATTGGTTTTAGTCATAGTTCTTGGCCACAGTGAGCCTGGGCCCAAGTGAGCCAGAACCTGGCAATAGAAGCACATGGCAGAGACCACTTACTCCTCATGGTGGACAGGAGGAATCCGGTACAAGGTATCCTCAAGTACCTACCCCCTTCAGCTAGGATACACCTCCTAAAGATTCTAGAACATCCCAAAATAACACCACCAGTTGGAGACCTAAGCTTTAACACAGGAGCTCATGGAAGACTTTTCTTACTCAAAGCAGAGCAGAAGGGGACTGTATTTTTCAAAAATGCCAATGTGTAAAAGACAAAGAAAGGTCTAAAAATATTTTAGACTTAAAAAAGCTAAAGAGACATGATAATTGCAGTAGCCAACTCCAGACTGCATCTTACTTACACTAGAAGGAAAAATATCATCAGAAACATTGCTAGTTTACTGAAAAGAACTGTAATATGGGTTGCAGGCTCAAGAAAAGTATTGGTAACTCTGCCATGGTTAAGAGAGAATTGATATTCTTAGGAAATATTACACAGGTGAATTTGCATATGTATATGCCTGTACCTACCTGTATATGTATATTCACACCAAGAGAAGGGAAGAAATGATAAAGGGGATAATTATTAAAAATAAGCTCTGGAGAGGTGGCTCAATTGTTAAGAATACTGGCTGTTCTTGCTGAGGAACAGGGTACAGTTCCCAGATCCAACATGGCAGTCAACCACCACCTATACCAGTTTCTGGGATCCAACACTCTCTTCTGACCTTCTTGGACACTGATGTATATGGAGCACTTACACATGCAAGCTAAACTCTCATACAATAAAATAAAATATTTTTACTAAAAATAAATAAACCTAAGAATAGGAAAATCTTACCTTTCTTTTACTGTTTTCATTTTTTAATCTTGTTTTAAGTTTGAAATTATTTTCAAATAGAAACTTTGTTTTGCTTTGTTCCATTTTGAGATCGAGGTCTCACTTATGTAGCCCAGGCTGGCTACAAACTTGTAATATTCCTGTGTCTGCTTCTCAAGTCCAAATACAAAGCTTAAGTAAAAAGTACCTAAGCAGGAGCCTCAGAGAAGATTCTTACATTGACTCAAAAACAGCCTATTTTCCAACACTGCAGTTGTCCGCATGACCAAAGGTCTGTCTCGAAGTAGGCTGTTCTCTAAGTGAGTTTTCACTTTTCTCTGTGCATTGCTTAATCAGAAAGTTCAGAAGGAAATGAATGAAGTTTTATCTTGCAAGTTCACTCTTTTTGTTTCACTCTGGGTCCTGTTCTGCCCGAGGTACTGGCTGATATCCACCAAAACTTCAATCAAATTATTTCGTTCTTAAGGAAATGAATAGAGTCCTTTGATTTTCCCAAAACTCCAGGGCAGGCTTATCCTCTCCCTATTAAAAGGAGGCTCATCATATCAAAGGAGGCTGAGCTGTGTCTGTTCAGACCTCACCTGACAGAGACCTCACTTCCTCCCCCAAATCCTGGGGCAGTGTTTTTTGTTGCTACTGTAGTGGGAACTATAGAACAATGCAGTTCACAGCAGCCCCTGAAGCAAGATCCCCCACACAGAGCACAGAGCTGCAGCAGGGTGGTTCTGGTGAGTTCCTACAGAGTCCCCAAGTGGAACTGGACAGCAGGCTCCACAGTTACCTTCCGTTCTCCTCCTAAAGACGTTTATCCAGCACCTGAAAATTTTGGTACACAGCTTGATCAATATTTACTTATTCAATAAATATTTAACCTGCAGGGGCTGGTAGTGTGGCTCAGTGGGTATAGCAAGTACTTGTGAGGCATGCACAAAGTCCTAGGTTTGATCCCCAGCATCTCATTGTGGGGGTCTGGGTATTGAGCAAGGCAAGCAACCCTGGATAACCTGAAGGAACTGCAGGTGTCTGGCTTGCTCTGCCTGATGTGATAACCTGGCCCCAGGAAATCACTGTAGATATGAATCTTCTTTTCCCCCACCCCAGATCAGAACCAGGTTTTTGGGTTTTGTTTCCTCCTCCCTGAACTTCTACGTCAGCCCTACAACCTTCCCTAAAGACCCCACTTTTAACTTTCCTGCCTTCTGTAATGGTCAGAAAGGCCTCCCTATATAAACCCCTGCCTTGGTTTTGATAACCGAACTACCCAATGACGTAGTATCCCTGGAGCTCCTCCTCTAGCCTCACTCTGAGCCACCTGAGGCCCTGTTCAATCATCCTCCATTCTCTGGCATGGCTGGAGCACAACAGCCGTGCTGGAGATGGAGGCCCACCCACATCTCATAAACTGGGAGCAGGAGCAGTCACATGTAATCCCAGCACTAGAAAAGTGAAAGCAGGATGATCAAAAATTTAAGGTCATCCTCAGCTACATAGCCCAGGCCATCCTGGGATACATGAGACTGTCTTAAATAAGATAATAAGAAATAAGTAAAAAAATAAATAAATTACAGTTACTTTGCAGTTACTCTATTCTACTGAAATGAAACTTTTTTTTGCTATTGCTGTTTTAGGGTAATATTTATCTTTTAAAATATTTATGTATTTGTATATGTATATGTCCATGTATGTGCCTGTGCCTATGCTGGAAGTCATAAGAGGACATTAGATCTCCTGGAGCAGAAGTTATAGGCAATTGTGAGCTGGCTAGTGTGAGTGCCAAACTCCAGTCCTCTGGAAGAGTAGCAAGTGCTCCTAAACACAGAACCATTTCACCAGCCTCAGGTGTAACATGGAAATCAAAATTTGCAATGTCAGGCCAGAGAGATGTTTTATCAAGTAAAAGCACTTGCAACCAACTGACAATACGAGTTCAGTCCCTGGGACCTTCGTGGTAGAAGATGAAATCTGATTCCCACAAGGTGCCCTCTGACCTCCACATACACACTGCAGCATGCATTCTCCACACATGAATAAATAAATAACAATCGCAACAGCAACCTGTGATGAAATTTGTAAAGCTGTTCCATACTGGGGAAAGCTGCTTTGTACATCTCAACATCTCTAGAGTAGAGGTGAGACATGCACAAGTCAGTGTTCAGCTGAGTAAGAGTGAATGACAGATGATAGCGAATGATTGATTGGGAAGGAGCAAGTATCTGACAAAATAAAGAATTAGCTAAAAAGCCAGGCCTGTCCTCTCTCTCTCTCTCCCTCTCTCACTCTCTGCACTCTCTGTCTCTCTCTGTGTGTCCCTATCGCTCTCCCTCTCTTCTTCTCTCTCTCTCTCTCTCTCTCTCTCTCTCTCTCTCTCTCTGCTATTTTTGACTCACTTCATATCATGGAACTATGCGTCCACTTTCAATCAACATTCTTCTAAATGCTCTTCTACTGGCGGGTCATTCAGGCTAGGAGAGGCAAAGGCCTAACTCAATGGCTTAAGAGATGACTTAGATCCAACAGACTACTAAATCAATAGTGGTTTAAGCCAGATTGGTAGAATCAGGCAAATATCCACAGATAAAAAGAAAAAGACAGATCTAAGAAATCACTAAGGTCTGAGTGACACAGACTACCAGTCGAGCCAGACAAGGCACAGCGATCTAAAATCAGAAGAACAAACGCATCCCTTTAGGTCACAGAGGAACCATGCACGTTGTAGACCTGGGTGACACTCTGACACTCCTGTGGCTCAGTGTTCCAGCAACTGCTTCAACCACACTGCCGGCCACAGAGACTGGCTTGCTCCTGTACAGCAATGCACTGCCTGTAATACCAAGCTCTTGCATCTGGAACAGGCTTCATTATCCTTGACTGTAAAAGAAAGAGCAAACTTTGATTTCTCTTTCACTTTCAAAGTGCAGAAGAGCTGCAGGCCCAGATTAGAAGTTCAAGGTAAATGATAACTCTCAAGAAAGGCCCAAGGCACATACATGACTGAGTTTGCAACACGTGGGAGTTAAGCAGACATGAATCCTGTGAAATCAAAGTCATCAGAGGGCCAGGAAATATTGAGGCCTTTGCCTGCCTCTTATCACACAGAGTTTTCCAGAAAAATATATATATAGTATTGTGCTATGTCTAAGTGATGACAGCAACTCCAAATGCAGGGTCAACTGATTCAAGGTCAGCATTCCTTCACAAGACTGAATTTGCAAAATGATTACATGTGTGCTGGGACCCTTCTAATTATGACTGTAGTCTGAATGTTTACTAGTAAAAGTCTCCTAATAATTGAAGTAATTTTCATAATTGCAGGAAGCTCAAAGCAGGGTATCCAAATGTGGGGTGGAGATGTTTGGGAGAGGGGGTAAGGACTGACCACACATAGTAGCACATGCACTTGGGAGGTAGAGGCAAGAGACTCTGAAGTTCGAGGCCAGGCTAAGATACACAGTGGAGACAAGCCAGAGCTATGTGAGACTCTGCCTTTAAATAAAAATTGGGGCACTGGGGATCTAACTCAGTGGTAGTAGGGTGCTTCCCTGGCAAGTGCAAGGCCCTGGGTTCCTCAGTTCTGAAAAACAAACAACCAAATGAACAAGTGGTCAGAGCAGCAGAGTGGCTGGTTTTCCTGCCAATTTGGCTTAGATTAACTGTTTCTGTCAAAACTATGTTTCTCTGATTGCATAGATTTATATGCAATGTGAATAATGATTGCTTCCTTTGTCACTCTATTGTTGTTTCCAAATGTGAATTTGTTTGGTCTTTTACTGACTTGGTCTCAGATATTTAGGACATAAAAATCCCCAAGGAAGTTTATTGAAAAGATGGGGAAAAGAGATGTCACACAGAGAATCTTGGCCTGACTGGCTGGCTGCTGAGCCAGGAACCTCGGGAACCTGTCTTTCTATAACCTTCCACTTCTTCTGGACAGCTAGTGAGTTAGAGCCTGGTGAGGTAATTTAAACCGAAAGGAAATCATCCGGGCGTCGGAAAGAAGTGTGCTTTGAGTACCAGCAGGTGGCTCCCTAGCATCTGAAATCATGGCTTTACTGCACAGCTCGCTTTTTCAAGGGGTTCAGGGAGGGTGGGTCTGGCTGCAGGGATATGGTAGTAGTGGGAAGAAATGGATCTGAAAATGTGTGTTACAGTCCTCAGTCACGAGAAGCTCCTCCCCACAAATACTGCAGTAAACGCCGTGTTAATTGCTAAAGGAATTTTTCTTTATAAACGTAAAAAGTTGATGCAGCATACATTTAAAAGGCACAGAGGCTTAAAGGGTCTTTCTTAAGCACTAAACTTCCAAATGTAACCAGCCAGTGACACATCTGCCCTTGTTTCAGTACAGGATCTCAGTAGTAGACCACAGCCACCAGATGGGCTAGAGACAAGAGCTGATGACTATTTCCTGTTTAAGCCATTGCTCTCTTACTCAGTTGCTCAAGTGATCAGCACATGAGCGCAATCAGGGATTGAGTCATAATGACAAAAGAATGTCTTTGGCTTTAGCCCTGATAACAAAGTAACTGGACTACACACACTCACTCTTCCTCCTGGTCATGCATGTCCCCCTCAAGCGTTTCTGAGACCAGTGTGCTTCTGTACTTCCCTTTCTGCTCCTGGAAGTTCCCAGGAACTACAACTAGGACAGTCTTCCTGGAGGAAATTGCTTCATTTGGCAGATCCCTTACACCACCAAAGTTGGAGACTCTGGTCCTTCTTTCAGTTGTTTTGGTTTGAGCGAGATAAAGGAGGTTGGGAATAAACTCATAAAACAAGCAGTTCATATCCCATTTCGTCTTTCACAACTTGGATCCTCCTTTCAGTCCCTTACTCGCTCCCCACCCACACTACCTCAGACAGTGTGTGTGTGTGATGAATGAGACACTACTGTGTAATTCAAAGCATCATATAGCGTCACTCATCTCCAATGTCCCTAAACCAAACATACCTGGATGCTGATTCTGTTTGGAATCTGTACATTTTCCATCTAACACACATCCTGGGAGGTAAAGCTATATGGGATCTCCTCTCTGAAACTAGAAACATCCCCAGTCCCAACATCACTAAGACAATGTTTTTCCTTCGAAGATCTTTGGGTACCTTCAATCAAGTAAAATTTAGGCCAGCTTATCCTGCCAAACAGACTTACCTGAATGGCAAACTGTTCAGACACCTTCCCTAAGACCCTTGTTTATTACTTACAACATGAATTCAAACAAAACAAATCAATTTCAAAAAATAGATACCTCAAAATGTAATTCATCTTTAAGGAGGGGCAAGGGCTATTGCCCAACAATTTCCTGAATGAATCCCAGAGGAAAAAAAAAAATTCAGGAAACATAATTTGTAGAAGTATCCTAGGCACAGATGGTTTACATAATAAAAATGGAGTTTTACGAGGCTTTAAAGTAATGAAGCATAGTCTAAGGGGTTTGACTGGCCTCTTGCTGGGTGCTGGAATTACAGGTCCTTAGAAGAATGAGTGAGGCAAACGGCAGAGTTAAGGAAGACCATGGATTTACTGCCAGGCTCTGTATGCTCTCCCATTCTTTTTTACTCCTAGCACTGATTTCTGTGCTCTACCTGGAAGACTGTTTCTCCCACAATCCCCCACTCTACAGTAGTAATCATCCCACAACACAGTGTAATGTCGTTTCCCTTCTCTGAAATCTAAAGTGGTTGGTCTCTTTTGATCAAAGAAAAGGAAAGGGAAAAGAATGCTTTTCTCATGCTTCATATGCTTTGAGCTTAAACAACCTTTGTCTGATTTATGATAATAATAGGTAACGCAGAGTGGGAAGCCTTTGGTGTAGTCGTGGAGAGACTTGGGATCACAGCTCTGCCCCTAACTAGCTGTGGGACCTTCAGCAGGATCATACAGGCTCTAAACCCAGGAGTAGCAATAGTCCCCATTCCTCCAGCGGCTGTGGAGTTAACTGAAAGTGATGGTGTTGTGACAATTTGCCTCACCTGCCGTTCTAGAGTGCGCCTCCTCCCCCTCCCCCCCATCTAACGCTCACTGTCGTAGCTTTGCTCTAGTGTCTTCAGCTGCACAGGCCTTTCCACACCACAACTCAACCCACTCTGCGTTCTATGAGCAGATCTAGTTGAAATTCAAGCTCTACAGGCGATACCTCCTGCTCCATCTTTTGGCCCTTCTTCTTTCAAGTCCTGTGCCCCTTTAGAGTCCTCTGGTGCCTGGGCTTATCCCTTCCTTTTCTGTCATCTCACAATTTACATATTATTATTCTTTTACATATTATTCTTTTCTCCTAGATTATATACTGTCTGAGGGCTATTTAACTTTCTTTCCACTCTTGGAATTTGCCAGAAAGATTTAGACACAATGAGAGCTCTATTTGGTTGTAATTATTCATTAACATTAACTTACTTTGAAATTTCATTTCTCTTGTTAGTCTCCTATTCCTTGATAATATTTACAATACAGTATCATGAAAATGTTCATTACACAAATCCTGAATATTAATTTATTTAAAGATTACTTTCCTAAATGTCTGTAGTACAGTTTATTTTATTGTTTCTGGAGTTATTTATTATGAGATAAGGTTGTACCTTTAGGTCAGCCTGGCCTAGAACTCACATGTAGCCTGTGCTGGTCTCAAACCCACGTTCCTCCTGCCACAGTCCCCCACGTACTGGGGTTATACCCAAGTCACTTTGTGAAGATCATGGTACTTTCTGAATGTGCTCATTTCTTTTGAGGCAGAACAGAAAGATATGAACATTTAAAGGGAGATAGGAAAGACAAAGGGCTTCTCCCTCATCCCTGCTTACTGAGCATGAAGAGAACTTCACAAGCTGAGTGTGGTGGCCCATACCTGAAATACTAGCATATCCTAGAGCATGTGCTAGTGTATACTGAGAAGCAGAGGCTGGAGAATCAGCAGGCTCAGGAGTCCAAGACTGTTCTTAGCTTCGTAGCAAGTTCTAGACTATGGAAACAGACCCTAAGAAATTAGAATTTCTCCAAGAATCTCCAGAAGCCCTAGGGGCAACTAGAGGAGAAACTTGTCTCCTGGAGAAAGATTTACAACTTAATCAGAGAACCTTGCAGGAGAAACTTGAAGCTGAGACAATGGGTGGGGTGGGGGTACCACACTTTCCCTGGACTGCTTACTTACAGATATCTCTTCATTTAAACCTTACCTTCATGTTAGGTCCCTGATGGTAGACTTGAAAAGTCACTAGATCTCTTTGTGCCTCATACATACATACATACATACAAATATAAACATACAGACACATATATATACCCACTGTACTGGACAGCATTAGTGTCAACTTGACACACCTGTGTTGAAGGAGCCTCAATTGGGGAATTGCCTCCATTGGACTTACCTGTGGCCACATCTGCTGGGTATTTTCTTGATTGTTGATCAATGTGGGAGGGCCCAGGCCCCTGTGGGGAGTGTCACCCCGGTAGGTTCTGTATTATATAAGAAAGCGGGCTGAGCACGGGCCAGGGTAGAAGCCAGTACAATGTTCCTCCATGGCCTGTGCTTCAGCTCCTGCCTCCAAGTCCCTGCCCTGGGTTCCTACCTTGGGCTCCCTTAGCGATGAACTGTGCCAGGAAATGAGTCCCAAATAAACCCTTCCCCAAGCTGATCAGAGTATTGTGTCACAGTAATTGAAGGCAAACTAGAACAGCCGTATTGAATAAATTTCCTTTTTCTACTTTTTACTACTAATTTGGTTCATGTAGCTATTGATGATGTTGGCAGAACTTGGCTTGTTGGAGCCCCTGTCTGTAACCCTATGTCCAGTTACAGGATTAGAACCATATTTAAAATCAAAACATGTATTGCAACTCTGATGGTTAATTCTAATTGTTAACCTGACACAAACTAGATAATCACCTGGAAAAGAGAGACTCAATGAGGAATTGTCTGGTTTAGATTGACTTGTGGATGTGCCTGTGGGGATTATTCACTGCGGTGGTAACATTCCCTAGGAAGGGGATTCTGTACTGTGGTAGAGAGAGCAAGCTGCATGAATTTGTCACTCTCTCCACTTGATTATGACCATAATGTGACCCATTATCTCAAGTTCCTGAACCTGTGATTTCCCTGTTATTATGGGCTGTAATCTGGAATTCTGGGCTAAAATAAAGCTCTTATAAATTGGTAAATATCCCTAGAATACCCTAAGTCAGGGTACTTTATCACAGCAGTTTGAAATGATACTAGCTAACTCCCTTGTGACATAAGGATTTCTTTGACCTTTTTGATATATATTTTAATCTTATCAGAAACCACCTTATTATCTTGTTAACTAAAGAAAAGTTTTAGTTGGGCATGATGGTTTATACTTGTAATCCCAGAAGGCAGGAGTATTATCTTGAGTCCAAGGCCAGCCTAAACTGCATAGTAAATTCTAGGAAGGCCTGAGCTATAGTATGAGACCTTATTTCACTGGATAGAAAACTGATGTGCACATGTGAAGTCCAGAGTGAATTCAGATCCCCAGAACCCACACAAAAATCCAGACAAGTGTGGCAGCCACCTGAAATCCCAGCACTAGGGAGGCAGAGACAATGGATCTCCAGGGCAAGCTGGCTAGACTAGCTAGAATTGGTGACTTCAGGTACAATAAGAAATCCTAACTCAGTGAAGAAAGTAGAGAGTCATCAAGAAGATACTGATGTCAAATCACATGCATTACACACCCATACATGAAGGTGTGCTTACACATATTTGAATTACATGTATACTTGCTAAAACAGAAACAAACAAAAAAAATCCTTTAAGTAAATATAAGTACGCCCAGTCTTACTATTACTTATAACACCCACTGAGCAATATAACTTCAAAATTCAGTGGGTGTGCTGGTTCATATATTTACTAAGTCCAGCATTCAGGAGTCTGATGCAGGAAAACTGCCGAGAGTTGAGGGCCAGCCTGGGCTATACAATGAGACACTTTCTAAAAGGGGAGGGGGCACTTAAATGTAACTTGCTTTCTTTTTTTATAAAAATGTCGTATTTATATTTTTATTTTATGTGTATGAGTGTATTGCCTGCATGTATATAAGAGAACCCGTGTTGGCAGTGCCCGTAGAGGTCAGAAGAAGGCACTGATCCCCTAGAACTGGAATTAAAGACAGCTCTTAGCTGCCATGTGGGTTGTGGGAACCAAACCCAGGTCCTCTGCAAGAGCAGCCAATGTTCTTAGCCATTGAACTATCTCTCCAGATCCATAATCTCTTTCTTGAAAAGCACATATGCACACTTGGGTATTTACAGTTGTCTTTTTCCTAAATGTTTGTGTCTCTTTGCTTCACATTCTATTTGTTTTGTTTTGCTTTGCTTTTTGAGGTAAGGTCTTACTTAATATGATCCAGACTAAATTCTAACTTGTAATACACCTGCCTCAGTTTGTCAAATGTTGGACTTAAGGGTATGAATCACTATGCCCAGCTTTTTTCTCTTTCTCTAAATTTTGGCACTTAAATCTATATTCAAGTCCTTTTATTTTATTTTTTAGAGAGAGTATTATGTAGCCCAGGGTATCTTCAAACTCACTAAGTACCTGGGGCTGATCTTGAACTTGTAATTCTCCTGCTTCCTCCCTGGAGTGCTGGGATTACAGACATACACACACTACCACACCTAGTTTATGAGGTGCTGAGGACAGAACCCCAGGGCCTTCTGCATTAGCATGCAAACATTCTCCAATTGAGCTACATGCCAGCCCTATTCAAATCTTTTCTTAATAAATTCCAACTTTGCTTGACATTGATTTGTCCTGAAATTCTTTTCTACAATACTAGTCAAGAATCTCTGGTTCACCTAAGAAAAAGTCTCTGACAGAACTCTCAACTCTTGATGCTGCCGTGGCTTTCATTAACAGCAAAAAGTACAGGAGAAGCCCTTGCAATTAACATAACATTTCACAGTTGAGGTTAAGGAGCACATTTTGCTTGTATTTCATTTTTTTTTGGATCAGGGAATTAAACATACTATATATTTAATGGACTTTTCTAAAACAAATCTTGGGATACTTCTTCACAGAGGAAATTTTTGTTTCATGGGGAAATTTTATTGGCTCAAACAACTAAATGACATATTCCTAATAACTTGAGGTATTGTTTAAAGAGCAGCAGATATGGTAGTGCCCTTTAAACATCAGAAGATACATAATGAATATTATAAACTTTCTTTTAATTAGCTGTCAACACTTCTCCACAGGACACAGTAATATTATGCAGTGAAGCAGGTTTAAATGAATGTTCCGAATAGCTTAGAAGTAGAAATGTTAATATCAAAAGGCAGCAATGTGCATCCCGGACTACAACTATGGAAAAGCTGCTTGGACATACAGGGGATGCAATGGAGTCATTTGGTGATTTAATGCCTCTGGCCTACAGCTCTGTATACGAGCCTCTGGTGTTCTACTTGCCTGAGTCCCAGTCAGCCACTGTTTTGTTTTCCCCTAAGGCCATCCTGAGTCATTCAGGAGCCTTTCTTACCATCGAGTCCATGACACTTTTATTTAAATTTGCCTGTTTATCAAGGTGTTACTGTGGTTTTTGAGTTTGCAAAGTACTCATGTCGGCTGGTGAGGTGGCTGAGAGGGTAAAGATGCTTGTTGCCAAGCCTGGTGACCTGAGTTTGTTCTGGGGGAACTACACTCTGAAAAAAGAGAACCTTGCAAGTCGTCTGACCTCCACAAACAAGCCTACCGGTGGAACGTGCCTGCCCACACACATACACACACACACACACACACACACACACACACACACACACACACACATTCTAAATAAACAAATAAATGTAATTTAAAAATGAAAGCACTCCTGTCAGACCATATAGCTCTCTACTAGGAGAAAATTGTACTTGAAGGAGCAGGAAAGCTGCAGAAAAGTAGATGTGTGTCTGTGCGCCTACGACTTGGCTAGAGAGCTTCAGGCCTGTTTTCGTCCATTAAAGAGCGGCACCGCAGCAACCCTCACTGCCTTGTGGGAATACTGTGAAGAGCAGCTGATGGGACAAAGAATTTAAAAGAAGGTTCCAAAGAACAGCAGTACAAATGTGAAGCATCATTACTTCCTCTTGGTGGAAAAATGGACATAATAGCCCAGACCAGGGGTTGTGCGTATGAATCTTTAGGATGCAGTTTCAAATACAGAGTGTCTCCCGTGTTGTCATCCAAATATGAGACTTACCAACTTTCTCAGCCTCTCTAGCCTCTGCTGCTTCTTTGGTTTACGGAAACTATAGCAATTGTCACTTCATGTGAGTGTATCTGGAGGTGGGACGGTCGAGCATCTTTCTGAAAAGATCTGTCTAAAGACCGACTGGCCAGAGTGCAAATTTGTGCTTCTGCAATTGCTGTCTGTCAGACACACGGCCAACAGCAGGGCGGCTTAAGGAGCCTGGGGCAGGGGAGGCGTGGGAGCTGGGTGCTGGGGCCGCCCACAGGGCGCCAGCCAATCGGGACGCGCCCCGCCAGCGGCCAATCACAGTCCGTCTAGCCTGGCAAATCTGCCTGGCAGTGCGGGGCGGGGCTGTCGGAGTCAGTGTGCCGCCGGTTACTCTTCGGAGAGCCTTTCAGAAAACCACAGGGCAGGGGACAGAGAAGCCAGAGAGCGGGCAGTAGGCAGGCCCAGCTTGTGTATCAGCCCAGAAACAGCCACCGAAGCGTCCATGAACTAGAGATGGTGCACCCGGGCGCGCACGAGTGTGCAACCCGCTGGCATGTCTCTATGCCCCGTGGGCACCTGTCCTGTGAGTAGCTCCCTCCGGGTGTGGTTGCTCCTGGATGCTGTGCGGTTTCTTAAGGTTTATATCTATGGGCCTGCCTCCCCCATCTCCGGAGGGGAACTAAGAAGTTTAAGGGGACGGGAACTGAGCAGATTAAAGCAGTGGATCTCAGAGGCTGGGCGGGGAGGGTGGGACTGACAGCACTGCGGGTAGGAAAGCACCCATTTGACCCATCTCCCAGCCAGAAAAGCATCTTGGAAAAACTGGCGTGTCCCCAGGGACTCTGAAATGTCCAGGGAACCCAAGCAGTGATGATCACAGAGTGAATAGCACTAAGCTGAGACTGGCTGATTCGTGGACAACAGGGATGCTAGCATTTAGAAAGGCCAGGAGGAAACTCAGGATGGGGACCATCTGCTCTCCCAATCCCAGCGGGACAAAGACGGCCCCGGAGGTCTGCAATGCCGACTGGATGGCCTCGCTTCCCCCTCAACTCCACAACGTCCCCCTTTCCAATCTGGCAATCCCAGGTATTCCTCTATGACTGCTTCTTCACACTGTTTATTTCTGCCATTTTAGTGTTTGTTAATGGTTGGGTTATTTTTCTGTTGGGTTGAGAAAATAATTGTCATTGACCCCTTTTATTTCCAAACCAAAAACTTAAGAGGGAAACAGCTTCTTTAAAGAGATTTAAGAACACTGCATGACCAACAAAAGGGACTCTTAGGAGAATGGAATCTCTGCGCTGTTTTTTGTTGTTATTGGTGGTGATGGTGATGGTGATGGTGGTGGTGGTTTTATTTGCCTATACTTAATAGCCTCAATTTAAGAATATTAACCTTCTTAGTGTTGGGGCTAGGGTATGTGAAAGCCGCATTTACCTGAATCACTCATGGATAATGAATAAAAAGTCATTAAAAATCTACTCTTAATCAAAATAAAAACTGAAGAAATATTTCTTTTCTCTTTTACCCGACCTTGTGTATTGGGAAAAAAGGATAAGTAGCAGAAAATAGGTTCAGATTCAGGGCTGGGTATGAAGACACATATTTTGTTGTTAGAAAAGCCAGAAATAGAGAAGACAAGCTGTCATCACAGGCAGTCACTAGGTGCGATGAAGAAGTGACGGTGTTTGAAACGTTGTCTATATATACACAGGTGTCTGCCTAACCCATCTAGAACTGTAGGCTTGAAAAGCACCTCTGCTTCTGCCACTGTCTCTAGGCCAGGGGCTTTTTACCTTGATATCACTTTCATTCAGTAAGTTCCTTTTTTTCCACTGAAAAGGTTAGTAAAGCATAATTAATTATCCTGGGACAGATGTTCAGACCACAAAGAGCTTGACCTAGTGAGCTGAGAAAAGTCCTACCATGCTGAGATACTTAGAAAGCACTCGAGGAGCAAGGGCTGGATTGCTGCCAGTCCTTAGTCTTGCTTGGACACACAACAATTGCAGTTCACCTCTAGACTCTCAGACGAACTTGCAAGCATCCCCTGGACCTGAGTTTTTGCTCCCTGAAAAGATGACCTCATGCCTCCCCACCTTTGCTTTCTATGCACGAGGAAAAACAGTGCTGGCTTTAAGTGCAGTTTTTCCTTGCTCATCTCTTTGACTGGAGTTCTTCCAGGTTCGCTGTCCTCATGGGCCCTTGCTGCTGTTGAGCAAGAGAAAGGCCGCTGAATTTTGTTAGAGTTAACGATTCCTCCTGTTTTACTGGCCATTAACTGCAGCTCTCTGGGAAAAGCCAGATGGCCATGCTTCAGAACATGTCTTTTCCATGTTTAATTGACGCCTGTGGAATCATCACAGAAATGATGCATAGGACACTTTTAACATTAGTCATTTACCTTCAGGCTCTCAATGGAATTATTTCACGGAGTGATATGGCAGGCAGCTCATGTTTGCAAGCAGAATGGCATCCTAGGCAGGCTCTAAATGGCCCTGTCATTCAGGGCATGTCCGGGGTAGGCTGGGCTCCCTACTTCCTTGTACTTGGACAGTTCAAACTGTAACTCTGCTGGTGCTTGGCTATGCATTCTGATTCTGTGACTCTAGAAAGAATCTTGGTATTTGCTCTTGACCTGTGATATATCTCATAGGTACTAGAATTGTCAATGACTGAAACCTGCTGTTGTAACTGGAAACTCTATTAGCTGCTGTGGGATACTCAGGGATTTGTTCACCCTGCTTTATGAAGCCAAGTCTTCCTGCTAAGCAAAAAGAGAAAAAATAATGACTTTGACTCCTCTGAAGGTCAGCATTCACCTTTATGAGGTGTCTTTTTCCCAGGAGTGGAAGGGACATACATATGCACATCAGCTCATAAAGGAAAATCATACATGAAATGGCAGGCATTCATGGTCTTCCCGCTGCTGGTTATCTTTACTGCACCATGTGCTTTAATGCTCCCCAGGTAAAGGCTCACAGTCAGGCTCAGACTAGCCTTGATGAGAAATTTAAAACGTAGAAGGTACTCAGGAAGGAGGGTCTATCCTTAGCCCCTTCTTCTGCATTATTGCCACACTCACCATAATAAACTCTTTCCTACCTCGTGTCCCTCTCCTCTCATTCTTTTTTTCCCTTTCTTTGACACAGGGTCCTGCTATGTATGTAGCTGAGGCTGACCTCAACCTTGAAATTCTCCTGCTTTAGCTTTCTAAGTGCCAAGATTATAGCCATGGCTCACCATACCTGTATATGACTATTCTTCACTGAGCTCTCCCCTAAAACATGTATTGTACTTATACTTCCTGTGAAATAAATGTATATTAATGTCTTCATTTTAGAAATAAGGAAATTAGGGGCTGGGAATGTAGCTCAGTTGGGAGTACGTATGTGGTATTCATGAAATCCTGGATTCAATCCCCAGCAACACACAAGTGGAACACACTGAAAGAAGGAGGATTATGGGTTCAAGGTCATCCCTAGTTACATTGTGTGTTTGAAAATTGTCTCAAAAAAGGAAAAAAGAAGGAAATTGTTTTCCAGGACATTGAAGTAGTTTTCTCAAGATTACATGTGTGCTAAGTGGCAAAACCAGTATTTAAACCTTTATGTAACTACTAAGCTCATTCCCTGGCTCTGTGCCCTAGAGGAGCCTTGGGAAGTGCACAGAAGTAGAAATGGCTCCTGGCTGAAAACCAAATTTCACAGACCACAGAAAGTGGGTGTTATTTTCTTCTTGCTTGTTTGAGTGAAGATCTCACATAGTCTAGGCTGGGCCTGGGACTTTTGATCTTTCTCATCTGCTCTTGAGTGCTGGGGTTGCAGGCTTATACTGCCATATTTGGTTGAAACAACATGTTTTTTTTTTTTACATGAGCAAATATGTATCACTGTGAAAATTAGACAGATATATAGAGAAAGCTATCCAGATAGATGTGTACATAGCATTCATATAAATGATAGGATAGAAAAATAGTCTTGTTTATAATTGGAGTCCAGTAACTTTTAAATTCAGATTTACTGCTTTGCGCTGGTAAGTTTGAGTGCACATATGCTTGATCCGATGCATCTGTAAGACTGGGCCAGATCTGTCAGGGCGGGGCTACAGCAACAATGATACGGAAAAGCTCAGGGGAAATGTGGGGGAATCTACCAATCATGGATCAGGGATGGAGTAAATTATGTCACATGTGGGTGCACCTGCTGCATTTGCCTAGCACTTGATGGGAGACATGTGTGAGTGAGTGTGTGTTCTCCACAGAGCCCTAGTGGATTACTTTACTTCCGCAACTGTTAGCACCACCTGTTAATCACCAAGGTCACTCAAACAGATTGAAATACCTTGGAAGGAATCCTGCAGTAATTCTCACTCCTGACTCTATCTAATCATTTCAGATGTAAAAGTAAAAGATCTAGAAATTCCAAATGTTAGATTTTTTAAATTAAAGTCTGCCATACAAATATTTTCATTGATATTACTGAGAACATATTTTCAATGGACAGATGAACTGAAAGGGAAAACATTTTTCTATAATGTATACTGTTTTCCTTTTGTGGGGGTGGGCGTTTTGTTTCCTTCCTTAGACAGGCTTTCACTCTGTAGTGCAGTCTGGCCTGGAACTCACTACATAGCTTAGGCCGGTGACAGATTTGCCTAAATCCTTCAGCCTCTGCCTCTCAAGTGCTGGGGTTATATGTGTGAGCCACCAAGCCAGGCTTTATGTGACTTTTCAGTGAATTCTTTTTCTCTGTATATGTTACTGCTTGGTCTTTTTCTTCCAAATTTTTAATGATGTTCTTTCTCTTTTATTAAAGAAAGTTGGTATATTAGGAAGAGCCTTGAACTTAAGAGTTTCAAAATATGTTGTTGATCCTGGCTGTGTGATACTGAAGTAGGAATATTTCACTTGTGATTAAAATATTGAGTTAAAAGTTGGGCCTGATGACTTACATGTATAATCCCAGTCCTTAAGAAGTTGAGACAGGAGGATTGTTACAAGTTATAAGCCTGTCTGGGTCATAGGAAGTTTCCAGCCGACTTGGGCTACAGAGTGAGACTTATTTCAAAAACATTAAAAAAAAAAACAAAAAAAGATACACCGAGTGAAAAGAAATACGTAATTCCTTCCAGATAAAAAATTATTTAATTAATTTGGGAGGTTTGTGTTGTTTTCTGTTCTTTGTTCAAACATAGAAGTGTTTTGGAAAGAAGTATTGAATCCTTTTTGGTCTAAAAGAACATTTTCTTTTATTCCCTTTTAAAACAAGAAATGGTTCTTGGTTCAAACAAAAACACAATTGCACAAAATGAAGCAGGATCCAACTCTAGCCTCCAAAAGGGCTTTGGGCTAGTTGATCTAAATCAGTTTTTACCTTATCATATCCTAAATGCATTTTAAGAAAGTTCTCATACTCAGGCTTGTGGGAAATCAAACCCTACAGTTAAAATGTCTTACAATCTAGGTATTTCTACAGATCCTTCCATATGTCATTAAGGTTAGTCAGTGATAAATGTTACAGTCTAGATATCTCTACAGATCCTCCCATATATAGTTAAGATCAATGATCAATGTTGCAACAGAAATATAAATAATGTGTTATGGAGGCACAAAGAATTGAAAAAACTAATCCCAACTTTCATTCTCAACTTTGTTGAAAAAATGGCATTTGACATATATTTGGGAGAATGGTCGGAGTGGGTATTGTGGCTCAAGCCTATCACCCCAGCACTTGGGAGATTCAGGCAGGATGAGGATCTCTTTGAGTCTAAGGCCAGCCTGGGCTACAGAGTGAGTTTCAAGTCTGAGGCCAGCCTTGGCTACATGAGACCCTATCTTTAATTTCTTTTTTGTATAATCTTTTAAAGTTGAATCTTCATGTATTTCATGCAGAACCTCTCAATCAATCTTAATAATCTTTATATACCCTTCCTGACCAGCACTCTCCCCATAACCTCCCAACTGGAATCCACACATTCTGTCATCTGTGTTAAAGCATATTGTGTCAAGGTAGTGTCCCCAGACATTCAAGTTCATTCACTGAGGTCTAGTCAGCCTATTTAGAGTCCCTCATTTTAGGAAGATCAGCTCTTCTTCATCCTACAGTAATCAGTTGTCGATATTTCCTCATTTAAGATTGGGGTCTGCTGTCCATTACCCCAGTTCTATGCTGGGTTTTTGTCTGCTTGAGTTTGCATGTGTCCCACACATGCTGCCACCATTGACGTTAGGTTCATATGAGCAGGACTCCAAAAGCTTGTAGTATCCTAGTTCCATATGGTCATGTACCTCCTCCTTGGCTCTTACAGTCTTTCTGCCCTCCTCTTCCACAATAGTCTCTAAGCCTAAATGAGTGAAGTTTAATATAGGAGTCCTGTCCAAGGACCAGCATTCTGTAGACTCTTAATCTCTATGCTTTGGTCATTTTTGACCTCTTGATGTTCCTGGTCCTCTGTTGCATGAGGGAGCTTCATTAATGAGAATTGAGAGATTCATTAGTGGACTCTTTGCTCCTTGTTCTATATTCTGTGGGTCTTAGGAATAGAGATTGCACTGTAGATTTGCCACATAGGCTTGGGCAATTCACAGACACTGTGTGACCAGTTGTGGTACTCTGTCATTGTCTCTGTCTGGTACAAAAAAAGCTTCACCACTTCTGATGAGTGGTGACTGAGATATTTGACTGTAAATATTAGGATCCATATTTCACACATAGTAAGATATTACATTTGTCTAGGGATGTGACAGTCTTGGGGTTTTCTCTAAGATCCATGACCTCTCCATGTGTATTTAGCTGTGTTTACAGTACCACATATGAGTCCTCCAATTGAGTGGGCCTTTAGTCCAATTAGGTAGCTGTTGATTGCCCCCCAAAATAAAAGTGCCATTACTGCACTAATGCCATGTGATGTGTCAGACATTGATGTGATCATTTGGTCTTGAAGCTGGTGTTGGACCATCAATTGGTGTTCTCCCTTAGCAGTTTGCATAGTGCTCTCCAAAGCTATAAGAGATAGCCTTCAGGGGAAGTGGCCTCCAGGTCAGTTCTAGCTCATTTGTTCCAAATCCTGTTGCTGTAGTATGTTCTGTCTTCAACAATAGAGAGACCCTATCTTGAAAGAAAGAAAGAAAGAAAGAAAGAAAGAAAGAAAGAAAGAAAGAAAGAAAGAAGGAAAGAAAGAAAGAAAGATAGGTCAGAATTTCAAGAGATATTACTTGAGTATCAGGATTGGGAAGGGGCCTCTCCAAGTGAAATAATATAGTTGAGTTAAATAATGAGGCAGGTGACTAGAGGGCACCCTTCCCTACCCTGACACACCCTGTCAGTGCCTTCATCGTGTACTTCTCAACATACTGCTTTGTGTTTGTCTTTCTCATAGCCTGTGAATAACTTGTAGACAGAAACTAGATGATATATGATAAATAGATAGATAGATAGATAGATAGACGATAGATAGATGATGGATAGATGATAGATGGAAGACAGATAGATGATAGAGATAATCTTTATAACCCCAAGTCCTAGTAGATAGTAGCAGTTCAGTCATTGATGCCTATTAAGTGAATAATACAGGAAAAAGCACAGTGAAAAATGGTGAAGTAACTTACAGTCATTTTCCTTTCTGATGGGTTATTTGTTTTTGTTCTTAGTGTTCTACAAAGAGACTCAGTGTAGCCCAGGCTGGCCTTGAACTTCGCTATATAGCCCAGTCTGGCTTCAAGCTACGCTCCTGCCTCAGTCTCCTGGACCAGCTCATTTTCCACCATAGTCAGAGCAATAGTGAATAGATTACATAGGTTGCCTCCTTTTGTAAATAGTCAGTGAGGCCATATGAAGATTTTTTCCAATCCATTCCTTTTATGCACGGTATTCCTGGAGTGCCAGAGAAGGCTCATCATAAGCCACCTAGGAAATCAAACTTCTGAGGCAGACTAGATGGGTGGACGTTTTAGAGGCAGAACTAGAGGTTTTTCTGACCGCTATCCTTCCTGCTTGCCTTCTCCCTTTGTCTCGGAGCATCTTATCTTCCCTGGTTGACTGCGGCCTCTCTGTGCTCAAGTTTCTCCTTCCTCTTTCACCTTCCTCCCACTGCCCTGCCCTGCCCTTGCCTTACCTGCCCTTTCTTCCGGCCAGGCCCTCTTGGGTGTCTGTCACTGCTCCGGTTCCCGGGTGTCTCTGTCTTCTCAGGTTACCGGTTTTTACCCCCTTCTCTTCTTCCGGGATCCTGCTCACGTCCACTTGATGATTTCTGCAGCTTTCCTCCCTGTGGACCCACACTCTCTTCTAACATGAGTGACACGGTGACAGAGCTGACTGGGATGAAAGAGTCCAAGATGAAGGGGCCATTGCTCAAATCTGAAGTCAGGCCAGGTCTGGTGCATGTAAAAGAGAGTCAGGGATCATTCTAAAGATGCGTGAAATAGGCTATGTAATAAGACTGGATTGACTCTAGTTTGAGGAGCCCATGAGCTGAGTTGGCCCCAGAACCAGTTCATTCTTCTGGAAAATTGACAAAGTTCGATCCACTAGTGCTGACTCAGTCAAAAAGGAAGGAAGGAAGAAAGGGAGGGAGGAAGGGAGGGAGGGAGGGAGGGAGGGAGAGAGGGAGGGAGGGAGGGAGGGAGGGAGGGAGGGAGGGAGGGAGGGAGGGAGAGAGGGAGGGAGGGAGGGAGGGAGGGAGAGAGGGAGGGAGGGTGGGAGGGAGGGAGGGAGGGAGGGTGGGAGGGAGGAAGGGAGGGAGGGAGGGAGGGAGGGAGGGAGGGTGGGAGGGAGGGAGGGAGGGAGAGAGGGAGGGAGGGAGGGAGGGAGGGAGGGAAGGGATTATGTAGTTGTTTAAACAGGAATGCTTTTTGGTTTTGTTTGTTTTAGTAGTACTGTGGTATCTATTAGAAGCAGAATCACAAAGCAGGTGTGGTGGTGAGAGCCTGCAATCCAAACGTTGGATAGGCTGAGCAGGGAAGAGCTCAAGTCCAAGCCAGCTTGACACTTCAGAGGGTATAGCTCAGTGTTAAAATGTTTACCTAGAATGCACTGGCCTTGGGTACCATTCCCAATAGCGCCAAAAAATAAATATAAATAAGTAAATAAGGGCAGGATCATGGATTAATTAAGAGTCTTGAGTGCTCAGCTCCACTGCCTAGATTTACCCCTTACAATGATCTTGATCAAATTAAAGTGTACCACCTAATTTGCTTCTGTGAGAATTAATCTATCTGGTGTGATTTCTGGTACAAAATAAGCACCATGTAATTTTATTATGTGTCTTTTAAAAACCAACAGCAATATTCAAAGCCTGGACAACAAAAATGGAGGTGTGAGATGCAATCCATATACTCAGGTAATTTACAATCTAGTTAAAGAGCCCACTATCCAATTAAGCCTTGAGAGTCTGTCTGATCAGATTACTACCACTGGATAGGCCCCACCCCCGGGGTTATAGTTAAGGGAAGAATAAATTTGGAGGGTTGTCCAGCTGTGAGCACCAAGACAGTCCTAGGTGCAGTAAGAAGGCCGCTGATCACGAGAGCTGGAAAATTTTCCTTTTGTCATTTACTCTATCCTGTGCAACCTATCCCAAATTCAGCTGTCATACTCTGTCATCTGTGGGCATCCAAAGCCTCTGAGAAAGACTCGGCTCTCTCTAACACACCAGGCCACATTGTTCACGCTGCTGCTTCAGCTCTCATTTCCCTAATGCTCACCCTCCTGACCTAGTTATTTGCTTCCTGTCCTAGAGTGAGAGTGTTCCTGTGAAGGGACATTTAGGCATGTTTTACTCCTCTCCTAGCTATAGAAATGGATCTACCATCCTTGTAAACAGATGCTTCACCCTCCAACATACCGACACTCAGGTACCACCTGGGCCCCACCCCACATGTGCATTCTTAGCTGTGACCTTGGCCTTACATCAGGGGACCCAAATTCTAATGCCTCTCACTGCTTACCCTTTGTGAACATCATGCCAACCTTCCATTGGCATTTCAGTGACTTCTCCCTGCATGCCTCTCTGTCAGACATACTTCTGAAGCCTCAGATCTGGTTTCTAACATGTGGTCTGACCTGAACACCACTAATGATATGACAGTCACCTGCCTCTACATCTGTTTCCAGTCTCTGAGAGCTTCTGAGCCCAGTCACACTAAAGGTACTGTCAATGCATTGCTTTCGGTTTCCTGTAACTTGGCCTTTGGGAAAAATCTCAAAGCATTTTGCAGGCACTGACTAGCCATAGTTTAGAGTTTCAAACCAGGCTTCCAGAAAAGAGATTATTTATAGACATTATAATCACTGGTTGTGTTTGTGTGTGTGAAAAGAATTTGAGCACATATCAAGCAACAAACTTAGGTTAGGGGGAATCTGTGACTAAATCTGTGAATTTACCCATGTGATTAATTTAAGCAGAAGTTCCTACACCTTCTCACCATGATGTTAAAAGTCCCAAGGACTCTAAAGATAAAAATAGTTGAAATGCCAGTGAAGACAGGGGAAACCTCGTAAGGCCCCACTCCTAGATGGAGAGCTATAGGCAATCAATGGGTGCTGAGAGAGGGAGAATATGAAATTATCAATTAAAAAAATTTTTAGAGCTTTAGATTATATCGCTGAACCACCTGAGGATCAAACAATACAGGATCTCTAGATAACTCAGAAAAAAATGGGTTGGGTTGCAGAGGGTAGCATTGCTTCCTAAGAGACACTTCTAAGTTATGTCAACTCTGAGACATAGTCAGTCTTTTCTGGATACATTACCTTCCCAGGAACTGAAATTTTCTAAGAGAGTAACTGGTTTCCATTTACATTTATTATAGAACTGTCAGATATGAAATATCACTTTTTTTCAGAGAATATTCTATCAGCATTATTTTTCTTTCTGTACAGATTGAACAATGTAGAAATTAATGAAAAAAAAATAGAGCGAGGCAAGGAGTCTGAAACAGGTGGATTGCTACAAATTTTAGGTCACCTTAGACTGCATAGTGAATTACAGGAAGCCTGGATATGATATGAGAGAGAGAAAGAGAGAGAGAGAGAGGCATTTGTGCCAGTGATGTGTTTGGAGCATAGCAGTAGTCTGCAGTAATGATAGAACTAAAAAATTCTAGACTCTGTCAGACAGAGATGAATATTTTATGAACATGCATTATTTGAAGTCTTATCTACTAAAAGCCATATTCTTAAAGGGCAATTGAAAACATGAAAAAATAATCCGTACAGAAGCAGGTAAAGGTGAAAGCAGTGTTCCTATCCATATTTCCTAGAGTCGAATTTAGATCCTGGCAGAAAGTGCTCATGTAGAGCCTCATAAAAATTCCATGAGCATGTTATATTAATTTGACTTAAAGCACTAGTCCTCATTTAACTCGTCTGCCTCTTCTGGTTTTCATTGCCTATGTGGAAAAATTGTGAGATTTCAAGGAAAATTGTGAATTCAAAAGATAATTTATTTTGGAGTCAGGTATTATATTAGATAAGATGGTTTACAGAAATATTCTTCTCCCTGTTCTTCATGAAATGGTTATCTTAGAAAAAAAGCTAAACTTCAAACACAGTAGAGAAGAATACATAGAATCCATAACAACCAGGAAACCAACACCTGATTTTGTTCTTAAGTAAAGCTAGGTGGGCTGGAATTCCAAGAGGCCATTGTCTGGCAGTGGAGCGGGGCAGAGGGAGTTATACACGACAGTCTGGGGAATGCTTTTCAGGGAATTCTACTCAGATAAAACCAGATTCTTGCATTTGCCACAGAAAAGAATTTTAGAGTGAGTAAGTATGAAATAAAGTTGGAGTTTATTTTATTTTTCTTTCTCATTCAGAGTGATAGTTAAGTCAAGCCTTGAAATTGCTATATAGCTAGGACTGGCCTTGAATTCCTGAGCTTCCTGCTCCATCTCCCAAGTGCTTGGATTAAAGGAGTATGCTGGCATGGCCCACTGGAATTTCTTAAGAAGAGATTTTTAATGGATTGGAGATAGCTCAGTGGTTAAGAGCATGTACTGCTCTTGTAGAGGACTTGAGTTCAGTTCTCAACGCCCATATTGGGCAGCCCACAAGTGCCTACAACTCTAGCTCCAAAGGATCCAACATCTTCTTCAGGGTTCTGTGGGTACTTACAGTCATATACACATGCCTATACATATATAAACACATAAAATAAAAGTAACAAAAACCATTTTTAAAAAAGAGATTTTGCTGGATGTGGCACACACCTAGGACTAATGAGGCAGGTGGATTTCTGTGAGATCGAGGCTAACTGGGGTTACGTGAAGACCCTGTCTCAAATAAAGAAACAAAAATATTTTAGCATAGGATGTAGACCTCATGCTTAATGTCTTTACAATAGCCAAATTCGTTATTTAGATGGCTCTTGAAATTGCTAAGTAACTTTGATGAAGTCATCGTGTGGTTCCTGAGGTGGACAAGGTGAGACTGCAGATGATAAAGTGAAACCATAAGTCACAAAGGATGTGCAAGGGAATTAAGATATGTTTTCGCTCTAAGACAGCAAAGTTTTTAAATTTTTAAATTTTATTTGTTATTATTACATGTATGAGTGTGTTGCTGGCATGTGGTGCTCCCATGTCCTGCAATCTTCTTGGAGATCAGAAAAGAGTGTTGGGTTCCACTAGAAATGGAGTTACAGACAGTTGTAGCTGCTGTGTGGGTGCTGGGAATTGAACCCACATCCTCAGCAAGAACAGTCAGTGCTCTTAAGCACTAAGCCATCTCTCCAGCCCAAAGTTTCTAAGTTTTGTTTGTGAGATTCTCAGAAAATTTCAGAACTACATTTGGGAAAGAGAAAGCTCATATTCAAAGGTAACATATACTTAGGTTATTTTAACATTTCTGTTTTAAAATACATCTATACTGTATTTTATTGTTTCTATGTAAGCAACTTCCCAGGAAAATATTAGTTATGATGAAACTCCTTGACTCTGTTTTTCTACTTCCAACCCAGTAGAGGAAAAAGTGTCACAATACAAGAAAGACTAAGAGAAGAGAAGAGGAGGGAGGTCACGTGATCTCGAAGAAACCCAGAGGATCTGCTCTGGTCAGAATAGATTTCATTTAATAAAGGAATGGAGGTGAGGCTGGAATGGTAGACAAGAACCAGATCCTAAGAGCTACATATGTCATGTCATAACTGAATGCTGTCCTGAAGTCAGCCACTGAAAGTGTTGTTCAAGAATGTGGGAAAACCCACAAAATAACAGCATAAGAATTAAGTGAAACAGAACAACCTAGCAGTTATTAGACAGCAGAGATCAGAAAAGCAGCCCAGTGTCCCTTTGCTCTGCTCAACCTGTGTGATGATTACCTTTTGTAGGAGGAGGAATATGTAGGTGAAGAGCTTGAAGAGAAACAATGACCATTTAATAGAACAAAATAGTTCCTTACAGGAAAGTGGTAGGAGGTATGATGAGATTTTAAAAAAAGGTCCAATAATCCTTGTTAAAGAGCTTGATGTCCCTTAACAAGAGCATGAACGGGTACTGGGGACACAGCTCAGTTGGCAGAATGCTTTGTGAGCATGCACAAAGCTCCAGTACAGCGTGAAAATGGGGAATGGCATGTGATGGTGTATACCAATAACATCAGCACTCTGGAGGTCAACGAAGGAGGGTTAACTGAAAGCGATCCTAATCTGCATAGTAAATTTGGGACCAGTTTGGGCAGCGTGAGACTCTGACTCAGAAAGGAAGGGCTAGGAGGAGTGTGAAGGGCTTTAAGAGCAGGTGAGAGACAGATCAGCCTGTGTTGCTCTGGCTGCAGTACAGAGTGAACCAGTGACAGCTGTAGGCAGGGGCCATGTTGGGAGGTCATCCGAGTAGGAGGCAACCTGACCAGAGAAAGAAAGCAATGGTGTGGAAAGCAGCAAAGAGACAGACCTTGGGGACATTTAGGAGGAGCTATCATGAGACAAGCTACATGGACTTGGTGAGGAACTGAAGGGTGAAACAGAAGCAGAACTGGCTTGGGTAAAGAAGAGGAGAGGACAGAATAGCAACGCAGGAGAAGCAACAGCGTGGGTACTGTCAGGAAGCAGATTTGCTTAGTCTGGACCGTGCTGAGCTTCAGGTATCTGGGGAATATTCTGAGCTGGGAGACCGCATGGTGGAGATGATTTCAGAACTTAATCTTGCATTTCATAATCAGCACATCTCCCATTACCAGCCACTGCTGCCATTTCCAATACCAGATGATTCAAGCTTAAAGCTGGTGTTCCACCGGCACCCCTAAACTTTTGTAAAATCCTTTGAGACAATTCTTATGCATTCATCCCAGGCTGGCCTTGAGCTCACTCTGTAGCCAAGGTGCCTCTTCCTGCCTCCCCCTCTTGAGTAGTGTGTGATACTATGTCCAGTTTTATGTGGTGCTGGGGATTGGAACCAGAGCTTCTTACATGCTAGGCAAATGCCTTCACTGAGCCATACTCTCAACTCCTGATTTTATTTTTAGCATATAAATTTGTGTAGATTGCAACAAAGATCTTGTTTGTTTTAAGAACTCCTGAATTTCTAGTTCTAGAGCCCTTCTCCCATGTGCTGGTTGATCTCCTGTCTGTCCTTTGTGAGTCCTGTTATTTCTGTTGAACTGGTTCCTCAACCATGTTTTGCAGCACAGTGCTGAGGGTGTACTCTGTGCACCACATAGCAAGCTCTCTGTGAAATGGAAGCACTGTTAGCTTGATTACAATCATTGAATACCATTATTTCCCATACATTGACATCTGGGGTTGCACTAAGAGGGTCAATAAAAGCAAGACAATTTTATAGTAAAATATTTAACTTAATGGAACTCTTGTTCCTACCCTGAACATTCTTCTCATTGCCCACACTATTATTCTTTCTTTTGTATTAAAAAAGTAAAGTGTTCTTAAAGAAAACAGGATTGCCTCAGCATTGGAAAAGGCTCCCCAGAGAACAGTAAGCCCCTCGGTGAGGGGTTATTCTACTAAAGGAAATGTCATCTGCTTAGAGACAGAGTGGTACATGTGAACAGAACAGAGAAGGAATTTAAGTGAATTATTACACAGTATCCTTGCAGGGGGTGCACTTGGGGTCTGTCAGACATTTGCAGAACAGAAAAAAAAAATTGAAAGAAAATAGATACTCATCCGTATGGAGAGTGTTTTAAGTGCCTCTTAGACATTGCAGAAATCATAGGACATGGGCGATAGCATACCCATGTGCCCTGCAGATCGTGGGACAGGGAGGGTTGGTGCGTTTTTTGTGTCTCTTTGGACAGCTCAAGGAAGGACTACGGACTGTGGGAAAATGCCTATACCCAGAGAGGTACTTCTTATATGAGTTTTACACATGGATATTTCATTTGAAAATCACTAAGTGTGGAAAGCACCCTGGAAACCTTTACTCACACTCCCTTCTAGGCAGGCAAGGGTAGACCAGGACCCCAGCCATGTCTATCTTCAGAAAGTAAAAGGCTTCTTGGCTTCTCTTCACATGAAAAAGAATTAAGTTGATTAATGCCCTTTACTTCCAGGTTTCAGTTTTACACATTGCTTTGGTGCACTGTGGATAATTATGAATTCAATAGGCAACTGATTAAAAATTAAATTGGCCACATGGCTCTCTCGGATTTTGCTGGCAGTATGATGGTTATTATTAACACTCTCCCACACGGCTCATGAAAACTCATCAAGCCTGAGAGGTGAAGTTTACCCATTTGGGTTAGCAGTAAGTTATAAAGATGCCAGTCTTTGCTTTGACTACTAAATGACCTACCTGTCCCTGAATCTTGGACTCTGTTGGTAACTCTGAACATCCTAAAGATGCTTAGCCTTTTCGTAATTGTTAGTATGAAGTCATGTTCTCTACAAATGCTGCATTTCTCCAAAAACCTAGCAGGTGTGTGATGTGGGGGGCCCAGGAGATGTTATTGGAAAATAATTCAAGATATAAATTTCAGGGAATTGACTCTCTGGGACTTTTCTTTTTAAATTGTTCAGTGCCGGATTTTTATTATAGCTGCTGTTTTAGCCACATTTTCTGGTTTATTTTTGTCTTCTATGTCTTCTGGCATATTCTTCTTCATTGACCCAGATAGCTCAAGCTAGAAGGGCCCATGGAGATAAATGGAGCTTGATGTTCACAGGTGCCCGGGGTGAGAAGGTAGAGAGAGGGAACTCTGCGTGTGAGAAGATGGATGGACTCGAGAGAAATTTGGAGAAGGATCAGGGGCCTACCTTCCCTGGCTTTAAGCAGTTCCCTACGCATCTGTTCCTCCCAGTAGTCATGCTTGCTCTTACAATATTCACATGTACTTGTACCTTAGAAAGTATGGCGGTATAGCATGAATTAGACATGACCCTGTCCTGACAGACTTATAATCAGGTGATGGGGAGATAAGGAGAGTCTTACCACTCAGTATTATCAGTTCATCAAGATATGCTAAGTACTACCTACATAGCAAATTCCAGGCTAGCCCAAACAACAGAGTGAGACCCTGTTCCAAAAAAAATCAAAGGAGGAGGGAGAGAACAGTTACCCTGCAGACTGGAGTCAGATGACTCCTACTAAGGATTTTGAGCTGACTCGTATAGCAGTAATCAAGATGGAAAGACCAAGTAGAATAAAATAGTGCCAAGAATGGTAAGGAGGTTTTCAAAGCAAATCTTCTGCTGTATTTACTAACCATGGTGCCAATATCTCACACACAGCTCTGTAAATTACTACATTCACAACTCAGGCCCCAGAAGTAGTTTAAATTGTAAAATTGTGATTTGTTCATATCAAATTGTAGAGATTAAATACATGGGTTGTGATATAATATACTTTTCTATAAAATTTGCCCTTGCCCAGCATGATGGCTTAAGCCTATAATGCCAGCTCTCTTGGGAGGCAGAGCCAGAAGGATAGCCAAGTTCAAAGTCAGCCTGGTCTACATAGCAAATTCCAGGCTAGCCCAAACTGCAGAGTGAGACCCTGTTCCAAAAACCCAAAGCACAGAACAAACTGAAACTTCCCTAATCTTCCCTAGTGTCAGCACTCAACAACTGAGGCAAGAGGCTTACAAGTTTGAGGCCAGTCTGCACTACATAGTGAGACCTTGTCTTGACCCATTCCCCTGAAACAAAACAAAACAAAAACCTGCCCTAAACATCACCATTTAAAAATCCATGTTCATTGTTATATCTGTTCTTAGTATTTTTTGTCTTCTCTATCCTTATTTTATTATTTTTACTTGACATATAATAATTGTACTATTTATTGTGCCCAGTGTGATATATTGTGTACATTTTGATACATGTATACACTGTGTCTATTTTTAAGCTTTTAAAAAAGTTTACTTATGAGAGTGGGGGGGTGGTGATCTCATATGCCTCAGCTGGCACGTGCAGGTCAGAGGACAACTTTGTGGAGTCCATTTTCTCCTTCCACCTTTATGTGGATTCCAGAGATCAAATCCAGGTTTCCAGACTTGCTGCACGACCACCTTTACTCACTGATCGTATTTTTTGTTTTTATTTGCTTAGAAGTGTAGTACGGAGACGTCATTCAGCACATAGCTTCTGCTGCTAGTGCATATGGGATCAAGTTACCAGTTACTTGACTTTGAGTAAAAAGCTTAACTTTTTGTCCCTTAGTTTTTCCCATCTGTAAAATGGAGATAATTACAGTTTCTGCCCCACAAATGCCAAGTTAGAGGAAGTACAATCCAGAAAGCCACCCTCACTCTGATACCACAAGATTGCTTTTATGTTTGATAATCTTCCCAGGGCCATAGAGCTCACTGACAGTACAGTCCCCGTTATTGTTTATTGCCATGAAAGTCAATAACAAGATTACAAGCAACTTCCAGAAGAAGCACACCGGGTTCAATATGAAAAGCTTGAAATGATAAGCTTCCAGTTGCTCATTCTCATGGGGTCATAGGCAGCGTTCCCTCCCAGGGGTTGTTATATCATTATGTGGGATGCCTTGCTGACAGGGAAGGACACCTGGCCTCCTGTGTCCACATGTGATTAGGCCTCACATGACTGACCTCAGTATCTAACCCTTTCAAAGACCCTAATTTAAGTCATGTCTTTAGACTTTCCCATGTTACATCAGTGTCTCCAAGGGCCAAGACTAGAGTTCTGTTTGGGTAAGATTACATTATTTTTGCTTGTTTGCTGGGGAGAAAAGTTTGGCTATGTAGCCTTGACTAGTCTGTATTTTACTACATAGACCAGGCTGCCTCAAAAATCACAACAGCAGTCTTCCTGCTTCTGCATCCTGAGTGCTGTGCTTTCACATCACTATACCTGGCCTTTGTTATGCTTTGTTTTGTTTTTATTTTGTTGTTGTTCTGTTTGTTGTTGTTTTTTCTGGGGGGGGGGGTGTGGAGGTGTGGATACAATCTCATATAGCACAAGCTGGCCTTGAACTCCTGATCTTCCTGCCTATACCTAATAAGTTCTGGGAAAGTAGGCAAGGGCCACCATGCCCAGCTAAGTGAAAATGAATTGTTTATGATATAAAAAAATAAAAATTAAAATGTAAATAAATAAACAGGACATGAAAGTGCATGTGTGTAATTCCAGCACTCATGAGGCTGAGACAGGGGCACTGCCAAACATTTGAGGCCAATTGGGACTACAGAGTGAATACTAGGCCAGACAGGGCTACATAGCAACATCACATCTCAAAAAAAAATTAAAATAAAAATCAAGCAAGATGATAAAAACAATGTAATTAGAATGTTATCTAGCACAAAGCAAACATAATATTTTATATACTGCTATCCTTTTTGATTACCTAATTTATGTACCTAGTCTCCTAGTAGATACTGTAACAACAAAAAAAAGGTTTTCTTATTTTTTAAGGGAGCAAACGGCAGTTTATGTAGCTCATAGGATAACCAGCAGTTGGAATAAGACCAATAAGCAGAATGTGGTACTTCCTAACACAACAGCCAGCTGCGCTGGGGAACCACAAGGCGGGGGAGTGCCTCCACTTAGAGTTTGTTAAAGCAAAGCTTTGCAGAAGAGGGCACCTGTGAGCGGGGTTGTGAAAGGAATGGGGAGGGAGGGCATTCCTAGCAGAACGAAGCAAATGAGCAATATTAGAAATGGGGACAGCGCATCTTCAGGGAACAAAGAAGGGCCATTATAGCTAATGGCGGAAGTGCCAGGTGGGAGAAATGGGGAAAACTCGTAGGACAGACTCCAGCCTGGCTAAAGAGGTTCCGCATCAGCACCGTGCTGAGCACTTGACGCTTTGTTTTGTATTCTATGGAGTCCCAGATATCTAAAGAAAACCCTGGAAGGAATACTCTTCCTTTGATGATCTCAGTCATAAGGAACTGCTCTTTTCTCTGCCCTGACACCCTGCCAGCCAGTACCCAACCTCACTTAGCCAGTTAGGATTCATCCCATCAGAAACAGCTCGGGAACTACTGTTTTGTGTACCTCCGTTACAGGTAGGATGCAGCGTATCTGCTGCAGCTGTTTCCTGTTTCTCTACTGTGCACAGCTGTGTTTTGGCATATCATATACTTAATGTCTGGTTCAAAATAGGCAATTTATGGGAAAAGTGGAGGGACGTGGAGACGGAGGAGGAGAGAGACATGGAATCTTGAAATATCTACAGAGAATACAGGCATAAAGGATAGCTATTTCTAGTTGCCTTCAGAAGAAACTAGGACATGTAGAAAGCAAGTCCTGATGCTTAGGGTAAGACAAAAGCTTATAATGCATGACAAAGTCTTATGATGCCTAAGACTGACACATGAATGAGTACAAAAATAACAGAAACAAAGGAATAGCTTACATATTAGTGCTAGTATAAGATTAACTAGGTTTCTTGTATTGCTTTATTTGACTTATATAGATCTGGTTAATCCTTGCAACAGCCCAGAAATGCAGGTACATTTATCCCCATTTTATGGATTTAAGAAATTGATGTATGGGGCTAGAGAGATGACTCAGTGGGTTAAGAATACTTGCTGTTCTTCCAGGGGACCTAGGTTCAATTCCCAGCACCCACATGTAAACTAACAACCATCCATAACTCCAATTCCAGGGGATTCAACAACCTCTTTTGGCCTGTGCAGGCATTGCACAACATGGGTGCACTTAAATCTATACAGGAAAAACACTCATACACATAAAAATGATAGATAACGGCTTGAAAAAGAAACTAAGCAAAGAGATTAAACAAATTGCCCAAAAAAATTATCAGTACTAGAATTCTGAAAACTGGTTCTTGTGCAATTCATTTTATTGCATTTAAATAAATCGCATTTTTGGAGCTGGAGACTGACCCAGTATTGGACTGAAACTTCAGTTCCCTTTGTTGGTTGTAATGGAGGGTAATTTTCCTTTCATCTGAGACCACCTGAGTCCACACCAGCTCTCTAATGCATGGCACCCATGAGGGTGACTGTGTGTGAAGGGCCACTTGCTGACCTGTTCGCTTGAACAAGCTGCTTTTTTTTTTCAGAATCAGACACTGAAGGGTGTTTTATGACCCAGAACAAAAGCAGCCTAGTGGTTTATGTGGTCTGTGTAGTAATCACCCAGCAAGACTTCAACACAGGAAAAATCTTTCTGCTCTATACTGAAAGACCAGCATGAAGCATTAGCAGGTGGCTCTTCACAATGCTGGTCTTCAGGGGTGGGGAGTGCTTTCCCTCACTTTCCCTGCTGAGAAAGATGTCCAGCCTTCCTTTAATCCCATCACTTCGTGTCATTTAGACTACTACTTATTGGATTTTCCTTCCTCCTTCCCCTCTTTTCTCTGTCAGAGAGCTTAGCTTAGCCCTTCATTTAAAGGAGGGAAAGAAGACCCTGTCTTGTCTCATAGGGGGTCTTGAGAGGCTTGTTTTCCTCCTGTCTTGGCAGCACTATTCAGTTTGTCAAGTGAATCTTAGAATAATCCTGTTAAAAAAATTAGCCAACCTACATGACTAGAAAGGTATGTATGTGGTTTTCAGGATTGTATCTTCTTCAGAGCCCTCACCATACGTTCCATTGAAGAAATGTCCGGCAAAACCCGAGCCCTCAGCATCAAGGGAATTATCATGAATGTTAAGAATTTACCCAAAGTGCTGAAAAGCCAGTGTCAACCCACGAGAAGGTGCTCATTGTGAGTCTGCGGGAAGGGAAAAAAACTTCTCCGTCAGTTCGACAAAATTCTCAAATGAACCTAAAAAAATACAATCTATTTTTGGAATGATTTGCTCTTTTGCAAATATGATGAGTTAAATCCACAAGCCAATTTTCTGTGTAAATGTGGTTAGTATGAAAGAGACTGTATCTTTTTTAAGAGATGTATTTTTTAATGTATGTGCCTGCATATGTTTATATGTACATATGTTATATGTACCATATATACCACATGGATGCAGGCACTAGAGGAGACCAAAAAAGGCATCAGATCCCCTGGAACTGCAGTTAAAAGGGGTTGTGAGCTGTCTTGGGTGGGTGCTAGGAACTGAGCCAAGGAGAGTACAGTAAGCGCTCTTAACCACTGATGAGCCGTCTCTTCAGTTCCCAGATTATGTCTTTGTAGTGATAAATAGGGTCATAAATTCCTTTGATGGGCAGCTAGTAAGTAAAAGTAGCCAGTTCTTAAGAGAGAAGACACTAAGGCTCATGACCTTCCTTCGAGAGTTTAGAAATGGAAGTTGGGCTCCAGGAATGAACCTGTAAGCCTAAATTCCAGTAAGTTTTCAGCAGACATTTCCTTAATAAAGAGAAGGTCAGAGAGTGCCCTCCAGTGTCTCTACATAGAATTCTTTTCAAAATTTAGAGTAGCTTTCATCTCTTCAACAATTTTTCCCCCACTGGGGTGAAGACCAGGCGTTTAGCTGTAACGGCAAGCCATGGGATGTTATCATAAGTAATTGTGAATCAGTCCTTCCAAGACCAGATTTACAAATAACAGAGGCCTCCCCTATCTGCAGCAAAGTCTTTGCCATGCATAACCTGGTACTTCAGGGGAGGGGGCTGTGGGAATGTAGTCACTCAGGGAAGACTGAGACTGCTCCCAAATCAGGAAGTCCTCCATGCTTTACCGTACTCCGCCATCAGCCTACCGCCAGAGGGAAGAGGAACCATGGCTCATGGGAGGGGTCCAAAGCTTCCGGCACATGCCAGAGGACCAAACTCCCAGTTCACAAGAGGGGACCACAGCTCCAGTTCATAGGAGGGGGGCACAACACTGGCTCACCGGAGGGAACTGCAGCTCCAACAGAGCTTCCACCTCCCCTGAGGGCCAGCTGTGTGGTTCTCACTCTAGTGTGGTCCTGGGTATCCAGGCCTCGATGTTGGACCTCTACCATTACCAGACACCAAGAGGTTTTCCATTATTTTTTTATTACTCTTTTACAGTCCCTTGTGAGTTCACCTATGCCCTAATTGAAGTTCTAGAGATAAAAGTTGCAGTATAGAAGTTAAGAAAAGGAAATAGAGAGAGTACTGTAATAGCTAAACTGATATAATTCTCAAACTAAAAATATGTAATAATATCTTACATGAATTTGAAATTCCATGTCTACTATAATTGTTGAATAGTGTTTACTGTACTACCAAGCTTCAATAATACTGTGAAATTTACCAATGTTTCTGTAATGTAAGTTTGCCATTCACTCCCTTTCAAATTCTCTACCTGTACAAAATCCTTCAATGTAATCATGTTGCTTCTTAAAGAAAGCAATGCTAATCAAATACTTAAAAAAGAAGCAACAAAAAATGAGCAACATATTAGATGTGCTTACTAAGGAAACAGAAGCAACAGTATTTACCACCCCGACAGGATCTTCACATAGCCTCGATTACCATAGCTATGGGTTTCTGTCCTAGGCAGCCGTTGCAATCTTTGCAGCTCTGAAGCAGTGGAAAGCCAGTCCAGGTCTCAGTTTCCTCATCTATAAAATGCATATATAATCACTGCCCTTCAGAATTATGGCAGAGGTCAAATGACATGATGTCAGCAAAAATGCCCCAGCCTGTGTTTGGTAATAAGCACTCTAGAAACTGAAAACATTTTCCTTGTTTTTTGACCAGAGCCCACATGAGGGACTATCATCCAGTTACTGATGTAGCTTTGGGTGCAGAAAGTAAGGAGGAAAGAGGAACGCCTTACAGTGCTGTGTGAGGGCCCTCCATGAGCGCTGTGGGCCAGGGCAAGGAGGGGCGCTTTTTAAAGACAGATATGCTCAGTAGCTGATTTCTCTAAAATAACTGTCTCTTTCAAGTGGGGAAATGTAAGTGGAGTTGACCATGTGGCCTTCCCACGGATGGAATACCTGATCTGTGGCATGAGCAGTCAAAAAGAGTCTGAAGGGCTGGAGATGGAGTCACAGTAGGGGACTCGCCTGCCATGCCAAGGCTCCTAAGTTCCAAAGCACCACAAAAAAAAAAGTGAAAAAGCCCCTGTTATGTATCAAAATATTTGAAAACTAGATCCAGTTTACATCATCAATCCAGTTTTACTCATTCCTTTCGAAATCCTTATTGTTTGAAAGGCTGGCCATATTAAAAATCAATAAAATCAGATGAAAACCCATCACTGAGTGGATCTATCCTTTTTGTTTTAGTTTTCTTCAATTCTGTGACCTAAGCTTTCTCAGCTAAAGCATTCAGCAAATTGCAGTAATATCAAGTCTTTCCCCCCCACCCAGTGAACTTTCAAATGTCTCCCCTCCTCCGTAACTCTGTCCTTATATGTGTGGGAGGGAAATATTATTTATGAAGCAAGAAGACTTGACCTTTAAATGTCAGTGGAAGGCAGAGTCTGGCCATTCTCTCCATCTCTTCCACCTGCTGATCAGAGAACTGAGGGAAAGAGCTCAACAGTGTGTGACCTGGAAGAGGGTGGTGATGGGAGTAACCCAGGAGCAGGGCCTCCATCTGTCCCTTATATAGCCAGGAAAAATGAAGGAAGAGTTGGCCTGCCTTCCATTATATAAATGCTTACAATGGATATTATAATCTCAGGGAGATGTGTGTAGATTATTGCAGATAAAAGACTGCTCAGAGCCGGCAAGCCTTGCACCTTACCCCAGTGGCTTGCTCACCATTTCTGGTAATCTATTACCTTTCCATATGGCAAGTACAGCCCATGAGGCCAAGCACTTATTATTTATCAGAAGTTCCTCATCAGCGCCATCTGTGGCCATGGAACCTCGGAGCCTTGAGCCTGGGAGTTCGGTGCTTTTCACGTATTCTTCAGGGCAGTGAGAGTCTTCAGCTGGCGTGTCTCTGTGGTCATAAATCTGCTGTTAACTGCTGAAAAGAAATCTCTGCCTCATGCTTGAAAGTCTGTGTGGGTTATAACTGAACAATACATTTTTCTCAGTGCTGTGTTTGTGTCAGTATTGTTGGACGATATTTCTGGTAGTTGTCTAATTTTCCACATTTACTCTTTGTGCTTTTATCTCGTGCATCATTTTTGTCTTAGAATGCCTCTCAAATCTATATATGCTATTTATGATGCTTTATATTGCTAACCCTTCTAAAGTAAGGTTTCATTCATCATTAATTTTTTAAGGCAGGGTTTCACCACAGAGCCCTGACTGACCTGCAACTTGCCATGTAGACAAGGCTGGCCTCGAACTCACAGAGATCTGCCTGCCTCTACCTCTCAGGTCCTGGAAGTCATGTGCCACCATACCTATTTATTTTTATTATTTTTAATTGTGTGTGTGTGTGTGTGTGTGTGAGAGAGAGAGAGAGAGAGAGAGAGAGAGAGACAGAGAGACAGAGAGACAGAGAGACAGAGAGAGAGTGAGTGCCTGCAGAGGCCAGAAGATGCTGTCGGGTCCTCTGCGACTGAGGTTACAGGGAATGGGAATTATAGACTGTTGGGAGCCACCGGATGTGGGTGTTAAGATCCAACTCAAGTTCCCTACAAGAGCAACAAGTGCTCTGAACCACTCAGAAATCCCTCCAGGCCCATAAGTAAGGTTTTAATTCTAGTATACCAAGAAAAATAAGTGTGCATGAAGGGGGCCTTTTAAAGGAATCTGTCTCAGTCACAGAAGCTTCCATCCTTCTTGTACTTTTCCACCAATATTTCCCCTGTTTGTCACCACCTTCTCATGCTAGATGTGCTGCTGCCTTGGGACTCTGGTCCAGGTCCAACGAACCAGGAGGGATGCTCCCACAGAGAAGAGCTTCTGGTAGACAGGGGCCTTAGAACAGAGTTGGACTGTGACACATGTATGCTTCAAATAGATTAATGAGGGGCCACCTAGTCACACTGTTACTTCGGAAATGTCCCTCATTCTGGGAAAAGGGGAGGAGTGACATTGTACTATGTCCTTGAGACATCTCCATAGGGTTAGGGTCCTCTCAGAATTTCACTTGGCCCTGTAGCTCCCTAGAATAGCCCGCAGCACCCCCAGTCTCAGCCTTCTGAGCCTTCCCTTCCCTGCTTATCTCCCCTCCTCGACACAGTGGCTGAGGTCTTTGCAAACTCTACACCTGCATACCCCACTAATGATAAAAGCCATTCAAGTCTGTCAAAACCCTTCATATGAGATATGAATATTTCACTTATGGATAGCAAACAAAAGATCCCAGGGTTACCTGCACTTAATGGAGACAACAATTACAAACGGGTGGTTTTTCCTTACCAAATATTTATATTCAAGATACGAATTTTTCTATGTGTCATTTTCCCCCTAAGTGTTGTATAAAAGAGTTTTTTTGTTTCATCAATATACCCATTGAGCCACCCGTGAAAACTTGCAACTACCAGCCCTAGACTTGCATTTTGTCCCAGGCATTCTTTAATATCCTGGTCTCTCCTATCGCTGCCCCACTAGAGTGCTTTTCCACATGGCCATATGTGGAAGCCCGGAACCCCCACAGAGCTGGCAGCTGGCAGCAGTCAGGAAGATGCTGGAAAAGGAAGTGAGCTGGCAAGAGCCTCCAGGAGAACTTAGGAGACTAAGTTCTCCCACAGCAGGGAGTCCGACTGGAAAGTGCCCTCTGCAGGACCAGGGGTGTGTCTAGTCCTTCTGACCACCTGAGTCTGAGACTAGAGATGCATGCTGAGGGGGTGCGCTCTTCCTAAAAGGTTGTTTGCCCTTCCTGAAGTTTGGCCTTGCTGACTAGCTCCATGCTGAGACACATTTGTTTAGAAATGTGTTGAACTAGCAGTGTTTCCTTTGAACCTTAGATAGAGTTTTGAACACTGGGAGTGTGGAGCTGAGAGCCAAACCAGGGGTGGAGGGCCGGGGCTGGGCATGTGAGTGCAGGCTGTGCAGATGAGAGGTGTCAGATCCTCTAAGCTGGAGTTACAGGTGGTTGTGACACACCGGATATGGTTTCTGGGACCTGAACTTGGGTCCTCTGCAAGCATGAGCTCCTAACTGCTGAGCCATCTCTCCAGCCCCAAAGTTACTACTTTTGATGTTGAGTTTTAGGTTGAATTGAAAACAGATCACTTAAACTTGAACTGATTCCTTCCCAGTTTTAATGTTAACCACAAAAGCAGTGCAGTTCTCTAAATATAAAAATTTGCCAAAATTTCAATTATTCGTTTCTCACATATTATTGCCCAGCTAGAAAGCAACACATAGTGAGAAATAATAAGTCTGAGCCTGTTTTGTTGTCTAGGGATTCCTTCAGGTGCTTACTTAACTCATTTAGTCTTTACGGATGACAAACCAGTGAGTGCTGCTGATGTTAGCCCCATTTCACAGATAAAGAAACTAAGGCATGTTTGTCACATAATGAGTAAGCCTGGATTATAAACACAAGCAGCTTGGGACCAGTCCCAGTGCTCTTAACCACACAGGAGCTTTGTTTCACTTCCAGAGCGCTGTGGCCATTCCCCAAATTGGTCTCAGGATTCATCACTTGTAAATCTCTGTGCCCTAAATTGTAAAGTGCTAGATATGGTCTGTTGGGGCAGAGTAGACATAGAAACGATTTGTTCCTGGAAGATACTAGGAATTCTTTAAAAAAAGAAACAAAAAAACTGGGAATGAGAGAATTGAATTGTTCCCAACCTATTCATGTTCTGGGGCAGGGAATGGGAATAGAATTTCCCAATATGGAGCCGGGTAATGGACGGGTGTCCAGTGGGAAGCATTGCTGTCGGGAGTGAGGTACATGCTAATTAAGCATGAGACAGAAGTGTGGGATATGGGAGGACACTCAGCAGCATTCCTCGGACTTGTTTTCAGGATCACCTGCCCCCTAGGAGTCTTTACACATCTCTGTTCTGAACCAGGAAATGTTATACTAAAGATGGTTATACTATAGGGGCTGGAGAGTGGCTAGGAGTTAAGAGCATTGGCTGCTCCAGCTCCAGGGGGTCTGATGCCCTCTTCTGGTCTCCTCCAATGCTACGCCCACATGGCATATATTCATATAAATATAGAAATAAAAACTTTAAAAATTTTTTTAGAGATTATTGTTTATCTGTTTGTGTACTTTGCATATAGCTGTGCTTTAGACATTAAACATAAGAGCTTTTGTTGTTGGTTCCCATTCCGTACAAGAACTAGTTTTTTTGTGATATTGGTGCCTAGAGGTACCATCCCTGAGAAGCGTGAAGAAAACTGGCCAGGAAACACAGGGTCAGTGAGCCACACGGAAGGGCTACTTCAAAGTCAGAGAGCTCCCAAAGGCAGAACTGTACCTGAGGGAAGTGGGTCCAGGAAGTTTCCTCAGTCTGTGAAGCCAGGAGTTCTTTGATGTAGTGTCATCATCCTACCTCCCTGGATGCCCCTCTGTGGCTGTGAAGAATGTCACCTTACATTCTGAATGCCATTGTAGTGATGTGCAGTGTATCATGGTACGTGTGTTATTGGGATTCTTTTCGTTTTACCTAGAAACCAGGTTCCCAGTAAATTCATTTTAAATTCTTTTTAATTGAGTTCAGAAAATGGCTACCATTCCAATTTGCAAGAACTGGGTAATGAAAGCACTCTAACTAAAAACTGCTGTGTTCCCACTTGAGATCTCTAATCCCCAAGAAACAGTCATCAGAAAGAATCACGCAGCAATTTGTGTTCCAGATAAAGAACTAACTGGCTGTCCCCAGAACTTGCAAGGCCAGCTCATTTTCTTGTGTCTGGCCTCAGGGAATGAGCCTGGACATCAACACTATCCAGGAGAGAGTAACTATAACACTGAACAGAGAGACTGCTGGCCTTTCCTCACTCCATTCTCCCTTCCCCAGTGATTTCCCTGCCCCAGAGACTTTGTTCTGAACTTTAACCAAGTGCACATCCCAAAGGCCCTAATTGATCTTAAGCAACCTCATCTAATCACCTCCTAGAAGACACAGTAAGGGAAGCAAGGCCTCCTGATATCTTTTTTCCTCCACTAACAGACTGTGATAATTCACTGGTCAAAGGGGCCTTTCCTTCCCTTTGACCATGGATCAGTGGACTGGTAAAGAAGTCTCCCCGCATATGGGTTATAAAAGCTAGGGAGAAGATATAGACAGGTGAAAGATAGGGTGAAAGAGCATTTTACAGATTATCTCACCAAAGAGTGATCAGAGTTCAGCCTGTGAATATTGTACTCCAGGGACATGGTACTTTTCAAGTCAATGGTTAGAGGTAAAACTGAGGTGAGGCAAAGAGCCATAGTTGAGGGAGTCTACTGCCCAGTGCTCAGAATTTGAGCCTGACAGAACGAAAGTGTCATAACAGTTGTATCTTAAGACCACTGGTGTATAAAGCCTGAACAGTTGGAGGAAGGGAGTAAAGGGTGAGGTTCTTTTAGTCCTGGTTATCTGAAAGACGCTGAGTATATATGAAAGGGGAGTTGGTCAGGCATTTGACACATGTTGTGAAACTCAGTGTAAAATTTTGGTAGCTGGTTGAGTAAATGGAGTTGGATAATGGGGAAGGAAGGCTTTAAAAACCAGAATTTCAAGTCCCAGTGACTAGATTAAGTATTGGCAGAAATTCAAGAGTACTTCCGGGGTGAGGTGATATCAACAGTGGACTTTGGGTGTGCAGACCATTAGGTAGAAACCTCCTCCAGGAACGTGGAAATGTCTGTTTGGAATATAGAAGTGTCTGGTGAGCTACGTGTGGAAGCTCACACGTGTAATTCCAGCACTCATGAGGGTAAGGCAGAAAGACTGTCCTGAGTTTCCAGGCCAGCCTGGAAACCTGGTCTCAAGAAACAAAGAAAGAAAGAAAAATAACTGTCAGAGGTATGAAGATCCATTAGCATCATTGATCACAAGGGAATGGAAGGTTCCAGAAAAAGAACGGACTGGGAAAACCCTGAGAGAAGTCAAGAAGAGTAAAGTCATTTGGATTTGCTCGTTAGAAGGCTGTCAGACGGGGGAGTAACAATAGAAGGATATCAGGGGCCCTTCGGGTAAGGAGTGACTACTTCATGGCAGATGAAGGCAGCAGGATGCAAGAACAGAGAAGACGGCCTGGTGGCGGGGTAGACGTGAGGGCACATCCGCGAACAGAGATAAAAGATGCACAGTGAGGAGTCAATGAGAACACGTGGGCAATGCCGGACAGTAGCCGCAAAAGTACTGTCAGCGGCACGACGTCACAGCAGCTGAGGTTCAGGTGTTTTCTGACCCTATCATTGGACAGACCACAGCGTGCAGCACCATGTCTCTGGCACTGCCCATCAGCAGTTTCCTTAGGGAGCAATGAAACAGAATGCTTGAATTTAATCTTTGTATTCCAAGGCAGACTTTATTATAGACTGAGTTTGAAGAGAGAAATAGCACCTAAGGGAAAAGAAGAAATTTTTGATAATAAATTTTGGCTGTAAAGTATTAAGATTTTTTTAAGCACTGTTTTTTGATTGGGTTGCATGTAAATGCTGCATGCATGTGCGGGAGGGCATTTTGATATTTTAGGTTCTTAATTCCTAACAAATAATCAAGTTCATTTAAAGGTATGCTCTAACCTGAATGCTATTTCATTTACTTTATATTTGTAAAGGCTTTCTACAAAAAATAAAATAAAATAAAGGTAGAAAGGAAAAATATTGAGAAGGGCTCTTATTGAGTGATGGTTGCTTTTGACTGCTGGTGGCCTAGATAAGACCACCCTGGTGAAGGATTCAGCGGTCTGCACTATTGCCATGCCCTGTAAGCCATGGAGTGGGGTTACCTTACACAGGATGACAGAAAGGAGAAGGTGGACTCAGAGAATGAAAAGGCAAAAAGCCAAAGAGACATTGAAGTCCTCAGGGAAGCGTTTCACATTCTTTCTTCTCTGGGGTGGGCTTCTCTCACTTCTGTGGAGTGTGCTGGGAGTGGTGCGTGTCCTGTGCATTCAGAAATGGCCCCTGGGGTCCCGTTGCTGTCACATTTCTGCACAGTCCACAGATAGGGAGAGAAACGTTGGAGGTTGTTAGCACATCTCCCTGTGGAGCTGAAACTGGGCTGGGCACCAGCAAGCACACCGCGGAGGGGATTTGTCTCTCCTCCGTGTTTGGGTAACAGCTATTCCCCGGTGCTCAGGCAAGAATTAAGTTCACTGTGTGCCTCTGCACTGTGTTCGGTACTGTGTCCTGAACAGCTGGCTCATTAATGCAATTTTAAAGGAAGAGAGAATTGGCTGTTCACCATTATATGTAAGGTATTTGTAATAAATCTCTCAATAAAGAGGTATAAAAAATTCCTGTTTCTGTGCAGCCAAAGGAAGCAAAGCATTAGGCAGAACCCAGTGAGCCTCATTAGCAGCAGTAACCAATGCACAAGGTCCAGGGGGACCTGTTCCACATTTCTATTACTAATAACGTTATTTTTTTTTACCTGAAATACGCTGGTAATTTTCTCACTTGTGAAATTCAGTTTGCTAAAGATGAATAAATACACTCTTTCTTAATATTAAACTGAGTCTCTTCCATGCATTACATGCCGCCTGAAAATAAGTCATCCTTTGTTCCCCATGTGTCTTCTGTTCACACTGCTTCTGATATGGCAGAATAGTAAAGTCAAAAGAAGAAAATAATGTGAAAGAAAACACTGTTTTCACTAAACTCTATATTATATATGAAATGCTTACTCTAAAACTCAGTACAGTAAAGAACTGGTGACGATGAACTAGAATGAGTAAAAAAAAAAAAAAAAAAAATGTTGCCATGGTAGTGAAACCCAAGGCTAACAGAATTAGAACAAGGACTTGGGACTAGGGAGATCACTCATAGGTAAGATCACTCATGTAACACAATCATGAGGACCTGAGCTTGATCCCCAGAACCACATAAAAAAAAAAATCTAGGTGTGCTTTCATGCATACCTGTAACACAGCACAGGAATGCTGGGACTGGCTGGCCACTAGCCAATGCCAAGTTCAATAACAGACCTTGTATCAAGGTCTGGTTTCTGAGGCACATACACCTCCTCCATACATACACATGTGCTCATATCCCAAACACATAACCACGCTTACACACACATATACTAAAAAAAAAATGAAATTCAAAAACTCTTAAAAGACAAGACAACATAAACCAAGGACACTTTACTCCTAGACTCTTCACACGAACTGCAGACACCCCTGAGTTGTCCTCAGCCTCAGGGCCAGACCCAGTACTAACCAAAGTGGTTGTCCCATGAGTTCGTGGAGAGTAAGGTGTAATGGCTGAGATGGGATAGAGAGCAGTGATTCAGCGAGATGCCGTCTAAAATATTTTATAATATAGTTAGAAATGTCCCTATTGGAAGTCATAGTCACTTGCATTTTAGGAAAAGATAACCTCAATGTCTAGCAGGATACGTATGCTTTTGTTCCGTCAGACGTAGGGCGTGGGCACCAATAGCCCATTGAAACATAAATTCAAAAAGAGGGTGATGTGGCTCACCTTCATTGAGCCCATCAAAGTTTTTATCTGATCTGTCAAGAAGTTGTTTTTACCCACTCAAATCTGCAGTCCTACAACAGTACATCCATTTACTTTTAAATTTTTATCATTTCTATTTTGAAAAGCATAAAATAGAAGAATTTCTTTTATTCTGTAAGTACCCATCCCAGATTACTGAGGTAAGTGTAGTGTTCTTACACTCTTTCATGTTTCAGTGATATGAATAAAACAGATAAGTATCCTAGGAAGGGCAAACTGCTTCCTCCAGTTTGAATCTATTTCTATAGCCTCTGGCAGCCATCTTTGATTTTCCAAAGGTTTGAGTTTATTTCCCCCAGAATAGCTTCCCTGAAATGAAATTACTAGATCAAGTGCTATGAATATTTTAAAGCTCTGATTTCTAAGCATATTTCTCAGTAGCTTCCCAACAGATTATTTATTAATTTACCTTACATTAGCGGTATGTGAGAATTATGGTATTGCCCTGGGCTTAATGAGCTGCTAATAAGACTACATTACTTTTCTTTCTGTTTATTTCTTTCCCAGCAGGCTTGAAAGTTAGTGCGAGTATTTCTTTATAATGTATTTATGAACTTGGTTCTTATTTGTTGTCTGATCAGTCGGCTTGGTTTTCCAGGCTCCAGTCTCATCCATGGTGTTTCTCTTTTATCGCTTTGCCCAGGCTCCCATGATTCATTCAGCTACTGGGTCGATGAAAAGTCCCCAGTGGGGCCTGATCAAACCCCAGCTGTTAAACGCCTTGCCCGGATGTCCTTGGTGAAGAAGTTAATGAAGAAATGGTCTGTGACTCAGAACCTGACCTTCCGGGAGCAGCTGGAGGCTGGGATCCGCTACTTCGACCTGCGTGTGTCTTCCAAACCAGGCGACACGGACCAGGAGATCTACTTTATCCACGGGCTCTTTGGCATCAAAGTTTGGGATGGGTTGATGGAGATTGATGCCTTCCTCACTCAGCACCCTCAAGAGATTGTCTTTCTGGATTTCAACCACTTCTACGCCATGGATGAGGCCCATCACAAATGCCTGGTTCTGAGGATCCAGGAGGCCTTTGGAAACAAGTTGTGTCCAGCCTGTAGCGTGGAAAGTATGACGCTGCGAAGTCTGTGGGAAAAAAAGTGCCAGGTGAGATGAGGAGAAATGAGCTATTGAAGACGAGGGCTTCACTCTTTGCTTTTCCTAGGTTGATACCTGTAAAATAGCTCAACCCAAGGCTGTTAACACTAGAGTAGATTGTTTGGAATACTGAACATCTATAGAGTAGTTCCTGAGCTCTGGGATAGCTACAAGGGGTCATTGACCCTGATGGAAATGGGATCAATGCCTGCCAAATATTTAACGTTTGTCTACAATCTGTTTGACATCTAAAATTTACTGTGAATGACTTAGCCAGTACTAGCCCAAAACAAAGATGTGAAATAAGCCAGTTGTTTGTCATTATAATACCATTCTATCTCCTCTAAGGTCTCTTTAATACTTCCCCACAACCCCTTAGTTAAAAGAGCCCCCAAACCTAGGTCCATTAGGAACATGCTCAGTAAAAGTAATATGGGCCTCAGATATATTCCATTCTGATCCCAGGGTGGTACTATCAAACAAGAGCTTCAGGGACAGGCATCCTCCAATTGAGACTCTTTTCAAGAAAAAAAAAAATGTATATCTTCAAAGTAAAGTTGTTCACTGATCATTAAGTGCATTAAGCAAAATACCTTTTTTTTTCAATACTGGAGATTAAACACAGGTCCTCATGCATGCTAAGCAAGTAGCTGTACCACTGAGCCACATCCCCAGCCCTAAACAAAACATCTTAAAGAAATATTTTGGTGGACTAGCGACATGACTCAATAGTTAAAAGTGTTTGCCTGTTGAGGACAGGTGTTCAGATCCCAGCATCCACTTCACAAAGCTGTATATCCCACAAACACTTGTAGCTGCAGCTCCAAGGAGGGCAGGACATGGAGACAGGAACTTTGTTGGGGTTTCTGGCTTCCAACTTAGCCAAGAAAACACACATCCCAGATTCAGGAAGCAACCCTACTTTGAACAAATAGGCAGAGAATTATTGAAGAGGACATGTGATATCCTTTCTGGCCATCATGTGCAGGCACAGGCTTATATACTTGCCCCTGTCACGTGAACTTACACTCACATACAATCAATCGATCAATAAAAATTTTTTTAAAGAAATATTTTTGAACTCAGGAAGGAATATTTCATTGAAAGTAAGTTCAAGACTGTAAATATTGTTGAGCGCCAGGTGTAAGTGATATTTTGTCAAATATTACTACAGCTCTCTCACTTAAGTTTGAGTTTTCAGACTCACAACACTAGCTTCTTTTTTTATTTTTTGAGAGCTGCACTAGGTAGCCCAAGCTAGCCTGGGACTCATGGAATAACAATTCAATCTTATTTAACCATCCCTGTATGCTGAATTAACTCATTTGTTTCTCTCAATAACACCATGACTTGGATACTTTGTTATCTCTGCCATTTTCCAGTACCCCTGCGGGGCCCACTCCTGCTGATCTCTGAGGATCTGCCACAAGCCTGATGATTTTTACAACTATTGTCTTGTGTTATGCAAATAAAACACTTTCTTTTCATTAAGAACCCCTATTCCAAAAGGGTCTCAGGCTTCCCATTGAGAAAAAGGGAGCACTTGAACATGAGGATTATAGGTAAGGCTAAATTTGAGTTCAGGCAAAAATTCATAATGTTGTTCACAGATTATGATACTCTGGATGATTGACAGGTTGCATTCTAAACTGATTAGAAATTCCCATATAAAGAGTGTAGACAGTAAGACTCCAGCAACACAGTGATCTTAGGTTTTAAGAATGGATTAATCAGGGGACTGAGGAGATGGCTCATTCAACAAAGTGCCTGACCATACAAGTTTGAGGATCTATGTTCAGATCTCCAGAATGCACTTAAAAAGCCAAGCAGAGAGGCAATGCCTGTAACCCCAGTGCTGTGGGAGCGTGAAGACAGGAAGATTCCTTGAAACTCATTGGCCAGTCAGTGAAACCAAATAGATAAGATTCGTGTTCACTGAAAGACTCTCAAAAAGTAAAGGTGGAGGACCCAGGAGATGGTGCAGCAGTAAAGGTGTTTGCTGCTAAGCTGACAACAGCTTGATTCCTGGGACCCACATGGTAGAAGAGAACTGAATCCTACAAGTTACCCTCTGACCTTTACGTTGGGGGTGGGGGGAGGAAGGAAAGGAAGAAAGAAAGAGAAAGCTATTAAGGAAAAACACCCAACTTTTACCCTTTACACACATGCACACTCATGCATGTACAGACATGCATGCAACAACACTAATACATACACACAACACATGCACATACACAAACACACACACAAGTGGTCTAATTTAACTACATTTTTTGCTACAAATACTCCTGCAGTTGGGAAAGAGAGACTGAAGGTGTATCGTAAAAAGGGAGAGTCCTATAACCTCATCTGAGCCTTCCTTCCCTGTTTCTCCTAGAATCTCTCTTCTTTTTTAAAAAAATTATTTATTTTTTATTGTATGTGTATGTATGTATTGCCTGTATGTATCTAAGTGCACCTGTGTTGTGCAATGCCCACGGAGGTCAAAAGAGGGCATCAAATTCCCTGGAATTGGAATTCCCGACAGCTATTAACTGCTATTTGGGTGCAGGGATTCAGGCCCAGGTCTTCTGCAAGAACAGTCAGTGCTCTTAACCACTGAGCCATCTCTCTAGTCCCCAACATCTTTTCTTAAAAGCTGAAACAAGAACTCTCCAGGAGAGCCACCAGTCATCTGTCCCCAGCAGGAGCTGTGTCACACTCACGGTGGAGCTTTAAATATTCACTGTGTAATAAGCTGCCTTGCACATGACTCCCTGATTGTTTTCTTACAGGAATTTAATATCAGGACACTTCCTACAACTCAGTCACATTTTCATTTACTCAACATGCAATTGCATCACAGCTTATGAATAATGTATATACATATATTCATGTACTGGTAGATACAGGCTTTAAAGGCACAATGAATTCAGAGATTTGGTCTACAGTTTGGAAGTATTTGTGATCTTAATGAGAAGGTAAGAAATACATAGGTAGGCCTGGGGAAATACAAAACAATCAAACTGGACATGCATATCTATAATGTCAGCACTTGGGAGATTAAAGCTAGAGGGTTGCTGTGAGTTTGAGGTCAGCCTGTACTACATAAGAACAATCTCAATAATTCACAGTAATAAGGACAGCAAGATGGCTCAGTGGATAAAAGCACTTGCCTGCTGTGCAAGCCGAGTGACCTGAGTTTGATCCCCAGAAACCATGCTGGAAGAAGGAGAGAAACAGCTCCTGAAAGTTATCTTCTGATCTCTACATGCATGCCATGATATGAGCATGGCTGCACACACATACACACTAAAAATAAATATGAATAAAGCATCTTAAATCCAAAGTAATAAATAAAAATGAAATACAAAACAATCCGTGTGCAATTGCATGATAAGACTGTGCCAGGTGTTCTATATCATATGAGGAAAGGGCCTTTGTAGTGCATTTTTGGAAACAGAGCCATGTAGCTGCATCTAGAGGCCTCTAGGAAAGGAGCCAGCACAATAAGTCACTCAAGAAATTGTTCTTAAAAGAAATGGGACTTTTAGTATGGGTCTCAAGAGAAAAACTGAACATGAACTGCCGAGCTAGAGCTAGTTTTCTATGCTACAGAAAAGCAGCAGAGTGAGGTCGGGAGACGCCCCCACGAGAGTCCCGGCACCTGTGATCTGTTTCCCTCATACATGGGCCTGTCAGACGCCCACTGTGAGCAGGGCTTTTCCTGGAACCTTCAGATCAGGCTGGCCAAGAAGGCCCTGGGGAAGAGCAGAAAGCCGCTCCCGTGTAGTCCGTACTCTACCTTTTTGAGGCAGAGTTAAGTTAAGCACTGTTGTCTCCTGCCCTAATGCAGTACTCAGGGCAGGTGTCTTGGATACCATCTACTAGGCCAGTCACAGGGGTGTACAGCATCCTACCTCTCCCCTAGCCCCCTGCAGAGGAGCTCTCCTTACAGGTTTCAGCCTTCCAAATTAGCTAGTTATAGAGCCAGAAGGAAATCCTTGGATCTTCCAGGCCATCTGCTTACAGTGAGCCCATGATTAACTTCATTAACACACGTGTTTACCACAGATATCATCGGCATCAGCATTACTCAGGACCTTAAGAGCCAAGACAGTACTACCTCATTTGGGGCTGCCTGCCTGCCAGCCATTCCTTGGCTCAGAGCCTTCAGGAATGGCTAGTTGCCTTGTCATTAGCTGAACACACTGGAAAGAAAGGAGGCAGGCATGTGGATCCCCTGCTCCTGAGTTCGTAGGAGATTATGCTTTGAAGATTACAGTTCACAATATAAACAAAGGTTGGGCATTCCTTTGAGAAGAGCCCACCGGTGCCCCCTCCCCTCCAGGGGAAAAATACAGTCCTTCTAGAAACCCACACAGCAGAGCTCCAAATTGGGACAATTAAAATAGCAATTCCCTGTCCCACAGCTGCCTCCCAGAAACTAATTAATGCTGTGGATGTAGCTTGCTAATTATTTTCAAAATTACCACCATCTTAAGTAGTCCCATTGGAGGCCCGTGGCCTCTGAAAAGCCTTCCTTGATGCCAGTGACGGGCTCCCTTATCCTCCTGGGGAAAGGTAATTTCATTCAGAGTCAGCACACACAGTTGAAAATCTATTTACTCACAAATTAGCTCACAGTGTTTATCAGAACAAGAGCTTAGTGTCAATTTCAGGAACACAGGAAACGTGATTCCTAGATCATTATGAATGTTTCCAGCCTAAAATCCAGAGACTTCCCGGGGAGTATGCAGATGGAATTTTAAAATGCTGCGTCTGGTTGGTAAAACAAACAAAAACTATATGTTCACTTTTGCTTACCTTTAACTGAAGAGTAACACGCACACCAGTTAAGAGTACCTGCAGTACCATCCCGATTGGTGGGGGCGTTGGCCCTTGGGGATATGGCCATGTCTCCATTTCATTCATTGCAGGTGTCTTACACAGCAGTGATGCATGCTCATTGCTAATTCACTGCTACAGGCTTCTTAGGCTCATTCAAAAACAATTTTGTTTAATGAATTTATCATTTTGTATATGTTGTATGTATTTGTTAGATGATGGATATATTTACATATCATCAATTTCCTTTATAATCTTGTCTGGGTTTTGCATTTATTTAAAACATGATTGTGAGGAAGGTGGTCTGTGGCTTTACTGTATTTCTGAAAATGTTCATAACCAAAACGATGGTAATAACAATCCTTGAATCATACATATAACAAGTACTCAATAAATCTTTTCTTATGTATTTTAAAAATAATATATAGGGGGCCAGAGAGATGGTTGCTCTTGAAGAAGACCTGGGTTTGGTTCCCAGCACCCACATGGCAGCTAACAACCATCCATAATTCCTGTTTCAGGGGATCTGACACCCTCTTCAGACCTCCATGGACATACATGCAGGCAACACATTCATACACAAAATTTTAATATAATAAATAAAATATTATTTAATATATAGAAAGCTGGGTGCAGTGGAGCAGTTTTAATCCCAGCACTTGGGAGGCAGAGGCAGGTGGATCTCTGTGAGACTGAGGCCGTCCTGGCCTATATAGCAATTTCCAGGCCAACTGGGCCTACAAGGAGACCCTGTGTCAAAAAAGCCCAATTATAATAAAACAATAATAATAATAATAATGATAATGATGATGATACATAGGGCCAGCAAGATGGCTAAGTGGGTTAGGCACATGCTACCAGGCCTGATGACCTGAATGGAAGGAGAGAACCAACTCCTGAAATTCGTCCTCTGACCTACACAGGTATTCTGTGGCATGCATGTGCACCCCCCTCGCTAAATAAATGAATACGTATAATAAAAAGCAAAATATCATTCATGTAAAACACAGCGCTCATCTCAAAGAGAATGAGAAATGGCTTATTCTTGATCCACAGAAGAAAAGCTATGGCCTGGGAACACAGATTTGGGTTTCTTGGAATACATGTTTCACTGTGGAAATGGCCACATGAGATTTCCTTAGTCACAGAACTAAGGGAAGTCATTGATCAAAGCGTTTATCAAGTACCTTCTAGGGACCACAGATTGGCAGGGTACAGAAACAGTGGAGCTTTCTACAGGTTTCCAGTGCTATCTGATGACATCTTTAGCTCTTAGAAGCTAATGGTCTGCTAAAAATACATTTTAAAGGTTTTTAACTAGTCATCAAAAGGATATTAGGTCAGACACAGGGGTGGGCAACAACCATCTATTAACAGGATCTGAGCTAGCCCAAGGTAACTTGACTGTGGACCTTCAACAGTCTAACTCTCCTGAATTATGACATTCTAATCTGTCATTCAGCCTTGTAGACTCTCCCACAGAGGTGTGGCTTTTTCCTCCCTTTACATAGACAAGCCTGTGATTTCTGTGAGTATTTGTCCTCCTGCCCCCCCCTCATTCAAGTGGTTCACATCCAACTTTTAAACGAATTGCTCTTCTTTCTCTATTTTGAACATTTCAGGTTCTAATTTTCTACCACTGTCCCTTCTACAAGCAATACCCCTTCCTGTGGCCAGGAAAGAAAATTCCAGCACCCTGGGCAAACACCACAAGTGTGAACAAATTGATCCTCTTCCTGGAGACCACCCTAAGTGAGCGAGCCCCTCGTGGGGCCTTTCATGTCTCCCAGGCCATCCTCACCCCCAGAGTGAAGACCATCGCCAGAGGCCTGGTGGGTGGCCTCAAGAACACACTAGTTCACAGGTAAGAGGTGGCTTCCACTCCACAGGTAGGGATTATGTTATTGTTTTATTGTTACTATTGTTTGTCTAGCTAGTTGGTTGATTAGTTTCTTGACACAGGTCAGGTTGGCCTCTGATTCAGTCTTCTTGTCTTTGCCTCTCTAGTGCTGGATTATAATCATGCATACCTAGCTCCCCCAAGGAAGTTTAAAAACAAACATTTATCTTGAACTGGAGAGATAGTTCAGTTAGTAAAGTGCTTATCTTGCAACCTTGAAGACCTGAGTTTAACTTCAGAATCCACATGAAACAATTTGAGCACGGTGATACACCCTTGTAATCGTTCAATCCCAACACTGCAAAGACAGGGACAGTTGACTCACTGGTCAACCAACCTAGCCTAATGGACAAGTTCCAGGACAGTGAGTTTGGACTGTCTTAAACAAGATGATGGCCCCTGAAGGAAAACAGCCAAGGTCGTCCTCTGGCCTCCACACATACATGCACATACATGCTCGAAGGCCTGCACCTGAACACATAAGAACACACACAGGAACTGAAGAAATGGCTCAGTGGTTAAGGACACTGACTGTTCTCACATGTTGGCTAATAACCTCCGTAACTCCAGTTCCAGAGGAATCTGACACCCTCTTCTTACCTCTACAGGCACTGTATGACATAAGTGCACTTACATACATGTAGACAATACCTTCATACACATAAAATAAAAATATTTTTAAAAACACACACACATGCAGGCATACAACACACAACATTTATCGTCTTTTCTGAATACACCACAGTAAAACTCTATAATTTGAGACTTTTAAAAATTACTTATAAAGCCTTATATTTTGAAAAGCTGGGAGGCTACATGAATAGTGCTCTAAGAATCCTGAAACGCTATGTTAAAATGTTCATATCATTCCATACATACTACACGGCACTATGGCAAAACTTTGAGCCAGTGTCACTCTCTGTCTCCTTCTGACAAATAGTCTCAGGGTTCCTGTCATCGTCTGTGCAGCTGGCTGAGGTGCTCACTGTTTAAGAAGCATTAAATACGGGCTGCTGTGCTCTGTGCTTGGGACTGAGAGCTGGCCCTTCAGGAATCTGTTCTATCTTTTGTGGTGGCCATGAGTCATAAGTATCATGCCATAGCCTCAGATGCTTCCTCATACATACACCATGTCTGGTGTATAATTTAGGCAAGGATGCTCTAGTCACTTTGTATGAGATGATGTTCTTTATCCTGGGCACCAATGAATGATTTTGGATAAATGAGATCAAGAAAGAAGATGATATATTGCATATATAGGGAGTGTGTATCTCTGTGTGTATGTTATATATGTGTACATGTATATGTGTATGTATATAAATCAAATGTTATAAACACATTTGGCAGTAGGCTATCTTTTACAGTGCAAGCTGGGGACACTAATTTATTTCAGTTAAAAATAAAGATATTTACAAGAATCTCTTTGGTTCCTGAGCTCTGACTGGTGATTACAGTTCAGATAGTGAAAGATCTGTCCAATCACATGTCCCTGTTTATTTGGCTGTGAGTTTGGAGAACATGCATTCAGATAACAGCAATTTACCTAGTAAGGAGTTTGAAAAGCAAGAAGCAACTGTGCTTTTCTTCCCTGGTGTGAACTCCTGATAATGCCAGACATGGACAGAATCAGAAGCTCCTCTCTATGCGGTTTTCCTGAATTAGCTGTATTAAACTTGAAACAAATAATTTCATGGACTGGGCATGGTAGTGTATACCTGTAATTCCAACTTCTGGAAAGCTGAGGCAGAATGGTTGTGAGTTCAAGGTCAGCCTGGGCTACTAGGCTTATCTGGTGGGTTGAGAGATGGTGAGATAGGGTTTCAGTCTATAGCCCATGTTGGCCTCAAGCTCACTGCAGTCCTCCTTCCTCAGTCTCCAGAGTACTGGAATTATAAATGTGAACTATTATATTTGGCAAAAAAAAAAACAACCTTTAAGTTACTGTGATATCTCTTTAAAGAGTCTAAAGTTATAAATGTTCTTTTTTATGTATTCATGTATCCAGATGATTTTCATCATTCTCTTGGTAAACTTGTAGATTAACATTGTTTATTCTTCCAATAAAATGAAATTTTCTGTATTTCAAGAAAAACAAACTCAGTACCCTGAAAAAGGCAGATACAAAGATACAAGAAGAATCTTGTAATATTTGTCTCATGGAACTCAGTGTTTCTCAGCAAAATTAACCTTAACATGTCTACAGAGCAATGTGAAGATAATATCAATAGGTCTGTGTAGAGAGCAGTACTAAGAGGCAGACTGTTTCAAATTAAGGATAAGTTCTATCTATATACTTTATTCTGAATTAAAAAATGACCTTTTGCAAATGATTTTATTTGATTCTTCAATCCAAGCCAGTCTCTTGAAGGGGACACTGTCAAAGCACGTTCTGGTCCCCATTTAAGACAGTACTTAAGTGATACAGCCCTACAGAGCTAGTAAGAGTCAGCATTCTACGGAATGCTAGGCTTCACACTTGCAGTGTTCAGCACCCAGGTGAGCACAGAGGATGATGGTGCTCTGTCCCTCTCCACAGGCCTGTGACTGAATTATTAGTGATGAATCAGGTCCAGCTCACACTGGTAACTGTTAACTCACACACTCACCATCCTGCTCAGTTCCTGCTTCTCTCGTCTGGCTGTAGACGGATCACAGGCTCTTTATTTAGCGATAATGAAGATGGCATGAGCTCAGAGGCAAGGTCTCCCTATTTGTAGTGAGCACGTGTCCCTTAAGTGAGTAGACAGGTTGGCATCTTAGCCCTTCCTGATCACGGGGATATTAAGGGTGAGGATCCGCATGCCTGTGTTCACACATCAGAGGAGAAATACAACTCTGGTGGAGAATGTGTTCCCTCCCAAATGCCAGCGCAACACATGGCTGTTATTTCACGGCTGAGTAAGGCACAGGCACCCGGAGGAGCTGTCATAAGTGGCTAGGCACCCAGAGGTGCTTCCCAGCCGACCCCAAGCACTGATCGACAGTTCAAACTCAGAGAACAACAAGTGTACCACCTAACACTAAGAGGTGTTTTTCCCAGTGGGGAGCGCGCCCCTAACTCTTGAGTAAACTTTGTACCTGAGCTCCTGTTCACTTTGGTTCATCACCTTGGAAGGAAATCATGAAAAAAATCTAGCAGATTCTGACCGAGTTTATGTTGTAGTTTCCCCTAGAATGAAAAAGCCCTGAAATTCAGTTTCATAGCACTGCAGTGCCTAAACCTGTGGACAGGGCAACCACTGGAATTCTAGAAGGGGACAGGGCCTGAGACTTCATGGCAAGGCTGAATTATGGTCACTGAATTATGCCTCCTCTCCCAAAAGCCATGGCTTAAAACCCTTATCCTAATACCTTTGAATGCATTTAGAGAAAGCCTTTTCACAAGATAATTAAGTTGAAAAGGGTCATTAGGGTAAGGTCAAATCCACTCGCACAGATAATTTATACAGAGAAAAGAGGAGCCAAGCAAGGTGCCACAGCATTGCAATCCTAACTCTCAGGAGGCTGAGTGGAGGAGCAGAAGTTCAAGGTTCTGCTCTGGGCTACTGTGTTGGCGTGCTGAATAGCTTACATTGTCCACTTGACACACCTGGGTAGAGGGAGCCTCATTGGGGGATTTTCCTCCATTGGACTGGCCTTGACCATGTCTGTGGGCTTTCCTTGATTGTTGAGTGGTATAGGAGTGTCCAGCCCATTGTGGGCAGTACCACTGGGCAGGAAGTCCTGTATTGTATAAGAAAGCAGGCTGAGCATGGGCCAGAGGAGCAAGCCAGTAAGCAGCATTCCTCCGTGGTCTGTGCTTCAGCTCCTGCCTCCAGGTTCCTGCCCTGAGTTCCAACCTTGGGCTCCTTTAGTGATAAACTGTGTGACCTGGGAGATGTAAGCAAAATAAACCCTTTCCTCCCCTAGATGGTATTGGTCAGAGTGTTTTGTCACAGCAATTGAAAATCAATGAGGACAGCTACATAGTTCATTTAAGGCCAAGTAGGGAGACATGAGACTCTGCCCCTAAAAAACAAAACCATGAACAAAACTACAAGGATGTGTGTGTACACAGAGAGAAAATGCCACAGGAGAACACAGGGAAAATGTGATCACCTGCAGGCTGAGGAAAGAGGTGCCACCCAACCTGACAGCACCATGATCTTCGGGTCATTGGAATGGGAGAAAATAACTTCAGTCCTTCAAGTCAGCCTGTGGGTATAATGTTGCAGCACGTCTAGCAAACTAATACAGTCCCCAACAGGGTGGCCTTGGACAAGATCTTGAAGTCTTTTTAGCTGTGCTTTTCTTCACTAATGAAACAGAGAAATAACACCTCATGAGACTGGACTCTTAAGCTGAAAATGCGTAGTGGAGTGCCTGGCCCGTGATAGGCCTGCCATCCTAGTGGGTAAGGAAACCCAGTGGCCAGCCTTGCTCTCTGTGGGCCTCAGGGTCAAAAGGAAGTTTGGAACCTACTACTGCAGCCTGCGAGGATTGTTGCCAGTAATGTGTGGATCAGCCTTTTATGAAGCTCTCTCTTAAATGCCAAGAGTTAGACAATAAAGTGACCCTTCTTTCAGTTCCACATTGACCTTTATGTCATCCTGTTCATTTGATCCTTGCCCCAGGGAAGCATGACTCATGTAACCTGAAACTGACACAGAGTTCTTTATCCCTGGAGGCCATAGGTAGTTGCCTTTCCCACGTCGTTCTGCCCCAAGTCCTGGGATCCTCCAAAACTTGGCTCTGGCTGCAAAGCTGGGGGTCGCCTCCAGATCAGTAAGTTTCATTTCTCCTGATTGGCCAGCAGGTGGCAGAAGAGCTCCATGCCTACACACTGACCATGCATATTGAACTGTTGACTGCGGCAGGCTAACATTGTGTCCATGTGGGGTGTTGTGAAGTTTTAGTCTCTGTCTCTAAAACAGATCTCTATTTGGAGCCTCTCACTCTTCTCAATCTACAACACATAAATGTGACTATTTTAAGGAAATTTCTTACCTGCAGTCCCACAATTCTCTCTCTACCTTTTAACTCTTCCATTTATGATTACTTTTCCTTGACCAAATACATGGTATATGCTATAATCCAGGCTCTGTTCTAAGTACATTATTTGTACAATTGTGCTATCTTTCTGATACATCATTACTCCTATTTTGTGGGGAGAGAGGAGGCTGGAAGACAGAAAAGTTAAGGAAATTAAGATGATATTGAGATTATGACAACTTTAAGAATCTTAGCTAAAAATGGAAGTACTCTTGTAAGAATATCTATTTAGTCATAATCGGCTATAAAAATAAAAATGTGAATTGATCTGTGAGAGTTTTTTTTAAGCCATGATAAACTGTAGATTCCACTGAGTCAGAGGGAGTAAAGAGGAGACAGAAGAAAACTACATCCAAGGCCTTAATAGCACTCTTTCTAGAACCAAGAAGTGAAGATCTATTGTGCAAGAAGAGAAGACATCTTCACAAAAGAAGAGAAATGGGGGAAATGGCAGCCAAAGACAGTGTGACCAATAGGAGTGAACGGGACAGTCAGTCTTGGCCAGAACGAATTTCTATCAGGTGTGAGCACTAGTTTCCATCGTAAACCGTTTTCAGTACATTGAGTACTTAGTGAGCTGTGCTTACTCTGGTGTAAGACTACGAGAAGGCTTGATTGCCGTTTAGCCAGTGTCTCCTCACTCTTGTCTCAAATGCAACTGAAACTGTCATTGACTCTAAATCTGTCACATAGGAAGCCTTCCATTTATAAAAATGACCCTGGCAACTTGATTCAAACGACAACTGGTTAAATCCTAATCTATTAAGAAACCACATCTAGTGCTAGGATAATTATCTATGAGGAAACCCAGACTCTAATGATTTGGAAAAACTAACTGCAGATAGAGAGGACTATGGATGTGGAGCCCCTGGAGCCATCAACAGAACACATAGGAGTCATTGGGAATAAATGAGTTTCTTCAGTAGCTCACAGAAATTAAAAAAGAACGACTGAGAAATTAAACTCCACCCAAACTAAGGAATTCACACTCATAAAAATATTCCATTAGGAAAATTAAAGGCAGTCTATAAGATGGAAGAAAATGTTTGCAAAAGATATCAGACCAAAGACTGGTATCTGGGATATGAAAATAATTTCTATAACTCAGTATTTTTTTAAAAAAAGAAAGAAAGAAAAGAAAGTGAGCCAGGCACTGTGGCACATGCCTTTAATTAATCCCAGCACTTGGGAGACTAAAACAGGCAGCTCTCTCTGTTAGCTGGAGACCAGTCTAATGTATATAGCAAGTTCCAGGCTAGCCTGGGCTAAACAATGAGACCCTCTCTAAAAAGCTAAACAACAAAAAACAAAACGAAAGTAAGTGGGAAAAATTATCAGTATTCTGAACAGATACTTCCAGGACAATGCACAAATGACCCGTCAGTACTCCCAGCAATCCTGCTGCCTCAGCCTTGCAAGTGCTGGGAGTCCTGGCCTGAGTCACCACACTTGGCTTAGAATGACTAGACATAAAAATGCAGGTGGAACCAAATTCCAAGGAGAATGTAAATCGAGCAGAATTTTTCTGCTCTTTGGGGTAGGCGTAAACAGTGGAATGATCCCCCTGGGAAAAGCTCTGGTGGCTTCTTACCAAACTAAACATAAATCATCCCTACCATAGGGTACTATTTATTCTCCCTTGGTTTTTATCCAAGAGAAATAAAAACAAATATCCATAAGATGACTCATAGAATGTCCATAATACTTTTATTCATAATAACCCTAAATTAGAATCAACTAATGTGTCTACCAATAGGAAGATAGATAGACTATGTATATTCATGCAGTGTAATGTTAGATGGTACCAGGTACCAAAAAAAAAAAAAATGAAAAGAAAAAACACATCTAATCATGTGCATGCTCATGTGTGTAAGGGATTTTAGCTACATTTCCAATTGGAATTTATCAAAAATAGATTGATAGGAAGATAATGATGGATTGTTAGATATGTGGCACACAAAATAGTAAAGTCTCTGTTATAGGAGCTGAGTGGTGTCTCTGTTTCTCTCTCTGTATAATTGAAATTTTTAATGAAGAAACCTAAGAACCCAGCAATAATCAGACTCTCGGGCTTAGTGTTTCAAAGTGCTGTTAACATGGTTATCTGTTTGGTGCTTGGCACAAATAATCCCTTGTATCAAAGAAACCCTGGCAAATTTAGTTCTCTAATGAAATGGTAACTCTCTCTAGCCCTCAAATGAGTTGCAAAGCTTCAGTGGACATAGCCTAGGGGCTGAAGGTTATGGATATGCATTTTTTATAAGAAGGAAATGTCTTGTTTCTATTTTGAAGGTCTCCTTCTAACTCCCACTATCTGTCTGTTCTCTCTTCACTCAACATTTTCTCTATGTAGAAATCTCCCTGCCATCCTCGACTGGGTAAAGACTCAGAAGCCTGGAGCCATGGGTGTCAACATCATCACATCCGACTTCGTGGACCTGGTGGACTTTGCCACAACAGTGATTGAGTTGAATGACCTTCTGGAGGACAGAGCTCTGACTAAATGTTGAATTGATTGTTTAATCACTGTTGAGGTTGTGGATCCATGGTAGGGTTCTGGAGAGTTTCCCTTTAGGGTGGCTCCTGAGCGTTCATAGTGAAATGAGCACAGGAGGTGGGCCTCCCCCCCTCCCTCACACAACTGTTTGGGTAAAAATCCAGGGCTTTTCAATGCATTTTCCCCAAAGGAGACTTTTAAAAGCTCAAGTCCACGGGAAGAAAGCATATTTATTTGGTCAAGGTCAGGATTTCCCCAATGGTTTATGGTGGGAGTGGAAGATGGAAGTACAGTCTCTAGGTTCCATCAGGAGAAGCAGCATCCTAATTGGTCCAGTTTTCTGTTCCCTTTCTGGGACTTTGTGTATTAGCTGGTGAGAAGGCTAAACCAGAAAGGCATTCCTGGTCAGAATGGCTCATAGGAGTGTGAACTAACTACCCTGTGGGAGGTCTCTAACATCAACCTAGGGAGCCAAACACCAGGTCTCTCTAGTAATATTTAACAACAACACTTCTTCCATAAGAGAGCCAGATTTACCACAATGGTTTAGCAACAAGCTGGTTCTGCGTAGCTTGTGCTGGTAACTGTTGTCCTTAATTTCTTCAGATAAACAGTAAAGATAAACTGCCCTTGACATCAGAAATAGCTTTTCCCATTTTAAAATATTGGTTCCTTTCTCTTTCTTCTGTGTAACCTCCCACACATACATCTCTTAAAATGAAAGGAACAGTGGCGGGAAAGTTTTTCTGTTCAGGGCCCAACAAGAGCTAGATGTGCATGTTTGTTGCATGCTAGAGAATCCTGTGATTTAATTAGGTAGCTTTTCCTCAAAATGACCATCAGGCAAGCACCTGCTTCATCTGGGCAAAGTCCTTTTTGGAGTGAGGGCTTCAAGCCAGATGACGGGATGGTTTCCTGGTTGTCCTCCTGGGACCCAGTCTGCTGTGGGACACAATGCTAAGTAGAAGGCTACTTGTCTGTGACAACGTGAAGGCTGACACAAGATGTGGGGATGTGCAATAGCATTAAAGGAGGAAGTTCCAAGTGACGTTGGAGCCAATCTGTAACCCCTTGAAAACGAGACTACCTCGGGGACATTTAGGATGACTGTGTCATCAAGCGAGAAATAAGCAATGCTGGAACATATCCACTTGTCTTGATTCGTTCTACTTTCTGTAGGTTGTTCTGCCTACTGATCACCACTGCATGAGGGCTTTGACACTCACGAGGTTTTTTTTTTTAATTGATAAGAGGTGCTTTACTTGATAAGAGCCCTCTTATGTTTTATTTGCTTTATTTATATATTTATCCATGTATTTATTCATAGAATAAGCATCTGCAGTGCTCCTTACCTCAAGAGCACTCACTCACATTTACTGGACCTTTCCTACCCAGGATGGATGCTATCGCAGTCTTCCTCCTTTGCACAAGATGGTGCATCTCAGGGCTGTGACTGACCTTGTGCGCTGCTGTAGCTGCTCTACCCCACCCAGCCCTGCTGAGGACAGTCTGTCTGTATGGAGATGGTTCAGATCCAGAAAGTCACTACCATGATGGGCCCTGGAGCAGAAGTTAAAATGGGCCGTGAAGATGCTGGTTCTCCACATAGGCACTCTTATACAGTGTTTGGAAGAAAGCGGTTCAACATAGAAACTCTAGGCATAGCTGTGCATGCACTGACACCCCTCAGTCCTATCTGAGAATCCCTAAGGAGGTGCCAGCTTCCAGGTTCTCAAGGAGGAGCATAAGCAAGCATCCTGGGTAAAGATGTGCATGTGTAAAGTGCTGGACTCTTCTCCCAGTAGCTCCTGCACTTTTTCTTTGATTTCATAGCCAGATTTTGCATGCTGCCTGCAGTGTGTGTGGGCTGTGTGTACTGGATAAGCTGCGTAAAGCACACACATGCCCCCAGTTCTTGGTCTTCCAGCCTTTTCTTCTAGTGAAGTAACTTAGGCCTTGGCTTTTCACTTCCATAGCTCAAGGAGGGCATAGCATAGACTCCTCTCGGAAAATGTTGTTAACCTTTCCTGTTCTTGCATTTGAACTCCTCCCAGAAGAGGCTTCTGGAACGATCTTGTCAGATTCAGCAGAGCCTTCTCTGTCTGGAGCTTTCGCGTCAGACAGGAGTGAGTGCCCTCACCTTAATTTTCTTTCAGTTCTGATGTTGAACCTGATTGTCAAGTTCTGATACCCTTGGTCTACCCCTAGGTTTTTATCTTTGTTCTTATTGTTCCATTTTGGTAGCTCCCAGGGTCTAGATCATTCCCCCTCTGTCAATCCTTTTTTACTTGGCAAAGAGAAAAGGAGGCAAGAGGAGAATCATTCTGCTCTGTTTTATTTGAGCCTCAGCTTTGTCCAGGTGCGTGGTGCTATGAGGCCAGGTGGTTGACAGGTATCTGTGCCAGGTGCCAGTGACACCTAAAGGCTGCTGACTGTTCAGTGAACTGTTTACTTGATTTTCTCCCTTTGTTTTTAAATATATAGTTGTGCATCTCTTATCTTATGACATCAAGTGTGCCTCGATATTTGCACACAAAAAGTCATCAAGCATGACACAGAAGCACAGAATACTTCCAGGGCTGAGCGAATGCGGATGCGTGGAGCCCGCTCTGCAGGGTAAGTACAGGTGCTCTGAGTTACCAGCCTTTGAAAGTCTGGGAGGTAGGGGAGGATTGTTCACAGTTTTACCCAGTAAATACTCACATCTCTGCCCCAAGACAAAGGCTTTCCATCCTGTGAAGGGTATGTGCATTCTGCTCCCTGACTGTGAGACTGGGCGGCAACTCAGGTGGGACAGAGAGAAAACAGAGGGTTTTCTCACTCTGCAGTGGCAGTAAACACACTGCCACAACTATGTCGCTTGTTCAATCAAGCCCAGGAAGTCTTTCAGATCAAAATAAGATCATAATTGCTCAGAACTAACTTGAGGAGTGGCTAAAAGTGACTTGATTAGCTCAGTTTCACCGAAGTTGGGAGCCAGTTTTATTTGGAAATTTAACTGAGGTCTTAATGCCTCCTCTGCATCATTCCAACACAGCCATATTTCCAGGAGGTTCAAGCAGTAGCTAAAGGCTTAAACTTTGAGCTCTCCAGGGATTCCATGTGTGTTATAGATAGAGACACTCTCCTTAGGACTGAAGAGAGAGGTCAGGATGGGCCTGATAGAAGGGAGCTAGGGAACTGTGTGAGGGTTAGAAAATTCAGATTTCTATCATGGCAGATGGAAGAGGGTCATGCAATGTTTTTGTTTTGTTGTGTTGTGTTTTATATTTGCTGCATTAGATTTGATAATCATTGCTTAGACATTTTCTTTAGTGCTGAGTCCAGACCACTGGACTTTTTAGACCAGTTAATATACAATTCAGACCCAGTGTTTTATATAAATACAAAGAAAAGTACAAGATCTGAGCAGAGACAATGGTGGATCTTAAGAATCAGAGATCTTTCATCACCACATATTCTCATAAGAAATGCTTTTATCCAAGAGGTAGTGAAGCATTCTGAAATTAAATGCAACTTTCTGGTATGTTGGGATTTCTGTGTGAATTTTGTTGATCTTAGTGGTATAAAATGTTTCCAAAGAGACATGACACAGCCCAGCTAGCAGCTTATCACAAAGCTGAAGGTGAAGACCCAGAAGAAACTGCGACTGAAATGAAACTGCCCTTTCCTGGGAAGCAGAAAGGCTAACAAAGCGAAGTCTACAGACTGAGTTCCCGCTTGGTGGAATTATATAAAGTTCTTGATTACCTGTTGAGTCCTGAGCACCAGAATGGGGCACATTCATGAGATTCCCTTCCATTAACTGATCAAGTGATTCTGGGCTAAATTGTCCTCGACTCTTTCATCTGCAATAATGATGCTGTCTGCTACTTCAGTGTTGAGTGTTTTGCAAAGCTCAGTTGACTAGCTTACAAAATATAAGGTCTCTACTGCTTAGCCTAAATGCCTTACACTCCGGGGATGTACATTTTTGGTGATTCTTCTTTCTGTGCCTGTGTGTGGAGAACATAGGTTGAGTTCATAGCCCAATAGTGTGGTATAGGCTGATAAAACTGGACCAAGCATTATACCTTCTGTGGTTTATGCAGTAGTGGGACTCAAAGAAACCCGCCAAAACGTATGTGTGACCCTGAGAGGTAGGCTTTCTCAATATGTGCTAAGTAGCCTTGTTATATCAAGAGGAAACTGTAGACATGGAGGACATCAAATATCCAAACTGACAGGAAGTTTGTTTGATATGGCAAGGATGTCCCTCTAGTTTCCACTAACTGTCCAGTGTATCTTGACCTTCTTCCTCAGCTGGGCCTTTGTGCTTGCTACCATCATTTTATCATTCAGAATTGTTGCCTTGGAACACGAGAGAGTAAAATGATTAAGTAACAAGCGGATGGAAACTTTCCCCTTAATTCCAGATGGTTCTGATCAGCTCTTTACTGCCCCAAGAAACCTACTGCTAACTCAGCATTGGGTTCCCCAGCTTCCTGCTTGAATCAGTGACACTAATGGCACTGCATTTCTGAACTAACCATGACCCAGCACCGTACTCTATAGAAATGCTATCGATTTCCTTTAAAGTGCAAAGTCTTAGACACTGTAAACATACTCTAAGATCATGCTATCCCGCTTTAGATGTGGTATTTTAGCAACTTGTTCTTAGGACTTTTAAACTTATTTTTAAACAAACTGCTTTTGAAATACACCATTTCCCTCCTGTCTCGGGAATTCAGACCCACAGTGGAGGCAACTGCATCAACAGTCTAGAGGTATTTTCTTTCATCCCCTTCTTTATCTCCTAGCATCCTCCATCTTTCTGCCAGTGACTTCAACCCAAGATGCAGGCAAAAGGCACCTGCTTTCGATGGATGATATCCAATACAGTCTTACCACAAGGGTCATTGTTCCTGACCCTTCTCAAATGCATCATTCTGCCTCCTGCCCCCTCCCAATCATTAGAACTACACTTAATTGGAGCCCTTAATTGGGACCAATACTTAATCTAAACAGCACAGGCTTGTTCACAGCATTAAGCCCTCTAAGAAGCACAGCACTTTGAAAAGTCAAATAGGCCTTTGGTAACTCTTGTACATTTGCAATTTCACACCTGTTATTAGTTCATATCACTAATAACACTTCAGTTATGAATCTATAGCATCAATATGATAAATCTTAGACCATTCTAGAAATAATATTGCTTTGCTGCTACTATACTTACTAACTAATACCCCAATATTAATAAGTATTAAATACAAATTGTGTACGCATTATTTGTATTGTGTATATACCATGTGTAATAATATTTAACCTCCCTGATCAGAACTTTAAAAAATACAGAAATTGTCATAGTGAAAGTAAGTCTTGATCAGGTCAAATAATTCATGTATCTGATAAACACTTTAATAGCTATTATATGTGTCCTTCTTTACTTGTTCACACTACAGTGCATGTGGTTTGCAAAACCTAAGAAATAATAACAAAAATTTCACTGGTTTTAAAATTAGGGTTTAAATTGTGCATTTATACTACTTGATTCTCTGAAATGTATTCATTATTGTATTCATACGCATTTCACTTAGCTTCTTTCCCTCTAGGAAATAATTGTTCAAATATATCTCTTTCCTTCTTTTTTGTAACCTAAATTAAATTGCTTCATTCAGCCTAAAACATTGTGAAGCCACAATACCTCATCTTAACTGTGAAAAACACGCTCATAGTTCTGACAGTATGATGCGTTTCCTTGTATTTGATTTGTGCTACTTGAAGACGCTTAAATCTATTAATAAATGTGAATCATAAATAGGCCCATTTCCTGTGTTTGAATGGACATTTTGTTATTAACCTACTTTTAATTCTGTTTCAAAGTGCTATAGATTCAGTGTCAATAAATCCAGCTAAATCTACCTGTGGTTGTTGAGATGGACAGAGTGGAGAATGCTCACTCAGCCATGTCCACCATGCTCCTCCAAGATCCATTCTCAGCACTCCAGTTATTCCCGTCAATGTTAGCTCAAACCTTAGTAATATCCATAGTCCTCCTTGCTCACTGTAGCATCGCTGGGCCACATTATGGCTATGTAATAAAATAGACAACCTGACTCTTAACATGAATTTAAGGCCAAGAGCAGACCCAAACTGCTGATAACCTGTTCCTTCGGATTTCTCTTGGAACTGTACTCCCAAGCATGGGCTTTACTCATTCTTTTAGTGAAACATTATCTCTAGCATGAAATAAGGAAGTGAAGCTTAGGCCCAGCCTTATCAGAGAATCTCATTCCTAAACCTAGACCAACACATACACACACAATCATAAACAGATGCTATAAAGTTCTCTAGTTGCTTTCCATGAGATAACTGCCACTGTTTGCACTTGCTATGTACAAACATGCATGCATATGTTCATACACTACTTTGGGTCAGGGCAAGGAAGGCTCCTGAGGGACTAGGGTCATATGCCCAGGTCACAGAGGGGCACAAGGTTCAGTGAGCTTGTTTACCTTATAAGCTAGTTTAAGATAAGAAAAGTCATTCCCACAGATCACCATCTCTGGCTCACACTAATTTGAGCAATTGCTAAGTTCAAAAATACAGTAATGCAGAGATGACATAGTCATGTATTTTACAATTAAAGAGGAGTGGACCTGAAGTTTCTGTTGCAATAGAGATCCCGAGATCTGTCGTATTGTGATCTTTTGAATAGGGTGTCTAGGTTTACTTCTTCATTTCAGCAAACCCCCTTCCACTTCTTTTCCTTTTCCTTTTCAAAAACCAGTTGGTATCAAAGTTCTTCATATGAATTTAGTAGACAGCAAATTAATTTTAAGTAATCATTCATTTCACACAGTCAAATGTTAGAAGAAGTAATTAGGGTGGCTGGAGAGATGGCTCAGTAGTTAAGAGTACTGGCTGCTCTTACAGAGGACCCAGGTTCGATTCCTAGCACCCACATGGCAGCTAACAACCATCTGTAACTCCTGTTCCAGGGAATCCAGCACCCTCTTTTGACCTCCATGGGTATTGCTCAACACGTGAGAGCTTATGTACATGCAGGCAATACATTCATACACATAAAATAAATAAATAGATATTTTTAAAAGAAGAATTAATCAGGAATGATGATATGCCTGTTCAAGTTACCACCGCAGGAGTTGGAGGTGATTTCTCAGTGGTTAGACTGCTCTTGCAGAAGACTCTAGCTTGATTCCCAGCACACATGTCCTGTGGCTCACAACCACCTGTAACCGCAGCCCAGGGTATCTGACACCTCTGGCCTCTATGGACACATGCACTCATATGTAGATACACATCCACAGACATTTACACATATTACAAATTTAAAATAACACAAATACATCTTTTGTTTGAAAAGAAGTTACATTGCAATTAAGAATATAATCATAATTGGAATTTTCTGCCTATATTTAGCTATTTCTTAGCAGGTCTACCACACTGTCTGCTAGCTGACTTTCATGGGAAACCATGTTCTGTGAGACCCATTTGATTTTTAAAACTTGTAATAATGGATAATGATTATATAAAATATCAGGTTTCATTATGGTACTTTCATACATGTATGTATTGTCCTTTCATCAGGCCCAAAGACAAGCAAAGCAGGTATGATCGGTGTGACATAACTTCAGAGATATTACTGTCTTGCTTCAGATTCTGAGCAGACACTTTGATGAAGACATTGCTTCTGTGACAAGAGAGATTTTGCATATATATGGACTTTGCATTAACTAACCACAAATTTATCAAGTCACTACCAGGCAGTAAGCATAGCACATGCACAGACCTGAGTTTCTATTTGAACTCAATTGCATTTTCTGAGCTTTTAGGCAAATTTCAAATCTCTGTCTCTATGTATATAGAATATATGGCTAATAAAACTCACTGTAAAGGTATTATTAGCTGTATATAAATAAGAAAATGTATGGAAAGCATTTTAGTGTAGTACTTAATAGTAGCTATTACTACCTGAGGCTATGACTTTGCAGCTGCCTTCTCTAAATATCACCTAGGGTAGTAACTTGAACATGGTTGCTGGGTAACATTTGTGTTAACTGAACAATTTGGGGGAGAACTAATTAATGAGACATAAGGGAGATAAATTCATTCAGTGTAGTCTACTCACAGGCTTTGCAGTAGAAGAACAAGGCAGCTAGGTCATGCTGAGTACTTAGACTAAGTTCTACCTTCTCTCTCTCTCTCTCTCTCTCTCTCTCTCTCTCTCTCTTTCTCTCCCTCACTCTCTTTCTCTCGGTTGTAGGGGAGAACAGTGGGAAAGAAATGAACTAAGTGTAAAGAGGACATCTTGGATTATAATTACCTAGAATTAACCATAATATGTATTTCTAGACCCCATAACTGGAAATTCTTTATTTCTTAGGATATATCCTAGAAGGAGTCAATGTAACTATGTATTTTGGTGTGCAGCAAGTTGTGAAATTCCTGTCCCACATAGGTGTTGTTCAAATGGTGGGATTCATACCACTGGTGACATACATGGGGATGAGTGAAGAATGACCACATTTTTACATGAAATTAACCTCATTGATCACTTAGTCAATTCTGACATCTCAGTGGAGTGAAGATACTTGTCTATCACTTATTTATCATCCAAAAAAAATGAGTAATGGTATCTAGCCAATGTTCAATCATTTTGTTTGTATTGTATTTATTTTGTGATTACCCTCTCATTAGAGTAAGGGCTTTTTCAAGGAGGGTGTAAATTTCCCTTTCAAAATAAATTCATTGAAGTTTTCTAATGCGTGCACTGTGAAGAAGCTACAGGAATTACGCAACTTTCTGATCCTTTCTAGTTTGAGGGGGATGCAGTCGATGCTACCGCATACTATCCCAGATTTAGGTTAGGAAATGCTCTTTCTTTACCCACTGTGTGTGCACAAATAGATCACTGTCTGAAATAGAAAGTCATCTCTCTTCTTTTCCATAAGGAAATTTCATGTTTCCTGTGGAAGTCCATCCTCAGATAATTCACATCTCATTTGCAGCAGTTTATAGTAGAGGAAAAGAAGCCTTTGTGCCAATACACAGCCAAGCTGGGAAAACATGGAGTGGAGAGGACAAATCCCATTTTTTTGCCTTTGAAAATGACTCCTTTTCTCTGAATCCCTAAGGTTAAGATGCCTGAATGTCCTGGATTTGTGGAATGTATCTGTGACATTTTTTTTTTCCCCAAAGAAATTCTTCTGAACGGCCGTGTGTTTTTGTTTTTCCCCTCTGCAAATCTCCCTCTGGCAAAGACATGTTATTATTTTGAAGACTTGAAACCTTTCAATCTCACAGAGGGCAGGGTGCTGTAAACCAGGGACAGTGGCTGTGTGCCCCAAACCTCACCAGGATGGCCTGGACAAGTGTCAGACCAGGGTGTTTTCACAGCTGGCTGGTGTTTGGTGATAACATGGGGCTGGGAGGGTTACAGATGCCTCAGCCCCTGCCCAGTAGCATCATGTGATAGAAAGAAGGCGTAGGCAGTCAGATGGCCTTAATCTAAGGGGCCAAGCATCTAAAGAGTAGAAATTATCCTGCAGAGAAAGGCCCTAAGAAGCAAAGTTCTTATTGCACAAGGAAGCCACTGAAAGCTGTTCTTTGTTTAGCTGAGAGCTTGGCTGCTGTGGGACCTGAGTATTTTCCTGCTTTGACCTCATTGGTTGCCCACTCGATCCAGGCTTAGGACACTTCATTTTAGGCATCTGTGAGGCATAAGATGAGAACATATTGGATTGACTCCCTATAAATTCACCAAGCTTGTGAATGTAGAACTAAGCACACATCAGCAAGGCAGGTGGCTTAGTCTAGGAGACCTGAAAGGCTGCAAAACAACACACAGAATTTTAGCTGCATTTCTTTCCAGTAGAAGATGCATAGCTTTCATTAGAGTCTCAAAAGAATCCATGATCCTGGGGTTATAGAGAAGGCTCAGCAGCTGGAGACCCTATTGCCCTTCTAGAGGATCTGAGTTTGGCTCCCAGCACCCACACCACATGTTAACTCCAGCTCCAGGAAATTCAAGTCTCTCCTTGCTCCATGGGCACCTGCCGTCACATACATACTCCCTCACAAAGATTTGTACATATGCACGTAATTGTAAGCATAAAATAAATCTTTAAAAAAGGATCTATAACCCTAAAAAGTTATAAACCACTGACTTTTCAGTACCTATGAAAATTAATTCTTTAAATTCTGCTAAGTAAGCAAATATAGCCAATTTAGTGCTAAAAAGCCTCAAAACTTCCTATTAAAAATAATAATTAAGACTTATGCTAAATTACTCATTATAGTGCCCTCTTTTCAAAAATAAAGTTGGGGGGAAAAAAAACATAAAAAGACCAAACTAAGATAAGTCTGAAAGATTTTAAGTGAGAGTTGGATAGAATCTAGCAGGAGAGGAGGCGGGCTCACTGGTAGACAGTGAGTCTGCAGTGCCCCGCGTAGGTCTGGACACCACCTTCCGAGGGAAGCGAGTGCATTAGAACCTTCCATGAAGGGTAACTAGAAGGAATGATCCAGAAGTCATGTAACATGAGAGGTATGGGGAGAGGGTCTTCAAAAATAGAGAATTAATGAAGGCATCTTTAATGATTTCAGTTTCTTACATGACAGAGATTTACGTTTTATATTTCAAGTCCTAGGATTTTAGAGGTAGAACGGGACAAAAAAAACAAAACAAACAAACAACAACCAAAAAAAAAACATTTGTGCCAGGTACTACTGTTACAGAAAGAAAAACAAAACAAATCAACTCTGAATACCCAAAGAGACCTGATTAGCTAAGACAGAGTCTGACAGGCACTGAGTCCATTCCCCACCTCCCTGTACCTTAGGTGCAGAGAATAACTAGGGCAGGGAGTTGCCACTTCAAAAGGTTGGCACTTGGTTTTCCCTGTGTGGGAAGGGATGCAAAAAGAGCTCACATAGGGAAAAGCATTTCTCAGGCATGTATTTGAGTTGCCTCTTGCTCCAACAACAAATTGCCACTAACTTGGTAACTGAAAACAATCCAGATGAAGTGCGTTGAGTAAGAATCCATTTCTTTGCCTTTCGACATCTAGAAGATGGCTGAGTTCCTTGATTTGTGGTCCCTTCTTTCATCTTCCAAGCTGTCCTCTGATTTTGACCTCTTACGATGACATAAGAGCTGACTTGAATAAATCAGGATAATCTTCCATCTCAAGAGCCTTAACATAGGAATCTCCCCGCTTCCTTAAGATCTATGGGAAGTTAATGGCTGCTGGGCAAGAGAGAGATGTTTTCTTCAGTGATTAGCCAGTGTTAAGTTGCCCAATGTCCTATAAATAAGCCTTCACTCATGCTCCTATAAATAACCCTATTTAAATTCACTGGTATATGCACACGCACACACACACACTCACACACAGGTACACACACATACGCACACACCCTTAACTTGGTCACATCTTCAGGGTCCCTTTTTACCATGTAAGGTAACATATTCTTTTTACCATGTAAGGTAGCATCTTCACACATTCTTGGACACTTTTAGGACACTATTATTCAGCCTTCCTTTGAATGCATCACAGGAGGTTACTACTAGCATGGTTTTAGAGCAGACCTGAGTTTTAATCCCAGTTTTGGCACCTCCTGGTTGTATGACCATTATTCTATTGAGCCTCTGTTCCCTCAACATAAAACAGGAATAGAATCCTATGGTTATCATGAGGTTATGTGGCAGTCTGTGTAACATGTACTGCATTCTCAATATATGCAGTCCTATTTATTCAAGAAACTGTCGGGTGATTATCAAAAAGTCAATAGAAGAATCTCTATCATTAAATGAGAAGTTTGATAAAGCATTCTCCAAATTCCCTTCTGAGATTGTTAGGATATAAGGGAGTGAAACTCCTTTCTCATATAAATTAATCTCAAAGCCACTTGTCTGCAGACCCAGTGACAAAATAATCACTTTGCTGGGGAGTCAACAGCTTTCAGCCTCTGCTTTCTGCCTCCCACCCCGGGAGTTCTGCTGTCTGATTTTGTCACCCAGCTCTCTGGTTGGGTTTGAGAAGGCCTGGTGTGTACTGATTGGTCAGAGCTGCAGCATAGACTCCCTCCTTCACATCTGTCAACATACCTGGCCTCAGGCAAGGTTTACCTTGTGACAAACAGAGGTTGGAGAGAACAGAGAAGGAAGAGAAGGGGGCACCTGATTTCATGTCTGGGAAGTGGAAGCCTGCCAGCTGATACATCTTCCCAGAGTCCTAGACTCTCCAGCAAGGGTGGGAGCAGCCATGAGACATCACTGCTGAGTCAAAAAGAAAGCTAGAAGAGAATCTGGATAGAAAAGCAACAACTAAGGTAGGTGGCTTGTGCAAGCAGTGCTCTCTCAACCTCACAAAATGAACACTTTGTCTAGCTTTGCAACCAGGACATCTCTGAGAGCAGTCTGCTGAAGGAGATGTGATAGGAATCATTGTGTGCCAGGAGAATTCAATGATTTGTCCATCAACATGTTCTGGAAAGCAAGCTATATTTCCTACCATCTCCTCTCCTCTGAAAGTTGTTGGTGTTCCTTTCCCTGTTTTGAGTTTCTGAAATAGTTATTTTTAATCTTTCATTATAGGAAATCATATGTGTGTATGGCTTATTGAAATTTTTTACATCAATGGTAATTCCACAAACAACTTTGTACCAGAACTTTGCTTGTATGAAATCTCTCTGCTTACCAGATATACTAGAGAGGACAGGGCACACAATTCTGAGGGACAGAATTCTGAGGGTACTGTCTATTCCATGGACTGTCAATGCCAGGTAACAGGATTTCCCAGGGAAACTGCGTACATTTTTCTGCTTTGGAAACTAAGGAGTTAAAAAAAAAAAAGTCTTGAAATTCTTGGAGCAGAATCAAGCCTATTTACTTAAGCTTATCACCAGGAAAGCCAAGTCAATCATTTACTAACTCAAGGCTGCTTCCTACCTTTAATGGAGGACCACCAAACTCAGTACCCTGTAAAATATACGCATGCTCATGTAGAGGGTACAGTTCTTTGAAGGTAGATCCCATATTCCTTTCTGACTAGTGGAAGATTTTATCCTTTCCAGGATAGTAAGCACTGCCAGGACCGTACCAGTACAATGATTCATTAACTTAAGCAAGATTCACACACAAATTTGATATTTCACCTCAGGCAAAAGAGGTTGTGGCTTTGGAGAGGGCCTCTCCTGTCAGGGGAAACTTAGAGGGAAGAGGTAAATTAGTTATGTAACAATATATTAAATGATTCTTGGAGGAGTACAAGGTTATGAGATAATAATGAAAAAAAAGAAGATTTTTCTCTTCAAGTCTATACATTCAAAAATGTTATTTTTGGCAAATATGAATCACTCTGCTTTAAGACTGAATGTAACACCATTAACTTCAGAAATGTCAGATTGCCTCCACATAAACCTGTCAGGCCTATGTAATGATTGCCAGCTCTTATAATTATTAGCCAGGAAGTTAGTGACAGGGAGACCCAATTCTTCTGAACTCCATTTAGGGAACGGATTGGGCCATGCATTAAACAATGTGGTGTTTGACACTCGTTTGGTCAAACATTTATGGCTATGATGTGGATTCCCGCAGGTAAGACTGTGACTGGAAATTTTAGTGACTGCAGCAGTTGATTAGATGCAGAAATTGAGACCACTGCAGACGTAAACCCCACGTGTGATCTGGAGTATGCCTATCGTGGAGAATGATGGAAAACTGAGTTCTGTGGCAAAGGAAGTCCTGAAAATGCTAAATGTGTCTCTAGCTATAATCTCAAAGGTGCCTGTAGATAACACAAGTAACGAGGTGGTTTTGAAGAAGGTAAAGGTTCTCAGGATACTGAGATACCCTCGTCGAATGTACCTACAATACTGTGGTCTACCTTAAGGACAGGCACCAAGATGAACATGCTCTTTCTGTACAGCATTTAGTTCATGGCTAAAATACACTGGAAGACCAGGATGGTATATCCAGCTCTTCTTTGTTCTTAATGAATGTTGGATATTAGGTAGGGGGAGATTATTCTTGAGATTGACTGAATTGAGCAGGCATTGCTATGTTTTTTTACTCATTAGGAAATTAGAATCACAGATCCTCCTATGGTCAGAGGCTGAGCCTGAATTCACCTGAGTTTTGTGCTGTTCCCAATTCATTGCCTTTCCCCTGAGGTTGCAGACTTGAGTGGATGGAATAGCATACCCTGGAGGGCTATGAGGTAAACAGGCTGATCAACAGGATCTGCACTGACCCTTGGTTGTGCCATGCCTAAGGCTATTATAAAAGGCCATCACGGACTAAACTGGACCTCCTTCATAAAAGTAAAGTTAGAAACAGGTAGGAAGCAAACGGAAATGTGTTCAGTGGTGGACGTCATTAATATTGCTTTTTAAAATGTAATTTGGGTGTATATATGTGAGCTTACATGAGTATATGTGCACCACATGTATGCAGGAGTCCACAGAGCCCAGGACAGAGTGTCAGATCCTCTGGAACTGGAGTTACAGGCAGTTGTGAACCTGTAAGCTGAGAACCAAACCTTGGTACTCTGGAAGAACAATAAGCAGTTTTAACTGCTGAGGCATCTCTCCAGCACCCACAGGATGTTCTTGATCCTATATATTCCCTAAGTAAATCAGTCCATGCTGACATTAAATCTCTTTCATTCCATGGACTCAAATCCATGAACACCAACTGAAGAAGTGTAGAACCAGAGAAAGAAACAACCCAGCACAATCATTGAGAACTCAAGAGTTCGCTATCCCATGCACCCTGGATAATATCCACTCATCTAGATCCAAGGGATTCAGTGGAAAGAGAATTAAAGCAAGAACTGCCAACAATCTGTCATCTCAAACTGCAGAATATGCAACTAAAACAGACCCATCATGGCCTGGAGTCCAAGTGTTTTGTTGGTACTGTTTAAGCAGTAATTGAGTAATCTACATCAACAAGCTTTCCTTTGTCCTCCAATCCCAGGTTCTGTTTACTTCATATGTGTCCTAAAAATGTCATTAGTTCTCTGGCAGAAACTCCAAAGCAGTCACAGTTTCTGTTATTTACACAATTAAGATAAAGACACACCATCCTGAAATGTGGTCAGCTAGACATCTGTGAACAAAGGGTTTCTTCTTTTCACTGACTTGCTATTACACATCTCAAGAATTTGCTAACAAAGGCCTTACAAGTAGGAATCTGTGTGTGCATCACCATATCCACCCTCTTGTCAGTTGACCCCACGTCAACTAGACTCCTGTGCCATCATCCTTACTATCTACAGCACTGGGCAAAAGAGGAAAGACTGAAGCAGGACAAGGACTCAGAACAACACTTCACCATGATAAGTGTTTATTAGAGTGAAGAAATCTAAAATGCCTTTTATCTACTCCTTTTTCAATAATTCTCATGAAACAAATCTGCACATCTTGACCAGATCACAGAGGTAGCAAGACAAGGTGAAATTTGAGTGAGGATCTCTCTGATCTGAAGGCCTACATTCTGTGTCACTGCCCTCTAGAAAGCAAGCCCACTCAACGAGGTCTGTGTTGTGCACATTGTATCAATGGGTGAGGAACCCTTTATCTGTTTAGCCCCTCGGAGTTGATATTTATTATCCTTTCTTGTCCCCAATCAATTGTGTTTGTCCCCCTAGAGGTATAAAAGTCAGTATCTGACTAGGTGTGGTGGCCCATACCTTTAATCCTAGCACTCAGGAGGCAGAGGCAGGTTGATCTTTGTGAGTTCAAGGCCAGTCAGTTGAGTCAGTTCCAAGTCAACTGGGCCCAAGGAGACCCTGTCTCAAAAAGACAAAAAAAAAAAAAGTATCACAGTGCCCTCTCCTGCAACAAAATAGCCACAAAGTAACACACACACACACACACACACACACACACACACACACACACACTCAATACCAAGTGCCCAAGGGACAGCACTTTTGATCCCCTAAAGAAGCTGTGAAATATATTTGTTCTGATTTCCTTGGTCATAAACACTCTTCAGTTTGGTTATTTAATTGATTTTAATATAATATAGAAGACACAAAATTTTTATTTATTATGACGTGTGTGTATGTGTGTGTATATGTGTGTGTTGCTCAGGCCTTGGACATGTTAAGCAAACATCCCACCATTGAGCTACATTCCCAGTCATATACTAATGAGTACCATGTTCAGGTTATAGCCTTGCAGATAAGAAATGTGAGACTCCGTCCTGCCCAGCACCCTTGTCAGTGTCAGCTCTCAGTTCCACAGCCTCAGCACCTCCAGTTCTTTGCTCTTTTTTTCTGCTACATAGGGATCCCTTTAGATGTTTAAGGCCCACACATGAGAGCAGTGAGGCCCACAGGCTATTTTCAGCATTTTAAAATGTTAAATGATTGCACAAACCTGTTCTCAAGCTGTAGAAACCCACTCAAATAGCTATTTCTTTGCTTTTCGCTAGAATTCTATCAGGTCAGAGTGGGCAGGAGAATCCATAGGTTTAAAGCAATCAGCAGAGAGAAGGGAACGTCTTTCCCTGGCCAACACCAGCTTGAAAGCTGTTCCATTCCTCTCTCTTGTTCCAAGGTTAATTTTCCTATGGGAACAATTAAGGAAATGAAGGATTTAAAAAAAAGGCAACTCATCAGGCCTTGGAGATCTTTCCAGAATGTAAAGTGAAGATGGGATTGTTTTTACATGACCTCTCCTCTGTATTTGGAGTGCAGGACTCAGTTTGAGGTAATTCCCATGAAATCTTTTACTTTTTATACAAAGCCAAAATGTATTTCCTAAGGAAACTTTGTATACTTCACTTGGCTGCTGCTCATGTGAATTTCTGTAGCACGGAGACTTTCACCCATGGAGCTACTTGGTGGTGATTTTATTAGGTCTCACAAGGTGAGCAGATTAAAAACTTGTGGCTCATATGGTTAGGTTGCAATAAGGGAAAAGCCCAGAGGTCAATAGGAAGATTCTTCGGGGAAGAGCTATGTGGCAAGATTCTCCACAGCCTCAGAAAAAACACTGATATGACTCTGCCACCTCCAAGGCAATACAGCATCCTCCTCATAGATTACAGAGAATGTGAACAGTCATGAACATAAACAGAGCTAGTTCTCAGAATCTGATTGTCCTCTACCCAAACTCATCTTGCCTTGCCTCTGTTTGCAAAATGGAAATTCCCTGTTCCCTGTGGAGGCACTCTCATAGGACATATTTGTATCAGTAACTTGCCATCTTACCAAAGAATAGAAAGTTGTCCAACAGAGCCATCTATCTCTTCTGTTGTCTGTCTTTAGCTGGTGCTAAAGTTAGATTCCTTTCTGGTGTCTCAGCACCATTATTTATTCATGTGTATCTTTCTGTGAATAGTCATAAACACTTTTGATGGATTATACTCAGCTTGAAACAGTCACCTATACCTTCCCAGATATGTGCTTTTAAGGATAATCTTGCTATTAAACACAGATGAAGGTTTAGACTTACCACATACCAAACCCTAGTCCCAGTCTTGGGGTATGTGTGTGTGTGTGTGTGTGTGTGTGTGTGTGTGTGTGTGTGAGATTTTAATCACTGATACAGTTTCCTGTATTTTGGAATCTCAAGAAATACTTGTGAGTAGAATAAATTAGTAAACAACAATGACTTTAGTAGGGATGGTGGTTTTTAAAAAGACATTGGAGGGCAACAAGATGGTCCAGCAAGTAAAAGCATTGGCTATGTAAACCTACATATCTGAGTTTGATCCCTGGATCCCAGAGTGGGAAGAGAGAAGTAACTGGGGCCTTTTCTTTACTAGAGTCACCATGGCTCAGGTGCCGTGCTCCTGTAAATTACTTCTCACCCATGCTTCTCTAAGCAACCCTAATAGAAAAGTCATGAAAATGAAGAGGGGCTAGTTAGGAAAATGAAAAGGATCAGTGGGAGGAAATCATCAAACACATTACATATAATCAACACATGCTGATATGTGTTAGTAAAAATGAATAAAAGAAAATATATTTCTTTTTAAATTTTATTTGTTTATTTATTTTTATACATATGAGTGTTTTGCCTGCATGTAAGTACACCTGTGTGTACAATGCTGGCAGTGGCCAGAAGAGGGTGTTGGGTCCTGGAAATGGAGTTGGGCAGTTGTTAGCTGACAACTGGGTGCTGAAAACCAAACCTGGGTCTTCTTCGAGAGCAGCCAGTGCTCTTAATTGTTGAAGCATCTCTCCAGCCCCTGGAAATTAATTTCTTATTTTAGAATTTAAAATATGTTTACTGAGTTCTCTTTGTATTCATTTGCCGTGAAGAAATTATCTACTGACCATGGCTAGGAGGAAAAAACTAAACTGAACTATTAAGAAATCTAGTTAATTCTATTCTCTGTCATCTAATGATGTATCATCTATCTCAATCATGTGACAGAAGGTTACCTAAAACACATTCTCTTTAATTATCCTGAATAGGTAGGGAATGACAAGCATGTAAGAAAGCAAACCAAAACCCTTGTGTTATCATTTAAGTCTGTGACTCAGTCAATCCCTTCTCAGTTCTACCCTCACGGCCTTTAAACGGGGCCTGACATTTTTTACTAATAACTAAACTTGCTCTTTGGCAGTTTCATACTTCTATATATCTGATTACTCTCCTCACGCCTACTCCCTTTTCTCCTAACTTCTGTGAGCCCCTTCCTCTTGTGTTCACATCCTTTTGTCTCATTTTGTGACCCACTGAATTTAACCAAACCAGTCTGTGTGACCATGGGTTTAGAACTATCCAGTAAAGCCTGGCAGGCTCCCCCGAGTCAGTATACAAGTAAAGACAATGACTCTCTCTACCCTAGAAGTCATCAGTAGCCAACGGCATAACAAGGAATGGTAGAACTCCATAAGTCTGTTCCATCCATAACCGACTGACAGGCCCAGTCTTACACAGACCCAGTGCAAGCAACTGTTCACAGTGTTTGCATTGGCTATATCATGCCTAGCAGATGGCATTTTGCAGCCCTTCCCTCTATTGTCCAGGTCTTACATTCTTTCTGGCCCTTCTTCTAAGATGTCCACTTAGCCTTGTAGGGAGAGCTGAATAAATGTCCTTTTTAGGGCTGGACATCCAGCTGTTCCTTATTCTCAGCACCTTGAGCAGCCATGAGTCTCTGTATTCACTGCCATTCATTGCAGAAAGCTTCTTTGATCAAAGCTGAGAGTAGCAGTTGTCTGTGGGTATAAACATAAACATTTAGAAGGCAGTTGGACACCACATCAAGTTAGCTAAACAACAGTAGTAAGTTCTCCTCAGCCTATGAGCTTTTGACCAAATTAATAGTACCAGGCATGAAATTCCCTCCTATGGAGCAAGTCTCAAATCCAGTTAGGGAATGGTTGGCTAACCGCCCCTCTCAACACACACATGCATGCTAATACTCATTAATAAAAACTCTAAAGAAAATGTGGAAATTATTTTAATCTGCTCAGGTGATCCATCCTTTCTCTTAGGAATGTGACCCTGAAGATGTCATACACTGGGGAGGTGGGCATCATCCATCTTTGTAAAGAAGAGGCCTGTTCAACAAAGACAATGTGGGGAACCACATCTGGGTTTCCCGTCCAGAAGCACCCGTGACATCTGTGCTCAGCTTTGTCATACATGTGTCACTAATGAAAGCTCCGAGTGTAGGCAGTCATGCCTATTATCCTCCCTTCATTAATAGACAGAAGCTTTCATGGGTGACGTGACTTGCCCAGGGCTACAGAAACAGGCAGGGAGTCAGATGGAACTGTGTACATTTAGAGGAGGAAGCAAGAGCCATGAGCAAAAGGTGGAAGACTATGCATGCAACAGATCCTTGCCTCCACTGAGACACACAGAACAGCGATGAAGGCTGTGGAAGAGCTTCCCGTCTGCTCCGGATCTCTAGACCATCCCTGTCCACCTGCCCCTCCCTGAGCTAAGCCAGCTGCCTCACCCAGGGTTACTCATCTGACTTCTTGCTTATGTCTCCGCTCGTGTTCCTTCTTGTACCTTCATGAAAGGCTATTTGTAATGCAGGGAAGGCATGTCAAGGAAGTAAGAGTGCTTCAAAGACCTTCCCTGAGGGCCTGAAATCAAAGGGCCATTTTCTTTGGAGAGGCTCTGATTTCTCTCTAATAATCTGCAGAAACGAAAGGTGTTGGGATGACTGGCAGGATTACAACTGGCCATTCCACTGCTACATTTTTATTTTTTCTTTTGCCTCTGGGGTCGTTTCCCTCCTGTGTTCTACTTCTCCACATGAAATGGAAGGAATAATGCTGATTCATTATGACATTATGTGCTAGCTTCTTTTCCGGTTGCTACGATATTGCCTTGACAAAAGTAACTTACAGGAAACGTAATTTAAAGTGAAAGGGCCCTTTTTTGGCTCACGGTTTAAGAGTACAGTCCATCATGACTGGGAAGTCATGGTGGCAGGTGCTTGAGGCAGCTGGTTACACTGCATCCACAGTCAGGAAGCAGAGAGAGATGGACACTAGTGCTCGGCTCTCTCTCTCTCTCTCTCTCTCTCTCTCTCTCTCTCTCTCTCTCTTTTTCTCTCTCTTATTCTACCTAAAATCCTATCCTATGATACTGAGGTCTTTCCACCTCAGTAACCTAATCTAGATAATCCCTCACAGGCATTTTCAAAAGCTTATCTCCTAGGTTATTCTAAAGCCTGTCAATTTGATAATCAATATTAACCATCACTCATTATGTGGAGGAAAGCAGCCCAAGGCGTTCTGTTCAAAGAAGACTATTAATTGTACTGAACACCAAGGCCTGCCCAGCAATTCCAATAAAAATATGTAGGCACCATAGACCAACACTGGTTTACATTATCATCTCAAACATATGCTCACACTGAAGAACCACATTCCCACGGAACTGAACAAGAAAGTAATACATGCAGTTAAGAATTATGATCTTATGTCTCAAGCAATTTTCTGGGGAAGAGTCAACGCCATAAAGTCCTGACATGGTCTCTGTATGGCTTTTTATTGTAACAACAGTAGTTGTACTAAATCTTCCTACTTCTAAATGTTTACTTTATTCCTAAGATGCAACTGACTTCTGGGGTAAGCTCTTGGGAAGAGGAATTGGTAACTCAATAAATAATGTTTAGTTGATACTGTCCCCAACTATATTGATTACAGCCATGTTTAAGAAGCCACAAAACAAACAAGTGATCACCAAAAGGCACCTGTGATGGTTAGTGTTAATTATAAACTTGGCAGAATTTAGGGTCACCTGGAAGTTGGACCTCCAGGGAAATCTGTGAGGGGATTATCTTGATTACATTAATTGATGTGGATAGACTATGGCGGCACCACTTCACAGGCAGAGACTCCTGGGTTGTATGAGAATGCAGAAAGCAAGACAGGTACCAGCACATATGCATCTTCTTCTGATGCTGGATGCAATGTGACCAGCTTCTTCCAGCTCCTGCTACTGAGACTCCCTGCCGGGATCGCCGGCAGGTAGGGCGGTGGCGAAGCTGGTCCAGCCGGTCTCCTCCAGGGGCTGAGCGGGATGGTGAGTGTCGCGACCCGGCCCCTCTCCACTCCGGAGAAAAACAAAAAAAAACCCGCCGAGTCGGGAGTCTGTCTAGCAGGATCTCCTTTATTAACTGTCAGAAAATAACTTATATAGGGTAGGGGCGGGGCTAAAAGGGAGTGAAGGACCAATCAATCTTTGTTACGTAATCTGCAGCCAGGCAAAGTCCATTCTGATAGGCGGTCAGACTCGGGTGAGGCTCTGACAGCTGCATTCTAAACGGTTGATGACAGTTGGTTTGACAGTTGGAAACGTTAGAAGTCTGGCCGTGGCCACGTCAATCTTCAGCTCCCAGTGCGTAGTGTGAGGACACCTGTCAGTGTCGCGCAGTCTGGCCTCGAACTCACAGATCCTCCTGCCTCTGCCTCCATCAGCTTATCCTACTGGTGTGCGCCACCATCACCGGCCCCCAGCAGCCTGCGAGAGGCCCGGAGCTGGGTCTGGCCGGCGTCCTGCCCTGCCTGGAGCTGCCAGCCACACTGCAGCCTGGGTGCTGGAAAGCAGCCGCCATTTTTACCTGGGGGCCGGGTCGCACCACAGACTCGGCAGCGGCCCCAGGAGGGGGTAGTCCTGGGGGGGAGGGGTCAGTGGGGGAAGGTCGGGGCGGACCGCGGCGGGGGGCGGGGGCGGTTGGCCCCGCGGGGTGGGAGGCCGGCCTGGCACGGAGGTCAGCAGCCCGGGAGGGGGGATCCTCAAGGGCTCAGGAGTGGGGGGGCGGATCGCCAGGGGCAGCACCCGGCAGAGGGCGTTGGCCAGGGCAGCCGCCTGGGAGAAGGCAATCATTGGCGGCGCCTGCCACGCCTCCATCTCCCAAACTGACAGCTGCAGTCGGCCCCACGGGGAACTGCAAACCCGCCCTTAAAGGGCAGGTCGGAGCTGCAGCAGCCCTGGAGGCCCAACAACTCCCTACCATAACTGACTGTAACCTAGAATTATTAGCTCAATAAACCTATTCTCAGGGTTGGAGAGATGGCTCCAGAATCAAGAGCACTGGCTCATCTCACAGAGGACCTGAGTTCAGATTCCTGTACCCACATGACAGCTGACAACTGTCTATAAGTCCAGTTGATCTGACACCCTCTTCTAACCTCCTCAGGCATTTGCACAAGGGTCCACTTACACACATGCAGGCAATGCACTCATACACATAAAATTAAAAATAAATTAGTTAAATGTTTTAAATAAACCATTTCTTCCTTCAGTTGCCTTTGTCAGGGTCTTTTACTACAACAAAATAAATAGCACACCCTTGAATTACTGACTGTAAACATCCAATTGAAGCCCGGGAAAAGAGGATAAGATCATAATTCCAGCTTGTTCTGTTTCTACATGTGGCCATCGAAGCAAAGTGGCTCCTGATTCCAACAGTGTGTGTTGATGTTAAGCTGTGCTCAAGTACAGACGTCCAAGCCTTAACATCATCCCATCAAGTTTTTAAAAAACAGACAGGATGCTAGAAAGGGCAATCTTTCCTCCATTCTCCTGGCTAATGACCATTGCTCTTCTCAAGCCAATGAATGTGCCCTTACTTTTTCATTGAGCTAATCATTATTTTGGAATGGATTATTTAGGCTAGCCTGCCTTCTAGCAAGCAAGACAGGATTTCACAGCATGAAGTAAAATAGTATTTTCTTTTCCTACGTTCAAGACCTCCTAATTATTCATATATCTATTCATTGCCTTCAATCAGTCATTGATAGTGAAGGAAGTTAAGAGTCTTTCTGTTTCCCATTTGAGGCCAAGTACCTGACCAAACATTAAGGGAAGAATAGCTTACCCAATAGAAGTTTCCTGAAGTAGAACTGTTCTTTGTATTCCCATTTTCACTGCCTACTGGGCCAAAGAAGAGAGGGGTAGATTTTAATCAGAAAGATATTTTCATACCATAAATTTTCAAGTATATGAGGATTTCAAGTGTCTTACTGTGACTGAGGTGGAATAATTTATAAGGGGTGTGTTGTGTATATGAGTGTGTACATGTTGTGTCGCATGGAAAGAATCCTAACATGTCAAAGACATTAGATAATTTTACAATGAGAAAAATCTTATATGGACTATTCCTTGTATGGATGTGGGTTACAGAAAATCCAAAACCATATTTAATTTCTGGAATTAATTAGTATCTGTTTAAAAAACTGGCCTTAAAGACTTCTATTAATAGCATACTCCTTTCCTAGAAATTGCAACATATTTTGATCATTTTAGGGAAGGCATGATATAATAACTTTTGGCACACAAAATAGTCTTCTATGATATCTAAATGAATCTCAGGGTTGTTTACATGAACTACAGATGTCTTCAGTAACTCTTACATGCTGAATTTTATATCCTATCATCTCCATCTGATTTTAGGTGATATCAACAAGATCAACTAATGAAATTCAAAGAAACTGATCAATATATATATTGTAATTTCATCATTATTTGGTAAATTATGTACATCGTCTGCATGTATTCTTCCTTCTGCTCAACAGATTCGTGTCTGGTTTTGCTTAATATTTGGCTGTTTTCCTAAAGAAATTAGTTGAGGTCACCAAGTTTCCTCTTCAACCCCTATTTGATGAACCTCCAATCATGATATTAATATTTTTCAGATGAATTTGTATCAAAAGCTATTTGCTCTCACGTCCCCTAAACCAGGTCATAACAGCACATTGGAGTCAAATGTTTTCCTTTGTTTTAGCATAGACCCAAGAAGAAGGCAGCCACAGAGTGCCTGATGCATGTTGGACACTGTGTTGAGCGCTGTAGAGTCAGGGAGTATTCCCAGTTCTTCCCAAAAGGAGGATGACCATTTCATAGAGCCGATGAAGCAAAAAAAGCAACCAGCACAGCATCATGAGGTGCTGTACAGGGGGCAAGAAGTAAGCAAAACATAGGGAAGTTCCCAGCAGTTGGATACTCAGGGACTACTGGAAGAGCTGAGGCCTAAGCGGTATTTCAAAGAAAAAGAAATTAGGATTTCTGTCCTTCCATTTTTAGAAATTCAAAATCAGAAGAAAAATCTCCCTTGTAGGAATTTACCTAACTAGCCTAAAAAAGAGGCATTAGAAGAGCAAAGAAAGTTGTGGTCGTCATGGGTAAGGAAAATTTTGGTCCCTGGAGAAGGAAGTTAAGTAAGAGGAGAGTCCAGATTCATTTTAAGTAAAAGGTAGAAGAGAAAAAAAATCCAAAAGTTTGCACTCAGATGGTACCTAAATCTCTCCTCTGGAATGAGAACAATGAGCTGGAAACATTCTCTGTAGTCTAAACCTCCAGGCCCTAATGACCTTTTCCTGGTGGACAGTCTTGTTATGAATCTGATCTGTATTCCTCTACTCAGCTGTGACTTCAGTATATTCTGGAGCAACTTTAAATAAATGATAAACAAATATTACTTCAAAAATGACAGAGATAGTTCTCCTAAACATAGGACACTTAAGATTAAATCATAAAGGCGACCTGCTCAGAAATTGACTGAACATATTAACTCTCAAACCCAACTTTGATTTAAATGACATTTTAAGTCACAGTCAGAAGGGTTAGTTTAGTAGCTTTCAATCTAGACTACCCAGATATCTTTTTAAGATGACTTAGATAAACATTTACAACACAAGTAAAAGCTTTCATCCTCTTAAACAGCATTGATGTTTCCCAAAGTAGGACCACAAATTGTGGAATTTAAGAAGTAGATCATAAATTAAGCTTCTAATGGACCAACTTTCATGTTGATTTTATTCTTTCATCCATTTTGAAAGAAAGACTATATACAAAAGCAAATTAGGATAGATCTGACTACATAAATATTTTAACTCCTTTACAAATACTAGAAACACTGATAAAAATAGACACAGAACTGGGCAAGTATCTTTGCAACCCAAAATACAAAAACATACTATCTCTGGGAAGTGTTTACTAATCCATGTCTGCTAAAATCAGTAGCCCAGTAGAAAGCTGGGTGTTAAATGAATTGACAGTTATCAAAGAAGAAAAGTACATGACCCAAAATCATGAATTCACTCATGTCCAGTCACATTAATATCTAAATAAAGTAAAACTGAAACAATGGACAAAAATTAACAGACATTAAAGAATATGTGACAGGCATTTTAATACATTGCTGCTGGAGAAAGTACCAATTTCTGCAACTTAGTTATTAAGGATGCTTTAGGGTTGGGGAGATAGCTCAGCAGGTAAAAGTGTTTGCTGAGCAAGCTCGCTACCTGAGTTCAGTCCTTGGAACTCACATAAAAATTCAGAGCCAAGAGAAGGACCTACATCCAAGAGCATTGGGGGAATACAAAGTAGATTACATAGGCCTGTGAAAAAGAAAAATAATCCTGAAAGTTGTTTCCTGACCTCAATGTGATTACTGTGATACATGCGCTCGCTCTCTCTCTTTCTCTCTCTCTCAAATCAAACCAAAATAAATTAATTAAAGGATACTTTATCAATCTATAAAATGCCTTAATGTGGATAACTATTTAGCATTTATTTTGGGGAAATAATAATAATTTTCTATAGTAAACAGATATTTACCAAGGAATATTTGTGACTCATAGAAAAGAAAGAAAACTTAGATTACTAACATATTGCTGGAAGACAGAAATGAAGGAAACAAAAAGAACTGCATATATAAAACAATGAAGACACAAAGGATAATCTTAAGCCAAGAGTGGTGGGACATATCTGTAATCCCAGCACATGAGAGCCTAAGGCAGGAGGATCACTGCAAGTTTGAGGCTGGTCTAGGATTCATAGTAAGACCTTGTCTTAAAATTTAAAAAAAAAAAAAAAAGGCAACAATCATAATAATGAGTAATAATAATAATTGTAATAGTAATAATAATTTCAAAGAACAACCTTAAAGTTACCTTAGTGACTAAAGCTATTTAACTAAAAAGTTTTTTATTTAAAAAAAGTTAGTAGAGAAACTAAAAAATAATAATAAAGAAATTCTCTGAAATTTAGAGGAAGAAAATGACATGATTATGAGAAAAAGACAATTTACTAGCAATAATAAAACTGCAAGAGCCAACACACATGAAAAGCACTTAAGAATATGTCAGATCATGATTTCCAGCCATTATACATATTGCTCCAATCAGTCTTCACAGCAATCCTAGAGGGTAGTTGACAGTATTGTTCTCTCTTCACTATTGGAGAATTTGAGGCAGCCACATCAGCCCACCTGACTGGTATAGGAAGGATGAGCGATGCTTATGGCCTATGTAGCTCTGTGCTGGATCATCTGTTCCCCTGTCATTTGCTTTCTGTTGCTGTGATAAAACACTGACCCAAGCCAACTTGGGGAGGAAAGAGTTTGTTTCATCTTATAACTCTTAGGTCACAATCTAACCCATCACTGAGGGAAGTCAGGGCCGGAATTCAAGGCAGGAATCTGGAGGCAGGAACTGAACAGACCACCACCGAGGAATGCTGCTTGCTGGCTTGCTTCATTTGGCTTGTTCAGCTGCCTTTCTGGTACAGCCTAGGCCTACCTACCCAGGACCGGTTCCACTCACCGTGGGCTCCTCCTGCAACAATTAGCAGTTAAGAAAGTGCTCGTAGCCGTGCCCACAAGTCAGTCTGATGGAGGAAATTCCTCAGCCTAGGTTCACTCTTATATTTGTATGTTGTGTCAAGTTACAAAACTAAGCAGCACAGTTGGCTTTCCAAATCCCTGGGAAGCTCTTCCCTTCTTTACTAAATAGACTAGGAAGCATATTTACAGCCCTCCATGTGTGGCTTAGGGTTAAGGCCTGGAGGCAGCACCAAAGATTGGGAAGGAAGATGAGGAGAAGCTGCTGTTCTCAGCAGGAGCTGGCTGAGGTTGATATGAGGTTAAAGCTGAGTATGTAGACAGCTTGCACACAGAGGTTATGGAGTGAACTAGGCAGAGGCAATCTGAGAAACTCATTTTCCTAGCCTTTCCAAGTGCTGGGGATACACAGAGAAAGGATTTATTTTTCAGATGTTCTGAGTGATATGCTCCAAATCCTGAGTTCCAATCTTGGAAACAGACATTGCATTGAAAATTAAAGGGATTTTTTTTTTATCAAAAACTGAATCTCGTGGTCCAAAGACTCTAAAACTTAAATGCAAGTGTTAATGTCCAGCACAATAAGTTATAACAGAAAAGTAGTCAACCTAGTATTTTATAATGTTGAAGATGAAAAGACAGTAAGATCTTCCAAAAGGAAAAAAGTAACTAATAAGGAGTGCAAATTAACCTCTAGACCGTATTAGGGGAAATGCTTTTTGCCTTAGTTACTTTTCTGTCACTGTGATAAAATTTTTCTGACATAAACAAAAAAGAGGAAAGATTGATTTTTGTTCACAATTTCAGAGAGTTCAGTCCATGATCGTGTGGTTCCATGTACTGTACAGAACATCTCAGTGTTGGTAGATAGGAACTGTTCACTTCATGGCTCCAGAAAGGAGAGACTGAGACAGGAAGCTGCCAGGGATAACAAACCTCCCTGGACTCACCCCACAGTAAGCTACTTCCTCTAACCAAGCTCTACCTTCTAAAATTCCGACAACATCCCAGAATAGCACCATCAACTGGGAAACAAGAGTTCACAATATGAGTCCATATTTAACCCATAATAACTTCAATCTCTGATATAAAATCATGATATACTAGTATTTTAATACTATGGAATTATTTACATGAGTATTAAAAATTATGTAGCAGGGCTGGGTACTGCAGAGGACCCACATTGGGTGGCACACAACCACCTGTAACTCCAGATCCAGAGGATCAGAAGTCCTCAGACAAGTCCACACACAAGTGCATGCACACACAGAGACATACACATACACTTAAATGTAAATAAATCTCTTTAAAAGCTATGCAGCAAGGCTGGAGAGATGATTCAAGTGGTTAAGAGTACTTGCTCTTCCAGAGGACCTGACTTCAATTCCCAGCACCCACATGGCAGCTAACAACCATCTGTAACTCCAGTTTCAGAGAATCTGACAGCCTCTTTAGGCCTCTGGGGGCTTTGCAACTATACAGGTGTACTTATACACATTCAGGCAGAATACTTATACATATAACATTAAAAATAAATAAATAAATAAAAGATTTTAAGGCTGTGTAACATAATAAGTTTCTTCATCTAGGTATATTACTTAGAACAATTGTTTTAAAGGTACATTAAAAAAAGATGGTGTGATTGCATATGAGGCTGGAAAGATGGTTCAGTGGTTAAGAGCAGTGGTTGCTTCTGCAGAGGACCCAAGTTTGGTTCCCAGCACTCTCATGGCAACTCACAACCATTTGTAGCCCCAGTTCTAGGAATCCAATACTTCTTCTGGCCTCCGTGGGCACTGTACTGCATGTAGATTGGCATATGCAGAGAAAACACTCGGACACATTAAATAAGATAAGTACATCTTTAACTATAACAAAAAAAGAATAAGTAGATTGTGAATACAGCAAGATCATGAAAGCAGTATGTAACTGACTAAACTGAGAAATATCTTGCTGAAGTAAGTGACTCTCCTATACAGAAGAGAATCCGAGGACCAGTTGAAACGTGTTCTTGATTGCTTACAAGTTCATTTCTTACTACAAAATAATATATTTTATACTCTGATTCACGCATCGATACTTTTATATTTACTTTCATTTCCATCTCCTGTTTATTTTTTAAATTTTACTGGGTGTGTCTTTCTAAGTCAGTGATCTCAAATCCTATCCAGAGAGAGAAGATTTTTCATGCGAAACATCACTGTCCTCTGAGGTGCAATAGCTCCCATAGCCCAGTCACCTGTGGACACAGAACACTGGAGTGCTGCTCCTGAGTTTCTGATCCTGAAGATTTGGCATCACACCCTGATACTGGAGTCAGGGTTGTTGGTTTCATAAGCAGACTAACTCTGGAGCTGTAAGGAGAAAAGAAATTTACTGAAAGAAGGTCATATAATTTTGCAGAATTTTTGAGAAAACTGAAGAATAAGTTCTGATGTCTGGCAGGAAACACAGGAAGCAAATGTCATGCGAGTGAGGGTCTGTTCAGGATGCTGTGTTTGGATCACCAGGGAGAACACCAGCTACAGTTTCACCAGCGACTCTGGACTTCTCTGTCAGAGCACCACCCATAATCTCTAAAGGCCCCTTCTCCATGAAGAATCAGTTTCTCGGCAGATGTACCTAGAGGTCTCAACTGCCAGGGAACTGAAGAAGGAAAAATGAACCTTGGGAGCCAGCCAGATGGCTCAGATGATAAAAGCACTTGCCGTTCAAATTCAACAACATGAGTTCAATCCCTAGAACCTACATAAAGGTAGAAGGAGAGAACAGACTCCACAAATTGTCCTCTGACCTCCACACATGCACTATAGCACACCCACCCACAAAGGCATCTCACACACACACACGTGTACACACACACATACACTTTTTCTCTCTCTTTCTCTCTCTAAATTAAATGATATTTTCTTTAAAAAACAAGAAAGAGGAATCTTGAATGGGGAGAAGGCGAGCACAGACAGCAGAAGTCCGTCTCTGATGGCGGCCCTACAAAGCCCTAAGGGCAGCTGACTCATGTACCGCTTTATTGCCACACCAGTATATGTTATATTCAACACTTTGCAAAATAAGATATTTGTGTTCAATTAGTTATTTTTATGCACTGCATGTTTTCTATTTCTTTCAAAGTCAGACTTCAAACATTTCAAACTTTCTCATTTCAATTTTCAGTCTTCTTTTTTGTACTTTTAAATATACACAGCTGAAGTTGAAATGTCTTTCCTGTTGAATTCTATTTAAGTTTCATATTACCTATAAGCTTTTTCTGTTAAAAAAAAACATAAAATCCACCTTGAGGATGATTCAGAGATTGAATGTTTTAACATAATTAATCACCAACAATGTAAGAGGTTTATTTCACGACTTCTTAAAAGGGACATTGGACTACGATGATGCAAAAAACAGCAACCTGCTTAAAGCAAAAACCAAATAGATTCTCTGGGGAATTCTTATGACCCTCAAATAAATCTATGTGGAAACAAAGACATTTATCTTATTAATATACGAAGGGGATACAGGTACATATTTGTAAAATAATTAATTGCAAAGCCTGAAAGATGGCTCAGTGAATAAAGCTGCTTGCTGCCAAGCCTGGCAACCTGAGTTCTATCTCTGGGACCCACAAGGTGGAAGGAGAGAATTTGACTCCTGCAAATTGTCCTCTGACCTCCACACTCATACAGCAGGCCATGGCAAGCTTGAGCCCTACCACGACTGTCACATAAATAAATAAATAAATAAATAAATAAATAAATAAATAAATAGTTAACTAAGTAAATAATAAAAATTAATTGCAACTGTAGGTTGATATTCTTCCCACTAAATTATATTCATATAATTCACTGAATCTGACTGCACATTAGCCTATTAAGAAACATTCCTCACGTTTGTTTTCATCTCCTTTACATTTATAACGTCCTGGGGTGCTGGGGTTACATTTGATTTGTCAGCCAATATTTAATTTTACAAGAAGCCAGATCAAGCTGCTGAATAAGCAAGTGCTGTCTGGCGCAGGCGCAAGCATCATGGTGATTAGTATAGAGAAGTCCCAGCTGAACTAAAAAATATGCTGCTAAGAGTATTTTTTCCCATTTTTCTGCCTTCGGCACAAGTGAAAGAACTGTTTTCCTTTAACAATAGTATCCTTGTTAAAAGTACTTTTTTAAAAAACCCTTCAGCTATTCTGACACTGCCTAATTAAACCATTAGAAGAACAAAGATGCCAACAGTTCTAAATTCAAAGAATACAGCTCCATCCATCTCATGACAAAAATTAAAGGTAACTTTTTTCCAGCATGTACCTTCATTCTCACTTTGGGAACTCTTGTCCATTAGCCATTTCCTTGCAGAGAAACATCATTAATCTGTAAAACTTACTACAATAGCATATTATTTTCCTCAACAGATGCTGCATTGAAACTGCATATTATCAAGGCAGCTGTCTGATTAAGTTTTTACAAAAGATTAGAGGGTTATGTGAGTCCCCAACAGCTGCACCAGCTTGGGTAAAGGAAAAGCTCCCAGACCTGTACTTCTTGCTATATGGAATGAAATGATATATTCTTCATCCACACAGCAAGCTATTGATATTTAAGGAGAAAATTAAATTAAAAACAAAACCTCATTCAACTGAGTACAAAGCATTGTTTTGTACACAGATGAAGAATCAAAAGAAATATGAACTATTACTCAATCTCTAAAGATGTCTACTATAGTCCCAGAGTCATAACTGAAACTGAATATGTAAATGAAAATTTGAGGCCCAAAAGAAATACCATGTTTGAAAGTTGGAGATGTAATGCATTAGTGATGTTCATGCCTAGCATGTGTGGACCCTGGAAAGAAAGGGAGTGGGGGAGGGGAGAAGAGAGGAGACGAGTAAGGGAAGAGAGAGGAAGGAAGGAAAGAAGGAAGGAAGGAAGGAAGGAAGGAAGGAAGGAAGGAAGGAAGGAAGGAAGGAAAAAAGGGAGGAAGGGAGAGAGGGAGGGAGGGAAGAGAAAATACTAATGATTGTTAGTTCATGAATAGATGTTTAAGTAATATGGTTGGCTACTGTGGAAATTTGAAAACAAGAAGAAACATGGAAGCCAGATATTAAAGTAGAAAGTTATTTATTAATGATTTATCAATAAGACCTCAAAGAATAGATAAAAGTGTGTGAAAGTTTGAAATGACTCAAAACATCTTCTCCTTCAAGTTTCCTAAATATACCTGATAAAAAGACTCATTTGATAAGCCTTCTAAAGATGAAATTCTCTAATCTTTTCATCAACCTTACTGACTCCAATGTTTAGTAAAAACTATTCTAAGTCAGGTAGTGGTCTCAGCAAATAAAACATTAAATAATGAATGTCTTTTAAAAATGCAAAGAGTGACAAAAGTGTTTGTGTGTTTGTGCATATTTGTGTGTATGTGCTGTGTGTGTGCACGTTTGAGTGCGCGCGCGCGCGCGCGCGCGCGTGTGTGTGTGTGTGTGTGTGTGTGTGTGTGTGTTTGACCAATCAGAGTTCAGAGCTAAAGAACTATAGCCCAATGCTTTGTACACAACAAACCCTCAAGAAATACCTTGTATGGACTGAATTAAAAGTAAAGCAAGGAACAAGCTAAGCTGTAACTCTGAAGCTTTTCCTGACCTGTGTATTACTTATTACCACCTTATGTTCAATTCATTTTGTAAAGCCTCTAGTTGGAGACACGAATCATGAATCTTAAGGAGTCCCCTGTGAATTGTATAGCAAGACTGAGTCAAAACACTCAGTGTCTGGGAAAAATTTAAACCAAGGAGATGAAGAGATTTTGCTGCAATGAGGTGGAAAGTTGAAATTCAAGAAAAGGAGACTCTAAGCTGTGTCTCAGAGCACATAAGCAGATGTTTATTAGATTGTGGCAGATTTCCCTAAAGCATGTGACAGAATGAATAGTTTACAAAATAATTGTGAACTGGCTTGGAGGACCTTGAAGAAACTTACTGAAAACTAGTTGAGCCCTGAGCAAACCACAGAAACAAAAACTACCGTATGGGGGATAATCTCATGTTGCCTGGGTGGAGCGGGTGACCATCCCCCACCATCAAAGCTCCAGCTCTTAAGGCCCCTCTGTGCATTCTTCTGATCTGTGGGAGTTTCTAAAGTTTTATGTGTGTGTGTCTGTGTGTGTGTGCATTTTCAATGAAAGAAATGTCTGTACTCATATTCTAAGAAGTTTTAAAATCCTGGGGTTCCTTTTTTCTCATAAATTCCCCACTTTAAAATGCTGAGGGGCCAGGAGGCAGCACAGCAGGTGAAGACCTCGCTGCCAAGACTGAGGGCCGGCTTTTGATCTCCAGAACCCACATAGTTAAAGGGGAGGACCCACTACTGCAAGTGGTCCTCTGACCACCGTGAGTAAAAGCACACATGCACACACACACGCACACACGCGCGCACACACACATACACAATAAGTAAACAAACGCAAAATTATCTTTAAAAAAACCCAAAATATTGAATTTGTGAAGCAACGTCATGAAAACACATTCATAAAACAAATGAATACCACGAGGAAACAAAATGTTCCAGGCCTCTGGGAACTTGCTCACACGAACGTAGAGCAAAGGGAACAGCATGCCCAAGACCCAATGCAAACTCAAACCAGACAAAAACCCGATGTATATAGGGACATGGGTAAGAAGCCTCACCCTTAGCCAAGGAACTGTTGGCAGCTGATCACTACTGGGTGAAGGAGAATTGATTTTCTTGAAGGGAGTGATGTGAGATAGGCTGACCTGGTTCCAGTGGATGGACTCACGTGGAGGGATATCTGAGGGTACAGATTTGACTTGATGGGCCTTAACATATATGACAGAATGCTTGAAATTCCATGGGGAGATTATGGAAAGTGTAAATAGGGGATGGGTCTAAATATGATTATCATATATTGTATGAATGCACAAAAATTCAATTAAAATGTATATTGAAAAAAATAAAAATAAACAGCACTTGTCACCATGGAAGAAGAGCTTATGTAGAAACAATAGCTTTGTCATTAATTGTTTATTTCTTGAATTACAGAGTGCATGCATTTTAACTACTAGGATCACATTTTTATAGGATCAAGTCCATAGGAAGGGTGAGTTAACAGTCAGTCAAACAAGGTGTCAAGGTTAGCTTGGTTGTCAACTTGACGCCCCTGAAAAGAGGGAACTTCATTTGGGGAATTTCCTGTATGTCACTGGCCGGCAGGCATGTCAGGGAGGTACTTTTGTGATTGCTGAGTGATGTGGGAGGGCCCAGCCCACAATGAGTGGTGCCACCCCTGGGCAGGTGGTTCTGGGTAGTGTAGGCTGAGGGGCTGGAGAGATGGCTCAGTGGTTAAGAGCACTGACTGCTCTTGCAGAGGACCTGGGTTTGGTTCCCAATGCCCACATGGTGGCTAAACAACTGTCTGTAACTCCAGTTCCAGGGAAGCCAATGCCCTCTTCTGACCTCCATGGGCATTACATGACACAGGTGTACTTACATACATGCAGGCAATACACTCATACACATAAAATAAAAATAAATAAATAAAAATAAAATTTTAAAAAGAAATAAAGGAGGCTAAGCACAGACCAGAGGAGCAAGTCAGTAAGCAGTATTCCTCCATGGTCTATGCTTCAGATCCTGCCTCCGGTTTTCTGTTTTGAGTTCCTGCCCTGACAACCTTCAATGTTAGACTGTGATCTGACAGTTGTAAGCTTAAATAAGGCCTTCCATCCTCAAATTGGTTTCAGCCAGTGTTTTATCATAGCCTTGGAAAGTAGCTAGGACAAAAGTGTTCTAGTAAATGACAGACATAGGCATCAAGCTGGATTATGCTTACTAGCATTACTATATTGGCAAATTTTGATAATGTGGATCTGGGTCATTCATAAGCTGGAAGCATCAGATTGCCAAGAGTAAATCTGTATGATCATTGTGGTATCTTAATAAACTAGAGAAAAGGGAGAGTGAACTGCTTTTCAGAGCTGTTTATAACAAAAATTCAACAATAAAATGCTATGAACTTGGTAGCTTATAAGCAATAGAAGTTTACTGTTCAGTTCTAGAGGTTGGGAAGTCCACTATAGAGATGCTGGCATATCTAGAATCTGGAGGACACACCCTTTTTCAGTTATAAATGGCATCTTTTCACTGTGTCCTCTCAGGAGAGAAAGGCAAACTTATTCTTTGGAATCTCTTTTTATAAGGGCATTAGTCCTATTTATGGGGGTCTCATATCAGGAACAACCTCCCAAAGGCCCCACATCCTAATACTCTCAATGTTGGGGGTCAGGTTACAACATCTGAATTCCAGGAGGACAAATATTCAAACTTTAGCATTATAGTTATATACACATATAATTGTATATATATATATACATATATATATATATGTATAGTGTGTGTGTATGTGTGTGTGTACAACAGGGAGCATGGAGCATCTAGTTAGCATGTACACATACTGTTTATACCACTTGAATTTAAGATAGCAAAAAAAGTCATCTACTTAATCCAGCACTGGACCATATCCAATTCAGTTTTCATGCAGGTCTCTGAAGTTGAAAGTCTTAATCCGAATTTAGGTGTAAGGAAACCATTCAAAAGTTAAATAACTTTCACAGGCACACAGGTAGAAAGAGATAAATTCAACATTTAGGTTTGGTTTATTGCAGTTCAACATTTTTATTCTCAATCGGTAAACTGTAATTGAATTCCTAACAAGAGGGTTCTTTCTCGGATTATTATTGTTTTATAGTAGCAACAGTATGCAATTAGAAGGACACAAGACTGAAAACTTCATGCTTTCTACTTTATGGCAAATAGGGAAGACTATAGTAAGTCTTGGGTTCTTTCTTTTTTGTTTGTGTGTAGTATATGTGTGTGCATGTGGAGGCCAGAAGGCAGTCAGTTACTCTCCACCTTATTATTTGAGACAGGGTCTCTCACTGAGCCTGATTCATCTAGACTGGTGGACATCAAGTACCAGGGATCTTCTTTTCTTGAGTTCCCCACGTTCACCCACCAAGACATGGATTCTTTTTTTTTTTTAAGATATATTATTTTTTGAAGTTATGTGTGTGTGTGTGTGTGTGTGTGTGTGTTGCCTGTGACATCCAGAAGAGGGCATTGGACCTAGTTATAAGTAGTTGTAAGCCACCCTACATAGGTGCTGGGAACTGAACTTGGGCCCTCTAGAAGAACAGCAAGTGCTCTTAGCTGCTGAGCCATTTTTCCATCTCCCATTGTCGAACATGGGCTGTTGATCCTTCTGTAAAAGCCTGTCAAGAGGGACCCTGCGAGGTGCCCTCCACTCCACACACATCACACGTCACCCTTCCTTTTGAGCATTACTCACTCAGGTTCATGACAGTTGTGCTTGAAGTATATCTTCAGCGAAGTAAAACAAGACTTGGTAACAACTCAAAATGCTGAGCAAAATTCTTTAGAAATTCAAACACTGTCAACAGAAAGCATGCTTGAATTTTAAGCAGTTTTATTTTATCTTATTTGGAGATATAAGATGGAATCCAGAGACCCCTAAAACCAGAACTTAATGTTCAAAAATCTTTGACGAGATGAAGTAAAACCAGACTTCTGTTTCAAAGATGCTATGTATGGGTTCCATCAACAACCACAATTTCCATTTTCTGGCAAAGCCAAATAAAATTTCTCACTGTTTTTCAATTAAGACAAACGCCTGTCTCCAATAACAATCAGGGATTTGGTAACAAAATAGCAAGTTGCAGTGATTTTTATTGAAAGTTAGGTTTACATGGTTATTAAGAGGCGATTTGTGTTGGACTGGGGTTTTATCTTAAACTAACTTCTGGAGAATGAACTAGAAAGCAGGAACATTTTTCCACTCTTGTTTCTGTGCTATGCATGCAGTTATTGTTTCCGCCACTGACGGCATGCAGCTCTGGTGAGATCAAGAAGGCAAAGCTCGAGTCAGAGCCCCACTAAAAAAAGAGGTCATGGCTGCCCCGTTTCCACTTTTAGTTGTACAGCCTGTGAGAGAATTCCCAGGTGAAGGCTTAAAACAAGAGCCAGGATGCTGCCGGTTCCTCCATCTTGCTGCATGGGACCTTTAAAACTACCCGTATCTATACACTAACCATAGCTTAGTAATTGTCCCCTTCAGTAAAAAACCCCACCAGCTGACTCCTCGCTCCCAACCTGCTTCCTGTCCATTCTGTTGCATGTAGGATAACTTGAAGCTGATCACCCACACTGCAAAATGAGCAGGAAGCTTTCAAAACAGAACGAGCTCTGGATACACATGGGGTGAGGGGCTGAAGCTCAGCACAGCTTCCATTCAGAAAGGATCAGACTCTGTTGATGAAATACATCACCCAGGATGGGGCTTGGGCAAATCCTTCATCCTAATAAGGACAGAACTCGGAGGGTAGGAATGGGGAGAATGAGTCACAAGCAGCTGTTAAGAATCATAGTTAGATCTCTATTTCTGATTTAACTCTCCTTTATCTGCCCCCAAGGCCAATGGTTGTCAAACTTTCTCTGCAAGAGGATTATTTAAGGACTTGCTCAAACCCAGACTGCTGTATTCTACACCCAGATGACTAGAGTATATTTCTAACAAGTTCCCAGGTGACATTGATCAAAAAAAGCATACTGTAAAAATCACTGCTTTTGGCAATCATTGATTAAAAAAAAAAAATCAAGGCTAATTCCTTCACCTAGAAAATCAGTGAAATGTTTCCTAAAAATAAGCATTTCCATGTTAAGCTGAAAGGGGCTCTGCTGAAAGATAAGATGTCTCAGGAATAAGCTGTACCTCTACCCCAACCATCTGATTCTGTCCTCTGGGATCTTTCATTGCAATGATGCTGTGCCAGACTAGATTTGAACTTCAGATCCAAGTTTATTATCTCAGGCAATGAACTTTTTCCAAGTCAGCCACTTACTTTTCTACACTGCAGCCTCATCACTTTAAAACTGGAAATGTGATGCATCTGATCTCATCAGGTTGTCACAAATATCAAATGAAATCATCTTTCGGAAACTTTACCACAAAGGCTCATGCACAATAAAGCCTCAGCACATGATGGCTATAAATATTATATCATAATTAAACTAGCATTGCCATACAAGTATTATAGGGCCATCTCATAATGACTTTAGGACTCAACAAATTCTGAGGCTTTATCCTATTTTCAGATATTGGAAACTGAGGCCCTTAAGGGTGGGTGAATTTCCATAACCAAGGAGATTCTAGGGAACTCTCTGAAGTTGTGCCCTGTGGGGCATCTGTGATCTTCATTCTCTCCCCCAGACGCCTGAGTGAGATCTGAGTCAGATCTAGACAACTCTCCCAAGAACCTAGCCACCCGCTTCAGGATTGGAGGAGGAGGTATTATTTCTTCAGGCCCTCCTGGAGTCTCTCTCAGACATTTTTGGCTCACATACTGCTGTATGCAGTTTGTGTCTGAAATGGAAAATTTCTGTAATACAATACCCAACTCTGATCCCCACAGACTCTCAAATGATCTTTTTCTTTCTTTTTCGGTTAGGGTTGAAATATGACTTCATGTGGAAAAAAAAAAAAAAAAAGGAAGCCTCCAGCACTCTCAGCACATTCATAAACATTACAGAATTCAACCCCTTCTGGTTCCTAAGAATTTCACTTTCCTGAAAAGGGAGAGCAAGGAGCAAGAAGCAAAGGACAATGATGCTGGATGCACTGCTTCAAGAGCTGCTCCTCCCATAACCAGCCCACAGCAGACACTTGGTCTCTGGCACTCCCACAGTAGCACAAGGACCCTGCCTGAAACTGGGTGTCTGGCAATTAGACAATGGAAATCAAGGACCTCGGAGGTCAGATTCACTGATTCCCCAGCACTCTTCTCTCCTAGAGGTTCAACTCCTTACGCACTATGCCTGATGTGGTCCTGGACCAGTGAGAACTCCCCGTGCGTTGCTGTTTATTATTGCTATTACACATAAAGCTTTGAGGTCCCAGTCTACTCTCTTAGGCAATGAACTTTCTCAAATCAGCTGCTTGCTTCTCTACGCTGTTGTTTCATCCCATAAAATCAGAAATGTGATACATCTGATCTCATCATGTTGTCACGAATATCAAATGAAATCGTGTTCTGGAAGCTTTCTCCCAATGGCTCATACATAGTAAAGCCTCAGCACAGGATAGCTGTAAGTATTCAGAAATAATTAAAATAGCATTATCATACTAGTATTATAGTGTGATCAAGTAATGATTTTAGTACTCAACAAATGCTGAGGCTTCATCTTATTTATCTTTACCTTACTATAAGGAAAGGAATAATGCTAGATCTGAATGTTTTCATCTCCTCAAATTCATATGTGAAAATCCGGATCTCCTCCAATGCCATGGTATTCGCTTCTACCATGAAGAGACATAGTGAGAAGATGTCTTCTATAAGGCAGGGAACAGATTCTTGCCAGTTTCTAAATTTTCCAGTGCCTTGACTTCAGACTTTCCATCCTCCAGAACTGTGAAAAATGAAATTTCTATTGATTCTAAAGGTCTCAACCTATGATATTTTGTTATGGCAAGCACAACAGATTAAGACAAGCAGTTATGGCTATGCTTGCTCAAGAAAATATGCTTCCAATGTAGATAGGAAGTACTTCAATGCTCTGGTAACAGTGCAACTTTGGAGTCAGACACACCTGAACTTGATTCCAATTCTACTTTTTAAAAAATCGTTAGTATTGAGCATCTTGTGCTACTACTACTCAGTATTTTTTTTAACCACATTATGCTTTAGTGGCCACTGTTCCTAAAGCTCGCCAATCACATTGCAGTATCCTGTTATCAACCTGGTATTCTTACATTCCACTGATTTTCTTTTTCAATATATATTTTTATTGAATTTTTGTGCACTTCATACAATACATCTTATCCATATTTAGTCCCCTCCTATCTGTACCTCCTCACAGCCCCAGTTGCCTGACCTTGGGAAAGTTTTTGAATATCTTTGAAATCTAGCTTTTTGTTTATATTGTGTAGATAACAGCACTTACCTCCTAGGGTTACTGGGAGGATCTAATGAAATAATGTTTGGGAAGTGCTTGACTTTTGGTCTGCAGCCTAGAAATGGTAGCTACTCTGGAACAAGCAACAAATTGATCATGTAAGCAAAAAGGCCCATTAAGCCCTGAACTCATAGGAAACCACTCTATTTGATACAGCTGAACTAGAACAGTTCCAATGTCTGGAATTCTTATCAAAAAACTTTTTTTTTTTTTTTTGGTCTCTTTTGAGACAGGGTCTCCCTGTAGTCCCACCTGGCCTGGAACTTGCTATGTAGACTAGGCTGGCCTTGAACTCCCAGAGATCCACCTTCTACTTGCCTCTGTTCCCTAAGGGCTGGATGGAATTAAATGCCTGGCTCAAAAAGATAAAGTACACCGTAAAATAGCATATCCTTTGTACCTTTTTTCTCTTGAATAAAGCTTGACTTGGTGCATGATTTATAAATTACCTTTTGAGATGGGGGAACCTTGAACCCAGACTTCTTTATCAATCACATTTTTGTCCCATCCTGCCCATCTATGTTAACATAGAATTTTTGTCTGATCTTATAAGGTAGCTGAATCAGTGTAACCACCTGACATTCACATCTCTACTTCTAGAAGGTTTAAAATTTTTTGCTGAGGCAGGTGACAGTATGAATTCCAGTGAGCAGTTTCCATCAGATTGTCTTAAAACTGGGCTTCCTGGGTCACTTCAATAAAGAAGGTGTTAGGTAAGATGCAGTTCACCTCAAGGCAGTTTCATGTAAATTACTCAGACTTAGACCCTAACCGCCCATTCTGATTAGTCAGAGTTTGTCCTTCAAGGCTTAATTTATAGTTACTGAGTGAGAGCATGCTAATCCTCCAATGATGTCATCATATGAGAAATTGCAAAATCACAGCTTCTGGTAGTTGAAAGATCTCCACAGGTCTCCACGCCCACCCTTTCCAGTGCCCCAAAAGTAACATGCCAGCCAAGCTCCAGTTTGCTTTTTGTCAATGAATTTTGACTTTCAGGTGGTGTTGGAGTTCAGCCTTTTCTGAATAGACAGGCCTGAAACCCGTTTAACCATTGGCTCATTCCAGGGGTTTGAAGTTCCTTAGTTCTGACTAGCACTTTTCCTAAAGAGGTGGGAGAGGGTAGTGATGTTGGTATCTGAAGAGCTGCTGCGTGAAGGATGTAGTCAGGTACCAGTACAAAAGGTTGTGGAGAGCAGAAACAATAACCAAGAGGTTGCCCTTGGTGGCTTTTGTATAACATGGTGTGTTTCCTCACAGATTTCTTCCACAATCCTATGATATAAAGAATGCTTTGCTGCTAAAGTCCATGCAAAAAATTCTTTTGTCCTAACATGTTCAGTTTCCAAATGAGGAAATGGGTTTCAGATGTCAGACAGGAAAAAAAAAACCCATCTAGAAATCACTTTTGTGTTAGTTATCATTAAAGGAAGAAAAATGAATTCAGCATACAGTGGTATTTTTTTTACTCCATTCCTTAGATACAGAAAAGATTAAGACCTAACAGCAAGGGGATAGGCAAACTAAAACTACTCCCCTGTGTAAGACAACAGACACAGGCATCAGACTCGAAGTGAAGACCAGAACTAAGGGGCCCTGGCTGAGGAGGAGGGTCAGTCCCACTCTTTGACCTTGAAGGAGGGGAGAATCCAGTGAAGCAGAGCCAGTGAGGCACAATCGACTTTAGCATTTCATTGCTGCTGCCATTTCTCCTTCCTCCTTTACACACACGCTCACTTGCATGTCTGCAGATACCTCCATGCACACTTGTACATGTGGGTACTCACATACATACACACATACTGCAAATGGGGAGAACAGAAATCCTGAGTAAGAACTTTTTAAAAATGTATTATCAGTGCCATCTTTCTCTTATTGGCAGTCAGGCTGATTATAATGGTATTCGCACAGCAACATTGTTGAATCAAATAAAATAACAAAATATAATTTCTTTATAAACCATAAAGCAATCATTAAATAACTTGGTTTGGGAGTCTTCTTTAGAACCTGACAATGGATTGGAGAGATGATTCAGTGGTTAAGAGCACTGGCGTTGCTTGCAGGGGACCCAGCTGCAGTTCCCAGAACCCACACAGTATTTAACTCCAGTTCCAGGGGATCTGATGACCTCTCCCACTTCTATGGGCATTGCATGACATGGGTGCACTTACATACGTGCAGGCAAACACATACACATAAAATAAAAATAAATAAACAATTTTTGAAAACTTGATGTTAAGGACCCTCGTGTACATTTGTATGTACCATGTGTACATACAAATGTGTCGCACGTAATTTCTGAGAATATTCAGACTCTACAAAGACTCCAATTTAAAACTTGTTCTAAAAGTGCTAGTATGGGATATTCCACTCTAAAGCCTGTATTTTCATAACATGAGATATATTAGAATAAAACATTGATTTATCTGGTTAACCCTCACTGGGGCCTTGCTGGATATTGGTGGTATACAGATGCCCTTGTCATATACAAGTTAAGAAGGATTACTGGGGCAAAGGAGCTTTTTCTCATGCTGGAACCATTTAAGAAGTTACCTCACTGTGACATTTGACCTTCAGGCTGTCTTTGCTTACTCTGATCAGACAGAAGGCACTGTGGTTGCTTTTGATATGAGCCAGGGAATCCGTAGACAGAAAGATAAGAAAATTTCCCCAGGTCTCTGAAGAAATTGCTTTTGCTTTTGTTTTTTTCTCTACATGGAAGGAATTGAGTTCAAGCAATGGGCAGCTGTGTTAAGCTTTGCGTTCTCATGGTTTCCTGACCTTAACCCCTCTCATCAATGAAAAGACATCTGTAAACATCTGTTCTTCTATATTCCACTACTTATGTCTTTTGTAGACTGTTGCCATTAAATCAACTATCTGATGATATAACACAGAATTTTGAAAAGGCATTTTCACTATGAGTAGAATTTTTTTTTTAATTTCCTGGAATTCAGGTTTAAGCAAGTCCACTGCTTTCTACAGAGCAAAAAAAAAAAAATATTTCGATTTGAAAGTTAGGATGATAATCATGACTTCTATATTTTAGTGCTGTGTAATTTAATGAAATAACTCATATAAACATATAAAATGCATGGTGAAATTTCAACAAGTAGTAACTCTAACTTAATGATTCCATTCTCAGAAGGTCTGCCTTAGTCATTATCAAAGGCTCGTTGATTTTACTTATAGTGGAGAATGCACTTTTGTTGCTACTTTCTGTAAATCATATTTTTGTATGACTGCTAAATTTCTGTAGTGATATTAGTTTCTCTAATGACTTAGGCTTGATTTAAGTTTGTGATTTGGTTATAGATGAATCCAGTCACATAGGGAAAGTATATATAAACTGATAAGTGCTGTAGCATGTCATTTGAGGTCAGAAGCCAAATTTAAAAGAAGAGAACAGATGAGGTGATTAATTCTTACTGCAGTTTTTCAGAAGGTAGTTACAAAAGGCAAGTAGATGCCATCAAATGGGGGTTACTTACCCCTGGGAGAAAGTGTTTAGGGGAGCCATGGTTCACTAGCCCCAGTGATATCCAGGGTAACTGTCTAATCTAGTTTTTGACAGAAAGAGAATTTCAGGAAGAAAACAGATTAAAAGTATTTATTTATTTTTGTTTTACTTGTATGAGTATTTTTCCTGCATGTATGTATGTATGTACACCACATGCATGCAGTGCCTGTGGAGGCCAGACAAGAGTGTCAGAACACATAGAACCAGAGTTCTGAGCAGTTGTGAGTTGCCATGTGGGTGCTGGGAACCAAACCCAGGTCCTGTACAAAAGCTCGGGACATCTTTCCAGTCCCTGAAAACAGAATTTTTGCATGAACCTGAATAAAGAAGTAGCAATAAACAGAGAGAAAAGCTAAGGGACATAAACATAAAGTCTTCTTAGGTCAACCTGGTTGCAATGACCAGATTACCCAGCTGGAGTTTATTCTAAATATTTTTACATCACAGTGTGGAGATTCCAAATGCTCACGGTGCCCTCTGTGAACAACAGAGTAACATAATGATGGGTTTATAGAGGAGAGAATCATAAGAGCACTACTGGTCACAGCTGTAGTATTAAAATCATATACTAAAGTGTTCTCTGAAGACGCAGCTCCACCCCATGGATGATAACAAGCACTCCAATCAGCTACAAGAATGCAGGGAATTCAGGGGAACTCTGGAGAGGTCCATCCATTAGCCAGCCAGTCAGCCCTTCACCTACAGCCTTTGATGCTGCCACAAGACATCAGAGTCCCTAGCCTGGCAATGTTAATTGACCCATGTGAATAAAGCTCCACAAAACTTCCTGGGATTTAAACATCTTCCTGTGCACTCTCCTCACCCGTATCCACCCCGTTCAGAGTTTGCTCTGCCTTGCCAGCATTTTAGAATTGTAGAGCCAGGCCCACGTGCAAAGTCCTGAGAGTCAATGCTTGGATTCATGTATGGAATGCTTCCACATACCACTGAACCCACCCCCGCTCTCATTTGTGTCTGAAGAAGAGATTCAGAAGTGCTCAGAGCCCTCTGGCCCTCAATGAGAACTGTCTTGAGTCTTTAATGATGGGCCAATGAAAACAATGCCTTTAGTGAACTGCCGCCTCCCTTTCACCCCAAACCACAGACAAGTGACAATGAGTGCTGCCAGATGGGAACTGTTCCTGGATATTCATATTTAACAGGACTTTACTTTTGACCTTAAGAACAGCCCACATCCATTATCACGTGACATGACTTGTGTTTAGTGTATAAGTAACTTCAGTCTTGTATATGAAACCCTTAGGAATTGGATAAGGCTCTGTCTACGAAAGACGGAAAGATTTTTTTTTCCCCTCCAAGTTCCCTTGCCAAACACAGGGACTCTGAGGAGGATGGGGAAGCCCATCCAAATCATTAGGTAATAACCATGGTCTGAAGGGGAGTCCAAAGCCAGAATAAACATTCTCATTTGGGTCTAATCTCTTACTCAGCATGTCTATCAGATACCATCCCCTTCCCATTTTTCTGACATCCCAGGGATTATAAAGATAAACTCTTTTATCTCACAAGTTGCCAGCTAAGTAGTCATCAGCTGTCTTTTCCCAGTCTGAACATTTCCTAGCTCCAGATCAAGTTTGTTGGCGCTTCATCAACCTACTCCCAAGTAACAGAGCACAGGGCTGAAGTGATGACCCCATGTTAAAGACTGTTTAGATTCAGGGAAGAAGTGTGGTGGATAATTTGAATTCTTCATCCCCAAAGCTTCCCAGGCTGAAAAGTGGAGTTTTAAAAACAATGTGCAGGGCTAGAGAGATGGTTCAGTATTTAAGAGCTTAGACTGCTGTGTCGAAGGCTCACATTCATGTCCTAGTACTCTACCAAGTAGCTCACAGCTGCCTGTAACTCCACCTCCAGGGAGCACTGATGTTTCTGGCTCTGCTAGCAGTTGCGCACACAAAACACACACACACACACACAATTTAAAAATAATACAATCTAATATTCACTAATGATAAATCACAAATTTCATTTTCAATTGTGCACTTGTAAAAAGTCTTTTGCTCTCTGGATGTGCAGTATTTTCTACAACCTGTAGTTTTAAAGGGTTATCCTTTCGATTTGTTGTGCTTGGTTTCATCTCCAAACTGTATGATCTTCAATCATAGCATTCAGTAAGTATTTGGGCAGATGGTTGCAAACTGGCGCAATACACATAGTTTGGACAAAGATTAATAATGCTTGGGCTGGGAATGGTTCCACATTGGTTAAATGCTTGCCGTTAAATTTTGAGGTTGACCCTCCACACAGGTAAAAGTTTGCCATGGTGGTGCATGCCTATAATCCAAGCACCAGCAAGAAAGACACAGGAGGATCCCTGGGGTTGGTTGTCTGGTCATGCTAGCCAAATCAGTGGCTCCAGGTTCAGCGAGAGACCCTGTCTCAACAGAAAAGTTGAAGAGCAATTGAGGAAGATATTTAACATTGACCTCTGGCCTCTACGCACAGGTTCACACACAGAGATTGACCCTGCTGGGTTAAATACATGTGGCACTGTCCATTAGTAGCAGCTGCAAGTATCGTAGCTATTTAGGCAACAAAAATAAACGAAAACGTAGGAACTCATTCTCAAATTTTAGTTATTTTACTTATTAGAGTCTCATTTCAGAAAATTCACCTCGCTTTTCAGTATTCTTACAAAATATCTTAGAGAAAGAGCAGGATCTTCAATTCATTAAATGGAAAACTAAGGTAATGAGAAAGACAAAACAGGCCGAAGCCACACAGCTGAATATGCTTGGCTGTGTCCCAAGGCCCATGTTTCCCTCTGAGGAAGGTGCTTCCTTTGGGAAGGGTTCTCATTACATCATGAATGTATTTTTCCAAACACCAGGCTCCCTTGGGTGGGAAATCTGCCTGGGGAAGCATTTATCATCCTTAAGCAAGCAGTTAGACCTTTGTTGAAGAGCTTGTTCTTTTTTATACTGTTTTTCTTGTGTGTGTGTGTGTGTGTCCACTTTTTCCTTGAAATGACCAATTAGTAAGATATTGCCCATTCAGTTTGACATTTAATATATTTGTTACTATTTAATGTAAATATCAAGTGACTGTCTTTTGAGAAGCTGCAGTTTTCATGCTTTTTCCTCCAGAAACAATTTTCTTGCCTGATGTGTGCATATACACGAACACATACAACCGGTAGGATGATAAAACCATAGGAATGCACAAGGATGCTGCATAGCGTACAGAGTACATTGACTTGTGTTATCACAGGAGTTATCACTGCACCCATTTCACCAATGGAAACATGAATTCGGATGAAATGTCTCTTTCAATATTTATATCAGAAACAGAACCAGAAACCAAAGGGAGAAATAGCCCTTCTCATCCCAGAGAAGTGCCCATATGGCCAAAGCATACTGTATGACTCAACTCCTTCTGGCAGGTGAGCAAAAAGAGGCAAGGTAAGGTCTTGCCTTGTCAAGGAACTCTCCATTTTCAGAGCACAGTGTCCCCAGAAAAGAGCAGTGGTGGTGGTTCCCCAGCAGAGAAGCCAGGCTGTTAAGGTAGCTGTAGTGGGAGAAAGGAAAGAGATGGGGCCCAGAAGCTTCACTCACCAGTGTTCAGGGGTTCCCTCAGTTGATGAAAGCTGTGGTTGAACCTGAGCCCACCTAGACAAAGCTGTCAGCATCACAACCGTCATGGGTTCTGAGAAAGGAGCTGATGTATGTAGGTAAGTATATTAAGTTTCCTAGCGGAGCTGTGATGAGGTTCCAAACACTGGAAAGCAGTGTATAGAGCAGATACTGATTGCCCTGCATTTCTGAAGGCTGGATCTCAAGACTGTAGTGCGGGGGGGCTGGTTCCATCCGAGGACAGTGAAAAAAAAAATGAGTTCTTAGTTTCTGGGGTTTGCTGGTAACTTTGGTCTTCTTTGGCTTGTAGCTGTATCTCCCCAGCAGCCCTTTTCTCAGTATGGTACTTCCTGAGTACTCAGATGTCTTGAGTCCAAGTCTCTTAATAAGAACAGCAGTTACATTAAATTAGAGCTCATTCCCGTGCCCTTATTTTTACTTGGTCACTCACAGAGATCCTTTTCTCAGCTAAGGCCAAAGTCACAGGTACAATGATTAGGACTTCAGCATCCTTTGGAGGGGAGAGCAGATGTGGGGGCTGAGTTCAGGGACCATGAATGTAGGGTCAAGAAGCCAGGAGATTAAAAGAGATTCGTGCAACCACCGGCAAGTGAGAAAAGCTTTATTTTCTCCAGATGTGGGCACAGAGGTCACTGGGCGGTCCAACGCAGGGCAAGAGCACAGGTGCCCTTGGTCCCAAAATGGGTTATATAAGAGATTTCATTTTGGGGTCCGAGGACACCCAGTGGGAGTCATTTTGTACTGACTCATAGCCCTTTGTATGACTAACATTAGCCATCTTGGCTCATGCTGGAACTCCATCTCAGCGCCTTGCTATCTGAACATAAACAGCTTCTCAGAGCCTTGGTTCCCTTCACTGTGACAACCAATAACCTTTAGAAGCCAGTTCCAGTCCCAACAGTCACCCTTGACATGCCTGATTTTAAGGGTATCTAGCTCAAAATAATGATTAATTTCCTTCTATAAAAAGTGTCCATTCTTTACAGTGTTTTTTTTTTCACTTTTGTTTGAAACAATGTGTCATATAGCCTAGGCAGGCCTCAAACTCACTATGTATCTGAGGATGACCTTGAACTTCTCATTCTCTTCCCTCTACCTCTTAAGTGCCAGATTACTAGTATGCACTGCCATGCTTGGCAAACATGGTGCTGGGGATCGGACTCTGGGTTTTGTACACACTGGGCAAGCACTCTACCAACTGAGCTACACTCCTAGCTTATTTTTTATAATTTTAGTTGAATTTTTGCAAAGCAAATTTCATATATTTTGATCATATTTAGACCCCATCCCCTATCTGCACCCTTCTAATAGCCACCTCCTGAGAGATTTCACATATTTTGTCATATGTTAAGGCCCATTGAGCCAAGTTTGTGTCCTCAAATGTCCTTCAGTGTGCAGCCATGCATTGGAGCCTGGTTAACCTATGGAGCATCATATCTTTCGAGAAAACTAATCCTCCCTCTCCCAGTAGTTAACAGTTACCAATAGTTCCTTGGCTAAGTCTGGGACTTCTTACCCACTTCTCCACTTCTGTGCTGGGACTTTGTTTGGCTTGAGCGTGCATAGGTCTTGAGCATGCTGTCACTTAAGTTCATATGAGACAGTTCTCAGCTGTCCGGAAAACTGTTTTGTTGTGGTCATTCCACCTCCTCTTCCGAAATGGTCCCTGAGCCTTAGGTAGCAGAGATTTGATACAGGTGTCTTACTCAGTGGTAAGCAGAGGACTGAAGAGCTTGCTTGGTCGTTACAGTCTAACACTAACAACCCAGCTTGTTTTTTTCACAAGTCAAATAATGCTTTGACTTTGGCATAGAACATTTTGCATGCCTCAAAACTAATCTTAAGTACTGCTCTGACATGAAGGCTGCAGTCACTATAAGAATCTGTTACTTGTCCCTTACACCATGGGCTTCTAACCATTCACCTTACCAAGAATAAGTCATTTGCTTAAAGTAGCTCAAAATCAATGATCTTTTATTATTGTTATTGTTCTAAAGGAAACCATGTTCTGAGGAAAGTCTTTTATAATTTGGCATTGGGAAAGATTTAATTTTATATTCCAGATTTATATTTTTAAAGAGCAACTGCCAGCTGAGATGGCACACACCTATAATCCCAGCGCTTGGGAAAGGGAGGCAGGAAGCTCTCCAGAATGAGGCCAGTCTGAGCTATGCAGAAAGACCCTGTCTCAAATAAACAAGTTTTATACTTTCTTTAGTAAGAAAGAAAGTAGGGCTGAGGGAAGGTAAGAGGAAGAAGACAACGAAGATGTAAACAGGGAGCTGTCATAAGCAGTGTAGCTCTTAGCTTAGCTACACTAGCAGTGACACATTTTCTGCATAGTTTGCCCTGGGGTCCCAATAAGGTGTGAACTCTGTGTTTGCCTTGGCATTTTTCTCAGCTCAAGCATGCACATAAGAGTTCTCTAATAAAACATGCAGAGTTTCTGGGTACAGTGGTGAATGTCTGTAATCCCAGTGCTGGGGCAGATGTGGATGGAGACAAAAGGATCCCCAGATTCACTAGCCAGTCAGTCTATCTGAAACTGTAAGCTCCAGATTCATTAAGAGACCCTGACTCAAAAAATCAGGTGGCAATCAATAATGAAGACACCCAACATCTGGCTTTTGAGAGCATACCTCAACACACACATGCACACAGGCATACAACACACATCATAAACACAGAGAAAGGTAGAGAGAGAAAAACAAGATTTCCCAGGCATTGCTCCCAATTAGCGTAAACAGGCTTTCTTGCGGAAGGGCTCATGAATTTTTATTAAGTTTCTCAGGTTTCTCCAATGCATAGTATAGTATGAGATTCTCTGCATGACCCAGACATTGTGAGAACATGCAAGGAAAATGTGCACATAGATACCAACATGGACTTAACAGACCCTTGGACTTAACAACAATGTAAAGTGGGGGTGGACCTGGCAGCTTTGTCACACCAATGGCTTTGTCCCCAGGATGCTTCTGATCAGTGTTCAGTGGTCCCTTTTATTGACAGCAGTTTTGATGGAGCTCAGGTGACTTAAATTAAGTCATCAACATCTCAGCAGATATGAGTATTGAAAAAGAAGCTGCTGTACCTAAGTAAGTATGGGTGTGTGTCTTTGTGTGTGTGTATATGTGTGTGTGTGTTTTATAAGGCTACTATAACAAAGTTCCATAAACTAGATAGCTTGGACAACATACATTTAGATAGTCTGTAACTACTGAGATCTCAGGCAAAGTGTGTTCTACAACCTGTGTTCTCCCAAGCACTTCGCACATTATCTATGCCATTGAGTCATCGAGATCTATTTACCTGCATTTCTCTTTGGGGCAGATAATGGCTCCATATATTCTCGACCTCTTATCTCTTACCTGCAGAATGCCTGAACTGGATAGGTCTTAAGAAACATTTGTTGGTTAAGTAAGTAAACATAGTTGTCTTGCCTTCTAGGAATTTAGCAAATGAGAGTCCCTTCTTAGTAAATTATTGAGACTATCTGGTCTCATAGGCATGATGTGAGACCAGATAGGTTGGGTCTACACCATAGGTTTATTCCGAATAGCACAGAAAAGCAGTTTCTTCTCAAATGCTGCAAAATCATGGCTTGAGTTGGAAACTTGTTTATATATTCCCTTCCCATCCTTCATTGGAAAAGCTATGTTGACAAAAGAAAGGTGCCAGGCCAAAGGCAAACTTCTTGAGTTAGAGAGAAATCTTCAGTGGCATTCCATTTACTCGGTACCATTTAGCCAAGGTATAAGATCACCTACCCATAGTTCTGTGAGGTGAACTCTACCTACTGCTGCTTAGCATGTACAGAATCTTCAGAGAAGGAAAAACAGTGCCTGGGGGAGCTCCTTCACATCTCGCTCCTCTCCCCTCTCAGCTGAGGGCTCTGGGTCTTCTCAGGTAAGGGATTCACTCAGTTAAGTCAGAGACATGCATCTGAGTAGTGGATGTGCTGTGGGAATACACTTCATAGATACAGTTCTCCTAACTCATTGTAAGACTGCAGCTCCCCTCTGGGTGGTGACCATTCAGGGAGGATTCAGTAGTTTAAGAAATTAACAAAGTAGAAAGAAAATGAAATGGCCAGAGGTTCTGGTGCTAATGAATACTCTGTTTCCTGAAAATTCGTGGAAATCAGATAGCGAGATGTGAGGATGCACATGCCGAGTGGCTTGCACATCACATCCAGTCTTTGATGCACTGTTTGAAGAAGTGCCAAGAAAAGAAATGTGGAAAGAAACGCCGGGTCCTGGGAGAGGGTTTCACTGCTGCCGCTTGGACTGGTTTGTGCAGCATTTTGTTTTGTTTTGTTTTCATCTTTAAAAAAAAAAATCTGATAAAATAAAGCTGACTTGGCATAATGTCAGTCATGTGTACATCCTTACAGTGCACATTTTTTAGTCTTATTAAATTCTTTTGGTTTCAAAGAACACTGTCAATTTACTAGACCCCAAATCATGGTGTTTTTAATTTAAACAAAGGGTTTGCCAGTCCCAGCCCTAAAAGAAATATTTTCATGATTCAGTTCTTGTATCAACTCCACAACCCGGGTGTGGTTTCATCCGTGGTCCAGCATCCCTCTGTGCTGCTGAGAAACCAAACACCATGGCTGCAAAATATGAAAATACTCTCAATGGATAGGATTGTGCTTTCATCTCATATCAGGGGTACACCACTGGGAATGAGCTGGAAAACCAAGGAACCAAATTAAGATTTACACTTCATAGTGTTATGTGTGATGTTAAAAAGTGAGGACTTTACCATGGGAATTCTTAATCGTGATGATAGAATTCACAGCTATCAATTGTTGAGCTCTGACTACCATAGCCTACTGCTCTAAAGGCTTTCTAGGTATCTAATGTTATCCTCTCAACAGCTGTAGGTGTAGATAGTATCACTGTCAACATCTTTTGAAGATGAAACCAGGAAGGAAAAAGATCAAAGACACATGACTTGGCCTATTATTTTGCTAGCCGTGTGGCTGGTCCATCCACACACTTCAAAACAAGCCTTAAGGATCCAAGTGTAATCTATTCCATTGAGATTACTTTTCCCCATGTAATAAAAAGGTGACCAAAATTGTAGAAGAAAATCATCAAGAAAGGAGATGTTAGAGAAGGAAGTGCAATTCTGTGGGGTCCTGGGTCAGGGCAAAGAGCAGGCAGGATATATAGGACCTTTTGGCGTAGCACTTGGAGGACACAATGAAGAATCTGTCCATTGTTGGAGAGTCACAAGGACTTAATCTGTGCTGTCTTGGCATCCTGTCAGATGAGCATGCTAGAGTGATATCTGTTCAACCCCAGCAAGTAGCTAATCTAACCTCTGACCCCAGTGACATTCCTGTAGTGTGTTTAGAAACAGATAATGAGAGCGTTATAATTCAGAAACACAATGGCCTCACAGCAGAAGTGTGCAAAATGGCTACTTGACATCTGATGCCAGTTCTCCAGCATTCCGTCTTTGGGATTCAGTTCTGCCTATGCTAATCAACATAAAACTATTGAAATTCTACAAGTTAGGCCATTCATTTGATATACAGTGTGTACATTTCTATTTACATGTAACCAGCTACCAAGACACCTGAGGCTCATAGGTGTTTTGTGTGGGCTTTTGTCACTTTGTCTTTTTGAGACAAATTCACTGTGCAGCCCAGCACTGCCTAGAACAGTAAAACCCAGGCTGACCTCAAATTTGTGGTCTTTCTGACTCAAACTCCTGAGTGCTGGGATGATAGGTGTTTGCCACCAAGGTTCACGTCATTTTGTATATAAGACTTGGTTGTGATCAATAAATCCATTCAGATAGAAAGGAAGAAAGAAAATATAGAAAGAAAAAGAGAAAGAGAAGGAAAGAACGGAGGGAGGGAGGGAGGGAGGGAGGGAGGGAGGGAGGGAGGGAGGGAGGGAGGGAGGGAAGGAAGAAGGGAAAGAAGGAAAATAGCATAGAAAGGAACACAGATGGTAGTTTAGGCCTCTAGTGCGCCAAGAACTAGAAGGAGGAGGAGGAGGCAAAATGTGGGTCCTGCAGGTAAGATAGCCTAATGCAGTCTGAGAGAAGGAGCGTGGACATTACTGCATGATAGATAGTAAATCAGATCTTTACAGCCTCTCTCAGATCCCACCCATTTCATGTGCATAGAATCTGGCTTACTGGAGAGGTTTAATAAAAAGAAACATACAGAGAATTAAAATAATCAAGACATGTAGGCACGAAATTGGAAATAATAAAATGTTGGCTTGGAATCTGATCTACAAATATTTAATATACTTTTCTCTCATAAATAAGTGAGTAGAATTTTTTTTTTTTTTACATTTTCTACAACTGCCCATTTGGGAACCCTTTTATATCTTATTGCTAAATTAGTGAGAGCCCAGAATATTCGCTGGGTTTCCGGTCATGAGCACTCATTTCTCAAACAAACTTTCACTATGTCTCATTGCTCTGCTATAAAATCAACCTTGGGGTATTCTCAGAGTGGCTGGTACAGGATCTGGAACATATTTAGCTCTTCATTTACAGAGATATTGAGCTCCCACAGCAATGCCAAAGGCAATTGCTTCTCAGGCTTCTCTGTGACAGCATGGAATTTCCCTCTGAGCCTAGCCTGTGAGTCTTGAGTGAGGACCCCTGCTAACACCTATTTGAAAGGCCCTCTGGAAGAGTAGCTCTTAGTCATATGTGGACTTTTATGGCATTGCCAGTATAGTGGGAGCATAAATGGAACTGGCAAAGAAACTATTTTAATACGTAAGTTCCCTTTGAATATATAAGTCTTCCCTGATCAATTAATGAGACTGTAGGGAAGAAAGAGGATAGGAAAAGCAGATGATGAAAAGCCGTCTTTTCTTTCTTTAGTGCTATACGTAAGGCAATAGTTCAAGATAAGTAATTCCCTTTATTTTCAATAATATGATGGCCTAAACAAGACCCGCATAGTGGCAACACCTGTTGACATGCCAACATAGATGGGGGCAATTTCAGAAGATGCCACCCATAGATGCAAAGTTATGAGCAACCAATGGAGGCTAAAAGAGAAAATCAATTTTCGCAAAGAAGGAAGTACTTGATCAGTTATCTAATCCCAAGCAGTTAGCCCTAAACACGTGTGCATACAAGCAAGACTAAATGGACTTGGTATATTATATATACGTACATATATACACATATGTAACAGTAATGATTAAAGAAGAGGATACAGAACTGAGGGGGACTTGGGGGAGAATCCGGGAAGAGGAGGGGCAGAACTGATATATAGTTCTCATGTATAAAATTCTCAAAAAATTTAATTCCCTTTCTATTCATGTAACCTATTACCAAATTATTTATGATTTAAGAGATATTATCATTTCACAAAATAAATATTAATCTACCATGAGGGTACATTCCTGCAATTTTGCCTCATACTCAAAGTTGATCCGATTGCAATCTCCCTTCCGCATCCTGACAGTGAACCTGGGCCATCCTGAGAGTAGGAGGCGGTTGGAGCTCACTCTTGGAGATACAAAACCTCAGCCTTGTCTTAGAAGGCAGGTAGTTTATCAATGGACACTTTCTTTAGATTCGACAACTGGTTCCAAAGCCAATAGTAACTGTGCTGCTGGCTCCTTTCTGAGTTCAGAAGGCACAGAAGGCAGAAATCTATTCTGTCTAAAGCCACTTAGACTTAAGCTATTTAAATACATTGCTAAGGAAATAGAAATCTATTCTTATCTCTGAGGGGCTTATTGTCAAGCTAAAAAATTTAGGAAGGAGTAAGGAGCTGAAGGCCAGTCATATGCAGGGACACAGGAAGCCCAGTGGCTCTGGGGACAAGGCAGCACCATGACTTTCCACAAGGTGTTCCAAGGCAGTGAGTACTATCTGAGGAAAGTGAAAAAGGGATCCCCACTTGATGGATAATTGGGAAACATGAAAAATAGTTTTCCCTCTTTCATGTCAAAACGTTACTAGTTTCTTCATAAGTGAGACAAGTGTCTATTTCTATTATACAATAGGAATAGGAGCTAATTATTAAACTGAACCATTATTTCCTAAATAGACTCTTGTCTTCTTTTCTTATCCAAGATATGCAAAATATAATTTGAAGTTAATATACAGTCCCAAAATTTAGGCTCAGAATTTATGATATTTCTTTCCTTTGTTTTCTAACAAAGGGCCAATTAGTACAGTATTGTAAATCAGACACGTCCTCTCTCAAGAAAAAAAGGCTACAGACACTTTGTTCCAGATTAATAAAGACAGCTCTTTCTTTCTCTGTTCAACTTTGTGTGATTTCCTTCAACTATGTGCCACATTTTCTTTTCTTTAAAAGATACTAACTTGTGGTAACCCTGGATGCATCGTATTCTCAACTTGCTTGATGCCCTCTGTCCAACTCAATGGAAAGAATTAGCAGGCCTATCCTGTAAGAAGGATTTCATCTGATCCTACTTCAAAGAGAAGTGTGGCACTATCCTTCTAGGCAAGAACTGTGGGTACTAAAACTTTCACTGGTTTTAGATGTGAAACATGTGGTTTAGCTCCTTTAGATGGTGTTTATTCTTTGATATCACTGCCCTCCCTGCCTCCTGCTTAGTTTAGATATGTTTCTAGCAAGTCCAGAAGATCTAGAAGACTATATATATATATATATATATATATATATATATATATATATATATATGGAGAGAGAGAGAAAGAGTGGGTTTTCATTTTAAAAGCACAGATACTATCGCTAGTGGATTGAATTGTGTTCTCCAAATTTTATATTTGAAGTCCTAACCCTAGAACCCCTCAATGTGACCTTATTTGTAGTCTTTACAAAGGTAATCAAATTAAAATGAAGTCATCTCATGACTGATGTAAAATGGGGAGATTTGGAAACAGGCACACATATGGCAAACATGAAGATGGCTGTTTGCAAGCCAAAGAGAAGAGTAAAGAGTAAAGCCTCCCTCAGGCTCACAATAGAGTTCCATTTTCCATTGATACAACATATTTCTATTGTTTAAGCAGTGTGATGATTTTTTAGGAACTTCGGGAAACTAATATAGATATGAGCCACCTCTTTTGACCATATTAAGAACTACAGAAGGTATATGAGGAGTCCAACCCAGCCTCAGGGCTGTAACTGCCTTTCCTAGAACATGGAATTTGACTCACTTTTTGTGACCTTGGTAGGCACCATATGCTGTAGTGTAAAGTATGCCTCAGCTCTCTCTATGGTACACAGTTCAGAGTGCCTCCTGCAAAATATCTTGTCTTATGACCCAGGACTCAGTCTGGCCAATTTGGTCTCAAAACACCAAGATCAGATGTGAGTCCATGAAGAAGTCATGGTAGTTTTCTCTGTAGACATGGCTCAGCATAGGCTGAGGGATCTGTGGAGAGCATGCCTGCTCACCAGTTATTTTCTGCAGTCAGAGAATATCCACAATTTCAGTACCTACTTTCTTTCACATGGTCCATTAGCACCCAGTTTCTGTGAGTCATGACCCTGTGTGGAACCACATCATCAATTTAAGAGTTATGTAAAACTTGATAACAGTAAAAGGTTCCTGAGTACATAAACAAAAAATTAATTCAAACTCAAGCACAAAATAAATCTGAAGCGTTTTGTTTCTGGCAGTGCTTCCCTGACTGGCAGCTTCACTGCAGCCTTGGTTCTGAACACAACACAGGTGCACCTTGTATCATATGCCGTTGTCCCCTGCGGTGCCAAGGAGCACTGCCTGAAACACCTCAGCTCAGAGACTATTACATGGTGTGATTTTCAGGGGGTTTTATTATCTTACTGTACAAACAAAGTGTTCTGGTCTAAGAAAAGCGTAAATGGTTTAATTACAAAAAAAAAAAAAGGTTTTTAACATCTTCTTACTGTGACTCCTTAGCATATAAGCATCAAACTAATAAACTTTGGGCTGTATTACATTAAAATACTTTTAAAAATTGATTTTGAACCTCAAGTGGTGGTGCATGCCTTTAATCCCAGCACTTGGGAAGCAGGCAGATCTGTGTGAGTTCAAGACCAGTCTGGTTTACCTAGTGCATTCTAGACCAACTGTGGCTACAGGGAGATTCTGTCTCAACAAAACAACAACAACAAAATGATTTTGAGTTGTTTAGTTGAGTTTCGTAAAAACATGTTATAAGAATTTTGGCTGGGGTTAGGACAGAATTTTCAACAATTTTGAAGTGATCATAAACCTCTTTCTGTCATTTTGTTCTGTGTATTTATGCAAAGCAATATTCTCGGTATTACTTATTGATTGTAAAACCAAAACATTCAACTTTCAACAATGTTGAAGATGCTTTGCATCCTTTAGTATCATATGTTCAGCCAATATTTAATTCTTCATTCAAAAATAAACATACCTCATTAGTATGCAAATTTGCTTTCATCTTTAGTAAATGATCTGTATACTAACATTGTTTAAAAATAAGTTTCTGACTTATTATGACTATATGCTTTTCATATTTATAATGTAACATAGGAGTGCCAAAAATGTCTTCAGCAAAAAGAGGTTGTTCTACTTTTCTTTCTAGTGCACTGACAAAAACACTCAGACAAAAAGTGACAGGAGTATATTTATTTGTCGTACACTCCCAAGTCACTTTCAGTTACTGAGAGAAGTCGGGAGAGAAACTCAAGGCAGGAATTATGTAGAAACAGTACTTGCTGGTTCACCTGCAGGCTCATGCCTATGTAGTTTTCTTACACAGTCCAGGAATACCTGCCTAGGGATGGTGCCACCCACAGTGGGCTGGGCCCTCCCACATCAATTAACAATCAGGATAATTCCCTGGTAGATATGACCACAGGCCAGTCTGAGATAGGCAATTCCTCAGTTGATGCTTTTCTCTCAGATAACTCTAAGCTGTGTCGATTAACAGTTAAAACTAATGAGGGCAGGGGTCATGAATGGGAAGACTTAAGAAGCCCCGCCTCATGGCACACATTCAGCTTCTCTTTGGTTACTTTTAAAATAGTAGGTCTCAAAATTTTAGCAGCATCAGAATTACCTGGTAGCATGCAAAACTTGAGTTGTTGGTTCCTTTTCTCAGAGTTCCTGGTTTAGGGGTAGGGGAAGGCATGAACTAATTTCTAGGTGCTGCTGACCCATGGACCTCACTTTGAAAACCACTCTTCTATAATATATGCATGACTCAGTTTTCACTGGTTGCTTTTATATAGCCTTTTAGGCATTTCTGTAAATCCAAATCCTCTTTTTGATCTATGTTTATCAGTCATTGGATATCCTACATATTTATTTAGAATAATATCCCAAGGATGGAGTCATGCACCCCAATCTGACTGTTTATCACCCCTTCCTTTCTGCAGATTTTATAGGTAGAACAGGAAGGGATTTTAACGGGAGTCTAGTTCCCAGAAAATGAACCAAGGGTTTACAAGTTAGATATTTGTTGCAGTGAATTCTCTGGCATTGACTTCACACTGTGCTTTTGTAGAACAGTTAAAGAATCATATTGAAGAGTTTCACATTAAAGAAACAGATGTTAAGAGCTGTGATTCACATCATTTAGAACCCTCATGAAATTCTCCCATGAAATCTCAATAAGCTGTGGCATACTTGCAGCTTTGCAGACTGGGCAGATGATCCAGAAACATCAACAGCATCAGAGTCAGAATACACTGGCTTATTTTTATTAAGTTACAGCTTCCTCATGTAGCTCAGGAGACCTGGAACCATTATGTAGCCCATGCGGGGGGTGAGCTCATGATCCTCAGGTGTTCATCTACACACCTAACTGAGACAGAACTCTAGACCTTGCTAGGTGTTTTTATGTGTAGTTACATTAGTTTGATGTTAAGGATTTCTGAGGGGTTTCATATGCAAGTTGTCTACTCTTCTATAACACACAATCTGATTATTCCCCTTGGTCCAATAAAGAGTTACACATACAGTAAATGCTTAATAAGTATTTGACCAATGAAGACTTCATCACCCTTAATACTTGAGTAATACCTAGAATATTCTTGCTACCATTATCTCTCTCAACATCAGAGTGTGTAGAATTTTCTCTGAAATCAATCTTTAGCTTTTCTGATGCAGGTTGGCATCCTTGCAGTCAGGCCACAGAGTGACATCACAACTGAGGAAAATCTAACTGGCAAAATTTGCAAAATGTAACTTCTTAAATAAATGCCATCTAATCGCGTCTCTAAAATCCCCCTGCTTCTCTTTCCCTGAGCGCCAGCTGCTCCCAAACCTAGCTCTACAGTCTCAAGAAAATCCTTGTCACTGTTCTAACGCACGTTATTCATTCTTCTCTTTCTTCCTTTCCACAATTTCTACCAATTCTTCCTCAAGATCCCTCAAGAAACGGGACTGCCAGTTTTGCCAAAATAGTAAGCTTACTTTGAGAAATTTTATCACCATCCTCCCACCTCCAATAATAGATTTCACCACAAGAGTCTCTTTCTTCATGGACTAGGTGGCTTTGCTTTCTAAATATTTTCATCAAATCGCAATGGAATTTTTCCTTGGTAGATAAGCACAAATAGACCAGGCTCACATAAATGTTAAAAATCAGCATTAGATTTCCAAGTATAATTCAGTTTAAAAACAAGAATTCTCTTCTGCCTTCTGCTATGTAAATACATTCCTTTCTCCCCACATGTTCAACTCTCAAACTCTTAAGCATAATAAGCATAGTTTGGGAGGCGACTGTTTTTTAATCTAGAAAAGAATCCAGAGAAGCCTGCAACTTTCTCTCAAGCCTGCCAGGCTGCATCTAGGGCAGGTGATGAGCAAGTCTCTTTGAAGCACGAGATGGCTGTTACACAGGCAGAGGCAGTATTACTTCTTGCCAAAGAAAAGGCCAGGGTGCAGCCTGACAGCTCATTATTTGTATCTCCCTTAACCCCAAATTCTGATTACTCATCTGCTCATCTAGAATGTCAGTAATGGGAAAGGATCACAGGCCAAGGTCAGAAAACATGAAAGAGGGAGGTGAAAGAGGAAAAACCAACTCCAAAATGAGACTTCATTATTTGCATCCATATGACAAAAAAAAAAAGAGGTAGAAATAGATATAAAAATGGACAGTGATTGCCAAGACAGCTGGGACCAAATGCTCAGGCTTCTTCTAAAATCATCAAATGACTATAGTTACATATGGAACTTCCTACTCTAAGTTAATTGGCCAAACTTGGAAAAGATATGAGAGCTATGTTCAACCATGAGCTAGTCTCATGCTTGATTTTCTCTGTTGTAAAATGGAAACATAGGGTGAAAGGAGGAAGAGCTGCCCTGTGCTGGTGGAGCTTCCACATAGAGAGGTGACCTGAACATTTATAGTCGCTTGCTGAGTTTTGTTCTTACTGTTCCCTACATCCGGAATGCTTCCTGTTGTCCTCTTCTGTTTGGCAAAATCTTGTTTATCTTTTCTCTTTCAGTTTAAGCATGATTTCTGCCAGAAAGTCTTCCCTGGCCCTCTTTACTCTTTTCAATTAGAGACTCCGTAGAGCATATTTCTCTAGTGCTGTGTACTGATCCCAGAATCCGTACCACAGTTCTGTCCCTGCTTAGAAATTATCTTTCTGCTTGGGTAAATTCCACCAAAGCTGCAATCTTCTCTACATTTCTCACAATTTTGAACAAGTGGTCTGCACATATGAGGTGATAAATAGAATTTTATTTTGTTTTTCTTCAGGCTGACTAGAAGGAAAAAAATGGTTTGAGATATTTCTGTACATAGCATTGCTGGGCATACAGGTGGAGTGTTTGGTCAGCATGCTTGAGACTTTGGATTCTTATCCCCCCAGTAGCACGAGGTAGGGAACAAAAATGTCTTTCTTTTTAGGGTTATCTGTGCAGGTTTGTATGGTATGGCACAGTTTCAATTAGTCTTTACAGACTGAACTTACATAACACATATACATATACATATATATATATATATATATATATATATATATATATATTTCTTCTTAGTCCTATCTGCTTTCTTCCACTCTGTCCTAAGTTGTTATTCTACCACAGCACTTTATAAAATTCAAAAGCTTCACATTTTTGAGACTTCTTGCTTTACATGTTTACTTCTAGAAATGTGATCTCTTAGAGTTCTAAGACTGATAGCTCCAGCAAGAGGGTCATGGGAAAATTCTACCTTCTCTGAAGAAGATTCCTGTAGCTCTTCAATGAATATGAATTAGTTACTTGTCTCATTGCTACAATAAAGTAAAATACTTGACAGAATTCATTTATGGAAGGAAAGGTTTATTTTGGCCCACAGCTTGAGAAAGACACGTATCAGGAACATGAGGCTGTGGTCACACTGCATGTGCAGGGTCATGAACCTTCTCCTCATCGTGCAGTCTAGGACTTCAGCCCACGAAATGATGCCTTCGGTGCTCAGGGTGGGTCTTCCCACCTTAGCTTACCTAGTCTAAATAACCCCTCACGGACATTGCCAGAGGCTTGTCTGCTAGATCCTAGATCCAAGCTGAGAATCAGTATGGACCATCACAGTGTGCAAACCCTGTACTCAGCAACGCAGAAGAGCTAACCCATAATCACCTTTATCATCCTTCTATACAAACACTTAGTTTTAACTAGCAGTTTATAGCCAGAGTATCCAGTTTGTTTTGAATACTTCTATTTTCTTAGTATTGACAAGTTCTTTTAAGTGAGAAAAGTAAAGAATTGCTAGGATGAAAGAGAAGCATATGTAAGTTAACGTCTTTAATTGTACCTGGCGTTTCCAGGTACCGATTACTTGGAGCAAGCCTGCAGATGGACTGATCAGGGATCCCGAACAGAGAGAAACAGAGTTGAGGTGGTTAACATAAACATTCTCTAGAACCTGAAAAGGACTCTTCTGATTTCAACCATGATAGGCTTGTTTGTCACCAGCAACATTGTAGAACTGAATATTCAATAGCAAAATAGTGAACCTGTACCCTAGGAAAGCTTGCTTTCATCCCACAGGAGCTTTTTAATGATCAGGCAATGTGAATTTAAAACACAACATCAGATGCGTATCAAGAAGTTAGATTTCAGCAAGGCCTGTGACAAAGTTTGTAATCATTACCATCTAAAGGCACAATGATGACTGTGTAAAAACAAAACTAGGTGAATTCAGAGTCACATGAAAAGGGGCATTAAAGATTCTTGTTCAGGAAATCTACATTCTTTGGAAGAAACAGTTTCCCTGGCACGTCAGAACGCTCACCCTGCCTGGTATCACATTGATGATAACTGAAACATTTTCAAAACTGCCAAAATCATCAAACTGAGAAGGAAAATATGTTAGTTGATAGAATCAAGATCAGGATAGATAAATATTTTAACAGACCATAAAAATATAACAGTCAACACTCCATGCACTCATGATTAAGAACATATGTCTGAATAGTAACTCCTATTAATCATGAATCAGAAATGTTGATTTAGAAAAATGGAAAAGCACAAACAAAAAAATAGAAAAAAAAAAAAACTGTAAGTGTGGTAGTCATTAGGACAGTCTGCAGAAACTGCAGTTTTCTGAGCTTGTTAAAGATCACATTTCCTTGCTTCCTTTGAAGACATGATCTTGTGACTGTCTTTGAACAACAAAATACCAGAAGGGTAACTTGCACTGTTTGCAACTTAACTTAATTTTTTCCCACCTCAACAGTAATGGAAGCTTCTGGGGTCTCCATTTGCTCAAGTCTCTGATGGGTGGGGCCTCTCACATAAACTAGATTGGTAAGTACTGTGAAAAGAATGAATTTTATATTGCATTTAGTAATTGAAATTTGTGGATTATTTGTCATTTTCACACAATCTGATCCCTTCTGTGTGACAAAACAAAGTGTATTCTAGGGGCTTACAGGTCAGTCATTCTAGTCAAAGCATCAAGCTCCCTACCACTGAGAGGCCCCTTCTCCCAATAAGAGACCCTATCTCAAAAATAAAGTAGACTGTGAAATGGCTTAGCAAGTAAAGGTCCTTGGTGTTCAAGCCTGGTGACCTGAGTTCAATCTCCAGAATCCACATAAGAGTGGAAGGAAAGAACAGAATCTACCAAGATTGTCCTCTGACTTGTATACACAGTACTACTACTGCTAATAATAACAATAATAACAATAATATAACAAAAGAGAAAAAGTGAAAAATAACCAGAAAAGACATCTAATATAAACTTCTAGCCTCCACATATACATGCATGGGCACAAGTACTGATATACACACATGCTCATACATGTGTATATCACACCTTCCATGCCTGCACATGTGGGCATTCATACACACACACACACACACTCACACACATACACACACAAAGGAAAATTATATTCAGATTTACAAAAGACCTCCATGAAGAAGTACTGAATCAATTCTATTTATATATATGTATCCTATAAATGTGTATATGTAAATCACTCTACATTATATACATATACATAGCTATTTTATATATATATATATTATATGCTATATTTGCATATACGTTAATACATATATGAAGTAATAACATTATTTCTTTTGTTATTGTTATTTATATTTTGTTTTGATTTGGTTTTGAGACTGAGTCTATTGGTTTTGAGATACAGTCTATCTATGTAGACTAGGCCTGCCCCAAACTCACAGAGATCCACCTGCCTTTGCCTCCTGACTATTGAGATTAAAGTGTATGCCACCATGCCTGAACTGTTATTTCATTTCATTAATTTTTGAAAATTTTTCTTTATTCTTATTTTATGTGTATGAGTGTGTTATCTACATGTATGTAAGTGTACCATACACATGCAATGCCCACAAAAGTCAGGAGAGGGCATCAGATTCCCTGGAACTGCAGCGAGCGGTTATGTGGGCAGTGAGACCAAATTTGTGTCCTCTGTAAGAGCAGCCAGTACTCTTTAACCACTGAGCCAACTCACTAGTCCCCTGTTATTTCACTTTTTAAAGTAAGAATTTGGGTCTGGAGAGATGTCCCAGCTATTAAGAGTACTTGCTGCTCTTCCAGTGGACCAGAGTTCAGTTACTAGCAATCATGTTTGGTAACTCAAAACCCCCTGTAACTCTAGCTCCAGAAGGTCTGAGTTCTGGCCTCCACAGGCACCACACTTATGTATACAATGCCCCCAACCCAACAAATATATATATATATAAAATTTTTAAAAATTAAAAAAATCTTGAAAGAAGTTTATAAATTGGATTTATTAAAAAAAAATAATGTATTGACATTCCCACTACTGAACATATTCAAATGAAAACTATATGTTTTTCTGTCAGAAAATTTGTAGAAGAGAGCTTTGCCTAGGTTGGGGTGTTGGAGATGATCTCTAAGGGCTTTTCCAAAAATCTATTTAATCATTCTGGGTTATTTGATCTGCTTGAAAAATATAACCTAGTAAATAGCTCTTATTACTTAAAATTCTAGATCTGAGTCCTGAAAGAGACGTGAAGAGGAGATGCATTGATCCTCACAGGGGATTGGTGCATAGCGCTGGCTCTATCACAGCACATACAGCACCTTGGGCAAGTCATTTATCTTGCCTGGGCTAGTTTGTCATTCTGAAATGATGGAGTTGAACTAAACATTACTAAATGATTCAAGGGTCCCGTCAAAGCTTAAGACTCTATAATTCTGTTTAATAAACAGGTGAGATTAACTACACAGTCAGTTTTCCAAATAAAACTCATGTGGTCAATGCTCATAAATCCTGGTTGTTTTACTGGCATCTCTTCCTGGGTAGCCTCTGAAAGCAAAAACTGAAGGGCAATTCAAAGGTTCACACATTCATCATTTGTCAAAAGTTTCAAAATTTGTTCTGAATCATGCATATGCCAGGCACCCAAGATTAAAATGTAGTTTTTCCTTCCAAAGACCTTACAGTTTGGCATGATGAATGCCTTGGAGACCTATAATTTCCTGCTTCATGATGATCGAGTTGGATATCTTCAGTGTAATGTAAGAAGAGGGTACCACCTATTCAAGTTCTAAACCAAGGACCAGATGCTTCAGGAGTTTTCAGGGTCAAAGACTGGACCCTAGAATTCTAACTAGCCTCAGCCAGTTAAAGAAATAATAGATAGACCAGTTAAAGAAATAATTGACATCAAAAGCAGAAAAAAAGATTTATTTAATGTGACCACACTGGGTAGAGGGGCAAAGACTCCCCAAGTTCTGTCATGAAGTTTAGGTTTGGAGGCTAATACATAGTCATGCAGTCCTGGTCAAGGTGTGGTCCTCTTACCATCTTTGTCTGAGCTCAAGTCCCTCCTCCAAGGTGGTCTGATGAGCTGTTAGGACTGTGTGAAATCTCTTTTCTGGAGACAAGTTCTCCCCTTGTCTGGCACCAGGTTTCAGTCTTCTCCTTCCCAGCATGAGATACCTGGAGAAATTTCGATTTCTCGGGTACGATAGTTTCAACAGTCTCATAGCCTATGAGAGCGTCACAAATGTCTATAATCAATTCTGATTCCTTCCAGACAGTTATTCAGTTGATACCCAACCATTTTTCCGTATAAAGTCAAATGCTGAACAACACCCATAACATTCAAGATAAAGACCATTCACAACCATCTGCTTAATGTTAAGAAGCCTCTGGAAGCCCAAACAAGTAAATCATAAACATTCTCCATGGGCTCTTCCTGACATTTACTCTTTGTGGCCATTTTCCATGGTGATTAGCTCAACTAAGTTTTCCTAGAATGGTATGAAAATAAAACCTGAACAGATGCCCCTTTCCTATGCTCTAGTAGCCTGTTCAATGAGAACACTTTGTTTTAAGGGAGGTTTCCAGAGGACTAAAGAATGGCCACATTTTGATGCATTATTATAAAAGCAAAATTCACTGATTTATTGATTCAGTGATCTCTGGGAAGGGGATTATCTGTTATCTTATGTCTCCTGCATGAAGATAGCTACTAATCATCCGTTTAGAGCCTATAAACATTCCAGGCAGGATTCTAACATCATGCTGTTTTAGAGCACTTAGCCCTTTAGGTTCCCACATTGTGAAATTCCAGCTTTTGTTTTTTAGGGTTAACATGGAAGTTCCTTATCAAGAGCAAGGGACACAAGAGACCAGTCCGAGTCCTCCCCGCTATGTGATTATCTCCCCACTACTAAATTTCAAATAAAAACATGTCCCTAGATGCGCAGCAGTTCAAAAGAAAAAAAGCACTCAGAACAATGATCTTAGCACTAACTGAGGGTATGTTAACAACAGTGCCCAGAGAACACATCTCAGTCTCTACTTCATGCATTTCTGGAGAGGAACTTGAGACCTTACATTTATAACAAGTTCTCAGATGGCACTGATGCTGCTGGTAAAGGGATCATCTCTGAGAATATTTGAAAAATGCTTCCCAATTTCAAAGACCAGCCTGGGTCTGGCCAGGCTTCTGTACTCACTAAATGTTTCCCTGGTGAGTTATCACAGAAACAGATGGAAGCAGAGACAGCTAGGAGTCCTCCCTGAGCCAGATGGATAGGTATGATAGGAATACAATGGGTACCTTTGAGCTTTATGATGTAAGTGGGTAATGTTCACAATAGGTTATCCTGAGGTTGTCTGCGGTGGTGGCCTGTAGTTCCAGTGCTTGAGAAACTGAGGTAGGAGGATCATGAGTTGGAGGCTCACTTAGGCTATATAACCAGGTCTTCTCTTAAAACAAAACAAAATAAATAAATAAAATAAAATAATACCTTTACATGCATGGCATTGCAGTATGACATTTAGATGCACGGTTAAACGATTATTAGTCAAATACACTCACAAATCTACCATCTCCCATTGCTACATAGCAGAAGCACTTAAAAACCTATCTTCCTAGCCAATGTCCAGTATGCAATACATGATGAGCTATTCTACACCATACTTCAGATCTCCAGATTTATTTAACCACTGCATAGAATAACTTTATTTAAAACTACTCTCATATTTTTACCTACCTCCATTTAAAAGATATAGATCATACCTCAGAAAAAAAAATAATACACTAAGTTTTTTAAAAGCCTGTTTGGGCAAGGGAACAGTCAGAACATATTGAGAGTCATACAAAAGCTGTGTCTTTCAGAATCAGAACTTTTCTCAGCTCAGAAATATTTTTTTTGAATTGTGTAGCTATGCAAGTAAAGACCTAACATGAATCAGCTGGAGAAAGCAAGGACAAGACCGGACATGACCGGTGTCATGTCTTAGAACAGGGACCTAGGGTATTCCTCTCCTTCCTCAGAAATATTTAACTTCTGGGTGTTGGTTGATTGGTTGGCTGGTTGGTTTATATGATGTTGAGTGAAACTGAGTATTAACAGCTTTCTTGGCCTTTGAGTGCTCCATAGATAACCCAAGAAACTTCAGCTTTCAGTCTTTATCCTTCTGATTTCAGGCAGCTAAAGGTAAATATGGGCCTTATTTAAAAGGCTTAATAGTTCATCAGATTTATTGTGTGCTCTAAAGTATGCCATATTAGAATTCGAATTTCTTCACAGAGCAGTTAGTTTTAAGTCAAATGTTTTTTTGGTTTGTCTCTTTGTGTTTTGGACAGGGTCTCCCTGTAGCCACAGTTGGCCTGTAAGTCACTATGCAAACCAGATTGGCCTCTATCTCACAGAGATTTGCCTGCCTCTGCCTCCTCAGTACTGAGATTAAGGGCGTGTATCACCAGGCCGGGCTTAAATCAAATGGTCTTTCTAAGAGATGTTGCTTGCTGTCTTTCTTTGGTCCTTACACGAGATATTTCTTCTCTTTGGGGATGTTTTCTGCACTAGCGTTTCAAATATTAGAGATGAGGTTTCCCCTGCTCTGCCGTCTGTAGACTCCCTGACTTTGGAACTGGAGTACTGCATTTGTTCCCACTCATTTCCAGAGCCATGGCTGAGGACCCGGACTAGCTCTAGGCTTTCAGTGCTTCATTCTCAGGCTCTGCTTCTACCCCTGCATGTTCCATGCTGGTCCATTTTGCCCTAAAGAAGACATTGAACCCTGTGGAAGAAAGGGGAGACATTCCATAGCTACAGGCCAGAAAAAAGACCACCCTAGAGCCAAGTCACTGACAGCCCACCCAGGCTATTTTGGGGTAGATCCAAACCCAGTTCTGTACTTCTCAAAAATAGAACACCAAGTGGAAGGCAAACCAAATATGGTTTCAAACAAATACAGATTTTTGTTAGGGGCCCAAAATAAACATTTGAAAATAAATTAGTGTTTTTTGGTAAATATATTAAAAATAAGTAAGAAATCCTCTAATCTGGAAAAGACTGGAAGGGAATTTGAATGGGAAATGGATCCAGACTTCTAGACACAAATGGGCTTCTCACATGAACCAAAAAATGATGTCTTCACGCATTATGACCAGAAGAGAACAAGCTTCCAGAGAGTTAGTAAGACTTTTCAGCCCTAAATGTGCTTAATGAAAAGGAAAAGAACCTAGCAGAGCATCTAGTAAGCCAGAGAACACAGAGACTCAAAGTGGTCAAAGTGGTAATTTGGGTAGATGCTCTTCTGTGTGAGTCCCATGAATGCTGCGTGGTAGATCTCCATGGTCGTCTGTGACAGAAAACAGACTGACACAGTGATAGATGAATTGAACTCAGCGCCTTTACCCACTGAGATAACTTGTTTGCCCCACTATTAAATAGTACTGATTTAATGTTGTCTAAATGAAGAGATGACCATTCTAAAAGACCACTCTAAAGACCCCCTTGTCTGTTCTCTGTTAACTTCTCTATTTGTCCACCTCTGCTCTTTCTCTTTGAAGAAGAGTCTGAGATACGGCAACAACTTGAGAATGGCTGCCCATACACAGAGGGCTGCAGTAAAGATTAAAAGAATAACAAAGGAAAGCAGTCAGCAGACAGATAACAGGGGCTCAGTAATGACAAATCCCTTCTCCTTGCCTGTCAGGAGAGGGATGGCGTCACAGGACTGTCAGCCAAGAATAGCATTCTGAGTGCTGTGATTGCTGCCTCTCTTGCTGGTATCAACTTGATGAGAAAGGAGCTCAAAATTCCACACATCAAATCCTTATGTGACCCTTTGCTGGCTTAATTTTATTCTGTCCAGTTATCACTGCATGGTTTTGAACTAGGCAACAGACAAAACAATGTTCCTCCATCCTGGTCAGTTGAAGAAGATTCTGATAAATAACAAATTATACCCACGTTCAAGGTTCTGTCAGACTCCTGGCATTAGATAAGAAGTTTCTTTGAAGAAAAGACTAGACTTCAATAGAACTCCATATTAGCCCACACCCTAAGAAGGTATAATAATATGCTCTGTGGGAACTAGATGGTCGTTTGTTCAACCAACAATTAACGCAGCATCAACAATGGTTGGTTACATAATTGGCTGATAGCTTCTTATGTGGATAGTTTTAGAGGAGAAAAGAACAAAACTGTTTTTGCAATAAATACATTCTTCATTAAAGAAAAAGGAGGAGGAAGAAAAGCGGGGCAGGAAGAGAGGAGGACTGAATGGTCTGCTCTGTGTATGGGAGTCCATACACTACAACTGATGGAAGTACAGGTTTGAATTCAGGTGGTCCTGAGTTCACATTTCATTACTAATGTAGTGGGTCTAGGAAAATTAAAGTTATTTAACTTTTCTAAGATTTCTAAGTTATTTAACTTTTCATCTATAAAGTGGCAGTGGTGATGTGCTAACTTGTGAGGTTAAGATTTACAGCAAATAATATATGTTGTGTTCTCAGACCATTCAGAATCTGTTCTTATAGGGACTAATTAATGGTGTGGTGACTTTGGAGCCACCCTGGAGCTAAGTGTTCTGAGTACTTTTGCTCTGTCCTTGTCTTTAGCAAACTGAGGGATGTAAAGCTGTTTTAGGCATCTCCTTGACTCAGTAGGAAGCACATTGCTCTCATAAAACTGCATTTGAAGAATATATGACTTCTTTGATTCTCACACCATCGTGTAAAGTCTGTGATCTTTACATGTTAGAGTCCAGAGTTCCTCTCAGATTTGGAATGGCATTCTATTACTACAGAAGGTACTGTCATGGCTCCACACTCTTGAGGAGGCTTTTGGGGTATAGGGCCTTTAAGTTGCCTTTAGATCTATCTTATCACCTCAAATGTTTTCAGCTAATTAACTACCAGAGGGTGGAAATCTGTCCTTCTGATGTTTGTTCCTCCTCAGAATAGTTCTATCATTGGGTTTTCATACTCAGAAGACCTCACAGAATACCTATGTTATATTCAGCTTCCTCTAGCAGAAATAAAGGCTACTGTTCATTTGTTAAATGGCTGAGAACAGGATTTCCACTGTTGAAATTATGGGGATATCCATTGCTCTTTATCCCACCTAGGTTCCATGTGCATCCTTACAAACTATTAAAACAGATTTACTAAAAAGGCTCAGATAAATATTTTTGAAAAGAAACTAACTGCTAAAATCCTTTAAAAAGTTACTATTCACCGTCCAGAAGTTTCCATCCATCTGATTGGTAGTCTCTTCACACTCTCTTCACAGCACTTGAGACATTAGTGCTCTCTTTAAGTTGCTGAGTGATCACAGATCAGGAGGCAGATTGTGACTGTGACAGTGAACTAATAATATGCCACAGCCTTCTAAGCACAGTGCTTAGTTGGGGAGACTTTCACAGACGCACGAGAGACATGTCTGATAAGGTGTGCATGGGGTAAGGAAACTGCCTAAAAGGAGACCCAGCCCCTAAAACAACATAACGAGGACAAGCTAACACCAGAGACCCTAGCCCAAGCAGTGCTCTGATGTGAAAGGAAACACTTTTCACTTGGTTTGCTTTTTTCGAACTTTAACATATATTTCGAATAAATATATGACTGTTGTAAAGAAGAATAGTAAGATAGAGAAGCAAGTTTGAAAAGTAAACATTTCCCAGAAACTCAACCTGTATTATTAACTCTATAAAATAGATCCTTATATTCTTTTTGTTTTGGTTTGGTTTTTTTGAGACAGGGTCTCACCATGTAGTCCTGGTTGGCCTCGAACTCAGAGATCTGTCTGCCACCACCTCCCAAGTGCTGGTATTAAAAAGTGAGCCACCACATCAGGCCAGTTCTCAAATTCTTCATGTTCATACTCATTTTACAATAATGATATTGTAGTGAGCATATTGAGTTGTAATCACTTTTTCTCTGATAGTGTATGAACATTTACCATAAATATCTTTCTGTGCTGTGATCTCAGCTCATAATCCATGTTACAAGTAACATGAGTGTCTCAGTATTATTGTAAGTTATACAAATAACATTGGAAATGCTTGTTCTCGGTCAATAGTATTTCCTCATAATGCCTTATCCATGTAAATACGGCTTTGAGGAACATTCTGTACCAGATTCCTGTTGAGCAGATGCAACAATTTACTTTCTGAGAGTGGACTTTCTGGACCTCTGATAAGTGGCTGCATGGCTCCATTAATACCTGTTGATCCAGGCACTTCCCCTTTTAGCTCTCATTTTCCATTCTCCAAAGTGTCTTGGTCTAGATGATGTACTCTCTTCTGAACCATGGACTACATAGATATGTACCTTTAGGAGGGATTAAAAGAACATTGACCAGAGTTGCTGCATCAACTCAGATTCCCTTAATAATGTACAAATAATGCTCTGTATTTACCATCTCTATGTCACTTGTTATTATCAAACTTCATCCTTGTTGATCAGTGCAATGGCTCTAAAATGCTATTTTAAAAGAATTGTAACTTATAGTTCCTGATATTTGCTTTGTCTGTCACTTCATATTTTTGTTGGACATGTATTTCTTCTCTTATATATGGCAAGCTTGGGGTAAGGAATATGAGATTAGCCACCTTCAGATTGGGTGGAGGCAGAGAGATAAAATAGAGAAAGTTTTGTTTATATATTAGTTATCATGAAGATCTGAGCATTTGTTTGGGGTGGTACATTCTGAACACTATCATGAACCAATGCACGCCATGTGTTTGAATGACCCACCAAGACTATGATTAGGTCATATCTATGCCCAGAAAGTCAATTAGGAGAGGAGATGATATGAAAATTTGGAATTTATAGATATCAGCAGATCAATCCTTGAAGAAAGATCAAGCAATTCATATTCTCACCAAAGTGCACGAGTGATCATTTCACTGGGAGTTAAATTGTTCTAGAAATATGAAGTGATGGGATTGGCGCCTCTGTCCCTGGTTAATGAATGGCAAAGCATTTGGTGAACAGTTCACCATGCTCATCTTTGCCCAAGGTCTGTCTTGCTTTGGTCTGGTGTTGAGAGATGGGATGCAAAGCAGGAGGGATGGAACCATCTGGAATGCCTCCGCAACCACTGCCTTTGATGGCACCAGATGCGGAATGGACCACATGCTCTCCAGCTGTTTCCTGTTCGCTTCAGCCACAGTCCGTTTTCAGTAACAGTTTCTCAAAATTCATTTCCAGTGCTATTCTCAGTACTGCCAGTTCTCCACCAGCATCACCATAAATGGGAACAAATAAGGTCTGGGGTTAGTTTTAAGTTGCCATGAGCATTAGATATATAAATAAGAATGGCACCCCAGCCCTCAGATTTTTGAAAAGAGGGCTTAGCTTGGTCTCCACCCTTGGGAAATCACATCTTAGTAAAGTTTGAGAGCTTCTTCTTCCTCCTTAAGATGATATGAGAGGGAAATGGCTGAGGAGAGGATGCACTAAGTAGAATATTCAGCTCGTCTTAACTCATCGTCACTTCGTCCAAGCCCAGCAGCTCCAAACGTCCCCTTAAACAAATCCCTTGCACCCGTACTTGCACACATCTCACAGATTCTCCACCGAGCACTAGTGAAAGGCTGTTATAAAACAAACCTCAGTGTGTTGGATCCCTAATTAGTAGGAAATAAATTTAAAATCCACATTGAGGTCTGCAGAACCTACAGGCTTTCCAGCCTTCTTCTGTGCCGCTCTCCCCTGAGTGCTTGGCACAACCACATTTTCTTGTTTGCTTGCTCTTACACTATAGCAATCTCTCTTTTTAATATCAGAATTAGTCTGTCTTTCTACTTGAACCCTCTCCTAACCACCTCTTGTTCATACCCCATGTCTTTACTAAATGCCGCTTTCTTGGAGAAGCTTTGATTGACTCTGTAACCTGAGCACTCTGATCTGGTTCCTGCTCTGCCCTCTGTTGCCCTTCTTAGCAATGCCCACAGCTCGTCACTATTCGTGTGCTGATGTGATCATTTGTTCAGTATCCAGACATCCATACATCCCTTTCCATTGGCTACACATCACCAGTACTGAGGAGACGATTAATGAATTAAGAATGATATGGAACTTTGCATGGTTAAGGCTTTATTTAGGCACACACACACACAGTAGTCACAACAGACTGTTAAGGAGCCCCACCCTTTCCTAATTCTCATCTCAGACACCGGGTAACTAGAGACCCAGACATTGTCAGAGCATGTCTGTTTCATATTATCACTGACTACCATACTTGAAAGCAATTCAGTCCATGTGTGCAGATTCCATAAGATTATCTGTCAGAAGACGAAAGCAGAAACGTTCTGCATTTGCTGCCCTCAGTGTCTTTTTAAAGTCTGTCCTATTTGTGGTGGATCTGATGCTTAGGATACCTCTGTAAATGTGACAGACGTGTTCATAAGCAGCTTCTACAACCTCTCTGCCATCAGCCCCATCTTGGATTCATACCATTTCAGAACTTGCATGGACATTCAAGATCTCACAAACTGCAGGCACCAGAGCTAAGGCTCAGAAAGGAAGAATGGATTTTCCCAAAGCCACTCAGTTATGATTACATGGAAAACAAGGTGAATTTGTGAAAGGTCGATTGTAATACATGGGTGCTCACTGCTAAGTCTGACAACCTGAGTTCAAACCCTAGGTCTCACAATGGAAGGAGAGAACCTACTCCAGAAAGCTGTCCTCTGACCTCCAAACATGTGCTATGGCAGGCATGCACCTGCACTTATGCATATACATTACAACACACACACACACACTAATAATAAATAAAACTTTAAAAAGCAACATGGAGTTTGAGGTCAGACTAAGCAGCCAGTGCAGAAATGACCTGTAAATGTCTGCTTCCTCCAGTATCAGATTTGTAATTTGCAGAGTTAGTGCAAATTAAAATGTAGAACTTTGTAGAAAAATAAAAGTGTTAACAGTTTCAAGAGGGTGGGCCTATGCAGGCAATATATGGTCCTCAGGCCCTCAAGGCAGGCCTCCCTCCTTCAGAGGAATCAAGCAATCTTTCTTTGATTTATTTTTCTTGCCTAGAGGGTATGTTGGAGTATAAAGACGCTGGGTGATGGAGACACATGCTTTTTGTCCTGTCAGAAAAAGTTAAAAGTTAAGGTCCTTCTCTCAAGGGATAGTCATAGATGAAATGGTAAATGACAACAGAAAAAGAAAGGAAGAGGAGAAATACCAAATGAAACAGGTGCGCACTATCGGGCCGCCCCATGGATGGTAGATACTCAAATGGAAAAAACACTGTGAGAATTTTTGCATGATCTCCAGGCACAACTGAAATGTGGCCTTTGTCCTCAGTCCATATAGCTATGCTCTGATTTTGAAATGAGCAGCCATGTGCTACTTGGGAGTAGAGAACACAGAGCACAAAAGGCCCACCTTCTGCTGAGAAGCCAAGAGAAAGAACGGGAACTCACCAACTCTCAAGTTCTTCAAACTTGGCTTGTATCAAAAGTGCCTCTCCTCACTGACCAGTACGGAATGGAATGTAAGGTTGTGACTAATGAGTTCTCCGCAATCCCAAGACTGGTTCCGTCACAACCAAACCTCTAGGGTTTCTGAGTGCAGAATGACTGAGCTTCCTTCCTCTCTCTTGCCCTCCTTTGTCTACAGAACTCTTGGGCTAACTCCATCACAGCCCCACCTCCACCCACCAGACTTTCAGGAACTTAAACTGTGGGAAAACACATCAAACCAGGACAGAGGCATTTGAGTAACTTTTCAGTGAACTGAAGATAACTGAATGGGATTTCCTCTCGACAACCAGCAACCAGCAGCTATGGGATGGGGGCGGGGGGGCGGATAAAAGGAATTCAGGCTCTTTTAAAAGACGTTTTGTAGAAATACATATTGTATGCTAAGCATATCCGTTCTCTTCCTCCCTCACCATTGTCTCTCTCTGCTCTTGTTTGTTCGGGGAGTCCTCTTTGCCCCCCTGGGCAGTTTTACTTTTACTTTCATCATTTACACAAACATAACTTTACATAAAATCTAGGAATTGCAAATGAGAGAAAATGCAAAATTTCGCTTCCTGAGACTGATTTAATTTGCTTAATATGATTATCCCAGTTACACCAATTTCCTGGCGAATGACATAACTTTATTCTTTATGCTATCCCTAGCTGTGAAGTTTCCCAACTAAGTCAACTATTCACAAACTCACATTTCCTCACGTAATATGAGGATGATAGTGGCTAATGCTTAACTCTGTTGTGAGGAATAAATTAAACATACAGAGTAAATGACACAGGGCTAGACAAATTTTAGGAAATAATTCTTTTCCATCATTAGTAAACGACAGCTATCGTTGGCTGGAAAAATCACTTAAATCATATTGCACTAAGACAAAGGCCATAGGAGAGAATAAAGTATCTGTGGGTAACTGAAGATTCGAGTTTAAACATTGCCTCAATTAATTTTTAACAGAAGAATGAATCCTCCAGTTAGACAGTGCCAGCAGTGTGAGGAGTGATTTGCTACGTGCAGTAACTGAACACCGCTTCAGTTCTTTGCTAGAATGAACACATTTCTTTTTCTTTTCTTTCCTCCTTTCTTCCTTCTTTCTTTCCTTTATTTATTTATTATTTACTTAATTTTATGTCTAACTCAGTAGTTCTTAGTCGTGACTGAACATTCAAATCACCTAAGGAGTATTTAAAATTTGCTCATGCCTAGGTCCAACCCCAGAAATTCTAACTTCACTGGTTTGAAGAGGTTTCTGGGCATAGGGGATTTCAAAACTTTCATTGGCGATGTTAATGTATAACCACTTTAAAGGACCCATGACTTAATTAAAATGTGATTTGGGGGTGGGGTAGGTTAGGCAATGGTCTCCCAATTTATAGACTAGACTGCCCCACAGCACACCACTTTTGATGCCATAGGAAGAGGTAAACCAATGAACAAACCAAGACACATCACCACTCTGACTTTTTCTAAGAGGTAGACACTTGTACTATCATGCATGAAGGCTCCTAATGACTGACAGGAGCTGTTTCTACTCAGAAGGAAGTTTTCTTTCACCTTCATGTCCTGTGCTGCTTCTCCTCAGTCCTCAGTCAGAGCTGTGTAATTTAAACACACGGTCTTAAATAGCAGGGACACTTCTCATAAATAAAAACCTTAAGACAAAGCTGAGCATGGTGGTGCAAGCAGAGGCAGGCAAATCTCTGTGAAACTGAGGCCAGCCTGGTCTACATAGTGAATTCCAGGTCAGCTGAGGCTACAGGGAGACCCTATATCAAGAAAACAAAACAAACAAAAGAACTTTAAAATGATATGGGCTGTTGCTCTAAGTTAAAAGCTCCGTAGACCCCTGGAACTTGGACAAGTCTCCTGGCTTCTTTATTCTTCAAACAATTTACAAAGTAAATAGAGCTTATTTTATTAGTTCTAAGGTATTTTCCAGTCACTATAATTTTCATCACTAATAAATAATAACCAAATTATTTGGTGTCCTGTTTTAAGCTTACAGAAAAAGAAAACTCACTAAAATAAGAATTTTGCTCTTTATTACAATCAGTGCTACAGACACAAAAGTGGCATACTTGATTTGAGCAATATATTTAAGTTATATTTCCCAAGATTTGCAGTAGTCCCATCCAGACCTTCTAAAGGGAAACTGTTAGCTGTAATCAAGGAATTGCTATATTAATACATTCTTATTCTGTACAGATGAGGCACTGTGCAGTCCTGGTTAAGTGATTTATTAATTGGCCACTATAGTAATACAGAACTGAGTATGATATCAGTCATCACATGTTGAAATGGTCAGCAGCCTTGCGGTGATGTGTGGCTCCCTGGGAAAATCACTAATTGGTGTTTAACTAGAATTTCCAGAAGAAAGTTCTGCAATTGTATTAAAGGAGAGTTTGTTTAAAGAAAGGAAAACAGCTTTAAATAGTAAAATAAATATTTTCCTCTGCCTTGGGGTGACCTATACTCAACCTCTTCCCCATGAGAACTTTGTCTTCAAGCCTGTGGTTTTGCGGCATGTCAATAATTCTAAGAGTCTGTCTGCAGTTCAGCCAGTGGCCACTTCCCAGCCACACAGGCCTCACCTCACTTTCTTCCCACAGACACCCACAAATTCATGAGGCCCCTCATTTCTTCAGATGAGTTACTCTCTTTAATGTCAACTTATAACTATATGTCAAATCCTTATCCCTGAAATACCTTTAAGAAGTTTTCTCTTCTTCATTTCTAAGGCATCACTTGGCTGATGGACCCATTATTTCGAACCTCTCCTTGTACCATGGTGGTAATAATCTATATGAAATATGAATCTCTTTGAGTTGAGTTTTTTGGTCTAATCACCAGCAGAGGCCTGCATGTATGATGGAGTAATCAAAGAAAGCACATGTACCCTGGAGGCTACATAATGCTTCAGGAGATGATATGAGGTCAGTTAGGTGAGGTAAGTTCCAGTTCAGGGGCTACAGTTAGCAATACAGTACTGTGCACTTAAAAATTGTTTAAAAAAATTTTAAGTGGTAGAATCCTTTCCTAGCATGTATGAGGCCATGTGTTCAGGAGGGTGCCACACCTGGGCTGTGGATTGTTCTGACAAGAAGAAGAGAACACTATCTCCCTGTGCATGTAAGTGGGCTGTGTCAAGCTAGGAAGAGCGAATCACCAGGAAAGACCACAGTACAACCCTAAGCTTGGACTCGTCAGTTGCCCAAACTGTGAGGAAATTTTTCTGTAAAAAATGACAAGAACACAATAAGGCAGGATTTAGTTCATTAGCTCGTTACTGAAATCTCCCCCATGGGGCACAGCTGTCCCTCTGGTACTATGCTATCTGGAAGAAGCTGGAAACTGAACAGAGTTCACACCAACAAAACCCTGAGCATGTATGACAGGAAATATGTATATCAGGAGGGAGCTGACTGGGGCCACGCTACTGTGTATTTGTTTTAATTTTATTTTATGTGTATGAGTGTTATGCCTGCATGTATGTAACTGGACCCAGGTCTCTCAGTGCCCACAGAGGAGAGAAGAAGGTGTTGGAGCCCCTGGGATTGGAGTTACAGAAGGTTGTTAGCCACCACGTGGGTGCTGGGATTCGAACCTGAGTCTTTTACATGAATAGTCAGTGTTCTTAAATTCTGAGCCATCTCCCCAGCCCCACTATTGTGTATTTTTATGCACACTTCACAAGACAGATCTCTTCATGACTCTCTTGGTAAGTTCAGCCTGTCATGATGAAACACTATAGGCTGAACAGTTTGAATAACAGAGTCTACAGGAGAAAGACTCTGCCTATATACATTTAACATATATACATTTAACCTTAATTAACCTCTAAAAGTCCTCTCTTCAAACGCAGTCCACTGGAAGTCAGTGGGAATTCAGTGTGTGAACTCTGAGGAGCACAATTCAGTCCACAACAATGATGCAGGGGAGCACACAGAATATGCCTAAATGCAAAAAGTGATTTTACACTTCAAAAGCAACACAGGGTTAAACTTATTTTACAGATCCCATTTTTTTCATTATTATTTTGTTGTTCTGAAATAGGGTCTCACTATTTTAGCCCAGAATGATTTCATGATCCTGATTCTGAGTGCTAGAATTAGAGGCCTAAATAACCAAATCAAGGTTGATTACCTTACAGATTTGTTTTGTTTTGTTCTATTCTGTTAAGACAGGGTCTCCTTATAGCCCTAGCTACCCTGAAACTCACTATATAGACCAGGCTGGCCTCCCTCATCCTCACAAGTGCTGGGATTAAGTCTAATCATGCTTGGCTTGAATGCCTTACTTTTGACAACAGATCCCTTTGTCTAAAATTAATTTTTTGTATTTTTAATTTTTTCATCCTATGATTTTTATCTCTCGAAGTTCAGTTCGGTGAGCTACGCTTTCTGTGGGGCACAGGTATACGGGGGGGCTGTAGACAAGTAATAGAAAAATGATGGAAAATTTGGTGTCTGGAAATGGAACAGGTCCAACATCAAAGCCTGGGTGCCCAGGATCACATGTGGAGTCGAGACCACAGCCGGGCATGAAGGGAGATGGGCAGTCCTCTCTTGAGAATCAGTCCTCCCAGGACTAGAACATGCAGATGAAGAAACCTCCCATCTCCAGCATAAGCCCAACACAGAGGCAAAGCCACTGCCCTGTACGACCTGGGATTTCAGGGGAAGAGGTCTGGGGAATGCAGTCCTTCTGAGAAGGCTGAAACTGCTGTCCTCCAGCTTCCAATCTGCTCCACCATCAGCCTACCACCAGGAGAATGTGAAACTGTGGCTCATGGTTGGGAATCACAGCTCCAGGATTCACACTGGGAGGTGAGGTTTTCAACCTATGGTGAATGACAGCACTCCAAAGCAGCTCTGTGAGAAGACACAGAGGAAACTCCCAGGAAGCTGCCGCACTGGGTGAATGGCTCAGATACACACCCATGAAAACCATAGGAAGAAGAACTTTGTTATCAAACAGGGAGTCTTTAAGAGCAGATGTGTTTCATGATTAACCATGGGACAGGGTGGATTCAAACATGACCATAAATGCAAGAGGAGACTCAACCGGAGGACATCTAAGTCCTGAGTCATGAAAAGTGTTCTCAGAGGGGTTGAAGCAACTAGTCTTACCTGTTAAAGCTTCTTTAAAAATGTTCTGCCTTTAGCATTTACTGATAAAATCAAAATGCCTGCAAAACCAGAAACTTTACCTCATCAAGGAGTTTTCAGGCCCTGGTGTTTGCACAAAACAGGATGTAGTCATTAATATAGGAAAGTCTAGCCCCTTCATCAAATGATAAAAAGAATGTGTTGGACTGAAGTCACAAGAGGTCTGGTCTCACCCACACTTTGCCACCCATTAGCCTTGCAGGAGAAGTGAGTTGGTTGCTTCACTGATAGCAGAGGTTTCAGAGTCAAAGCCTGGGCTCTAGTGGCCTCAAAAAACTAGGTTCTGCCACCAGTCTCCAACATGCAAATTAACAAGGAAAATAAGAGTGAAAAGCAGAGAAAGGAGACTTATTCAGTGTGGACACATTGGGAAAAGGAAGAAATAAAGAGGTCCAGGGACCCCAAGTCCACCTTCAGGGAACTGGCCATAACTGTCCTGGGCAAGACATGGGCCTGCCCATCACTGCCTCACAAAGTAGTCCAACAAGCTGTCAGAATGTGTGAAATCTCTTCCTGGAGGCAAATTCTTCCTCTGGCTGGCAGCAGGGCCTGCCCCCAGCGTGAGATTCCTGTGGAACTTTAAACTTTTTACTTATTGTACAATGTCTGACAGCCAAAGGAAGGTGCAATGCCATTCCCTAGAATATTTTCACTTCTGCCAGGACAACTATGATATTACAGGTTCTAAATTTTTAATTATTTTTTTTAGTGTATGTATGAGTATGTGCATATGTTGGGTTGGGGGAGGGGAGCCTGCTTCTGCACACATGTGGAGGACACATTTCAGGAATCGGTTCTCCCCTTGCACCGAGGATTCCGTGGACTGACCTCTGGTCACAGCATTTTTTACTCACTGAGCCATCTCAGCAGTCCCAATTTGAGTCCTTTAAGGAATTCAAGCAAAGCACATTAGGCCTTTGTTCCTATTATATCTGTGCAGATTTTGCACAAATATCTTTTGCTCATGCCATGCCCACTGGACCATGCCAGCACGATAAAGTCCAGGAGAGAGGAAATAATGGTGTCTGAGGCGCTTTCCATGCTGCAGGCTTTGTCCTGCACAGGCTGCTGAGTTTCCGCCACTGTGTTTGTTCAAACATATCTCAAGGTGAAAGAAAATTGCTTGGAACATTCTCTGTCAGAAACTTCAGCTCTCCTTCTTCTCTTCCTGCTCAGAACCTGAGTTCCAAAACTGAGATAAGAAACAAAAACAACCTAAGGCTTCCCTGCTATGTCCTATCATTCCATTTCCAAGGTCATGGATGTTTTAGCAAGAAGGAATTATTTTTTGTACAAAGCACTGGATCCTCTCTGTGAGTGTTGCCAGTTGTTTTGAACATCGTTCATAGCAAGGCATCTTTCTGTGGCCATTATTTGTTTTCAGCTTATGTGAATGCCACTAAAGATAATTTCCTGGTAGGCAGTTATGATGTACTGGATGGTGACTTTATGCAAGTTACTGTGAATAAAAATTGGCACTTTCTAAGTGCTGTATTCTGGGAGGAAAGTGCGGAAGAACATTACAAATGTGTGGTTTCTGAGTTATCTAATGATGATCCAGTGGAAAGATCAAAGAAATTTTTCTTTCATAAAAGGTGGTTTCATAATGGAGCTGTTCAACTTTGGAAGGGATCAGCGAACAAAGGAGAAATAATAGCCTCCATAGGACCTTCCCAGTGGGTCTCTCCTGCTCCAGGAAGCTTTCTTCAGACTTAGGGTGTGCTCTCTAATATGGATCACTCTTGAGTAGTCACTTGCTGACTTGACTCTCATTGGATAAGGACAGTGAAGATCTATCCTTGAGGGAAGGACACTGATGAGAGGACAATCAAATAACACTTGCTTTTGACCTTCAGTAAAAAAAAGTTAATGAATATAGTTTGGAGTCAGACAGATTAATCTTTTACATTTCTCTATCTGTTTTCAACTCTTGCAGCAATAGTTTATTGGACAAAGAATAGATGAACAGCCCTGTCGGGGGATGGGGGCACGGAGCTTTGGAAAGGAAGTGTGGAGAAGTATTATAAAGATTTAGGTCGTGTTTCCTCCTTAATCTTACCACACTGCTTGCTTTGTGAATCTTGTTTAAAATTTTATCTATTATTACTGTGGGTGTGTATGTGTGTGATGTGCATGCATATGCTATGGCACATGTATGAAGGTCAAAGGACAATTTCATGGAGTTGGTTTTGCCTTCTATCTTTAGATGGGTTCTAGAAACTGAACTTAGGATATTTGTTGGCAAGAGCCTTTATGCCCTGAGCTAACTCACTGGTCCTCTGTATCTATCCTTCATTTAAATAGGAACCTCTCTCAACAAGAATCCAGCCCCTTGATGAAATTTATATTCTGTTTTTGAAAAGTGCACAGGGATTGGGCCAATTTGGTCACAAAATTTTAGCTAGGAGGAAGAGTTTAAAAGATCTATCATAGGGGCTGGAGAGATGGCTCAGCAGTTAAAAGCACTTACTGCTCTTGTGGAGGAAATGGGTTCAATGCCCAGCACTCAAATGGCAGCTAACGACCATCAGTAATTCCAGTTCCAGGGGAATCCAACGCCCTCTTCTGACCTCTGCAGGCATTGTGCAACATGGGTGCACATCTATACATGCAGGCAATACATTCAGACACATAAAACAAAACAATAAGTAAAATATTTTTCAAAGATCTATCATACATGGTGATTATAATTAATAGCATTTTATTTTTTAATCACTGACTGATTTAAATTGTCATAAAAATTATAAACTTGTGAGGTACTGAATATGTTATTTAGTTCAGTTTTGCTATTCTACAATATATGTATATTTCAAAATATCTTATTTTACATGACAAACATAGACTTAATTTGTCTATTAAAATCAATTACCTTAAAAGTATGTCATAACTAATTTGATACTTTGAAGGCTCAGAAACTTTTTAAAGGAGTACTTTCAATGTATTTAGGCTTTCTTCCTTTTTGGTCTTTAATCTTTAACAAATACAAAAATAATTAAATAAAATGGGAAAGTTAATAACTAACAGCTCAAACAAACCTAGTAGATATGTGTTTTTATTCCAAACTTTTCCTTTTATCAAGAAGAAAATATAAATGTTATGATTGAAAGTCCAAAATGTTGCATGGTACATAAAATTGAAGATTATACAGAGGGAAGATCTAAAAGGAAAGCAAGGTGAGGCGGGGCAGAAATTGCTATTACTGTAAAGAAGCTGCAAAACTACACTGCATTTCACCTGGCTAAGATTTCATCGCTCTTGAACTACTTAACAAATACATTCTGATGTCTACAATCCATTGTGAGTGTGTTATGTAAAAGACCTCATTATGGTGATCAAACACTTTCGTCAAAACTGAGACACTTTGGGGCTAGAGAGATGGCTCAGTGGTTAAGAGACCTGACTGTTTTTGCAGAGGAGACTGATTCAAATCCCAGCACACACATGATGGTTAACAACCATTCATAACTCCAGTTCCAGGGGATCTGATACCCGCTTCTGACCTCTGAGGGCTTTGCATGACATGGGTGCACTTATGTACACGCAAGCAAAACATGCATACATGCAAAGTAAAATAGAAATTGAAACACTTTTATGAATGGAGGGGACCTTCATCCATATCTGCAGATCTTCACGTGACAACCCAAGCTCTTGTTAGAGCTCTTCAGCCACTCGAGCAGCTTCTTTTTACTCTATATGTTTTGTTCAAAAATTCCTATATTTGCTCAAAGGGAGATAGATCTAAATTAGACTTCCACAAGGTACCTGTCAGAGTAGAATATAATAAATCTGCTTTAAAAATACACTGTCACAGCTCAGTTGAGAATATATGACCCAAGCCAGTGTTTTCCAAAAGGTGGAATTGTCATCAAGTCAGACCTGATTTAAGGTCTCTTGTTTCTTACATCATCCTGTCCCCAACATGGGTTATTAGCATAGAGTACTTTTTCTCAAAATGGATCATCTCTAACTATCTTCATCTAACCCCTATTGTCCAAGAGTTCCAGGAATTGACTTTGTCTGAAATGGGCTAGTGCTGGTTCTATTACTTAAAACAGAAGCCTGATTGGATCCATTGCTGTCATATTTTCACACTGTCATCACTGAAGATGGGTCTTAAAAAGTCTAAGATCTTTATAACAATGCCCTTACTAACTGGAGCTTTGTTGACACTAGAGTGAAACTAACATTAGGAATCCAAGGTTGAACCATTCTTGTATCATGTTCCTTAATCCTGACACTAGACTGAACTGGCTGAGTCACAAAGAAATTCACTGTGCCACAATCATCAATATAAATTTGTTTGTTTGTTTGTTTTGTTTACTTATTTATTATTTTAAGACATAGTATCTTGTAGCTCAAGCTGGCTTTGAACTTGCTGTATAACTCAGGTTGGGTTTGAACTCCTGATTTTTCTGTCTACAGTTCCTGAAAGCACTGGAGCTATGGGCATTCACTCACCACATCCTATTCACCACTCTAAGACTTGAACCTTGGTCACTAAACTGGTTGACTCTTCTTTGTAAGGTTGGTTTTATCTCACCGATTTTGTTTGTTGTTCCTTTCAATGTATCTTCCAGTGTGAACATCTGCCTGTTTTAGTTAGTCTGGAATGCCATAACAAATACCTTGAAGTCAATCATTCAAAAAATATTTCTTTTCCCACAATCTGGAGAATAGTAATTCCAAGGTCATAGTGCCAACATGGTCAGGATCTGGTGAGAGATCCCTTCCTGACAAGTGATAGCTGTGCTTTCACTGCTCCCAAGTGGAGAGAGACAAGGCAAATGTGTGGGAAAGGACAGGGTCTGTCCAACCTCTCCTTATAAGAGCACTAATCCCATCATGAAAGTCTCACCCTTGTGACTACACCTAAACCTAAGAGCCCCCTCCTCATTGGAAGTTAGGGTTTGAACATCAAAAACAATTAATAGGGACAAAAAAATAGCCTGTATTACTTCTTTAGTTCACAGTGATCCACATCCCTAACTTTAGAGATGGAGAATGCTAACTAGTTAACTGTTTTGCAGAATCCAGAAAACTCCAGGATGGATAGACAATCTGAATTAAGTACCACTTTATTTTCTTCGTATGCACATCATACAAAGACCTAATCTGTGCCTTTGCTGCACATGGAACTAAGATGTCCTCCTGCACTGGCTGCTCCCACCCTGAAGGATATTGGGAGAGAGAGCTGCCTTTCAACTTCTAGGTTATTTTTCTTTTATTTTTTCTTTTTAGGACAACTTATGCAACAAAGAATTTTGAGAAGTTTGCTAAAATACCCCCCGAAACCAAAGTGGGTGTCCTAGAAATATTGGTACTGTCTCTACAGATACTCTATACTTCCCCTCAGGAAAGGAACCTACTATTTTTCTCAGTCTCAATGCTGTTTATCCTCAAGTAGATACTCTAATCTCATACCATGGCTCATTCTGATTTTCTTTTATCTACTTACCGCAAAGAAAAACAAATGTCAATGAGACTCACACATCTCATGATACCTCTGTGTTTATCAAACAAACTACTGAGTTGAGTTGGTGAGACCTCATTTAGCAACCACAGTTGGCATAGCATGAGATATCTTGCAGGCTTTAGTGGTCATGAAGTTTTGAAGAAAAGTATTATTCAAGTATTCAAGTAACCAAAAGGAAATTTGGACTGGTAGCAAACCATCCTTGCCTAGTGGCTTGAGGTTTGTTTTCTGTGAGCTCCCTAGAGAAGGTCTAACCAGAACCTTTGGCCTCTATCTAACAGTATAAAAATCATAGAGTTGGCAGGGAACTTAGTGGTCAGCTACCCTGAACTTTTATTCAAGTTTCACATTCATCCACTATCAGAATGATTGACACAAATGGGGTAGAGCACAAATAGATGTTTAAATGTTTAATTTAAAATATAGTTTTAAAATAGTGAACAACTATATTATCAAAGGAGTATCTTTCAACTTTGATAAAGATATATTCATAACTACCTCAAAAACAAAATTCAGATTTAGAATTCTCAGACCCCCTGGAAGTCTCAGATACTTTGGAATTATGTAGAAACATAGTAATTTATGGAAAACTAGGCCTGGTTTAGTTTGAAACCTTTCTGTTTTCTATCCTAGATCCATTTTATACTGCATTGTATTATACATATTGAACCATATACTACTTTCATACCTAAATTTTGTCCACCTTAGCTACAAATAGTAGTTCCATGGCCATCTCTTAAATATAAATGTATATAACCTTCAAGAAAACAGATCTTCCCAGGAAAGACCTGAATAGGTGGTAAGCCTGAGAATCTCCACACCTGGAGTTCCCAGTTTGTCATAAAAATGGGGAAGAGAGAATCTGAACAGGAAGGACCAAAGAAACATAATCAAGATGAAGTTCTCAAAAGTAACACATGAGGCAGGGGCCCTTTTGATAAAGTCCAGTTGACCTTTTGCATCTTCAAGTTATAAATCCATAAACTCAACAAAACAAGAATGAAAAATAATAGAAAATTACATCTAAAAAGTTATCTATGACTAATCCACATCCAACATCAATCCTAAATGGAGAAAAACATGAAGCAACTCAGGAACAAGACAGAACTGTCCAGCATCCTCATTCCTTTTCAATATAATGTTTGACGCATTAACTAGAGCAATAAAACAAGAAAAGAAAATTAAAGGTATACAAATAGGAAAAGAAGAAACAAAATTATCCCTATTTTAGATTATCTGATATTATACGTAAGAAATCCCAAAAATTCCACCAGAAAGCTAGAAATGATCAACACTTTCAACAAAGGGCAAGATACAAAATGAACTTACAAAATTTAGTTGATTTCCTATATACCAATAAGAAGCATACTGAGAAAAAAAAAAAGATCATGGACATATTTCTATTTACAATAGCCAAAAAAAAAAAAAAAAAAAAAATATCTAGGAATAAATCTAACCAGGAGGTGAAAGGCCTCTACAATGAAAACTTTAAATCTCTGAAGAAAGAAATTGAACACACTAGAAGATGGAAAGACCTCCTATGCTCATGAATTGGTAAAATTAATATTGTGAAAATGACCATCCTACCCAAAGCAATTTACAGATTCTTTATGGTCCCAACCAAAATCCCCATGACATCCTCACAGAGAAAAAAATCTGAAATTCAAATAAAGGCAAAAAAGACCCCAAGTTGCCAAAGCAATCCTGAGCAAAAAGAAAAATGCTAGAGGAATTTAAAACAGACACATAGATCAATGGAACAAAATAGAAGATCTAAACAGGAGTGCACATAAGCACAGCCATCTCATATCCGTACACACTGGAGGAAAGACAGCCCCTTTAACAAACAGTTTTGGGAAAACTGGATGTCCACATGTAGAAGAATGAAATTAGAGCTGTATCTACTCCTTTGCACAAAAATCACCTCTAAATGGATCCAGGACCTCTGTGTGAAACCTGAAATGTGAAACTGCTAAAAGAAAACATAGGTAATATCCTGCAAGATATAGGTACAGACTTCTGAATAAAACTTCATTTGATCAGGAATTAAGGCCAATAATTGACAAATGGGACTTCACTAAACAAAGTCAACACTGAGTGAAGAGGAGGTTAACACAAGGTGGGAGAGAATCTTTGCTAGCTTTATATCAGATAACAGATTAGTATCCAGAATACACAAAAAAACTCCAAAAAAGAAAATAAACCAAGGAAGCAAATGACCCAGTTAAAAGTTGGGCTACAGATCTGAATAGAGAATTCCCAAAAGAAAAAAACAAAATGACTGAGAAATATCTTTAAAAGTTTTCAACATCCTTTAACATCAGGAAAATGCAAATTGAAGACAATTTGAGATTTCATCTCATCCCAGTGGGAATGGTTAATATCAAAAACATAACTGACAACAAATGCTGGCAAGGATTCAGGGAAAGGAGAATTCACTGTCAGTGGGATTGCAAAATGGTACAAACATTATGGAAATCAGTAAGGAGAATTCGCACAAAGCTAAAATAGGAGGCTGGAGAGGTGGCTCAGTGGTCAAGAGCACTGGCTGTTCTTGCAGAGGACTCAAGTTTAATTCCCAGAACTCACATGGCAGCTAACAATCATCTGTAACTCCAGTTCCATGGGATCCAACACCCTCTTCTGACCCCCATGGTCATTGCATGACACGGGTGCACTTATATATATGGAAGTGATACACTTATACACATAAAATTAAAAAATAAATAGAATATTTTAAAAAGCTAAAATAGATATACCATATGACCCAACTGTACCACTTCTTGGCCTATACCCAAAGTACTCAATATTCTAAAATACTTGCTAAGCCATATCATTTCTATTCCATTCATAATAGTTAGGAAATAGAAACAACCTAGATGTCCTTTAATTGATGAATGGTTAATGATAATGTGATATATAAGCACAATGGAATTCTATTCAATTCCAAAGAAAAATGAGACCATAAACTTTCAAGTAAATGGATAGAACTAGAAAATACACTAAGTGAGGTAACCAAGACCTAGAAAGACAAATGCTATATGTTCCCTCTTATTCGAGGGTCCTAACTCCTCCAAATCTTTAGATTTGAGCATATAACTTAAAGTAGCCATAGAAGCCAGGAAAATGGGAGGGGACCGTGGGAGGCAAAGGGAAAGGAATTGTAGAGAAGTGGACAGTAGGATACAGATGTATGGATGGGTAAACAGGGAAGGGGACACTATAACTGGAGAGAGGGAGGGAGGATAACACAGAAAGGAGAGAAAGGAAAGACAAATAACACTGAGGATCCTTGAGAAAGCCATAGTGAAACATATTATTTTAAACTTATTTTAAAATACACATATATGGGTATATATGTGTGAACTTATATACATATAGTTTAAATGGAGCTATGCCATGCCAGGTGATAACACTCACCACAGAGCCATAGACTGCCTAACAAAAGCCCCGGTGCCCAGGCATGGGAAGCCTCCCTTCAGGTGAATGGTCAGAGGAGTGAAGGTAGTCCTAAAATAGTATAGGTTATTGTCATTGCCCTTGGCTGCCTCTCAGAACTTGAAGGTAAGACATTCTTGCTGAAGACACCACATACTTCAGATGTGGAATTTGGAGGAACTGAGCAGAAACCAACCTGGAAGCCTCCTCCCTGAGAACTAACTCTCAGCATTGGAAGGTGCCATGCAAGCTGCCAAGAGAGAAAAGCAATCAGTAGTCTTACTGAGCTGTAAAGCCTAAAAATCAAAATGACCAGCCCAGCATGATACCCTTAATGGTACAATAGTGACACTATTATCTTGGGGTAACCAACAGCTTCCTAATTGCACTTAAAGCCCACTATTCCTTCAAAAGGAGGGAATCCATGGGGTACCGTAAATCTACTAACTACTCTCGTCTGGAGACGTCATAGTCCCTCAAGGAGATCCCACTACTGCCATTCTCCTAAGCCAATGTAATTTCTTGCTGTATTCTAAATTCTTATACCCACAGATAAGTATATCTCTCCCCCCTCATCACAAAGAAGCAGAAGAGAGTTCCTACAAGGATCCATAACTGATCAAAATGCAGAGTAAATGACTATGAGGTACCCAGCCCCAACTGAGACATCTACAACACTACCCCCACACCTAAAGTCCAGAGAACATAGGAAGAGGGGGCGGAAAGATTGTAAAAGTCAAAGGACCTGGACTTCTGCTGCTAGGTAGTGTCTTCTAGATGATGTACATGAAACCGCAATAAAGTTGCCTAAACTAGACCCACATGATGAAATCAGCAGTCGACATGCCAGCAAGGATTGGGGAAATTTCACAAGGCCTCACTCCTAGATGAGGAGCTATAGTCAATCAACGCTGAGAGAGGGAGAATCAGTCTTCTCCAGGGACAAGCTCCCTGACAGGCCATCCAGTCTCAAATGGTCAGCCCTAAACACGTGTATATAACAACATTAAATGGGCTCAGTGGGTTATATGTGTATATAACAATAACAGCTATAGAAGAAGATGTCATAAGCTTGAGATGGAGTTGGGGGAACACAGGAGTTGGAGGGGGAGAGGGAGGGGCAGAAATGATATAAATTCAGTACTTAAGTATGAAATTCTAAAAAAAAAATTTTAAACTAAATCTAAAAAATCGCATCTATCCTGAGCATTTACAACCTATTTTATCTTATCAATCTTCCCTTCATAAGACAGTGTACCAACTGTTTCTATAGTATTTGCATGTATTATGTATTATAAATAATCTAGAAATGTTTTTAATTATCCAAGTGGGTATGCATAGTATGCATAGGTCATATGCAAACACTTCCAGTTTATGTAAGGGACTTGAATAAACCACATATTTGTGGATGGCAAGCACGTTCTTTTTTCTCTAGCTAACACAGGCATATTCAGACTCGGCAGGGCTCATAGAAGTCCACTAGACTAAACTTCATTTGAGACTCAAGTTCTTTTGCTGACCTTTTCTGACCACATCACGGGGAATCTGGAACCAGTCCTCAACAGATAATAGGGACAACTGTACAACGGTAGTACTTTAGTTTATCAACACCAAGAGTTGTCAGGATACCAACTCAGTTTATAATTAAAACAGCATATCACTAGAACAAATTCCAGAGCCAGCAAAATCCTGCCTGTAGACCTCTACAGCCAAAATATGCTGGTTGGGAGAGTACAATCTCATAATAGAGTGTAGTTCCAAGAACCTCTGAAATTCTCATTCCCTGATGATCTCAGGGAAATTCTGCTTTCTGTCTGAGCTGCCAGTGTGAGTCTGAGTTTGATGAGGTCAGGTTTGACCCAAGGAAACATGGGTCCCATCATGTTGATGAACTTTATACACTTTCTTTGAGGTCTTCTAAGACAACAGACTGGGCCTGGGCACCCAAGACACTGGGTCTCCCATGGTCCCAAGTCCACAACGTAGAGAAAGTATGATGTCTCTGTTTGTATGTATGTATGTGTGCATGTATGTATGTGTATATATATATGTATGTATGTGTGTATGTATGTGCATGTAATACATATATATGTATGTAATATACCAGGGCTTTCCAGAAAAGCAGAACCAGCAGAGTAAGATACAGAATGAAGAAAGGGAGAAGGAACAGAGAGAGAAAGACATTTAAGGAACTGGAGCACACAATGATGAAAGCTAGCAATTTCCAATCAGCAAATCGGTGAGAAGGCTGAAACCCAAGAAAGAATTTCTGTTGTAGTTTGAGCCCAAAGGTTAGCAGAATTCCTTTTTCTTCAGAGGAGGCCAGTCTTTGTTTTCATTTTCATTATTTTGTTTTGTGTTTTCTAAAGGCTTCTAACTAACTGAATGAAGACCAGATCACTTACTTGATGGAAGAATCTGCTTTATCAAAAAACCTTATTGACAGTTCAAATGTTAATTTTATCTAAAAAGTACTTTCCCAGCAGCATACAGACCAGTGTGTGATCAACAGTACTTGGTCTCCCCAAGTGGACACATGAAGCTCACCATCACAGGCACCATGATAGCTAAACTGTTCTTAGAAACAGCAGCAGGCGGTGCTAATAAAACTCAGATCCTGCTGGCCAAATGCTGTCACATTTTTTAAGTTGTACTTGCACTTGTTTAACTTACCACTCACCTAGGAAAGTGTGGATAACCTCAGAGAGGCCCAGCAGGATGTCTAATGGTCAGAAACTCCAGGTTTTATTTCCATCCGAGGCTGCTGGCTGGCCCACGTGTTCTGCACTGGAAAGATATATAACCTCTATGGGCAGCAGCTTTACGAGGCATGACCACATTTCCACAGCCACAGTTGGAATTCCAGTTGCCAGGAAATCCTATATTTGACAAATTGGGGTGACAGAAATAAGAGCAAGCCGAGTTATTTATAATTATACTGATCGCCTTTCCAGCCTGCTTGATCACATAGTGCTTTTTGTGATTTCTTTTAAAGTTTTCATCAAAAACAAAGTGTCTATACATGTGTATTTAGAAAATATCTCCCACAAACAGTACCTTTTATTGATGTATATGCCTGTATGTGTTATCTGGATTCACTAAGAATTCTAAATTATGTTTGCTATACATTATACGTGCCCAAATTAGAACTCACAAAAAAATGTGTCAAAGAAGATAAAAGAAATAAATTTATAAGTTATGATGTGGTAACACTACAGATAATGACAATAGCAAGAGTCCTATACTAACAGGCACATTATGTATACATTAGTTTTACTTTTAAATACAAGACAGTGTCATTTATTCATTATTTAAATATTTTATTTTCATGTGTATGAGTGTATTTCCTGCATGTATGTAAGTGTACCTGTGTCATATAATGCTCTCCGAGGTCAGAAAAGGAACCGGAGTTATAGGTGGTTATTAGCTGCCATGTAAATGCTGGGAATCAAACCTGGATCCTCTGCAAGAAGAGCCAGTGCTTTGCTGAGCCAACTCTTCAGAACCACTTACTCATAGTTAAAGGTAAATATACCATTGTAGTAGTTCGAATTATCTACCAAAGAAACACTGAAAACAACCTGAGGAGTCAGAACTCAAGCAGGTGATCTCCTTGTGGAAAGTGAAAGGCTGGCAGAGAAGAGTGCGTCTGAGTCCTCTCAGGTCCAGGGGTGGCAAGAAACAGGAAGTTTCGGAAGAAGTGCAGAGTAGCAACAATTCCTGGAACGGAAAGTCCTCTTAAGTAGTCTCCACACCACCCCCAGTTTCTGGAATTTTCTCTGTATATTTTAAAGTATGTAAATGTATTCCATTGCAACTAAAGTCCAATGCAAAAGGTGAAAGCAAGGTACGGAGTCTTTGCTATAAGCTCTAGGAAACATTGGCAAAGTACAGAAGGGGAAGCCTGACCTCGGCGGAATTAAAGCGGATCAGCTGAACTTTTCTCACACTTTTCTCTCCTCCTTGGATGACATTCCATCCCTGTGATCAATACCAAAGTCATCAAAACTGCATTTCTTTTGCTTATTCTTCATTTTCTGATCACACGCTACAACCCAAATATAGCCCTGTAAGTACGTGAAAGACACATTCGCTGCCGTTGACCAATTCTGTTCAGCTTTAGGTAAAAGTAAATATAGATATCTGTCCCTATGTATCTGTGTGAGATTCGTTCCCAGAGCTCCTTGTGAATATCAAACCATTTCAAGTTGACTAAATGTGTAGGTAGTGGACTCACCGAGAGTAGGTGATGTTCCTAAAATAGATCAATGCTACTAAAAACAAGTTGACTTTCTCAAGTCCCTTTTATAAAATAACATTATATTTGCATGTAACTTATGTAACACTGTGAACTTTAAGTTATCATTAGATTATTTATAATACCTAAAATAATGCACATGCTATAAAGGTAGTTGTACTGTGTCACTTAGGCAATAATAACAAGAAAAAAAATGTCTACATGTCAATGCAGTTGTAATTTTTTCCCAGTATGTTCAACCCATAATAGCAGAACCCACAGACAGAGGGGTCCAACTGTGTTCATAATTATATCTGGTTAAGTAAAGTACTAAACATAAAAATAGTAGCATGGGGCAAGGAGAGGGGCCTCTGAAGCACTAAGCAATTGTTTCTCCCGGGATCTGGAACCGCTAATATGATGCGTCTGATGGTCAGAGAAACAGCTTTAGTGGTTAGTGGCTTATGGGTTACTGCGATGCTGGGCTGCTCAACCATGGCAGTGTCCAGGGCTGCAAGCCTAGAGACTCAGGACTGGGCAATATGGAAGCTCTAATTGAGAGCAGAATACTTCATTTAACAAACCTGCAGTTCAACAGTTCCCACTGGGAACTGGGAGGTAGAATACATGTTTTGATATATGCATACCATTTGGATGCTGACTTCTATGTCTTAGAAAATGCTTATTCTGTCATTTTAAGTACTTTCAGATAACATTGTATTTCAGTTACAACTGAATGTTTAAATGGAGCTGCACCATATCCTACTTCCTGCAGTAAAGTTGTTTATCACTGAGTGTAGACTCACAAGTCTGTGGATGATAAGCATTTAACTCAAATAACACCTCTAATCACTGATCTCAAGAGCTCCCTTAAGAGTATTCAGTCACCCTGTGGAGTAGTCTGCAGAAGTTCGCCTCACCTCTTAGCCTTCCACACTGACCAAACACTTCCAGGCTTTCATAAATTTAGTCCTATGTATTTCACCTGCACCTCGATAGCTAAATTCACAGCAAGCATATACTGGAGGCAAATGTAAAAGTCATGATCAGCATTCACTCATTAACATCTCCTGGATGATTAGGCATAATGTAAAATTCTATGCTCAGTTCACATGCCATTGAGAGGTTAAAAGAAAATGTCTTTTCCTGACTTCTTCAAGAGTGATCCTGGTCTGATGTCCCTCATCAGCTTCCTTACCTCAAGGTAGCAGTGAGGAGTGTGTGGTATGTGTGTGTGTGTGTGTGTGTGTGTGTGTGTGTGTATGTGGTATACTGATCCTGGGCTGATGTCCCTCACCAGCCTCCTTGCCTCACTCAGGATAACAGTGTAACAGTGTGGAGTGTGCATGTGTATATGTGTATGTGAATCTTCACATGTGTGTGCATGTGTGTGTTCATGCACTCAGAGGCAGGCAGCAGAGGGAATGGAGATTTAGTTTAATCCTAAAGTTTACCTGTCCCTTTACATAACTTGGTCTCATCTTAATACTCAGTCTTTCACAACCTTTCTTCTTCCAAGACAGCGTCTGTGTGCACAGAAGCCTACCCTGATGTGGCTGCGGGGAGACAGTGTTTCTAGGCCTTCGCTGTACAGTGCAGGGCTCTGCTGCTCTCTTCGGCGAAAGGCTGATCTGGGCTGCTTCCTGGACTGATTAGCACCTGCATCGCTGCCAAGGCAGGCTGCAGCTGGTGAAGTTCCTAATTTACAGTGTGCTTCTCTCAGCTCATTTGGGTCCAGGAATTTCCCCTGATGACTCAGTCCTTCCCTAGTCCTCAGGGGAGTCTGAGAGCCCACCTAGGGTCTGAGATTCCCTCCCACACACTTCCCAGGTCAGGTGCTTGGTTTTGCAGTTCCCAGCTCCAGAGCCACTTTGCCCTGATTTCCTGAGTTTCAGCCAAGGTCTCCCACTCCTCCCGGGGCAAGCGGGGATTTCTGAATATGCCTGTGCTGCTTGGGACAATGTAAGTTCCTGCTGTCTCTGTTCCCCACTGCCCTCTTTCACTTCTGTGTAACCACTGGCTTTGAGTTGATTTGTATCCCCACAGCAGGGTATGTTAGAGTCCTAATCCCCTCCACCAGCACACACATACCCACGCACCAACATACAAGTGCACACACACATGAACACATGCACACACAAAGACAATATAAATACTAAGAAAATAAAGATTTGCATAAGCACGTGAGTGTCCATTATTCAGGCAATTGCGATAAGCACAAATCATCACTGAGCAAGTAAACATATAAGACTGTGATTTTTTTTCTCCTAAGCCACATACAGATGCTTAGCTCAGAGTACATTTATACTTTGCTAATACATGAAGATTCTGTTTGTGTGTGTGTGTGTGTGTATGTGTGTGTGTGTGTGTGTGTGTATTGCTAATGGATCTAAGTGGACTCGTGTTATGAAATGCCCATAGAGGTCAGAAGAGGAGTTAACGATGGAGTTAAGAATTCCATGGAACTGGAGTTCTCAAGAATGGTTGTTAATAGCTATGTGGGTGCTGGGATTTGAACCAGAGTCTTCTGCAAGAATAGCCAGTTTCATAACTGTGCTATCTCTCCGGTCCACATGAAGATTCTTACACTATGAAAAGGACAGAGCTGTAGGAAGACTCTGAGATACTGTTTCAGAAGATTCTAACTTTTAAGCTCATCATGTAGTCACATATATATAGCAGGAAGTCAAATTGTTCATACATGAATTAGCAAGCGAGAGAGATGGGCATTCTCCATCAAAGGGTTACACAGATCATAGTTCCTATTTTAAGGAAGCCCTTAAGTATTACATCTCTTTAAAGTTTTTTTTCCACTTGATGTTCTCATTTAAGACTCACTTAAATCATTAGCTTTAAGAGCACTAGGAAAGGAAAAGGAGGTCGAAATACAATCAGCTGTTCTGTGACTTTAAGAGGCTTAATTTTAAAAAGAATTATTTGAAATAAAGTTTGGGCTCTAATTTTATTCACCTTTGTCATTTCTCTTTTGCATGTTTATTGTTATTTATATTATAGAAAATTACTTGATAGTTTGATCAAGTAGTCTTTTAAATAAAGCATCAAAAATATACCAGGCAGATAAAACTCCTTTAATATTATATTTGCTGAAATCATTCAGTTATTCTAAGGGTCAAGCCTAGGACATCTGGGTGACTCCACTCACATAACTGTTCATTTGTATTTGGAAAATGCAGTTGTAAAAGGCACACGGGTACATACTTGAGCCCTTTTTCTCCTTTGCTTAAACACTGAGGAATCCCGGCAACTAAAAAAAAGAATTGCACCCAGCATTTCTCCATAAGTATGGAGAATTCTGCAGAGGGGAAAAAAACCTGATAATAGCATTAATAGAACAGAGGGGAAAGCCTCGATACCCAATAGTAGAACCATAAGTGTACTCCATGCCAGCGTCAGAATGCAAGAACTCAGCCTCTCACATTCCTTTGGCAGTTCTGCTCAGGGAGGTGTGGTCATATGGTGATGGAGTGGGAGTGATTTAATCAGCCCTCTGGCAGAGCCGGCTACTCTCAATTCAAGGAGCAGCCAACCTCTGGGAGCAAAGCAGGCTACATATCTGCAATTTCTAATTATAGGGTGGAGTCCAGACAAGACTTGATGGGTGGTTTGTAATCACCCTTCATCATTAATCCCTTTACCTGCTACAAGCACCAGTCCATTCACCGGCAGAGAGAACTTATAATTATGGCATTTGGGGGTTTCTATTCAAAACTGGAAGGTTTGGAAAGAGGAATGCTAACAAAAGCTTTGGAACACAACTCTAGTTAAACAGATGTCTCTGTTATTTGTTCTAAATTAACATAAAGCAGTGCAATTATTTCTTTTTTCTTAAAAAAAAAATGGGAAAATATAGTCTGAACATTTCCAAAGAATACGACTCATTAATTCAAGGTAGTTAAATGATTTAACATCTGGTTCTTCAGTCTCTATAGTGTCTCTCCTCTTCCTACCTCACCAAGGCTCCACTTGAAGGACCCTGGGTATGCTAGTATTGATGTAGTACTGAACTATTCAGCAAACTGAAATTACAGATGATTATATTTCATGCTTTTAAAAGAAAACATGCAAACATGTGCTTAGTCATTGTTTAATATTGAAAGAATCATCCAAAGCAAAGGATATAGCTGAAATGACCTGTTATTATTTGAATTGTATTTTGTAGGCTATATGAAGTTAAAATTAAAACTCATTCCATAGACCTGGAGTGGTTCAGTGAATAAAGTGCTTTCTGTTGAAATGAGGACCAGAGTTCAGATCCCCCAAACTCACATAAAAGCTGGCAGTCTTGATGGCCTGCCTGTAATCCCAGCACTCAGGAACTAGAGACAGGGATCACCTGGGCAAGATGTCTAACTAAACTAGGCTGAATTGGTGAGTTTGGGCTTAAGGAGAGACAAGGCCTCAATAAATAAAGTGGAGTTTGATCAAAGAAGGTACATTTGACCTTCATACACATGCACGCACATGCCTGCACTCCTCCACACACATGTACACACACAAATGAGAGCATGCATGCACACATACATATGCACATTCACACACATATAATATACTCATGGAAAAAATTCACATCTCCAAAATAAAATTAAAAGTTTAAATAAAATTTTATTTTAAAATTCACTCTATGACTTCATCTGTTTAAAATTTGGCCAAGGAAATACTAAATATCAATTTAGTACAATATATCTATGTACAGACAATGCATTTTGTGATTTCAAAGTACATCACAAACTAGTTTCGCAATCATATTATATTTTTAAATGAAAATAAGCAACTCTGTTTAGAGCAAATTTAAAGATGTTACTAAAGCTGTTGATATCGTCCAAAAAAAGTGCTTTGTAAAGTGGTATGAAGGTTTTTTATAAAGCACAGAGTTACCTGAATGGGAGCTAAAGTCAGACAGACTTGAGTTTAGTCTCAGGTGTCCTATTTGCAGGCAATACACCCTTGGGTGAGTTATTTAATGCCATAAGCCCTGGTTTTCTCATACATAGGACTGAAAAGGATGGTACTAGCTGTGTTTTCAGTGAATGTGCATGTTAATGCAGTTCACAGCAAGGTCTTTAACCACCGTTATCTGCAGCATCAGCATCATCATTGACAACAATGCCACCAGAGACAGTAAATTTTCTTTTACGGCTTACAAAGTATCATGATTGTTGACAGCAAACAGGAGAAGGAAAATAAAAATCAGCAAACGGAAAACTTTTATACTCTCTTACCTAGAACTCTGCAAAGAGGCCTGGTCAGGTTTGCCCTACTCAAATTGACCTTCCAACCTATCAAAATGATTTATTTATAGCATAAACCCAACTGCTACTGTTACTTGAGGGATCGGCCAGAGTGGTGGGTGTGGCTCATAAGGGCCTTTCAGCTCCATCCTCTGCAGCCTCCCCAGTCTCAGCTCCCTGATTCCACCTGACTTTTTTCTGCCAACTACGCGGTTGATTAAGAAGGAAAAAAGAAAAAGAAAAAAAAAACGAAGCAGCATAATTCAATTTCCTCCTGAGATACAAAATACATGGATTTGTGAGGTTTATAGAACCTTTACAAGAACTTGAGGTGGCAAAAACAAACAAAAACACATTATTTTTTCAAAACATGCTTAGAAACAAGAGATAGACAAGGAAGTCTAGCAGTGAGGACCTCTGAGATGCACACACCGCAGTGAGCCCCAACTTACCCGCCACTGACCAGGAGGCCCTGCCTGTGTACCACAGTTCAAAGGAGCCAGCAACTCTAACTGCTGAGCTCAGCGGTCGCCCGGCTATGAAGAGTTAATTTCCAACACAATAATGAGACAATTGACCCTTCTCAAGGACAGAGTGAGTTAAGTGAGGGAGACAGGCTAAAAGTTACAGGAACTGATTTCCAGACTGCAAACACAGAGCCAAAGGAAGTTGCCCCGCCCGCGCCTTCAACATCCTCAACAGGCTCAGATTGATTTAGACACGGGTGATATTTCCCAGGAGTAATGGGAAAACTGGATCACAAAGATACTCCCTCCTCATCTGTCTGTCAGTGGATCATCTTTGATTTCCTTTCTCTGCAACTTTGCCTGTTCTGTTGTTCTGATCCATGAACATTAGGCACACAAGATATTTAAGTTTGTTTTTTGTCTTTTGTTTTGGTGGTTCGGAATGGTACCTAAGGATGCTTATATGCTAATCAAGTAGTCTACCACTGAGCCCCAGCCCCAGCCCTAGGTTTTTATAAAGACTTTTAAATTGCTATAACTTCCAACTTACTTTAGTTCCTCCTCCTTTACTCTACCCGATTAAACCTAGAAAAGTATGTATAGCTTCTCTGCCTTCTCTGCCAGAGCCAAACAGCACGGAAAATAGTGAGGAGCATTTCCTGGTGGCTTCTTGGTCCCCAGTGTCTGCATCAATCCTTTCTCTTGTCAGATCAAAGAGAGCACAGTCAAATATTTACAAAACTTTAGAAAATTTTTTTTTCTATCTTCCAAATATTTTCCTGGTACGTAAGTGACTCTTCACCCAGAGTTGAAGATATTTGCATTTTCTCATCCTCAGCATTAGAACCAATGATAAAAGGTCAGGGACTCAAGGGAGGGGCCATTTGTCCTCCCTCACCTCCCAGATCTTGCATCATCTTCCTGAAGCCGCTGATTGGCAGAGAGGAACTGGGTGAAAGGATTTAGAAGGACTGCTCACATCTATAAACACACTGAAAAACAGCTTAGACTTTGCCTCCTGAAATGAAGACATCAGAGCTAGACAGTAGACTCCTAAGCTGACAGAACTATTCAAGAGAGACAGGAATTGGATGATTCTAATTCCTAAAATATTCTGATTCAGGACTGACTCCCAACTTGAGCTTTGTAGCTGAGCTGTTGTGAAGAAATATGTATCAAAAATCTTCCCCCTTCCCACAGTTACATGACATGGTACTAAAATTTAGGGCAGACCCCACACTCTCTGTGCTGTCCCTGATCACCAGGTGTAGAGTGCTCACCCTTCGCCCCACCCCCCTTCCAGGCCTCCATTAGAGAGAACAGAAGAATGAAGTCACCCCCTCCACACTTTTTTAATGAGACTCTGCATTCATTTGAAAAAAAGTCATGACCTCCTGTGTTGGTCTCCTGAGTGCTTAGATCCTAGGACTGGGCCTCCAGGTCCAGCTCAGTCTAGAATTTTCAGCCTGGGATTTCTGGCCTTATGGTGGTGTAGGAGTACGTTTATATAGCCTTTCTGGTTTTGTGGAGTCTTTTATTAATTCTTTAAGAATTTCATGCAGGGTATTTTGATCATATGCACCCAACTACTTTTTCTCCTCCCAGACCCATCTCCCAACCCACTCCCAACTTGGTGTCCTCTTTTGTTTTCAGTTTAGTAGCTTATCAACTTCCATTTGTGCTGTCCATATTTTTCTGGGGGTGGGACCATCTAATGGAATCTGGTCAGTTTACCAGGAGCCATACCCTTAAAGAAACCTGACTCTCCCTCCCCAAAATCCATTAACTGTCCATAGCGCCTGTCAGAGATGGGAGCATGAAGCCATTTCTAAAGGAACTTCCGTTTGCACTTTATAACTGCTTGGCAGCCAATCCATATAATAACCAGGGAAACTGAGGCTGGTAATTCTGCCTGGAAGAAACTGAAAAGATTAAAGCAATCAAATTCTGCATCTTATATATGACGTTTTTTACTAAAATAGGACCTGTTGTATAACTTAGTAGCAATGATTTTTCTAAGAAAAGAATACATGTGGTTTCATGGGTTTATATACATCCTTTATGTCTAAATGTCATAAATAAGGAAAATAAAGGAAAAGAACCCAACACATGTCATTCTGAGCATGAAGGGCTGTAGAGAACATAGGAAACTATGCTTCCATGTTTTCTTTGAGAGAGAGAGGGAGAGAGAGAGAGAGAGAGAGAGAGAGAGAGAGAGAGAGAAAGGAGAATGTGAATTCCTGTATTTACTAAAACTGCATGAGACAAAAGGAAATTGTAGATGGTAGAATCAGAAATATTATAGACTCTTGCACAATATTTTGTAAGTATGTTTTATCCTAAGGAATTATCTAATGTAATAAGAATTAAATATTCAATGAAATTTTAAAAGAGGCTTTCAGAGAGTTGGAGAGATGACTCAGCAGTTAAGACCACTGGCTGCTCTTGCAGAGGACCCAGCTTTGATTCCCAGCACCCACATGGCAGCTAAGAACCGTCTATAACTCCAGTTCCAGGGGATCCAATGCTTTCTTCTGAGCTCCTCGGTCATTGCATGACATGAGCGCACTAACACACATGCAGACAGTATATCATACACGTAAAATAAAAATAATAAATAAAACTTTTAAAAGAGGCTTTCACGTATTACAAAAATTCAGTATTTTTGGAGAGATAATTTTTGGGAGATAATGTTCATTTAGTGAAATACCCAAAGGTTTCTTTTTCCCCAAAGCATTTTGAAACCATGAAAGTAAAGGAAGTTTTCTCAGAAGTGTTATTTCCAGAGTCAGTGTGCTATTAGGGACTCTTTTAGAAGCATTTCTTACAAGCATCAGTTTAAATCCATCTGGAGAAGTAGTCTGTAATCCTCTAATAAAACACTGGCTCTGTAACATACCATTATAATACCCCATGTGGGATCGATTTTTATAATAAGCTTACACTACACTTAATATATTCCAGTATGCAATATTGTTCAAGGACAAATTTGAATAAATGCCGATTATCCTATGTAAGAAAAGGCAGACAGACATATCTATCTAGATCCATCTAGGTAGACAGATGCATAGATGACATGACTATAGACATAAATATAGTTATGCTAGAAAGCATATATATACTATAGGTTAAAGATATCAACAAGTTCAAGGTGTAAAAATGAGTTCATGAAGGCTAATTTCACAAGTAAAGTGTTGTCCTGTCCACCAACTCTAATATAGGTGGAAGATCCACAAGGTAAATATTAAGAGAAGAGATAAATGACATAAACTACCCTTTAGAAGGGCATTCCCTCAAATCTTGGGATGAGATAGCAATAGGAATGAACTACAATCCTCCTGAACAACGTTGGTTCAGGAGCCTTGCTCTCACGAGCAGCTCTGCCTCTAAATTCATCGCACATTGACTCTGTCTCTTCTCTGAGTCCTACAGAAACCATAACCTTGCAAGCCTGGCCAGGTGCAGTCCTGGCTGCTGCCAGCAATAGCACAGCTCTACCCACAATCCAAAGCTTTGGCTCAGCCCCACTTTATTCCCAGTACACATTAATCTACATCTAATCATCAGCTGTACCCAGAATCTGACAGTCTTTTCAGACTTTGCTGTCTCTGTCAATAGTTCTGTATTTGTAATGGTCTGAAATCTGCAAATTTAACATGTTCTTAAAGTTTCACTTAAAAAATAACAAAAGGTAAAATTAGCAAATTAATGGATGTATTTTAATTTTAAGGCTACCTCTCCCCAAGCCTTTCTATTCTTTCTTTTATGACACTTAGGTTTTTTTTTTTTTTTCAGCTTCTAACAAAAATCAGATGTCATGTATTAAGAAAGCAGGAGGGGATAACTGAGGGAAAAAAATGGAAGCAGCAGGAAGTGGGGGTGGGAAAGCAGGGACAGTTGGAGAAGAAAGTAAAATAACACACATGTATGAAGACACCATAGTAAAAGCCATTACTTTCTATGCTATTTAAAAAAAATTAAAAGAACAAAGAGAAATCAGATGCCATTGCATGTATTGATCTGCAACTTGCTCTTTTCACATAAATCTTAGCAGTCAGGAAAGTTTGTATAGCTTTACATCACTCTCATATTATTCTATTTACCATTATCTTACTGACAGTTATTTCAGTTTTTCAACATTGGGTTAGTACAATATACTTTTGTTATCAATTTTTTATATAGCATTGTACAGCTGTGATGGCTGGATCATAAAGTATCCTAATGAACAATTTCCAATAAATGCTGCCAAATTACCGGGGTCAGCTTTGGGTTTCTCTCTCCCCTAGTCTAACCTTCCCCTCTGTGGCCTCCCCAGTGCACCAGGGCCTCCTGAAACAGTCTTTGCCTTCACAGTACCATCTTGCTATTTGTTCCTTACCTGAAACCTGGTCACAATATGCTGAATTATCTTACTAACCGATTTTTATGTATCCAGTCTCTCATTTTACCTATTCCACTAAATTAATCCTCTCAGAACTTTATACTGTAATCTTCTATGAGTTCCCAATGCCTAAGATAATGAGCCTTAACTATTTATTCAAAATATTTTACAATTAAACTGCACTCCCACTACTTTTATCCTTGTTTTCCATCTTAAAGGCTTGAGAGAAGAAGCTGGAGTTAAGAGCATTTTGTGTTCTTGCAGAGGACCTGGGTTTCCCAGCACACATCTTGGACAACTCACAATGACCTGCAAGTCCAGCTCCGGGGGATTCAACACCTCTGCCCTCCATGGGCACCAACATTCTGCTTCACATATCCACACACATACACGTACAATGTTTTTAAACATTGGGTGGGGGCTGGACAGATGGTACAGTAGTTAAAAGCACTGGATATTCTTGCAGTGGAACCCAGATTTGGTTCTCAGCATCCTCATGGCACCTAACAACCTCCAGTAACTCCAGCTCAGGGGATCTGACACTCTCTTCTGGCCTTTGTGGGCACTTCATGTATATGGTGTACATACATGCATGTAGGCAGGCAAATATTCATACACATAAAATAAAAATAAATAAATCTTTCAAAACAAAATTAAAATCTTTGAAAAAAATTGAGAGGAGGAGGAGAAGAGAGAAAGAGGGAGAGAGAGAGAGAGAGAGAGAGAAAGTCTACCATGAACCACATAATCTGAGATATGACCACATCTCATCAATTTCAGAAACAGGGAAACTGACAGACGAGGGAAGCAATGTAGTTTTTAGCACACAGCTGTGGTATCTAGAGCCATGAAATATGCTGTATCTGAGTATTGTAATATGTATGTAATATGTGTATATGTAATATGTGTGTCCTTGTATTTCAATTCAATCCAACAAATATTGATCCCACATACACCATGTGGAAAGCACTTTATTAAGTATCATGGAGGATTACAACTTTAAAAATATTTTACTTATTATTTTTATTTTATGTGTATGAGTGCATCGCCTGCATGTGTGTAAGTACCCGCATTATGCAATGCCCACAGAGGCAAAAGAAGGTGTCAGATTCCTGGAACTGGAGTTATGGACGGTTGCTAGCCACAATGCGGGTACTGGGAATCGAACCCAGTTCCTCTGTAAGAGCAGCTGGAGCCATCTTTCTAGCCCTGAGGATTACAACTTTAAAAGAATGATGCATAACTGATGTTTGAGAATAGTGCTTAACTCCTCAGCAGCATCAGCGCTTTGTACCATGTGACCATCTCCTAACAATAGCTGCTTAAAACAAAGATTCTATTTATCTATCTTTGTGTAAGACACCCTAACATTCAGCATTAAGACAATAACAACATTTGTATTACACATCCTCTCAGAGGAAGCATCTTGCTTGGGTACCACTAGTCTTCAATTGTTTAATGTCAGGACTGAAAATTGCCTGAAGTATTGCCCACTCACTCATTTAGATGTTGGTGTTGGCTGTCATCTGAATTCTCAGCAGGGCTCTGACCAGAAACTCCATGTAGAAACTGTATGTAGTCTTTCCTCTTCCTCACAGCTTGGGTCCCAAAGGAAATCATCCTCCAACGGCCAGGGAGAAGTTCTTGTCCTCTAACACTTACTCTCTTTGGAAAGCCCACTGTAGCACTTCCACTGTCTTGTGCAGCCTGTCCAGATGCAAGAGGAGAAATGTAGACCCCGCTCCCCACATCATGATGGAGAGCTGTCATTGTCACACAGAGTGTTGGGTGCTGGGTCATTTTAAGTATGTAACCTGTACCTGTGGATACACTAGTGACCTGTCACAGAAAGGCAAATTGGTACAATCAAGTTCCCAAGAAAATATGGCTTTAGTCCATACTTGCTATATGAAGATATATGCAAATGCTGGGGAGAGGCACATTGAAAAGAGGAATTGCAAGGGGGAAATGAGATCCTGTTGGGCATGTGTTGAAGCTGAGGTTTTAGTTATAACTCTCATTGATAAGCTCTTCCAAAGCAAGGCACCGAACACTAAAGAAACCTAGAATATTCCATCAGAAGAGAAATGGGAACCTTCAATGTGATGATTTATAACGGCTTGCTGTTGGGGGAACAGCACAGAGAAATATCAAATTGTGTACTGGGAGAGGTTATTCAAAAGAGATGAGGACACAGATTAGCCAACAAAGCCTGACAGTCATGAGTCAGGATAGAAAGCCAGGGAAATTATGGGGATCGTGAGAGGGAAAGGATCCATCACCATCATCTCGGAGTGTGATTAAAGAAACAAGACTCCAGGACAATTAACAACACTTGCTGTAAAGCCCCTCCCCTCCATATATGTATTGACCTAGGGTGGGCAAGACTTCTTCTGAAAATCTCAAATGAAACCATTTACAGTAAGATATCTTAACTTCCTGTGTCTTTCTGTGCTAGACTTTCTCCTTATCAGTTGCAATTCTGCCAGGTTTGGATCTGGATCCTCCCAATGATAAGAAAGTCATTTAAAACCCCTCCAAGACCCTATAGGTGACAATGGCCTGCTCCTCTCCCTTGTGGAGCCTGACACTTGAGTATGTCTTTTTCATACCTCTTTTTCGCCTAATTCTCAAGCCTATAATACATCTCTGCATCATATATAGACAACTTTGACTTTCTTTTCAGTGTCAAACCCTGAGTTTGGTCTGAGTCAAAAATCCCTAAAGCTCTAAGAGAATGCCTCTGACTGCTGAGAGTGATGGGGGGAACTATGTCTTCTTTAACCCATACCCCCAAACACTGACAAGTTATCTATGTAATAATGCACTTTAAACAACCTTCAGAGTCAGTGTGGATGAAAACTGATGATTTATGCCGTAAAAATTTAATGAGGGAAAATATTTTCAGGCTTCACATTTAAAGAAATCTAAACAAATGTCCCATGTAATAATCTGGCAGGCTTCTAAGAATTTCCAACAGAGCCTGAGGCAGTCAGGTTAGAATTTTATCAGCAGCCACAGAGTACATGTGTGCATACATATGTGCTAGCATCATAGAGGCAGCCATGCCATCTGCAAGCCTGTTGTACAGTTACTCAGAGGGCAGGCTCCTTAACTGACTTATCTGGAAACAAGTAAGATCTGAAATCCATTTTTGGGGAGACAATTTTTCCTTGTGAGCGTTCTGTCTAGAAAAAATTCAGCGAAGAGTAAGTGGGCTGACATATTCCTATCTTTACAGTCGCTTCGAAGCTTTTATTGTTCAAATAAAATAAAAGCATGACATCATTCTATGTTTTGCTACATGCTCAAGTAATTACTCATTGTATACGTCTGGCAAGATGGGCTTTGTTAGTGGGCTCTGTGTTTGCATTTTCCACAACTGTTTGCTCAGAGGTGGGGAGAAGGAGGATGAAGTCAGTAAGTCACCCATGCTGTTTCTCCAGACTGAAGGAGGGCCAGAGACAGGATCCAATTATAACAGTGTATCTAGATTATTGAGACAACTGATTATATTTGGAGTTTATAAAGTCAGTGTGTCAGTGATCATTTCCTGATTTTGATCCTTGAGTCGTAGCTATGTGGAGAGTGTTTTTGTTTGAAGGGTTACGCATTAAAGTCTTCAGGGGCCTTGGGCAGTATGTGCTCAATGCATTTCCAGAAAAAAAAAAAAAATTGTCCTGGTCTTGCAGTGTTTGTGGTTTGTTACTGATTTTCTCAGAGTTTCAGCATAAAATGTTATATAATCTGAATATAGTTTTGTTTCTTTGTTTCTATGTTCTTTCTTCCATGCTTTTGCTTTCTTTTTTCTTTTTCTTTTCTCTTCTTTTATTTTTTCAGACAGAGTTTCACCTATGTAACCCTGGATTGTCTGGCACCGACTATGTATACCAGGCTGGCGTAAGCATCCTCACTGTCCCTTTCCGAGCTTTAGTGGAAATGCCTGTAGTATTTCTCCACAATGCTGACTTTTGGGGCAAAGTATTGTGTTTAGGAAATATCATCAATTCTTATTTTGTTGAATGTTTTTATTAGGAGCAAGAATTGAATTTTGTCAAAACCTTCTGTAGATATGGAAATAATCAAGTAATTATTCTGCTGTCTCATGTCTTCTATTTGGATGAATAGGTTTCTTCATATTGAGTAATTCTTACACTTTGGGAGTAAATCTTTATCAAGGTATACATCTTCCCTTTTATTATTTTATTTTATTTATGTGTATATGTATATGTCTGCATGTGTATATGTGCACTTGTGTCCTAGCAGCCAATGAAGCCAGAGATGAATGTGGACCTCATGGAGCTGGAGTTATACGCAATTATGAGCTGTCCGATGTGGGTGCTGGGAACCAAACTCTAGTCCTCTGAAAGAACAGAATTGCTCTTAACCACTGAGCCATCTCTCTAGCCCCATGGTCTAGCTTCTTAATATATTGTTGAATCTTGTGTTCTAATACTTTATGTAATTATTAGCTAATATTTGCATGGATATATTTTGGGGGGTGGGGTTGAGAAAAGATCTCCCTGTAGCCCTGGTTGGCCTAGAATTTCCTTTGTAGACCAGGCTGGCCTCCATTTCACAGAGACTGGCCTACCTCTGCCTCCTGAGTGCTTGGGACTCAAGGCATGTGCCATTACACCCAGTTATTTAAATTGATATTTGATGATCACTTACAAACATATTTTTACATGTTAGACTTGGTTTCCTCCATATTATTTTTAGGAGAGCAACTTCCATGAAAATAGGTTTGGTGATAACAAAGAACAAAAGAAACAGTGTCCAGTAGAGACAGAGAGACATGACTTTAAGTCACATAAAGCTTGGGTGTCTAATAGAATGGCTGTTATTATTATTATCTGGTATATTATTTGAAACATCCACATTTCACACTCTCACAAACACTATGTGAATGATTTAATTTTTCCTCATGCCCTCCAACACTTGGAATTTCACCTTTTGCAATTTAGTGGTCACAATGGGTGCGAAGTGGTATCATGTTGTGGTGCTGGTGTGCATTTCCCCAATGGATAATGATACTCAGCCTCTCTTCATGTGCTTTTTGGCTGTTCACACATTTTACTTACAAAAATGTCTATTCAGAACACTGAGTTCTTGAAATATTGTGGCATGTGGGGTTACATGCCTTTAGGAGCACTCAGGAGGCAGAGGCAGGCAGATCTCTATGAATTTGTGGCCAGTCTGGTGTACACAGTGAGTTCCAGGTCAGTCAGGGTCACATAGTGAGGCCCTGTGTCGAGAGAGAGAGAGAAAGAGAGAGAGAAAGAAAGAGAGAGAGAGAGAAAGAAAGAAAGAAAGGAAGGAAGGAAGGAAGGAAGGAAGGAAGGAAGGAAGGAAGAAAGAAAGGATATGAATTCTTCCTTATATATTCTACATCCAAGTCTCCTCTTAGATATGTGATCTGCAAATATTTTTTCCTAATCTGTAAGTTGTATTTTCTTGATAAAACTGTTTTCAGGACAAGCTTCTTTTAAATATAATTTATGGAAGTTCATAGGTCAACATTGTCTCCTGTAGTAATTCTCAGTCTTTCAGTGGACTTCCAGTAGAAGACTTCTACTCCACTGACAAAAGCGAGGAGGTTGGTGTGTGAAAATCTTTTAACTCTTCCCAACACAAACTTATTGATGTATTTAGCATCTGCCTTTCCTTCCTTTCCATCCTCTTACAGTGGGAAGTTCTAGTGAAGAATGACCCCACAACTCTGCTCTTCACCGCCCCTTCCCTGCTTCTCCCCTCTCCTCTCCTTCCTTCTCTCCCCTCCTCTCTCTAGCTTGTCTTGCTGTCTTCAGTCTTAAGGAATAATAAACATATGATCTGCATCTTCCCAATGCACATCTGTAGCCATGGTCTTGCCTCTGCACTTCACCTGGAAACGCTACAGATATATTCTAGACCAACAGATCCAAAACTGAATTCTCCCTTTCACTCCACTGGAGTTCCTGTATTTCTATTCTCAGATAATGGCCTCTTCATCCATCACTTAACCAAATCTATACCAGACTTTCCTCTGTGCTCTTCTACTGGCACCCCAAATCATACTGGTCTATTGAGTTTACTTCCCATAAAGCTCGGTCTGCCTTTCTTTTTTTTTTAAAGATTTATTTTTTAATTATGTATCTGTGTGTGTGTGTGTGTGTGTGTTGTGAGTATATACATATGAGAACAGGTGACCTTGGGTGTCAGAGGCATCTTATCCCCTTGGAGATGGAGCTGGAGGCAGTTATGAGCCACCAGATGTTCGTGGGTGCTGGGAGCTAAATTCAGCAGTACACACTCTGAACTGCTGGGCCATCTCTCTAGACCCATGTCCCTTGCTGTTTCAAATAAATGCCCAAATTTATATTTTTAGATTCTGCCCTATGAAAAATTATAGACTTTTAATTTGTCTCTCTACAGCAAGGTCTGCCATCAGTAAAATCCATCTGCCTTAATATATCAAGAACAACTTACACAAATTGTGTTACTTTGGAAGCATTTGACTAGAAGATGGGGAGTTGATCTTATGAAGTAATGTACATTACTGGTTCTGTGACTTTAGATAACTATTAATAGTTTTCTTCAGACTCTAGTTCTCTTTTAACATTCTATTATTTTTATTTCATATGTACGAGTGCATTGCCTGCATGTATGTAGGTGCACTCATGTCATGCAATGTTCACGGAGGTCAAAAGAGGGCATCGTATCCCCTGGAACTGGAGTTATGGACAGTTGTTAGCTGCCTTAGGGATGTTGGGAATCAAACCCAGATCCTCTACAAGAGAGGTCAGTGCTCTTAACTACTGAGCCATCTCTCCAGCCCTAGTTTTTCATATGTAAAATGCAAATGGTAACAATTAGTCTTAAGAGCTATTGTGAGAATGGAATAATATTTGGCATATTATATAGCAAGTAAGTGTCCTTATATAATAGAATCATGTCATCTCGCTGAGACTGAAGAAGGTATTGGACACATGAAAGTTACAAGGGAGCCAGCTTGAAAGTCAAGTTTCTCAGAAAGTCCTTCAGAACAGGGATGTTGGTTTCCTTCTCTATAATATGAGATTTTGTAAAAGTCAAAAGAAATAAGATGAAGTACATAAGAGGGTGGGCGGTAAATAATAAACCTAGACAACAACACATCTAAGTAGATATAGCTTATCATTCTTTTGTTCCAAGTATTGCTCACTGGATTATTCTTCCTTTACCCAAGTTTTCCATTTCCATAGTTTGCTGGCCCATAATCAATTATGTTCTGCAAATATTGAAAGGAAAACTGTAGAAATAAGCAGTTCACATGTGTTAAATTTCACTCCCTTCTGACTAGCACGATTAAATCTCATTCATGCCGTTGCATCATCTTGCCTGGGACATGAACCTTCCTTGAACAGCGTGATCACACCATATCTGCTGCCCTCCCTTCATCACTTAGGAGCCATCCCAGACATCAGATGGACAGTTGTTGATTCACAGTATTCCTGCTCTCATTTTGCTTAGTAATGGTATGAAAAACAAGATTGTTATGGTTTGAGTGTGAAATGTCTCCCACAGACTCAGAACACTTGGTCCCCAGCTGGTGGTAAAGTTTGGGGAGGAAGCTTTTGGGCTTGGAGCTTACCTGGCAGACATAAAATCATAGGAACAGGGCCCAAGGATTACAGTCTACCTGGTTTCTCTTCTTCCTGAATGCCACCAAATTGCCTCATTACCAGGGCCATGAGTTTCTTGCTGCCATGCCTTCCCTGCCATGATGACCTGTATCCCCTAAACCATGAGCCAGAGTCAATTCTTTCTCTTTTAAATTGTTTTTGTCTGGTATTCTGTCACAGAAAAGTAATTAGAATAGGGGTGAGGCAATTCAGATGTGGCAAGGAAAAGCATAAGCACTTCCTGTATGAAAGAAAGTTTTCAACCTGATAAGAAGGTAGAAAAGAAATTTATACTGAAATGCTAGATCTAAAATAAGTTATTTTGAGAGAACAAGAGAAAAACATTCACATAACTTTTATTACAATGTATTGTTGCAATTGCATATTTTATTATTGGTTACTATTAGTCTCTTAACATGCCTAATGTATAAATTAAGCTCTCTCAAATATACATACATTAAATTACAAATAGATTTTGGTGCATCTGAAGTTGCAGGCATCCACAAGGGTTCTTTGACTGTACCCCTCATGGCTAAATCAGGATACTGTACTTATTTGCTGGGATCCATTTTTAAAAAAATAGAAAACTACTCAATGCAAAAGCATGCTTTTGTTGGTGGAGCTGGTGCTAGTATTTAGGTGTTGTCGTTCTTATTTTAATTTAACTTTATTTTATGCGAATTGCCTACACGTGTGTAAGTGCACCTATTCTGTGCAATGACTGTGGAGATAAGAAGAAGGCACTGGGTTCGCCTGAAACTGGAGTCACAGACAGTTGTTAGCAATCATGTGGTTGCTGGGAATTGAACCCAGATCCTCTCTGTAAGAACAACCAGTGCTCTTAACTGCTGAACCATCTCATCAGCAGTTAGGTATTGTCATTCTAAAGTTGAAAAGCACTGGTGAGATACTGTAGTGACCCAGGATGTCTGCTTTTCAACTTCAACAACAGTTAGTGTTTCCCAGATGTTAAACATCTGTGTTTCACAAATGAAGTTCTATTGACCTTCAGTTTTCACAGGTCAGTTCAGCTTTCAACTTCTCCATCACAGCACCTTTTTTTTTTTCTTATTGAGTACAGGCTGGCATGGATCCCAGTGTCTCCTCCGAGGATCATCAGACAGTACTGATGGAGAAGAAAGATGCATCAAGAGAGGAGCCCAAAGATGATGGGGTTGGTGACGTGCGACATTTTGGTGAGAATGTTCTTAGCATGTACTTCATTCTTAGCGGTTTTTAATGGATTTCCAAATACATATCAGGAGTGAACTGGCAACTTTTAGAATACTTCAAGAGTCCAAAAACTACTAGGAAGATAACTGAGACAGGCAATCTCTGCTTGCATTTTACCTAAATGTTGATTTGCAGATCACTGTTTCTTATCGTACCAAAGACATGCTGATGATGTGTTTAAAACAAAGTGGTTAGTCTAGAGGGGTCTTTGTCAGACATTCATCAGTCATTTGAGTCAGGATCCACACAAAAAGGAGTGGGTTGGGCTGTATAGAAAGCTCCAGAAATGAGGTTCTAACAGTGCACCCACTGATCCTGCTCTTTCATCCCAGAAAGAACCAGGTTCTACTCAACTCCTCCCAATTCACAAGGCTGGTATTACTGATTGAAAGGCTTGTAAAATGTTCCCTGGACTACAGAAAGACTAAATGGACATACGTGCATATTTTCCTCATTAGTTTTATTATACATCAGAGTCAAGTAACCATAGGCTTCAGGTTTATATTCGGTACTTTGTTCGTTAATATTCCCTGAGATAGCTTTGCACTGCAGAATCCCCTTCTATTATGGAAGATCAAATTCAAGCTAGATTTAATTTTTCATTTAGTCATTCTGCTGAATTTTAGAAGCATTAAATTAAAATTGAAAGATCTTATGCTAGAATTCTTTAAAAAAGATTCTGTGTGTGTGTGTGAGTGTGTGGTGTGTGTGTGTGTATGTGTGTGTGTAAGCATTAAGGGATCCTCTTAACTCTTCTTGGGAGCTTGCAAGTCTATAATTTGTAGGGAATGTGCATCTTGAGCAGACATAGAAGATAAAAAAGAAATATTGCAATGCAGCAATATGAAATACTTTGCTGCCTAGTCAAAACCAGGTATGCATCTGGGAAAAGCTTTTTGATAAGGGTGGCTCTTAAGTTGACTGTCTCTGGGTGAACAGGTTATGAAGAGGCAAACAGTATGATACATGTAACTACCTGCAGGTAGTTTACTGTGACAGTAACATTCCTCCCTGTAGGAAGAAGAGGAAGAAAACTGATACTTGTTAGAGGGGAAATAACCTGGAGTAACCAGATGACTTACTTTTTCTGTTTATCTTCATGCTAAACTGAGGGTTCTTGACTATTTCATCCTAAACCTAAAGGCTTTGAGGAACCAATAAAGAGCTGAGGAACTGAAGCAATGAGATTTGAATTTCAGTATTTGAAACCAATTAATATAATTATTCAGTAAATATGCTTTAGTGTTTTTTCATGTCTCATTCACAACAGTGGAAATAAAGGAGTGAGTTGGATCCCTAAACTCCCAAAGCTAGAATCTGTGTGGGGGGGCTAAGTTTGATAACCAGGACCCACATGATGGAAGGAGAGAACTGACTCCTGCAAGTTATTCTCTGATCTTCACATGCTGGTGTATCGTGGTGCACACACACATATATAAATAAATATATGTAATTTTAAAAATTAAAGAACTGAGTGATTCTTTGGGAATTCCCTACACTCACTCTCCTCTCAAGAACCATTGTTCAGGATCTTGGGTATGATAACTTCCCATCTCTTTCTCCAATATGTGGATAATCTATTCCCCTTCAGACTCTCTAATATTTCTCTGCTTTGGGTGAGTCTTGCTTACCACACACTCAGTGTGCTTCCATCCCTAGGCCTGACGAGGCTCCATTTCCCCTTTGCCCCTGCCATGATTCCTAGCCATTCAGAGCTATCAATGAAGGAAAACAAGATGAAAAGAAGAGGGTTTCCAGGAGGTACTCACAAGGGAAGGTGGGAAGTATACTTCAGTGACACAGTGCTTGTCTGTCATGTGACAGACACAATAAAGAAGTGGGGCTGGGAGTGGACATGTGGAAGGTGACAATGACTTTGGCCCAGGGGGTCCTCTATGCCAGAGGATAGCCCTGCACTGGTTATGCAGTATGTGATCCCCACACTTCTCCATGTGTAGCCCCTGTCCTCCTATTTGTACTGAGGATTGTGGGAAATGAATGGAAAAGAAGGGATCAATATCTGCAGAAAACCAAAGTGTTCAACTGTGTACAAAGCCCTTGAACATTTAATGTGGATGCCAAAGTGTAGCCTAGACTGGCCTAGATTCATAAAGGCCTTCCTTGCTGAGATTATAGTTCTGTCCCACCATGTTGGGTTCTCTGGAAATGATGTTACGCTTGTAAATATAATACTAATACCTTAAAAAAAAAAAAAACAGTCTCAAAATCAGTAATAAGAGAATGTGCTTTAGAAAGGACTTTTGTTCATTTATTTTTATTTTTTGTAGTTCTCATTTGAACATAATAAGTGAATTTCAGTCATCCTCTTTAGGCATATTTCTAGTTCACAGAAACTCCTGTTTGCTAGCCAGGAATTCAAATGAATTTGAAAGAACTGCAACAGTCATACATAGCACTATCTGTGTCAGAACCAGTTCTTTAATCCATTAACACATACTGGGTATTAAAACTAAAGCTGTAGTCAGAGAGGGGACTATTAAATGGTTATTTGAATAGCTGTCTTTTTTCTTAGTTCCCAGAGAGAAACAATGAAAGAATCCCTGTAAAGTAGATCCAAAAAGGCTTAAGAACTCTCTAAGCCCAGCCCCCAGTGACATGCTTCCTCCAGCAAGGCAGCACCTTCTAAGACCCCCCCCCCACACCAGGGGACAAAATGTCCAAATACTCGGAGCCCGTAGGTGACATTCTCATTCAAACCACCACACGATCACTAACTTTCTAGCCCAACACTTGACCCAATAACTAGAAGGTATCTGTTTCATGTTTACTTCTGTAAGAATTTAAGAGCTTCTGACTGTGAAGAAAGAAAAATGATGACACTGAGAAATGGGAAGGGACTCGGAGTCCAACAGGGGCTTTAGAAATGCTTGTTGAGCAGTCTTGACTGGAACTAAACCTCTTGTTTAATACAGGAAATAAGATCCCTAGGGCTGTGTTGGAATATAAATTCAGTAGCTGAAGCTCATCTTTCTTTTCCATCCTCTGCTAGTATAATCAGGTTCTGTTTCCTTCGCAGTCACTGGTTCTTCCTGTGTTTGTCTGGCAAGGAGAAGACACTGCATCTTAGAACAAGGAAATGATATAATGAAAATGGTATTAGACATAAACTCTGACATAAACCGCTGTCTTTCTCCCCTGGCTCCCCCCAGATCTGGCCCAGCTTCTTAGGTCTTATCTCCTGCTCCTCCCCATTCACATTCTTTCTTTTCTGCAGGCTGTTACTCACCATTTCCCAAACCTCCCTGCACTCTACTGTCTTTGTGCATTGCTCATGCCACACCCTCTGCCCACAAGGACTTTTCCTGTAACACGAAGGTTGCAGGTGCCGTGCCCCATTGGGACTCACTGACCTCAGAAGCCCCCTTATCTATTCTCACTTGTGTTAAGTTTAAAAAAAAAGATGTGTTGGAGCAATGGAGCTGGAACTGACCTGGAAGCTACTTCCCCTGAAGGCTAACTCTCATAGCTTTGGAGAGCTATGCAAGTAGTCAAAGAGAACTTCAATTAATTGTCCAACCTCAGGTTTAAGGCCTAATAACCATATCAATGACAGGCACAGCAAATGACATTGGTGCCTTGTGGTACTTTTACCTTGAGAGTAATCAACAGATACTTAATACATACTCAATGGGAGGAAACTCATGTGCGGTACTATAAACATAGCCAAATACATATGAATGGACAGGTCATAGATCTTAGAGAAAACCCCCAGGCCATCACATCCCTAGACCAGTGAAATTTCTTATTATGTGCAAAATATGAATCCTTATATTTACAGGCAAGTATCCCAATCGCTGCTTATCAAAAAGGCTTCTTTTGCTACAGATGGAGACTATCACAGAGTCTCACAACTGATCATACATAGAGATCGTCTGTGAACTGGTCAAGGATAAGTAGCACATCTACAATGTAACCTCTATACCTAAGGCTCATGGGGTAAGGAGAACACTAACACACTTCTCAATTTTCATCAATGAAGCTCCCTCCTACAACAGAGGGCCAGGAACACAAAAAGTCACAAATGATCAAAGCATCCAGAATAAGAGTTTTTAAAGTGTGGGTCCTTGGATAGGACTCCTATATTGAACTCTTCCCACCCAGGACTCAGGGACCATTTCAGAACAAGGAGCAGAAAGATTGCAAGAGCTGTGGAGGAGGTGCATGACCATAGAGAAATAGAGTCCTACAGGCTTCTGGGACCTTGCTCATATGAATCTACAGCAATGGTGTCAGCATGCACAAGACCCAGACAAACTCAAGCAGACAAAAATCCAGCACACAGCTGTGGAAATGAGCATGAGACCCTAATCTTAGTTGAAGAATTATTGGCAGCTGGTTACTGCCAGGTGAGGAAGAGCTGATCTTCTTAAAGGGAGGGACTCTAGATAGACTGACTAGACCTCAGTGGATGAACTTATGCTGAGGGACATTTGGGGACAGTAACTTGACAGATAGGCCTTAACACAAATGACAGAATGTATGTGTGTGTGGTGGGGGCACACTATGGAAGGGTGCCAGTGGTGAAGAAGGTATAAAGATTATTAAGATGTTCTGTATGAAATTCACAACAATTCAATAAAGAATTTACAAAAAATGTATTATATTACTGCCTTATAACTACATGCTGGGCAGTAAGCCCCCTATGGAGAGTTACATAATAAAATGCTTTATTTTATGTCCATTTTCTACACATCTATGCACATTGTATAGAGCAGAGAGGTGCTTAGCAAAGTTGTCTTTGTTTCAACATTCCTGTGTTATGAATTCTGGTGCCACCTCTAAGATGTCAGAAGTCTCTAGTGCATTGAAGTATGCAGATATCTGACACATGTCCCTTGTGACTCATGTGTATTATTACAGATGAGCTTGAAATCAAGGTGTGAGAGAACCAGAGGGATGGTGAAAGTCAGATGAAAGGAAAAATAAAGACCAACAGAGAGAAGAGAACCTCTGCTTTCTGTAATGTTGAAGAACCACAGGGATGTTATTTTCTGTAATACGAAGCTAATATTTGAAGAAAAACTCCTTGTTTTAAGCCCACCATGCATGACAAGTAGATTAATGATCCTTAAATGATTAGAAAAGTGAGTAAAATTAAGGATGTTTTAGAACAGGTTAATCTACAGGACACACACACATCATCATCATCATCATTATCATCATCATCATTATCATCATCATCATTTTCCTTTCCAATCTACAGTGTAAACTGACAGATTAAAAAAAAAAAAAGCATGCAAGCCGGACACAGAATATTTTGACACAGAAATTCATCAGCTGGTTCAAATGGATTTAAACTTTTCTTATAACTAGAGAAACAAATTTGTAATAATTTAAACTTCAAGCATCACTTTGGGGATGATTATCAGATATATAAGGATATAAAAGTGAGGTATTTGTCTTTTTATACTCCTGAGAGGTTAATGTGACTCCCATTTTATTTTGGCTAATTATTTGGTGTTAATCTGAATAATTATTATGTTATTTATATTGCATCTACTTAGAAATGTATTTGAGAACATACAGTAAAATCTAAGCACCAATAAATTTGTTGGAATAAAAATATATCAATGACACAAAAAAGGAGGAACAAGTAAAATCTTTATTATGATTATAGAACAATTTAATGGTATATTTGACTCTGGGCTTTCTGAAAACTAGGTAACCTTGGCTTATACAGTTCTCCTTAACAATGGTTGCAATTCTAATGTGAAAAATAGGTGATACCTTTCCTAAAAAATGAAAATACATATATATTTTTAAGAAAGAAAATCTGTCCTTGGACTAAACTCTAAAAGGAATGTATGATGTGGAACTCAGCTTACCTAGGACAATGTGCACAATTATGGTCAATGTCATTAACAAGAGTTTCACAGAAGGGCAAGGTGGTTGGAAACTATTTGTTTTTATTTAATGTGTATAAGTGTTATGCCTGCATGTATGTAAGTGCATCTTGTGTACTGACAGAAGGGGTCAGATCCCCTGGACCTGGAGTTACAGACAGTTGTTATTAGCTGCCTTGTGGGTGCTGAAATATAAACCCACTGTAAGAACAGCTAGTGGTCTTAACCGCTGAGCCATCTTTCCAGGCCATTCTTTTGATTGTTTCTTTTGTTCTGTCTAACCTCTGTGCAAAGACTGATACTGACATTATCTCATTGATTCATAAATATGAGTATTTCAGAATAGCAATTTACTTCTCCATTAGGGTAAATAATTCATTCAAATTATATGGCTAGTAATAAGTCATGCCTTAAATGTAGGCCTGCTTGGCTCCAAAGCATCTCAACTATCTCTCTATTGTACTCTTCAAAGAAAAGCTTCATGATTCTTTAGATAGTCATATTAAAGGAAATCAGTGCAAGCCATTGTTCCAGGACTTGGTCTAGAGATTCAACTAAAAGCTATAATAATCTGTTAAATCGCACTGCAGAGAAAGGAAGAGATATATCAATACAGGATAGAAAAATTCATTCAAGTTCAAACAATCTTTGTAAATGAAAATGAGCAATAAAAAAAGAAATCCCAAGCTTGTTAAGGTGGCTCAAGCTTATAATCCTAGCATTGGAAGTTTGAGGCAGGAGGATCATGAGTTTGAGGATAACCTGAGCTACATAAGAACCTTTCTCTCCTCCTCCTCTTCCTCCTCCTCCTCCAAATGGCATAAGCCATGAATAATTATCTATTTTTATTTTATGTGTACAATGTTTTGCCTGTATGTATGTAAGTGTACCCGTGTCATGTATGGCTGTGGAGGTCAGAAAAGGGTATTGGATACCCTGGAACTGGAGTTATAGACTGTTGTTAAACCACCATGTGGGTGCTGGGAATTGAATCCAGGTACTCTTTTTAAGAGTAGTCAGTGCTCTTAATTGCTAAGTCATCTCTCCAGACCCCCATGAATAATTCTTAATGCTGCCATTTATACTTTACCTTTCCCCACTGAATAGGTGAAGAACACAGCAAAATAAGACCAACTTTTATAATCACTTCAGACTCTGGAAAGGAATGGTATGCAGTTTACAGCATAGCATCCGTAGTGGATGACTGGAAATGGCAGAGACTAGGAGATGTGGCTCCGATCTGTGGTGGGAATTTTACTTAATTCAGAAGTCAGCTAAGGATGTAGCTCAGTTGGTAGAGTGCTTGCCTGGGTTTGATCCTAGCACCCCATAAACTGGGCATAGTGGTGCCTATAATCCCAGCACTCAGAAAGTAGAGGCAAGAGAATTAGAAATTGAAGATCAGTCTCAGCTATATAGAATTCAATGCCAGCCTGAGCTATATGAGATCCTGTCTCAAATAAAATAAAACACAGTAGAAACCAGGAAATGAAAAAGTCAAAGGAAAGGACTCATTTATTTCTTTCTACCTTTTATCTTATATATTTAAAACATCATAACTAAAAAAAAAACCCACAAAACCAAAAAACTGTTACTACTGGTTATTTATTGAGTGATTCCCATATGTGTTAAGGCACGGAAGGGATACATTTATAATTTATCACTTGCACCTTCAGGGTAGATCTCCTCTATCTTGAGGCTGCTGGGGTGTTATGAAAGGGAGTGGAAACCATCCTGACTCACAAGTTCTGCTGGGTTTAGTCACTTAAAAAGTCACATTAAATAAGTACGTTTTGATGGCCTCTTCTATGTATCAAGTCGTAGAGTATGATTCACATAGATATGAATAAAATGACCCCTTGGCCTTCAAGGAATGTGGCTTTCATCAGAGACAGAGACATGGACAAGTAGAGCAGGACCATGAGCATTAGATTTGTTTGATTAGGAATTACTCACCCTGCAGACATTCCTTTGATAGCAGTCACACTAGAGAAGAGGTGAGGTGTGCGGTAGCATTTTAGGTTGTGTATCTAGAATCCTGCTGCTACACTCAAACTCTGGCTCTACTGATTTACTTGCTCAGGTGAGTTTGACCTGTCTGTGCCTCCTTTTCTCACTTATAAAGTGAACACAGTAACTATTAAACTTATGACTACTATTGTGTTAGTTTGATTGAGAATTGTCCCCCATAGGCTCAGGTATTTGAATACATGTTCCCAGTTGGTGGTGGTGTTTGGGGAGGTTATGGAACCTTCAGGAGGTGGAGCCTTGCTGGAGGAAGTATGTCACTAAAGGTGGGCTTTGTGGGCTTATAGCCTTGCCCACCTTCCTGCTTGTGCTTTTTGCTTCCTGTGTTCAGTTGAGATTTGATCTCTCAGCTTCCTGCTCGAGCTGCCTCCCACACCGTGATGGACTCTCCCTTTGGAACTGTAAGTCAAAATAATCTCTCTTCTGTGAGTTGCTTTTGGTGATGGTGTTTTGTCACAGCAACAGAAAAGTAGCTGACACAGAAGTATCATGTATTTAGAATAATGACCATATAATAACTGTTGTCCTCAATAGCTAATAGTGATTTTTTTCTTCATCATGACTTTTAGCAACTTAATTACAACCTACTTAGGTATGTTGTGTTAGTATGCTTGTTCCTTAGAGAATAATTGTCTGAGTCTACTATATTGGTGACAATATTCCAGGCAAGGAAAATCTAGCAGAATTTGGTCAAAGCCATCTTTTATTCTTGGAAATCAGTTGTATGCAGGGCAACATTCTGAGAACATTAGAGATATCACATTGGGGAACAGACAAAAATACCATCTGCCTAGAACTTCCCTTCTAGTAAGGAGATGTAGACACTAATGCAATTTAAAAGTTCATTTTGTGATTTCTGCAGTTTGCATCTAGAGCTCTAGAGTATAATCAAATCCCCAGCTTATGACACTGTTGGGTGTTGATGGGAAATTTAAGAGATAGAACCTAGAGGTTACTGAGGAGTGAGTGATATCTGCCGCACCCTCCCCCGTCTTCATGTCCTAAACATGCGGTGAACAGCTCTGTTCTTCCACATGTATGTGCTGCCTATCACAGACCCAAAACAACAGCCAGTCAATTGCTAACTGAAACCTCCAGATATTGGTTACAGTAATAGAAAACTGACTAACACAAATAGATGATGGAAGATGGTAATTCTGTTTATACAAAATAGAGCAAGCATATTGATAAGGAAAGGACATTTTAAAATTTAAGCAGAATGGTCAGGGAAAGCCTGAGAAACATAGTTAAACTTGAGCCACATCTCCAAGAGGGGCCAAGCTATGCAGAGGTATGGGATGAGGAGGGATGGGGGACCCAGGGCAGAGAAGCAGTTAGCACAGGGGTCCTGAGGCAGATGTCTGCCTCTCCCAGAGTCTGGTGCAGGAATACTGAGGTGGACATGGTGACAGGAGCTGAGTGAAAGAAGTAGGTCTATGGTCAGAGAGTGTCCGTCTGGGTCATCACACGAACTTTGGCCTTTGTTTTGCTTGAAATAGAGCCATGACAGGATTGTAAGGAAAGGAGCAATTGGTATTGCCTACAGAGATCACCCTGACTGTTGGGCTGATATCCCGTAAGAAGGCAAATGTAGGCACAGGACAAGGGTAAAGTCAAGACAAATGCAGATGAGATCTGGCTGAGATTAATGGTGGACGTAGTATGTACCTGAATTCTGGGTTTATTTTAGAAATAGAAAGGATCTCCTGACCGAATGGGAAGAAATAGAGGCTCCAAAGACGGCAGTAAGCTTTTAGACTTGTATAGGAATGACCTGAGTTAGAAAAGAGTGGTCAGGGGACAGAGGGAAGAATTTCAGTGACTCTGTGCTGAGAATATTAAGTTTAGGAAGGCTGAAGGCTGAAGAGATTGCATAGCTGTTAAGAGCACTTGTTGCTCTTGCAGAGGTCCCAGGTTCAGTTTTCAGCACCCACAAGGCAGCTAAAAGCCATTCCAAACTCCGGTTTGAGAGGATCTGGAGCCTTCTTCTGACCTTAGTGGGCAGTAAAGACCTGGGTGAACTTACATACATACAGGCGATACACTCATACATATAAAATATTTTTTAGAAGTCAGTAGGCATCCATGTGGACAGCTGCCCAGGGGCCTGGATTTCAGGTGAGAGCGCCAGTCTGGAGGTAAAATCTGTGCGTGCTCAGTACATGACGGGATTTAGTTCCGTGAAGCAGAAAGACTGCACAAAGAGAAGTAGGAGATTAAGATCCAGAGCCTGAACGCTGGGTGCTCAGTACTCAGTAGCTGGGAGAAGAGAAGGAATTTACAAAGGAAACAAGAAGGAGCTAGAAAGAAAAGCAAGAAATGGGGCATGCAAGTCTAGTAACAGTGTTTTCAGGAGACTTTCAGCAGATGGTAATTGTTGCTGGAGTCTGCTGTGCTTTTTTTTTTTCTCCACAGAGCTGAGAAATCAGGGCCTTGGACTTGTTCCCATTGAGCTACAGGGCCTGTCCTTGGTTTTCTGAGACAGGGATTCAGTACATAGCTCAGGCTGCCCCCAACTTGTTATGTAGCCCAAGCTCGCCTGGAATTCTTGATTCTCCTGCCTCAGCCTCTCGAGTGCTGAAATTATGGTTGTGCACCACCATGCTTGGGAAAACATCATCTTTCAATTGCATAATTTAAGTTCAACAAGAATAATTCTAGGGACATAGTAAAGCAACTTTTAACTGGAGACCTTCCTACCGGGAGCTAAAACCACTCGCCCAGGCCTCATTATTATGTTAAAGAGCTTCCTGGTCTTTGAGCTTCCCCGGTGTAGTAAGTTCCACTAGGGCTGATGTCCTTCCTCCGTTCGTTCCCACTGTTCCAGATTTTTGCAAACGGTTACATTCCCCTAAGCTAAGGTGGATTATGGTTGGTCCTCAATCCATTTAGCCTTCCAGGAAGAGGTTCACATCTGCATTATTTTCACTGGTTATGCTAAATATGTTGGAGAATATAGAAACGTTTAAGAGAAACAAAGCAATCAGTATCTCTGCCTTTAAACCCTTTTGACCCTAGCCCTTGGCCAAGGCCGTTCCCTTGTTATTTTGCACAGCTGCTTTTCTGACACATCAGGTAATCCTGCCCCGGGGGTGGGGTGAGAGGGGTGGGGAAGCGGTGTCTGCGGAGGTGTGGTCCCCTGGAGTTTCCAACAGCACAAACTTCATCTTCTGGGAGGAAATCACCGCCCTAGGACGTGTACTCTCCCGTCCTTCTTACATTTCATTAAAAACAAAAAAGAGTAAAGGAAGAAGCTAGTTACAAAAGTCTCTATTACATTGCTCTGAACGCGGTTTGGAGAAAGGGCGATGGGGCGAGCGACTGGGCCACTCCAGCAGCTGTATTAGCCCTAGCATCCAGCTGCTTAGGGGCGGGAAGGGTCTAGTGCTTCCCTGCTGGAACTCCAGTGACCCGCCACAGTGCTTCAGAAAGGGGCTGGGGACCGAGACCCAGCCTCGAGGAGCTCACCACCGCGGCCCGAGGGGCGCAGCCGGGTGTGGCGGGACGCAGGCAGCCCGCCCGCCCTTTCTGGCCGCGGGGACTCGGCCGCGTTGCCGTTGCAGGTGAGGAGGGGGCGTCCGCGCACCGAGGGAAGCGGGCTGAGCTGATTCCGCGAGCCCGGGCGTCTTCGGGGAGACCCTGTCTCCCCCGCGGCCGAGTTGGTCGCCGCTAGCTGCGCAGCGGAGGTTGGGGGCGGAGAGGAGGCGGTGGCCGCGGCGGGAGGGGCGCGCTCAGGGCGCGCTAAGCGGCTGGAGTGGCGGCGGCGGCGCGGGAGTGGCTGCCCTGCCGGGGACCCCCGAGAGGAAGGGTGTCGGGGTGCGAGCCGGGCGGAACTGCCGTGGAATCCTGGGGGAAACTCAGCTCCGGAGAAAGATGAGTTGGTGAGTGCGCGGCTAGGGCGCGGACTTTCTTTGCTTCCTTTGCAAGCTGCTGGGACAAAAGCCCGGCTCGGGGTCCGTTGAGCCTGAGCGGCACAGTTCCCCTGGACCCTGTCACCCATTATGCATAACTCCGGGGTGTGCGGTGGAGGGACTGGTAGGAAAGGGATGTCTCGTGGGGCAGATTCTTTCAGAGTGCTTGTGAGGAAAAGGCAGGATTCAGGGGTCCCGAGGAAAAACTTCTGCAAACAACTCTGGATTGCTCAAGCAGGGATAGGAATCCCGGGCAAAGGTCCTTAGGAAACAGGAGGTCCGCAGCTGGATGGCGAGGGGCTCCGGACTTAGAGAAGACCCTTCCCCAAATATCTGTGTCCACCAGGCTACTAGCTGCACTTTGTTTCATGAGTGAGGCTCTCCATCCACCGATTCAGTTCTGGATCCCCTTAAAGTTTCATGGTGTGGCTGTCTCTGAGTCCTTAGGGACAGCGGCTGCAAGCCTTGGGGAGCGGTTCGACTCCTCTTTCACCAGCGCTCTGCGGGACAAGGGAGCAGCTGAACTGCTAGTCGGTGCATTTAGTAACTTTGCACTTGCCGTCAGCTCTTACTAAAACTCTGAAGACCTGGCTAACTCCCGCCACCGCCAGGAAATTAAAAGGCTGACAGGCCGTCCCTTCCTTGAACGGGTTTCCTGTTTGAAAGAGCTTTGATTGCCCCACCTACTTCCAGCGTTTCTCCTTTACCTATGTACTTAAAGGCGGCTAGCCTCCTGCAGCCTTTTATGTGGTCTTGCCCGGCTCGAAATCCTTTCGCCTGGTCCAGCTCCCTTCCTTTTGTGGCTCTGAAGGATCTCAGGAGTTCGAGGATGCACAGCTAGCCATAGCCAGGCACAGTTGGGAAGGAACCAGAAGAGGCTTAAAAATGTGGAGTCCGTTAGTGTAAATATTTGTCAGCCACATTTCCCTTCATTATACGAAGTAGGACTTGTAACTACGCTTCCAACTTTGGCTTAACTTGGACTTTTGAGATTTTTCTCTGAAAGTCTGAGTTGAGCTGGCAGACTCTAAATGAGGTTCATAGTTCCACGGGGTTAAACTTTTGCCCTTGGAACACTTGAATTCTTTGTTCCTGGTAGGATAGCAACAGAGTAGTCGGATTGGGGATAAATAAACCTTTAGAGTAGCCCACTATTTAACAGAATAGCTATATGCCTGGTGCCATTGGCCTCAATTGTGTAAATATTTGTTTGAATGAAGAGCTAAGGTTCTTTGGAAAGTAACATTTGTGTCTTTCATGGTTCCCCTTTCTTATCCCAGACTTAGCTATTTAGAAGGATTTTTTTTTCCTGAAAAATTTATTATGGAATTTAAACATATATAATTTAGAAACACTGCAGTCTCCAAACATTGATAACCAGTGTTCCTTTTAATAGCAAGGAGAGTTGAGGTTTTGCTCTTAGCTGATGGAGCTTTCATGTCTGAGGCAGGGAGTTTGCAAATTCCCAGCGCTCTCACAAATGGCAAAATTAGATGTTTGGCTGATTGTAGTCATCATTGCAGTCAGTCTTCAGGCTTCAATCTGTTTCACACAGCTGGCAGCTGCTGTTCTTTTGGGGTGAAATCAACTGCATGCAGGGGATGTCTGTTGGATCCCTGTTTGGAGCAAGGAAGAAAAGACACATGGGAAGTTGGTCAAAGATACTTAATACTCTTCAGGAAACCTTGCTGGAGTTGACCACCTCACCTTTTCAGGAGAGGGATTTGATTTGACTCTGGTTTTGACTACTTTCTTCAGAGTTCTATGTTGAAGGCTCTAAGAAGGTTTGGTCGTGGAGTGCACTGCAGAAGTTACTGTTTGAGTCTTACTTACTTTTGTACACTTTGTAAAAGTGGTTGAGGTTGTGGTTATGGTAGTTGGTATTAGAGAGTGCTAATAAACTCCTTGGCAGAAAGGAATACTAGGTGACTGGGAAGAAGCTGCATACATTTTTTAGAAATACCTTGTTTTATGATTTATCTCTAAAAGAACTGTGCTTGTTAGATGAATGACTGTCACCCACTTGAAACTAAAACACCTTCTGATTGATGTGTTTTGTCTTAAAGTCCTGCTAATGTACTTCAGCCTATGGTTCTTGGTAAGGATGGGTGGTGTACCAAAGGGATCTTGGGAATTCCAGCCCAGTGTATTTTGTCACAGTTGAGGGTGGGAAAGTCCCACTGGCAGCTAAAGAATACAGACCTGGGATGCTTTTAAACACCCTGCAGTGCCCAGGACACAAAAAGAACTTTATGGTCCAAACTTTGTGTTGGAGCATTACCTAAGGGCAGATGTTAATTAGATTAGGGATCTTAATTTAATTTAGATCCTCAAATTTACTTACCTCTTCTTGCTCAACACGAGGAGACCCTGTCATAGAAGCTTTTAATCTTCAGCAGATTATTTTGTCCTTGGCATTAGGAGTTTCGATATGCTGTAAAGGTGAAGGAACTTATTATGTTCTTTAACCCATTTGAATTGGCTGAAAACTGGGAGTTTGAGATGTTAGGGCAAAAGAGATCCTCAGAGATCACTAAGTTCAGCTCTTTTATAGATGATATACCTGGAGATTAGAAACTGGCAAGACCTTGAGTGAGTTAGGGTAGACACGGCTCTAAATAGAACCCAGGATTAGAGAATGTAAAAACTGATATTTAAGCAAGCGGGAGTTAAAAACAAAGAAACAACCAAAAACCTGAACAGAACCCTTTGTGAGTTTAGCGATACCATTCCCCAAGACAAAATAAGCTCTTTGTTGGGGGCAGTGATGTAAGCTGTGGTGACTATGGAACATATGCCTGGGTGTGTACGCCCTCAAGAAGGCGATAATTCCATTGTGGGACCTGTAATACTGCTCCCGAGCTTTGCCCTATCCCTTCCATGTCAGAGTGAGCAACAGATGGTCCTGCAGACATGACAGATGCCCCTTTGAATGCAGGTACAAAGCAGAACATCTGAGGTTTCCTCCTGCCCTGTCCATTACGAACAGTGCACAGGAGCTGACAGGGTCATCTTGAACAGAAGGGACTGAGAGAGGCCTTCTGGGTATGGAGGGAAAAAGGACACCAGGTATCTAAGGAAAGAAGCATGCTTTGGGGCAATTGTGGGGTGGGGGGATGGGGAGACCCATAAGCTGATGAGTGAGTATCTACCATCCGTTCAATTTTATAGAACTCAGAGTAGGAATCTGGAGACAATTCAAGTTTGACTATTTGGGCGCAGGAAGGACAAGATAGTTCTAGGAGTAAGAAGATCTTTGGAAGTCTTACCAAGTTGGGGCTGCGGCTCTGATGGTAAAATGCTTGCTTAGCATGTATGAAGCCCCAGAACTATATAAAACCAGACCCAATCTTATCCAAAGTAGAGAGAAGAGGATCTGGAGCTCAAGGTCACCCTCAATAGCATGCTCAAAGCTAGCATGGGCTACATCAAATTCCATCTCAAAAAAAAAAAAAAAAAAAAAAAAATCTTACCAGTTTGGTATGATACTCACCTGTAATCCCAGCACAAAGAATTCCTTTCCTGGAAGAGGTCAGAGCCCTGCACAGTGTTGAGGGCGCACCTCACAGGAAAGCATGTGAAGTATGTTTAGGAATGACTCCAAAGTCTTGGAGGTTCTTATCTGAAGGCTCAGCACTACAGGGGTGTGGCAGCCTTTCCATTTTCACCTTCCATCTCGCCGTCCTTGTTCTTGTTACTTCCTTCACCCACCCCCACCCTTAGCCCCATTCTCCCCTACCCCTCCACTCACGAAAGAGGAGACACGGTAACTAAAACAAAAAATCGTTGGCTAGAAATATCTACTAGGATTTCATTAATACCTTTCAAAATTTGAAATTTGTAAAATTTATCTTTTGAAAATCAAATAAATCTAAAAGGGTAATTTACATTTGCAAATCTCTTCTGAATAAAATTTACTAAGGAAGAATTTGTCTCTTTGTCTTTCAGGAGGTCTAAGGGGGTTAATTTGTAAACAGATGTCTTCATGATATTTTGGGATACTTTTTAAAATATTTATTTTATTTTTATTTTATGTGTATGAGTGTATTTCCTGCATGTATGTAAGGAGTACACTTGCATTGTACAATGCCCACAGAGGTCAGAAGAGGGTGTTGGACCTCTTGGAGTTGGAGTCACAGATGATTGTTAGCCACTATATGAGTGCTGAGAATCGAACCCAGGTCCTCCGCAAGAGCAGACAGTGCTCTGTTGCCGAACCATTTCTCCAGCCCTTTGGGATATTTCTTCGACATCTTTGAAAAGCAACTCTGTGTTGTGTCTGCTAAGGGCAAGATGTTTAAAGTAGTCTGGCAGCCAGTGGTCAGTGAAAGAAACCCAGGAATAAATATCATCATGTGGAGATACAGGGATGCTGAGGACTGCAGCAGCTTCCTGGAAAGAAGCATAAATAGTGCATAGGGTAACTGGCTAAATTATATGGAGTTTTTAAATACATATGAGAACTATTTCTTCAGTGTTCATAGTTGATTTTATTAGATGATGTGTATTTGTCTTGCAAGGTTAGAAGAAGACAATGTTTGCACAAGCATTTAGTATTGTAGCCGTGAGTAACATCAGATTTTTCTAAGATCCCAGCGCTAAATCTACAGTTTGGTGGAAGTCGGTATTGTTGATATTCTTAGAATGCTTGTTTGCACATTGCATGTGACTTCTCTAGATGGCAATATGATCGTGGAATTAGCCTAACATATAACAAAACAGGAAAGAGTTTTAAGAATTCTCTGAGCTTTGTTTCTTGACCAGTGTGCTGGTAAGATCAGAGCAGGTAAAAGTAAAGGAAGCTGACTCCTGCAGTCTTTTGACCAACTCAGACCGTCTGAATAGTGCTTTAAAGCCAAGAGATGTTTGTAGGGGCTGGAAAGAGGTGTCTGGCTGCCACACTGCTTGCATCACTGCTGAAAACGGTTTTCACATGCAGCTTGCTTAAGATTTATTAAGGAAATTACAAGCCATAGGAATGTAGACAAAATATTTCTTGTGTATCTATGCTGAATCAACTGTGCTGTACTGCATTGCATAGTCCTGACCAGACCTTTCCTCCCTGTGTTCTGCTTAGATGATTTATCCTGCCCTTGGAATGTCATGGTGAATAGGCCTGGTGAAAACTTTGCCCAATTAGGTAGCTTCTACCTTATCACTGAAGCATGTTTGTGTTCTGTGGTCATTTCCATTTCCGGCATTATGTAACAGGCGCTCCTGTGTTATTTAACCATTTGTCTGTGGGAGTCCAGAAAGTTGGAGTAGAAGGAATTTCTAAGTTCCCTCTTACCATTTCAAATATGGGGAAACTTCTGCTTAAACAGGTTGAAGGGAGATGAAGTGCCTTGCTCCATATATTCCACCTTAGTTGGAGGATCCAGAATGAGGGAGGACCCATCTCCTGACTCATATCCTTGGCAGGCAGTCCAGTGTTCTTTGATTTGGATTAACCATTGCAATGAAAATAACATCTGAATGTAACCAGTTCCTTTATTAGGTCTTTTGGCAGGGGAAATAAAAAACAGCACTGAAGGGCTGGAGGAATGGCTCAGTGGTTAAGAGCTCTTGCTGCTCTTCCAGAAAGAAGACTGGTGCAGTTCCCAGCAACTGTACTGAGTAGCCGCCTGTAACGGCCGCTCCAGGGACTCTGATGCCCTCTTCTGGCCTCCTCAGTTACTTGCATGCTCACAAAGATTCACAGATACACATATACATATAAATAAAAATAAAGGTAAGTCTTTAAAAAACATCATTGATTAAAATTAAATTAAACTTACTCAATTGTTTATTGATCTTTACCAGTTCAAGTTTTTCACATTCTGCCTTCAAACAATAAATGATCAAAAAGCAGGTTATAAGAAAAATGAAAAATTAAGAGTCTTACGATATCCATTCTTTGTGATCAACTGTTAAAATAATGACTTCATGCTATCATTATAGTGTTTTACTTTATAGTACAGTAATAGATCTCACAGTTATATTTTTAAAAAGCTATTATTTGTGTGTGTGTGTGTGTGTGAGAGAGAGAGAGAGAGAGAGAGAGAGAGAGAGAGAGAATGTGTGTGGGGTACTTGTCTCACACAGTGTACATACGGAAGCCAGAGAAAGAACTTTGTGGAATTGTTTTCTCATTCCAACTTTACATGAATTCTGGGAATCGAACTCAAGTTGCCAGGCTTTTTGTGGCAAGTGTTTCTACCCACTGAGTCATCTCCCAGTGACATTTTAACTAACCAGCTTCTGTTTGATGGTGTCTCATAAGATCAAATCACCTAGTAATGTGAAATCCATCTTTGAGTGTGTGGTCATATTCTATGATGTTTGCTTAGTGATGAAATCATCTGGTCATGCATGTGTGCCCCTATGGTTAAGAAATGTACAAGTGTCTTTTTAAAGCCCACCCACCTAATTTTTGAGTTAAAGGGAAAATCATGCTGAGAGTAAAGCTCAGTCAGTGGTCGTGCGTCTGGTTAGTGTGTAAGGCCCTAGATTTGATTCTCCAACCTTGGAAAGAAAAAAAGGAAAGCGTGAAAAATGTTAGTGTGGAAGATAAGGTTAGCTTGTATTTGTTCCCTCTCACTGAGTTTGCTTAAGGTCTGACCATTCCCATTTCATAAATATTGGGTAAGAGGACAGGAACTATAGCAAAGATTTGGGTCTGGGGTATGTTGTTTTGGAAAAATCAAAATATTAATCTAAACAGGATGTATTGAAAATAGGGGCAGGGTGTGAAGGCAGGAAGGAAGGTTGAAGAGTTTTGTTATCATGGACAAAAACCTTCAGATCAAGTTCATGGTGGGACTTCATGGGACTTTTTTCCCATGTGATCCATTATTCCATATTATTATTGCTTGCAATTAGCTTTGAGTTTAAAGGATCAGATGAATGCCCTTTTCTGATTTAAGAAGGGTGTATGTTTGAAGCCCATAGATATTGAAGACCTTTAAGATCAGTCAGCATCCCATGACTCTCCACCTCTCTGACCTACCTCCCCAGGTCAATCATACAATGGAAGAGAATCCTGGGATCAGGAGGGTCAGAATCACCGAAACCCAGAGATGAACTGTACCAGTAATCAGGAATAAGCAACATTTGGAGATGTTTGATATAATCTGGAAAACTTTAGATGCCCTTATACGAGCAAAAGCTGTATCAGACTTCATCGAAGAACCCTGAAAATATGGGTCCATGACTTCCTACCAGAAAATATGCTCTGTATTTTGAGAGGCAATGACAAGAGTTTATTTGTTACATTTATTTATTTACTTGTGTGGGAAGTTGGGAGTGGGGTACACACCTATGCCCTGGCATTCATGTGGAGGCTAGAGCCCAAGGGAGTGAGTCCTGGCCTTTTACCATATAAGTCCTGGGAACTGAGCTAGGTCATTAGGCTTGATAGTTAGTGTCTTTACCCATGGTCATCTTACCAGCACAAGTAAGAGAGTTTAAACATCTCCAAAGCATTCCTTTCTTAGAATAAATATTTTAACTTTTTTGAGGCTTAAACTCTAGAATATGGACACTTGGCAATTTCTGTGAATACGTCAATGCTTTATCTTTGTGTGTGTGTGTGTGTGTGTGTGTGTGTGTGTGTGTGTGTGTGTGTTTATTTTGCTTTATTTAAAGACAGCATCTCACTTTGTAGGCCAGGACATCCTTGATCTTGTGAAAGTACTGAGATTGCAGCTGTGTGCCTCCACACTTGGTCTGTGGTATTTTTAATAGAATGTTCTTTTGAGCCAGCAAGATGGCTCAGTAGGTAAAGGGACTTGGCTGCAAAGTCTGGTGACCTAGTTCCATCCCCAGAACACATATAAGTTGTGGAGGAAGATAACTGACTTCACAAAGTTACCTTCAGACCACCACACTTGCATGTAGAACTGGAACCCACCACTGTATCATGCATGTGCACATACACACACTAAAAAAAGGATCATTCTTTTGTCCCTTGTGTTTTCTATAATGAAAGCCAGCATACTTTTAATTTGAACTATCTTGAACTAAATATACATATGTTTATTCACTGAACTTATCGCCTATTTGAATATTGCTAAACTGTCTAAAGACACTTGAGTGTAGCTGATGAAAAGCCATATCTTGAGTTTTTTTAGTAAAACTCAGGAATTTTGCCAGTGGGAGGGAACTTTAATGACCTACGTTTTCTGAGGTTGAATCTGCTCTCTGTTCCCTCTGCCCTGGCCGCAAGTAGTTATCTCAGGAAACAGCAGCCAAATTCCTTGGATAGTCTAAAGAAATGTTGTTAAGTTCCTGCAGACAAGCATTATTGAAGGGACTACCAGAAAAACTTTAAAAAAAAATCCTGTGTTGATGCTTTAGCTTTGGGACTGAGTTGGGTTCTTAGAATTCCTAATACAAAACAATGTAGACTTATGTCAAAGCAGCCTCTGATAAAAAAAAGCTTATTTACTTGAAGTGTGGTCATTGCTGTTGATTGGGATTGCCTTTAGAGTCCTTTAGGGTACCAACATCTGCAGTTGTTTTATTGACAGAGCTTCAGTACAGCTAGGGCTAACAGAAGAGAGTGGTAGCCTGAGGTTAGACTCTTTGCTTTGACAGGAAAGAGCTGGGACATTCTTTCCTTTCCATCCGGTCTCTCTCATCTGCATTTGGTATTTGGTATTCCCATGTCCCATCACTCTCATTTTCTTTTTTCCTCATCACATCATCCATATTTTTTTTCTTTCCTTAATGGTCTTCTTTCTTTTAAATATATTCTATTAAGTGATAAAATAAAATAAAAAATCAAAACAGAATGCAAAAGAAAATCAGGGAAGAAATGTGTGTTAGTTTCTTGAGACATCACCTGAGTGCTGTGCTCTCCTGGTCCTTGCCTGCCCTGCTGTGCACTGCAGCAATATTGGGAGCTTCAGAGGATGCTTCTCATCAGGTTTCTGAAGTGCCATCTCTTCAAGTCATAAGAAGCCTTTGTGCATTTTAGACTACTGTGGACTGTGTGTGTGTGTATGTTTATATGTGTGTGTATGTGTGTGTGTGTGTGCACACTCATGCACTAAGATTTACAGCTATCTGTTGTCATAGACACAGTCTTCAAGAGTAAAACAAGCTCCTTATTCTGTCACTATAATACATTTCTTCTCATGGATCTGCTTTTCTTGGATCATTTTGAGAGATAAAAACCTCTTCCTTGGAAATTATCAACCCATTTACAAGTGTCTAGTGGTTAACAACTATTTTGTTCAAATAGGGAGATCTTTGAGCCAAACAAAAGACATGGTACAAAGGAAGAGGCATCGGAATCCATTTGTTTCTATGGTTATTGTTTATTTGGAAAAAAAAATGGGGAAAAAGAACAATAAGAGTGCTATGTCTACTAACAAAGTTCTCGTCTTCTTTTGTCTTTTCCTTTCTGTCTTCGGATATGTAATCTTGAGCATGGAGGAAGAGTTTTAAAGGAACCAGTTAGGAGTGAGCAGAAGAGCCAGGTTCTGTGGAGATGGACAGTGAGACAACGGGCGAGTCTAGGGTTGGGGATATTTGTAGTCCATGGGGGATGCATGCAGCCCTAGAAGGAGAGGGGGTCTGAGGGGATTTGCTGGGGCGGGGGGAGTGTTTACTGACGGGTGTGGAGACAAATGAGGAGGTAAGGCTTATTTGCAGAGATAGAAAAGTCTGAGGAGGGGTTAGGGCTAAGATGAACTATTTGTTAAGTAGGAGGGCTTGTTTGCAGAGGAGGTACTTAGGAGACCAAAGGCTTAATAAAGAACAGTGCTTAGGAACCAAGGGATGTTAGGCTACCTTTGGATTTATTTCTGAAAGGCGGTCCTGAAGTTTCTAATTCACTGACTCTTCCTTATGATTTGATGTGATTAATAGGAAAAGTGGTCATTTGGGGGCAAGGGGAAGATTCTGCATTCACTGTTCTTTATTATAAAACTTAGACCCTGTGATTGAAATAGATTTCTCCATGTTTCCCTTTCAATCCTCTAAAATGGCCTCACCAACTGCCATTGATCACCACAGAATTGCCCCCACAGAACTCCTGTGAAGAATGGCGCTGCTTCTGAGGGACTTCTAAGCCAGGCCTGAATTCAATTACGTGACATCAATGCACACTTTATCCCTAACAGTCCATATCGTAAGCATCAGTGCTGATGGGGTCGGGCCTGCGGACTCCAGTGTGCTAGAGAGCTCTGAATGCCTGGCACCAACCACTGCCTGCCGCACAATTACACACTAAGAGGAACCTCCCAGCTCCAGAGCCCTGGCAGGACTGGAGTGTAAACTGGAGCCTTATGATAGTATGGACATGTTGACCCACATCTTACATTAATAGCTGTTTTTCCTAAACTTGTTTCTTTTCAACGGCAGTGTAACATGGCTTCCATTTTTCTAGCAGCTGCCTTTGCAGTGTCTCTGTGATTAATTCCTGCCGTTCTGAGTAATCTTTACTAGTGCCTGCATATGGCAGTGTAAAAACACAAGTTCATTTTGTATATTGTTGGAATTCCCTGAAGTCACTTGCCCAAATCAGCTGGATGATTACACTTGTATAGTATGGATTTTAAGTCCTTTTCTTTAATACAACAAAATCTTTATTTCCCGAAACTTTGCTCCTTGAGGGCATTTTCATTATCTTGAAAGAAAGATTCACGCAGCTTTGGAGATGGCGTTGTTGTAACTTCTCTGTTGGGCAGTTAGAGTTTGAATGAGATAAGCTTCACTGTGGTGTCATCTGGCATGGATGGAACTGGAGAACTGTTCTGAAACTGATGCAGGAATGGTACCAAAGGAAGGGAATCTCTAAAGAAATGTTTAACGATGATTCCTAACATTGTTTTTTTTTCTCAGTGTTTTATTTCTTTATTTTTATTGTTTTACGTGTATGAGTGCATTGCCTTCATGGTAGGTATACCTGTGTCGTGCAATGCCCATGGGGTCAGAAGAGGGTGTCAGATCCCCTGGAACTGGAGTTATGAATGGTTGTTAGCCACCATGTGGGTGCTGGGATTCGAACCTGTGTCCTCTGAAAGAGCAACCAGAGCTCTAACCACTGAGCATTTCTCCAGCCACTAACATTGATTTTTGAATTAAAAAGTGTTGTGGTTTTCTGTAGCATCTTTTAAGGGATTACTTCCTGGCTTTCTGGTATTTTCTGATTGATAATGAGGTGAATGTATATTTTAGGTGGTAAAATAACAAGAGAACTGGAAGGATTAAATTTATGGATTCGAAAGTAAACACAAATGTTCCAACACACATTAGCTTCTTTCCTGTTTAGACTTCCTGGAGCTGTCCTTTCTCTCAGATGGGCACCAGATGCATTCTTTGCTCCTTTCAGACTTTTTGTGGATGTGTAGAACAATGCATAGAGCCATCACATCTTTGGGGTCTGTTTTGCTTCCTCAGTCATATAATGCAAGGATCTCATAGTTTCAAGGAGGCTTCTTGTCTGTTCACATAAAGTGTACAGGAAACCCAAAATAAACACAGCAGTATAGAACATAAAGACTGACTAAATCCAAGAGCCTTTTTCACGTCTGTTCTTAGACACGTTAACACAGACTCTCCCTCTACCTCTCCCCTTTCTCTTCTTTTTATTGCCTTGGCAAGGCTTCTTTGAGAGCTTTTCCTTTATCTACCACTATCCTAACTCTGCCTTTTCTTTCCTTCAGCTCAACTGCAGTCTCTGATGCGCTGCGCCTGCAATCACATCCCCATTGCCTGGGGAATTCATCAAAACATTCCCACATGGGTCTCCAATTCTTGCCTATATCCTAGTCCTCATTCCATGTGCATTACTAGTTATTGGCTTGCAATTCCTACCCGTTTCCTATTTCTAGGCCCCCACGCATGTCGTCACACCACTAGTGAAGAGAATCCTGGAAGCAAAAAGAGAAGAGGAATCTGCAGCTATTGATGTCACCCAGGGATTCAGAAAGACCACCTCTGGCTGATTCCCTTTGGTGCTGAATTGATATGCAGGATTAAGCGATAAGAAGTTTAGATAAGTATTTGTGCATACTTAGCTGTAGCAGACAAACTAAACTTCAAGAAGAGTGAATGAATTCCATCTGTATCTGATGATAAATCTTTAAAATTAATATACTAGTTACTTTTCTCATTGCTGTGACAAAAGTAATGACCTGACAAGAAACAATGTCTAGGAGGAAAGGTTTATATTAGCTTGCAGTTTTAAGGAACACAGTCTGTCATGGTGAGGGAAAGCATGGTGACTGGAAGACGGAGACTGTAGTCAGGAAGCAGAGAAAGCAGTGGGGTTGAGGTCTAAAACCTCAAAGCCCTTCTCACAATGATCTACTTCCTCCCAAGAGTTCTCCAATCATCACAAAGATGCTAGCTAGAGATCATGTGTTCAACCACTTGAGGGGACATTTCACATTCAAGCCACAGCAATTGAACAACCCTTTACTTAATCTTAACAAGCTTCACAAGGTGGGACCTCAAGATGGCTACCAGACATGAACATCCCTTAAAATCTCCAGCTTGTCCATCCATCCAAATCATCAGCAACTTTCCTCTACAAAAATATGATCCAATCGTGTTACGTGGCTGGTCCTTAGATGTGGCTTATTTTTTGTAAGTGTCCTGTGTGTTTCTTCATTGGAAACTGTAGAGTTTACCTTATTTCAGCCTTACTTATGTGGAATAGTTTCATCAAAAAGTCTTAATTATTGAAACAGTTTGGTGGGTCAAACAAATTACAACACATATGCGTTATAGATAGATAGACAGGTAGATGGGGTACAAGAGGGGACAGTAGGGAATTCTTAGTTATATAACATCTATACTTATATTAACCTAAATAAAGAAGGGGCATAGCTCAGCAATATTTCATTCAGGTGATGAAGTACCATTTGCAACTCTAAAGAGGTTCAAGCATATTGTACAGTTTATCATCTAAAATGACATCCATATCTTACAATGCTGAGTTAAAAGTTACATTCTTATAAATTCATTTTCTCATGAGGTTCTGTGTTATTGAAGTAGATGTTTGAAACACAGAGTTTGGAGCTCAAGAGATGGCTCAGTGGTTAAGTGCATTGGTTACTCTTGCTGCAGAATCCGGTTCGATTCCCAGCTCCCACATGGCAACTGGCAACCATCCCAGAAGGTCTGACCCTCTCTTCTGACCTCTGCAGGCACTTCAGAATATATGGGTGTACCTTCCTACCTGCAGGCATTACACTCATACACATAAAATAAAAATAATACGCGGTGCCCTTGGAGATCAGAAGATGGTGTCAGATCCCCTGGAACTGGAGTTACAGATGGTTGTCAGCCGCTATGCCTGTGCTGGGGATCGAACTCAGGTCCTCTGCAAAAGCAGCCATGCCCTTAACCGCTGAGCCACTCTCCAGTTCCCCTCCACCACTCAATAATCCATAAAATATTTTAAAAAATAAAATAAAATAGAGAGCTTGGGCTCAGCACTTAGATTTTTATTTCTGTCTAGTCACATCTGTGCCTGCCTCCTGTGTCTACACCCGTAGACATGACTCAACTGTTTGATTTAGCTAGGTTTCCCATTTTGTATATATTACTTCCAAATCAAAGTCTTTTCTACTAACTCGTACTCTTTTCTTGTTTATTCTGTCATTGCTGTTTATATACCTTTTTATCCTGACCCCAAATATTCTAAAAACTGGAAGGATTGCTCTCCAGTGTAAATCACTCTTAAGGTAAGCATATGTAGACTTGGGCCTAGGAACATATATTTGGTGGTAGAAATGGAAGTTTGATGATATAACAGATATATGATATGATATGATATAACTGTATTTTATACAGTTCATTCAACAGTCTCCCTAGACTGTTAAGAACGATGATATAGAAAATAACTTGTTTCCTTACATGGCTTTTGTTCTTAGTTCTAAGACTGAGTTGTTGGATGCAGACCTCATATGGACTTGGAATTTGAATTACACTCTTAGATCCAGAGATTTTAGAAGTGATTGTAGCTCTGTGCTACAGTCACATCACACCTGTTATATTCCTCTTCCTTCAATGGAACTTAGCTTCATTGTCATTCTTTCTACTATAATCTGCTTGAGACTCGAATTCTCTAGTTTAGTCCACCTCTGTGTTCTTTGACTAATCTATCAATCATTGCTCTATGAAGGCACACATGGTTATTATTATTTACTCATAAGTGTGTTGTTCTCCTTGAAATGAAAGCTTTATAAAGGCAGGAAATGGTATCTTAACATTTTCTTGACAAGTTATATTTGGTTCAAACACTGGGCAAGAACTAAGGGAAAAATAAGAGTTTAATCAGGTTAAAAATAAGGCATTTACCATAAATTATATTCTAATATTTCATGCCCAGTGTTCTTTTCTGATTGTCAAAATAATAAAAATACATAAAATATAGATTGATGTGTGAGAGGTAAATTAAAGATAGTAATATTACTGCCCCAGATAAAATCCCTAGCAATTTCTGATTTGCTTTTTTTCTAGTCCATTGTTACTGCTGTTGTAAGAATAAGCATTGGAGGCCGAAAAGATAATATTTTGGGGGGAATTTTACTGGAGATGTTGAGAAGTGATCAGATTTGGAATATGAGTAAATGACAGTGCTGATGGGACTTGATAGATACAATGAGGGGAGAATTATAAGTGACTGAGGAGATCATGACAACTCCCCAGATTTTGGCCTGAGGACTGGCGTGTAAGGAAACTACTAGTTGTCGGTTTATGATTTATCATTACACCCATAATTAGTGCATCTCTCAACCCTCATCAGAGAAGCTTCTTTTTGCAGCAGGATGGCAATTGACACAGAGACCCATGACATGTAGAAGATATGAGGCTATAGAGTACTCAGCCCTAGTCACACCTCTATTACACCTCTGCCTCCAAGGCTCAGGTACCATCCTGAAAGAGGGGATGAAAAGATTGTAAGAAACAGGGGTGGTGGATGACTACATTGAAACAGTGTTTTCTAGGCAGAATGGGCCAGTTGCACAGAGGCACTCACAGCAATTGTGGCCACGAGCACATGACCCTGCAAGGCCAAGCCAGACAAAATCCCAGCAGGGAGTGAGGGAGGTAGTCACAAAGTTCCACCATGGCATTTGTAGCTGCTGAAAGGGTCAGTTTTCTTTAAGGTGTGGCTCCTGGTAAGTCAGCCAGGCTCCAGTGGATGGCCCCACACGAGTATATGGGCTACACAGATCCCAGCCAATGGATTTTTTTTAAAAAAAGAAGACTTGGAACTGGGAGTGGGTAGGGAGGTGGAGGTGGATCTGGGATGAGTTTGGGGGAGGGGAGGAGGGTGAATATGATCAAAATAGATTATGTAAAAGTCTCAATAAAATATTTTTGAAGGACTCCTAGCTTTGTATATTATGTGTTTATAGTCAGTGTGTATGGGTTTATAAGGAAACCAAACTCATTGTAAATGCCTTAATATATACATTGTATGAATGTATTTTATACTTTAAAATGTACTTCAAATAAAACATTAAATGATTGCACACTGTTCACTCATGTGGTGGACTGTAACTTTTCCCCATATTGTTGGGCATTTAGGGTGTCTTTTCTGTTATACTAAGTAATATTGCAAGGTTCTCAGAACCTATCTCTTTATTTTCTCAATCCTGAAATATTTAAGTTGGGAGAGCTGGCCAAGGCTTATTGTGATTTCAAAATGGCAAACAATTCAGAACTGAAGTGTACTTAGAAAAAGACCAAGACCAGGGGTTGCCTTACTTTAGTCCTTCAAAGGACTCAAGCCAGGCGATTGCTGCTGTCAAGGTCAGGTAATGGCTATATATCAATAGAGACAAAAGGAGAGGGGACCCTGGCCTTGGTTAGAACCAGGCAGCAGGGCCAAATCCCAGCTGGGGGCAAAATCTAATGCAGAAGCTCAGTGTTTTGCAGAATTAGTTTTTGATACATGATGTATATACACATCTAAGTAAGGCTTTGAAGGATGAGGAACCCGAGGTAGGATTTGCTGGGGAAGGGTGAGGCTCTGTGGACAGTTTAGTTGGGTGTTCAGGCAGTCATCAGGAATTAAGTAGCCAGACTGTCCTGGCCCCACCCAACCTGTGGATAAGAAGCTGTTCATACTAAGCCACCAGAATTTGCTCAGGAAACCTGAAGCTAAGCAAAGACTGAAGTGAAGTCTGCTCTCTGTGACCCGAGGAAAGGTTTGATTAAAACCAAAAACATACTGGGCTTGGTGGTACATACCTTTAATCCAATCTCTCCAGAGGCAGAGGCAGGCAGATCTCTATGAGTCTGGTCTAGTAGTGAGTTTCAGGGAAGGTGTGGCTACAGGGAGACCCTATCTCAAAAAGACCCCCACAAAATTCAAAGACGTGTTCACTAATGGTTTTTTGGTTTTTTAAATAGAACAGTGGGAATCAGTAAGTGCATATATGATAAAAATTCTAGACATAATCCTTTTCATTCAACGTGTTACGTAGGAAACCTTATGAAACTGATCACTAACCATATGTGATACTATTCGTGTAGAGACAGAGATGTAATTCATGTCTCGAATTCTGAGGACCAGAGGAGAGTCTTTGCATGCATTCCCTGAATTTAAGTTGTGTTTCTCCTTTGCTGATAATCTAAGAGTGAACTCTTACCAGTCAGAAGTACAACCTTGTCATTTGTAGTGATAGTTTTAATTCAGAGACATTTAAAATAGACTAAAACTTTAAGTTAATATTTGAGTTTGATATCCAAACATAATACTTTTTTTTTCTTTAATTTAGAAAAAAAAATGTATGAAAGCTAAAGTCCTGATCTGTCCCTTGAGCAATGGGTGGGTTCTGAAACACTCTGTTCCTTCTGGTCTCCTTTAGTGTTTCTGCTAGAGGAAGGGGCTCAATAACAAGCAGTTTGAAGAACAGAAGAATTTAGGATGTTTAAATATGTCACCATGACTGGGAAGTGACAATCTTGGGAAAACCCTTTGATCCTTTATCACTAGCTGCTTTCTGATGAGTGCAGGACCTTGAAGTGTTCCTTTCCATAAACCAACTTTAAAAACAAACAAACAAACAAAAGCACCCTTTAACCTCATGTTCTTGACTAGTGTCTAACATAAAATTCCCTTTCTCCATCAAGATGTGAATATTGTTTCTGCAGGGCTGTTTCTGAGCTGGTAATGATTCTAGCAGATATGTCTATAGGAAAGGCTTTTGAATGACCCTATTAAGCACATGCAAGATACTCAGGAAGCAGGTGGTTCTCCAAGGACTGGAACACAGAAGAGAAACTGCCTTTTTAATATACCACCTTTACCTAGGGATTTATTTCTTTTAAATATTGTTATTGCCATCTTAGTTATACTTTGTGTGTGTACAAAAGAAAATCTGAAGCTGGGTGTGGAGGTGTATACCTTTAATCTCAGCTCAGGGAGGCAGGGGCAGGCGGATCTCTGTGAGATCGAGGCCAGCCTGGTCTATGTAGTGAGTTCTACGCTAGTTGGGGCTCTAGGGAGACCCTGTCTTAAACACACACACACACACACACACACACACACACCTGATCAGTGTAATCCTTATTCTTCAGCTTCTGGTATAGGTTTATCAGGTTATTGGAAAAGCATTAAGTCAAACTGCAGGATCATTTATTCAGATGTAGCTTGCCAGTAGTACTTTTAAAATCTTTTCATTTTAAACTAAAACTCTCTCTTATTTTTCCTTTTACAGAGTCCAGTAATATTATGGCAGAGTATAGTTATCAGCAAAAGCAGCTGGAATTACAAAATGGTAGCTTAGAGGAAGGATTGATGGTACGCTCCCTGGAGAACGAGCCCCAAAATATGATGGAAAGTCTCAGCCCAAGAAAATACTCTTCCAGTTTGAAGTTTAGAGCCAACGGGGACTATTCTGGCTCCTATTTAACCCTCTCACAACCTGTGTCTGCTAGGAGGAGCCCTTCTCCTTTGGGCACCAATGTCAGAAGCAGCCCTTCCTTGGCCAAAATCCAGGGGAGCAAACCGTTCTCCAGTGATGGAACTGACAGAAATATTTCCTCAAAACCTCCCACTCCTTCGCTCAGCTCTGCAGCCTCTCTTGGCGGATACCCTCTCGGGAGAGCAGATTTTGATCATTACACCAGTCGGGACAGTGAAAGGTCCTTGAGGCTCACAGAGAAGCCTCCTTATTCCAAATACAGCTCTAGGAATAAGTCGCATGACAATGTCTACTTTCTCGGAGGCCTGGAAGGACGTAAAGCATCTGGCTCCCTTCTGACCATGTGGAATGGTTCCTTGAGTGATGCTGGCGCCTCACCCATCAGCAGATCAGGGGCAGCAAGCATGCCTTCAAGCCCAAAGCAAGCCCGGAAGATGAACCTTCAGGATAACTTGGCGCTTCAGCCCAAGTTAACCAGGCACAAGGAGCCAGCATCTGAAAACATCAGTGTGAGAACTAGGAAGTATTCCGGGAGTAGCCTGAGCCACATGGGAGCATACAGCCGATCGCTTCCCAGACTGTATAAAGCCACGGACAATCAGATGATGCCTCTCAGCCTGCCTCCAAGAAACTCTCTGGGCAATTCCAAGCGAGGCCGGCTGGGGGAAAAGGATCTACCTCATAGCATAGTAGATAATGACAATTACCTTAACTTTTCCTCTCTGAGCTCTGGAGCTTCACCCTATAAAACCTCTATGTCTGAGGGCAATCCATACGTAAGTTCCACCCTCAGCGTCCCTGCCAGTCCTCGAATGGCTCGGAAGATGCTCCTGGCCTCCACCTCCTCTGATGACTTTGACAGGGCTTCACTCTCAGGGACCAGTCCAAGTCATTCGTTCACTGCTGGAGAACCAGACAGAATGCATGTGTCCAGGAGGAACGTCTCTTGTGGATCTGTGGAACTTGATGATTCTGATTTGGACAGCCTCAGACAGTCCTCAGGAACTCCCCAGCCTGTCCTGCGAGAACGGAAAAGCAGCATTAGTTCAATTTCAGGGCGCGATGGCTTGATGGATTATCACCGGCGGCAGAGGGAGGAGAGACTCAGGGAGCAGGAGATGGAGCGACTGGTAATCTGTTTTGATCTCACTGTTCCTTAACTGACATCTACAGGCTTAGAGACAGACTCCAAAGGTAGCTGGTAGAATCCCCCTGTGGACCAGCCACTGTTACCACCTCCAGGTCTTTCTGTACTATTGTTAGGCCCTGTGGGTGTTTTGAAATTTCAAAGACCTACCAGAGCCTCCTGTTCATTTAGTTGTTCTGCAGAGCTCTAGAAATTCTTTTCTTTTCTCTCCCTCTCTCTCCTCTCCCTTCTCCCTCTCTCTTTCCTTCTTCCTTCTACCCTCCCTCTTTCCTTCCCTCACTCTCCCCCCTTCCCCTTCCCTGTTTTTTTCCCTCCCTCTCTCTATTTCTCTCTCTCTCTTTCAGGATCAAACCCAAGAACTTTCACAACCACAAGAAATTCTGGAAAGAGCTAGTCGCTAGTTGGGAATTTTACTTAATTTCCCATTCCTTATAAACTTTTCTTATGAGGAAATGGTGGTACCTACTTACGCCATTAAATTCATTGGTATGTTGTTATGACACAAGAAGTCAGTGAAATAATAACTCAAGAATTTGTCTGTACAGTGTCGTCTGGAATGGTGCTCAGACTTCTTTGTTTGCATAACACCAGAATCTCCTCAGCTATGCCTCTTAATACATTCAGTGACTCTAAACTACAAAGACAAATGTACCCATTTCTCTTTTTTGATTTAAAATGAATTTATGCTGCTGTACAAATGTATAGGATTATCGGAAGTATTGTAGTTACTAAAGAAAGTACATTTGAACAGGATCAGCCAATGGAAAAATTTTTCATCAAAAACTGGCTATTGCCCTACAATATCATACATTTTAATTTTGAGATTATATGGTCAGAAACCATCTACACAGTATAATGTTTGACATTTTAGAACAAGAATCATTTATAACACTCCAAGTTTGTGATACATTCATGCCTATCTTAATTAAGAATAATACATGAAGCCAAGTGGGCATATACCCAGCTAATAATTAGTCCTTGTGTATGTCAGTTAGACAACATGTCAGTATGCCAACCTCCCTTTTTATCATAAGCCATCTCCAAAGATTATTCATAATCACAAAAAGGCCTGATGTCAAGATCTGTTGACATAAATTCAGAACGTTATTTAATTGGCATAAACTGAGGACACTAAACAGTACTATACTGTGCTCAGCAACTGTTATTAATAAAGACCGAGAAATAGCTTCATTAATTTACGAAGGAATATGGAAGAGCATCCAGTTCTGTGCATTCTATCACTTTAGACGTCTTCCTTCAGTCCTCACAAAGACTCTTCTATCACAAGGATAGAAAACCAACTCAGGAACTTCATATGCAGAGTTCCATCTTTAGCATATATAAGTGTTGGTGAATTTCTCTGTCCTTTAGATTCTCTAAATCTATGATTCGTGACAGTCCAGGAGGTGACCATTCTTATAACCTTTAGACTGGGACCCTGTAAATCATGAACAAGTTCAACTTCTTGGGATATCTTGTTGGTTGTTATTAGAAATGTTAGTTATAATCTCTTTTCCTTAATAGAAGCCTTGTTGTATTGGACGAAATGAAGCTTATCTGTAAAATATGATTGTATGAGAGGACTGGAGAGATGGCTCAGCAGTTAAGAGCACTGTAGCTCTTGCAGAGGACCTGGGTTTGGGTCCCAGCACCAGACACCCTCATAACTCCAGTTCCAAAGGATCCAACACCCTCTTCTGTCCTCCATGGACACTGCACCACATGGATGTACTTATTGCATACATGTAGGCAATACACTCATACATATAAAATAAAAATAAATAAATACTGTGCTAAGTGAGCTTTCTCTTACTTTTATGAAACACCTGAGGTAGTCACCTCATAAGGAGGTAAAACTTATTTCGGATCACAGTTTTGGATTACAGATTTCAGTCTGTACTCATTTGATGCCATTGCCTTTGGGTTTGTTGTGAGACAATACATCATGGTGGGGATACGTGGTAGAGCAAAGCTGTGTGTTTCCTGGCCAGGATGTGATGGAAATAGGAAGAGATCAGGCCTGTTAAGGACGTATTTCTCATGACTGGGAGACCTCTTACTAGGTTCCATCTCCGTGAATTTCCACCGACTCTGAAAAGCATTTAAACATTTGGGCCTTTGGGAGATGCTTATGACTGAAGCTGTAGCAGTGGCTTTGGGTTGGGCTTTGAATGATCTAGTTTCCCAAGCAAAATAACACAGACTGTAATAGAGTATTTGCGAATGATATTGTCATTATAAAATGACACAAAAATATTCCTTCCTGAATTCTGAAAGATCAAAAAAAACAAGGTAAGATTCCATGAGGTACTGGAAGTATCTATCTTTGAGGAAGGCACGTTCTAGCCTGTAACTTAGGTGGAGTCTTTAGGCAGCAATAGAGGAGCCCAGAGTTCACTTGGTAAGGGCAACATGGCCAGAATAAGCGTGCCTCTTCATGAGTTCTCATGTATTTTGTAAAAGTAATAGAAATCTCATTTAACATACTCAGTTTTTAAAGAAGGGCTCATTTCATCCAATATGGTAGATTCATGGTTAATTTAACATGCAAGAGAGCTAAAATTCTCTATCGGAATATACGACTTGGCCTTAATCAATATGGAGACATTGGCATGTGTGTGTTTAGGGCTTTTCTGTAAAGCAAGAACACAATTTTGAACACTTTTTCATAATAATATTTTACTTGTACAAAATTATCACAAAGAAGGCTGAACCTCTCATTTGCTTTCTCTCTATGCCACTCCTAACAATATTGGCCATTTAATACAAAAGGCCATAGTAAACAAATCTAATTATTACGATACCTTTCTTTTGTAAAGTTAAAGAATAAATTTTATGATTATCTAGAATTTTTCTGGTAAAACTTAAAGATAATTTAGAAGGTATTTTGGAATAATTCTTTTCTCCAGACTTTAACATCTGATTGATCCTAGACAAAGTCTAGTCTAATCATAGATATGTGAAAGAAATATGTGCTTGTTGTCTGATAAGCAAAATGACTATATGTTATTGAATAATAAACAAGAAACTTTATCTCATTCAGAAATGATGGAATTTTGACATTTTAAGTATACAAAGATATATCCCATTAGCCTTTAATCTGAAATTTACTTTTGTGTGGTACTAAATCTCTGCTTCGGAGACATAGTATACAGAAGAATATCTTTATTGCCCTTTGTAAGTACAGGCTAAATTCTTCAATATCAGTCTCATTCCAGTGGAGATTGCAGAATTTTAGATTACTATTAATAGTATGCTTGCCATGCTTTATATTAAAAAGTACTTTATCAGTAAACCCATAAAATTTTTGCCACTTCATGAGGGAGAGAGGGCTATTCAGTAAGAACACTTGCTCTGTAAGCATGTGGACATAAGTTCGAATCTCCAGCACCCTCATAAAAAACCAGCTATGGCTGTGCGTGTCTGTAACCCAAGCATTGGTGGGTAAGAGAGACAGATAGATTTCTAGAACTATCTAGGTAGCCTAACTCCCATTTCAGTGAGAGATTCTGTCTCAAGGTAATAAGGCAGAGAGTCATTAAGAAAGACACCCAATATCCTACTCTGGCTTCTTCATGCTTGCTTGCTGATGTACATTTACCTATGCACTGAAGTGCATGCAACCACTGACATACAGCTACATATACAAACACACACACACACACAATTGTACAACTTCTGCCAAAATTTTAACATTGTATAATTTTTCTTTTTAAAAGTTATTTATTATGTGTGTGTGTGTGTGTGTATGTGTGTGTGTGTGTGTGTGTGTGTGTGTGTGTAGTTGGTTTTCTTCTGCTTTTACATGGGTTCCAGGTAGCAAGCTCAGGTCACCAGCACTGTGGCAAACACATTTACCCTCTGACAGTCCTGTGTATTACTTTTTCATAGACATAATTTTCATCTATGAAAACCCAGCAAAACTAAGATTTGGTGCATCAAACATACAATTTCTGTTTCTGTTAACTTCTGCTCCTCTTCCATATTTGGGAAAAACTATAGTTGAAGATGAAAGTACTTAATCTAAAATTGCTGGAGATTATGGTTAAGCTGACACGTCATAGAGCATCATTATTTCATGAAAGGTTTGCCACAGAAAGAAGGAGGATGTGAGGGGAAAACATATTTTAAAGGATTATTTAATTTTTATGTGTTTATGTCTGTGTGTGTGTAGGCACATGTGTGTGTGGGTACTTGAGAAGGCCAGAAGAGGATGTAAGATTTCCTGGGCCTGGAGTTATGGGTTGTGAGACAACCAGCTAACATGAAGGCTGGCAACCAAACTTCCATCTTCTTCACTAGCAACAAAAGCTCTTAACTGCTTAGCCATCTTTCCAGCCCAGGGAATGCATTTGTTAATTGGAAAATATATCAAAACAGCATGTCATGTGATATGCAATTTTATTTGATTAAAGTTTGCAAAAGTTAAGTATAATTTAGGCTCTAGTTTTATATTTTTTTTCTAAATTGTTTAAAAGGTAATCTAAGCTTGTATTTTTTGGATTTTAAAAGATTTATCAAGGTCTGGAGAGCTGGCTTAATGGTTAAGAGTGCTTACTGCTCTTCCAGAGGACTCAAGTTCGGTTCCCAGCATCCACTTTGGTGGCTCCCAACTACTTGTAATTCTAGCATCAGGAGGTCTAATGACCTCAGGTGATCTCCATGGGTATGCAGTATATACCCATGCATACAGTATATACTGTATGTAAACTGTATACATATAACCTGTATACAGTTTCAGGCACACACACACACACACACACACACACACACACGCATACACACACACACACAAATAAAAATATTAATGAAAACACAACATTTTGCTTGGACATTTTAAATACAGACAAGTTGCTTATAAAGTTTAGCTTATTTATTACTGAATGAAGATAAGACATTTCAGAAGTTCTGAGAAACTAGTCTTTTTATGATATGACAAATTCTAATCCTGTTTTGAAAATGAAGTTGTATTGACCATCCACTGGTAAGACAGGGGAATGAAGTCTATTCGATTTCTGAATCAGAAACAAGTCGGACCAGTATAAGGACTCAGTTTGGTTGTGTTGTATTTGTTTTGTTTTTTGAGACAAGGTCTCTTGTAGCCCAGGCTGGCCTTAAACTCCCTGTATAACTAAGGCTAGCCATGAACTCCTGTTCCTCCTGTCTCTACCTTCCAAGTGCTGAAATCATAGGCATAAGTCAGCAGCTTATTGTTTAGTGGAAAAGCTGTGCTGGAGAGTCAGCGTTTCCATAAGAAAGGCCTTTTTCTTAACAGAGAATAATTAAAGTATCAGAATTTCATTTTTATTTTCTTGGAATTTGGGGAACATTGGATTTGTTTAAATGATTGCTAGTCTCTACCAACCAATTAGAACAGCAGGCTCCTCAATTTTAATTTCTTATTACTCTTGAAAGCAGGAAAATATTTCTCTTATATAGAGTGGTTTCTTTTTTTTCTCAAAGAACTTAGCATAAATTCTTCAGCTTCAACTTAGGTCAGAAGTAGGCACTGAAACACAAAATGCACAAAAAGATATTTCTGATCAGATACAAACAAATTATGAATAACAACAGCAAAGAAATGCTCTGATGCTCCTTCCCCACCAGTCCTGCCTAACAGCAAACCAACCGCCAGAGTATAAGATAGAAGCCTGGTCACTGCCACCCCTGATGGGAACAGCTGGCATCTGTGTGCAAACCCAGCCTGTTGCCTGTCAAATCTGTTCAAAAACAATAGTATAAGTCAAAAACAAAAACTTCAGGGTCAGTGAAGGTAAAGTTCAACTGCTATTTTGGATTTATCCCAGAAGCTGAAGAAGGATAAGTGTGGCTTTCCAGCTAGGCTCCATGGCCTGCAGGTCAGTTAACTCCCAGAGTGAATCCCCTTAGACATTTTAGTTTTCAGAAAACAAACAACTCTTATATGAAGTAGAATGGGGAAACACTGAAGACTTAAACCAAGCATTGGAATCAGGGTCACCAAGCATAATATCTTGTATTTTTAGCTTGGTTATATTTGTGGATTTTATTTAAACTTGTTCAGTCTTCACTGAAAACTCAAGGTAATTAAAGATGAAGCCATAATTATGGGCCTCTAAGGGCCTGTGGTGAGGAGTGATCACTTTGAGTCTATATTAAGTAGCCCCAACTGCTATGGTATTTGAGATGTTTAGATTTTAATATTTTTCTTCTTTCTCTCAGTTGCCAGTTCATTTTCTGTCATTATGCCAACCTTTTAACTCTTATTGTGTGCATGTGATTTTTAGAAGCCAGATATCAGGATTTGATTAAATTGTTCTGGTCCAAGAGTTCCTAAGTATAAGAGAGGTCTTGGGACAGTGTTGTACAAAGTGTGTGTGAGTCAGTGGGACTCAGTCTCCATTTAGCAAGGTCTTGGGATGGTACATCTGAGTCCATGGACCTCAGATAATCTGTTTAGGTTGCTCAGTATTCATTTTAATTCTCTTATTACGAGCAACGATCCAACTTAAGATCAGGATGCCGACTATGACCAATGATATTTTCGACAGGCTACAGAAATTATTTAAGTAAACAAGATATCATGTTATCCATTTGGTACCTGAATATTTCCCAATAATTCAAATGTAGTGATGGCCCCTTTGATCCATGCATTTGAAATGAGAGAAAATTAAAGTCTTAAAGTTAAATTTAACTCTATCTCAGTTTAGTGTTTTATGCATTCTATTGTGGAGAACCAATGAATTCCACAAATTGCACTGTGGCAATCCAGTATTTTCCTTTGGGCTTCTGATAGTCATCTGCAAGGCCTTGGTAAACATCTTGTCACAGTTTAGAACTTTGTAGGGCCACATTTGATACTTCTTAAATATGTTACAATGCCAGCTCTCATGAGGCACACCATGAAATAATGTTTCCTGTTTTTTGTTTTGTTGTTTTTTTTCTTTCATGTTCAATGACTATGTACTCTCCAATAAGGTTAGCATTTTTTTCAAGGCAAATAACACAATTTCCCCAGTAATTATATGAAATGTCTGAGTCAGCTATTGTTTTCTACTTGGAAGGCATATTGTTATTGTAGCTCCTCCTAAAACACTCTGCAACTAAAGGATTTTAATTTACAGGTTGGCTAAGACCATGTTTTCCTCCTTCACTAGGGGACATTGGCCTCACAGTTTGATGACTGGAGTAATGGACATATCTACCATCTACATGTTGTTAAAAAGAGTAATGAATGTTTCTCCATGTCCATTCATGTTATTCATTCTGGCTTTCTTCATTCTGTGGCTCTAGGCTGAATACTTGGTTCTTAGACAGTGTGAATTTCTGTCCCCCTTTCAACTGAAACTAAGAAGATAAAGAGATTATTTTTCCTTACTATGGAAATTTTGTAGCATCCTGTAATAGAATTTTATGGAGAAATAGAACCAGTAGAAAATACACACACACACACACACACACACACACACACACACACACACTCCATACACATACACACATACATTGTTTGTTATATTGACTTAGATGATTAGAGACTGGACAGTCCCATAATGGCTCTCTACATGCAGAAGTGCCAGAGAATCTGGTAGCTTCTGAGGCTAAGTAGCTTGAAGTCTCATAAGAAGGGAGGCTAGTGATAGACCCTAGTCTGAGACTGAGGTACTAAAAATCACTGGTCTGAGTCCCTGCTGAAAAGCTAAAGCGGCTGGAACCTGATGTCCATGGTTATAACAACACCAACAGATACTCTCAGGAGCTTGACTGACTGTTTCATCTTTTTTTATCTTTTGTCCCTCCTTGGACCCAAACCTATTAGAAGATGCTACCTACTTTCAAGACAGGTATTTACCCCTCAGTGGCTATCTTACACTCCAGTTTTCTCTGGAAATGTCCACATAGATACAATCGGGAGTGTGTGTTACTAATCTAATTGTCTCCCAGCTCAATCACATTGACAATGATTCTTTGTAAGAAGTAGAACTCTGCAGAGTCTCGGGAACCAAGGCTTCAGGTCCCAGAATCCTGTTTATGTACTGTTACGCAGACCCTAAATCTAACATTTTCAAAATGAAATAAAAGTATAATTGAACATATTTACTAAGGAAATTTTGGGATTTTATACCATTAATTTATATGTTTTCTAGTCTCCTAATGCAAATGCAGATACTATTTAAAGACCAGAGCGTGGGCAGGCTAATATTATTCTGTTTTGTCATTAGGTTAAAAATATATAGGAAGCCAGAGTCTGGAGAGATGGCTCAGTGGTTAAGAGCACTGGCTGCTCTTGCAGAGGATCCAGGTTCAATTCCCAGGACCCAGATGGTGGCTAACAACTGTTCAAACTCTAATTCCAGGGAATCAGATACCCACTTCTGACTTCCATGGGCATTACATGATACAGGTGCACTTACATACATGGAGGTAATATACTTGTACACATAAAATAAGAATAAGAAATACAGTATTTTTAAAAAGTATGTAGGAATCCAAAGCTGGTGAGCATGGGCAGGTCAAAGCCATTTCACCTAGAGACGTGTAGTGCCTTCCTACTTGCCTCTGGCTTATCCCATGTTCTGTGACTCTAGACCTTGCAAAATAGCTTAAAGCAGCCGGACCCTTTGGCCAGAGCTGGGCTGAATTAAGTTTGACAGCATCTCTTGGCTGGGTAGCAGAAGGGATATCACTCAATACTAGGAGAATGTTACTTCTGCTTAGTTGTAGTCTTACTCTTTGCACTGTGAAGGCGGGAGAGCATGGAGAACCAGTTTGTCCTCCGCACTTGAAAGGACTCTCCTTTGTGATGTGGCCTTGCTGCTTGCTACATCCTGACTATGGTTTTAGTAGTTTAAAGAATGTTTGCACTACCGGGAAGTGAGCCAGCTCAGCTGCAAATGCTGTGAGAAGTTGAACCAAATAAACTCAGTGGTTCCAGATTTTTTTTGTACCAATATTTACAGATGACCATTGTCTTTATATATTTTGAGTTACACGAGGCATTAATTGGTTTATTCTTCAGATTCAGACTTAAGTATTGAACTGAATTGCCTCTGTGGAGCCTTGTGTTATAAAAGCTCTTGTGCTTAAAATAGCCAGTTCATTCTCCACCATTCCTCGCCTTCCTTTACTTTCATGTGCTTCTGGATCTAGCTCAGAAATATAATGCAGGCCATAAATATGAGCCAAATATGCCATTCTAAATTTTCTTATATTAAGAAAAGCTTTTACAAAAAAATAGATGAAATTAAGTATGCAATATTGGACAGCACAAGATCAGATTGGCAATTCTCTCTATGGCCAAATAAACTATCCTTCTAAGTAAACAGATTTCCTCTGTCTCTAACTAAATAAATCTGTAACTACTGAGTAATATGAAGAATATTATCTATCATCAGATCACCTTAGATCATTTTTTTCTCTATCTTTCAGGTGAAAAACTGATGGCATATGTATTAGTCACTTTTCTGTTGCTATGATAGAAACACTGACCAAGGGAACTTAAGGAAGGAAGAGTTTATTTAGCTTTATTTAGTTTATTTAGTTCAAAAGGGACTAGAGTGCATCATGTTGGGGAGGCATAGCGGTAGAGTTGGCTGGAGTAGAAGCTAACTGCTCACACCTTCAGACACAGGAAACAGAGAGTGACTGGAGATCTGGCAAGGCTTAATTAAGGACTCTCTCAGCCTGCCCCCAGGGATGTGCTTTCTCCAACATGACCTCACCTTCTAAGACCTCCCAAAACAATGCCACCAACTGGGGACAAAATGTCCAAATACTTAGAGCCTATAGGGGGTATTCTCATTCAAACCACCACATTAGGGGTCAATTGTGCTGGGTTGAGGGAACCTCAGTTGGGGAATTGCTTCCATTGGACTGGCCTATGGCCATGTCTGTCAGGTATTCTTTTGATTGTTGAGTGATATGAGAGTGCCCAGCCCACTGTGGCTTTGCCATCCCTGGGCAGATGGTTCTGTATTATATAAGAAAGCAGACTGAGCTTGGGCCAGAGGAGCAAGTCAGTAAACAGTGTTCCTCCCTGGTCTGTGCTTCAGCTCCTGCCTCCAGGTTCTTGCTCTGAGTTCCTACTTTGGGCTTCCTCAGTGATGACCTGGGAGATATAAGCCAAATAAACCCCTTCCTCCCCAAGTTAGTATTCGTCAGTGTTTTGTCACAGCAATGGAGAAGCAAAGTAGGACAGCATATATGTAAGCGTCCATTAACTACTGAAGGAATCAATCACTCATAAATTAAGATTGCCAGTTATCCTCAGTTAAGTGAAAAAAAAAAGAATTGTCATATCCTTTCCCCTTTTGTCTTCAGTTGGAAAGACAGAGGGACAAGAATAGAGTGAGAAGGGAAGCTTAGCATTAAAAATCATTCAATGATATCTCATGAGGGAAATACAGAGCCAAAGACAGTGTAATTCTGTGTTGCAGTAGTCTATGGCTGTGACTATTCAAAGCAGGCTGCTCCATACTTGAAGTAGTCTAGCTTCTTATCACTGTGGCAGTACAACCAATTGCCTCTTGATGGTGCCATGCATTTAGAAATTGCTGCCCAGCCTTTGAGAGCTGTGTGTTCTGCATCTCAGGAAATATACAAGGCACCTAAGACTAAAAGGAGCCCCCTAATGATATCATGACACTTATAGAAGAAATCTCATCCATAACTTTTTTCAAATCATAAATCAATATAGAGATGTTTGTATTTAAATAAAAAACAAAGCTCATGAATAAAGTTCATGGGAAAAGTGTAAAAACTAGGAGAGAACTGAAAATAAATGGATACAAGTGTATCTGAGAGTGGAAGTACTTGAGAGAAAACTGCTGATGTCATGGTAAGTGACATCATATTCACTGACAAATTCCTTACTGTACCTGATTTAGAAGCTTTTTACTGATCTTTGAAAAAAATATTATATTTATTTTATCTACATGAGTGTATTGTCTGCATGTATGTAAGTGTGCCCATGTCATGAATACCTGCAGAGGTCAGAGGGCATTGGATTCCCCTGGAACTGGAGTTGTCAGTATCATGTGGGTACTGGGAATTGAACCTGAGTCTTCTGCAAGAGCAGCCGTGCTCTTAACTGCTGAGTCATCTCTCCCAGTATATGCTTTTAAAAAAGTTTCTCATAAGCTAATGAGTTTTAGAGACTACTGGTTAATTTCTAATGTTTATTTTTCTTTTCCTATTCTAGAAAGGCTTATAGGAATATTTGCTATGAACAGTGTGTTTAAATTTGAGATTGATATTTAGAAAAAGAAAACCACCCACATCTCCATAGAAACACATTCGTCATGTCATTGATGGAAATTTCTTTTTTCCATCTTTTCGGTGGGTTAGTTCAAATCCATTAAAAGAAATTTTGTTTGAAACACAAAGTCTTTGTTTTCAGGTCATTATTGATTCACATGCAAATACTAGAAGCTATTCAGGAATTCGGAGATACCTTCTGTACCTTTTACTCAATTTCCTCCAGTAGTGACGTCTTGTAAAGGACGGTGCAGCATCATAGCCAGGCTATGACATGCATGCAGTCACAACCCACCATCAGGGTCTGCCATGTTGGCCTTTTATGGTTGTGCCACTACCATTTCCTTGCAGCAATAACTGATCTGTTCTCCATTTGTATAGCTTTGTCATGCCATAAATGTTATGCAGATAATAGCTATACAGTCTGTAAGCTTTAGGTTTGACTTTTTACACCCAATCTAATTCTTCGAAGACCGAGTCAGGGTTTTGTATGGTGTTTTCTCTCCAGCTTTAAGACAATGAGATAAAGAGAATCCTGGAATTATAATTCTGTATACACACACACCTGTCTGTCTGTCTTTCTACAAGAGAGAGGGTGGGGGTGATAGCTTTTATGTAGCCTAGGCTGGTCTCCAACTTACTACGTAGCTGAAGAAAACCATGAATTTGTGGTTCTCCTGTCTCTGCCCTTCCAAGTGCTTGAATTACAAGTATGTATCACCATGCCTAGTTTCTGTAGTGCTGAGGATCAAACTCAGAGTTTTGTGTATATTAGATAAGCACTATAACAACTGAGCTATGTCCCCAGCCCATTTCTGTCTCTTCTTTAAAAGATTTCTTTTTAAAATTTTGTGTGTATCTGTGTGTGTGTGTGTGTGTGTGTGTGTGTCTGTATGTCTGTGTGAGTATATGCCATGTGTGTGCTTGTGCCTGTAGATGCCAGAAGAGTGTTGGATCCCCTAGAACTGTAGTTACGGATGACTGTGAGCCATCCATCCATTGTGGGTTCTAGGAACTGAGCTTCAGTCCTCTGGAAGACCAGCAGGTGCTGTTAACTGCTGGACTATCTCTCTTGGCCTTTCTTTTTTAAAGGAAATAACTTATTTAAAAAATTTATTGCATTTTCCCTATTTTGTGTGCTAGTATGTGTACTTATGTGTGTGGCGGCATGCACATGCCACAGCTTACATGTAGAAGTTGGAGGACAATTTAAGGAATTCAGCTCTCTTTCTACCATGTGGGTTCTGGGAATTGAATTCAGGTGTCAGACTTTGTGGCAGGCACGGTACCTGCTGAGCCCTCTCACAGGCCCCATTCTGTCCTTTTTCTTGGGTTGCTCTGTCCCTAGCTAGTTACTTTCTGTCCTCTTTTCTGGATCTTCTGTTCTTCTTATACAATGTGTAGAAGTTGAGAGGAATAGGGACAAATAAAGTATGTCTCTTCTGTCTTCCCAGGGGCTGAAATTAGTGAGATTTGTTTTATGAAGTTCGGCAGAACAGCCCTGGACCTTGCTCTGGTGAAATCTAATTGACTTTGGGTGGAGGGGTGCTGGGGGGGTGTCTACTAGGGTATGTATGTTCTATTGAAATCTTTTGTTTTGGATAAGTTGATGTCGCTCATTAAAAACTGCTAAAGCCACATACTCACTCTGGGATTGTCATTTGGACCTTGAAGAAAGACAGACTCTGGAGAAAATGCCAAGTACAGTTAAAGCACCACATTGTTTATGTATTTGTTGCTCCTTCTTGCTTATGGACTAGCAGAGCTAGATCTTAGATCACTTTTTTTCCATGAGATCATGCAGATGAGGTCTAGATCATGTTAGGCAGACTACAATTTCACAAATTGTCGTTGGAGGAATCAAACACCATGACCTTCCTAATACAGGTGGAAGGCATGCCATTGTTTATTTTGCATTTCCTATGTTTAAGACTTTGTAACATGTTTAACATCTTTAACACATAGCATTGTTTGTGTGTCTTATGGTGTTTATAAATAAGCACTGTATGATACTCTCCTTGGTAAATGATAGTCCACCCTTTCTTGATGCATGCAGTTTTTCTATAATTTTCTCTGTCTTCTTACATTAAAAAAAAATACTGTATTTTTGGAAAAAGACAGATTTTTTTATGTGAAAATTTAAAGGTCTTGGTGTCTTTTTTTGCACTGAATAAAGCAAAACAGTTCATAAAGTTCTAAAAATATTTTAATCTATTGAGTTTTATGGATTCTAATCTTTCCTAAGAATCAAAAAAATCTAGAAGTCAATTAAACCAAAGTGAACATGTAAACAGATGATCATCCTGTTGGACTGTTGGTGTTTTGGGTCATGGTGTGCTGCAGTCGCATAGTTTCTTTAACCGTGGGAGGGGGCAGGGGCAGACCACAGGTCTCCTGTCGATTTTCCTCTGAAGCTGTCCGTGTAAGATAAAAACGTGGCAGGTTTTCTTAGATGCTATATGGAAATATTGTTTTTGTGTTATGACTTTTCTTTATTTTGAACCCACTTACTTGCCAGTTGATTTTAAATGGAAAACTGATGCAAAAAGACATCAAAAGGATTAGAACACAGAAGATCTTAATAAAAGGTTCTGGTGGCCAGAGGTTAACTTAAATTTATCTAACAAAATGCAAATAATTCCTGGGTGAAAATTAACCTGAGAAAACATTACTTGGTAAAAATTAGTAAGATTAATTTAGTTATATTACTTAGGGATGTTTGATATGACTGGAAACAAAAGTAAACATTATCTCAGCAGATATTGTATACCACCTATATAGTTTTATACTATGCTAAGTTATTACAGTATTTATTTAAGTGTTTTATGACAGCGCCTGCCTGAAGAGCCACCTGACCTAGAACTCACTATGTAGGCCAGGCTGGCTACCATCTTACAGAGATCCTTCTGCTTCTGCCTCCTAAATGCTGGAATTAAAGGCATGTACCACCTCCCCTGGCCACTTTATTAATTTTTAATAATTAAAGTATTTTATATTTACATCTTTTAAAGGTACAATCTCCTTATAAATTAGAGACACAGCTAGAAATAGTGGTAGGTGCAAATGGGTTTGATGTTGCCACACACGTATTTAATAGTCAAGTAGGTTCATGAGGAATTGATTGGTGAAATGGTGTTAAATAGCTGAAGTCTTGGAGTAAAAGTAAAGGCAGGAAGTGTCAGACTCTTCAGGTGTTTGGACTATGGATGTGCCCAATAGACTAGGCACCCGCGACCTCTAAAGTTTTAAGAAAGAACCAAGGGCAATAATATTGCTTACTTTTATCTCTACCTGCTTAATCAGATTACCTGCCCTAAACAGATTTTTAAAAATTAGTAAGGTGATGTTTGGGTAAATGAGAAAGCCAGTTACAGAGTTAACTGGCTTCTCTACACTGTCCTCCTTCATTTCTGATTGCACTTGTGGGTTCAGGAGTTCTCCAAACCAGCTTCAGGTTTTAATTCACCAGACAACCTCACAGAACTCCCTAAAAACTGCAAATAGTCACAGGTCTAGTTAGCTATTTAGAAAGGATATCGATAGACATCAGCCAAAAAAGAGGCACAGAGGACAGAGGCCGGAGGGTGGCAGAAGTGACACTTGCATCATCCTCTCGGTGTGTTACTCTGGCAGCCCTGGGCAGTGGTGTGCTCAGAGATTTTACTGAGATTTTACTGAGATTTACGCATATCTGGTCAATCATTGATTGCCCGAGTAGTTTCGGTCTTGAGGTTGACTGATCCACAGTGTCCATTAGTAACTCACATGGTCTCTCTGGAGTGTACAGTCCTCACCCTACGTTAATCAGGTATTATCAACGCTACCCTAAACAAAGACATTCTAGTTCAGTATGACATAAATGACCTTCAGGAAACCAATGGCAAAGGCTGAGCTGCTTAGAATGAAGTCAAATTATTACACAGAGTGAGTAATTGAAGTTTCTTTACTGGGATTCTTATGTTCCTCCTCTCCCAAGTTTTGGGTCAGTTTCTTGCTCAAAGGAAGCACAAATGGGTTACTGTAGAGAAGAAAAGGAATATAATGTGCCTCAGAGGTTTAAAGCAAAATAGATCTATTCCTTTCATACACTCCAAGGCCAGCTTGGGTTGATTAAAGCCTCTGCTGCACACTTCCTCTCTTGGGATCCAGGCTGATGGAGCCAGAAGCAGCTGAAGGTCACTCTTGTCAGGGCATAGCACGGTATGTAATAAATCATCCTGCCTGCGTGTGTGTCACTCATTGCTTCTTGCATCTCACTGGCCACAAGTCTGAGGACCATATGTAATTCAGGGATGAGGAAGAGAAGAACAGTTTTGTCCTGTGCTCAGAAAGGCTTAAATTTAAATTTTATGTTTTAATACTGCAGTTACTAGCCACAAGGGACATACTCCGGGAATGAACACATACACGAAAAGGTGTGCAACCGTGCCTTTTTCTCACCGTCCAGCAACTCTGATTCTGTCACTGTTTGCCGTTTGGTTTTGATATTTTTTTAGAGACAGAATCTCACTATATAACTCTTAAATTCCTTGAGTTCTGATATAGAGAGACTGTTGGCCCATGTATAAGCAGGAACCTTATATGTGTTTCCCCCAGAAACCCAGCCCCCGCCATTTCTAGCCACAGTTTAGCTGTTGATCTCTGAGCATACCATGATATTTTTCATTTCTGAATTCTTTTTTCTGTGGTCCATTCAGAGAAATGCCCTGTCCACAACTTTCCCAGCATAAGAGACACATTCATATGCATCCTGGATGATTCAACTCACTTTTGAAAAAAATTTGTGGTTGTGGGACTTGAACCCAGGGCCATGTACATGCAGGACACACACATGCCACTGACTTCCGTTCCCATCCTTAATCCACAGATTTTTTTAAAACTCTCTGTTATTACTGTTTCTGTACCTTCTATTCTACTTTGTGACTCCTGTTAAAAACATGAAGACGGTCTCTTTTTTCATCCACATATGCCTTATGCACCACTAGAAAGCAAGTAACTGCATAGATTTTTGCCAAATTCATGATTGTGGAGACAGTGAAGCACTAGAATTAACAAAAGAGAAATGTAAAGCCACTCCTATCAGTCAAACGGGGTCTTTTTGAGAGCAAAAAAATGCTTTTTCAACTAATTCATATCTAACCATTAAAAGGTAACACTTTTGCTCTATAAAATAACTGACTCAACATACTATTTTTTATAAGCATTCCTTTCTTTAATAGTAACACGATTCCATTGAAAGATTTTTGTATAGACTGGAGAATTTCGAAACGGCGTGAATGACAAACTCACATGGTGGGAACAGAGACAGTGTTCACATTATTGTTGAAGCTTAGTTAGTACAGTTTTGTCATAAACAATATTCAAAAATTATAGCAGACATAGAATTTTGAATTTATATTCTAAGAAATAATTGCATATTTTTAGTTTGAGAATTATGCCAGTTTAATTATTATTGTGATTGTTATTATTATTATTTTGTCTTTTTGAGACAGGATCTCCCTGTAGCCCCAACTGACTTGGAATTCCCTATGTAGACTAGGAGGATGGTCTTGAACTCACAGAAATCCTCCTGCCTCTGTTCCCAAGTGCTAGGATTAAAGGCATGCACTACCACACGAGGCTCTTTCTTTTTCTTCTTAACTTCCCAGACTGTGATTTCTAGAAACTTACTTGGGGCATAGATGAAGTTACACTGGGGCTATAGAAGAATAATAGAGAAATAATGGAAAACCTCTTGGTGCCTGGTAGTGGGAGAGGCCCAAAATCAAGGCCTGGATACCCAGAATCACAGGTGGAGTGAGGACCACGGCTGGGCCTCAGGGGAGATAGGTGGTCCATTTCAGAGAATCAGCCCTTCCAAAACCAAACCTGCAAACAATAGAAACCTCCCTGTTCCCAGCATAAGAGGCAAAGCCTCTGCCATGCACAACCTGGGACCTCAGGGAGGGGCCTGTGGGGAACGTAGTCACTCAGAGAAGATGGAAGTTAATGCCCAACATCGGGAGGTCCTCCATGCTCTGTCCTGCTCCACTACAGCCTACTGCCTGCCCCTGGAGTGTGGAGCTGTGGCTTGAGGTAGAGGTCCAAAGCTTCAGGCTCATGTGAAGGGACCACAGTCCAGTGCACAGGAAAGGACTGTAGCCCCTGTTCATGGGAGGGGATCATAGCTCACAAGAGGGGAACCACAGTTCTGGCTCACGAGAGGGAAGCTGGAGGGCACCACAGCTCCAGCTCACGCAAGGTGGCTACACTCACGCCCATGGGAGGGGCCACAACCCTAGTTCACAGGAGGGGACCTCAGCTCCTGCACTTACAGGAGTGACTCAACATAGCACGGAGATCTAAGATTTTCACGTATGTCAGCAGTTGGTTTTATGCATAACTTATTTATGCAGTATATTTACAGAACTGTGACCTGGACCAGCTGATGTTAGCTTTCAGGGGTCAGGATGCTTTTAGCATCCCCTTTAGGGACTGTGAAACTGTAATAGGGCAGTGTCAGAAACATCCTTCTGATGTAAAAAGAAACCTCAGAAGTAAAATATGTATTAACTACCCTCAATTTCTATTTCTTTCAATTTCTAAGGGTCAAAAAGAATTGCACACTTAATTTTCCAATGTGTAGATTCTCCCTTGGTAGACGTGGAATCTGGAGGTGGAGTAAAAGGAAAATGGGAAGGGAGGGAAAAAAAATCTTTTGTTAAATAAAATGGACTCAATTTCTAAATACTTAGAGCATCAGGTACACGGGCCCCTCGACTAGAAGTTGCCTTTCGGAATGGTAGATTAGTGGTTTGAGAGACTGGGTAGGATTTGGAGATCTCAAAGAAGGCCACCTCCTTGTCTGCCCAGATAGGCAGATCTCCAAGGGAAATTGAGTCTTATGTAGGGAGTTGTCCCCTGCCTTGAGGTTGCACAGGAATTTGGAGGATCCTGACATGATGAGTATCAAGGAGCCAGACCCCAGAATGGAGAAGTAGCTTGAGAGGGTAACTTCTGCTCAGGGTTTTCCTTAAAAGGCTTCTTGAAGCGTTTTCTGAAATGCCTTACAGATTCTCCTCTGACGTATTTCTCAGCATCGGCTTGTTTTTCTTTAGTGTCGCTTTAAAGGGGCCAGTGTGTCTCGCCGCCGCCTGGATTTCTTTTAAACTCGTGGGCAGCAGTGTTGCATGTGTGTCTGATTCAATCTGGACAGATTGGCTGTGAATGGGGTGATAAGAATAGAGGCCCACATACCAGTAGACCAAACTTCCTGTGCACAAGCCTTTGAATACTCTGTTTGACTGTCTGAAATAGCATTCATCTTAAGGCTGGGATCATTTATTCCCTCTGGAATTAGGCAACAGCACTGGCAGCAGAAGAAGCTATTTTGGGAAGGAGATGTGGGAGGAATTTTGCTATGTATCCCGGTCTAGTCAGACGTACCTTCCATTCTTTTGAAGCCTGTGCCATGCATTGGGGGTCCTGACAAATAAAAATTTGGTAACTCCAAATGGAACTGGGACCATGGCTAGTGGGCACATCCTGTGTGACTCCTGAAGGTGAGGATTGAGTTTAGATGCTTCATCTTAAACCTAAACAGCAGAAAGTGAGTGGTCTTTGGGGATTAGTTCCTAGTACAGATGGAGAAAGGGCAAGATAGAACTTTTTGTCCTGTTTCTCCTTCTCACCTATGTCCCCGCAGAGTGTTTTTACATATTCCTCTGTAGACTTTTCCTTGTTATTGGGGAAGTTTAAAATGAGGTAATAGATGTCCTCCTGCGTCCCCCTATTCCTCCCTATAAAGCTGAGGTGGGTAGGGCTTGGCAGCTGGTGGCAGCTGCACAGATAAATAAGGGCCAGGGCTCCTGGATGAAAGGAACCCTCTTGTACAGCTATGAGTGCCTGCCAGGGAAGAGGCCATGAGGACTGTCTTGCAGCTGGAGCCCAGAAGTTCAAGCAGTGACAGGGAGGTGGGAGTTTATGGGGACTAGTTCAATAGACTTTTTGATCAAGTTATTACTCCTTTGGGGAGGTAGGGGGATACTTCAAAGGACACACATAAGTCAGATACACTATAAATGAGTTCTAATTTGTCAGTTAATGCCTTAAAATGGAAACCACTCATATGCTACTTTTGTGTTTGTTACTGCCTCAACTAATGAAGAACTATTCTCTGAATTTTATCTGCACAAATTAGCTGTAATCAGAATGAAAACAAGCCTCCCAGTGTGCTGAGTATTTTCCTGTTTTATTGCTGATCAGCAGTTTGTAAAGTGTTTTCCTATGGGGAGCTTTTGAAGTCTCTTTCTAGTGTGGTAGAATGCAATCATGACAGACTGCCTTTGGTTTGGGTTCTTGTTTTCACCATGGCCTTGGATTTATGTGAGGCTCTCCACCCTAGGCAATGCTGTCTGAACTTATGAGAACCATTTTGCAAATTATTTCCTGCTGCTCGTAACTGTGTAATTAATTTGCTGAAAATTATAAATGTCTTTGTTTTACATATGGAGTTTGGTGAGTAGTTTGTTGGAGGTACTATTAGAGACAACAATGATCTGTATTTTTTGTTTCTTTCTTTCTTTCTTTGAGACAGGGTCTCCCTGTAGCCCCAGCTGGCCTGGAACTTGCTATATAAACCAGGCTGCCCTAAATCTCACGATTTGATGGCCTCTGCCTCCTGAGTGTGTATATGCCTGACTTGTATGCCCTTTTTTTTTAATATATAATGAATGAATGACCATTTTATTTTCTAACTCATTTATCAAATATTTAATCATTTTAGATTTTGAGCTATATTGTATTGATGCATTTCTATTTGGGCATCACATGAAATGTTCTTTATTGCAACATTCATATCTTTTAAAGACACGGATAAGCCCCATGAATTGAAATATTTTAAGTGTCTTTTTCGCTTTGTGTGTCTAACAATAGAAAAGCATTTTTCTAGGAAGTTAAAGTGTTGATTTTAAGTACATGTATATTAGGCGCATAGAGATGAAAAGCTAACCCTTGCTGAAGGTTGGTTTGTAGGAGGAGGAAAACAAAGCTGGGTAGGAAATGGTGATGTTTTTAAACTTTGATATGTTGGAGTCAGTAAATTCAGAGGATGCTTGCTGGATGCTTACAGATGCTAGAGTCAACCCTGAGGTGCACAAGTGGAGGAAACAGCCAGCATTGTCCAGGAATTCTAAATAGGTCCATCAGGATCCTTAAGTGCATCCTTAGAAGATTCTGGAAGATCTGGGTAGTGCATGTGTGTAGTCCCAGCCCTCAGGAGCTGAAGCAGGGAGATTGGGAGCTTTAATTCTACACTGCAAGAGACCCTATTTTTTAAAAGAAAAGATGATGGGAAACCATCACTGGCAAGTGTCTGTGGACCAATACATGAACGAGATGCCCACTCTGCAGTCTGTCTGGCGCTGAGCCCTCGCTGACCTTGCCTCCTTCTGTGCTCTAGGAGCGGCAGCGCCTGGAGACCATCCTCAGCCTCTGTGCTGAGTACACAAAGCCGGATGGTCGCCGCCTGTCTGCAGGCACCACCGTGGCTGATGTGCAGAAAATCAACAAGGAGTTGGAGAAGCTGCAGCTGTCGGATGAGGAGTCTGTGTTTGAGGAGGCCCTAGTGTGCCCCGACGCCAGGTACAGGTGCCACCGGAAGAACTCTCTCCATGATGCCGACTTGGTGGGCTTCGGGAGCCTTAGTCAGAGCAATGCCAGCTTCCTGGCTCCCAGGGGCAGCAGGAACGATGAACTGCTTGGTGACCTCACCAGGACGCCCCCACCACCGACGGCTGCCTTTCTGAAAGCGTCCAGCGAGTCTTCCTATCTAAGTATCCTACCCAAGGTAATGCGGGCAGCACAGCAGGACAGGGCCGTGCATGTGCTTTCACTGGGAAGCTAGAGGTTTTACACACTCATTTTCCAGAATCCTTGGGGCGCAGCTTCCTTTGAAATTAGATAGGCCACTATAAAGTAATAATTCACACTGTGAAACTGCAGCAGCCTTGGAGTAGAAAGTTTTTCTTATCTCTGACCCTTAACTGAAGAGTAAAATCAAGCACAAGCTTTACCCTGCCTTCCTGTATTTCCTGAGTACACCCCCCCCAACACACACACTGTTAATCATGAACCATACCATTAAAGGGGTGTCTTTGAACATTAGTGCACACAGTATTGTATTTTTTTCAAATTCCTAGTGGAAATTTTTTTAGTCATTGGATTCTCTTTTTATTGGCATATATTAATTGAACAAAGCAGATTTCATTGTGACATTTCCATGAAAATCTGTATGATGTAATTCGATCATAATCATCTCCTCTTGTACCCTGACTTCCCACCCCCACCCCTTAACCTCTGCACATTTCATATCCTTAAATAGTCTCACCCATCCCATATATGAGAGAAAATGTGGTATGTGACTTTGTGGGACTGGCTTATTCCACTTAACATGATTAGCTCCTTTTCTACCCATTGCTCTGCAGATGAGAGTTGCACATAGCTTTGGCTGAATGGTGCTCCAGTGCACATTTATACAGCCTTTTCTTTGTATTTCATCTGTTTATTGGCACTGAGGGTGATTCCATAACTTAGCTATCATAAATAATGCCATAGAAGTCATGAAGGTGTGGGTATCTCTGTAGTAAGCTGACGTGGATTCCTTCAGGTCTATACCCAGGAGTGAGATTGCTGGATCTTATGAAAGGTCTACTTTTTGAGCAATCTCCATATTGATTTCCAGAGGGACTGAACTAAGTTATGTTCCCATCAGCATTCTGTAAAGGACTCTTCTTCCTCACCTCCCGCACCCCGCCATATCCTCCGCAGCACTTGCTGCCTTCTTGATGATAGCCATTCTGACAAGGGTGAGATGGAATTTCACTGCAGCTTTTAATTTGTATTTCTCTGATGGATTAGGGTTTGGATTAGAGTTAGTGGAAGAACCATGCATATTGTTCCCAGCTTTTTGCTAATAAAATCCATATGTAGTTATCTAAGACATATATATATATATATATATATATATATATATATATGCCTTTTTTTTTTTTTTTTTTTTTTTTTTGGTCTTTTTGAGACAGGGTCTCCCTGTAGCCACAGCTGGCCTGGAACTAGTTTTGTAGAACAGGCTGGCCTTGAACTCACAGAGATCTGCCTGCCTCTGCCTCCTGAGTGCTGGGATTAAAGGCAAGCACCACCACACCAGCTTTAATGTCTATTTTTATTGAATTTTTGCATATTTCATTAAAAAATCTTGATTATCTTTATACCCCTCCCCGTCCACATCCCTCACACTCCCTCTCACCAGATTTCATACATTTTCATACATTCGGTCATATATGTTAAGGCCTATAGTCAAATTTATGTATCCAGATGTCTCTCAGTGAAAGTTTATCCACTGGAGTCTGGTCAGCTTATCTACACTCATTCCCTTAAAGGAGATCAACTCTCCCTCACACAGCAGTAGTCAACTGCCAATAGTTCTTCAGCTGAGGTTGGGGCTTGCTGTCCATTTCCAGCTCTATGCTGGGTTTCTTCCTGCTTGTACATATTGACACCATTGCTACAGGTTCCTATGAGCAAGTTCCCAGGACCCTGGAAGAGTGTTTCGTCATGATCATGCACCAACCCTGACTCTTAACAATCTTTCAGCTCCTCTTCCATAGTGATCCCTGAGCCATGGGTGAGTGAGGTTCAATATAGGAGTCCTTTCCAGGGACATGCTCTTTGCAGTTTCTTACTCTCTACACTTCGGCCAGTTGTGGCCTTCTGTGTGCATTGTACTCTGTTGCATGAAGAGGCTTTGCTGCTGAGAGTTGAGAGATGCATTAGTATTCTCTCTATTCTTGTTCCACTATGTTCCATAAGCCTTAGGTACAGAGGTTCCATTCTAGATGTGTCACTTAGGGCTAGGCATTTCTTAGGCACTAATTCTCTTTGTGTGATCAATTGTGGAACTCTACAATGGTCTCCAAAAAGAAGCTTCTTTGATGAGTGGTGTAAAATATACTTGTCTATAAATATAAGGATCTATATTTAGCATACAGCAAGCTGTTACATTTGTGTAGGGATATGGCAACCTTAGAGTTTTCTCTAAGATCTATGACTCCTTCAGTCATGTGTATTTGGCCATGTCTACAGTGCCACACATAAGTTCCCTCCCACTGAAAGGGCTTCAAGTCCAATCAGGTAGCCATTGATTACCCCCAAGATAAAAGTGGCCACCACTGCAGTACTATAATTTCCTGTGTCAGTCATTGTGGTTATCAGGCTTCAAAGCTATGGTTGGACAATTGATCGATGTTTTTTCTCCCTTAGCAGCTTGCATAGTGTCCTACAAAACTATGAGAGCTGGTCTTCAGGGAGAAGGCTTCCAAGTCAGTTCCAGCTCCATGGCTCCAAGTCCTGTGAATACTTGTCTTCAGCAATAGAGTCTTAACTTCAAATTCTGGGAGGTAATCTGCCTCCTAGACAATAGCCTGTGTTATTTTGGGAGTCTCTTGTGTTACGCTAACCAACAGGGAGTTTTCTTCTGTTCGACACTGTCTTTCTTGTTATATAGCCTTCAGCTATACACATACACTCATGTTCAGATACTGTATGTGGATTTTTCAGTAGGTTTTTCAACCAACACATTTCCTTCTGGTTTTTGACACTATCTAAGCTTTGTTTATCTTTGTTCTCACTCTCTCCATCCAACCTCCCTGCTCCTTCTCCATTTGAAGCACCCCCATTTTCTTTATTTTCCACTCCATAACACCTGTCTCCCATTACTTAATACCATTACTTCCCCCTCTGTTTAGCCCCCTTTTCCCTTCTATAGCCATGGCGCCTTGTATGCCCTTCCCTCATTCCTTCCCAGTTGAACACCCCAATTTTTCCCATTTCCCCGTTGGCCACATCTGTTTTCTACTAGTCCCCTTTCTTGGACTCTTTCCTTCCCTTTGTTTATTCCATGGTTACTTTCCATTTTCCTGGCTCCTGCAGTTACATCAGAATATTTATTTACATATAAGGATTTGGTGCTAAGTTCCACAAATGAGAGAGAATATAAGTCATTATGTTACTTTACTTCACTTAGTGTAACAAACAGTTTCTAGTTCCATCCATTTACTTGCAAATTTCATCTTTCTTTATCACTGAGTAGAAATCTATTTTGTAAATGTACCATATTTTCATTATAGAGTATGTATTTTTGTGCTCTTGTGTAATAGTGTCTGTTGGATTACTTCCTGAAAGCAGAATTGCTAAGTTAAAGAATTTGTATACTTTTCATTCATTTGTTTTGGTTTTAGTTTTGTTCAGACAAAGTCTCACTATGTAGCCCTGGCTGAACTGGAACTAATGATCCTTCTACCTCAGCCTCTTTGAATACTGAGATTACGGGTATGAGCCTCTGTGCCTGAGTTGTGTATTACTCATTTGAATAAACACATTCAAACTGCACTCCTGGAAGTCTGTAGTTCAAATCTTAATTTCTAGCAGTTTACAGATGTGATCTGTTCCCCGAGCACTTGCCAAGGTTGAGTATTGTCATGATTTTACAGTTTTCCAAACGGATAGGCATTTAAAGTTTATCTTTAATTATGCATAGATACCTTTTCATATTTTAATGTTATTATTTTGACTTTCTTCTTAAAAATCTATTTGTTCATGTTTTATTGGGTAGTAAGGACTGCTTGCTAGAAGAAAACTAGTCTTTTATAATGAGAGGTCTTCCAGTGGCTTTGTTTATGGAACTTTGTGGACATATAAGAGTTTAACATTTCCTGACAGTCATAATTATTACCTGTCTCCTGGTTGTTTACTGGCTTACAAATGTCCTCCATATTTGAGGGATTTTAAAATGAAGTTCATGATTACTTTTTAGTGTTACTTTTTTACAAAGGTGAAGGACTTTTGTTTCCTAGAAAAGCTTTGTGAAAATCTCTACCTTCTTTTCTATAAAGGATTTAAGGGTACTTAGAATAAAAGATACACATTTCATTAAACTAAATTAAAATACCACAACAGGAGGGGAAAAAACTGCTATCAGAATTACAAGGTGATTTATTTCATTAGTACTAGGATTTACTAATTAAAGTGAGTCTTACTATAATGTTCATCTCTGAGATTCTTGGCACTCATGGTCACCAAATAATGACAGAAGAAAATACTTTAAAAACATTTTTTTTGTTAGAAGGGTGAATATTTTGTTAGAAGGATGAATGCTGATTCTTTAAGAAAAAGATCATAAAGTTGGAGATATAATAAAGTGCTTGCCTACCCCCCACCACAAAAAAAGAAGAAAGAAAATGTATGTAATTATTGACTGTATTGCTTTTTATTTTTTTTAAAGAAAAAAAAATAAGAATTTAGCATCATGGTGCTAATTTCTAGCACTAGTTTTCATGTGTAACATTCTAAGCAGCTAACATAAAGCTTATATATTTTGTTTTATGTTTGTTTATTTAACTGTAACAAAACTTGCACACTGAATGTTCCTGGTCAGAAGTTCCCGTGTATCTACTGAGTCCCTCCTGTTACATATCAGGATTGTAGACCATTAAGTACATACTGAATGTTAGTATCTTTTCTTTTTATGGTCATGAGAGGAGTTGGGATGGAAAGGCAGAGAGGATTGAGGAGTCAGTGTTACCAGGTACTCAGGTAAAGTAAATGATCCATTTGAAGTTTCTGGATGTTGTTAACGGCTATCAGAGTCCACAGGAATCTGTGACTTTCTTTCCATCTTAATTTTTTTAAAATTTCTTCACCTTTATGAAATTCTGCCTGATTTTTAAATTTTTTGAGCATCATGCTTTCTCTAAAGGCTATCTTTTAGGAGAAGGCTTTGACAAGAAAACTTGTTTAAACAAGCAGATCCTGGCAGATGTTTAAAATTGTGCAACTAAACTCTTGTGGAGTAAGAGGCCTTGGAGCTGAGTGTCACGTTCATCGTCCCAGGAGACAGAGACATCCTTAGAGACAGGAAGCATCAAGGGCATCACAGATTGTCACCAAGCACACGTTAGGGTACAAATGAGAGGCAAATGCGTTCCAAGGGATAGGTTTTCACTTACTACCTTTTAAAGAAATACGTATATTATTAATTCAAGAGCAGAAACAGAAGCCTTAAACAGTTAAGCTTCCCGGCCTCTTTTGGATTCTTCATTCTCAATAAGTTGCTCCTGGATCGTTATTGCTCCTGTGTTTGTTATTAGTCAGTTTGGTGATAGATGGGGAAGAGAGGAATATTAAAAACACTCCAAATTAACTAAAGAAATATTTCATAATCTAGGAAACCTGAGATTTGCTAGCCTAGAACTTACTTTACCTAACAGTAAGTAAAAGACGTCTATGACCTTGGGAATATGCTCATTTGAACAGCCTTTATGAAGCTGTCTGCTCTGCTGATGTAAAAGCTGACTCAGCAGTGGCTCCTGAGAGATTTTTTTTTTTTTTTTTTTTTGGAAATTGTCCTGTCTACTGTGCAAAGCTATGCATCCCAACAAGATCTTTTGACTGCAAGAGATCTGGGAAGAGAAAAAAGGAAGCAGGTGGAAACATCCTGTCCCTACTCTCTTTCCTTTCTTTGTATGGACCAAGTTACCTCATAGATGGCTTTCTTGCTGATGCACATATGTGTGCAGTGTGATTACTGAAATATGCCACTGTGTCAGCAGATTTCTATCCATTACTATAAAAAAATTGAAGGATATTGTGTTTAAAGTTTTACTTTTTTGGTCACCATAAAATTAAAGCTATCCGATCCTCTGTCTTATCTTGATTCTCTACTGGTTTTCTTTATTTTGTTCATTAATGAGATTACAATATTTTCATTCCATTCTGTTTTAAGGCATTCAGTTTTGAAAAGCCTCTTGAACATATCCCTTTTGTATGTAGCAAGAGCAACTAAAAAAATCTTATACATATGTTCCCTGGAAGACATTTATTGCTATAAACACTCTTATCTATTAAATATACTCATTGTGACAAACTTTCTAAAAACTTTGAGTCACACAAGTACTTAGAATTTCCACTGTTAAATATCTTCACTCCTTGCCTACAGAGTAGGCAGGTTGCGGGTGGTTCATTCGTTTTGTTGTCTCTTAATGCTTTGCTTCCCACCGGTGACAGAGATATTTTTAAACCACGTTGGAAGTAGAAACCTAATATGCAATGTTGACACAACAGGATACTGGCCTTCACAGGCTTTCCTGCTAAGATTACTGGGCAGTGATTTTGGAATGCCATTCACTGTTACAGACACTCCTCCCAGACTAAAGCAAGCACCTGAGCCTTGAGACAAAGAGTGTCATTGTGATGAAAAGGTCAACAGTTGTCTTAGGAGTTGGTAAGGTATTAGATTTAGATGACAGTTAAAAACCTGAATGTCAAAACTCAGAAGGCCTGTGTACCTTTATTCTAACCACTCTGTGATACTGAATTCTTAATCATTAATCTCCTTATAGAGCTACAAAATAGGGTAGAGGAATAAAGAATATGGATGAAGAATACAGAATGTAACAAGATAGTCATTTCTGTGAAGGTCTATCAGAATTGGCAAACTAATAAATTAATTCAATGAAGTATTACAGTAATTATTTGGTTAATCTGAATTTTCTATTTATTTATTTATTTATTTAGAGACGTGTCTGCCTATGCAGCCCTGACTGGCCTTAACCCTTAATGTCTAGACCAGGCTGGCCTTGAATTTTCAGCAATCCTCTTATCTCTGCCTCCCAAGTACTGGGATTACAGATGTTTGCCACCATGCCCTGTGAATGTTTTAATTTTTTTTAAAACTATTAATGATAACTCTTTAAGAATTTACATAGCTGGGCAATGTTTCATTTTTAAATTATGAATTTATCTAATGATTGACTTACTCATTCAAAAATTGCTCTTTTATTCAAAGAGCTATAATTAAATAAATCCTTTCAGTCCTTGCTGTATAGGAAGTCTTGGTCACCATTAGGTGACACCCATGATAGCTAATCAGATCTTCTAAGAGGAAGAGGCATTTTCATCGTAGTCTGTTCTCTCTTCAAGCAGTAGGCTTTGTGCGGGATCTGTAAAATTCCTTTCTTCCCTCAGGATTTGTTCCTCATCCAGAACGCCTCTTAGTTCTGTGAGCCATAAAGGGAATTTGTCAACTGAAGTTGGTTTTTTGGAGCTCACCTAGGTATGTAATTGCATAGGACAGCGTCGTATTTATGGCAGAATGGACTACAGTAGCAAGGAAACAGTAGCTGGCATGTTTCTTTTTATTTTGTTTTGTTTTGTTTTATGGAGGCAGCCTCTTATGTAGCTCAGGCTGGCCTCCCCAGGCATGTTTCTTGCACTCACATGGTCACGAAGAGCGTGAAACACTAGGCTTTGCAGCTGATTTCTAAGTCAAATAGGAAAATGAGTGATTAACCCATTTCTGTGTTGCTTAACGCAGACCGCAGAGGACGTAAGTGAGGAACAGAGAACCCAGGAGCTGGCCACAATGGAAGACACAAGGATGGTGATTCTCAACAATCTTGAGGAGCTTGAGCAGAAAATCAAAGATATAAATGACCAAATGGATGAATCTTCCAGAGAGGTAGAGACTAGAAGTTCGCTTTGTTTTTTCTTTATCCCCCTTAGCTTAAAGTTATTTCAACTCATTGTGGCGTAGGTCTAGGAGGCCAACTATGTAGAGGTCAACGTGAACAAACATTTGTTCAGTAGGAATCATGCCTAGAGGACCCTTACTTATAGTCCCTTTTCTTTGTGTTTTCTGTAATCTGATGATTGATCTAAGCATATCATGCCATCTTTAATGTACTTTATATCTAGTAAAATTTGTTTTAATTAGTGCAAATTGTTTAATTTTTAAATTTTCTTTTATTATTTTTATTTTATGTGTATGAGTGTATTGGCTGCATGTAGGTAGGTGTGCTTGTGTCATGCAGTGCCCTTGGAGGTCAGAAGAGAGCTTCAGATTCCCCTGGAACTGGAATTATGGAAATTTGTGGGTGCTGGGAATGGAACCTGGGCCCTCTCAGGAACAGCCAGTGCTCTTAGCTGCTGAGCCAGCTCTCTAGTCCCAGTGTTTTCTTTTTTAAACAGTTGTTTTGATTCCTTTACTTTATTATGGGTATGAGTGTTTTGCCTTCATGTGTAAATGTGCTAGGTGCGCGCAACACTGCAGAGGCCAGAGAAGGGCATCAGTTCCTCCTGGAACTGGAATTAGGGACTTGTTAGTTCCATGTGAGTGCCAGGAACAGAATGGTGTCCTCTGCAGGAGCAGCCAGTGCTCTGAACCCCTGAGGCCTCTCTAGAGCCCCATGATTCATGCTTTCTGATTGTAGGATCTGTCAGAAAAATTAATTTGTATTTACAGTGTTCAAGTGCAAACCCAATTAACATTTTCTGAGCATTCTTCCTAAGAGTTGGTATCATGTAGGTACTAAGAAGGGACTCACACATGAATTAAACATAATCCAGTTTTCTATATAGATTTACCAAAACAGGGAGTAGACAGTGTCTTCTAATTATAATAGAAGATAGTGACAATTTTTAATGTTACTGTCATGGAGTGACAGAATTCTGCCTATGTAGGGAGTGGGGTCTGCATGACATCATCTACAAATGGTGCTGATAGTCCTGAGAGCTGTGGGGAGGGGACTGCTCACCTGTCATCTTATGTTCCCGGATGGGAACCCCTAGGAATGCAGGACTCTTCTGCTGGGCTGGGATAACTTTCACTCCTCAGACTCCAGGGACAAAGAGCCCAACGTAACTTATGCCTGAGCTACAGCTTAAGCAAATGGGCAGAATATCCCTGTAATGAGAGCAGAAAAGAAGCTGTAGCTGAACAATTAAGTGGTGGGTTAACTAGCTTTCTTAGTCAATACACTGTGGGTTCCCTGTCTTTCATAGGCAGGAATCCTGGGTCTCTTATGAGTACTCTAGACTGCTTCCTGAGCCCCACAATCTTCCTGGTCAGTAGACTTTTTGAAATTTTATTAAACATGCACCTCCTCAATGGGCAGTGGAGAATGTTCCTGAAGGTAAAATGCTTCTGAGCTTTATTTTGTGTCCTTAGTTGGATATGGAATGTGCTCTTTTGGATGGAGAGCAGAAATCTGAGACAACTGAACTCATGAAGGAGAAGGAGATTTTGGATCATCTAAACCGGAAAATAGCAGAACTGGAAAAGAATATTGTTGGTGAAAAGACCAAGGTAAAACAAATTATATTGGAATGCAATTTGTAATGGGTAAAGCTAGGGTTCCAGTTAATTAAATTTAAATGTTAAGTGAAATACACTGATTTGGGCTTTGGGTGTCGTGTTCCTGGATAAGAAGACTGTAGAAACATCCTAAGATCCTGTGTTGTCACAAACTGAGAACTGCCAGGTGCGGGGCTGAGAAGATTGTTATTTCTTGGCAGCCTGATCCTGCTCAATGAGGGAGTTGCTTTTTTCCGATCAGCCTTTCCCATCTTGCGACTCCGCTGGCTTTCTGTTTAGTATACTGGCTTGTTTGTCACAGGTGCCCTGTAGATTGGGTTGGGTGTATTCAAGCAGAGGTGCCTTGTTACTCTTTCCTTTTCTGTCTGTTCAGAAGATGAACGGTCTCCATTTCTCTTGCCTGCTCGCCTTGCTGTTGTCTCCAACGCAAGTGCACTGTCTTGGAGAAAAAAAAAAATGTTGGTATTTTCAGATGAGTCCCTTACACACTTGCACTGACGAATATCTGCCAGCCACAGGTGACACTACTGTGATGAGGTCTTGCTTGTATGTTTCAGGCCACAGCTTGAATGTTAGCTGACTCTGGAAAATGGAAAATTGCTTGCAGAGCTTAGAATTCAGACAAAATTGGTTTGTCAGTGAGCAGTCCTTCCCCGCCCCCTTGGAAATATTATACATTCCTTTTCCATTATGATTTAGTAACAGCTGAACTAAGCCTAAAATTAAAAATAAAATTCCAATTTGAGTTAGCAAAAAGCAAACAAGCTTTAACTCATTCTTTCCTGCCTATTATGTTCTCTGTTAAACAGAGAAAAACATGTTTCAGTTTAAGTTCTAGTGTTCATGTGTGCAAAGAATTTTTATTAGACATGACTTCCTTTTAAGGCACTTATTTGTTTAAAACCAGTAAATAAGGGCATTTGATCTCAGTGCCAAAGACTGAGCTCAGGACTGTACTGTCAGAAACTGAAATTGATGTATTGTTCCATTTCATTTTCCTGACTGCCTGAGTGTTAGAATCAAACTGCACAGTCCTTTTGTCTTAAACTCTGTGCTCATTCTCTGGCCAACCTTTGAAATACTGAAGAACCTGTTTGAGCAATGTGCATGTTTTTCTTTAGGAGATCCCAGCCAGTCAAATCTGAAGTGCAGGGGCTGGGGGGATGGCTCAGCAGGTAAAAGCACCTGTTGCACAAACCTAATGACCTGAGTTACGATACCTGGGACCCAAGTAGTCAGACTTGGTGGCATGTGTCTATAGTTCCAGCAATCCCAGCATTCCCATAGCAAGATGCGAGGAATGGGCAGGAAAATCCTCAGGAAGCTCTTGGCCCGGTAGCCTAGAGCAGGCAACATGTTGACAAAACAATAACACACACACACACACACACACACACACACACACACACACACACAAACTAACATATAAGAGATCTTAGTTAATGACTTGTCTTCTTTTTCAAAGACATTGCATTGAGACCTATTGGAGGCATCAGATGTCTTGTTTGGGTATGCTTAGTATTTTATTATTCAAAAAGGATGAATTAAATTAACTCATACTGCAGTAACCATACTGCATTTTCTGTCATAATGCGAATCTTGTGGAATCGAGGAACAGGGCATCGTGTTCCCTCTGCCATCTTCACCCACGTAAGCGTACCCATGTTTGTGCAGCTTGCTTATACCAGAACCCACATCTTGTTTTTCTCTGTCATTTGCATCAGATTCTATATAAAAGTTGGGTCAGGGCTGAGTCTGACTTTCTAGGGAAAGCTGTGCTGCATTCAGAGACAGAGGTGGAACTCCAGCAGCACTGACAGGAAAGAGCAAAGAAGCCACCTCTGTCCCTCCTGACAAACTGTTCGAGGCGGGGACTGTAAAGCATGGAGTATGGACCATATCCAACAGCTGTTAGGGGATTAGTGGGTCTTGGCAGGTGGAATTATTGTCTCTCATCACATGGTATGAAAAATAGCAGAAACTGGCTTTAGTTCGGGGCTCCAAAAGAGCACGCAGGCATAGAAAAAAAAACACTGGGCAAGATGATGTCGCTACGTGTTTTTGACAGTCAAACTGAAATAGCAAATCACCATTGCTTTGCAGAATTGCTCTGTTTCACAAATAAATGTGTTCTAGCATTTTCTGACATAATTTCTGTTAAAATCTCTGCTCCTCTTTCTTTCCCTATGACTCAGATGCTCTCAGCACTTGCTCCAGTGAGAAACTGGAAACATCCAGTCTTCTCTTACCTAAAGAGGGTGTTCTCGTCTACCATGGAAGACCAGTCCTGCAGGGCATTCTCCACCTGGGATTCCATCCCACCTTCTCAAGTCTTCAGTCCTTCTCCACGAACCTTTACCTCTTTTTTACTACCATTATTGTTTTTAGGATGTTATCAATTGAGATTAATGTTCAATCTCTTCATCATAAGCTTTTCAGTTGAACTAGTAGATAATGAATGTCTGTCCATTTGCAAATTAGCCATCCTTCCCTTGCAGTTGACTTAACCCCTTACTACCCCATCAGTTTTTTCCTTTTAAGACTCCTGAAGACTTAGTGTTTTCCAGCCTCTGTGTACTGTTCAGAATTCCTGAGTAGCATTTACTACAGAGGATAATTCTTTTTCCTGGCCTTTTCTCTACAATTCACAGTCTTCTGTGCCTTTTTTTTTTTTTTTCCATGCTTACTTTGTGTGTGTATGGGAATGTGTGTTTGTGTGTGTGTGTGTGTGTGTGTGTGTGTGCATGTGCAGGCTCAAGCAGAGGCCAGAGGTCCCCCTCAGGTGCTGTAATTAAAATGTCATCAACTTTACTCTAAAGAAATTAGTGTGTGTGTGTGTGTGTGTGTGTGTGTGTGTGTGTGTGTGTGTATGCTCAGATGTATGTGTGGAGGTAAAAGGACTGTTTAGGGGAGTTGATATTCTTGTTCTACCATGTAGATCATAGATCATAGGGATTAAATTTGGGTTCTCAAGCTTGACAGCAAGCACCTAACCTCACAGGCCCCCACTTTGCTTTTTATGAGGCAGGATCTCTCATTGGTTTGAAACTGACCAATTAAGCTAGTCTTGGTGGTGATTGAGCCCCAAGAATTGCCTGTCTCTGCCTGTCCAGCCCTAAGATTGCAAGTGTGTCACTACATTTTTTTTAATGTAGGTTTTGATGATCAAACTCAGATCCATACACTTTTATGGCAAGCACTTTGTTGACCAAGTTTCCAGCCTCGTAACGCTCTACTATTCATGTCTGATCTGAACTCAGTTCTTAATCCTGCTGTTTTTCTAAAGCCATGAATTCAAATAATGCTTCTGAACTTCTGTAGCTCCCCTTTCGTCTCCACACGATAGTTCATAGATGTATTCAGCTATTCGAATACATCCATAGTTGAACTTAATGTTTATTCATTTATTTTTATTTTTTATGTGTATGAGTGTTTTACCTACATGTATGTAAGTGCATCTGTGCATGCAATACCCGCGGTAGCAAGAAGAAAGCATCAGATCCCCTGAAATTGGCAATACGATAGGTCATTAGCTGCCTTGTGGGTGCTGGGAATCAAACCTGAGTTCTCTGCAAGAGCTACCGGTGCTCTTAACAGCTGAGCCGTCTCTCCAGCCCTGTCCTCATTGAACTTTTCATCTTCTCTTACTCCCTGTGTTCTGGACCCCATCCTCTGTTACACACACTCCTGGACCCCATCCCTCCATGGCACACACTCCTTCAGTTTTCTGAATCTAGGAACTTGCATCTCTGTCGAGCTTTCTGCTCCAGCAGGAACCTGGATATTGATCTTGACACTTCCTTCTCTATCACGTAATTATTCATCAAAGTATGTCTCAGTTACCAGTGTCTCCCTGTTTCCCCTCAGGGCATTCTCTTTGAACTCCTCAAAATCCCTGCTTTTTTGCTTTAGGCTCTTCAGTCCATTCTCTTTACAACAGTTATAGAATTTTTAAATAAACAGAAATTAGATCATAAATTTCTTTCAGATTTACATCAAGTCCAGTGGGATGTGGTGTAAGTACCAGGCTACTTTCTATAAATGCGTATCTTGCTGTGACCTGCCCACCTTTCCCACTCTTGCATTCTCCCCATGGCCTTCTCTCCGTGCGTTCTGGGATCCATCCTCCACTAATCCCGCCCCTCGGGTCCTTCTCAGCTGCTGCTTCCGCCACTTCTAACTCCTTCCGCATATCCTCTCCTCGGTTCTGTCTTTCAGGGCCCAGCTTCATGGCCAGTTTTTCAGAAAAGCCTTCCCATCATTTTTAAGTTGAAATTACCTTCCTATTCTTTTAGTCCTTTTACATATCATATTTTATCGTTTTCATTTGTTTGGGATTATTAGATATTTACGTCCCCTCTCCTTGCCTGTGCACCAGAGGAAGCACTGTTATCCTCTGTTTATCCAGCCCGGAGTAGGTGCCAAAATTCTGTCCAGTGTGTTTTGGGAATGTTGTCCTTGGACTCTCCTGCTAACAGCCGGTGCAAACTGGGCATGACAAAAGACGTTGAGCCAAACACCTGCTAAAGAGCTACTTGCCGCCAAGTTTCAGGACAGCTGGGATGGGTTACCCAAGCGCACATGCCAGGGCCCTGTAATCACACTGCCAGTCAAGCCAGAGTCTAAGACAGAAGGAGGAAGTGGCCTTTGCCCTTTTGGATCACATTTCCCTTACGGTACACCTGTTCCTGTGGTCAGATATAAAGCGGGTAATGAGGAAAGTAAAACTCGAAAAGCTATCCCCAGTGGGCAAGCTGCAGTTCAGACACGCAGCACACCCTCTAATCCTGCCCTTGTTTCTTGAGACAGGCATAGAAGCAGAGGAAAACGTTTGGTAACACATCAAAGGTCAAATCTTGTTATGGTGGGGCATAGTGGGCCACTCCTTTAATCTCAGTACTTGGGAGGCAGAGGCAGGTGTATCTCTGAGAGTTCGATACTAGCCTGGTCTATACAGAGAGTTCCAGGCCAGCTGGAGCTACTGGGAGACCCTGTCTCAAAAAAATAAAAATAAAAAAATCTTGTTATGAAGTTATTGATAATGTTTCCTTGGTTCTTTTTTTTTTTTTTTTTTTTTTTGGTTTTTGTTTGTTTTGTTTTGTTTTTAGACAGGTTCTTGTAGCCTTGGCTGGTCTGGACCTCAATATGTAGACCCCAATATGCAGCCTCAAACTCTCCTTTGCCTCCCAAGTACTGGAATTAAGGGTGTGTACCCTCACTCTGGCCTTTCTTGGTTCTTGAGATAAAATATGGGCAAGATATTCTATTATATATTTACAGAACATTTTCTCAGTGGTTCCGTGGGCTGGCCTTTTTCTGCTCTTAGGGAACCAGGGTCAGTTTGCTTCCATGTGACTCTTAAGATAAAGGCCTCCTGCCTGTTATATTCTGGGTAGTAACCATGTTGCACATACAGCCACTGTAAATATGGATAAACCCTGAACAAATATGAGTATCTGACTGAAACATAAGCTCAGGGGGGTGTTTATTTAGTGAAACACTGAGCAAAGAAACCGTCACCTTTTGCGTCACATTAAGCAAAGAGACCATCAAATTAAAGAAGAGGACACTGTTACCTTGGCGACAAGGTAGGGTGTCTATGAGTCCCGTAAGCCCAGGATGGGTTTAGAAAGGTTGAGAACTTGCTTGTTTGCCCTCTTCAAGAGGAAAGCTTAATTTTGAAGAAAAAGTAATGGATATGTGCAGCTGTTATGTAGATTTTCTATCCATCTTTGTCTATTTATGACTGCATTAAAAATTCAAAGCTAAAAATAGTTTTCAGCTTCCTCTGTTTTTAGAATGTCTGTGTTTCATCTGTGTCTCTTAGCATATAAGAAATTAAAAAGTCACTTTGGCTGAAACTCAAAGAAGATATTTAAAGGAAAGGCTCCACTTTCACGCTTCCGGTAAAGTCTTTCCATTAACTAGAAAGCAATCATAAATTTCAAACCATCCTTTCCTTTGAAGATGAAGCTTTTGTGTGTGTCTATTCAGCACTCTAGGCATCCTGGTCTATACACTTTTTGAGCTAAACACACTTAACTGTGAGCTGAAGCTTAGGTCACTCTGTATAACATGTTCCTGAATGAAAGGTGAAATTCTTTGTTGTCTCAATTTTTTACAATGAGCCTATATTCTCCTATACTAAGTGGTTGCATTTTCTTCTCCATTGTCATCTTGTCAGTTACTTCCTCTCTGTCTTTCCTTAAGAGCCAGGGGAAGACAAGAAGCCAGGCTTGCATTCCTCTGGAGGTGTTAATGCCTACCAAGTGCAGCCCATTTGCCAGGTCACAGTCAGGGTTAGAAGGGACCAGCCCTTCCAGTGCCTCTTTCTTACATTTCAAAGTCATCTCCCTGGCTAGAGGATGTGGAACTGAATCATACAGGATTGGGGGATTAAATGAACAGAATTCCAGATAAGAGTTTTTTTTTTCCTGATAGTTTCTCAGTTACATAAACACTCAGTGTTCAAATTTGCCCAGTTTTTATATACTAAATACTTGTTAATTGTGTAAATGGAATGCCAAAGCCAAAGGGGGTGGGGGAGAAGTCCTCAGAAAGAAATTAATATAGAGTACCTTTTTAGATTTCCATCCCCCATACACCCAGTCACTATTTGTTTATAACGGTCCTCTGCAGTTCAAAGATCTGAAAAATTTTCAGAGGAAGGAAGTGCCTGACATATTGATTATTCGTAACTGCAACTACACAGTCAGGAACAAGCTTGCATAAAGAATGCTGCTCTAGGGGTTGGAGAGATGGCTCAGCAGTTAAGAACACTGACTGCTCTTGCAGAGGACCCAAGTTCAATTCCCTGAACCTACATGGTGGCTAACAACCATCTGTAACTCCATTTCCAGGGGGATCCAATACCCTTTTCTGACCTCCTCTGGTACTACATGATATGGGTGCACTTACGTACATGCAGGCAATACACTCATACACATAAATAAAAAAAAGTAAAGACTTAAAAAAATAAAGTACTGCTCTAGACCTTGTTGGAAACAGTAGTAGTTGCATTAGGAACTGTGCTATCTGCATAAAATTCATAACATTTTGAAATCAGAAACACTTCTGGCATTAAGTAGTATCCACATGTATCCAAAGTCATCAAAATGAATACATTAAACATGTATAGTTTTTTGAATATCAATAGTACTTCAATAAAGCTGTTTCCAAAAGAGTTTTCAGAGTTAGCGGTGAATCTCGGTGGTTGAGCACCTGCCTAGAACATGTGAAACCCTGGGCTCAATTCTCAGCATGGATGGAAAGAAAGTCTTTGGGTAAATGGTTGTGGGTCTAAAATGTTGGCTAATCCGCGAGCTCATGAGGATGCCTGTCTCCTAAACAAATGGACAGGTTTTTAAGAACTAGAAAGAAAGGGATACCCACGGTGTTTGCAGAGTATTTTAGATGGACCTCCCATAAACTGATGACTTAGGGACTACAAATTTAACACATTGCTGCCAGCCCGACCCAGGGTTTCATGTATTGATGGGCATCCATTATTTTTTCTGACATCTCTTCAAGGTAAACTTGAACCACCTGTTTATTGAGAGTCACAGTTGTAGCTATGGTAAAGTGAGCTGGTTTTTTTTTTTTTTTTTTCATATTTAAGAGTATTTTTGATGCAATATTGAATTCACGAAGCCAGAGAGTTAAATTTTGGTTTTCTTTCTTCAAGAATATAACTGAATTTACAGTCTTCATGTACTAAATTCTCAAAAATTAAATTATATATAAAAATATATAAGAAGATAGAAAACTTATGTTACTGTCTTCCTACCAGAACATATAGCAAAATAAATGGTCGTTTTTAAGGACTATTTAAGGTTTTTGTGGGGCCACTTAAATTATTTAGAGTAAACTTACAGCCACTCCTGGCATTTATTGTATGATGAGAAGGTAGTCATGTGCTCCTGAACTTGAAATCTATCATTCCTCTCTGAATTGCGTAGTGTGGGTTGTCAGAGTTCATTTCATTCTTGTTTGATTTACCTGAATCACTTATTATGAATGTAAACATATATATACATATGGGAATTACTTGTAAGAGAGGATTTTTTTAATGCTGTGAAGACAATGAGGAGTCAGTTATCTTAAGAACAGTTTTTTCTTTGTGTATGTGTGTTCATGTGAGTGTGGGCACACGTGTGCCGTGGTACTCATGTGGAGGTCAGAAGACACCCTGGGATGCTGGGCCCCATCTTCCACCTTGTTTTGAGACAGGGTGCTTTTGTTCACTGCACTGCATGCCAGGCTAGCTGACCCTGAGCTTCTGGGGGTACTCCTGTGTCTACCTCCCATTTCACTTGAAGATTGCTGGGATTGCAGACATGTACTACTGCTTTATTTGGGCTCTGGGGATTCAAACTCAGACCTCAAGCTGAATTCTCACCCCAGTCCCTAAGAACAATTTTTGACGAATCTGGAATTGCTATCTTATGTCATTAGAAAAATGAAATTGTCATCTCCTTTGTCTCTCATATTCCTGGATGCTAAGGCAGTGGTTTTCAACCTGACTACATGGTAGAAAACTTAGACTAAATAAAATGTTTGCTAGTCGGTTTCATGTTCCTGTATTTGTGACTGAATTGAGACTTAGGAAATGGGATCTGTAACACAGGCTTTTTCCAAAACCACTAAACTAAAAGCATCTTGCAGTGAGAGGAAAGAAGTCTCTACTTTCTGCCTTTAGTCCTCCTTCAGTCTTTAGTGAGTGAATAAATAACTTCCTACAAAAACACATGTAGCCAGCTATCTGTATCCTTGCATTCACATGCACAGATTAGTGATATTTAAAAAAAAAAATCTGTCCTGAACATAGACATTTTCCCTGTCACTATTCCCTAAACAATTCAGTTTAACAATTATTTGCCTAGCATTTGCATTGTATTGTGAATAATTTAGAGATGATTTAAGGAGGATTGCATAGGTTACATTGCAAACACTACGGCATTTATACAAGAGACAAGAGTGAACATCAACGGATTTGTTAACCTCGGGGGTCCCAGAAGGAATCTCTTGAAGATACTGAGGGACAACTGTATAGGCCAAATTTTATACACTGATTTATATCTTAATTTGTCTGTGAATAATTTACCACTGACCTCGTGTGAGTTGGGAACTTTAGGAAGATCTGTCTTAAATATACTGAGCAGGAAGAACCTGGCAATGGGTTTATGGGTGAGCCGGACTTGGCTAGCTCATCATGAGAAGACAGGGCCGAATCAGAACAGAAAACAAGACAAGAACAAGGTCAGAGCCAAGAGCAACAGTGTCCTCTGAGGACGCCTATCCTGTGGGATTTGTAAGTGTCCCATGTAACCTGGATTTTACTGGAGTATTCAATGTCTGTATGTTCTTACTTTTCAACACAGCAAAAATTAAGTTTTAAATTCACCCATTTCCTGAAAATAGACAAATCTTGTAAGAAAACAAGTCTTTTTTAAAGTTATATTTATTCTCTTTTACTTTGGTGTTTGGAAAATGTTGCTGTGTCTGTAGTAGTTAGAATACATGCATTTGTCCTCTTGAATCTGGGAAATGGAACAATATTAAACATTTTACATGTAAAAATGAGGAATCCCAGGGACTAGAGAGAAGTTCAGCGGCTGAGAGCACTAGTTGCTCTTGCAAAGGACCGGGGTTCAATTTCCAGCACCCACATGGCAGCTGACAACTGTATACAACGCCAGTTTCAGGGAATCTGATACCTTCCATGGGCACTGCATGACACAGGTGCACTTACATACATGCAGGCAATATACTCATACACATAAAATAAGAATAATATTTTTTAAAAAGCAAAACTCCCTAAAGTCCTAAATGCTTATTTTTAACTTCTATTGTGGAAGGTGAAGTACTTGCCTTGGCCTAATTTTCCCCTGAAAACTTCCTGTGCTATAAAGAGAAGAGAGGAATATTAATTTCTCTCTGGCTCAGAATTGTTCTACTTGGTGCTCTCTGGAGCGTGATGTCACCTCTGATTTATTACTGAGCCCACCTGCTGTTAATCCTCCCTGCATCCTTTCCCTCCCCTTCCTTTGCCCTGGCTTTGGCCTGAGGTATCTTTTGCCTTTGGACCAAGGTAGTGGTCAGAGCATTCCTGATAAACCGCAGGGAAACTGCAGAAGGTTCTAATGGTGCCTGCTTACCTAATTCTCTTAACCTCACCTTTGTATGGAATGGTGAAACGTTTTGAGCGACTCAGAAGAAAGGTGCTCTGTAAACATGAGGTATTTTTTAGAAGTTGTTTATTTTGTTTGTTATTAGTAATATGAAGTGTTGAACCCATCAGAGCAATAGCTTGGTAGTATCTTCATATTTGAAATCTATGTTTTAGCACAATGGCTTTCTATATTAACTAATATTGTATCAATGTTTTCTGTCAAGATAACTTCCAAATTACAGGACTTTGCCCCTGTTATACTTAATTATAATAAATACTCTTTATTTTCATTTTTAATTTTCTGTCTAGACATAGAGTTGTTGCCAAGTCTGGTGACTCAGTATCTAGAAATAGAACTTCTTTTACTATGTAAATTGGGCAACCTTGGATCCATACACAGGAAAAAGAACATTTTCTTAGCCAGAATTCAACGGGCAATTGATGTTGTTGGTTTTATTAAGGGAAAGATACTAATTCTGAAACTAATGACTAAATCAGCAGCTACTAAATGTATTCAGTTTTCCTATGAGCTCTTTCTCTATTAACTGTGCCCTTGCTTTCTCTTGGTCAAGTGAGTAAGCATAGTGTTAAAGCTTCGAGAAACTTTGTGTAGACTGATAAATTATTGTAGGGTTATTTTAGATTGATAAATGAAGTAAGCGTCTCAAGTTTATAATTTGGGGATGTAATTATTTTGGGAAAAAATGCATGTCTAAAATTCCCTTGAAATTCTAAAAAGTGGAGACTCACCTGGAACATGGGTGGGTAATGGTATCGTACAATTTTAGATTTGAGCTCTAATGTCTTTTGTCAAGAATCTAGATATATGTTTACCCACGAAATCATGGCCATTTGGATAAAGAAATTACAGACCAGATGATTTTGTAGAACTGGTTCAAATCTCTCTCCTACAAAAAATCTTTCATAACATAGAAGAGGCACAGGGAAAACAAGGTGGAGGTCATCTTACTGAGAGTCACATCATCGAGTGGTTCATAAAATGCTTTTATTAGGCTGAAGAGAGAATCTCACCTAAATTTTGCTCTTAAGTGTTCAGAGCATCATAAAATGTAGTGCAGCTGAGAAGAGTGACATCAAATTCAGCAGGGGGCGCTGTCGGGTCGTGCCACCGCTCTGTATGCTATTTGCCCATTATGTCATAGGTCACTTAGTGTGTGGAGGGATTTAATTCTATCTTCCTCATTTCTCCTCTGGCTCTTGGGGTCTCTCCTGTATTTCTCAGTCACTCCTTCTCTCCCTCGCTTCCTTCCCTTCCTCCTTCCCTCCTTCCTTCTCTCCTTTTCTATTTTTAATCATTTGTTGTAAGGAAGCCTGCATTTCCATGGTCAAAGTCACGGCTTTGGTGTGTCTCAGCTGCCTTATTCACCTTCCTCTCTCTGCTTTGCCAGTCCTGGGTTTCTACTAGCACCCGCAGTGCCTGCATCAGCTGTTCCTCTGGTTTTTCTAATTGCTTCACTTCCGAAGCATTCCCAGTTGCCAGAATCATTTCAGATGACCAGGCTGCCACGAGTGCTCTTACAGCCCCTCTGACCTGAGAACAGATTGCAATAATTTACGAAATTTCTTTAGCAAAAGTCTCCAGCAGTTTGGACCATGACAGTATTTCAAGGTAAATAAATGCCGCTCTCCTTTATGCCATTTTCTGACAGACTCTTCGTCAGGACATCACGTGAATGTGGTTGGCATCTCTTTTGTACTTTGTTGGCCATTGATCACCATTCAGCCTTCCCATTGCTTTGGAAGGCCATCATCAACACCCTGTGAAACAGACCGTGTTTTAAGAATGCAAAATCTTAATTTCGACTTATATCTCTTTGCTAACAACACCTTGTTTGTTCATCCATAGTGTATTTAATGCTTGTGCTTATATGTGACACCACTGAGAAATGTGCAGCAACACCTGCCTGGGGTGTGAAGGTTAATGTCTATTCTTCTATTTTCTGATTTCTGAACTTCAGGAAAAGGTAAAGCTTGATGCTGAAAGGGAAAAACTAGAGAGGCTTCAGGAGCTTTACTCCGAGCAGAAGACCCAGCTGGACAATTGTCCTGAGTCCATGAGGGAACAGTTACAACAACAACTCAAGAGGGTCAGTAGCAAACAGGAATGTACCGCTTGTTTTGCTTTTCTCTTTTTGTTTGCATTGTGCTAAGCTGTGACTTACTACTTCACATAGCATAAACTTGCCTGAGTTCTAGCCTTTAGATCCTCAAAGATAGAAGTATGCATGCCAATGGTGTATACTACTCCATGTTAATCAGTTGCAAAGCTCCTTGTTAGAATCCTGTCCCTAATTTATATGCAGAAGCATTCCTGGAGACATTCTTGCTCTTACTGATAATTGACACCAAGATGGCAACATTAAATTTACTGATATCTTTTTCTGCTGTACTGTGAATATTGTTTACCCTTGAATTTTTCCCCGTATCTTGATTTTATGCTTTTGTCCACAATTTACCCTCTTCTGATTTGTAATCCCCGACACCTGTTATTTTTTCCTGCCTGCTGGTTAGGAGCATTGAACTCATCTCATGATGATAGTAGTCCAACACCAACACCAAGATCCACAATGCAGAGTATTAGAAATACCTTTAACATCTTACACAGGAATCTTAACTTTTAAGAGTACACAGCAGCATGGACCTTCTAGTTCAATGTTACTGGGTCATTCTCCTTTCCTTAATATTGGTCCTGTTTAACACAACCATGCTGATCAACTTCTGAAAAGGAGACTTCTTTAGTGGATAAGTTCATAAACACTGGCATGGCCACATAATAGTTCAGGGTGTCTTGAAGACTGGGTCACCTCCAACCAGTGGCCCAAATCAACAGTAATCCCTTCCCAAACAGACTTTTTAACAGTCTTGCACCTCTAAAGGAGTCATGGAATAGAAGTTTGTCCTAAGTGAGTAACAGTTTATGCTTTCACATGAATAGACAAGAAGGCAAGCTTTATTCAAGTTTCGTTTGTACCGTCCTGAGAATGAAAAAGTAGAACAATCAGTTAAGATAGCATCCTTGAAAAATTTTAAGATGACCTGGTATTTGATATTTCTTGGAACATCACTAGATAATGAGAAAGTACAGTTAAAACCGTTTGATGCATTGCAGAGGTGAGAGAATCTTAATAGCTAGGCATGGTGCCATAGGCCAGAATCCTAGCATTCAAGAGTCAGAGGCAAGAGGATCATTGCAAATTGGAGGTCAGCCTAGTCTTAATAGTTGGCTCTAAAGCTACACAGCAAGACCTTGTCTTAAAGAAGAATCCAATGCAAACAAATGAAATTGCAGCCTAACAAATGATGTTTGTTTCTTGTAAAATTGAATCAAGGAATGCTTTAACACAATGTCTTCCCCTGTATCATTTTATTTGGTAAAGCTGAACTTGCTGCAAGAAGACTAAATTTCCTATCCCCTGATGTCACAGTTCTCTGGAATTTTACTTTGTAATTATGTTTATGTCAGTTCACAAAAGAGATATAACATTGAATTTTTTATGTTTAGGAGTTTTGTAAATTCCTGCTTATTGCTAATGATTTCACATAGTCATCATGATTCCTTGTTTATGGTTGGTACCATGGTTACATATTTTGTTCTGCTTTCCTCTAGTTATTCATGTGTCTCTCTTCTTCATAAGCATTGCTTCTAATAAATCTTCTAGATTCTGTTAATAACCTGGAGTCATTAATATAACTAATTACTGTTCTTATAATCTGATTCTGTATGATAGCTCATAACTTTCTATATGTTCTAAGAGTTATAACTCAAAAGAAGAAAGGAAGTAATGCAAAGGCTTGTTTTATTAATTGAAAACAAAGACTCTTCCCCATCCTCTCCAAACAGAGGGTAAATTCTTATCATAGGCCTTTTTCCTTGGCTTGTGGTAACTTCTGCTTACTTCATGTTGAGAAAGTATCTAATTCTGTTGTCCAGGGCTGATCAGTGTAACTTCATCAGTCCCTTGACTTAATCAGTAGAAATTCACTTACTTTACAAGTTCATTCATATTAGGAACTTACTATGCTGTCACAACTCATTTCCCTCAACACTGCAAAAGCTTCAAATACTACCTCATTACAAAGCCTCCGCAAAGGAATTTAAACTGAAGTCAACAGAGTTTATAACTAACCCCATTCGAGGGAAGGTCACATAAAATAAAAAGTAAATAAATAGGAGGAAAGTCATTTTCTTAAACTGTGTGTTACCTTGAAAGCCTGAGCTGAATTGTCTTGGGCAAGCAACTTGTGCATGTATGGCGTCTTGCCTCTAAATCACCACTTTAGCATGAACAGAACTGGTAGCTAATAATGAATTTGTGGCCTCTGACTTGCGCGTAGCCCAAGAGAGACTCACACAGAGCCCAAGAGAGACTCACATAGCTATATGGAAAAGAAAACTAAAGTTAAATGGTCCTTTTGTTTGCTGGGATAAGTTCCACTGTTGAGGTGGAGAAGACACCAGGCTAGGGCAGTGTTCTTCTCATTTTTATATCCCCTCCACTGGATTGTTGATTTCGATCTTGATTTTTAAAATTCTTTGTAGTAGTTACAGCCACAATTAAGAGTCCCTTTTTCTATCACTGGCTCTAAGATCAGTTTTTCCCATAGTCTTCGAAAATTATGCAATTTCTGTGGAATGCATTGTCTTTATACATACAAGAGGATGTCCATACTATCTCTCCATATTCCAAAAGCATGTGCAGTGTTTGAAATAGGGAACATGAGATGGTTCGCAAGCCCTGAGCCCCATTTCAGTTTGCTTCCAGAGTTGGCCCTCAACTATGATGAAATTATTTCTAGAATCATGTCTGGTCACGCCATGTCTGTATTCCTCTTTCTGTCTCTCCATTAGGCAAAGAAAACATAAAGATATTCTTGCAAACTTCTGCTCTATAAATTCTCATCAAGAAATAGGATTCCACACACAAAAACAGAATGGCCCAGAATTTCCCTTAGTGCCTTAGTTAGTGCAGCTGTGGTTTTTCTCCCCTGCTCGTTTAGCTTCCAGTCAGTAGAAGTTTGTGATGTCCTTTTAGTGAGTAGAAGTTTTGTTAAATTTTTCATTCAGCTGGGGTGCTTGACTTACACCTTCCTGTGTATACTGGCCTGTCTCAAACTGTATCTGTCTCCAAACTCCATTCCTGTAATTCACAGTATCTAGAATCTTTCAGGTTTTGATTCCCCCAAATAGAGTTTAGACACAAATGTTCTAATAGCCTAGATCATTTGATGAGGTGATTAAGCCTACAGGCTCTGAGTGCTAAGTTTCACTTCATATTCATCTTTTCTATCTAGTGTGCTCTTATTTCTGTGGAGTAGTTCAAATATTTACTACAAATCAGTGAATGGGTCATTTGGGTTAAAATAACCTGTGTTGTATCTTAACCACATATGGAGTAAGCAACTGACTGGTATAGTAAATATTGTGACCCATATCATATGCACTCTTTAAATAAAGACGATTCACAAGCTAATAAGGGCACTTTAAATTTTTTATCATTAATTATCTTAAATCCCAAACTAAGCTTAAATGAGAGGTTTTGAAAATGTAATTGTATATGCTTGTGTGTTTAAATATATCAGCTAGTGCATTGTTTCAAGACTGAAGACATTTTGATTCAAGATACGTTTTCTTTCTTAATACTTTAATTCTTTTAATGAGACAATTTCTTTTTAAATGGCTGATAAAATGGAAATATTAGCCAAAACATTGAACACTGAAATCAAGATATTGAGATATCATCAATAAACCATCATCAATGTGGGGAGGGGGTGTGCATATTTTTTTCATAATTTCTCATAGCTTCATTATAGTTTTTTTTTTTTTTTAATTTGGCTAAGAAAAAATAATATCTCCATCCCCTTTGGAGATAGTCTCACAGCTCATGATCCTTCTGCCTCACCTTTCTGAGTGCTGGGATTGTAGGCCTATGCTACCATACCTAGCCTTGACTATGTTTTTCAAATGGTGTTTTTCCTGTTCTTACACAGTGTAAATCCAGAGTGTATTGGTTGCTAATAGTGTTGATTCCAATGTCATGGTAACTAATAGCCCTTCAGTGACTCATCTCAATGAATATAATTTACTGCAGAGGCAGAAAGATTTAGATGAAAAGAACTTGATTTACCATTGAATAAAACCCAGAAAAAAGGAACAGAGTTACATAGTGATGTCCAGCTAAATCATATGATAAATATGATTGCTTTTCAAATGCTCTTGATGACTTAACTGAACAATAGCGGTAGGGAATGTCCTGTTTTAGCTCTGCAATGCTGTTAGCCATATTGCCCAACTGCCTTTTCCTTTTTGGCCAAAGATTATTTATAAATTATAATTTAGAAGATGTTCTATTCATACCTCATCTATAATTCTGTTAGAGACTCCAAAAATAAATGGGTATTTTTAATAAACTCAAGAATAATTTCTACAAGGTATTCCATCCCCTGCAGAAATGTGTGAATACATTCTTGTTTTCAAAATATCTCAGAGCTTGGAGAATGCCTCTTCATTTCCATGATTTCTGGCCCTCCACAAATGTTTTCAGTTATTCTCAGGGTAGTGGTGGTTAGCTTTTTGAGTATCTCATTGTGCCAGGTGAAAGCTTTGGCTACTCTTTCCAATAAAGAGATTTTTGAACAATTGTAATGGGTGCATCAAGAATCAGTTAGGAACCTCAATATCCAAATACATTTTAAAGAGACTTTTTCAGTTGTATGTTCAGGGTAAAGCTGAGCAGAACCTACAGAGACATCCTATACATTACCTACCCCATACAGGCATGACTTTCTCCATTATCAATGTCCCCAACAGAGTATTCCATTAGTTACAGTTTCTGTAACTAGAATGACATCATTCTCATCAGGGTCCGTGTTCAAATGTTGCTAATTGTTCTTTCCAGTAGAGCTGTTTGAGCATGTATCCTCTCCATATGGTATATATTATCAGTAATATACTATAGTAAATATATTTATTGCACGAATGCTCAAAGACTGTACATTTTAAATTTTACACATATGCTTCTCTACTGGTGGGTACATTAAAAAATGATTCTTGAGACACTGAGCTGGGTGTGGTAGCACATGTCTGGAGTCCCAGCACTCTGGTGGCTGAAGCAGGAGGAGGGTGAGCTGAAGGCCAGCTGGGGCTACATGCTGAGATCCTCTCTCAAGAAAAGAAAAACCAAGCAAAGAAAGGGGACGATAATGAGATACAGAGAAAGAAACAAAGCTGAGCAAGCAAATAAAGCCTAAGTATAAAGTTTGCTCTTCTCTCTTCATGCGCCAGTGGCTTGTGTTCCATGGCATGTGGGGTGCATGTGTTCCCTTCAGAGACTTCTGATATGCTTGTAGACGAACTTTGGAACTATTCTAATCTATTGCTATTTTATTTCATATTTCTTATAAAACTGTGGAAAAGAAATTACGTTAAGAGACTGGTCTACAGGTAACATTTGAATTGTTTGCCGAATTCTTTCTATAGTTCACTGTCCATTTTAACATCTAGAGGATTTAAAAGCAAAATTCTCGCACTACAGAAGAACCTAAGACTGGCGACGCAAATGCTGCCCTCTGGACAGTGCCCCCTACGGGTTCCCCTTGAAAAGGCAGGGAGAGGGCTTCGGGGCCACACCCCACAGTGGGTTTTAGCCCGCCTTAGTCTCTGTCTTGGACTGGAAGCTTTTAATTGCTGTTTCTTCAGTATCAAGAAGACTGCAGCCACCCTGGTATGCTTTGTTTGCATTTTCTTTTCTCCAAAGGATGCTGACCTGTTAGATGTTGAAAGCAAACACTTTGAAGACCTGGAATTCCAGCAACTTGAGCATGAGAGCCGTCTGGATGAGGAAAAGGAGAACTTAACTCAACAGCTCCTGCGTGAAGTGGCAGAATATCAACGGAACATCGTCACTAGAAAGGTAATTTCTGGCTGATGCTTGATGTGAAAAATCAAAATGTATTATTAGCTACATGTCAGTAATGGTGGTCATTCACAGAGCCATGGAGTGTGACTATATCTGAGTATCTTTATGTGTTTAATCACATCACAGTTGACCTACAACATGTATAGCAAAATGCTCTGAGCTAGATAAATTGAGTCATGATATAGTTAGTCATTGCTACAATGCTATAAATACATTTATGGATAATGCCCATTTTTACTCACATAAAAATCAAGTCATAGAAAATCAGATTTTTTTAAAATTACTTCCTTTGGCAATTGCAGTGACTAGATTTTGAATAAATCTATGAACAAAATATTTTGAATTTGTTGTTTCCATTGCTTAATAATTCCTAGAGCTTGTTCTCATTAGCAATAGCCAAGTGGAAAGTCATTTAGATTGCTATCAATGCCACCAAGTCCCAAAACCTACATGCCCAGCCCTTGTTGCAGAATTTAGAATTACACCCTAGAACATTGTACTAACCTGATAAAATTGAGCGAGGGAAGGCCAGAGACAGTGAAGCCTGTCAGTTTAAGTGAGAACGTCCATCACTGGCTTTTCATTAGCACATCAGAAGCTAATTGATGAACTAAAACAAGGCTTCCTGTCAACTTCAGGGTCTTTCAGAATAGTTTTTGAATCACTTCAACTGTAGGTAAAGAAGTGTGTGCTTGGTTGGTCAAAGTAGATGCTTCTGAGCCACTAGGTAAGAAGTGGTCCAGCTGCCAACTAAAATATGGTCACTATTAGTGAAGTTCTAAAGACCCTGTTCTTCCTTGACCAGGAGAAACTGACAAACCTTTGAATATCTATTGTGTATCTTTCTATGGTCATTCTTTTCTTCCAGGAAAAAATTTCTGCATTGAAAAAGCAAGCCAGTCACATTGTTCAGCAGGCTCAGAGGGAGCAGGATCACTTTGTGAAAGAAAAAAACAACTTAATCATGATGCTCCAAAGAGTGAGTATTTCCTTATTCAGCATTAGCTACAGTAAAGCATAGCTTCCAACTTGGGGAAGGCTACCTCTTTCAAAGTAATACCTGTACTCTGGGGGCTGGAGAAATGGCTCAGCAACTAACAGCACTGGCTGCTGTTACAGAGGACCCAGGTTCAATTCCCAGCACCCACATAATGTCCAACAACTGTTGGTAACTCCAGTTCCAGGGGATCCTACACCCTCTTCTGCCCTCTGCGGGGCCTTGTACAACATGGGTGCACTTACACAGATGTGAGCAATACACTCATACACATGAAAAACCAAAACACAAAAAAGTACTCTGTGTTGATCATCTTCAAATCAGACCTTAAGCAAGGAAGTTTTTTTAATGCCTTTTCCACACTGAAAATCTGAACTGTAGAAAATTTGTATTTTGTTATTTTCCTTTGAAAAAATGATACTTTTCATCCAATAGTTAAAATAGATTTTAATACCAATTTGTGGTAATTTTAAGGGAAAATCCCCTTTTTACTGCTGTTTAATATTCTGGCTCAAGTGCTCCAGAGTTTTGAAGATAAGCATTTGTTGTGGGTCTTCCTTAAAAATGTCGTTTTGCGTTAGTTTGGCTTAGCTGGATCGTGAGACACTCTATATATCTTAGAGGATTTCCTGGGCCACAGACAGTGTGTTCCACATCCTTCACGGTGTGCGTGAGAGATGTTGATGTTTGTCTCTGATTCAAAGTCATTGCACTCCTCAGCTGCATTCAAGCTGACTTTGATTTTGTGTTTCTTTAGGAAAAGGAGAATCTTTGTAATTTGGAGAAGAAATACTCCAGCCTCACAGGGGGGAAAGGATTTCCTGTTAACTCCAATACTCTAAAAGAGGTAAGCCATGCTTGTCTAGGTCCATTTGGAAATCAGGAGGTGCACCTCAGTTTTATGTGATAAGCCACATAATAAAAAACCTTAACTTAAATGACTTTCAAAAGCCTTAATACTTTGAAATGTTTCTTGCTTTTCATTATTGATGCTTCAAGGATTCCAGGGGTTCTCTTTGTGTGTAATGCACGTGAATGTTTCTGTGTTGATATGCACACAAAAAAGTACTCTGTGTTGATCATCTTCAAATCAGACCTTAAGCAAGGAAGTCTCAAAAAATGTATCATCTGTGAGTCTTACGTTCTTCTCTTGCTTCCTTCAGAGTCTTTTCTCCCTCTTTCTCCTCTCTCAGTTTCCTTCTTTTTCTCCTCAATCTTATAGAACATGGAAATACCCTCCGAACATTTGAGACGACGGTCTGGTTTCTTTCTTTTCTCTCATTTTCCCCTCACCTGGGAGCTCCTGTATCCTTGAGCATTGCATAGTCTTGTCATCCTGCTCCACTTCCCAGTATCACTTTCCCTCAAATATCCTCACAGAGCTGCACTGCCACACTGATAGAATATTTTAACTCTGCTATGGAAAAGTGTAATGCTGACTATCAAGGCACTTTCCTTTTGTTGACTTATAAACTAAGGGGAAATCTTGCTTCTGCATAAAACTTTGCCTGACCAAAATAACTGATTTGACTTAGAAATTGTTTCTGTAAAGAAAGCAGAGTTAGGAATTTATGTCTGGGATGTATGTGTGTTTGTGTGTGTGTGTGCGTGCATGAGCACATGCAGTTATATGAAATAAAATGCTCATCACAATAATATGTATGGCTAAATGTATATTTCAGAAGCATTTTGAAAAATACTTCTATAACAGCTTTGTTAGAACATACAGTTTCATAGTTTCCATTATTTGGAATATGGAACTGGCAAGGTCCATGAAAAGAGGATGGTTGTGAAGAGAGTCCCAGCATAGGATGTCAGTGAGGCATCAGGCAGACCTTTTGAGTCTCGTTAATGAAATTCAGTTTATCCAACATCTTTTGGGAAGCCATTAAGCGGTTTTAAGTAGGGAGACGACATTATTGATATCCATTTGTTAAAGATCACTCTGGGCCACTCAGTGACCAGCAGCTCAGAAGAATGGGGAGATTCAGAGAAACTGGTATGGAGGTGACTGCAGTAGTGTAGGTTGGAGCTGGACTCAGGGCTTGGAATCCAGCAACGGCAGCGAGATGGAAAGTTAGGTAGGTAAGTACGTATTTACAAGTAGACTCAAAAGTTCTTGCTGGTGCATTGAATTTCTGGGTGGAGTAGACAAAGGGAGGAGCGAAAACACTGCCATTTTTCAATTGCATCATTGAGGCTGATGGCGAGTTCCTCTCACGGAGGTGGGGAGGAGTGGTAGGTTCTACCTGGAAGATTTGGAGGGTTCACCCTGTACACACTTAAGAGGAAGGGTTTGTGGCATCCGAATGAATTACATGAGCTCCAAGTCCTTTTTGTGTCTTGATAAGCCACAATCTTTCCTTTTCTATTGATGAGTTGGTTTTGCTTTTTCTGCAGACCCCTTGGCGTCAAAAGTGGTTTTGGCTTTTTGGCCAATTTTGTGTAGCCCTACTGTGTATGCTTGTCAAGTATCTCTGTGTTCTCCTGTACCAAGAATTCTTGACTTATGAGATACTTGATTTCCTGTTTTCCTATCTTTTGTTTTCTCTCTAATCTTACCTCTTTTCTTTTTTTCGTTCCTGAGGAGTGGTGAATTTGTAGCTTAATTCTTTAAGGAACACCCACTTTTGAAAATGCGCATACTCTTTGAAGTAATTAAATTGTATGAGCATAGAAGAAATTTTTAAAGACTTGCCTTTAAAACATTCTGTCAAGTAAGCAAGTGAATAACTCAAAGCTTTTAATTTCCAGCCCAATTCATTTCTTCTTGCAATTTAGTCATATAAAACTTTACATTATATCTAGGTCCCCTTCTGAAGCATGAGACTAATACATCATTTGCAAAGAATCATCTCTAGCTAGTCATCTCTCTACTTTGTTGTAATGATAGGCTGTTCATTGAACCTTTTCTTTCCAGCCTGGAGGGTTTGCCAGAACATCACATCACAGTATCTTGTCTTTCTTGAAGTCATTTTTTGAAAGGAATGAATGGTGTTTTCATAGTAGAACTCAACAGTCAAATTCAACTCACTTTCACTTTTTAAGATGATGCCATTTTATACTTTTCCCTCTTTTATTATCACTTCCTTGGTGGGCAAAAATCATGACTGATCTGTGTAATTACTTGTCATGAAAAAAAGTTTAAGTGTCTTTTCCCCAAAGATAAATTTCTGAGTTTTGATTCACAGAGATTTTGAGTCATGGGTATTTTCTCTAAGCCACAGCCAGAACTGAATTACTAAGTTCAGAAGTAACTGGAAATATCTCTATCCTATCAAAAGAGTTGGAGTTGGGGAAACTGCCTTGAATGGTGACACCATCTGTCTGCATCCCCACCTGAAGGCTGTGTGTATGCACAGGAATTACAGTCCATGTCCTTTTCATCCTTACTTGGTTTAGATGCCCTAAAACTAAATCTCATTAAAATAAATTATTTCTATAAATTTTTTTAATATAAAACCTAGTAGGCATTAGCTCACTTTTTCTGATGCTGTTATTTGTTAAGAAACAGAAGAGGGAAAGAGATGGAAGATTTGTGGAAAAGACTCTTGAAATAGAGTGAATGATTATATTGTTAACTATGAATCTCAGAGTTTTCTATGTGTGATTCTCTTTAATGTTTATGTAAAGATAACATCATTCCATCCACAGAACGATTGCTGATACTTCTGGAGATTTTTAAATAGAACGTGTTGGATTATTTATCATATAGTCATCTTGATTTCATCAGAAATTATGTTTAATATTTGGAATGGCATTTTAAAAAGAATAATCACTGTAAATCCATTTTCATTGCTGACCATTCACTAAATGAGACATTGGATAATGCACAGGTACCTGGCTGTGCCGCGCTCAGCTAACTCCATCATACTGGGAACATTAATACTCTCGCATGCCTCAGCTTTTGCTTTCTTTGTGTTTAACTTCTGAATTCCTCCTTTTAGGGCTATATCACTGTAAATGAAATTAATGAGTCATGTGACAATTCCACGAATCTATCCCCTTCCACTCAGTTCCCTGCTGATGTTGACGCTGCTGTCACTGAGCCTGCCTCGGCTGTGCTGGTGAGCCAGCCCCAGAGTTCAGAGGTGTGTGGGCATGTGTTTCATTCATTCACTGCTTTTCCTCATGTCAAAAATTAACCCACGGTTCACTGAAAATGAGCAAAATTTAGATGTATATTCTGTCTGGCTGGAGGACCAGAGTGAGGCTGAGTTTATGAAACAGACCAGTTTGGGGTTCTGTTCTACACTAAAACTGTTAGAAACCATGAATGTGTAACAGCGATTGACTAGAATTAACTTCCAACAAATGTAGTCAGTGCCTTAGCGCTCTAATCCAACCTAATTTTCTTAGAAATTAGAAAGCCTTTTAAACTCCTTAGTTTGAATCACTTTCCTAGCTTGGTTTCATTTCCTGTTTCATATGGTAGTATGGATTGTTTTTAATGTTATGCGCCTTTGAAGCATTCTTGGTATTGGTCAATGGTGAGAAATGCTTTCTAGAAATACACTCTTCTGATCTCATTGCTTGTGGTGTGGGATTTTAAGAAGAGACTAGATGGAAACATACCACCCACCATTTGTGACTTGTTCTTTAATGCATAATGAGACAGAACAATCCGATGATGGTGTTCCTGTCTGTCTTATCCTGTCTTTCATATGGATGTATATGGATGTATTTCACGCAACTCTTTTCTTTCTCCTGTAAAGCCAAGATCAGCTGTCTGTTCTGGATTTGTGTTCCCTCCCACCCTTTCTCCTCATCCTGTCACTCAACCTTCATCAGTCTCTTGGTCCGAAGTCATGGCAACATCTGTCGATCCTTTCTCTTTAAATGACACACCTCCTCCTCTACCAGCTAAGAAACACAGAAGGCAACAGCAACAGGAGCCCCAGGTAACTAGGAAGTGTGTGCAGAGTGGGGACTTTACCTTGACAACAAGATCATTTATACAGCTTTCTTCTTCGATCTTTCCAGCACTGATTTTTAGAAAGGCAAATTGCATACTATTTTGTTCTCTTGATTTTTCTCTTGAGGACACTGGGCATAATCTCTGGGTCTTGAGACTAATCAAGCTATAAGAGCTTGACTATTCTTTCCTGGCTTTTGATGTTTCAGTACATTTAATGTCCTGAGGCTTGAGCCCCCATTCAGGAAAATATTGCAGCATAGCTCACATTTTTCTCAATATGTCAATAAGCATTTCCATAAAATTCATAGTATAGACAGTTGTGTTGACACAATAATTTTATTACGCATTATTGAAGCTATAATGCTAGACATCATTCTGTTGCTGTGTCCAAATTTGTTAAGCACTTTACAACTCTTTTCATCCTTCTAAGAGTTCTGTGGGATAAGAATTATCTCCAGCTCGAGACTTAGAGAACTGGGGCACAGCCCAGCAAAGGAGCTATCCAAGGGCACAGTGCAAGTTGTGTGTTTATTGACTTGATTTTTAAACAAACAATTTATTACTCTAATGAATTACTTTAGTACACATAGCATATATTAATGCTTCAGTAATCAAATCTGTTTCATGACTCAGTTATATGATGACTAGATCCTCAAAGTATGTGAGTTCTGGTTAATTAGCCACACCTTTTCAGCTAGCACTTTCCTAAAATGAGTGTTTCTCCTGCTTCTGCCTCACCGGCTGATGTAAAAGGGAACCAATGAAAGAGGTAGATAAAATAAGGAATATATACAAGAGAAGATCTTGGAGAATGAAAGAATTAAATACCTCTGACTTGGTGTAATGTTAATCTCATGGACAGCTTCATTTAGTATAAACAACACTATTGGTTGTATAGCAATCAGTTTTCAAAACTGCTGTTTTGTTCCAAATATTGTCTTCAATTGAGTTCTTACCTACTTAATTAAGCTCTTATGACAAAATATTGTGAAGCCTTGATTTTTTTTTTTTTTTTAATTCATGACATTCGGTTACCGTGAGGACAACATCAAAGGGGTTTAATACCATTTTCTAACTAAAACCAGCAATTTATCAATCAAATTTTAAAATTTTATTATAGATTATTGTGGATTGCCTGTCCATGATTCCAGCTCTGACATTTTCTAGCCATGTGTCCTTGGGCATGTTCATTTACTGTCTCTGCAACCCAGATTCCCCACCTTTAAAAGAGAGAGAGAATACGGATCACACAGAATTATTACAAAAATTAAAGGAGACGATGTGTATGAAGCATCAAACTCAGCACACAGGAAGCTCCTAAAAAATACTGGCTTCTAGAAATGGACAGTTATAAAGCTAAAGTGCAAGTGTTTGCCATCATTGGCATGCATTAATTTTTACTTTTTTCAAAAGCTTGAGGTTAGCATCAATGTTATTAAACAAAAGACCTTTTATTGGGATGTCACTTTACTACCAAAGACATTTTGGAGAATGTAGAGAGACCAAGCAAAATCTGGATAAGTTTTGAGGTGGTGAAAGTCTGGCCTTAGAAGTCTTGAATTTAAAAAAAAAAGAAAGAAAGAAAAAGAAAACGTCTACTGGAGTATTTTAAATATGAGGGACTGCTATAGGTTCTCCTTAGCCAAGATCTTTTTAAATGGAAGAGTAAGTTAGAAGGACGCCTTCTATGAAAGCCTCAAGTGGGACTGGAGTGTGTTAACGTGGTATGTGGTATTACTGCTTTCACACAACTTTCCTGTTACCTGCCCTTTCTTTTCACCCTACCATTTCCTACTTCCTGTTCACCTCACTGGGACCTGTCCCACCACACCGAACTCTAGACAAAGGTGCTAGGGAATTGTTGACTTGCTTTTGGCGCTAGCCGACCTGTCCTCCACATGGTAGGACCATTCCAGTTAAAGACAACAATGATAATGTGTAAGTTGTGTTAAGACCCAAGGCAGAAGCACTACAGAAGTAAAAAGCAGATTTAAGAAAACGTTTTAGGTTAATAATACATTTTTCAATTGTCTGGTCCCATCAAATACTAACCCATACCTGTTGGTGAACAAAAGATAAGGTGGATGGGAAAAAGAAATTTCCAAGTTAAAATTCCAAAGCCTCTTTGTGTGCGTCAGTTCTTACTGCTTCAGTGATCTATTTCAGCTAGTCAAGCTTTGCTATTTTACTTTGCATTTGCATTTAAAGCACTTTAGAAGCCTGGAAGAAAGGAAAAAACAGCACAAAGAAGGCCTCTATCTGAGTGATACTTTGCCTCGAAAGAAAACCACACCTTGCATCTCCCCACACTTCAGCAGTGCAACAATGGGGAGAAGAGCAGCCCCAAAGGTAGGATGACCGGCAGAGCTGGGGCTTCTCCTCCCACAGACCTTTTTGTTATATTCACTGACAAAGGCAACAACCTTTACACCACAGAAATGCTAAGTGACAGACCATTAAATTTGCTTGTTGAGAAGCGTTCATAACTGAATTGGGTTTTTTTTTTTTGTCCTATTTTAGAGGTTATTCCGTGTTATACTTTCTGGACCATAGAACATGGCCCCAGCTGTTTTCTAGCACCAGAGTACAGATGCTTTTTACTGATATGACAGATGCCGCAGGCTGCATCCAGATTTAGAAACAAGAAAGGACGTAAGCTTGGAGGTCCTGGAAGAATAGCATTAAATAGTTACTGTGTCATTTTTCATCCATGGCACTGGGCTTAGCCCTTTATGGAAACACAGTAGCACTGTGCAATAGAGGTACATGCTAATCACATTCCAGTTGTACATTTGGATAAACTGAGGCAGAAGGAGCTAAGTGACAACTCAAGAGCCCTTGACTGGGAACTAATGGGGCCCAAGTATGAACCTTGTGGCCTGACACCTGTGCCTTCCTGTAGGTTCTGCTGACGTGTCCCTTGGATCATTGTAGAAACGGAGGAATGGGAGAGTGAAAGGGGCTTTTAGTGGGGTAGGCTTTAGGCGCTACTCCTATCCTTAATGAGGGTAACTTTGTTTTAACTTAGTTTATAAGTTGGTGTTTGAGTGTACTTTGTTTACATAAAGGATATTCCTACTTAAACGGAGTAAGAGCTGGGCATGGTGCTGCGTACCTACAGTCCCAGTGTTTGGGAGGCTGAATCAGGAGAACCAAGTATGAGTTTGAAGCAAGGCTGGGCAATGTAGCAAGACCAAATCTCTAAAAACAAACAAAGAAGCCAAAAAGAAGGCTAAAATCAGTGAGATCTTACTGGGTTTCTGCATAGCTGGGGGTAGAAGGAAACCAGAGTGCTGGACAAATGCAGTTTGTTCCTGTCTTTTTGCGTGGTGTGCATGCATTCCTGTCCCTGCATCTGCCCTCTGCTCCTGCTGCATGAAGCTCTTTTAGTCATTCTTGCATGATTGTGGACAGTGTCGTTCCCCAGCAGTCTTCCAGTTTGGAATTTTTGCTACTGGAAGTACCGTGATGCTGAGACTGCCATGGAGCATCTTGGGAGGGACAGTGACTAGCCTTTACTACTTGACATCAAGAAACGGAACACCAAGACCAACCATCTCTGCCCTCGGTACTTAGATAGGAGCTTTGAAAACAGGCCATGTCCAGGAGTACTATTCTGGTGTGTGCAGTTTCCTTTGCCTAAAGTATTCCTTCCTGCTTCTCACAGGGTCACCTGCCTCTGGGGCAGAGCAACAGCTGTGGCAGTGTGCTCCCTCACTCATTGGCAACCATGACCAAGGACTTAGAGTCTCGGAGGATGCTCAGAGGTATGTACTTCTAGATCACAGGGCATGGTCTTACATTAAGCCTCAGAGCTCCCTAGGGAGAGTGAATGAGAATGCATTTGGGGATGTTAGGTGGGAGATCAACTGAAGTCCTAAATTTTACTCTCTATGCATCCCATCTGAGAGAAAGATGTGTGTGCATCATTATTGTTTGGAGGTAACACTTCCTATTTACACATATAGTGGGTGTGTTTTTAACATACCTGTTATACTTTATACATGCAATAAAACTTTCAAAGCAGAAAGGCCTTGAGAAAACGACTCACCTTCTTGTTTGACTGATAGAAAGAAGAGAGACCATTGGAATGAGGGAAATTTCCAGGGGACTTAATCAAGGTCATTCGTCTTGTCTGTGGCTGAGACACCAGTCTCAGTGAGTGTGCTGCAGTCAATGAGTTGACACATTTAATGGAACCCTAGTGACCCAGAACAGAATTTTTATGAGTCTCTTTTGATGTAGGCTTGAGCCCTTAGGTTTCAGGTGAACTTTGGACTCACAGTATGTATTATTTGATACAGCACATAATTAGATATATAACAGAGTTATAAAGCAGTCTTTATAGAAGACTGAAAGAAATCACTATATGCCATTCCAGAAGCAAGAATCTTGTGGAATCTATTTATTGTATTAGTACATAGTTTACATCTACAGCTTATGCCAGCCTTAAGTTTTGAATAGATTTGAGCCCCATACCAAGAATACAAAGGGATGCATAATTCTTGCTTCTGAAATGCTGATAGTCTGGTGAGGAAGGAAGAGACACACACTAGATGATTTCAATAAAGTGTCAAACACAATGATGGAGGTATGCCCTGCATGTAAAGGGGAAAAGTAGGTAGGATGACAGACATCGGATCATTAAGTGCACTTATATGCTGATGGATTAAAAGCTTTCATTCTCTGAAAGGCAAAATTGAATTCTGATTTATAGGCCTCTCTCTCCTCCAGGACAAGGGGATAATCACTGATTTTCTCTTATAAAAATATACATACTCTACATATGCATATACCCTTATTTATATGTGCATAATGTGTATGTGACATATCACTGGGATGAAGTTTTTAAGTCATTACTAGAAGTGATTTAAAGAATTAATGGAGACTGGAGAAATGATGGTTCAGTGGTGAAGAGCACTGGCTGCTCTTGCAGGACCCAGGTTGGAGTCCCAGCACCCACATGGCAGATAACAACTGTCCATAACTCCAGTTTCAGAGAATCTGATGCCATCTTCTGGACCTCCATGGGCAATATGCTCATACACATAAAAATAGTAATAAATAAATAAAATGTTTTTCAAAGTAATTAGGGGAGCTTGGCTGGGCAATATACATTTGTATTCTTAGCACTCGGGAAGCCTGAGCAATGTAGTGAAATCCTGTCTCAAAAAAAAAAAATGTTAACAAATCTGGGCACGGTGATTTATGTCTATAATCTTAGCACTCAGGGGAGAGGCAGAGAAGGCAGAGGCGGGAGAACCGAGGTTTCAAGGCTAGCCTGGGCTACATAGTAAAAAGGTTAAGGGGAAATAAGAGTTTGTCAGAGATTTACATTTATAATACTGAAATAAGATATATTTGATTGGATTTCTTTGCTTTATTTGTTGTAATTTCTTAATAAGCCAAAATATTTGCTAGTGTTCACAAATACTAAGCATAGATGAGTATTTTGGTGCTCATTCATCACTGCCAACTTGAAGGTGAACTCTTTTTTCTGTTGTAGCACTTTTCTGTCTTACTAGTAGGCTTCCTTAAATGTTTATCTCATGACAGTGGAAGACATCCAAGCCTGACTGGCTGAACAACTAAGACGGTCCAACATATTCATAAGCTTTAAGCATTACAGTGATTTAAGGAAATATTGAGCACTGAAGACAGGAGGCTGGTCAGAAATGATTATGGTCTGTATTAAAAGCATTTTCTTAAAACAGAGAGCGAGGAAAAGCAGACTTTTGTAAGCGGGTAAATAATTGAGAGCTGCTAACAGCATCATTTAGGAGGATTCCTGTGAGAAAATGGTGAAACTAAGGAATGGCTGATCTGTTTTTCTCATCTTCTTTTCTCCTCAAATAATGGGACACCTCTTGCTAGGTTTGTAAAGCAAACCTAAGCTAGTTCTCTGAGGTCATTTTATGAATATAAACTATGCAGAATCTGCCTGGTCTGTCTCTGGTGCTCTGGTTCTCTGTTGGTGTATTTTTCCTACTCTGACATGACTACAACTTCAGTCTTGGCTGCATTTTTGAATGGTATCCTGCTTAGAGCTTCATGGGACTACCATGCAACAGCCCTAAAAGAAGCAGAACCATTCTGTGTATCAATCCAGGAGCTGTGTCCCATGAATCCAGCCTGCTCCTCTCCCCAGACAAGGAGTGGTCAGGCATGATAGTTCTTAGGGCCACTGCAGGGTAGAACTGGCAGGGGTTTACAGGAGCACATGTATCTCGTGAAGACCAGCAGGGCTGAAGCACGTAGAATTGTTTCACCAGCCTTTGTTGGCTTCACTAAAAAGCAAATGCACTTAAAAAATTACCCAAGTTTGAAAGCACCATGTCTGTTAAGTTTTCAGTCACTCAAATTTAGTAGATTTTATTACTTATTTTACATGCACGATTAACTTAAATGCACCATTTTTTTGCTGCTGTTCGTAACGGACACATCGAGGATGACGGTGTAAGTATAAGCCTTCTCCAATCAGCACTGTTTCCATAAGCGCTGAAAATGTGAGTCATACAAAGAGTTGAAAGGGGCCAAGTTTAAAAGCTGAGCAGTGAGGAACTGGACTCCTGAAATTGGCTCTTGTACAGCTTGTCAACTGTTCTTTGTAAGCTTTAGAATGAGTGAAATCTTTATCCTTCTTTTTTTTTTTGTTTTTTTTGTTTTTTTTTTTGTTTTTGTTTTTTTTTTTTTTTGTGCGTGTGTGTGTATGTGAAATGCAGGGAAGTCCAAGAAAGGTATGAAACCTTCTTGTGTGATGTTTTTGCTTCCAGTAAATATCGAAAGGTCATTGTCAAGTCATCTTTAAGAACTAATCTGATTCTAAACTTTCCTGTGGTGGATTTTCAGTCTAATGGTTGTTTCTTTTTATATAATAGAGAAAAGAAAATTGCTGCATGTTTTAAGAAATGCAATGCTGGAGACAGCTGCTGTGCCTTCGAAGGCAGCTGCATGTTTTGGCTTTTCTATAACAAGTTCAGACCATGCAGGAAACACAGATGCTATGAAAGCATTGATTTGTAAGGCTCAGACTCCCCATAAGAGTGGGCATCGTATGGAGGCTCAGTGTAAATTACGATGTTGTCCCTTTTTAAGGCCAGGTATAAGGAAATAAGACAAGTGACAGGATGGGAGGACTTAGGAAACGCCTATGAAAATGGTCCATTTAAGCTTATTTTGTAAGGAAGACTTCAAAGCGTGAAGAAAAGTTTAAACACCTGGCTTGAAGAAGTAAGATGGTTGTCCCAGACACTAGGTAGCAATATATACAGCACGTTAGAGAACCCTGCTATAAAGTTTCATGTGAGTCAAACAATTGAAGGACATTTTTCAATCTGAATTCTTGACTACTATTTGTCACTGCTTGGAAAAACGTAAGATCTTATAGATATAATCTGATTTTTAAGTCTTCCAATTTTCTGCTTGATGAATATGTGTAAAATGTTTCCCTTTTGGCAAATCTCTTTTGGACTAACTATGCATGTTCCTTCCATAAGGCTGGGTTTATTTTTTTTTAACTTCTTCAGTTCTTCTTCTCCTTCTCCTCCTCCTCCTCCTCCTCCTCCTCCTCCTCCTCCTCCTCCTCCTCCTCCTCCTCCTTCTTCTTCTCTTCTTCCTCTTCTTCTTCCTCTTCTTCTCTTCCTCCTCCTCCTCCTCCTCCTCCTCCTCCTCCTCCTCCTCCTCCTCCTCCTCCTCCTTCTTCTCTCTTCTTCCCCCTACTCTTAGATTGAATCTGGAAATGTGGCTGTTATTGATGTTCACCTGGTATGGTTACTAACAGCTCAGAGGCTGCATGTTGGGGTGGATGTTTGTTCTTTCCCCCTGGTCAACCTTTCTGACCTTGTATCTTTTTTCCTTTCTCTGCTGTCCCTCTTCATCCTGACCTGTACCCTCCTCTTCTGGCTGTGGACTGTCATTAGGAAGAATGAATTCCTCAGCAGGTGAGCTGTGGCAGGCTATACTGTCAGCTTTATCTTCTTAAGCCCAGACAATCGTTCCCAATCACCTCCTTTTCTATATTAAAGCCCAGACAGCCATAGAAAGATAACAGAGCGCACATTTGGGATGTATATTTTTTTTTAATGACATATTTCACAGTAGTTCTTCCATAAAAGACCTTCAGGGTCAAATTAGACAGAATTTATAGAGATTGGCATTTTAAAGAAGAAGAGTAACTTGGGGGCTGGAGGGATGGCTCAGTGGTTCAGAACACTGGCTGCTCTTGCCAAGGACATGGATTCAGTTCTCAGCAACCACGTGGTTCAAACAACCATTAGGCTTCAAGGGATCAGAGCCCTCTTCAGGCCTCCAAGGGCATTGCATTCACAGTTGCACTTATGTACATGGAGACAAAACATTCATACACATAAAAAAATCATAAATAAATAAACAAACAAGTAAATAAGCTTTTAAAGATCATATCTTGACTTTGTGCCTCCAGGATAATGGCTTTCCTGGGCAAGGAAGAGAGCTGAGTTGTGAGCCAGCTGTTTCCCTGTAGAGCACAGGCTATAAGACATGAAACAGACAGGAGATCTTGCTTTGTAGCCATTATAGTCCACACCTTTACACTGCTGTGTCTTTTATCTTAGGACAGATTTAAAGTATTTTCAAGATCTTTTAAAAAGTTTTTTTTTCACCTGATCAATATTATTCTTGTTATGTAGTTAATAAAAACAAAACCAAGTACACTTGGGTTGAGAAAGTTTCATATTTCCCAATTTAGTTCCTCTGCCCCACCCTGAAGAACAGATGCATTCCACTGCCTTATTTGGCCTCTGATAGAGTTTATAGACGAAAAGTGAATTATTTGGTGACTGTTTTGTGATATCTCTGTGTTAAATAACCAGAGACTCTGCATTGAGCAGGACTCTTGTGTCTCTCTGAATAAATCTGAGTGGTGCTTGGGCCAGGTTGAGAGTGCCCTGGGGCAACAGTCCTCGTGTCTCTTTCAATCCCTGCAGTCTTTCCTCTATTGGAAATCCTTTGGATGGTCAGATCTGAGCCCACATCCCCCAGCCAGCTCCTTAAAATCACAGAGGTGCAATTCTAGGGTCACAGGGAGAATTTCCTTCCCTTGTTAATTGATTGAATTGCATTTTTAAAGACAAGGTCTTACTATATAGCTCAGGTGACCTCAAACTCACAGCAATCCTCCTGCCTCAGCCTCCTCTGTGCTGGGATTACAGGTGTGTACTACTGTACCAAGCCCTTATTTATCATGGAAGAAAAGCTTGTGTTTTGAATTTGTTCAGCAAAGAGAACCATGCCAGGTGACAGCTCAGTTCACTATAACAGACAAGGGCTTCCAATTGTCGGCATTGCACAGCTTTCCCTAAAGTAGACATTCCTGCTCATTCCAGATTTATCAGAAACAAAAATCCTGCATTTAGAAACAGAGATTCCTTAGACATTGGCTTTGCTCCTTAGCATAGTACATCATGTGGCATGGCTGTCCCCTGTGCCAAAAATTTCAGGCTACTTGGTTTCCTGCATCTCTCTCCTGAAGGTTATAAGTTCATTTTGTTATTCTGTGATACTTCTGTGATACTTTTGAAGAAAAAGAAACTAACCCCAGAGCTCTGTAAGATTGGAGGAGCAGTTGTTTAAGAAGAGCGAGAGACTTCCTTCTGCGCCCTAGGAAGGTGTTAATTCCTCCTTAGGACTGGCTTTTCCTCAGCTAAGAATGTCGGAGAGGGAGATTGGAGTAGAAAGTGACTGCTAGAGATCTAATTCTTGTTTGTTTTAAATTATACTGGTGTCTTTCAGGGATCTGTTTTCACAAGACAAGAACAGGTCTTCCATGTGTTGACATCCATGTAAATGCTTTTTATGGTGTAGCTTTTTTCTAGATGTCATGAGGAAGTATTCATCTGTACCCTTTTCAAATGATTTCTGTTGTCATTTTTCTTTTCTTTTCATAATGAACATTTGGAAACGATTTAAAAGGAGCAGTTAGTAATTCCAAAAGTTCAAGTGTAAAAGGTAAATATTTGAGTGATGAATTCTTCTGCCTTTCTTTAAAAAAGTGCCACGAGCGGCACACTTGGAATGCCCTGGCTTCATGAGGCATGTGCACTGATCACGGCTGCTAACGGGATTCTGTCTGGTCTCACAGAGGGCTGTATGTTTTACATCTTACTTTACAATGGCTGGCTGATTATAGATAACACATTTTTTACTTACATATATAAACTACACCAAGTACTAATGCATCAAAATATGCATGTAACTAACATCACTTTATAGAACCTTGGGGTATAGGTGTTGCTTTGCTTAGACAGCATGGATGAGGCTCCTGTTTTTAAACAGATATGTTAAATCAACAGCCATGGAAGCTATGTGGAATTCCTTTTTTTTTTTTTCTTTGGCTTTCCTCTTGGATCCTTTTGGCCACTTTTTTAACTAATTAAAAGTCTCATTGAAAGTGACGAAGAGAAGAGGAGATACTTAAGTGATGTAATTACAAACTCTTCATAGGTCTGATATTACTTCCCTGGGTAATGGGAAGTATTTTTTCTTCTTGGGAGAAAACTTAGAAACTATAGAGAATTTTTAAAAATTAATTTAGGGATTAATCTTATGCACCCCTATTTCCTGTGCATAAGATAAAGAATTGGAAAGAGTCTTGGCGTGGTGGTACATACCTTTAATTCCAACACTCCAGAGACAGAAGCAGGCAGATCTCTGTCATATCGAGGCCAGTCAGCTGGGGCTACAAGGAGAACCTGTCTCAAAAAGACAAAATAAATAAATAAATAAATAAATAAATAACCCGATATTTAAATGCCTAAAGCTTGCTACAACAACACAGGATAAGCCAATGACCTGACATGCCAGCTCTGGGGTCCTAGGGGAAGAAAGCACTTTTTATTTATAGTACTTTTGATCTTATTGACATTTTCAGTTAGTGGCAGCTAGCAAAGGACTGAATTGTTAAGGTGGAAAAGGAAATGTTAGTTCCATAACCAGTAGGGAGGTCAGCCATGGGAAGCATTGTTGACCCTGGGTATTTTAAATAAGTAATTGATAGACAAGAGAATTTAGGGGAGGAGGAAGAAATAAAGACAGAGAAAGAATATGAAGGAGACATGCAGTTTGGTCTTAACGAGATTGAAACTACAACAGACAATATGCAATATATGTTTCTCGACTCCTGTACCTGAAAGATCCACTTGCTGTTTGTGAGCTTGACAGATGCTCCCGAAATTTGAATGCTGTTGAAACAGTGACTGCCATAACTGCCTTGCTGATCACTAGGCACCATCTTGCCTTCACTTGAACACAGTTTGTTCAAGAGGATTCAGAGCCTTTGTGTTCTTGGTGTGTGTGTGTGTGTGTGTGTGTGTGTGTGTGTGTGTGTGTGTGTGTGTTATTTCAATTGTGCTGAGTTGTAGGATTGGGATTAAAGAAGTGCCAAGCGATTTCACTGATAAATAAAATCCCTCACATGACCATTTCTTTCAAACTCTTGCTTACACTGGGCATGACAGTTTCTTTGATCTTCTTGGCTTCAAAATATATTAGTTCAATGCCCAAATCTCACATACAGATATTTCTGGTTGCTGGCTTGAGTCTGTAGACTTACAAGATTCTAAGATTGATAAATGAGATATATTTACATATTTATGGCTCTCTCCTTAGGTTATAATCACCAACAGATGAGTGAAGGACAGAGACAGAAATCTGAATTTTACAATCGCACAGCATCTGAGTCAAATGTCTACTTGAATAGTTTCCATTACCCAGATCACAGCTACAAGGACCAGGCCTTTGACACACTGAGCCTGGACAGCTCCGACAGCATGGAGACAAGCATCTCTGCGTGCTCACCTGACAACATCTCCAGGTAAGGCTTACTGAAAACTGCCTACTGTTTTCAAGGATAAACTCATCAGTTTTCAATACAATCTCTCTCTCTCTCTCTCTCTCTCTCTCTCTCTCTCTCTCTCTCTATTTCTCACTCCTCTCTCTCCATATATATATAATGAGGCATAAATCTATGATGCAAAAGTGGGCTGGGGGTCATGGGGATTCTGGAAAGTAATTTCCTTGTATCTTGTGTGACTTGGTCAATCATACACCATGTCTTTTCCCACTTTATTCCATTTCTTTCTGCTTGAGTTCTGATAACACTGTATTTCAAAATTGAGTTACTCTGTTGGTGAATCTAAGCTCCTTTGTACTTTTTATTAAATAGGGCAGTGATCTCCAACAAGAAAGTCAGAATTTCAAAGGCTTTTAAAATTCTTATTTACTATTTTTATTTTATGTGTATGAATGTATTGCCTGTATGTATGTAAGTGTACCCACGGTCATACAATGCCCACGGAGTCAGGAGAGTATTGGATCCCCTAAAATAGACAGTTACAGTTACAAATAGTTGCTAGCTGCCATGTAGTTGTTGGGAACCAAATGTGCATCCCTTCAAGAGCAGCCAGTGCTCTTAACCACTGAGCCATATCTTCAGCCCCCTCAAAGACTTTTTGACCCTTTTGCTTTGGTAGAAGAAAACTTAGTTGTTCCTTATGTTAAAGTTTGTGTAAGGATTTAGCCATTCACACTTGTCTTTACACTTTGGGGCAAACAAAGGACTTAAGAGCAAAGGCACATCTGAATTATAATTTGCTGGTGGTGGCTCCTGTCTTCTGAAGCTCTGCCCACAACTGCCCTGCTGGGTAATGTGAAACCCACATCCAGTGTTCCAGATCCAGCCCTCCTCCTGTCATCCCTTCCCAACACCCTTTCAGTCCAGGATAAGGAACCTCAGGGCTTTGCATATTTGTCCAACTTGATTCTTTACATCTTCTCAAAGTGTGAGCACAAAACCAGAGCTTGGGAAGTCAGTGTGGCAAGATTAAAAACAGGAGCCCTCGTAGGTGTCATCCAGAATGTTATCCTATAAGATGGTTTGATAGTTTAAGCAGAATGGGAATTTGTTTTTTAAGGAGTCACCTACAGTTGCTTGTTTTTTAAGACCCAAGGCTTATTTTTTTCTAATTTGTGCCCTACATTTTAAAAATTTGTTTTCGACAGTCTCATACATGTACATAATGTTTTTTGATCCTAGACATCCCGTTATCCCTGCTTGCCCCCTCTGACTCCTGCTGAACCCCTTCTACTTCTGTGTACCCAAGACCTGGCTCCCTGAGCTTTGTGTTTATTGACTGTGTAAATAATGATGCTGATAAAGCAAAACCATCCAGCTCATGAACGTTCTGGTAGTCACAAAAACGATGTCTCAGCAAAAAGCAAAGGGAAAATGCGCCCACAACTGAGTGACTGTGATTCTACAGATGCCTTTTCGTGACATAATAAACCACAAAACCAACTTTGTGTCACTAGAATTTCAAAATGGAAATACTTCTTTAATAGACTTATAATTTGGGGATATTTTAATGCATAATTTTGCAAAATCTGAAGCATAGCAATTTTTTTCCAGTCTTTGTTCTTTGTAGTAATTTCAAGAAGTTTTAAAGGAAAGATGCTTTTTGATAACATGCATTCTGAACATTAGTTCTTTATTACTTGTTTGCCTGGAGTTTGTCATGGTATTTTCCATAATAATGATGGGTAAAATCTTATCTTAGTATAACATGAATTTTTCAGGTACATAGTGGCACTGAAGCAAGATCCCAATTTTCCTTTTCTCTCTATTTTATAATCCACCTTTTCTAGCATTTTCTACTTTCTCTTCAGTTGCTTGACATTGAATAGGCACTGTTTAGTAATATCTGACCATGAACATCAGGTATCTGCCAGTGCTAACACAGTAGTGTCCGGTTCTGTGTGAAATAGCCTGGACAGTTAAATAGCTTTGCATAGACTTACTAGGAAAGGTAATTCCATAGTAACATCATCATACAAAGAACTAAAGGACAAATGTGTCTCATCAGTCACATACACATACATACAGATGTTAACTATGTGAAATAATGGCTATGTTAATGAGCTTGATTTTTACAATATACACATAGATCAAAATATCACCATCACCATAAATTGTCAGTTATACACATACTTGGTAAAGCTAAGCGAACAAAAAGCAAATAAATAAAAATGGCAAATAGCAAAATATAGATTCTATAACAATGTGATGAATAAGGATAGAGGATTGGTGAGTTTGTTTCTTGTGTGTGTGTGTGTGTGTGTGTGTGTGTGTGTGTGTGTTATACTGCTGTGTTCCTTTATGTCTTCAGAACTCTTGGTCTTAGATTTGAATCATCCTAGGTTTGTTCTGGTCAAAAAAAATATATAATTTAAGACACTAAAGCTCACACCTTTAAATCCCAGCTCTTAAGAGGCTGCAGTAGGAGGATAGTGCATTCTAGACCAGCCTAGCCGCATAGTGAGGCTGTGTCTCAAAAATGTATATATTTAGGGGCTAGAGATTAAGAGCACCGGCTACTCCAACAGAGGACCTGGTTGTGTTCCCAGCACCCATTTGTTTGCTAACAGTAGGCTGTAACTGAAGTTCCAGGGAATCTGATGCCCTCCCCTGGCCCTTGTAGGCATTGCATGACACAGCAAACACTCATACACATAAAAGTAAATACATAGATAAATAAATAGATAGATAGATAGATAAATAAATAAAGTGTAAATAAATAAACTATACAATAGGACTGGAGAGCTAACTCAGTCCATAAAGTGCTTGTTGCACAAGAATGAGGAACTAAGTTTGATTCCCAGGATCAGTTTTTGTTTGTTTGTTTTAAAAAGCTGGACATGGGGCACACTTAGAATCCTAGCACTGAGGAGACAGAAACATGTTGGGTCCCTGGGGCATGCTAGCAAGCCCGCCTACCTACTTAGCAAGCCTTAGACCAATGAGAGATCCTGCCTCAAAAGACAAAGCAGAGGGCTCCTGAAGAATGACACTCAAGATTGACCTCTGATCTCTACACACATGTGCACAAGTGCATGTACACATGCATATACACTCCAAATGCACATACACCCACGAAAGTATCCGAGTTTAACTTAAGCATGCTTTATATAATCGCTATAACCCTCAGGGCTCTGCTTAGTCCTTTCTACATACATTTCTATGCATTCGTTTTCTGAATGTGCCTCCTGTGCTGGACTTTGTGCTATGGGAACACAAGCAGGTAAGCCTGTCTGTGCTCAAGTGGGTCTAGGAGCAAGGTTGGTGCTTGGGCACAGCACACAGCACAAAGCACCAGTAAGGTTCTCCAGAAAGCATTAGGATTACTCTAGCTACTTTCTATTCCTGTGATAAATACACTGACCAAAATCAACTTGGGGACGAAAGGGTCTGTTTCACCTTCAGCTTACAGCATCATGGAGAGAAACCAGGGCAGGAGCTGAAGCACAGACCTGGAGGAGTCTGCTTCCTGGCCCATGCTCAGCCTGCTTTTTCATATGACACAGGACCACCTGTCCAGGGGTGGCACCTCCCATAGAGGGCTGGGCCCTCCCACATCACTCAGCAATCAATTAGATATCTCACAGGCCTGACCACAAGCCAATCCAGTGGAGGTAATTCCTCAGCTGAGGTTCCCTCCACCCAGTTGGAGTTACTTTTCTTTCCAGTTACTTTTCAGTTACTTTTCTTTCTCTGCCAGCTGCTCTTGCTGTTGTTGCTTCTTCCTCTTGCTTTTGTTCTTCTTCCTCACTTGTTGGGGTGATGTCTTTTCCAAGATGCAGTTCTTTTGAGGCTCTTGAATCCCCTGTGCAGTTTCCCCATTAGTATGGCAGGTGAGGGATATTGACAAAACTGGCAACCAGTGCGCCTATGGGAGTCCTTTTGAAATGGCACCCTCACTCAGGAAGTAATTTGTCTGTGTGTACTAAGGTACAACAAGGCCCAGTGGTGCTACACATTGTCCCGCTGAATAAAGCGACCTCAAACATTTGGTGTCCTTTGCATAGAACATTATGATAGTCTTCTTGTTCTGATGTCAGGATTGGGAGCTAAAGGGAAGGTCTCCCAAAGTTGTCATTAGAATTTAAAGCTGCATTCTGGAATCATGCCTTATAAGATCTGGCTCTGCTTTCTTTATTTCTAAACAGTTGACACTGGGCTTGTTTTTTGTCCTAAACTGAGGTAAGTCAGTGTCACCTGCAATTTTCAGAGTTGAAATGATTTGCCATTGAAGACCAATGATTCATCAGCAGCGTCTTTTAAATTGTATATGCTTTGATTGTGTCATACAGCACCCTCAACATTCTATGTGTGTGCCACGGCGAGATAGACAGAGATATCAGGCTTAACAAATATTCTTTAAAAGCTTTTTATTTGTTTCAGTGCCAGCACATCAAATATTGCCAGAATAGAAGAAATGGAGAGACTCTTAAAACAGGCTCATGCAGAGAAGACTCGGCTGCTTGAATCCAGGGTAAGCTAGTTTGTGCTGGGGATCTGTGAGGGGTCTGCCATGCCGGAAGCCCTACACTTGACATCAGGAAGCAAGCTTCTTCCAGAGCCTTTCTAGGTGCTGTGACCTTGGGGCAACCATTTAGAGAAGTAAGGGTGTTCGGTGATTTCCAGCGCCCTATCCACCACTGTGTTCTGCAACTTGAAACGTATATCTGTGCATAACACAGACTGAAATGGGTGCATTCTACTCTATTTCCTCTTTGACAGCTCCTTTGATTTTTTTTTTCTAAACAATAGGGAAGAGTTACATCATTTCAACTCATGCTAACGGTACTACTGTTATATTTTTAAAAAAAAAAGTTATTTTGATTTTTCAGGCCAGAATCAGAACTTCCTTAAGAATCCCCCAAAATGCCTTTGCATCCTGCCGTGAGGGCACCTCCTTTCCTTTTCCAACTCCCCACATGCTTTCAGCCAGGAAGCTTCAGAGCAATAACAGGAATTGGAGGGACCTATGGCCTTCAGTTAGAAGGCCTCCCAGAGAAAGTCTGTCACAGACAGTGTTGCATAACAACTTGTAAGGTCTTTAATTTTAAAAAGGAAGACCTCTGGTCATTAACACAAATGCCTGATGTAGTCAAAAGCCAGATTTTCACTTGATTAGTATTTAATTGTTAATTAACTCCATAAGATGAGTTTGGAAACTTCCAAGAGGTGATCTTGGTTTGTGTTAGCCTAGGTTATGTATTTTAAAAGACTAGAATATAAACTGCAAATTGTCTAGTGAGACACTGGGGGTTTGGTATATTACTTGGAAACATTCAAGTAAAACCAGTATATTTCAAAATAATTATTGATCTGTATTAGGAACGCGAAATGGAAGCCAAAAAACGAGCTCTGGAAGAAGAAAAACGGCGCCGAGAAATTCTGGAAAAACGACTGCAAGAAGAAACCAGCCAGAGGCAGAAATTAATAGAAAAAGAAGTGAAAATAAGGGAGAAACAAAGGGCACAGGTTAGTGAGCTAATGTGGCCGCCTAAGCGGAGGTTGCCTCCTGGTGGCCATTCTGTGAAAGACTCTAATTCTGAAGGTACATTAATGTGCCTCAGAACTTCCGGGGAACTAGAAACCAAGTGACACTTTTTCTCTCGCATGAGACATGCTGGTGGGAGAAACACTTAAGTTCTTCCACCCATTTTCTGAGTAGACTTCTAAAAAAATTTTATGTGTATGAATATTTGGCCTGCATGTCTATAACTGCACCCGCAGAAGCCGGAAGAGGGTGTTGGATCCCCTGGAACTGGAGTTAAAGATGGTTGAGTTGCCATATGGGTACTGGGAACTGAACCCAGATCCTCTGTAAGAGCAGTCAGTGCTCTTAACCCCTGAGCCATCTCTCCAGCCCCCCAAAAAGAATATTTTTTGGACAGCTTTGAAAAGTGCCCCCTGAAGTGATCACTTTTTTGAAAGCACAATATTCAGACCAAAACCTTTGGTTGAGGAAAGAAAAGATTCTATTAAGCCATCTTTAGAGACAAACTGGCCAGAACAGGGTGAAATTGTACCAGTCCAATGTCTTCTTTTTCTAACCACTATATTGTCTCACATGCTCTCTCTCCTACACCAGTCTATTCAATTACCAAACTGAAGGCAAATTCAGGAAAACCACTCATGTTGTTTGACTTTGTATCGCGATTGTCATAGATTTGACTGTAGCTGTTTACATAACATATGTTTTCACAGAATAAAATAAAAAATTGTAAGCTACTATGTTATGTAAAGCTCGAGTCACTTTCATCACCGTTGTTCATTCATCTAGTAGACCCAGAGGCAAAAGGTCTCCTTTTCCTTGTCCTGTCTAGTGCTGGTCATTTGATAGTACAGCGTAGGGGACTGTCTTTAAAGCTTTGTGTGTTCTTAGGTCATGAGAAGTCTGTGGCATCTGTCTTACAGTCAAGTACCACTGGACTCTAAGGTGGAATACTGAAGAAAAAAGGAAATGGATAACTGTTCCTTTCATCTGATTATGCTCAACCTCTGTCCAGCTCTGATTTGCAATGAAGGTCGTCCTTGCCTGTTTAATATTGGAAGCCAAACCTAAAGGCATAATTCTATTTTAGTCTTGATTATAAGGTTTCCCTTCAAGTATATGATTGGATCATTTTCCCAAGGCAAAAACATGGACTTACTTAACAATGTAAAAATAAAATAGCAGCGTAGAAGCAGCATCCATGCTAGTCTGTGCTTCCTGCGTGATGTGCACCTCGGCCCTCCTCATCAGTAAAGCAAGGCATCTAAGCACATCCCTCTGGCCTCTGGTCCTGCACAGCCCACCGCATTAAGTCCAGTTTATCCTACACTTAACTTTATTTTAGCTTCACTTTTCAAAGGATTCATCTCTGCTTTGACTGTCTAAACTGACGTTTATAACTTTGGAGGATCTTTGGGGGATTGTACCTACCAAAGAGTATCTGATCCATCAGACGTGAGGTTGTGGTGCGGAAAAGAGGAAGCTCTCCAGGGAAAGAATCCTGCTCCACAAAGAGCAGCTACCCCTTCTCCCTGTGTGGGTTAGGGCTGAGGGCTTCTTTGATACTACATTAATGATGTTTTTCTGTTCTCATATGCATCCATCTTAAGAAATAGAATCAGCTTGGTTTAGCCATTGCGCCGCATATTGTAGATTCCTCTGTGAATACCTGCTTTTTAGTCTCCAGATGATAGGGGCCGTTTAATCATAAGTTCTTGTAATTCTATGGCATTTTTAAAAAGCCTAGTTTTTATACTTCCTTCCTATATCTAAACCTATGCAACCCAAAATGAAACAGTTCGCTACAGATAGAACCGCTTTTGCACTTTTCCAGGCTCGTCCTCTGACACGCTATCTGCCTGTCCGGAAGGAAGACTTTGATTTGCGGACCCACGTAGAGACTGCTGGTCACAATATCGACACCTGTTTTCACGTATCAATCACAGAGAAGACCTGCCGAGGATACCTCATCAAAATGGGCGGAAAAATTAAAACATGGAAAAAACGTTGGTTTGTTTTTGACCGGAATAAGAGAACATTTTCTTATTATGCAGGTGAGTAAAAAAACCTGAAGTGACATATTCAAATCTATTAAAGAACAAAGAAAACTGAAATTCATTATCTGTATCAAGAAAATTTTGGAAGCTGAGACAAGAGGATCACTTTACCCCACAAATTTGAGACCAACCTAGGCAATATGGTGAGACCCTCCCTGTTAGGAAGAAAAGAAAGGAAGAAAGAAAGAAGTTGAATATAAATAATAATATAAATAGCTAGGTTGGAATATAAGAAAATTAATGCCAAATACTAGCTTTGTATGCATACATTATTTTATATTATGAGTTATATAATTAAATATTATATGAATTTACTTTTTACAGATAAAAGCCATGTTACTTTAATAGTGTGAGTTAGTCTGTTCTAGATCTGAAATAAACTATAGTCCAAATACATAATAAACGGTATTTATTTTTACATGAAACCATTGCTGTTTAAACCACAAGGCCAGAAAAAAGATTTTGTTAATATTTATTTCTTTTGCCATATGTTCCGTTTAGATCACACAAAGTAAAGTAGCCCTGGCTGCCAGTCATGGAGCTGCAGTTTCTATGTTAGCCTGATCTTTCAAACAGAAAACAATGCTCATCAGCAAACTAGGGAATAAAGAAGCATTCATTAAGTGTTGGAAACATTTTGGATTCTAGATGCTGAATTGTGAGAAACATAGTCTGCTGAATCTTATACAAAAACACAAATATTAGTGTAACTGAAATATTTCTTTAAAAATCTCTTGGGCTAGGCATGGTGGTACATAGCTGTAAGCTCAGCATTTAGGAGGTAGAAACAGAAGAATTGAGACCAACCTAAGCTGTGTAGTGAGACTGTGTCTCTAAACAAAAAAAAGAAATAAAGAAGCCTCTATTTACACTTGCATCATATATGAAATATGCCTATATAAAGTTTACATCTTCAGCTGCCAAGAAAGAGTGATATCACACCACTTCTCATGCTTAGGGCTTCCATGTCAGCACTTAGGAACACAGTCAGAATCATATCTTGTACAGATGGGATAAAGTCATGAGATCCACGTGTTGTGATATTTATGAGCACAGGAAGCCTACAGAGAAAAGGAAACACCGGTCCTTGAGCCGCAGCACTGGATGGGGCATCAGCTAGAGAGCCAGGCCTTCAGTGAAGGGTTGTTTGTCTAAAGCAAATGGCCTGGCCCTCACAGGGTCCTCCTACTTTCTTTTCCTGTGTTTCTTACAAAATCCACAGCAGTGGTCTACACTTCATATGATGGGAAAGATGCCTGCTTTATAAGAAATCCAATCTAGTAGCCGCCCTATACAGTGACAAAGTATTGCGGTACGCTAGTCCTTATGGACAGTCTCAGAATATTTCAACAGAAAACATTCAAAGACCTTCAAGGAGAAAGCAACTTCACTCTTTCACATTTCTCTCTGAGCCTGATTTCAGGTCTTCATCCGTCAACCAGGTGTCTGCTTACAGTATCCCACCAGATTCTCCAAACATATTCATTTCTCTGACCCATGAAAAAGCTTTTTCCTATATTGAAACTTTTGGTGGCTGATTTTCAGGTTTATTTTAAGTACCTTTTTTGGGGGGCATACAAAGAATAATTTGAGACCCTAATACTTAAAATAGATCAAAAGTATATTCTGTCCGTCTTTTTACATTTGAAAATGCTGTCACCTGGAAGTGGGTTGGGCAGGTGTTGATTTGACTCTGTTCACAGCTGTCACTCATCTACCGCGTGCACTCAAATCCCTACCCCATCGTTTTCTCAAATGCACACAAGCATAGGTATAGACCAGTCCCAAACCATTCATCTTGATCACAGCTCAGGCTAGCCTTATCCCTACAAAAGCCATACCCCCTCAGCTTGTCATTGAGGTACATGGCCTTACATATAGATTCATGCAAACACAAATACTGAAAGCTAAAGAAAATAAAACCAGGCCTCCCAGTTGTGCATGACTTTGGCCTCTGGGCTAAGAACTTTATCGGTTTCTAAAGAAAACAGGCAGAGAAAATATGTCTGTTAATTGATGGGCCTGTGCTGCTGAGAGAGACACTGAAATCTCTTATCTCATCCACACAAGGACATCACAGATCCCTCAGTTCACAATGTAGTGGTGAGACTCCTGTTTTTCTGAGTGCTTTCTCAAAGATGAAATGGACTGCAAACCAAATTCCGTTTCCTGGTTCCTGCCTGCTTGAAGGTCCGACATTTACTTTTATCTCCAGATTCTATCTTACATTTGTGTGTGTGTGTGTGTGTGAGAAAACATGGTAACTGCATTCCCTTCCATTACTGTAGGATCTTTTACAGTAAATGTCTTTCCCTTTCACTGAAAGTGGTTGAAATCCACTGAACATGATATTAATAAATGCAGTGTTACCCAAGGAAGAACAAAAACAAAAACAGAAAAATGTGGTGTATTGTCAAGTAAGTTAGAGAAAGACTGAGTTAAATGTAACTAAATACATTAAGTCTGTTGTGTGGGCTATTATTTTCAAACTAGCTCTTTACCGTTATTAAGGAAAGGAAGATAGTCACTCAGTGAAAATATTAAAATGTAACAATATCTATATAACAAGTGAATCTCTTTCCTATCACAGATATTCTGACCTCCTGCTGTTAAGCTTGAAATTTCTTTCAGATTTGTGTTCCATAATCACAGTCTTCATATATATGTATATATCATTTGAGTTTTTATTTTCTTCCTGTTCTAGGAGTACAAACTCATGACCTTGACAATATTAGGCAAATGCTTTTACAGAGTTGTGCCCCTGACTGCTTTTATACAGTTCTAAGGCTGAAATTCTTCAGTCTTCCTTTGCCACGTTTGAGGTTCTACATTCTCTTATGAACACATACAGAGATACCTCGGTTGCTTAGTAGCTGTGCTGATTGCACTGTGTGGCTACCTTGTGGCTAAAGCCTTGTCCTATTAAAACTCAAGCAGAGCCCTCCCAGCTGCATATCACAGCACACACAGACCTCCATGCAGTACACAGCATGTGTGGATTTTAGGCAGTAAAGCTTTGAATTGGAATTGCTGAATAAGAGAGTTTTTGTATTAACGTAGGTTATCTAGATTCATCTTAATTTAAATGCTAAGGATTTGAATGATGACAACTAATCATGAAATTATTTTTATAATTTTTCCTGTTTACCAGTAGTAATATAGTATTTAACACTCATCTATTTTTGCAGACAAGCATGAGGCTAAATTAAAAGGAGTAATATACTTCCAAGCCATTGAAGAAGTATATTATGATCACCTCAAGAATGCTAATAAGGTAAATATCAATTTCCCAAACATCTGCAATTTTGTTTTTTTGGTACCTGGAGCCTTATGCACTTTGGGCAATTGCTTTATCCTCAGTCTTTCTTTATCTTTTGAGACAGGGTCTCACTGTGTTGCCTAGTCTGGCCTTGAACTTGCAGTGATCCTGCATCAGCCTTCTGGGTAGCTGGGGTTAAAAACATGTGCCACTAGGCCTAGCTAATTTCTTCCATTTGAATACATAATTAAGTTAGGGGAAAAAAAGGTACTTTCGGATTTTTAAGTGCTTTAAGTATTGTGTTCTGGCAGGATAGAGGAATATGTTCAGAAGGATGCGGGAAACTTAAAACTGGAGTGAGCTAGATTGGGAGGGAAAAAAGTCAAGAAAAGATTCTGACATAACAGGTTTGGGAAATACTGAAAAACCATTTTTTAAGCCATTTGGGAAGGAACTACTGTGTAATTAGGAGGGAGAATCATAATTTGGCAGGATCTTAATAGAGCTAAGAATAACCACTGTTATTCACAAAGCGCCTTTCATCAGCTAGGTACTGTGCTTTGCAAACTAGTCACAAAGAGAACTCCTGTGTTCTGCCTGAAATATCTCCTATATAAAAGCAGGAGAGATGGTCAGTCCTGAGGAAGTGGGGGATGGGGATGGAAGTTAAAAGTGGAACATATGTGATACATGTAATTTCTATCAAGGGCAACTTTTAAAACAGAAGAACCCTTCACATGTCTGTGTTATTTATGTTCTCCTTTCAAGGTGTTCCTTTGACATTCTTTTCTTGTTTTGAATTTCAGAGTCCTAATCCATTACTCACCTTTAGCGTCAAGACACATGACAGAATCTATTACATGGTAGCCCCATCACCCGAGGCCATGCGGATCTGGATGGATGTTATAGTCACGGGGGCAGAAGGATACACCCACTTCCTGTTGTAGTGAACTGAGGCAACAGTCCATTTCAGGGCAGACTGCAATAGTCTCTTGCAAGAATGAAGCCATATTCAGTCTCAGATGGAAAGACCTAACAGACCCATCCCTTCAGCGCTGTGCACTTGGAACTCTTCTTATGTCAATGAGGCTTTGATAGAAAAGAAGGTGGGGGTTTTAGTTCAAAGCTTCATCATAAACAGCAAAAAAGACTGAAGCTCCTCTGGGCAAAAAACAAAACAGAAAAACCTATTTTGATCAACAGCATTGTTTATATGAACATTTCCAATGAACTTTTTATCAGCTGATTTTGGCTAAACTGAACAGTTTACGCAATGTCTGTATATATGTACTTAGAAATATGGACATACCTTAGTGCCTAAATCATTGCCATTGATAATATTGGTAACCAGCTGGCTCTTTGTGTGTGTGAAGTAGCATTTTATAAATATAAGCAAATAATGACTTGGAAGGAAATATGTTTTAGAGGTTTCACCTTAATTTTTAAGTACTGCACCAAAACCAAAGACCAGGCTTGACCTCCTGTTCAGCATTAGTGATATTCTGTACTTTAAAATGGTATTTTGATGCTTATTTTGCAATGTCACCCAGTGTAAGCTGCTGTAGCTCCTACATAGTAAAACACTTCTCGTCAAAGAATAAAATCCAAAATGCTCTCTGTTTTAGGAAAAGGCCATCTTAGACAACAGACACTCCAGAACACTGGACAGTTTTAATTAAAGAGAAAATTTATGGTAGGACCTTGTTTTGCTGAAGACTTCTCCATTTCTGGTGCTAAGAAAAAAGGCAACCAGTAGTAGCCAATTTCCTTTAGATTGTCTGATTTCACTTTGTTATGGGGCAAATGTACTGATTACACTCAAATATAACACCTATGAAATCATGTCTGCTTCACCAAAGAACAGAACAATTAAAATCCCTGTTTTCATAATTCAAAGAAAATTCATTTTAACATTATGATATACTACCTTATTATATATGTATATATCTTTATAATTTGCTTTTGTTTTAGAGTTAATTTTTGTTGAATGAAATGACTTCAGGCAAGTCTCTTTTATAGTGGTTTTTCAAGTCCCATTTATTTAGTTCCTGTGTTTTGTGTGCTCCTAAGTATGAGTGTACTCTTTCCTAAAGCATGGCAAAGGAACAGTAGAAAATAATTACATTACTTAGTAATACACAGCGAGATAATTAGAAGAGTCTATATAACTTTGTCAGGTCTGACTGGGTACAATGTTTTGTTTTAATTTGCAGTGTACTTTTATACTTATATATATGTTGCCAATAGTAAGGCTTTGCAACTGGAGGACACAAGATTTTACTTGAACAATGAAGGAGAAAAATCATGACTGTAGGCAATAGTCGTAGAATCTGATTTTGCAGAGGTCACCATTCAGTTCTGTAATGATCTAAGATAGGCAATTGCTAAGATTTTGTTGGTTGATGTAAAGATACAAATTTTCTGTACTGTATTTTCTTCATAGGATTGTAAAGGTATTCTAATCAACTTGCATGTTGTAAACGATTTAAAATGTACGTTAAATGTATTGAGTTTGGATTAAAGTGTTGACCTGATTTCCCATTTGAAAGTCAACTTCTCTCTCATTTGGAAGTGAGTTACTTCTCTGTATCACAACAGAGGATGGATTAATCAACAAAAGTTAATAATGAAGTGCTTTCTTCATTATTATTAGTCACATAATTTTTTTTTTATTTTGCTACACACAAATTTCATGACAACCTGAAAAAAAATAAAGAGGAAATAAAAGAGGAGGAAGGATTAACAGTATTTGCAACTTTCTAGACACTGTAAGGAGGAATGTTTGCTTTTAGGATACAAGGGATGGTTAGGTGACATTTGTTGAACATCATCTCCTTTGTGTTACAATCCTTTTGGAGTCTATACTGGTAAAACAGCTCCATATCTTTAAAAGTAGGTCCTGAAATTAAGTGGCTACGCTTATGTAACCATGACAAGTCCAGTTCTGCTACCGTCCAGCCGCCAATGACTTGAGACAGTAATGGAAAACAAAGAGCTTTACTGTCAACAATCCAGCAGGAGGAAGATGGTCTTTCACTCAGATTCCAAGAGTCTGTGCAGTTTCTGAGTGATCTAATTTTAGCACAGCAAGGTGGGTGCCTGCATAGTTCTTATAGTAATGAGTTTTCTTGAAGTTTCCACGATGTCCATAGGTCACCAAGGATTCCTGAAACCTAAACAAAGAGCTTGTACAACTATAGTGTTTGTTCTTTAATGTTTCGCTTCCTTTTTTTCAGGTACAGCTGACTTTATTAATTAGTTGAGTGAGACACAGAAAAGTGGAGCAAAACCAAAAGGGTATAAAAAAGATGTGCTAATGAAAGATGTGCTTATGCATTAGATTCTATTACTGTATGTGCTTCCTGTATGAGATGCTTCATCTTCAGAAGAGCTATTTTGACTTTCCCTGTCAAATTTATCCAGTATGTTCTAATAGGTCAGGTTCTCAAGACGCCAAAGACACACTTATTCACTATGCCCAGCCGTTGCTTTTAACTCTGTACCAATCACTACTTCAAATCTCTAGAAGGGTGGGTAAAGTGGTTTTAATCAAAGTATTCCACCAACTACATTAATTTTAAGCAGAATCTACAAGATAAGGCCTATAGTGATTAATACTTGATGCACCCACCGAGTACGTTGAAAACTGTCAGAATCCAGACAACACAATTTACTTATATAATATATAGTAAGTTATATACAGTATCACATTTATTCAATTATTTTTCTATTGCCATTTTTTTTTCTTTTAAAAATGGTTCTGTAGTAGATAATATCCACGTCTGACGCTACTCCACAGATGTGAATTTTCAAGCCAGCTTCTGGAAGCTGTTGGCAGAGGTTAAAACAGCGAGTCACGTGACTTGGGCTCCGCAGGTCTAGTACTTTCTGTCTCTCGTCTTTGCGGTCGCCGGGATGATGACACGGCTCTCCATCTGTGAACGTGGGGTCTGGCGCCCCTCCCCAACTTCCGCGGCTGGCCGCGGGGGCAGCCACCAAGGGTCGCCCAAATGTCACAGGCCAAACGCCCCAGGGGAGGATGGGGCGCCTGGGAGCGCCACACCGTCCTACGTTGCGTCCCACGTGACGCGCTACGTGACCCCCGCACGGCGCGCCCCGCGCACGTCTGTGGGCGGCGCTGGGCGCGTAGGCACCTAGGAAGATGGCGGCGGCCTGGGCTCCGTGGAAGAGGTGGGGCTGGGCTGCCGCGTCCTTCGGCCCCCACCGAGGCCTGAGCGCGTCACTTGCCCCGAAGGCCCCGCGAGCCTGGCGGCTCCCGGGTGAGTGGACGGAGGCGCGGAGCAGCGTTCTTTCGAACGCTTGGTGCCGAGCCTGTGCTTTGGACGCTCCATTTAAAAATGGGCGTGGGCTCCGCAGCTTGCAGGGCTGGGCCTGCTGACAGTTCCGGGGACGGCTGTGGGGGGCTTCAGCAGCCCCGAGGCATCTTTGGAGCCCAGGATCCTGTAAGGCCAACACCAGAAAAAGTTAACATGTGCATTTAATGCATTTCATTTAATGTGTCGCGTTACTGTTAACGTATGTACACCTGCTCTTCGTTGACCACCGGAACTTGGAATTCGAGGCATGTGCTTTGTATGTGTAGATGCCCTCTTTAAACATGATTTGTGATTTTTTTTTCCTTGAAAAAACTATAATCATTAATCTACAAAGGAAGCTAGAACTTGAGCCAAAAATATTACATATATAATTTCTTTGCATATACTTAGTTATCTTGAAATAATAGCCTTGTGTTTTTTCACACCTTGCCACAGAGCTATTAGATGGGACCATGCTTGGATTATTAATATCATTATATAATCATTTGTTTCCGGTCACATTTTAAAAAATATATAAGCAGTTTAACTTACACTGCACACAAACAAAATTGTGTATATATATATATATATATATATATATGTACTTCTAGCAGAGTATAATATGTCAGTTCATTATCAAGAGCAAAATATTCTTTTGTCTATTTAGCAGAATTCATGTTTGAGTGCTTACTTTGCCAAGAAAATGGGAAATGAACATTGTTGTAGATAAAATCTACCGACCAACATAACTGATCCCAACTAGCGAGGTTTTCACCAAGTTTCAAGCTTGGTATGTTTTTCCTTACATAGATACTTTGAATCAGGTTTATATATAAAAGGAATGAATAAGGAGGTTTTTTTTGTTGTTTTTTTTTTTACAGTCTATACCTCTGTCTGACCTAAAACTCACTGTGTGGACCAGGCTGGTCTGGTATTTGTGATTCTCCTGCCTCTGCCTCTTGAGTGTTGTGGTTCCCGAAGAGTACCCTAACACAAGGCTCTCAATTCATTTTTTTAAAAATTAACTGCACAAATCAAAAATGGGGGGTGTTTTGGCTTACACACATAGAGGAGTCTCAGAAGCTCTTACTAGCCATAAGTAAGTGAAAGAAGACTTTAATGTTTGTTTTTAAAAGAAGGCTGGCAAGATGGTGCAGCAGGTAAATGCTTGCTGCGAAGTCTGACACCCTGAGTTTCATCCCCTGGCCCCATATGGTAGAAGGAGAGAACTATGTCACTTGATTTTTACATGTGTGCCTTGGCATACACGTGCACACTTAATAAATGTATGTATATATGTTAAAAAGAAAAAAAATGGGAGAGAGATTGGTTAATCCAGAAAAAGACTGTTAAGAAGTATACAAACCTGTCTTTGGGGGAGGAAAACTGGGGTTTGTTTTTTTAATATATCATTCTGCTTCTTGTTGTTTGCTTTTGAGACAGGGTCTCTATAGTGCCAGTTGGCCTGGAACTTACTATGTAGACCAGATTGGCCTTCAATCTCACAGAGCTCTGCCTGCCTTTTATAATACAGTGTAAAAAATTGTAAACAGTGAAGTGGAGGCTGGAGAGATGGCTCAGTGTTTAAGAGCACTGGCTGTTTTTGCATAGGACCCAGGTTTGGTTCCCAACATCCATGTGGCAGTTAAGTACTGTCCTCACCTCCAGTTCCAGGGAATCGAATGCCATTAACTTCTGTGGGCATTGTGTGACACAGGTTTACATTACATACAGGGGAAACACATGAATAAAAATTTTTTAAGTAATTTTTTTAAGTTAAAAAAAAATAGTGAAATGGAGTATCAGGTTCGTCAATTGTCCCGCTGTATATAAGTTCTTCTAAGATCTGTGTGAACTATTCAGAAGAAGCCAAGCCAGCACAAGTAAAACAATGATTGCAGAATTGTATGAGAAATCTTTTACAAAAATATTTTATTCAGGATTATTTTTAAAGGAATTGCTTGGAAACCTCAGTTAATATAAAATGGTGGTGGTCTGTTTCCATTCTCTTGGTTTTCATGGATAGGTCATCTGAGATAATCTAGTGAAAAAGGGATTCAGCACTTCCAAAGTTGTTCTTTGTTCATTTCAAAGTCCTTTTCAAAGTCATGATTCTCCTATCTCTGACTTCCCCAATCCTGGGATTATAGGTGTATAGGTATGTACAACTTTCCCTGTTCATGCTTTGAAATAATTTTCTAAAGACAAAGGAGGGTGGAAAAAAAACAAAATAAAACACAAAGCCTTTTTTCCCATTCATCTGACCAAAAGTAGAGAACCTGAAACATTAAAAAATCAAACATGGGCTTGGCATGGTGGCACACACCTTTAATCTGAGCACTGGGGAGGCAGAGGTAGGTGGATCTCTGTGAGATCGAGGGCCAGCCTAATCTACATAGTGAGTTCCAGGCAAAGGAAGCCCCTTTCTCAAAGAGGAAATAACAATTGACACACACAAATACAGAAATCTCATGAGAGCGCTAAAAGTAGTGTACTTACATCTGAATTAATGCTGTTTAGGCTAATTATTTGGTATCCACATGAAGATGATTTTTGATTATTCTGTCTTGTTTCATTGAAATTTCTGCTTCATTGTGAATTTTAGAAGAGTATAATTCTACTTTGCTCCAAGAAGTTAAAATGATTTTGACACAACTTTAAAACTAAAAATTTCAGCCAGGTGTGGTGATGCACACCTTTAGTCCCAGGACTCGGAAAGCAGGAAAAAAAAAAAAAAAAACCACCCTAAAATTTTCATATTTAAACTAGTTACTTCAAGTATGTGGGGTCTGTTTGGGTTTTCCTGTCAATGCATTTCCTGTCAAACTCATTTCTAAATCAATGAGTTAAAAAGTTAAGATTGAAAATGGATAATTTTTTTTCCATCATTTATAAACTATAATTCATGCTTTGTGTACTCTGTTTAGCTTGCAGACAAAAGTCATCACTCTGTTTCCTCAGTCGACCAGACCTTCCAAACCTGGCTTATAAGAAGCTAAAAGGCAAAAGTCCAGGAATAATCTTCATCCCCGGCTATCTTTCCAGTATGAATGGTACAAAAGCACTAGCAGTTGAGGAGTTTTGCAAATCGCTAGGTCACAGCTATATAAGGTAGGAAAGTACATTTTAGAGAGTATATTACCATTTAGCATTAGAGTAGAGAACTGAGTTTGTATTGATGAATTTGTTGTAATAGTCTGCAAACTTTCATCTTGTGCCTTAGGATCATTGTAAACATAACCTAAAAGACCCTTTTCAAAGGTCTTTCAGCCACGCTGGCAAGACTGACAGGAGAAGATATCACAAGGGAAGTAGTAACTAAGTTCTTCACATACAGTAATCTGTGTGACAAAAACAAATATACTAATTGGGTTTCTTATAATCTCTCTTGATTGTGGTTTATCCACTGAAGATGTAGGACATACTTACCACTATTATTTACTTTCTAAGTGAGATTTTTGGGCTGAGGGTATAGCTCAGGGGCAGAATGTGTGTTCAACATGTACAAAGTCCTGGTTCAATTATCCCCTAGCACCACACGCAAAGAATATTTAAAAGTACTATAATACTATAGAATTGATATTGTATAATTCACATTTTCTTTCTCCTGTAATTTAAATGTGCATGAGTATAAATAAGGATAAGTGGTATTCAGTTAACTCTTAATTTTATGATTTCCACTTTTTCATATAATTATTTGACTAAAATAACTTGTTCACTTTTTTGTTAGATTTATCTGTAACATTTATTTAGCATTTTACTTTGTCAGAGAGGAGTATGGTTTAATAGAATGAGCATTGTCCTGGAACTTAAGAATTGAGGATTAAAGGATGAATTCTTTCAGTAACTGATGAAACAAGTCAGTTAATAAACACTAGGTATTTTGTTGTTTTCTGACTGATGAAATGCCATGACCAAAACAGCTTGTGGGGAAAGGGTTTATTTCATCTTAGAACTCCTAGGTCACAGTGTGTCACTGAGGGAAGTCAGGGCAGGCCGGAACCTAGAGGCAGGAGCTGAAGCAGAGACCATGGAGGCTCACTGCTTACTTGCTCACTCAGCTGCTTCTCTTATACAGCCCAGGCTCACCTTGCAGGGATGGCACTGCCCATGGTGAGCTCTCCTCTTCCCCACTCCTCCCCATCAACCAACATTCAATAAAATGCCCTGCAGACGTGCCCGCAGGCCACTTTGATGGAGAAAGTTCCTCAGCTGAGGGTCCCTCCTCTGAGATGTCTCTAATTTGTGTCAGCTTGACAAAAACTAACCAATACATCATCTAATAAAAGGAGGCGGAATTAAGGGTGATTCTTGAGTTCTTTTCTAGCACTAACAGCCTAAAAATCTTTTCATCTTAATTTTAAGAAGAGTAGTATCAGTAGATCTAGAATACTGAAAATACATATTCGGTAGTTCTAGGAAATACAGCTACATGTAAAATTGTTGGAATTATCTGTTCAATAGATTAGCAGAAATGTCAGTTAAGTGGATTTAGTCTAATTGCTTTTTATTATGTTAGCTAAATTATGTCCTTTTCATGCTCAGAACTGTTTTAAAATGTCTTCTGACTTAAGACTGGGGCTGAATAATATTCTAAGAATTGTAAAACATTGCCCTTCCTTCCCTTAGATCTTTAAGTCAAGGGTTGAAAATATATCCAAGTTCTTAGACAGAAGTAATCAAGAGTGTGATGAGTGTTAAAAGAGAAGGTTGAGAGAAAAACTGAGGAGAGAAAGAGATGAAAAGGACTTTACAGAGGAAGTCTGAAAACTAGTGAAGAGTTGGGTAGAAGGGCAGTGCTATCTAAGGAGGCAGACCACTCTAAGAACAACATCATAGTATCAGAAATACTGCTTTTACCCTTTTTCTGCCCCCCAAATAATTTGAATGAAGAAACTGCCATTTTTAGGGCTGACAAGATAGCTCAAATGGGCAGTGCTTTGCAAGCATGAAGACCAGAGTTCAGATCCCCAAGCCCACATAAAAGCTGGGTAGATATGGCCGTCCACCTGTAATCCCAGCTTTCGGGAGGTGGAGACTAGGAATCCCCTGAGCAAGCTGGTTAGCCAAGGTCCAGCAAGAGACCCTGTCTTAGTATGTAAGATGAACGTTCCATGTCAGCCTTGGGCCGCCACACACATGTACCCATAAACACGCACACACACACACCATATACACATTTAAAAAAGAAATCACCATTTCTTAATTTCTGTTGAGACTGTGAGAGGTATAACCAGTTCCTGTCTCCCTATGAGACAGAATGTAGTTTTCATTACAGATGTTTAATTTACATTCTTTTAGGTACAGCATTGAAATAGTGCTGAGAATGGCAGCCTCCCAAGTTCTGTGTGTGTGTGTGTGTGTGTGTGTGTGTGTGTGTGTGTGTGTTTACATGTACATGCCCGTGTATGTTTGTGAACATGCCTGTTGTATGGAGGCCAGGAAATAATATTGGGTGCCATTCTTCAGGAGCTGTCCACCTTGATTTTTGAGGCAGTCTCTTACTGGTTTGGAGCTTGTCAGAGGGTCTGGCTGACTAGGGAGCCCCGGGGTCCACTGTCTCTGTCTCCCCAGCATGAGGAAAATTGACCAAAGGAAGTGATGTGACTTAAAGGATGACTAGGAGTTGGACAAGGAAGGAAGGCCTTCTAGACAACAGAATAGCATACAGATGTTTATGGTCATAAAAGAGTTTTTCTAGGAATTAGAAGTAATTCAGAATGACTAAGGATTTTGGTAATCTATGGATATGATATGATATTTCATAATTCATTGAATTGAGACCTTGAAGGAAAGGTAAAAATTCATAAATCAGACAAACTTTGAGCTCAGATACCTGGGAAATTAGAATGGCAACTAGGAGAGTTCATGATGAATTTGATTCTGGTCCTAACTAGAAAGTGAATGGTCAGAACCAGCTTTTCTGGGGATGTAATATTTGAACTAAAAGACTGCATGAGATGAGGGAGCAATGTAGTGGATATCAGGAGACCGTATACCAAGTGGAAGGAAAAATTCATCATGTGGGAATATGGATGCCACATACCTTTAATTTTGAGAATGGAATGAAAATGCATTTGAGAGGGAGAAAGAACACTAAGAAATAAGATCAAGGGGGTGATGAAAGCCAAAGGTTGGTAAGCGCTCTGGATTTTATTCAGGATTGTGGAAAGCATGCTTGACATAGTGATTTATCATTCCATTCCTACCACCATGTGGACATAGACTGTGAGAATAAAAAAATGGAACCGAAGAGATTGGCTGGGAGAGCACTGCGCTGGTCTAGTTGAGATAATGGCTTGAACGACACTGGTAGCAGAGCAGCCAGGAAGAAAGTGATTGGCCTGGGAGATGTTTGGAAATTAAGCCAGTAAGATTTACTGAAATATATGTATATACGGGTGGTTATGTTTTATTATAGTTTAGACATTGTAGTAATGAAAAATGTACTTACTGTCTTAAAAGGAGCAAACACAGAAGTGTACCTACATACAAACATTTGTGTGTGAATGCACATTTTCTCTTCCAGGTTTGATTACTCAGGAGTTGGGAATTCCGATGGTAATATCAAGGACTGCACAGTGGGGAAATGGAGGAAAGATGTACTTTCTGTAATTGATGACATAGCTGAAGGACCGCAGGTAACTGTTTTTGTGTAGTAGGAAGATTATTAACTCAAGCAATATTTAATTTGTTTCTTGAGGTATGAAAAATTTTTAGTATTTCAGATTTTGGTTTTGATAATTTTTATTTAAAATTGCTCTGTTTTGGGGGCTGGAGAGATGACTTGGTGGTTAAGAGCATTGGCTGCTTTTGCAGAGGCCCAGGGTTCAGTTCTTATGGTAACTAACAGCTGTCTGTACTGCCAGTTCCAGGGGATCTGATGCCCTCTTCTGACCTCCATGGACATTGCATGACGAGTGTACTTATATACACATGTAGACAATACACTTGCACACATAAAATAAAATAAAAATAAAAAATATAAAAATTGCTCCATTTTTACTTTCTAATAAACAGTAACAATTTATGTCTTAGTGTAAAAATTTTGGTTTTAGAATTCTATAGTATAAACCTAATAATTTCTCAAAATATTAATTATAATTGTGCTAAATATTCAGTCTCTCTATAAAATCTATATATTCCTATTAAACTAGCCATCCCCTTTATAGAGGAGTAGAAGAGATTCCTCTTTGAAACCCTTTTATTTATTTGTAGATACTGGTTGGATCTAGCCTTGGTGGATGGCTTATGCTTCATGCTGCAATTGCACGGCCAGAAAAGATTATAGCTCTTGTTGGTGTAGCTACTGCTGCAGATGGCCTGGTGACTCAGTTTCATGCCCTTCCTGTTGAGGTAAGTTTCAAACCACTTTAGCAACTGCAATGTGTGCCTTGTAACTTCCGCCTTCTCTCTGAATATTGGTTTATGTACCATCCGTCCTTTAACTTACTATTGTGATATTGTTACCCATCTTTTGACTTAGCTGCCTTTTTGCACACAGTCTCTTGGCAGAATTTTAATCAGGTTCCTTTTTTAAGGTTCCTTTTCACAGTCTCCCTGTAAGCCTGGCATGCCCATAACATGTGGATCAGGCTGGCATTGCTCTCACAGAGGGCACTGTCCCTGTCTCCTGAGTGCTGGGATTAAAGACATAGCCAGCCTGCAGTTTCTTTTTTAGCAAGTTTCTCTTTATTACATTTACTAAATGGGCTCACAGGTTAGTGTCTTTTTTTGTATCTTTACTCTCAGTATGTGGCACCTGGGCAGTAGTCCCCATTCTGATGCTCATGTGAGGCTGGACTAATGAATCAGTTTGGAAACTCCTGCTTTTTAGGCTGAAAACAACCTCAGACAATCATTCTCAGTCAGTCAGAGTTAGCTTGTTTTTTTCTGGCTTAATTTGATGAGCATCCTTTATCTGTTGATTCTCGACTTTTAGAAAAGAAAAACAGTGCTTTCATGTTGTTTGGCAATTCATGATAAAAATGAGGTTTCTGAAATACCTGGGAAGATAACTATTTTCTGAAGCTCTAATTGAGTATGTCTTTAGGCAGCTTCGTTATCTGGAAGGATAATGAAGCAAGTAATGTCTTTATTTTTGTGCATCTCTGCTTGTTTCATCTCAGTCAGTTGAGGTCTCCTCACCTGAGGTTGTACACACACATGCACACAAGTGCACCAGTACACGCATGTGCACAGACACATAGAAGAAGAAACAGCCCTGTCTGCAGAGTCTTCATTCTAATTTCCATCAGAGCCAAGCTTAGACAGTTGGTTGCCTGCACTCATATCACATGTGTGAATTGTAGGATTGTTTTTCTGCTGTTGTGCAGTGCTTGTTGTTCCCCTACTGTTCCTTATTTTGAATCTAAAACTTGAATCCTTTGCTTCATCTTCATGACTCAATGCTTCTCGTGATGGGAAATTTATTCAAGGATATTACAGATTGAAAAGGAGTTGATTATAAACACTTTTTTGTCATTGGTGAATGGCAAGATCTATGCACATTTCCTTTTGCATGCTTTCGTTTAGATCACTGCAGGAGGGTGAGGTAGATACTTAAAAGTAGAAATAAGGAAGTAGCAGGAACACTGGGACTACTGCCTGTTCTCCATACAAACCCCAGCCCTAACGTATCAAGGGAGAGAGATGGAGAGCCTTGCCAGCTTCATGAAGCCTTGGCCTGTCATGCCTAGCACTTCTCATTGTTTGCCTAGGAAGAATGACTGCTCATCCTCTTCTTTCTATAATGAAGGGTCTTGGACATGATGCACTGACATTTGGAATCTAAACTGCTAAAAACCACATTGTCTTCATAAAATTTCTTAGAATCGAGCTTAATATGGTAGTTTTTTTTTTCTCCTATTGCTCAACTTTTGGGTTTTGTTTATGAGAATGTGAGACATAAAAAATACATATAGTTATTATTTTTCAAATGGGCTGTTTTCCTTTGATTCAGTGGCAAATAACAGGAAGGGAGGGTCAGGGATGCTTCAGATGAAACTTACTGATTCAGTGTATTCACACTTAACATAGATGGAACTAAGTATTAATTACTAAAATATAGCATTGCTTGAGGATAACTGAATATCGCTTTTGCTTTAAAAACATGGGGCTAGAGAGATGGCTCAACAGTTAAGAACACTGGCTGCTCTTGCAGAGGACCTGGATTCGGTTCCCAGCACCTACGTGTCAGCTAACAACCATCTGTGACTCCAGTTCCAGGAGATCCAGTGCCCTCTTCTGACCACCATGAACATTGCATGACATGGGTGCACTTGGATACACATAGGCAATACATGTATATACATAAAATGAAATTTAGAAATAATAAGTAAAATATTTTTCAAAACTTAGTGGTTCACATGTATAGTAAAGAAATTCATGATATTAATATGGATTCATACATTTTGCAGATTTTCAGAATTTCATTAAATTCTAATTTTTTGGAAATAGGTATTTAGAAGCATTTAAAATCTATGGAAGTTTAAAGAAATTGAAATATGTGTACTAAGTAAATAAAAATATAGAAAGTTAGATAGAAATATATGATTGATAGCTTTATATGTTCCATAAAAACAAAATACACATGGAAAAATATTTGAAGAAAATTAAATCAGAAAAATAATGTTATAGCTGTAAAATATTGTTTTAGTGATTTCTAATGTACCTTTATGTATTTTAAATTTTGACATAGGATAATTCCAACTTAATTTTTTTTTTTTTTAATTATAGGGGGTAGGGGGAGTAGTGTGCCTATGAGTACAGGTGCCTGAGGAGGCCAAAGAGGGAGCCTCTGTACCTGGACTTACAGGCAGGTGTGGGCCACCTGAAGAAGGTGCTAGGAATTTAATGTACTCATTTGCAAGAACAGTAAGCACTCTTGACCCCTGAGCTAGTGCCACAGAATTCTAGTTTTTAAATTAGAGCAGTCATTGAAGACAAATAAGTAATTCTCTTGGGGCTTTGGTTCCTAGCTCCCATATGGTGGTTACCTGCCGCAGTTACTCCACTTCAAGGGGATCCGACACCTTCCAGCCTCCACAGGCATTGCATGATACAGGTTTACTTAAATGCGGGCAAAACAAAATAAATAGATTGAATATGTGTCTATGGGAGTCTCTCTCCCTCTCCCTCTCCCTCTCCCTCTCCCTCTCCCTCTCCCACACACAAAACTCAAAGGATGTATAATGTTTCATTTCAACAGAATGTAGAAATTATATTATTGTTTAGTTTTGTGGAAGTATTTGTAAGTCTTTCTTGATACCTAAAACAACAACCGCAAAAAAATTCTCACTCCTGGAACTCTAAAAGGTAAAAAATTACAGATTAAAAAACAAGTTTTCACCTAAAGCGACTAAAGTGTGTAAATAACTGTCCGAGAATAACCACTGTCACTTTTAGTAACCATTTGTCACTTTTAGTTCAGTGCTGGATTTTTTACCCTACCCTGAACTTTAGATAGCTTCTCATGAGGACTTTTAGTTTTACGATTTTGAAATTTGAAAAATGTTTCTTGATTTTATATAAATATCAGTGTTCTTGGACTGATTCCCTGAAATCCCTGTACTCTCCTGTTTCAGTCAGGATGAAGCAGTGCCCAATTTAAGAAGGTCGGTGAGAAAGTTAGTGAAGTCTGAGCTTGATTGCTAGCTAGAGCAATTTCTATTTGGATTTTGAATGTGATCTTTAACTTTAAACCTTATACCCTCTTTTGTAAATGTGTAAATTATTATAGAACTATCATCAGGGTCTCCGGAGACTATGTGAAAAGTACCTGAGATAGTATCTGTTTTGTTTGTGTTTAGACAGGGTCTCTCTGTCGCACCAGTTGGCCTGGAACTCACTATGGAGACAGGAGTGGCCTCAGTCTGCCTCTCCTTCCCAAGTGCTGGGAGTAAAGATGTGGGCCTAATGGAGTATTAATTTTGATTATTATTGTTGTTATGCTTTTGTTACCCCTGTCGTCCTACTAAGGGACTACCTTTTCAGACCATTTAGGTGTATTACAGGGTTAATGTTCCAGACATGCTTTCATTTTCCTCACTAGGTACAAAAGGAAATAGAGTTGAAAGGTGAGTGGTCCTTGCCATCAAAATACAGTGAAGACGGATGTTACCAGATTCAGTACAGCGTCATTAAAGAAGCAGAGCACCACTGCTTATTACACAGCCCCATTCCTGTGACGTGCCCTGTACGACTGCTCCATGGCATGAAGGATGACATCGTACCTTGGCATACGTCCCTGCAGGTTGCTGACCGGGTGATCAGCCCAGATGTGGATGTCATCCTGCGGAAACACAGTGGTCACCGGATGAAGGAAAAAGCAGACATCCAGCTCCTTGTTTATACCATCGATGACTTGATTGACAAGCTTTCAACTGTGCTTAACTAGAGTCACACTTGGGATTGGTATTCCACTAACAGTCCAGAAGGTTGAGGGAGGAATGGCGGTTCAGAAACCTGACACTTCGGGCTTTTTTTCCCTCGTGCTTCTGTTTTGTAAATATCAGATGAGTATTTATTTAATGATGTCTTTGCACAGATAGTACAAATTGTGGCAAAAATACTGGCTGCCGTTTGGAAAATTTTGTCTTTCAATCTTTGATATTTTTTCCATTAAAATAGTACCTATTTTTTTATTCAAGAGATGTTTACCTTTCTTATGCATATGTTAGCTCTGTCAGTTCTTACTGTGTTCTGGTCTCCTTAGAATGAAGGTTGAGTGTTTTGGGTTTTGTTTGGTTCCATTATGTATAGAATTTTGCAAAATTCTGATTTTTTAAATGCAGTTCACAAAACAGGAGACTGTTCATTGAAGTAAATTTGAAATGATTGGCAAAATGTCTGAAGCATAATAAAGTTCAAAAAATGAGGATATCATGCTATATTTGAACTCAGAATTAATGTTTTTGTTTTTGTTAAAGGGTCTACTTTTCGTGGGGTACAAAAGATTTCTAAATATTGAATTATGTCACATCAGGCATGGGGATATGTTCCAGCTATTTGCATTTTTTAACTGGACAAAATAATGGGTTTCATATTCCTTACATACATTTCTCATGTACTTTACACACACTTATTCTCTCCCCTCCTTGTCTCCCTCTGCTTCCCCCTCCTCCCTTCCTCTTCTGCTTTCATGTCATGTCCATGTATGAGAGAAGCCTGACATGCCTGATCTTCCTTCCCTCCACTGGCCTCCTCCACACTCCCTTTACATCTTTTCTCCTACGGTCTCCCTCCTGCATTTGTGTCCTATTCATTGAACACTATGTCCACAGGAGAGCGAAACGTCATACTTTCTGTAGCTATCATGTTTCACTCTATGTGATCTAGCCCCACCCATTTTCCTGTAGATATGTGCCAAATATTTAAATGGTTTTCATCTAATGATATAGTATTTCTATATAACGATAAGATTCAAGAGAAAATTGATCCCCACTTGCAGAAACACTTTTGTCTGTATGTACTTTTAGTACAAATTGCCAAGTGATTATCACTTAGGTTAGAGGGCTTCCTGAAGTATGCTCAGCCTGAAATGTCGGTATAAGCATGTTTCTAACTAATATGATACTAGTATTAATATGTAGTGAACCTGGATACTGGGTTGTGGGATTTTTTTAGTTTAATTTTGACTAGACTTTATTTAACCTACATTGGTTATATCCATCAAAGCAAAACTTGACAACATGGCTCATAAAACAAGTGTGTGTCAAAGATTTAACCCATTAATGAGAGAGTCAGCAGACAGTAAACCTGTTTCAAAGTACAGAGTTTAAGAAATAGTATATTAATAGCCATTGAAGAAAAAAGGCTGGGATAAAATTGGTATGCAGTAAAGGTTACAGGAGGCTAGCTGCTTATCCTGAGAGACATGCTTTATGGGTTGGCCTTTGGCTATCTGGGAACGTGGATTTCAAGGGCTTCCACTCTTCCCAGAACTGATCACAGTAGTACTGTCACTGCTTCCGTAAGCTATGGAAACACTATGGTTTCTGCTGAACCCCTTGCTTCTTCCTGGGTTTCTAGAGTTTTGGTATAAGTGGGGCAGAGCAGAGACTACTTCTGGCAACTGGCTCACGGTGAAAATCCTTGGCATTGATTAGCAAGTTTCCCTGGTGGACAAAATATCACATGGGCTGTTAAAACTCACTCTTGGAGACCCAGCTAACAGCCTGGTGACTCCAGTGTGGATTCTTGGACACTTACCCCTAGTTTCTCTGGAGTTCACTCCATCACCTCTTTTCTTTACTGACTTCACTTTGTATCCTTGAATATATGATCAGCAGTACACAGAACTGTATGTGAATTCTGTACATCCTAGCAAGTCTTTGAATCTGGGCTGGTCTGAGGGACCCCTGATACAGGTAAACATAGGCTATAACCTATGATTATTCCTTACTTCAGAGAAAAATCATAAATCAAGAATCTAGAAATCCTGTGGGCTAGTTTCTGGTTCTAAAATGGGACTAAGGACCTCTTTGGCTAGATGTTGCCAGGCATGAACGTTATGGAAAAATAAACAGAAAAGATTCCTGCCCATTAGAGTTTTGGGGGGACACTTAAACATAAAATGTAATAGGGTAAGAGTCTCATTGTGTGTCATTGCAGTATAGCAATTAAGTAAGGATAGAAGCTCGAGCTTGGGGTTGAATCCTGGCTCGCCATTTACTAGCTCTGAAGCAGCAGTTTCCTCATCGGCAAAGTGGCATAAACCCATAGAGAAGGTGTAAGTACTAAGAAGACAGGCTGCTCTGCCTTTCTGTGCAGGCTTACACATGGAGCACAGTCCAGTGAGGACCTGCTGGTCACCAATCTGTAATGCTATAGGAAGGAAAGAGGAAGCCAGCAAGCGGTGGAACTTCTAAAACCAAGCTAGACTTGATTTCCTAAGGGGAAGATCCCAAATAGAAACGAGATTTTTATCGTGTTTATTCAAATGCTCAGTGACCTACCTAAAAAAATCAGAGACAGAAAAACCTCTCTTGAAATAAGGTTTGACATTAAACTGATTAGATTGAGTGTGCTGTAGTGCATTGTTAATGACTGCAGCAGGTGTGTATATGTATGTGTTTTACATCAGAGTTCTTTGTTCCTAAGACTACTCTGTGCTATATATTCAGAAACAGGTAAAATGCATGAACAGCCGGCAGCTTTGTGTTGGAATTCAAAATCTGAACATGATTTTAAAGTGACAGGAACCTTCTGAACAACTGAGCGTGTGCAGTGAAAAGGTACAAGACAAATCACCATGAAAAGGAAAGCCAGTGGGAGCTGTATAATATACTTTGCCATCTCTGTGCCCATTGAGCTTCATGACATTTCCAGATACAAATTTAAACAGTATGTGAGTCTCTAAGCAGGCAATGGGAAAGTCTGTGGAGAAGAAAAGAGCTCTGAACAATGCTGAGTTTTATAAAGCATGGAGATAGAGAGCTAAGAACATTACCACATTACCATTCCCAGCACGAACCCTAAAGTGAGGGGGTCAGATAGTCCTTAAATATGGAGCAATGAAAAGAGTAAAAACTCACTAGAGAAGTGGAAGTGGGTGAAAGTTAAATACAATCATCCTTTGATACTGAGGAAGGTGGTTCCACCATCTGCGGATAGCACAATCAAAAGATGCTCAAGTTCCTTGTATGAAACAGGGAAGTACTTGCATATAGCCAATGTAAATCACCTAGTATACTTTAAGTCATTTCTAGATTACGTGTAATAGCCAGTACAATATAAAGGCAGTATAATCAGTTGTTATATTTCTTGAGGTATAACAACAAGGAAAATAGTCTGTACGTATTTTTAAATATTTTTATTATTTTTATTTTATATGTATGAGTATTGCTTGTGTACATTTAAGTGCACCCATTACATTTAAGTGCACCCATATCAGTCAGTGCCTGTATTGGTAAGAAGAGGGTGTCGGTTCCCCTAGAACCGGAGTTACAGATGGTTGTTAGCCACCATGCGGATGCTCGGAACTGAACCCGGGTCCTCTGCAAGAGCAGCCAGGGCTCTGTATTGCTGAGTTATCTCTCCAGCTCCCCCGCCCTTTTTTTTTTTTTTTTTTCCATACAGGGTCTCACTATGTTTCTCTGGCTGACCCAACACACTATGTTGACCAGACTGGCCTGGAACACAGAGGTCTGTCTGCCTCTGCCTCAGTCTACCTCAAGTGCTAGAACTAACATAACTGTGACGAATACATTTTTCTTCTTCTTTTTCCATCAGGCCTAGGTTTCTCTTTGTAGCCAAAGTTAGTCTCAAACTCATGATCCTCCTGCCTCAACCTGCTAATCTTTGAATCATGGGTGTGTCCTGTACCACTATTGCCAGGCTCCAGATAAAATTATTTTCAAGTATTTTTGGTTGGATCCTTAATGTGAAATGTTTGGATGTGGAGAGGTAACTCTGTTTTGAAGATCCCTTTTTTAAAAAGGATTTTTTAAATGTGTGTGTGCATGCATGCATGCATGAGTTCATGCATACCAGGTGACCATATGCATGCAAAGCTTGTGGAGGACAGAAGAGGGCATCAGATTCCTTTGGAACTGGAGACAGTTGTTTTAGATACCATGTGGGTATGGAGAACGGAACCCCTGTCCTCTGCAAGAGCAGTATGGACTCCTAACTACTAAGCTACCTCTCCAGTCCCTGAAGACCCTTTTTAAACCCAAATCTAAAGAAACTTTTTAGGATATAAACAATCATGTGTGAATAAGTAGGTTTATGAAAAATATGATAAATTTAGAGAACATATCTAGAAGAATGCAGGCAATCTTAAACCACATGGATATTTGAGGGGAAAGATATTCTTCCTCATTTTATCTTGTCTTCCCTGGATTTCTAGGGTTTTATCGATAGTTTAAGTTTCTTCAATCACCTTCATTTGGTCTTGACTCGTGGCTGCCTTCAGTAACACAAGGTCTGAGGCCAGTCACTGTCTTTGTGGAGCCCTAGATTCAGCTCCATCCCTTTTTCCAAGAAGCTGGTTGTCGGGTCTTCCATCTTGACAGCACCATATCTGCACCTTTTTGATAGAATTTACTGTTTTGAACTCCTCAGCCAAATGCCAGTCTCCTTCTTCCAAAGCACTATCGAGTTCAACTTATTTCAATATTGTTTATCCTCAGACATCCCCAACAAGCCTCCTGAACTCTTCTGTGGCCTCTGTCCTCTTTGCCCAGCTAATCATGTTCATTTTCCTGTAGTTCTGGCCTTGGCAGTCTTCTACCACTTACCCTGGAGCAGCATCACCACATTTATAATTTTAACTGCTACCTGCATGTAGGTGACTCAAATACATTTCTGCAGTCTAGATGTTTCTCTTGAGCTCCAGACTCATAAAACGGTAGCCTAATGAACTCTCAGATGTGGCGAGTCCAAATCCTATTTCTCTCCCCTTTGTATACCACTCCACCTCTGAGTCTCTTTGCAGTAAATAGTACCATTATTAATTCTGTCATACAGGTCAAATTCATGAGTCACTCTGATAGTTTCTTTTTCCTTTAACCAACTAGGATCTGATGATTTTCTTTCCTACAAATATCCTCAAGCTCTTTCGCGTGACAAATCAGTGTAAGGCTGAGAAGTATTTACCAGCTGGCTTACCACTGTTGGCGCATGCTACCACCATGGCACAAGCATTCCCACCAGGACCGGTTTTAAACTGCCATGGCAGCTTCTCTGAAAGCAAAGCTGGGAAGAAGCACACAGGGCCAAACAATTCCCGAGTATTTACCTTCTATGAGACAGAAACACAGATATTCTCAAATATTATCGGAAAATGTAGCAAAACTAAAGATTCATTTTGAGTGTTTAATCTCTGTAGTATAATTGATTCATTTACTTTGACTGCGAAGAATGCTAGAAGTTACTAACTGATCCTCAAAATTTCTGAAAATTTAAGCATGGAAACCTCCAAATACATCATCTGATTACCTGAGGCTGCCTGATGGTCCAGCCTAAGTTTTTAGTGCATCCCATTTAGCCCTGTGCTTTGCTAATTCTAAGAGATTTTCACCTTTTAAAATAAGCTGCCTCTACCAGCAGAAATCTATGTCTCCTCACCCACCTATCTGACCAACAGCTATCATTCAGTACTAGAGTCATCTCACTTAGAAAGCATTCCTTAATTCCCCAATTGCTTCCTTTCTAGTTAAACTATGCAGCTGGTTGACATTTATTATTAACAAGATTACTTTTTATACTAGACCAAGTTACCATGTTTCATCTGTTTTTGTATTCCACATTCACAGACCTTTAAAAAATGTGTAAGTTTAGTGTGTTGCTGCATGCCTGTGACCCCCACACTAGGGAAGTTGAGAGAAAAAGATCAAAAGTTCCAAGTCAGTCTTTTATTTCAAAAAAAGAAAAAAAAGTATTGAGGCAAATCGCTGCAAAGCTGAATTAACTTCTGATGTCATCCCCAGGGGGTAGAACATCCTTTCCCTTTGAAGGACTCCTCTAATTTTCTGGACCCTTCTGATTTATACCCTGCTGTGGCTTTTCTTTGAATGGGATCCTCTCTAGACCATGGGCTCAATCGTTCCTTCAAAGTACACCAGCTATTCTGTTACAGTGGGGGCTAAATTATTGGGTACAAAAGAATAAGAGGAAGGAGCAACTTCAGAATTCAATCAATGGAGAAGAAAAGCATGCTTTCTATATGAGCTTCTGTCCCTGGGGTCCCATCTTGGAACAGCCATGATTGCTGCCACCCATGATGCCAACTCATGACTCCTCCAATTCTGTAGATGCTCTTCCTGCCCTCAACTCTCCTCCTAAGCTTCAGGTCTCTGAGACATCTTTATGTCTGGAGAACTTCAACTGAGATTCCATGCAGCACAAGGATCTGATTCCTTAAGCTTCTTTTTGTCTCCCAAGACTTCGGTTCTGCTAAAATCCCCTGTTCTCTCTCTCTGCCCTTCAGAGATCTTTCTTCTTGGCTTTCACCTATTGCCCACAAAGTTTTCCCAGGCAAAACTTTACTTATCTCCTAGGTAAGTCTGTTTTCATTAGTCCAGGCCCCAACCAGCAGACTTTTCTCAATGCATGTATTGAGAGTCTTTTTTTTGCATGGTTTTAATCAATTCATCTTAGGGATGATCGATCACTATCTCTTTAGAACTACTTTATCTAATGTCTTGAGCCAGTTTAGGAGTCCATTGTAGAGCTAGAATTGCATTTTTCCAGTCCAGCATTTGACACAAGTTAAGCACTCAATAGATATTTGTTGAATGAAAGAGTGAACCAAAGAGCAAACATTTGAGTGTTTTCTTCATGAAGTACCCAGGAACCCAGACAACACAGTGAGAGGTCATCTTTACCTTCAAGCAACTTATACTTTAGGTGAACAAATTGCCGAGTCCTTTAACTATTATAATATTTTCAGACCAGCTAAAATCAACTGGTTTTCCCTAAGGTGTTGTCTGTACATGCCAGTATTCAGTTACCACTGACAGCCTGTTACAGGCAGGCACCCGCATAGTCACCAACTGCAATCTATCAAAACCTCAGGACACTGACTTTTGTTTAATTATAAAATGTAATCTGTGTGTTTCAGCTCAAATAATATTATAAAGACATATCCCTTAATAGAGCCAAATCAAGCTATGGAGGTTTTCCACAGGATGGTCATTTCTTGATGAAGCTTAGTTGATAGCTTAAGAAGTAAATGGTGGTAGTTCCCGGTTTCTCCCACCCTTTGGCAATGGTCATTTCTGTGCCAGGTTAAATTGATTTGGTTATTCCTAACAGATGCACATTAAGCAGAATGAGTCATCCCATAGGCCCTGGTCCCCTGTGTGGGGCCTTGGATACAATGCGGCGTTCCCAAGAGGAAGGAGAGGATTGTGCCTCCTAGAAAGCCGCTACCAGCGGCTGTCTGACAAGCTGAGGGCAGGCTTTGGAGGGCTCTTAGCAACAGCCCTGGTTTGAACTTCCTTAGCCTTGAGAGAATCAAATCAGAGTGCGTTGCATCCAGGATCCCCGCACCATCAGCCGCGGATGATTCGGGCATCCTTCCTCGCGTGAATTACCTGATCTGGAAATCCCATGTTTTTTTTTGCCTTTGCAAAGTGCTGGTGAAAGGGGGAGCAAGCGACCACCGCCCATTCCCCTGGCTGCCTCGGGGTTCTGGCTTGCTTGTGAGTCGGTGTACATCATCTCGTCCGCTTGATGGGCGGGACTGAGAGGGATGTTCCAGCCTCCTGGGCCGACCGGGGCTTTATTCTAGAGTCAATGGCGTGTGGCTGCGCTCAGCTTTCGCGTTTGTAGGTGAAACCCCATTGGATTCATTGGCTCCTTGATTTAAACCACGCCCGGCTTTTGCCCGCTTTGCTGCTGCGGCTGCTGGGCTCGGCCTTCCAGCCACATCTCGCCCCATTTGCTGGAAGCTCGGGGCGGCTGCTGCTACTATTGTGTGGATGCGGCGCGTGTCCGCTCTTTTCCAGAGATGGCTAACAGGGGCCCGAGCTACGGCTTAAGCAGAGAGGTGCAGGAGAAGATCGAGCAGAAGTATGACGCGGACCTGGAGAACAAGCTGGTAGACTGGATCATCCTGCAGTGCGCAGAAGACATAGAGCACCCGCCCCCTGGCAGGACCCATTTTCAGAAATGGTTAATGGACGGGACGGTAAGGCAGGCAGAATTCTTGGTTGCTGGTGCGGTGGGCAGGGAAGCCCTCTCGGGCCCTTTTTTTCCTCGCGCTGTGGGGAAGGAGTCGTTGTTGCCAGGCTCTGATCTCACCAGGAGAGATGGGAATGCCTTTATTTCTCCAGGGCTGGAAAATGAGGACTCTCTGCACAATTAGTTAGCTAGCTTAGAAGATTCTCCATCCCATGTGAGCATCACAGTTTCCTTCCGAGTTGTAAGCAAATTGGAGGCCCTTCTGATTTCTCCATTGAGAGTAGAGATAAGTATTTCCCTGTGATCGCCTTAGACTCTTTCGGTGCATCAGCCATTCTGGGGCCATTTCTTCTCCCCAGGGAAACCAGTTAGTTACACAGAGAAACAAAGGAAGGGGCGGGCTAGCCATCTTACTATAAGGTCTGGGAGGTGAGCCCCCTTGGAGATGCTCAGGGTCTGTTGGGTGACTGAGTTCCTATGAGTCAGAGGGAATTCTTATTTAGTTAAGTGCTGTTCTGATCAGATGGTTATGTGTTTGAGGGTTCGAGGACCAGGGCTCAGCTGATTCAAACAAGCCTATCTTTTCTGGCAGGCTGTGATTTACTGTTACATAACTGCCATCCCACCTATGTGCTGGATAGATCAAGGCTTGGGCTCTGTTTGTGAGGAGAAGATCCAATTCAGTTCATTTACACATTATGAACTCATACCGGTTAATGAAGGCCAGCTCTGATCTGTCCTGTGACAGAGTGCAAATCAGAATCCTCCCTGCTTCCCCAGGAGCCTCCAATGCATCCTCCATTAAAAGTGTGGGATCATGTCCTCATTAAGGTCATGGGCTCAGGAAAAACGAACCAGGACCGATGGGGCTCTGCAGGATTGTGCTCAGGGCCTGGGAATAGGTTCACTGAGGTCTTCGAGGTTGAATTTGGGAGCCTGACACACACAGATCTGAATTCCTGTCATCTTGGGGCCCATGACTTGTTCTTGGTGAGCTCTGTGTGTGTGTGTGTATGTGTGTGTGTGTGTGTGTGTGTGTGTGTGTGTGTGTGTGTGTGATATCTGGAGAAGCTTGAAGGTACATGAATCACTTCTCACTGTGACATTTATTGCAAAGGGAAACACTGATCCTGTATCCCCACACTCCCTTCAGGTCCTGTGCAAGCTGATAAACAGTTTATATCCACCAGGACAAGAACCCATTCCCAAGATCTCAGAGTCAAAGATGGCTTTTAAACAGATGGAGCAAATCTCCCAGTTCCTGAAAGCTGCCGAGGTCTATGGAGTGAGGACCACTGACATTTTTCAGACAGTGGATCTGTGGGAAGGTAAACAGCCCTCCTGCCTTTGGGCCTGTTCTCCCCTCCCCATCCTACACCTCCTCTTTGCTCTATCTCTTTGTGAAGAAGAACTTACATAGGGCTTCCCTGTGCTGGGGGTGGGGGATGAGGTGGGACGTGGGAGGTGGGAGGTGGGAGGTAGGTACATTCTCAGCTGCCATCTCAGGGGCAATGTTGCCTCCCAATTTGTGATGCTCTGTGGAAAGGGACCCTGTCGTCTAAGGAAAACACACTCTGAGGATATGGCAAAGAGCTCAGTTAACTAGTGGCTAGTATGTAAACAAGTATCCATGGCGAGGCATTGAACTGGTAACAGAGGTGTCTTTTCCTCCAGTTCCCCTTCTATAACAAATCACAGCTAGTGGAAGAGAAGAGAGGCAGGGGTGAGTGTCTGTGCTTCTGACTCACCAGCAGCAGCCGGGGCTTACAGACAAAGCCATCTGGTGCTCTTCTGTCATTCAACCCTACGAAGAAATAGCACTCTATCCTTTTGTTAAGCAATTATCTGGGAGTTTGATGACAATACCCTTCAGATGGGTATTCTGTTCAGAGAGAATACAAAATGATCTTTTCATTCACATTTGTGAATTGACTTACAGAGCTATATTATTCAAATCTCCTTTCTGAACATATTTAGCAATCCACCATTATTGGAGAAAATGATATGGAATGAAGACAGTGCTGGAGAATTTGAGGGACCGACAGTCACAGGGCCTCATGTCCCTTTAAGTAAAATGAGGCATGCTGGTCCATACAACCACTTTCTTTCTCAACTAGGCCAGCCAGAGGCACCAGGGCCCAACTGTCTAACTGCCAGATCCACTGACATGCTCATTGTCACTGGTTGTCATCACAGTGTCATCAATAGGATCCCCTGGGTGGTGACCCAAATGACTCTCCAACAATGAGTCTGGAAAAGCGCTAGGTGTGGAGTTCTAAGGTTAAAATTGATTTCTAGAGGACCATCCTACTCAGCAAATTATAAAGAAAAAATTACCTCCTTCATCACATACAGAGTTGCCATTTCATGTTTCCCTCCTTGGTGAAAAGCCCCAAGAGGCCAAGGGGTTGACCTTCTGTTTTTCCAGTATGTAGAAATTCAGATATCTGAAATGCACACCAGGCCCCTGGACATCTGCCTTCAAATTTCTATTGAACGTCCTAGTCAAGGCTTGATTTCTAGATCAAAACTATGATGATAGTTGTTTTTTGTTTTTTGTGTTTTTTTTTTTTTTTAATTTGAGATAAGATCTTGGAAGCTAAGCAGAGTTGGGCCTGCTTAGTACTTGGACGGGAGATAGTTACTGTTCATCGATAGTTTCATATACTGGGAGCACTAGGAGAAGTGCTTTTCTGGATAATGCCACATGATTCTAACTATGAAGTGTTGTCACTTCCTCCATTTTACATATGATGTCACCTGGTTATGTATGTCCATTAGAGTTCCTAGTTTGCAGACCCAGGACTCCATCCAAGGCCCTCTGATGCCAAGGAACAGGTTCTTACTGAACTGGCCTGGCTATTCTTTGTCCAAGGGGACTTAGAATCCCTCACCCAGACCGTAAGTGTGTTGCTGAGTCATAACAGTGACTGGCTGATGATGCCAGGGAGAGGGAGGATGCGGAGGAGGATGAATCAAAGCTGTGTGGGACCAAAAGATGGGTGTTAGGGCAAATGGGTGGGACCATGGTGAGTATGGAAGTGCAGGAAGTGCATAAGAGGAGGAAGAACAGGGGAGGTGTGTGGGAGGCCCGGGTCCTGAGGGAGCCCTCCCCGTCTATTACCGAAGGCTATTCACTTCCTTTCTCCTTTTATCCAAACACCAAAAAAAAAGTACCTAGGAGATACTCAAAGCAAGAGGGAAGGAGCAGTGAGTCCCAGTGAGCAGAGCAGACTGATCTCTACATATCTGCCAAAACCTTTGTGCTGGACCTCCCTCAAGAAAGGAAAACTAGGAGACATCAATGTGACTGAGGTAGCCTGAGATACAGCTCCAGAATAAGATACTGCTTCTTGGAAAATACACTGACACTGAGGATTGTCCCTCGCCCAGTACAGAAGGTTAGGATTCAAGGGTGCTGTGATTTCATGCTGTAGAAACTCTAGTGAGCCATAAGATAAGTAGGACCATGAAATGTGCAGGAGAGCTGGCGAGGAAAGCAGACGCTTAGCAGTTTCTAAATGACTGCTTAGAAAGCCCAAGGAAGATGTGTCATTGACTGAACAGATATTTCCCAGGATCACTGTCTAAAACTCAGAGCAGGGCTGGTTCCCATACGGTGGAATGTAGGTGTTTGAAAGGTGGGTTGCTTTGTTCAGAGACGTGGAAAGGGTAGCACTGGTTAGTGAGTGTGTGGACTGAGCAAGCGCAGCCCCTGTCCTTTCTGCAAAAGCTGGTGGTCATGCACAAATTTGGGAATGAATAAACTAGAATCAAAGGGTAGAGTTGGTATATGTCTCTGTGACATCTCTGCATAAGGGTGTACACACATCTCTATCACACAGCTGTCCGATAGCCGTTTGCATTCTCTCTACAATTCTACTTCCCGACTGAGGTTGCAAGCCTGCCCTCACATTTCAGTTATGCACGCTAATTCCGGATTCCCTGCACTGTGTGGGGACTGTGGCTGTTGTGGGTCCCCCCTCCTTTCCTGGACATCGCTCTTCTCCCTCTGCAGGCACTTTATGCTTGGCTGCTCTCAGTACGCCATTTCCTTTGCTTGGCATGCACTTCATCAGTATGGTTCTGTTTGGCCACAGTTGCCCAGTGACTTTTCAAGCTGCCTCGATATTGCAGACCAGTAAAGCTGCAGGAACCCAGGTTTGCCAGACGCCCTCTTGTTTAGTCTTCGGTCACTTAGATAGGCAGGCCCTAGATGCAGCCCTGGTCTTTGAACCCTTTTTAGGTTGGCACAAATTTGGGGACAGTAAGGCTACAAGATTCTTTAAAAATCAACCCAGGGGACAATTTGATCTTGGTGACATTACAAAGTTACCAAAGCCCTCATTGGAGAAGGTCCAGAGTGACCTGTTCCTATTGGTGATGAGGAAGAAGTGAGAGCTACTGATAGGAATGACAGGGGACTGGGGAAGTCTCCTCTCTGAGAAGTAAATGTTCTAGCGGGTCCTTTTGGATTTGGCATGGATGCCTGTAAAGGGCAGCGGTGGCTGCTCTCAGCTATACTCAGAGGAGAGTATGCTGCAGGCAAGAGTTCAGCATCCTTTCTGTGAACTGTAAAGGGGAGAGAAGAGAAGAGCAAGAAAAGGAGAGGATGCCTGTGTGTACATAAGAGAGAGAAAACACAAAAGACAAGTGAGCATGCTGGACTAAGATCTGGTCAGGAAGACTGCAATGAAAGTTTTCTGGAAGGTGTGGTGCAGTGCAGGCCTCTGACTCTGAAGTAGACCACCCGGATCTAACCTGTGGGCCACCCTTATCAGTTAACTTCTTTAGGCCACGATTTCCACAGGTGTCAAGTGGGAATAATAGGATCCAGTTCATGGGATTGCTATGAGAATAAGTGAGATGATGCCTTTGAAGGACTTCAGATAGTGCTTGATAAATTGCAGTTCAAAAATTGTTATCACTGCCTTTTCCAAGACTAATAGAAAATGGGATGGGGAGCGGCTGGAAAGATTATATATTATTCTTCAAACAGATGAACTCCATTACTGACCACACTCAGGAACTGATAAGGTCATATGGACACCCTTGACCTCCTCAGCTGTTCGTAGAGAGGGTGCAACCCTGCACGCTACTTTATTGATTTTTTTCATTTATTGGTCATTGCTTTCATCATCTTTTCCCATAATACACTAAGCTGCCAATTTCAGACCCAGAGAACTGTGGTACCAATTTTGGAGCAGACACATTGTAATCCTTCTTCAGCTTCATTGTAGCTTTGTGGTCCTGTCTATGTTGCTCAGCTACCTGGGGCCTCAGTTCTCTGGGTGTAGGTATGACCTCCTACATTAGATCTCTAGAGCAATGCCTGGTTTCTAGGTGCCTAATAAATGACTTTTCTCTCTTACACTAAACTCATCAACAATGACCTTTTGAGGTTATTTGTATAATCACTTAGTGTCGAATATAAAGAATTCAAGAATGCCAGAGCAGACACGACTCAAAGATAAAATCTGATTATTGGTCTCAACGATGTTACTGACAAGAATAATGGCTCTGTGGTGTTCTGTTGCTTCTTCCCTTCTCCTGGTGGCCGGGAGTCAGAGAGTTGTGAACTTGTAAAGTTCAGGTGTCCTGTCTCAAGAGTGTTGCTGCATAAGCCATTCCTCAAGAGCAGAAGCTGAAGACACACTTTACCGAGCGTGAGAAGTATTTTGGGATACTGCAAGGTATCCGCATTGACCTGAGATATCACAAACACCTGTTGTCCCAGTGTCCTTTCCTATCACAGCATCTTCAGCTGTGTTTATTCTAAGGCGCTGCTGACAGTTGTGTTTGGATTTTTCCTTTACTAGCAGTTCTCAAACTCCAGCATGCATTGAGTCACATGGTACACCTGACAGATTGCTGGGCTACAATCTCAGCATTTCTAACATAGTAAGTCTGCAGAGAGACCCAAGAATTTGTATTTCTTACCAATTTGTAGATGATGATATTTCTGTGGGCTTGAGAACCCCACTCTGAAAACAGAGTCTCTGTTTCCTCAGGCCAGGGAGGAAGCAACAAAAATTCATCAGATCTGGGGAGCAAACCTAGCCTATCTTCTGACATTCCTTTCTTGACCTGTTTTCTTGACACTGTTTTCTTGACACTGTTTTCTCAGGGAAATACTAAATGAATTCTATACCACTGCTTGTTTTCTCTCTAAGTGTAAGAAGTGTACATATTTAAAAAAACCCAGTTTCCAGGCCTATAAAAATGGATTGAAACTCATTTAAAATAGAAGCAGTTCTGAAACTGTTATACAAATAACCTCAAAAAATAATTTTGCCTATAAGACTGATTTTTAGTGGTAAAAGTGGAGATATAAATTAGCATGTCAGTTGGATGTAGTGGCACGTTTTTAATCACAGCACTTGGAGGCAGAGGCAAATGGTTCTCTATAAAGGACAGCCTGGTCTACATAGTGAGTCCAGGCCAGCCAGGGCTATAGAGTAAGACCTTGTCAAACACAGCTTCCCCAACCCAAGTGACCTCTCCATTACCTGTGTTTTCCTCTTTATCTTTCTTATTAATTTTTTTCTTTCTAAGACACACATAAGATATCTTGGAAATAAATTTAAGAGAAATTTCTCACTAGCGTCTCTTTATATAAAACTCAAATTTTACTGGAATTTACGATCCCATGATTGGGACATTACAAGGCACAACTCCTGGTCCCATTCCTGGGGCTTATAACTGAGCATGCACCCTCCCAACCCGCCCCCCACATATATGCACACAAAGAAAACAGGGAATGCTACATTGTTAAGTAAAAGTGCCCATTGCTACCTGACACTGAAAAGGTTTGTCAGATGACACAGAACAAACTGTCAACCATTCAATCAGCTCTTGAGACTTTGTTGTTCAATTTTTAAGTTCATAACAAAATGAAGGGTTTATACAGCTATTTCTTATATGCTTTCTGCCCTGGTGAATGCATAGCCTCCCTAGTCTCAATATTGCCCATCAGGGTGAGATTGTTATCATTTATAAACTTCCATTGGCATATCGTTATCACCCAAAGCCCACACGCTATATTAGGGTTCACTTTGCTCCTTGTACAGTCTAGGAGTTTGGACAACTGTGTCCCCCATTGTAGTATCATGCAACATATTTTCATTACCCTGAAATTCCTCTGTGGTCCATCTTTTTATTCCTTCCCATCATCAACCCCAGTAATCACTGATTTTCTTACTGTCTCCCTTTTTAGGATGTTACATGTGTGGCATGACACAGTGAATAGCCTGTTCAAATTCTATTAGCTCTGTTACAACTTCAAGTCATAGATTGACTTCTCTCATGACAGAGGTCTGTGAGTGTGGGCAGCTCAGGTAAAACCCTGAGTTGTTAGTAAGCTTGGCCCCTTCTTCCTGTGTCACTTTTCCTCTCACAGTCAGTGATACATTCTTAGATCACCACCAGCCCTGTCTCGTTTCTGCTATCCTTGTGTGTGGAAAATTATCAGCATCTGTTGATCTATCATTTAGGAGATTTCCTTGTTTTCCTGGGAAAATGGTATTGAGCAGTGGTATTCAAACTGACTTGAAGAGTCATAAGCTTCTGCCAAAGTGTCCAGAGGTGCCTCTCTGGGAACAAAGTGATTCCAAGCTCCAGATTGATTCCCAACTTGGATCAAAGCCCTTTTAATGATTGGTTTTATTCTTTTGACTTTGTGGAAAATATCTCTGAAGGAAGGAGTTATTGCTTAACAAATAATACTTAGTCTTAGCACATGCCAGACATTGTGATGCTTTTAAAAATGAGAAATTAAAGGTTTAGAGTATTGATTTCATATCCATTTAACTGTACAAGAACCTTCTTGGGAGATTATTTAAGGTGCTCAGGCTAGTCTGATGGTCAGGTTAGCTTGGCAGTCATCAGATAAAACCTATATTTCTCGAACTGTTAGCTTGAGTTACCTGAGGAGTATTCCACTAAGATTATTGTATTGTAGACTTCCAAATTAGTCACTTATAGGAAAAAAAACTTCAATATCCAACTTCATATAATATATTCAAAATGATTCCCCCTACTGAGCACCCATAAATAAGCAAAGAAACCTGGGAATGTATTCTGCTCCAAACTGGATATGACCATTTTTTTTTCACTTGCAGTTTTGAGGGCTTCCTAAGAAGACAATACACCTGACTATTACCCACCAGTTTAGCTTTTGTTGTTTTATATCCAGCACATTTCACAGATCTTCCTTGACCTTACTGCTTCTTAACACATTTTCCTATTTGCCTCCTATTGACAGGAATCAGGTTCCACAAGTGGCCCTAATCCCTGATGCTCACCCCATTCATCCAACACTACTTATATTATCTGAATTTCTAAACTGGAAAGAGGCCAGGCTGGACAAAGGCTCTCTTCCCATCTCATCAGTTCAAGAACTCCAGAATTCTTCACAGGAGTCTTTGTTAGAAAACATACAAGACATGAGAAGAAAATGAGCCAGCTACAAGCTGGTTAAGACAGAAGATTTCTGGATCATGGCATTATTTAGAATCTCAGTAATCATTAACATGGTCAGCATAGAGATTCCAACTGTTTTTCTGTTTTAATGTTGTTTGGATTAAAATATAGCAAAATTATTCAAGGCAAAAACATCTAACGACTTACCGCCATTGAGGTCAATGTCTTAATCCTATGGGACCCAAGACCTGGGCGGCACTATTAAGTCTTCTGTGTTCCGGATAGCCTGACCCTTTGGTCATCTCTGAGTGGCTCCTGCTGAGGAACATGGGTTCCCATCCATTCCACAAAGGGGTGCAGTGAACTAGAGTGGACTGATTGTAGATTTTGCATTCAGTTTAACGGGAGCTGGAGCCAGACTCTGGTTTACTTGTTGGGGGACTTTGAGCATGTTAATTAAGCTCCTTGAATTGGTTTTCCTATCCAGGGAAGGTGTAATCCCAATTTGTGGAGCTAAGAGCTGAGGTAAAGCATTTAGCCTATAATTAACATATAAATCTCCTGCCTTGACACCTTTCTTATGAAAAAGCTTTTCAGTTTGTTCTTGTCATATAAGGCCTCCTTCCCTTGGAAGCTTCTGCCTCAGTCATGCAGCCCTTCATTTTCCACCTTGCTGTCAGGAGGGCAGGGTTGTGTGGACGCTACTAGGTTCCCAGATCTCTAACCCTTGCCTGCAGCTCAGTTCTTTCTGGGTTTATGTTGTGTGCACATTAGCTAGCTGCTTGTGAAGGAAGTTGCTGTATGTCTAACAAAGCTTGCATTTTACCCACTGCTCTAGGGCAGTATTTACGGCTGGCTCCGCATTGCCCCAGATCCTGGACATTAAAGACCTGCTTGCTTCAACTATCAGAAGTATATTCCTGCCGCTCAGTGAAAGAACAGAACTGATTGACAGGCCCTACCTAAGACTTCCTGTTTATTCATTGCTCTAGGCTCTTTTAATAGCTCTCTATGCCATCTCTTCCCAAAATGATCTTTCAGAATGTCAGTAGTACAATTCTGTTTTTTAAAAGCATTCTGTTATACAATGATGATTTAAAAAGCTTTTCAACTGTGGAAGAGCCATTCTACAACCACCTCTGCATTTCTTCTCTCTCAATTCTTATTAGTTTTTGCACTCTTCACATTCCAACTACATACACCACCCCATCTGTTCTGAGACTCTCTACTGACAGAATTTCATCCCTGGACCTTCCAGCCCATCTCATAAGCCTCAGACTCCAGGCAGTCACCCCGTGGTTAATGCTGGAGGAATGAGAGGAGGAACTTTGTGAAGGAAGGAGAATCTTCCTTCTCTTCTTGGCATAAATAAGCATCCTGAACTGGACTTCCTTGAAAGGCTTTAATTGTTGATTTCATTATGGTTCGTGCTCCATTCTCTCTCTCCATCTGCCTTTCCCCTGTAACTCTGTATTCCCCGGTGACTGAGCTGCAGCAGCCAGGCCAGAGAGACCACAGATGGCTCAGTGGGTCTGACAAGTGCTTTTAAATACTTGCCCCTAACTTTCTCAGCCCGCATCACACACCAGACTAAAGGCCTCTTTCCTTTTGAGTTCTGTCTTTGAGCTTTTGCAACCCATACTCCTGCCTGGCACAAACCTTCCATCTGCTTCTAAATTGCAAGTCACCTATGAAAGTGGCACCTTTCCTAGTCCAGGACTCCCCAGCCACCTGAAAGCGGGGAAAGGTGAGAGGGCGGGAGGAGCTGGCCAACTTGTGGGCCCTGCTGCCTTCACTATGAGCTCTCTGTGACTGTGCTCCAATGCCCCCACGCCCAGTAGGAGTACCCCTCACCCCTCTCTCTTTGCTCTCATCTCTCCTCACACAGAAGCCAGTGATTTATTGTCTCCATTTAGCTATTTCATGTGGGACCGAATAGAAGGCCTGTCACTTGTGTGATATTGAGTGCTTTTCTGTGTTGATTTGCTATTCTCCATTTGCCAGGCCCATGGGCCAAAGAGCCAAGTGAATACTCAATTTGATGAAGATGGATGATTTTAGACCCTTTTAGCCCAGATACAATGAAAGAGAGGTGCCGCCTAGGGTTTGGAGCATAATTATCGCAAGCAGTCAATGTCTCTCCAGTTTCCCTTTCTCTCTCCACTCCTGAGGAAAGTGTTCTTGTGCATACCAACACACTATCCTCACTCAGGGCCTCCTGACACAGGGCTTAAAGACGTCACCAAGGCCAGAGGTGGATCTGTCTCTGAACTGTGAGTGTTTGGAGTATTATTCATACAGCCTTTGTGATTGGAGACGAGAGGGAGCACTCCTGTAAATAGAATACTTAATCTATTAATCAGGTTGGGTTTGGGTTTGTTCCCTTCTGAGGAATTTGAGTACAGTCTTGACAATGCCGTTAGGGGAATGTTTGTTAGTCCTTCTCCCTTGATGATAGTGATCCACAGCCTCCTCTAGAACTGACACCTGGTCTGGAGCACCTCCTCCCAGAATTCTCAGACCTGTCAAGCTTGGCTTTAATCCCATTTTTTTGGCTTCCAGGGAAGGACATGGCAGCTGTGCAGAGGACCCTGATGGCTCTCGGCAGTGTCGCAGTCACCAAGGATGATGGCTGCTATCGGGGAGAGCCATCCTGGTTCCACAGGTAAATCCTTTTCCGCTCCTGGAACATAGAGCAAGAGGGAGCCTAATACCGTGGCGCTCCCGGAACATAGAGCAAGAGGGAGCCTGATACCCTGGCGCTCCCAGACATAGGAGCGAGCCTGTCTGGTCCTACAGCTGAGCCCCACCGAGCAAGTAAGAACTGATGCTACGCTTCTGGCCAACATCTGACAAGAGCAGTTGTTCGACTTTCCTATTAGTTGCCCAGGTCACCTCTCCATTGACCCTTCCTTTTCTTTTATCTTTTCATTTTTCTTTTTTGCACTCACTGAAAGTTAACTTTGTCTTTCTTTAAGTCAGCATCCCAGGAATATCTATTGTCCCAGCATGTTGATTAATAGTTCCCTCACTTACTCTCAGTGTCCTGCTCTGGGCAGTAAATTATATGACTGTTTCAGTTTACTAAAAAGTCCTTTTAGAGACTTTTCCTAAAGTGGTCATTTTGGCACTGACAATAGACATAGAGAAGTTCAACCTAGGTAGTTTAGTGGGAGATGAAAGGAATACTTGTAGCAGATACTTGCTAATTTATTTCACCGATCTTTTTTTTTCTTGTCCTAGAGAAATATAAAAGAAACTGACTTGTTTCTTTTAAATGACCTTGACCTGAAGACCTCTGGGATATCGACCCATTGAAACCCTGGTTTTAGTCTCAGAATTATTAATGATTCATCATGGTCTATATGGCTGAAAAATCCATATTTGTTTACTATATGGCTCTTTACCAAAATTTGGCAACCTGTGGTCAATATACATAAACTCCCCCTTGAAAATTCCTATGTCCCTGGGCTCCAGACTAGAACTTGTCCCTAGGCAGGATGGGTACAGTGGGGTGTATGACATGTTTTGTAAGGGGTGCTTTAACTTTCACAAGGATTTGAGGTATTGAGAGGGTGAGAAGGTGCAGACTGAGGTGGCTAGCAAGAAGGAGAAGGAAGGAGAGAAGAGAGGCGGGGAATGGTTCTCTGCAGAGGCAGCGGTGGATTTGCCTTCCTTTTTTGCTGGACATTCTAAGAAACATCTGGACTTTTGAGGGATAGGGAACTTACATGGACTTGTCAGCCACAGCTCAGAAGGGGCCGTAGTTCACGGTGTGCCACAACTCACATGAGGTCACAGCTTATAGTAGGGTCATGGCTTTTGGTAGAGTCATAGGCCAGTACAGAATCTGCTGGTGTGTTTGATGACCTCAGTGAGAGTCTGTATAACTATATTTATTTTGAGAAATGTTCGAAAACTGTCATATGGCACAATTCCATCTTGCTTTTTCCATCCAGGAAAGCCCAGCAGAATCGGAGAGGATTTTCAGAGGAGCAGCTTCGTCAGGGGCAGAACGTAATAGGCTTGCAGATGGGCAGCAACAAGGGTGCCTCCCAGGCAGGCATGACCGGATACGGCATGCCCAGGCAGATCATGTAAGATGCCACCTCATGCCCCCTGGTAGAGAGGACGAATGTTCCACACCACAGTCCGTGACAAAGAAATAGGTAGTCACCTTCTCACCTTCTCCTTTCTCAAAGTCTTCTGCCCCTGGTTTTTGTGCTGCATTTCTGCTGAGAATCCACGTTGCCTATGGCCGCAACCCTCGGTTCATTTAGAACTATGCAAAGACTCCGCTTCCTCTTCCTGACCTCCTATGCCCTAAAGTCCCTGTTTGTTTGATTATTTATTTATTTATTTGCCAAAAAATTCTCTCCTCAACTTACAGAACGTACCTAATAAACAAATTAGTCTTGTGTCTTAAAGTGTAAGTTCATTTTTTGTCAGAGGCCTTGCAGACTGGAGGGATTCCTTCCTTTTTCATTCACAAGGTCTACAGGATAAAATTTAGCACAAATTATTGAAAATGGGTTAGCTATGAGGAAGCTTTTGGAAAATTACTATGTTTATCTTCACAATTTCAGTAGAAAATTCGGAAAGAGGTTTGCCCATGAAGGAGCTAAAGCTAGGAGTTCAAGAACACTGTTTTTTTTTTTTTTTTAATCTACATACATTTCTTTAAGAACCTACTTGGTGCTTTTGATGTGAGACTTGTGAACAAGTCAAAGCACCAGCTCTTCAGAAGCTCTTGTTCATGTGCCCAGGAAATGTCTGATAGAGGGTTGGATGGACAGATGGCTGGATGGTGAATGGATGGATAGAAGAGTGGAAGGAAGAATAGATGGGTGGATGAGTGGATGGGTGATATTATTGAATGTTGATGGATAAATAAGCAGTTTTCATTTTCTTTGCCTTAATTTTCCTTCTACAAGCCAGACCTTATATGTGATGCTGACATTTACAGATATTTTTTCATCAGCCCGCAATAACACAATATATAGCAGCTCTATAAATGTCAGTTGTCAGGTCCAAATCCCTAAAACTTGAATATTGCCCCAGATTTTAAACTTTTTTTAAAAAAAGTTTATAAGACTTTTTTTTCATGGAATGAAAAATTAAGAAGACAATAAGTCTGGAGACTATCAGTTCATCTTATACTTAACTGAAAATCAAAAATGTAAAAAGTAGTATATTTAGTAAGAAAAATGAGGTCTGTATGCATGTAACGACTCATCTTTTAACCAGAAAAAAAGGTAAATGAGACTATAACATTACCATGCTATAAATATTTGGCTGATAGTTTTCAGACTACACTCTTTGCAGTTTTAGGCTCTCCTGTCCCAGAGGTTGCTATGAGACTCCTCTTAACTACACTCTGGGAGCCCTTTCGATCTTTTCATAGCTACTGATGAATTGGTCTATGATGTTGCTAAGGCATGGTAGCTGAATTCCTTCCTCACACCTTACACTGGAGTTGCTGCAAAAGTAAAGATGGAAACTGACGGGTCCCAAAAGTGGAATAAACCTTGGAGGCTATTCCTAGAGAGATGATGGTTAGGTCCCTATGTGGGGTTGGGTGCAGGGGGTCTGGGAAATAGCCACTATCTGGAGGGACAGTTGGAAGAAAGCCTGGTATCTGTGGTGGGCATATTTTCCTCTTTCCCTAATTTACACTCACAGTTAAGGCAATAAATAAATATAAATAAATAAATAAATAAATAAATGGAGGGCCAGTGAGATGGCTCAGTAGTAAAAGCACGTTCTGCACATGTTTGTCTACCTGAAGTCCATCTCTGGAGCCCACACCACTGGTAGAAGGAGAGAACCAACTTCCCAAATTTGTCCTTTGACCTACAAACACACTGAGGCACACATGTGCCTGCAATCACACACACACACACACACACACACACACACACACACTACATTAAAAAGAAATTATTTGGAAAATGTAAACATATTAAATCCAATCCAGTTGTGAAGATAATTTGATATTCCAAAATACAGAATGGACAAGAAAATTACAGACCACTCTCACTTGGGAACATAGATGTGAAAAATGCTAATTCCCCTGTACTAAACAAACAAAAACTTGCCAAGCAAAAAGCTCTCTTTCTACTCCCCAAAGTTGATATTATTTGAGCTACAAAATAAGTAACCGTATTGGATTATAACCTAGACTATAAAATAAATATACATGAATGTATACTGACATCAATAAATGACTTGATAAATAGATGAAGAAACAGAAATAAAATAACATAATAGCTAGCCAACTCTAACAGTATATTTTAAAACTGTGTTCAGAGGAAGCATTTTCTGTGAGCCATTTCTCTCCTTCCCTCTTACCCTCTCCTCCTCCCTGCTTCTCCTCCTCCTTCTCCTCCTCCTTCTCCTCCTCCTTTCTCATCTTCTTTTTTTACAACTAGTTGGGCTCTTTGTGGACTTTTTAAAAGAGCAAGCTCTTAGTAAAATTTGAACTTGTCTTTTAAAGGCACAGCGCCCTATTCAAGGTCCAGGTTTTATTTATGGTGATAATGGAGACAAGGTGAAATACCTTATCCACCATTTGGCTTATCGGTTCTGGAGGGGGATTTAATCTCAGTGCTCCAGTCCTGCAGACCCATGCTCACTTCTTCCACCACGCAGCTGTTCTGCTGTCTCACTCTTTCCTCCGAAGGCCTCATTATTTATCTAAAAATTAACCCTGTACCAGCAAAAAAACATACACTGTAACAAAGGTAGGAAACTGACTAGAGAATTACCCTGTCAATCAGTAAGAATTCACTGAGTCCCTAATATGTTTAAGGAATTGCATGATAACTGGACAGTTCAAAGAAATCCATGGCACAGCTCTTTATGGAATCGATTTCTATTTTAAGTGAGTACACAGAGCATACAGGGCAGTTCTTTGTATCATTAGCTACCTGATCAAAGACCACATGAGAGCAGTCTTTCCTTGGACCTTCTAAATGGGGATTTTTCTGAGCCAGGATGCTCAGGGGGGTGGACATTGCACTCAGACACCTCTGCTGTGTACCATCATGGGGATGTACCATTGTTCCCAATATGCTTGGACTCAGTAGGTTTGAAAGGATAAGGAAAGTACCCTGACCTCAAGACAGTTATATCCGGGTGAACTTGAGCAGGGAGCTGATTTGTGAAATACCTATGATTTCTATCTGTATAGCTCTCAACCTGTCTTGGCTCTCTAGAAAGGAGAGTTAAAAGTCAGACTTTTAAAGCAAAGCATAAAAGTCACTTACTTTTAAGTAACTGCTAATTTACTTTTGGTTTGGGGTTTTTGAGACAGGGTCTTATGCAGCCTCGCCTGGCCTTGAACTCACTATGTAGCTGAGGATGACACTGAGCCCCTGGTCTTCCTTCCTCCTGCCTCTAACTCCATAATTCTGGGTTTACGCTGTATGTATGCCACCTCACCTGATTTATAAGTGATAAGAACTTTATCCAGGGCTTCATGTATTCTAGGCAAGTAGTCTACCAAACAAACTATATCCCCAGCCCAAGTTAGTTTTTTTTTTTTCTAAAGTCCAGATTCTGTAAACACTTAGAGCTCAGCCTGATGTAGAATATACAAAGCTTTTCATTGTGATGCTTGTAGGTCAACCTTAGAATCACGACAGGACTCTCAGCTTCATAAGTTAACTCCTCAACCCAAGGGCCACCACCAAATTCCCAAGATAATAGGAAAAGAAGTATTTGCTTACAGCAATTGACATCCATAAGGCTGCACTAGATTGCAGCAGGGAGTACATGGCCCATTTCTGGTTGTCTGGTCAGTCAGGCAGAATGATGAATGAAGAAAATGTCCAATGCCAGGCTGACAAACTAGGCTAGGGATTTCTTCTTTCAAGTCATCCCTCCTACCAACAACTGGCACTGGAACTTTCATGCCGATGGGAATGAAACACTCACTTTTCTGTTTACAGGCATTCCATCTCTTGAGTTACCATTTACAGAAAACTTGAATGACACAAAAGATCTCCGTAATCTTGCTAATAAATTTAATTGCCATGGCCTCAAATTGGCAAAGCTCTCAATTCAACCATTGAAATTGAAATGATTCTGCTGACTTAGGGTCTTTCACTGCTATGGTAACAGTAAAGCCTGGAGAGTGAGGTTTAGATCATAGTCGTATTTTTGCCAGAAATGAGCACATCATCAGTGTGTTTTTTATGTCTATTATTTTTTGGACATTTTGGAAGCTGATTTTCCATATTTAAACAGGCCAAGGTTGACTTCTAAGGTGATGTAAATTCTGGGTCTTCTTTCACATAGGCTTTGCCTTGTGCATTTGAAGAGTGAATTCAAGATCACTGCCAGCTCTCAAGCAAGATTCTTTGCTCCCCCAAATTAGGAACCACTTGAAATGGTAGATACCAGTCCTTGATAGATAATTTATTCATTTCAGTTCCAAAAAAATAGTTGATTGGACTTCAAAAACTTGAATCCTTTTTCTGTTTGTTTATTATTATTATTATTATTATTATTATTATTATTTTGGTCTTTTTGAGTCAGGATCTCCCTGTAGCCCCAGCTGGCCTGGAACTTGCTGTGTAGAACAGGCTGGCCTTGAACTCACAGAGATCTGCCTGCCTCTACCTCCCGAGTGCTGGGATTAAAGGGTGTGCACCACTATGTGCTTCTTTGAGACAAGTTCTCAAGTAGCCCAGGCTAAACCTGAACTCCCAGTCCTCCTGCCTCTACTTCTCAAGTGCTGAGATTACAGGGCTATGACATTACGCTTGTAAATAATTTATTTTTAGAGTGCTGGACATTGAACGTAGGATCTAAAACATGCCAGGCAAGGATGCTACTGCTGAACTACAGTCCCAGCACTCCTTTTACATTCTTATTTTGAGACAGGGTCTCACTTAATTGCCTAGAATAACTTGAGCTCTCTCTCTCTCTTGCCTAGGAAGATCTTGAACTTGTGATCCTCTTGCATAAGGCTATCGAGTAGATGAATACCACCAGACCCAGTTTCAAGTCCATGGTTTAAAAGAGCAACCTTCTTCCTCTCTTAAATTGTAGACTTACTTATCGTGCTATACATCCTTTCTCATTGTAAATGATGGTGATTATAGGAAAGTAAACTCTGAATACTTATGCAAACCCAAAATGTTCTTAGTAATGTCCCCTAAAACCATAAGCTGGAAGAGAACTGAATAGTATTCTTTCAAATATCCAATGTTCAGCTTTTCTCTATGTGACAGAAACAGGCTGTTAATTGTAGAAATGGGGAATTGTCCTGTCAAAACAGAGCTATGCTAGCACATGCACCCAACAAACAAAAGGAATTAGTCTTTTCTTTGGTATATGATCAACTCAGAATTACTTTGTACTACAATAAATGCTTGTTACATAGTCTGTAATAGAAGAATCTAGGAGTTAATTCTTCCCTGGAAAGCACACAGTGATTCTAGATGTTGATTTGTACCTATTATCTTGTTACCACTTTATTTATTTACTTAAAAATATTTTATTTGATTTATTAAATTTTTAATTGAATTTTTGTGCATTTCATACAGAACATATAAACCGATCTTAATCACTTTTATACTGTTTTCCTCAATGGCACCTTCCCAAAGCGCCCCCTGCCACGCCCTAGAACTCATACACCCTGTCATTTGCATTAAAGCCTATTGTGTCGAGTTAGTATTCCCAGACATTCCTCAGTGAAAGTTCATTCACTGAGGTCTAGTCAGCCTATCCAGAGGCCCTTCCTTTAAGAAGATTAGTTCTTCACCCAATAGTAGCCAGCCACCAAAATTTCTTCAGCTAAGATTGAGATCTGCTGCTCATTTCCCCAGTTCCACGCTGGGTTTTTGTCTACTTGGGTTTGCATGGATCTTGAGCATGCTGGCACCATTGCTATAGGTTTGTATGAGCAGGGTCCCAGGAGCTTGTAAGATTCTATTTTCATATGGTCATGCACCTCCACCCTGGCTCTTACAATCTTTCTGCCCTCTCTGCCACAATGGTCCCTGAGCCCTGGGTGAGTGAAGCTTAATATAAGAGTCCTGTCCAGAAACCCACACTCTACAGACTCATAATCTCCACTCTGGTTATTTGTGACCTTTTGTGTTACTAGTCCTCTGTTGCATGAGGGAGCTTCATTAATTGGAGTTGAGAGACTCATTAGTGTCCTCTTTACCCATTATTTTATGTTGCAAGAGCCTTTGGTGTAGAGGTTGCATTGTAGATGTGCTGCTTAGGCTCGGGCAGTTCACAAAGTCTGTGTGTGACCAGTTGTACTCTGTAGTAGTCTTTGTCTGGTACAAAAGAAGCTTCTTTGATGAGTGGTGACTGGGATACTTGACTGCAAATATAAGGATACATATTTTGCACTAAGTAAGAAGTTACATTAGTCTAGGGTTGTGGACAGCCTGGGAATATCTTTAAGATCTATGAGTTACCACTTTATTAATAACACATATCTTAATGTTTAGCATGCTTAGTTAATGGACTACAACTGTAACTTCAAGGTTTGTGCAAAGGGCCAACATAATAATTTTCTCTTTTAAAAAATTTTCAAATTGAGAGGTGTGTGTGTGTGTGTGTGTGTGTGTGTGTGTGTGTTTCACACAAGGTCTTGCTATAGCCTCAGCTGGCCTGTAACTCACTATGTAGACCAGACTGGTCTCCATCTCATAAAGATCCACCTGCCTCTGTCTTCCCTAGTGCTGGGATTAAAGGCATGTGTCATTACATCTGGCTTAAATTGAGAGTTTTTTGTTTGTTTGCTTAAGATAGGGTCTCACTATGTAGCCCTGGTTGGCCCAGAACTATATAGATCAGGCTGCCCTCAAACTCACAAACTCACTCGCCTCTGCCTCTTGAGTACTAGGATTAAAGACATGCAATACCATGTCAGACACTCCTCTCTGTTAGAACTCTGGATGAGAAAGCAATGTGATAAAGAAGTAGAAACGGATCTGACCTTCAACAGATGCACATAGCTTTATTAACTACAAGGGCATGCAACCTTCCCTCAGGAATGAAGGTTGGCCATGTGGGTTGGGGAAGGTCTGGGATTTATAGATGTACCCAGAAAGTCCCAGAAAGGGGACCATGCTTTCCTCCTGGCATCTGGGAAGAAGAGATGGGGAGTTCTGACAGGGTTTTTGGTAAGGAGCCAGCTCTACAGGGAAGCTGATAAGGAGCCGGATGTCTTTTGCTAGGGGCCACGTGTTCTGAGATTGATTATCTCCCTCCTGGAGCGGGGGGGGGGGGGGGGGGGTGTAGGGCAGGGGAATGGTCAGCTCATTCGCTCATTCAGTCACTTGTCAGATTAAGTTTTCCTTCACCCTCTTTTTTGAGACAGGGTCTTTTAAGATCTATTATTTTAATTGTGTGTGTGTGTGTGTGTGTGTGTGTGTGTGTGTGTGTGTGTCTGTGTCTGTGTGTGTGACTCTGTGCATATGAATGCAGATGCCTGCAGAGGTCAGAAGAGGAAGTCAGATCCCCTGAAGCAGGAGTTTCAGGCAGTTGTGAGTCACCTGATGTGGGTGCCGGGAACCAAACTTGGGTGCTCTTAACCGCTGAGCCATCTTTCCAGTTCCCCTGACCAAACTGGGTTGTGTTTTTTTTAAGTTCAAAAACAAGCTTGTTTTATTTATACAAAGAAGAACTTATGTACAACTCTGGTAGAGACTATGTATGTAACATACAAGAGGCGTCTGCTTCAGGTGGTCACTGTATAACATATAAATATGCGGGGTTAGCCCACCTGCAGGCACAAAACCTTTCCTCCAGTTCCTCCGGGATCCTTCTCCCTCTGCCACAGGATCGTGGGTGGCTAGGTTTCTGAAGAACTGCTGAAGTGGGACTTGGGCAGGGTGGCGATGGCCAGGACACACCTGTAGAGTGCAGGCCCATGCAGGTCCCTGCACTCAGACTGGTCCTCCCACTTGCTGTGATTGTGTAAGTTGAAAATACTGATCTCCAGCATCCCTCACCCAAGCCCAGTCCTTGAGGACAAGAGGTGCCTCAGGCCAATACTGGCTGATTTTCCCTGGGTTTCCTAGTGTAGTTTCAGCTTGTCTGGGGTGTGTTGAGGGGGGAGTCTTGTTCGGACTCAACCAGTCAGTGCCGCAGGCACTAACAAACTGAGTTTTTGACCCTGAATAAATTTTATAAAACATTCTAGTAATTCAGGCAAAGGGGGAGAGCTTTTTAAATTCCATCCTCTAGGATAACCAGTACACACAATTTATCGGTCCTAGCATATTAAAATGCATGTTTAGATTATCCTTTCTAGAATTCTATTTGAATATTTTAGGCAAGAAACTTAAGTGAAATGTGGATAGCTTATTTACCACTCATGTGGCTCTGATCCTATAATATATTCTTAACATAAATATGACAACTTTTATAGCCTTCAGCTATACATGTAACATATTTGGAATCTCTCCATCTTTATCTCTCGGTATAACACTAGTTTCTCTCTGTTCAGATTTTTCAGCTTTAAATCTTCTTAAGAACAGGGAGCACAGACACCCTCTCAGGACACATGTGATTTGTGGGATGTCACACCAAGAACAGATGAGGAGGCTGATCCTTTCAGGATAGAAAGTGCTTCTACATGGAAACTACTGAGCAATTGGTCATTGAAAACCCATTGACTACACTGGGCACATTCCACAGGGAGGAGGACATCTTGGGTTTGAAGCCAGCTTAGGCTAATAGTGAGACCCTGCCTCAAACTGGGAAATTTAAATACAATAAAATACCAAAAAAGAAGAAGAAAGAAAATCCATTGACTGGATGTGCCATCTCTTATTTAATCTCTTACTTGCTGGATTTTAGACTGTTTTCAAGTTTCACTTTTAAGATCAGTACCATAAGAAATATATTTATAGATACATATATTTATTATAATTGCCTTAGGAATAAGTTTCTGGGTGTTAAATATCCATTTTAGATCAATCCTATCATTTCCATATCTGCCTTAGAGCACATTAAATCCATGTACAGCAATTCATGCTAAGGACTCTACAAAACAGACAGGGTTGGGAGAGACAAAAGAGTTGATCTGTGAGAATGATAACAAAACATAGCACCAGAAGCCAAATTATTGCTAGAATTCCACTTGAATGCTTCAGGCTAGAGATCAGAAATGCAATGTGGTTAATTGATTTGTCACTCAGCAAATTCTAAAGGTCTGATGTGGCTCTGAGCCTACAATACATTCTCAAAATAAATATGACAACATTCATAGCCTTGAGCTAAGAAAATAACATTATTTTGAAGGGCAAAGATAAATTTCACTAGGGTTCAAATGGGCTTAGAGCAAATATCGTCCTACTGACCTTTATTTTAATGAAGCAGATATTGAACAGCTCATGTGGGGTAAGGTTAAAGATCCATTCTGCTCCATATTCTTGGATCAATACTTCTTTGACAGAGCATTACATCAGTCTTATAATGGGAGATCTTCATTCACATCGACTGAAAAATGAACCGTGGTCTATGAAGAATCCTTTTTCAGAACAAACTGAAAGGAAAAAAATAACTTGTGCAACTTTCACTTGAGAGATATCTTAGGTCTTTTTGTGCTGCTCTAATGAAATACCTTAGCCTGGGTAATTTGTAAACAGCAGAAATTTATTTCTTATAGATCTGGATGCTGGGGTGTCTAAGATGACATACCAGAAAATTTCATGCCTTGTTCCAAGATGGGAGCTATCACTGTGTATTCTGAAGGGGATCGAACCTTTGTCTTCATGTAGTGGAAGAGATGAAGGAATTGGGGAGCTGTCTGAAGCCTCTTTCATAAGGACATTAATCCTATTCTTATGTGAAGAGCCCTAATGATCTAATCACCTTCCAAAGGCCCCATGCTTTTCTTTGTAATATGTGTGTTCATGTGTGTGGATGCACATTTTTAAGCATGTGTGTAAATGCACACGTGTGTGCATGGCCTGAAGTTCACCAGCCCACAAGCCCCAGACACCTTCCTGTCTCTGCCTTCCCAGAGCTGTTGTTACAAATGTGCACCACTGTGCTTGGCATTCTTATGGGAGTGCTGGGCACTCAACTCAGGCCTTCATGTTTACATGGCACGCACTTGACCAAAGGAATCATTCCCCTAGACCTCAAAGGCCCCATTCATTAACATTTTAAAATGTTTTATTTGGTATTTATTAAAGGAAAAATTATAGGAAATATTGTTAATAACACATTGATTTTTAATTACAATTTTTTTATTCTTGAAAATTTCATGCATGTATGCTATGAAATATGACTGTATCCTTCCTAACTTCATGCTTTCTTTTTCTTATTTTGATAATCCATTAAGTCCAACTAGTGCTGCCCATATGTGCGTGGCTGTGGCTGTCCATAGGAGGATGAACCACCTAGCGGTGGGACACCCTCAGAAAAGGATGGTGTTCCTCAGCAGGCATCAACGGTCAATGACTACTCAGTAAAGATGAGGTCTGGAGATACCTCCCCATTGATGAAAGACCCCATTCTTAATGCTAACATTTTGGGATTTGTTTTTGCTTGGGCTTATAAATATTAGCAGAAATTTTAGAGGGACATATACATTCAAACTATAGCAATACTGATTTAGAACATACTAGATGTCAGGTTGTATAATTCATCTCTTTTAATATTTATGACAGTCCTACAATGTGTTTATATGATTTTGCAGATAAAGAATGTGAGAATTTTAAAAGCTACAGAATTGCTCAAGATCCCATTGCTTAAAATAAAAGGGGAATGAATTTGAATTGTGAGTATTGTGATTCCAAAGCCTTACGAATCCCACTGTACAATGCTGTCTTCTGAATTCTAGAACCAGGGCTAGGCTCTAAGTAAAATCATAGTCCTTGTACACAAGTAACACTTGATCTTCTCCTAGTACAAACTCATAATGAAAACCTCGTCCAACTATAGCCTAGACAAGCTCAGAGGTGTACATTTCTCTGGACTCAGATCAAGGAATGGATTTAATATTTTCTTGAGTTAAGAGCACCTGCATGTACATAAATAGCCAATATCTAACGTAGCATGTTATGCATTTGAAAGTTTAACATAGGAATTTAGATAAGAATGATTCCAGCAAAATGACATAGGTACTATGAAAATCTTTCTTTTCCTTTGAGAACTTTTACTAAGGGAGATTTGGGTAAGATAAACAAGGCATTCTCCTTGGCACAACATTTAATTTTGAGAAGCAAATCTCTGTGACTCCGCTATAGAGCAAAGAAGCAAGGACTGTGAACCTAGACAATGTTGTGTGAGTTAATTATTAGTAAGTAATAGAAGCTATTCATTAATAATGCAACAACCAAAATTTCTCGAGAACCTGGTAAATATCAGATTCTGTGTCACCCTTCGTGTGTCATAAAGAACAGAGTCTCCTGGTTGGTGTAGGTTTATTATAGGAAGAGTCAGGCAGCAAAGCCCCCCTGCTGTATAGTCATGCCTCATGACTAGACTAGTGTGGAAAGCAACTCTCATAGTCTGACACGTTTTGTGGACAGGTTTCCTCCTCCTCTGGTTTGCTTAAACACAAAATCATCTTATCAGTGAGTCTTAGCTCAGAGTAAAGGGATCTGGCAGCCGTGGCTGACTGTGGGTGGATGCTATCAAAGACTTCTTGTGAAATTTAACTTACGAAAGTGCAAAAGTCTGATTGAAGACAGAATTCTCTCTGGTCTGCTGACTGATCAGTTAGCAGAGCTATTCATCCATATGCCGTATGAAGGGGAGCTGAAAGGGTATCAAAAAATAGTTTAAAAATCCAGAGGCCTGTTGTAGAGGCAGTGATACTCCACTGAACTCTTCTTCTTCATGTCGGTAGGCTCATGGATTCAATCAAATCATATTTTGGGGGTTTCATGAGAAGAACAATCATTAGACATCCAGGAGACCCTCTGTAAATCAGCGCTTATCCAGATATTTTGAAGTTTCGAGATGCCTAGTGAAACAGAGATACCTGTGGGAATGGAGGAAAAACAAATTAGAAGCTGTAACACAAGCCATGCAGAGACATTGTGTTCATTGGCTGGAACAAAGCTGGACTATGGTTACAAAGGGAAAATAAAATAAAACCTGGCAGGCATGATACAATGCTTCAGTTAAGGTAGGTGGTAAATGAAAGCCAAAGCAATTTTTGGTAGGAAAGATCTAATTCAGTGTGAAGTGCTTCTGTCTTTTGAGAGGACAGAGTGGGGTGTGGTAGGATTTCTGTTGCACCACATCACTGACTCTGGTATTTGGAGTTTAGTCCCAAGTATCAACTTTGGGTAGAAATGAATGGAGTATATCCTGGGGCATCTCTCTTGCCCTTTGTAAATCACATCAAGAGTGTTCAGAGGCCTCTAATGGGGACTCCTTTGGGATAGGGAGCAAACAGCAAACAGTTGAATAGGACTTCTTTCAGATTCCAGAGTCTGCACCGTCTGTGGAACAGTTGTCCTGACAACTGTATTGACACTGGGAGCATGGAGCGGCAAGATGGACATGAAGGTGCTAGGGCTGCCAACTGCTGCACAGGGCAGGACTTGACTCTTGATAGACAGTGCTGTGCCCTCCAGGCCAGTATAGACCATAGAACATGTGTCTGTAATGATTTATATCCTGTAGGAGGATAATTTTTATTCTTCATTTTCTCAACATTTCTCTGTGTCCAGTATATTTACGTTTGTGTTTCATTTTATCCTGTATGACATAATTATTCTCATTTCCTATCATTTTTGCATTTCTCCAGTCCCATCTGCCATTCCTTTTTAATCTTGTGACCTTTCTGTGATTTCTAAAGTCAATACTTTTTAGTGCAGCAGGTCCATTCCTTCCTCAAATATTAAGCCTCAAATATTCAGCTCCTACTGTGAGCCAGATGCTTATGTAGCTCTTGATGGTGACAGCTTTCTGCAAGATGTCTGTTTACTGTGGACCAATCTGGGCCTCCAAGGGGTTGTCTGGTTAGGACTGTGAGGCCGAATGGCTCTGAAGCTGTCTGCCCTAATCCTTTATCAGTTGACTTTAACCAAAATGTTAAGAAGAGAAACCCCATTGCTCCTTAGTTCAACCACACGTATAGACTGAATTTAGAACTTCTCATACAAAACAAATTAAAAGAAAATCTGTTCTTTTTAGTGGGCCAACTGATCCAGAAAAATAATGGCCTATTTGCTCTCGACCCCTTCATTTTGTCCTTTCTGGTTTAATAGGACAGTGTTAGCTGAACTTTGCCCTTGGGGATTAATATGTCTGACCACGAATGACTCCTGAATCAGATCTAAACCATGCTGCAACATCCTCTCCCTTCACTCTCCTCACCCAGAGAAAAGACAGAAGAGGGTGGCATTTCTGGGTAAAATCTGGGCAAACTGGTGACATCACCCACAACATTCCAGACAGCAGCCGGGCTTTAGAGCTTTTCAGTACAGTCCCTTGCAAGCAAAATTAGTCTTGAAAGTCTTCCAAGTCTCTCACTCTCAGAGAGCTTGCTGGTGTTATGGGTTCAATTATGTTTTCCTAAAAGACAGAGATGTCTGGGGAGCTAGAGAGATGGTTCCATGGTAAAGAGCACTGGCTACTGTTGCAGAGGACCTGGGTTTAGTTCCTAGCACTCACATAGCAGCTAACAACCATAACTCTAGTTCTAGGAGATCTGACAACGACCCCTTCTGACTTCTGTGAACAGTGCACGACATGTATGCACTTATATACATGCAGGCAATACACATAAAATAAAAAGAATAAATTAAGTATTTTAAAAAATGATACAGATGCCTGAGCTCTCACTTCCTCAGAATGTGCCTACCCTCAGAGCATAGGGTAGGCACTTAACTCAATGTGACCAATTTCCTTACAAGAAGAGAAGAGAGGGCTGTTGAGATGGCTCAGCAGACGAACGTGTGTGCCACCAAGCCTGACAACTTGAGTTCAGTCCCCAGAAACAGCATGGTGGAAGATGAGAAATGACTCCTACAAGTTTTCTTCTGACCTCCATGTGCATGCTCATGGGCACTCATGTGCACACACACAATATCTATCTATCTATCTATCTATCTATCTATCTATCTATCATCATCATCTATCTATCATCTATCTAATTTATCTATTTACATATTTACATAGGTAGATGAGATACTGAGTCAAGGTAAAAATTATTCACAATAGCCTCAAAAAATTAAAATATCTTGGAATAAACATGATCAAAGACATTAAAGATCTTTACAATGAAAATTTTTTATATTAAAGAAAGAGACTGAAGAGGACACCAGAAGATGGAAGGACCTCCCATGCTCATGGATTAGAAGAATTAATACTGTGAAAGTAACCATTCTACCAAAAGCAATATATGGAATCAATGCAATCCCAATCAAAATTCCCAAGGCATTCACCAAAGAATTAGAAAAAAAAGTCCTAAAATTCACATGGAAGAACAAAAGACACCATATAGCAAAAGCAACTCTGAGCACAAAGAGCAATTCAGGGGAGATTACTACGCCAGATTTCAAACTATAACAGAGACAGAGTCATAAAAGGAGCATGATACTAGCACAAAAATAGACCTGTAGATCAATGGAACATAACTGGTGGGATTTTAAACTTGTGCAACACCTATGGAAAGCAGTGTGGAGAACTCTTATAAAAACTGAAAATGAACCTATCATTTGACCCAATTAAACCACTCCTTGGTATATACCCAAAGCACTCATCTTATTGCAAAGAGACTTGTATATCCATGTTTATGACTGCTCTTTTCATAAAAGCTAAGATATGGAAACAACCTAAATGTACCTCAACTGACAAGTGGATAATGAAAATGTGGTCTATTTACAGAACGGAGTTCCACTCAGTGGTAAGGAAAGACAGAATCATGAAATTTGCAGGTTAAATGGATGAAACTAGAAACTGTTATGCTAAGTGAAGTAACACAGACTCAGGAAAACAAATGACATTATGTCCTCCCTCATTTGTGGAGTACCAGATCCTTGTATATGAGTATGTATTCTGGGGTAAATGTAGGAACCAGGAAAATGGAAAGAAACTGGAGAGATAATGGGAAAAGAAGGAAACTGAGAGAGAAGAATGGTAGGAGACAGGAGACAGGTGTTACTAAGGAAGAAATAGATAAGATGATGGTATTTAAAGGGGAACGGGGAAGGAGGATTATAGAAGGAACTGTGGGGATAAAAGGAAAGAAGAATCTCAAGAGAGGTGGAGTTATAGGAGACTAGTATTATCAAGGGAAAATGGGGAAATGGGGACACTTTAATGGGGAAGGCATGGAGGGAGGGTTAGACAGAGAGACAGAGAAAGAGGAGAGATAAATAATGCTTAGCTAGTGTAAAACACCAGAGGGAATCATGTTAGTCTAACAACTTAATGACAAATTCCACATACAGTATCTCTGCATGAGTCCATATGCATAACTGAAGGTAAATAATAAGAAACAGTGCCAGCAGGAGAAATCTTCTTTTGAGTTGTTGGCCAGGGTGGTCCAAAGACTACCAAAATTACACAGGCTATTGCCAGAGCCCTTGATTGCCTCCCAGAACTTGAAGGTAAGACCCTATTGTTGAAGACAGGATCTGGAACAATGGAGCTGGAACTGACCTGGAAGCCACTTTCCATGAAGGCCAGCTCTCATAGCTCTGGAGAGCACCATGCAAGGTGCTAAGGGAGAACATCAATCAATGACCCAATACCAGCTTCATGATCAAATAATCACATCAATGGCTAACAGCATATGACACTGGTGAAGTAGTGGCACTTTTGTCTTGGGGACAATCAATGGCTATTTAATTGGACTTAAAGTCCATTCAATGGGAGAAAACTCATATGTGGTACTTTAATCATAGCCAGATAAAAATACACACTGAAGAGGTCATAGATCTTAGAGAAATCCTCAAGGCTGTCACAACCCTAGACTAATGTAACTTCTTACTTAGTGCAAAATATGTATCCTTATATTTACAGTCAAGTATCCGAGTCACCATTCATCAAAGAAGTTTCTTTTCCACCAGATGTGGTACTATTACAGAGTACCACAACTTGTCACACACAGAAAATTGTCTGTGAACTGCTCAAGGCCAAGTGGCACATCTACATTGCAACCTTTACACCTAAGCCTCATGCAACATAGACTAGGGGTAAGGAGGACACTAATGGATCTCTCAGTTCTCGTTAATGAGGCTCCCTCATGCAGCAGAGGTCCAGAAACACAAAAGGTCACAAATGGTCAAAGAGTAGAGATTAGGAGTCTGCAGAGTTTGAGTCCCTGAGACTCCTATATGAAGCTTCACTCACCAAGGGCTCAGGGGCCATTGCAGAAGAGGGGATGGAAAGACTGTAAGAGAAAGGAAGGAGGTTCATGATCATAGGGAAATAGAATCCTACAAGTCCCTGGGACCCTGGTCAATTGAATCTAGAATCTAGAGCAATTGTTTTGGCATGCTCAAGACACATGCAAACTCAAACACACTAAAACACAGCATGGATCTGGGGAAATGGAGAGCAGACTCCAATCTGAGCTGAAGAAGTACTGGAGGTTGGTCACTGTTGGGTGAGGAAGAGTTGATCTTCTTGAAGCCTGGTCTCTTCATGGGCTCATTAGCCCTCAGTGGATGAACTTGCACTGCAGATTGTCCAGGAACACTAACTGGACACAACAGGCCTTAATGCAAATGACAGTGTGTATGAATTTGGGAGATGGCATGCCTTGGGAGGGTGCCAGTGAGGAAGAGCGTATAAAAATGATTAAGATTGGTTGAAATGTTCTGAATGAAATACACAAGCATTCAATTTTAAAAAAAAGTAGAAAAGAGACAGACCCCTGAGGGGTGATATCATGTGAGGGTGGAGGCAAGGACTGAAGGGATTCTGTGACAAGCTAAGGCATGCCAATGACTACTGGCAAACTGCCAGAAGCAAGAAGAAGGAATTCATAGTTTTCAAAGGAAGCCTGGTCTTGCCAACACTTGATGTTAGACTTCTGGACTCTGAGAATGTGGGGTTGTAAGATTCTGCTGTTACTATGATTATCTCTCAGTCTGGTGCTTTGGTATGGAAGCTCTGGGCAACTAATGCACTCTGTGTGCCAAGAATGCAGTGTCTTGATTTCTATCTTGTTCACCTTTCAGGGTGTGACATAGTGTAATGGGTGATTTAGGTAGTATCTTCAACTTCAGCCATGTGCTTATTGTTTGCTGTAAAGGTTCAGTCTCCCTCTGTGGTGATGTGAATCTATTGTGTGAACAGCATCCATCTGGACCATTTTGTGATGCCTTTCTGTTACTTAAGGGGAAAAGGGAATCAATCCAAGTGAGCTGATACATATGCTGCTTTTTAACCTGACTTTCATGTCTTCTGCCAACACCCACAAAACATTAATAAGCTGACTTATTATTTTATAAATAAGATGAAACCAAATCCTAGATCAACAAAATGCTGACTATTCTATGCTAGGCTATACATTACTAGGCTATTCTACAGAAGAAGATAACAGGCATTTTGACTTCAAATAACTTGAAGTCTAGTTGGAGACTGCACAGACATATGACAATATAAATCACGAAGAAGACAACATGAGGGATGCATAAAGTAGTGGTTGATAAATCATTATAATTGAAATCTCAAACAGTAGCATTGTTGCATAAATCCCCTCCTCATGCTCTATCGGGTGGGATCTAGTTAATCCAGCTGGATAAACAAAAAAGGGATCTGCCATTTAGAATGATTTATTTATTTACAAAGTTATAAAGCTGGACGCACACCCAGGTTGCCAGCAGGCAGCCGGCCCCATAGTTTGGAACCGCTGTGCGCCGAGCGCAGGCCTCTCAGTTCATTTCACTCAGGAAAGTCTTGGATGGCGGGGGCATGGCACGCTGCTTCCTGGCAGTCTCCGAGGGCCTGGGACTGGGCATTTTCTCTTCCTGCGTGGAACTTAGCAACCTCCGTTTCTCTCCCCCCTGGCAGTCATGATGATTCTGCCTACTCCCCCCTCCCTCCTCCCTTATTGGTCAGAGGGCGGGACTTGCCATAGAATGAACCAATAAGAACAAAAACTGCAGAGAGACAGCCTCTATGACTCTACAAGCATGTACCACAAAACTTTTAATCTCTTTTAAAGATGAGATTGTTGGGGATTGGGGTGTAAAAACTTGCAGGAGACCTACAAGGAGGATATGGATAGATAGCAATGTGGACCAGAGGCACAAGGCCAGAGGAGAGAGCTGTCACTGAAGAAGACTCTCTGTAGTCCAGGCCAGTTTCTGCACCTTTAGGATAGTACATTTTGCCTCATGTTGTAATCAACAACTTGCATGCTTTTTCCCTTCCTTGAGAGCTTTTTAAGTACAGTGATCTATTTTCTTCATTTAGAAATATTGACATGTGTCACCAACAAATGCAATAACTGTATAACCAGATGGATGGATAAATACATTAAAGCATGAAGACTGAAAATAAAAAATTTGATGGAACTGTGAGGATATATAACAGGAGGACACAGATAGGTGACCTGGTGTCATATTAGAGAAGATAATGAATAGCAGGCTAGGGGGACCGAATAAAAAGACTACTGTTTATGAAGGAAAAAGATGATGTTGGAGTCATTTCAGGAAGCTGTTTTTTTTTTTTTTTTTTTTTTTTTTTTTTTTTTTTTTTTTTCTGTATTGAGTGCACTGGTCAGTTTGGGATGGGCCTTGGAGGAGGAAAACCTATTAATGAAATATAGCCATCCAGATCAAAGACGTTTTAATATAATTTCACTTTTCAAAAAGATCCATGGGACATGACACAAACCATTAAGACCGTGGTCCTTCCTGTGAGTCAGCAAGGAAATGGAAGCCAGCAATTTATCACAGAACACTAAGGATGACCCAAGCAACCTTGAAATCCCCAAGCAGTACAGAGGGTGGAGCACTGAATGGTGATCAGATGGCAGCTCTCTGTGGGGGCATTTGTCATACTAGGGAGAAGTGGAGCCCAAGCAGCCAAAATGTACTTCTCAGCTGCTGAAAAGCTGGCCCCTCCTGCAGTTAGGCAAAGATGGACGTGTCACCCCTACTGAGAGATGTTTTCTATGCCAGGGACTCAGAGCCTTTTTCTTCTTGAAGGCATACTCAGAGCTACCTTCATGTCTTCAAGATGCAGAAAGTTGAAATACTTGAAATGTTTTCATAGGCTGAATTCACAGCTAGGTTAAGTATGTGTTCTCCATGATCATTGTTGAAGCCAATGGAGAAATATTTCTCCTTTGATTTAGGTTACTGCATGCTAGCTGCTTGGCTGGTCAGTTGACAGGGACTTGCCTTGCTTCCCTCAGCACAGAACCTTTACTCCAGAAAAAGATTAGAACTCTCTCTACAGTCTTTCAGGGTGATTATTATGGAAACACCAACCTATATTCGATCTTGTGATTGTCTTGGGTTATATATTTTGAAATTTAAGGGATTCTTTACCAGAAGGTCCTTAGCAGTAAAAACAAGTAGGTCAAAGCATGCTTGTTACCCTACCTTCTTACAAGGTGTGTCTTAAGAACTTCTTTCTGTTAGGCACACTCTGTGTTCAGCTCCGTTCATTTCTCTATGTCTGGAACAACAAAACGCATGAAATATGATTTAGCCAAATTAAAGTTTGGGAAGTTTATCTGGGCTTACTTACAGGACAATTATCAGGGAGAACTTCCTAAAGAGACCAGGCAACAAATTTTGCATTTTTACCAGGACCTCAGATCTGCTGACAACCCCCAAGATGGTGAACTGTGCACTCCATGCTTGTCTGTTTCCCAGATTTCTCTTAGTCTTAGTCCTTTACCCCAACATACAACCCAAGTCACTGATTGGTTGGGGGGGTAGCTGACTCTACTGGCTTCTTCCTTTGCCAGTCAAGCTTCTTGTGCTCTGAGTGAGTGCAGTCCATTCTGCCAATCAGAGGAAAAGTTTTATACAACCCTCCATTCCTTTTTCCTCTGGCTCTTACATAGTTTCAACCACCCTCTTCCACAGTAGTCCCTAAGCCTCAGAAAAAGGAGGGCACAGGTGTAGGATGATCTTCTTTCCATTGTGGCATGGATTATTGTTTGATTTCAGTGATACTCCTTCTATTTTAAAAACACTACAGCAATAACAGAAAAGTAACATCCACACAAATACTGACTGCTATAATAATCAAACCTATGGGCATAAACACAAATTTTTGGACAGTATCTAAGTAGGGGCATCACATTTAGCTTACAAACAATTACAGTGCTTCCCCACTGGGGCCTATAACTGCCCCCTCTCTGAGGAGTGGGCCTTAAATCCAATTGGAAATTTGCTGGTTGTACAGATACTAGACAAACCACTATCGAAACAGCAGAAACATCTTGCTTGGCATCTCATAGTGGAGTATGCAGATCCATCATTAAGCAGAACTTTTCAGGATGAGGGGCTCCTTTGCTGCTTGTTTGAATGTCTTTCCTAGTTCCAAAAGCTCCAGTGCTGAGTATCCTGTTTGCTAAATTCTCATTCTTGTTAAGGGCTCCATCAGCATGTTGACATGGATTTCTCCATTCTTTGTATTCCAGGTCAAACCCAAGGGGCACTTTTAAGCTTTTTCTGGGTCACTCCCTTCCTCATCACTATCTGCCTTCTCTAGTGGGGTCCTGGTTGAGGGGTACCAGGATAGGCCTTGGATTTCTGACCTACTCTCGGCTTTCTTTCCTTTATGCCTTCTTAGTCATTAAAAATGGCAGGTTAGAACTTCCATCTATTTTTCCCTTTCATTTAATTGAACAGCAAGGTCAGAGGCTAGTACTGAAGAGGCCCGCTTATTATCCTTTTCCTGCTCTAATTTCTCTCTTCAGTCTCTCTCTGCGGTACTGCCTCTGCTTAGCACATATTTCTTATCACCCATAGTAGTGTCTGAGGCAGCCCACTGGAACTTTGGCCCTTGATGTGCTAACAGGGCTCATAGTGCCTGCTCTGGATCCTCTGCTCTTCTCACAACATGCCTCCGGTCAAGCAGGCATGCCACTCCATACCATCTGCAAGTGGATTGCCATCCCAGGATTTCTTCCACAGACATCATCTGCCTTGGTGGCTTCATCTTAGTAAAGCACCCCGGGATCCACAGAACAAGCCGTGATCTTCCTGATCTGCCAGAACTTCCTCTGCCCACACCCTCCCCTCACCCCGCTTAGCTTCAGTTGCTGGTCTCTTCCCCATGTCATCGGGAACATAATTGTCCCTCCCAAACTCATTCTCCATTTTGTTGGTTGGTCCTGCCAATTTGTCTTAAGAATTTCTGTCAGTGAGGCATAAGCTGTGCTCAGCTCCACTCACCTCTCTAGGACTGGAACAACAAAGTGAACAAAGAATGATTTAGCCAAATTGCAGTTTGGGAAACCAGAGTTTATTTGGCCATACTTACAGAGCAATTACTGGGGAGGAGGACAGAATCCTCCTATGGAGGCCAGGCAGTGAATTTTACATATTTGCTAGGATCATGGATCCACTGACAGGCCCCAAGATGGGGAACTGGGGGCTCCGTTCCCATCTCTTTCCCAGCTTTCTCTTAGTCTCTACACCCCACATAGAATTCAAATCACTGGTTGGTTGGGAGGGGTAGCTGACTCTATTGGCTTCTTCCTTTGTCAGTCAAGCTTCTTATGCTCTGAGGATTCATGGTCCATTCTGCCATTCTGAGAAAATATTTCATACAATAAACTGTCTGCCTCGTATCCCAGCTCTCCACGTGTCTTCAAATCTGTGGTATCTGGTGTATTTGACTCCCGGGGATGATCATTTCCCCATAAGAGTTAGCAAGAAAAATTTCAAACTTGCCATTGAAAAAAATTTAACAGCACTAATATATCTGTCAATGCCTATAGTCTACTTTCAACATCTAGCTGCACTTGCTTGTCATATATCTGTTCACTTAGACTGGATTTTTTTTTTGCTTATTTGTCTTTTGGAGACGGTCCCTTTGTAACTCTAGTTGACCTGGAACTCATTATGTAGACCAGGCTGGCCTCCGACTCACAGAGATCTGCCTGCCTCTGCCTCCAGAATGCTTGGGATTAAAGCCAACACACCCAGCAACTGGAATATTTTTTAGAAATTTCTTTTCTCTATAATGAAATTATCTTAGGTTAAAAAATACAGTAAAAAGAATGATTTATGTATAATTTTATGTATAATATGTAACACGTTTATGTATTTTATGCTATTAAAATAAAATTAATAAAATAAATATTGCTCAAAAAATATTACACATAAAAGCATTATATCCTGCAGTTCGTGCTCTATATAACTAAGCTGAAATTTAAATACAAATTAACATTGAATGGTCATATGGAAGATGAAAATAAAATCATTAAAATTATGTTTCTATGTCTTTCTGTGCTATTATGACTGCTTTGAATCTTCTGTTTAAATTGAGGACTGTACAGTCCCAAGTAAGCCCAATGATTAAGAAACTTATTCTTGATCTGAGTGTGATGGAACATGCTTGTAATCTTAGCACTTCAGAGCCTCGGCTACTTGAAGAAGAGAGGAAGAAGAAAAATGAGAAGGAAGGGAGGAAGGAAGGAAGGGAGGGAGGGAGGGAGGGTGGGAGGGAGGAAAGAAGGGAGGGAGGGAGGAAGTTAAAAACTTGCTCTTAACATGATCACATATTACAGACTTATTGGAAGGAAGGAAGGAAGGAAGGAAGGAAGGAAGGAAGGAAGGAAGGAAGGAAGGAAAAGAACTTGCTCTTAAAATGGTCACATATAACAGACTTATTAAGGCCAGTTATACAATTGGCCATTTTCCAAATGACCTTCTACACGACATTCATTATTTATTAAAACACAAATATATTGGTGTGCTCATCTGATAGTCTCATATGAATTATGAAAACTCAATTGTGACAGTAGCAATTGCTTAGAACTTACATCAATCAAAGCTTTTTATTCAGGACAGAGTGCTTATCACTGACATTAACAGTTGCTAGAATGATGATAAAAAGCAGCCTTCAGTCAGCCATGTAGTTGTTTTTCATGTGATATATACAGTTCCTCTTTTTTAAAGCTTCATTTATTTTTATTTTATGTGTATATGTGAATGCCTGCATTGTGTACCATGTAATATGTGAGTGCCTGGTGACTATGGAGGCCAGAAGAAGGCTTCAAATCTCCTGGAACTGGACTTACAGCAGTTGTGAGTCACCACGTGGATGCTGGGAACTGAATCCCAGACCTCTGAAAGAACAACAAGTGCTCTTAACCACTGAGCCATCTCCAGCCCTAAGTGCAGTCCCTTACTGACTGCCATTTGATTGTATCAAAGAGAAACAACAGGAACTAGTTACAGTCTGGTTTTTATCAAATTTCACTGTGGTAAGGAAAAGAGACTTCAATATAGAGCTGAGCTTCATTTCAGGCACAACAGACAGTGGAGGACATAAGGTAGATGAGGGTGGAGTGACGACAGAAAACTCCTAAACAAGCATATCAGTGGTAGGTAGGGAGGAGGATTCCTGCTAAAAACTGACCTAACAGGACTCTTCCCAAAGGCAAGCCGCGAACTTATACAAGGATAGAGACTGAACTTCTCTACCAAGAATAAGCGTGCATCAAGGCTGTGGGGATCCTGGTAACTGCCTTACCAGGGCTTTTGCAACAGTTGGGCTAGACCAGCTAAAGACAGGATCCAAGGACAAAGGCTAGTTGAAAAAGGGCTCAGAGAAGCCTAACAAAACTTGGGTCAGAGGCAGAATCTTTGCTAAGGAGCACTGCTCACTAAGGATTTTGTTTGTTTGTTTTGAGACAGGGTCTCCCTGTAGCCCCAGGCAGCCTGGAAGTAATTAGGTGGACCAGGCTGACCTCAATCTCACAGAGATCCCTCTACCTCTGTCTCTTGAGTGCTGGAACTAAAGGTGTGCACCACCACACCCAACCCCAGGACAAATATTTTACCTGTGTTAGTGGAATGTGAGTTGGTTCTAGAAATAAGTAGAATATGTAGTGTGAATGACTAAAAAAGCCATATTTTAAAATTTCCAAAATAAAGCCTAAAGCGTTCCATTGATACCCAGAGCCCCCAGGGAATGATGTGTTAACATGTGTGCATTTCCCTAGCCACAATGGGAATTCTGAGGCTGGCTCTCAAGATTGCTCTGGGATCTAATTCAGATTACTATAGGAGAGATGGGAAAGGTTTCCGGGTTTACTGAGGAAAGGCTCAAGGGAGAAAAATGGGGAAAAATCTGCTAGATAGGAGTTTTTAGACAGTGTGTTTGGAGAGCTAACGCAGGATTGGAGAGGGTACCTTCAGGAGCATGAGAGAGATGCCCAGGCAACAATCTGATGACTTTCTTCTTTTCTTTCTTTCTTTGAAAATAGGGCCCCAAATGTAGTCAAGGGTATCCTCAAACTTGTGACCCTTCTGCGTCTATGCTCTGAGTGCTGGGATTAAGAGTATAATCCCACCCAGCCTAATTGCTTGATTTTCAATTATACAATCAGTAAGCCTTCATGGCATAAATGGAATAAGTCTTCTGATGGCCTGAGAAATTTTTTTTTCTTTTATAGATGTGAAAGTTTTGAAGAAAGTAGCAGGGACAAACAAAAACAGAATGGCCATTGACGCTACCTTTAAGATGAGGACAGAGACAAGAGGAGACATGTAGGAAAATATGTGATTGGTTCATTTCAATTTTAATGACATTCATAAATATATATGGATTATTGGATTGAACTTCTGGTAAGGAAACTTTGCCTTATGACTGAGCCCTCATGGGCCCTGGAGGGCCAAAGGTTATATTCAGGAACCTTTGCTGGGGGTGAAAAGCTGAGCGACTAGGTCCCTTTAACTTCACAATGTAGCAGTGAGGCAGCTTCAGTTTCTGAACTGGACCCGATGGAGGTAAGCTGACTCCGTTCTGCTGAAAGCTAGCTGAACATGATGACCATATCTCAATTCTTCTCAAGCAAGCATGTAGGGAAGTGGGTGAAAACTGGCCTGTAGACACTCCTGGATGATCATACACAGAACTCATGAAAATGGACAAAGAAAACAGCAATGCTTCTCCCAAGCCTGCTGACTTGAAAGTAAGTGCTGTGTGGGAGGCCTTCACCCTTACATGATTACCACATGTTGTTTACCCTGTTAGTGAAATGAGTCCATGCAACTATAAAAATAATGAGAACAAAATAAATACTCATTTTTTATGGTACTTAATAGATTTTATAAATGTGAGCTTGTTTTAAAGGACTGTACTTGACAATTGATTAGCACCTGTTTTTATAAAATTCGAGAGAAATTGTACTGATCTCTGCATAAATTCCACTTTAAAATTTAAATAGCAGTGCTAACTGAGACAGCCTATAATGTGTTCTGGTACTTACAGATCCAGCCTGAGCCTTGATAGTTCTACGTGTGGGGGCATTTCTGTGTGTTTCTCTTTCTTCTTTAGAGTTATATTTGAAAAGTAGCTGGACATCACAGCTAAACCATCCTACAGCGGATTGTTTTCCTCTGAAAGCACCACCTCGCTTCTTCAGGAAAACACATTAAATGAAGTATAGTCCAGTTCAGTTTCGCCAGGAGAGATACAAGCAGCATTTCATTCCAAGAGCTGACAAGGATGTTTGGCAAAAAAAATGAGGGTACCATGAATAATGCAAAGTGTACTTGGCCCCATGTTATTCCATTAATTGGCAGGATTCAAGACTGAAAGGCATGATATTTTGAAGGGACGAGTGAGGAAGTGTGTGAGAGAATGAGAAAACTTAACAGAGCAAAAGACGGATGACTTTTTCATTGTTGGTATTCTGGATTGTTGCCTTTAAAAGGATGTGTGCTTAAAAGTTATTTCATCACTGGAGTTTAGTTACCTGACATGTATAAATCTCTTTGTCTAAGAAGCTGAACTCTCACATGTATTATTAAAGAATTCACAGCATTGAATGACAGGAGGCAGAGGAGAAAATAAGAGAGGAAACAGTTAAATAATGTATTTTTTCCTCCTTCAAGAAATACTAGGCACAGAAGCCAGTAATCTTGCAAGCTAATGAGTCATCTACCTCATTCTTTGCCATATGTTAAAATTATCCTTTTATTTACAATTGAGAAACTGAGTCACCAATCAGTTCAGTGGCTGTCAATGACAAAGCAATCATGTTAGAATTCTGTCCTACAGCTCTTCACAAACCATCACATCCTCTTAGTTTTTCTCTCTACCCACTCAGTCCGGAAGCTGTATTGAGGAAATCAATATATTTCTGTGAGAAACTTGCTCGCATTCTTATTTTCAATCCCACCTTAGTACAAAAAAAAAATTGATTACAAGAGAAAAGCGGAATAATACAAACATTTAAAAGACATAAACATCTGGGAATGGTAGCATATACATGAAACCTCCAAACCCAGAAAACTGAGGCAGGAGCATTGTAAGTTCAAGAGCAGCTTGAGCTATTTAGTAAGATTCTGCCTCATACAACAACCACCCCACCAAATAATCCTTTCTAAAACTTAAATTAACAAAACCTAAACATCCTAAGGAGATAAACAAAGAAAGGTATGTCTGTGCATGCATCCACATATACAGAATCCTTTCCTCCTTCCTTCAGATCCCTCAGTCTGCTGGGTCTGTGATATTAAGGCCTCTTTTCCACAGCATCCACCTGACAGAGTCGGAGTGCTGGGGAGAAGATTTGGGAGGCATGCTCTGTGGTTAGTAGAGTGTCTGCACCTGTACCCACTGAGCCATTTAGCCAGCCCTAATGTTTAGTTTTTCTGATCTTCATTCTGTAACTGGATGCAAATCCACTTATATTGCACTTACACAGACTATGTGGTAGGCTTTTTAGCATCAAGATCTGCTGAGTGACTCCACTTGAGCTCTGGACTACTTCTAATCAAAAACTTGTCTTTTTTTTTTTTTTTAAGATATCCAATATCTCCATTCAGGTGGTCAGTATTCCAGGGAAGCTACCAGGGAGACGACCACCTCGAAAACCCATTGGCAAAACGAGGCCCCGCAAGCAGCCCAAGAAGAGAGCTCCGTTTTGGAATGTTCAAAATAAAATCATTCTCTTCACGGTGTTTTTATTCATCCTGACAGTCATTGCCTGGACGCTTCTGTGGCTCTATATCAGTAAGTTAAAGGTCGAGTTGCTTTGGGGGCCAGCCCTGCAGGAGTCAGCAGGCCTATTCTCTCTCTTGGCATTTCTGGTGGAATATTTTCTCCTTTCCAAACAGGGGTACCACTTCCAAGTATGGGGCTGATACTTTAAGGAGAAAGCCATCAGACCAGTCTTTGCTAGTTCTTCTTTACCAGCATTGCTCTCTTCCCAAGGGTGGGCAAGAAGGGGAGGGATGAGTGATGGGAGGGGAGGAGCTGAGGAGGATGCCCAGGGGCTTTTGACTAGCTCAGAGATGCAATGCATTTGTAGCTGTTTAAAAATGAATGGAATACTCATCCACCCACAGCCTGTTTCTAGGCAACCTTAAACTTCCGCTCTCTGAGCCACCTTTTATGCAGACATCTTTGTCTTCTCTGTTATGCTTTTGTCAATCTGATAAAATCTATAAAATTCCTAAAAAACAGGTTTCAGGGCACTTTTGAGTTGGTGAATGTGCTGTGCCCTAGCTCCACACGGTCAGAAACTGCCTGGCTCAGGCACTTCTGGATCATACTCTAATGTAGTGGTTCACTGACAGTTCGTTTATAGTCCTTACTGTATCCTTTAGGGTAACCCAGGAATAATGGGTAAATAATAACTAGATATGTGAACCATTACAGCAAACTATCCACACCTGAAGGGCTTGTGGGAAGTCCTGATTCGTAAAAGCAGCATGAACTGCTTGGTACACACTATTTGTGATCACCATCCTAGATGGGAGCATTATTATGGGATTGAAGAGCTAGTCTGTGTAGTTTGTGTCAGTTACACTGAATCATTGCATACCCAGTTGACATTTGTAGAGACTTGGAGAGCTGCTTGGTGTGGGGACAAACTGCACACATCTGGTATCAGAAGTACCAAGAGTAAAGAAACAGGTTGTGTAGATGTAGATATACTATTGAGGGTATTCAAATGTTATTGGAAGGCAGCATTTATAGGCAAAGAATTCATGAATGTTCTCTTGGACAGTTTAGGTCATGTACTTACCATAAATGGATTCACTGTCGTTTGTTTGGCATAAAATAAATCCTCAGGCAATCTTCAGAAAGCCACAGATGCATTTTCTGCTTTTGAAAAGTCAGGAGTACTGGAGAAAGAATGTGGGTTAAATTGCTTTCCTTGAGTGGTTGTTTTGTAATCATAGAAGGGGCTCCAGTGTACCTAGAGATGGAGCTGAGAGAAGGTTTGTTGAACTGGTTCCTGAACGTTCACTGGATTTGGGAAGGCGGTTGTTGGAGCACCAGTGTGAGCTGACCCCTGTGGTGGGCATACGACTGACTAGTAAGCCAGATAACATGTCTGTGCCCAGGGAACTTGTGGATTTTGGGAGAAAGTCAAGTCAGTGGGCAGTTAAGACACACACACACACACACACACACACACACACACACACACACACTCCAACTGAGGTGTTTTCATTGCCCTGGAGTTATTAAAGTACAGAAGTAGCCTGCTTGTATGAAAACCAGAGAAGGCCATTTTACAGAGGCAGCAGAACAGCAGTGAGCAGAGGAGAATTGACTTGAATAAGTAAGAACTGTTCACTAGAAAACAGGCTGATTTGTCAGAGTGGGTGGCTGCGTGATAGGAGGTAGACAGTTAATCAGGGAGATCAGGCAGAGTCTTCTGTATTGATTGGGTTGAGCGAAAGCATTGAGTAAATGTAACTTGATTCAAGGCTAAAGTGACCATTCTTTCATTGCTACTCTCCTGCCCCTTGAATACACACTGATCGGAGAAAGATATGTGAGCTCATGAAAAAAAAGTCTAAGAAGGGTCTTCCTAGAAAAAAAAAAGAAACAAAAAGGAATTTTAAGAGGGCGATCTAGTGATCTGCTAAGATCCTGATCTGCTAAGTTCAGGAACCAAATAATGATTTTGAAGACCAAAAAAACAAAAGACCAGAAAGCAAACCCAGGTCAGGCGCTCAGGCTTCATGACCTTCCCCTGCCCCCCACCCCCAACATCATTCTTCTGGCCAAAGTAGCCCTGAGTGGATCTTTTAATTCAGCATCTTTAATTAAGCTTGTCCTTGGGATAAGCCTTGTGCTAGTAGAGGTAGTCTCTCTCTCTCTCTCTCTCTCGTTCTATCCCTCCTCCCTTGCCAAATTTATTGAGTCCCAAAGGTAAGCTAGGAACTGGTTACGTTGGGGTTGAGGATGAATAGTGAGCTACTGTGTATTTCCTCAGAAAGCTCACAAAAGGGGCTGTAGGGGCAATGGCCGCAGGGAAGGACATTGCAAGGGTCAAGGGAAAGACAGCACTTGGGAGGCCTCCAGAGGCAGGAAAATCTTGAGCTCAAGGACAGTCCAGGCTTTAGCAAAAGACCAAGGGGTATAGTATAGTTCAGTGTGGAGTACTTGCCTGCCATGTACAGGCCCTACGTTTGACTACCAACATTGAAATAAATGAATAAATACTGTAAAAATCCATGTGAGGGTTCCAAAGAAGAGAGACTTTGGAAATAAAGAGGAGAGGGGTTATGGCTCAGTGGTAAAGTGCTTGTTTAGCATGTCAAGGCACTAAGTTCAGTTCTCAGTGTGGGGCTGGGAGAAGAATAGACAGAGAGGATGGCCTCCAACTCCCTCAGCCACTCTCTCTTTCTCGGGGTCCTTGGGTCCATGAGATGCAGCAGCCTTGACTTTGCCTCTCTGTCAGCAGAGTTCTGGCCAGTTGTCAGGGCAGGTTTGAACAGGAGTGACTCCATACTTAGCTGAGGGTCATACCTATATGGATGACTGATGCTTTGGACAGAGAGGAAGGCTGGCTTGCTCCTGAATATTAGATCCGTAAGTCAGTCAGGAGCTTTCTGGAAGCTTCGGAGACTCAGGAAATTTCTCCTTCCTTCTCTCACTATGCTAATTTTTAGCTCTGACTATGGTGGCATTCAGTTTTTACTGCCTTCTATCTCACAGACATGGAATCCATGAAAATTATGTGTGTTTGTCTTAACCCTTTAGAGACCCCCAGAATAAAGTCCAATAAATGTAGCATTTGTCTTTAAAATTTGCTTTTAAATGTTTACCAGAAGCACACAGGAAGAACGGAGAGTTACATGAGCTGCTGTGATTTGCTGCTGATGGAAGAGATGTTGCTTAGTTTATTAAGAACATCATAAGTTGTAATCCAGTAAAATTTGTAGTGGCCTAAGATAAAATCATTTTTAGGGGCCTTATACCAAAGCACATCAAACATTGCCTAGCTGTCCCACCAAGGGACCAGCTTCCTAATTGCCTCCTCTCTTGTTTTGCAGGTAAGACAGAAAGCAAAGATGCGTTTTATTTTGTTGGGATGTTTCGCATCACCAACCTTGAGTTTCTTCCTGAGTACCAGCAGAAGGAGTCCAGGGAATTTCTGTCCGTGGCAAGGACTGTGCAGCAAGTGGTGAGACAGTGAGCTGGGGAAGCGGGAGGGTGGAGTCCTCGCCATCAGCGGTGGGTGGAAGGCTTCCTAAGGGTCTAGCATGCTGATTTTAGGGAAATGAAGGGCAGAGCAGGCAAGGGAAGCTGTCAGAAGGAAGCATGAGATTTACCTCCTTTTCTGTTTTAAAATATAGTTTAATGTATTTCCTCTTTTATAGTTCATCTACACTGAAAATGCAGTTATGGTTTCCTTCTTAATGCTAAAAAGAAATGGCTGTCTCAACTTCTGTTCTTGTAAATTAAAGAAATCGTATCATGTGACCTCTGGTTCTGAAGTTCAGGGCATATTGACTAATTCTATGATTTTTACATACTTACTCCAATATTTCATCGGCCATCTCTTCATTTTAAAAGTTTCTTACTTATGAAAAATAATATTTATTGTAAAAATTAGTAAAATTCAGAAAAGTATTAAAACGAGCATCATTTTTTCCCCTTTTTAACTGCATTTCTCTGAATTTCGTACAATGTATTTTGATCATATTTAGACCCCCCTCCCCTACCTGCACCCTCCCTTAGTACTCTCCTCCTGGTTTCATATCCTCCATTATAGATATGTATATATTTTTTTAAGGCCTATTGAGTTACATTCATATCTCTACCTGCCCTTTGTTATGAGGCCATCCGCTGGACCCTGGTTAACGTATCCTTAAAGATAACTGACTCTTCTCTCTCAGTAGCTGTTGCCAGTAATTCCTCAGTTAGGTTTAGGGCTTCTTTCCCACTTCTATACATCTGTGCTGGGACTTTGTTTGACTTGAGCTTGCGTGGGTTTTGTGAAGGCTGTCACCATTGCTGTGAATTTATATAAGTAAATGATCAGCTGCCTGGAAAACTCTATTTTCTTGTGGTTATCCACCATCACTGGCTCTCACAATCTTTCTGACACGTCTGCAATGATCCCATAGCCTTGGGAGACAGACAGAGGTCCTATTCAGGAATAAGCACACTGCAATCTCTTATTCTCTGCATATTGACCAGCTGTGGGTCTCTATGTTAATTACTAACTACTGCATGAGGAAGCTTCTCTGGTGAGAGTTGAGTGTTACATTTATCTATGAGTATAACAAGTCAATAGGAGTTGGTTTAATGTTTTGTGCATTTAACAGAATAATAGTAATAGGCTCTCCCATATGGGCTGTGACTTATCTAGCCATTGATTCCTAGGCCTGATATCAGTGTCAGGTGCAGGCTTCATCTTGTAAAGTAGACCTTAAATCCGAGCAGAAAGTGGTGGTTACTCTCATAACATTTGTGCCACTATTGAGCCAGTAGGCTTATCTTGCCAGGACAGTTCTTGTAACTTTCAGGATTCATAGGTGGGTAAGGTTGGTGATTATTTTTATTTTCTGGTAGTATGCATAGCTCCCTCCAACACTATGAAAACTAGCTAGTAGAGATGAAGCTTTGAGGTCAGTACCAGTTTGATTTCTTATTTATTCTGACTTATATATACAGTGTCTTCTACAATAAGATTTTGCTGTTGGGTAAACAAGAGCAGGGGCGATGGACAGTATTGTTTGAGGGTCTATGGGAACCCTGGTGAACAGCTTTAAAAGAGAGAGAGGTCATTCCTTGCACTGGGCTTTTTCTTTGCTAGGCTGTGTTCTGTGATAGGGGCAATGCCCCCTATTACAGTGTAACTCCTTTTAATCTCTTTTTATATTGTTTGTGTGAATACCCTGAAGGTTTCCATATGACTTTTTCTAAAGGCCTTCAGTGTTTCTGTTCCCTTCTGAGACCCCTCCTCTGCCCTGATCTTCCATTACCCACCCCCATTAACCCTTCCTGCTCCATTATTTTCCGTTCTCCATTTATATCACTGCATTCTATCTCCTCTCCCACGAAGCCTCCCTCCCCGGCTCCTTACTACTTTCCTGACCTCTATGAATTTTAATTAAAACACGCATATCTAAGAATTCAAAGCTAGCATTCACTTATGAAGGAGAACACGTAACGTTTGCCTCTGTGGGTCTGGGCTATCTCACTCGGATGATCGTTTGCTGTTCTATCCATTTATGTGCGAAATTCATTATTTCATTTTTTGTAACAGCTAAATAATATACCATTGTGTACATGTTCCAAGTTTTCATTATCCATAAATCAACTGACGGACATCTAGGTTGTTTGCATCTCCCGGCTACTGTGCATAGAGCACCAATGAACATGAATAAACAAGTATCTTTGTAGTAAGATATAGAGTCATTTGGGTATATGTTCAAGAGTGATTTGACTGGATCGTATGGTAGGGCTATTTCTAGCATCGTAAAGGACGCTACATTGATTTCCATCGTGATGGCACCGGTTTGCACTCCCACCGGCAGTGAATAAGAGTTTCCTTTCCCCATATCCTTGCCAGCACTTGTTGTCATTTGTTTATTGCATTTTAATTGAAATGAAATCAGAGATAAGGTCAATCAAAGGTGAGATGAAATCTCAAAATGGATTTACTTTGCATTTTCCTGATGATTGATGGCAGTGAACATTAAAAAGAATTCTTAACCATTGGGTTTTAACTTTTTCTGATTGTTTGGTTGTTTGTTTTTGAGACAGGGTCTGCCTGCAGCCCCAGCTGTCCTAGAACTCATTATATAAACCAGGTTGGCCTTGATCTCACAGAGATCCACCTGCCTTTGCCTCCCAAGTACTGGGATTAAAGGTTTGCATCACCATCCACGGCCCCTGAATTTCACCATTTGAGAACTCCCTGTTCAGTCCTCCCACCCCTGAGTTTTAATTGTGTTGTTTGGTTTTTTAATGTGTAATTTTTTTTAGTTCTCTGCATAGCTCATAAAGATTGTTTCCCCTTCTGCAGGTTGTCTCTGCACTCAAATTATGGTGTCCTTTGCTTTACAGAAGTTTTTAGTTTCATGATGTCCTATTTGTCCATTATTAGGCTTAATGCTTGTGATATGGGACTCCTGTTCAGAAAGTCCTTTCCTGTGCCTTTAGGTTTCTGTGTGTCCCCTACTTTCTACTCTATTGGATATAGGTTATCATGTCTTTTGTTGAGGTCTTTGATCCATTGGGAGTTGAATTTTGTGTATGATGAGAGATAGGGATTAAGTTCCATTCTTCTATGTGAAGCTACCCAGTTTGACCAGAGTCATTTGTTGAATATTTTGTCTTTCCTCCAGTGTGTAGTTTTTGGACTTTTTGTCAAAAATCGTGTGGCTGTAAATTTAAATCTGAGTTCTACATTCTATTCCATTGATCAGAGTCTGATTTTCTGTCCATAGCGTGCTGATTTTATGTTCTGTATAATTTGAGATCAAGATGGTAATACCTCCAACAGTTCTTTTATTTTTAGGACTATTTTGGCTATCCTGTTTTTTTGTTTTTTTTTTTTTTGTTTCCATAGAAAATTATAGATTGTTTTTTAAATTTCTGTGAAAAATCATGTTGGAATTTTAATGGGGATTGGCATTGAATCTGTAGGTTGCTTTTTCTCATTTTTATATATTAATCCCACTGATTCATGAGCAAGGAAAACTTTCTATCTTCTGATATCTTCTTCAATTTCTTTTTCCAGTGTCTTAAAATTTTTGATTATACAGGTCTTTGACTTATGTGGTTACATTTATTTTAAAATGTTTTATGTTTTTTTGAGGGTATTGTGAATGGGATTGCTTCCTTGGTTTCTTTTGCAGTGTGTTTGTGGTTGGTCTGTAGGAAGGATACTGACTTTGTGTGTTAATTTTGTATCCTGCTACTTGGCTGAATGTGTTTCATCAGCTCTAGGAGTTTTCTGATGGAGTCTTCAGGGTCTTTTATGTAGACTATCAATCATATCATCTGCAAATTGGAATACTTTGACGTTTTCCTTTCTAGTTTGTACCCCCTTTATAGCCTTCATTTGTCTTATTGCTCTAGCTAACACTAGAAGCACAATATTGAACAGGAATGGACAGAGTGGATATCTTTGTCTCATTCCTGATTTCAGTGGAAATCCTTTGTTTCTCCATTTAGTATGATGTTGGCTGTGGCCTTGCTATATGTTGACTTTACTATATCCTCTGAATCTCTAGGTTCTCAGTGACTTTTGTTATGAAGAGATGTTGGATTTTGTCAGCCATCTTTTTTCATTTAATGTAGTAATCACGCAGTTCCTGTCCTTGAGCCTATTTATGCGATGGATTACATTTAATGTTGGACCATTCTTTTCTGGGATTAAACCAACTTGATGATGGTGGATAATATTTTTGATGAGATCTTGCATTCAATCTGTAAGTATCTTATTGAGAATTTTTGCATCAGTCTTCATCAGACAGATTGGTCCATAATTTTTCTTTTGTTGGATTTTTGTCTGGTTTTGGAATCAGGGCAATATATAGAGTCATAAAAAGAATTTGGAAGTGTTCCTTCTTTTTCTATTTCTATTATTCTATGCAATAATCTAAGGAGTTCTGGTATTAGTTCTTTGAAGATCTGGTAAAATTCTGCACTGTATCCTTCTGGTCCTGGGCATTTTTTAGTTGGGAGGGGTTTTTTAATATAAATTTTTATTGATTTTTTTGTGTATTTCTTACAGAACATCTTAATCATCTTTACATCCCCTTCCCCACTGGCACCCTCCTATAGCCCCTCCCACTGGAATTCATACATTCTGTCATTTGTATCAGGGCCTATCTGTTAAGTTAGTGTCCCCAGATGTCCCTCAGTGCAAGTTTATCCACTGTGCTCTAGTCAGCCTATCTAGAGTCCCTCCCTTTAAGAAGATAAGCTCTTCCTCACCCAGCAGTAACCAGCTGCCAATAATTCTTCAACTAAGATTAGGGCCTGCTGCCCATTTCCATAGTTCTGCGCTGGGTCTTTGTCTACTTGAGTCTGCATGGATCTTATACATGTTGACATCATTGCTGTAGGTTCACATGAGCAGGGTCTCAGGAGCCTGTAGACTCTGTTTCCATATGGTCACGGACTTCCTCCCTGGCTCTTACCTGGCTCTTACAAGCTTTTCGATGCCTCTTCTGCAATGGTCCCTGAGCCCTGAATGGGTGGAGTTTAATATAGGAGAGATTGTCTGTAAATTCAAAGGGCCAGTAACACAGAAGGTCACAAATGGTCAAAGTGCAGAGAATATGAGTTTGCAGAATGTGGGTCCTTTAACAAGACTCCTATATTAAACTCCATCTACCCAGGGCTCAGGGAGATTGCTAATTACTGCTGCTATCTCATTGGTTGTTATGGGTCTCTAACTTGTGTACCTCATCTTGGTTTAATTTTGGTAGGTCATACGTATCGAGGAATTAATCTATTTCCTTTAGGGTTTCCAATTCAGTGGAATATAGGTCTTACAAGTACTTTCTTGGGCTTCTCTGAATTTCCTCAGGATCTGTTGTGATGTTTCTTTTCATCTCTTATTTTATTAATTTGGATCCCCTCTGTCTTTTGGTTAATTTTGCTAGATGTTTGTCTATTCTGTTAATCTTTTTGAAGAACCAGCTCTTCATTTCATTTGATTCTTTGTAATCTTTTTTTTTCATTTCTATTTCACTAATTTAAGCCTTGATTTTGATTATCTCTTCTCATCTATTCTTTTAGGGTATTGATTGTTTTTGTTTTTCTAAGGAGTTCAGATACAACATTACAAGTATGAGACATCTCTTAATTTTATGATATGGGCATGTAAGGCTATAAACTTTACTCTTAACTGCCTTCATTGTGTTCCACAGATCATTGTGTTCCAAATGTCATTTCCAGAGATAAGGCTTTTATTTTGAATTTGTGGACACAAAGAATAATGTCACATTGGAGTATAAGTAGATATTCACTTTAATATTGAATATTTTTCTCATAACATTATATTGCTTTCTCCTATGCAAGTAACTTCTTTTAAAAGCAAGTGTTCATAGTCTCAAAGTTACCAAATCCCTTTTTATCTGATGTTTAAGCTGCTGCTAGTTATTTTTTGCCACTATACATAATACAAAATCAAAGCTGTCAAATTGTGTGTGTCTTTGATTATTCCCGTAGATGATTTCCTAATTGCCTGGTCAAGAAGAAAACTGTCCATTTATGTCTCTTGGCACATAAATATAAGGAGAAGCTTCCTGCTAATTTGTGCTTCTACAGAAATGTGGAGAGGGGATATTACTGCATTGTGTAATGAGGAAGGGTTTTGATTGACAGCAATCAGTCAGACTGCCTCTTAATTGCTGACTGCTTATGAGATATTTGCTCCATCACTGAACGCTCTACCTCTGATATAGGTTCACCAATTAGTCCTAAATTATGCCAAGGAGTTAGGCACAGAGAAACCAACCTATCAATGGAGGCTCAGCAGGTTTATGCACTTTGTGTTGTGTGGTGAATTTCACCTTCAGAGATCGCATTGTTTTCCACTATATTATATAATTTTTAAAGTTTGGAGATTTTTTATCTTCACACCTGGTCATTTTGATGGATATTTTGGGGTAGTTTTTGTTATTGTTTTTGTTTGTTTTCAATTCTGTAGGCGTGGGGACATCTTAGAAGAGCTGGAGAAGAGAATTAATTTGGTTTTAGAAAAGCTAAGTGAAGATAAAAGGAGGTGTATTGATTGAAAAAACCTCCTTTTAAGATTTAATTTTGAAAATTTTAAATGTGTTGGCACCATCCAGAACAGTTCTGAAACAGGGTGGTAGGACCTAACTGTGGGCACCATGTGCCCTCTTGTGGCAATACAGGAGTGAATCCTTGTGAATGATCCCACACAGAAAAGTGGAGTCAAATCTGTGAAAATGTCGTTAAATGAGTTTGAAATGTTCACTGTGGGGAAAACTAACCTTAAGAATGGGCAGAACCCAGAAGCCAAGTTTTATCAGAGCCTTTAAAGAGAGTAATAAATAGATAATCCAGATAGCAGAATTTTAGAAAGTAACTGAAGAATTACTACAGCGGAGGGACTTTTAGAATTTAAGAAATGATGTCTGGGTTTAGAGTGGAAGTCTTCAGTTTGAATCTTCCTTTGTTCCCTACTAGGTGTTGGAATATGGTGCTAAGGAAGCCATATTTGAAAGAAGTAAGATAACTTAATCCTTTTATTTTCAGGTAAATCTTGTTTATACAACATCTGCTTTCTCCAAATTTTATAAGCAGTCTGTGGTTGCAGATGTCAGGTAATTTTGCCCAGTGTTTTAGAATTCCTGCCATTCTTGCTATATACTTTCCTTAAGGCTCTTAAAGGACTGAGATGTCACCATTCTCCAATAATTGCTTGGTAGCAGTTGGTAGTGAACCCCATTAACACAACTAGAGTCACAGTAAGTATTTGTTCTTTATATATCAAATCCCCCTCCTGAACTCAGTTGGAATCCTTACATCAGTGCCCTGGGGAAAACAACCGTAGACATGGCTACCATACTGTGTAGATAGTGGAGTCCAAAACAAAACACTGACTATTCTTTTTCAAAGTATGTGCAGTGAAAAATGGGTCAGCAGAGAACTACTGAGGAAAAAAAAATATAACTGATGATGAAATAATTTCTTAGGAAAACTTGTGCTATATGTACAGTGGCCTGTCTTCTCCCAGCCTCAATATAGCTGCAGAGATTCACAACCGTCATTAGCAAATCAAAGATTATTTACTACAGGACCCTGTCTTATTTTCTTTCATAAAGCATGCAGTACTTGCACAATTAGGTGATCACACTTGCCAGTGTGATCAAGCTAGACTCTGTTTTTTAGAGCGACCACTTAGTAGCTGTATGCTTTGGAGCTATCAGCTCCCTCGCCTGAAAAACCACAGCAATCACGGGACCTTTCTAATAAGATTAAATGGGTCAAAGCAGCTGTAATACAGTGGTGGGACATAGCAAGATACCAAATACAACCGATTTATCTTTAGTGGGCTGATTGATATCTATAGAAACAGTATATTCTCTGTGGAGATGTACCTATGCAGTCATGGTTCTAGATCTGAATCCAACACAGTGATCAGAACACACATAGTATAATGCTTTCCCTTTCCAATCCTTGTAACAGGACCAGTGACAACCTACCGAGGGGTATTAGGTTCATTTGAAGGGTGAATTTAGTGGCCTTGGATTTATTAGTGGGCTTTCTACCTTCCCGTAAATGTCACTTCCCTAAGATATATCTTCGAACATCTCTCTTTTTTGTTCATTATAGCAGCAACAACAAAGGTGGCCTCCTGGTCCACTTTTGGATTGTGTTTGTGATGCCACACGCAAAAGGCCACATCTTCTGTGAGGAGTGTGTGGCGGCCATCTTGAAGGACTCCATTCAAACCAGCATCATAAACAGGACCTCTGTGGGGAGCTTGCAGGGTCTGGCTGTGGACATGGACTCTGTGGTACTAAATGGTGATTGTTGGGTAATTCTCCTTTAAGCATTCCTTCCTTTAGCACTCCTGATACCTGCCATTATTGACATTGACATTCAGGTGCATAGGATTAGTTGGTTATTGGAACCATGGTGAAGGAAGTTCATAAATGTCATGTATAATATTATGATTGAAACACAGAATCATGAACAAATGCATATAGAATTATACTTATTAGCGTGTGTTCCTTTTTCTAAATATTCAGTTCATGTATCTTCAGACTAAGTAACTAAAGAACAGAGCTTCAGAAATGGAAGAACTTTACGGAGTTTTATCTTATCTTTCCCCTTATTCAGACAGAATTACTCCTATATCATGCACTGTTGTTTTTGGGAACTGAAACTATAGTTTGATCTCTCGGCAAAGTGGCAAAGATTAGACATTTGTTCGTTTTGGTTCTTTTACTAGAAGTAATGTCTAGCTTGCAAAGGGGAGAGGAGCAGACAAGGAGAGAAGAGGACATCTGGCTGCCTTGTATCTTTGTTTACTGAGACTTTTGAGAATTAACGTGGAGGCAGGGTGACACAGACATTTGGCTGTGAAAACCAGCCCAAATGTGAAGGCAAGGCTCTACCTTTTTGGGCATTTACATGTGTGCTTAGTGTAGGAAACACTGCCTAAGGGTGAGTGATAAGCTTGCGCCCTGTGAACATGAGGGCAAGTGAATGCGTGTGCAGAAGCCTACTGTTTGCCCGTATCAGTTTAGTGCCCTTGTGGGAGGTTGTGCAGTAACTTGTATCTCATGGGGTAGCAGGGCACATGTTTGGTCTAAGAATTAAGATGTGTATTTGGATAAGGTGGAAATAATTAACCATATTTTATTATTGTCCATTTACCTGCTTTGCCTTTTGGGGCTAAGGAGAAGAATAGGTATACTCACTTTACTGCCATTGGATTGTCTTTTAGCTTCATGGCTGTTTGGATATTTCCCATTATTTCATGAAGGTCAGATTTGAAATCTTTTGCCCCGACTTTATTCCCTGACTCCTTGCTTATACAGTACTCCAAAATGGCCTACTTCATAGCCCTGCGGAGGAGCAAATTTCACCATTTGTCTTGATAGTGAACAAACGGCTTAATAGTGTATAACTTGAGTTTTCTGCAATCTTCTCTTTTGATGTAAATTTTTCATGTGTAAATACACATATGCATACTGGTTATATGGTAGATGGCTGATAATTTGGTTTTGAATGAATAAAAAATCTCTAGGGAAAATTCCACATTATGTTTACTATCTCAGTCATAGAACCAATTTTTTCTTTTTTGTAAATTTTACAGACCAGGGTCTCATTATGTAGCCTTGGCTGGCCCAGATCTTATAATGTAGACCAGGCTGGTCAAAAGCTCACAGAGATCCATCAGTCTCTGCTTTCCAGGCACTGGGATTAAAGCTGTCTGCCACCATGCCTGGTCACAGGACTGTTATCAATTGTAAAATTTCTTTCTTAAGCTTAGAGATTGTTTAAAATGTGCAACTATGAATTCTTTGAAGCAGAAAGACTAGTATAATGGACTCTCACAGATCCTTAGCTTCAGAAGCTGCCAAATCATGACTGCTGTCTTTATCTCTAAATACCCAGCCAACTCTGACTTATTCTGCAGTGCAAGCCACCTCAGATGTGTTTGATTATTTTAAGAAGGACTGAAAATAAGTTTTGCTAAACAAAATGAAATGCTCAGACTAACAGTCTGGTTTTTTTTTTTTCCTTCTATGTTCGTTTTCAATGCAGCTGGACTTCGGTCAGATTACTCTTCAACTATAGGATCTGGTAAAGTCATGCATTTCGTTCTTCTCATGCCCCCACCCCATTAGTTTGACTGACTTGTGTATTAAATGACTGGGACAGATATGGAATATGTTGCTTTCGGGCATGGTTGATGGCAGGTTCTAAATGAAATATCACCAGGAATCTCTATTTCTACTTTTTCTGTCAAGGTTTAGTTTTCCAGTGTGTTCTTCCCTTGCAGCAGCAAGTTAAAGCTTATGATTTATCATTTTCTCAATTTGTAGTGAAAACTCCTACACACATATTTCTTGAAAGCTCTTGTAGAAGTTCCGAGACAGAATCTTCTTTGTTCAGGTTGGTTGATGTGTCCATTCCTGAGCAAATCTCTTTGATTGGCTAGTCTGGGCATGTCCCTACTTGTGGAACCAGAAATGAATTTAACCCTGACTACATGATAGGCAGAATAGGGACGATATCTCAAGGTGACTACAGGAGATGAGCATGGACTGGCAAGGACAATGGATGTCCTCCTTGTCACTGCCTTTGCTCATTACTCTTCTGTAGAGATTTCTAGAGAATTTATTCCTTACAAGAAAGAATAAGGAAAGCCCTTTCTCCCCAGACAAAGGTTGCTCTCAGTACTTCTATGCAGATCACCTGACCCTCCGCTACCCTCTGGAAATTTCTGCAACCTCTGGGAGGCTAATGTGTCACTTCAAGCTGGTGGCTGTAGTAGGCTATCTGATTCGTCTCTCAATTGAGTCCATCCAACTCGAAGCTGACAACTGTATCACTGACTCCCTGACTGTTTACGATTCACTCCTGCCAATCCGGAGCACCATTCTGTACAGGTAATATAATGCTGGCTTTCTAGCTGACTGGTGAAGAGTTTTCGCAATCTCTATTTTAACAGTTCCCCTGTTGTTTTCTTTATTGTTGAGTGAACTCATGGAGTCATTGACTGACCCATGTTCTATGTAGTACCCCTAATATTTTAATACTGTGGCTAATGTCTGTCCAATTCCATGTTTATCTTTCACTTGGAGCACACAAGACTCTCAAAATCCATACCATTATGGCTTCAGGCAATACATACAAAACATATCATGTATTTTGTTTAATTTGATTTTCATTACAATGACAATGAAGTCTATTGTTTCAAAAAAGCGTGAGAATAAATATCCCATGATGATCACATCACATTAGTAAAACAGTTTAAAATTTCTTTCATTATAAAGATATCAGTGCTCATTGTAGAAAAATAACGAGGTCAAAGAAATAAGGTCTCATTTTGCGGCAAATTTCTATTACATTTTACTATAAATTCATTTATTCATATATATGCACACAAATACTTTAGTTTTTAAATTTAATAGTAGATGTGTATTTATAGGTGCTTAGTAGTCAATAGCCTAATACTGGCAACTAGGCCTTAAGAAATCATTTTTTATTGATCACTATGTTAAAAGGCTAAAATTTAAAGCTTAGTTTGCCTTATTTAAGCTTATTTAGCTTATTTTTTAAACAATATTTACATGTATCACAATGCTTTCTATTTGTACAAATGCATTTATATTTTGGTAAGGAATGTACACGTTAAAAGTCCAAATGCTGTGTACAGATACGCAGCAGTAAGTAGGCTCATTGCTGGCTCCCGATCTTGGTGATAGCTGGCTATTTCTCATCCTTCAGTCACTGGTAGTTATGGTCTCGTGATCTTCACTGCAGTACTGAGAGGCAGGTTGGTGCTCTAATGACCTTTTCATAGAAAGCACTCTGGAACATACATTGATTTAACTGCTTAGTCACACAGCATCTTCACCCAGCTGATTGATGGAGCTGAGCCACTGCATGCTCTGTCTTTGTATCTGTTCGCTCTCAGGGAGGATCAGGGATGGCAACAAGGATGACCATCCAGGAGAATTCCTTAGTGGTAGGTACTAAGCCAACACTTCTGCACCCTTTCCAGCTCCATTCCATCTGTGGAGCCTTCGGACCACTCGCTGATGACTGGCAGAGACTAACTCAGAAGAGCGGAGCACTCTGGAACGGGTGTAGCGTGGAAGCTTATTCCAGAAATAACTCATCATTAATGTGTTGTTATCCGGTTTCAGGATTTGTGAACCCACAAGAACACTGATGTCATTTGTTTCTACAAATAATCTCATGCTAGTGACCCTGAAATCTCCTTATGTACGGAGGCTATCAGGAATTCGGGCATATTTTGAAGTCATTCCAGAACAAAGTAAGTCTTCTCCAATTTTCAAAGAAACACTTGTAAAGACGCTGTAGGCTTACCTAGCCCCAGGCTGTGCTGTGAAACTACTACAGTTGTATTAGTCAAGGAAGTTGTACTAGTCAAGCACCCTGACTCAGAAGAATAAAGTGAATTTAATAACGAACTATTAACTTAGTAAAAATATGTTTATTAGGTAACCCAAAAGGACAAAGCAGAACTGAAAATACTAATACCACTGAATTTTCAAGAGCAAAGGGAAGGCATTGAATTCTTGTAACTGAGAACTTGGAGAAAGGGATGTGTGGCTAAAGTTCTGGCCTCTTAGCAGAGGCCGCTGTTCACCTGCTGCTGATGTTTCTGACCAGAACCATCCTTTACAGAAAGTAGTAGCATCCTACTGACCTGTACCCAAGATACAAGATTTGAAAACAGATGTAGAATGTGAAAAGAAAATGTTAGCTAAATATCTGTAGGGTGCTATTTCTTTAAAAAAATAAAAATATGTGAATTATTTTATAAAGAGAATGAATAAAATAACAAAAAACTATGCACATGTAATTCGGGAAGCACATGCAGTATACATCCTTATAGTCTCCTAACTGCCAATTCTTGTGTGTGAATGTCTTTTTTCAGAATGTGAAAACACAATACTGGTCAAAGAAATCACTGGCTTTGAAGGGAAAATTTCAAGTCCATATTACCCGAGCTACTATCCTCCGAAATGCAAGTGTACCTGGAAATTTCAGGTAGCCTAGTTTTTCTTAGGATCCTGGGAAAATATTACTATTTTACTGTTTAGTAGAATTTAATGTTTAAATTTTAATCACTTTGTTTTATAAGAATAATGACACCTAATGTTATAAGATATATTATCTAGGAAATGAAAATTTCCTTTAATTTCCATCCTGTATTGAAAAATTACCTACTTTTAGTTGATTTGGTCTTATTTTTATATATTTTTATTTTAAAAATGCATGAGTATTGTCTCAAGATCAAAGAATTATTTTATTATGATAGCATTCATTTATCAATTAGCTATTATTTCATAAAGAGAATGAAGAAAATAACAAATTTGATTAGACAGTATATATTCTGTTTTTAGGCAAGCCAAAAGGTGAATTTATATGAAATGTACATATCTCCTTTTGTTGCTTGTTAAGGTATTGACCATTGTTTTAAACCTTTGTCTTAAAATGACTTTTCTTTCTTCTATTGTAATAGTATATTGAAACAGAGGAAAATGTCAGCGTTGTTCATTCAGCATAAACATATAGAGTCATTAGTGTGTAGCATCATAATCATATGTAAGAGGCAAATACAAGCAGTTGGAATTCATCAATATGTCACTAAATGATTACTGTGGGCTAGGTACTCAAGCACTATAAAAGACTAAAAGTCTGAAATTAGAATTTTTTTTTAAATATTCTGCTGTTCTGCTGTAATGGAGCTTATCTTCCAGTAGGGGGAGACAGGTGACAAACAAATAAATCTTTGTCTCTGATTTCCACATCTATGCATTTGATCAACAATGGACTGAATGTGCACCTGTAGTGAACATGTACAGACGTTATTCTTGTTATTGTTCCATAAATAATTCAGCACATCTGTATTTTATAAAGCTGCATGGTACTGGGTATTATAAGCAATCTAGAGTTGATTTAAATTATGTAAAAGGACATGCACTAGTATTTCATGTGAGTTTTGAGTGTCAATAGACTTGGAGACTTGGGAGAAACTTGGAACCCATCATTCTCAGATACTGAGGGACAGCGGTGTGTAGTATGTTGCATACTGATGCAGTGCTATGGAAAAATAGAAAGCAGTCCAGGAGGCTCTACACCTTGACTAGGAAGTGTTAATGGGAGCAATTTAAGGCTTTGTTATCTTAAATAGGATGTTCAGGGAAAGCCTAATAGACACAGTGAACGTCTGCAGGAAACCTGAGAGGGTCATTTGCTGCCAAGTAAGAACTTAGGTGAGGAACTTGAAGCAGAAGGGAACTCAATCCATGTGTATTTGTTCCTGATCATGCAAATTAAATAGTTTAAATGATTCCTTGCATTTTGCCAGATTTTCAGACTTTAAGACTTCAGATGGCCAGCAAGTCTGAGGGCTGGGGAGATGAGCGGATAAGGGAAGGGACAAAGGAAGGCTGGGAAAGGGAAACACAGCAAATTTCTGCCTCCTCAGTTTCTCCAAAACATAGATGTGTCTTCTTGAGTTTGTATGGCAACCAGAACAGAAAGTGCCCTTCTCAAAAGCCCTGTCAAATGCTTGAAAGTCTTTTGATGTAAAGTAAATGTTAATTCCATGGCAACACGTAGATGTAAAATGAAAATTCAAAAACTTTAGTGCTGTGATTTTTAATACGTGTGTAAAATAAGAATATTGCATTCGTTTCTGTTCTGCTATGGATTGAGGGTTAGAAATGCTCTGGAAAAAAATCTTTATAAGGGAAAGGGCGAGTCTAAGGAAGAGATGAGTAGAGGAAAGGAGCCGGAGAACACTGGCGACAAACTTGGGGGCTGACAGCATTTCTCGGAAGCTGGTTCTGTCTTCCATCGTGGGGAGGTTAAGTAAAGCCATTCCTTTCTTGGAACGCTTTGGCCCGCCACATGTCGCTCTGTGAGAGCATATTTATGTGAAGGACGTCACCTGTAAAATAGGTTCGAGTGTATTAACAACTATGGGCTAGATGTCAACCTATGTAACAGAAACGCTAACTCAGCCATTTAGATAATGATAAAACATTTCGGCTTTTGTTTTTTCCTTTTAACTTTTACCCTTTGGAAATTTCATAGATGAACACGGTGTATCTTAATCATATCTCTCCCCCGTTCCCTGTTTTCAACTGCCACTGATCCCCACTTCCAATAGATCTCACTCTCAGCTTCGAGTCTGTTATTTTATTGAATTTTTTCACTTTTCATACAATATAGTTTGATGGTATTTAGATCCACTCTCTTTCCCCACCTCCTCTATATACGGCCTATAGAGTATGGTTTGTGTCCCTCATTAGCCTTAAGTGTGGATCCACTCACTGGGCCCACCATGAGTCCCAACCCTGTAAGACACTGTCTTTCGCCCTCCGAGTCTCCATCAATTGCCAAAAGTTCCTTAGGATGAGTTGGGGGTTCTTACTTCTCCATGTCTATGCTGTGATTTTGTTGGTTTGAACTTGAACGGGACTTGTGCATGCTGTCATCATTGCTGTGAGTTCATATGAGTAACTGACCAACTGTTTGAAAGACTCTGTTTGCTTGTGGTCATCCACCCCCTCTGGCTCTTTCCATCTCGCCTCCTCTTGAACAGTGATCCCTGAACCTTGTGAGGTAGAAATTTGAAATAGCCATCCTGTTCAGGGATAAGTACTCTGAGGCCTCTTGTTCTCTGCACGTTGACTAATTGTAGGTCTCTGTGTTAATCACCATCTGCTGAATAAGGAAACTTCTCTGGTGAGAGTTAAGAGATACATTCATCCTAAGTGTAGAGGTTGCATTGAAGATGTGTCACTTATGATTGATTGTTTCACAGACACTTATTTTCTGCATTTGACCAGTTCTGGAATTCTGTTATAGTTTCCATTTGTTGCAAAAAGAGGCTTATTTGATGAGGGGTGAAAAGTACACTTGTCTGTAAAATATGAGGATGCAGATTTAGAATAAAGTAAGAAATTAGGTTGGCCTAGGGCTGTGGTAAAAGTAGGTTTTCGTCTAGGGTCTGTGACCTCTCCAGCCATGTGTGTTTGGCTGTTTTCAGTACTGCACATCTGTTCCCTTGCATTGAGTGGACCTTAATTCCAATTAAACAGCTACTGGTAATCCCCAAGAAAAGAATACTGCTGCTTCCCCAGTAGTAATAGTTTGCTGGGCCAGTCATTGTTTATTAGGTTTCACAGCTGGGTAGGACCATTGATTGATTTTTCTCCCTTAGCAGCTTCTATAATGTCCACTGATACCAGGAGAGCTAGACTTCAAGGAGAAAGCTTCCAGGTGTTTCAGTTCCATTGTTTCAAGTCCTGTGTCTGATGTGTGGCCTGTCATCAGCAATAGGGTCCTATCTTCAAGTTCCAGGAGGCAATCAAGGGCTGTGGCAATGGCCTGTGTTATTTTGGGAGTCTCTTGGACTACCCTGACGAAAAACTCAAAGGGAGGTTTCTCCTGCCTAGCACTCTGTTTTTTGTTCTCTGTCTCTGTCTCTGTCTCTGTCTCTTTTTCTCTCTTGTGTGTGTATTTGAACTAATCCATTTCCTTCTGATTTTTTAATACCATCAAAGCATTATTTCTCCTCTCACTCATATAACCATCCTTCTCACTCCCCAGTTAAAGTACTGCCTTTTCCCCTTAATGACATCTGTCTCTTACTGATCCCTTCTCTCAGGCTTTTTCTTCCCCTTTATCCCAGTGGTTCATTTCCTCCATTTTCCTGGCTCCTGCTGTTACATCAGGATGTGTACTCACATTCAGGGATTTGGAGCTAAGATCCACAAATGATAGAGAACATATATTGTTTGTTTTTCTGAGTTTGCATTACTAGTATAACAGTTTCTAGTTCCATCCATTTATCTGAAAATTCCACAATTTTGTCCTTCTTTACAGCTGAGTAGAACTCCATTGTGTAAATGTAGCACATTTCCATCATCCACTCATCAGCTGAGGGACATTCAGATTGTTTCCATTCCTTAGCTATTGTAACAAGAACAGCAGTAAGTATGACTGCAAGTGTCTCTGTGGTAGGGTGAGTCCTTTGGATATATGCCATGGATTGGAATGAAAGGATCATTCGGTAGATTTTTAGTTTTAAGAGTTCTCCACACTGATGTCCACAGTGGTTACACTAGCTCGCAAGCCTACCAGCAGTGGAGGAAGGCTATGCTAAAACTTTGAAATACAAAAGTAGATTTCTGTCTTGTCCAGTTCTGCTTAGTGTCTGTCCCGTTTCAAATCCTCCTGAAAAAAACAAGATACATCCTTTCATCCTTTCAACATACACATCAGTCATTTTCAGCTGAGTTTTAGGGTCTTAATTATTTGAAAAGTATTAGTTCCTACTCTGTCTTCGAGTCTGCCTGATTCTTCTCCCAAGCTCTCTTCTCCGTCCAACAAATGCTTATTGATGTTCACTATGTGTTAGGCCCCGTATAGAGACATTTAGTAGTGGGATGAGGTGGTTGTTCTTGCGGAGATAAGAGACTATAGAGAAAAAAAGCACAAATAAGTAAGGCCCAAAAGTATGGGGTTTGTATTATTTAGAACTTTTCTTTTGTGTTTTAAACAATGTTTTTCAAAATGCACCTCTGAAGAAAAAGATATTCTTACCAAATTTGTAGAAAAGCAAACCCAAGCAGAAAAGACTCAGGTATCATGAGAAGGACTCATGTCCTTTTATAAATCCAGCCCCTCTAGGCTCTCAGAGTCCTTGGTCATCCATCACACGCTCTGCCCGCTTGTTTAGGAGAACTGGTCTACCCCAACAAGGGCCACAGACAGTAAGAGTAGAGAACACCTTCAAAACAAGCGAAGAAAATGAGCACAGAGTGAGCAAGGACATTTCAGCTTGAAACACACTCTGCAGCTGAAGCACTTTTCTGATTTGACGTTTGCTTTCTGCAGACCTCTCTATCAACTCTCGGCATAGCCCTGAAATTCTACAACTATTCAATAACTAAGAAGAGTATGAAAGGCTGTGAGCATGGATGGTGGGAAATCAACGAACACATGTAAGTGATTTTTATATATGATGAATCAGATGACAGTCTCACAGCCTTAGGTTCCTTGTCCTCGGAGAGTTTTCAGGTTCCAGAGAGAGGGAGAAACCAGGGATCGAGGGATTTAGAAGTACGTACTGGCCAGTCAGTTCCTGAGTGATTGCAGCAGACTTTAAAACCACGTCTTGTGCTTCTGCCTCATGCCTGCTCTAGGCTGCTAGGCTATTCGTGAGTGTATTCTGCACTTCACAAAAGTATTTGGAAATGAAGTGTTTGAATCCTGGAGCCACTGGGAAAGAAATGATAACAAGGAGCTACTCTAGAGGTACAAAAATAAAAGACTACTAACTAGTTCTGCTTGGTAGGAGAGGCCTGACTGGGATTACAGGGACACAGTATAACAGGGTTTTTTGTAGGTATTAGGGAAACAAACCCAGGTCTTTATGCTTGCACAGCAAGCACTTTACCCACTGATCCATCTCTCCAGCTGTGTAAGAGGTTTCTCTGTACAATCTTTCAATTTCTGCAGAGATTACTTGAAAAATAGTCATTGGCCTTATTTTGACTGAAAGAGACCCATCAGATTTGTAGTCATTCTTAGATCCATCATAAAAGTATGTCCTTTTGAAAATATAGTTTCAATCAACCCAGAAACCTGGGTTTGAATTCAAACCTTGTCTGTCATTTAGTAGCTGTATTAACTAGGAAAAATATCTAGCCTCCTTGATTTTTCAGAGTATAATAAGTTTTTTTAAATTTTATTTTTATTAGCGTTCAATGAGATGATGTAAACTATATGCCAAAAAGATTAGCTACTAATGTCAAGAGCAAGATTTCTTTGGAAATGACATTGGGTGGATCAATACTTAGACTGTGCCTCAAAGCTTCAGAAACATTGCATCTCAGTGTGTTATGAAAGTAGAGGTCAGGAACACATGCCATTACATCTCTTTTGTGGAATTGTGCACCTATGAACTGTCATTTGAAAAGGAGATAATTTCTTTTCCATAAGTAACAATGCTGATGCAGGATGTTTTGCTTCAAGTAGAAGGTTCATTCTTAACCACTACCAGGAGAGCTTCTGTCCCAAGTACTTGCCCTGAAACAACAGTTCTTCCTATAATCTTATAGGTCAACTAAAGTTCTAGCAGATTCATCTGATGCTCAGAACTTAAACCCCCAATCTGTCCATTATCAGTCCTTTCCATCAAAAGAGAAATGCTCTAATTGATATAATCAAGCACTATGCTTGAGAAGTGGGCCTAAGGGAATTGGGCTGCAATGTGGAAGCAGAAAATGCTAATGACTTAGAGGAAGCCTAATGTCTCCCTGAAGCATTCATAGAACATGGATTGAGGCCAGCTAGAATGCAGTGTTAGAATCCTGAAGTGATAATGACCCATGTACAACTTCAGCAAAGCAAGTTTTCATATGACCTGAACTCCTTTTGAAAATATAGTTTGGAAAGTGCTACAGTTTAGGTATCAGGCCAACTTGTGTACAAATTCTGGTGTTTCTTATTTGCTGTTTGAAACTTAACAAGTTTCTTCATGTCATTATATCTCTCTTTCCTTACTTGTCATGTATTTATATATATAACATAGACTAACTTTTGCTGGGTTTCTTTACTCTCTCACTTTTAGTTCACAAACCACCACCATGCCCCAGAGCACACATCTGATTTAAATTCCAGCCCATGCATGGCTACAATGGCTTCTTTCTTCTCCATCTTCCTTAGCATGTGTGTTAGTTATGCTTCTTTTTATTGTGACAAAATATATGATGTAAGGAACCTAAGAAAAGAAAGATTTGGCTTGGCTTGAGAATTCAGGGGACTTTATTTATTGATTACTTTTATTTTATATGTATGAGTGTATTGCCTGCATGTGTGTAAGTACATCCGTGTTGTACAATGCCTGTGGAGTCAGAAGAGGGTGTCAAATTCTTCTGAAATTGGCGTTATGGACAGTTGTTAGCCTCCATGTGGGTGCTGGGAATCAAACCTGGATCCTCTCAAGAACAGCCAGTGCTCTTAACCACTGAGCCAACTCTCCAGCCAGGTACTTTAATTTGTAATGGCAAAGATGGCATGGTGTCAGGAGCAGTTTGTTCTCCTTCAGCAGGAGATAGCCAATAACATTATGAACATTATGACTGCCCACCAGGAAGATGAGGCCAGAAACAGCCAGAGATAATGTCTCCTTTAGGACCTCACCTCAGGACCTACTTTCTCCAGCTAGGACCTAGGATTCCTGAAATCTTTCATAATAGTGCCACCAGCTGAGGACCAAGTTTTCAACACATGAACCTGTGGAAGACCCTTCACATGCAAACTGTAACAATAAGCCTGAGAGGGGCTCATTTTTCTGTACAAGAAAACTTTAGATGCTAACATCTAGGGGGAAAAAATCACCGTAGGACATTGAGAGCATAGTGATCATGTTTTCAGAGCACACAGTTAATGATCTCAGCACAACCAACAAAAGTTAACCTTGCCCCAAAAGCTTGATCTGGCTTTTGGGTAATTTTGGGTTTCTGGTTCTAACTTGGTCCAGTGGTCACCTTGTGTGTCGGTAGCTGGCTACAGTCTATCTGAACTTCATCCAGTTCCAGAAGATTATTCCTGAATTACATGTGCATGGCAGGTGCCTCAAGCTTTAAAAACTACAGATTGTCTATATTCCTGGGTACCAGCTTTGGGTCCATGGTATGTGGGTGGTTCCTAAGTGCCTTGGGCGCCTGGAGCACTTAGAGACTTGGCAGGTTTCACACTGAAAAGCCTCACCCCCACAGGGTGGTAAACTAACTTATTTAATAGCCCATACTCCATTAACCACAGTGCTCATGTAGTAAGAATGATTAACCAGAGTGACATTTACTCAAAAGGATACTGGGAACCCCGCTGGCTTTACATGATGAGAGGAAAGGAAAAAAAAATCAAGGTAAGGGATATTGCAGATACATTGAAATTTTGCCAAGGCCAAGTTCTGCCGTGCACATCAGATTTCAATTTAGATTGAATTAATATTGTTGTTTTTTGCTTCAAGTGTTGATGAAATGTTTTGCATATTTTCAGTCTGAGCTCAAAGATTCCACTCTGCTTTATGGAAAGCTTTGTGTATATAAACCGGTCATTCTTGTTACACCTTTTTTTTAATGAAATATGAAAATGAGAAGAATTAGATGTGTAGTTCTTCTGATTTATAAAGTCGATAAGGTTGATGGGACCATGTTTGTTCTGTTTAGCAAAGGAGAAAATTCAGGGGCAGAGTTCCCAAACCCATGATATGAAAAGTTGCTACTAACATCTCTACCACAAGCGTCTTTACTTGTGAAGCCTGAATGACCAGAGCAGTGACATCACTGGTGAAGGGATGAAGTCGATGGGTTCTTAAGCCATGAGTCTTTCCTGACTTGTCTTCTCAGGTACTGTGGCTCCTATATGGATCACCAGACCATTTTCAGAGTGCCCAGCCCTTTGGTTCACATTCAGCTCCAATGCAGTTCCAGGCTTTCCGACAAGCCACTTTTGGTGGAATATGGCAGTTATAACATCAGTCAACGTAAGTCTGGGGTCAGCTCTTTAGAAAACTTAATGAGTCCTTAGCTATAAAAGGAGGTGAATTTTCTTTGCTCCTGGCCTTGAGAATTTGTAGAATGAATACTGCTTCATTCTTGTTATTTACTGTTATATATTTATCTTTTAAAACAAGAAATAAGTGTATAATGCAAAATAATAAGTGACATATAAATTATATACTATATTCATATTTAAAATTATAGAAGAAATAACATCTTTATAGTGATTTACAGGTTAAATACAGTTTCTCATATGACTTCTAAAACATAGCAAAAGCCCATTTTTTGGTCTTTCTTCCCTCCTTCTCTCCCTCCCTCCCTCCCTCCCTCCCTTTCTTCCTCCCTTCCTTTTTCTCTCCCTTCCTCCCTCCCTTTTTCCCTTTCTCCCTTTCTCTCTCTCTCTTTCCCTTTCTTCCTTCCTTCCTTCCTTCCTTCCTTCCTTCCTTCCTTCCTTCCTTCCTTTCTTTCTTTCTTTCTTTCTTTCTTTCTTTCTTTCTTTCTTTCTTTCTTTCTTTCTTTCTTTCTTTCTCCACAAAGAGATTCTTGCTATGTAGCCCTGGCTGGCCCAGGGCTTGTTATGGAGACTGGGTTGGTCTTAAATTTGTGGAAATCCTCTAGCCTCATCCTCTCAGGTGCTGGGATTACTGGCACCATATCCATCTTGATGTTTTTACTGCTAGTTACAATTGTTTGTAAACATGATGTTTATATTAACATACAGTGGATCTGTGGCTGACAGTTTGCAATTTCTTTGGACAATAATAACCAGGGATAGTTGGTTGGTTCAAATGTCAGGCCTCAGAATGTTGAAGTTTGCATTGAAAACCACAGGAAGTAGTTCCTAGAAAAGGCAATGTTTGTGGGAAGTCATTGGAGCTGCAGAGTACAGATAATGACTTGAGTAGTTTTAGACCCTTTGAAAGGAGACAAGTAAACTCATGAGGCTATGACTTGGGAGATCCTTTAGACCACATTCTTCCCTGTCAACTCCTGTCATACCTGCTTCTAGATTCACAGTGTTAAGTTCAGCATGTTTATACTTTCACTTGGGACATAGAAATAGTGCACCATCTTATTCCTAATTGTTTTACAAACTATGGTGATATTCCAGCAGACCATCTACTATACCATGCCCTGCTGGGGCAGTAGCTGACCCAACCATGTATTCTCCATTCTTTCACAGAAGGGGAGAATGGCTTTATTGTTTTTGTAATATTCATCCATAAGCACAGGCTCAGTGATTAATCTTTGACAAGCAGCCTGGTTGAATTGGAAAAGTGATGGACAATGAGAAAAAAGGCCAAACATTGGTTTGGTTTCTCATAACTTCTATAGGATAAATTTGAGTTTTGTTTTTTTTTCTCTCTCTTATTTAAATTCTTCATTTTAAAAATTGCCCATAGCCTTTGGATGGAGAAATTGTATTATTATTCCCATTCCTCATGAAATATCTAATCAATGAACACTTCATAATTCTTTGCTAAGGTAGTCTTTGACTTTCAGGGACCCACCCAAGATTTTCTGTTTTTTTTTTTTTTTTTTTTTTTTTATTGCCTGTAGCTTGTCCTGTTGGATCTTTTAGATGCTCGTCCGGTTTGTGTGTCCCTCAGGCCCAGCGTTGTGATGGAGTAAATGACTGTTTTGATGAAAGTGATGAGCTTTTCTGTGGTAGGTATTCAAGCTTTGACTATAATCTCATTATGAGTAAGTTCTCAGGGGAGCTGCTGCTGTTGCTGGATAGCCGCAGCCTTTGTGGTGGCTATCTGTCACCAGCTATCCCCAAACTCGGTGTTTTAAACATTCATTCTCCATCAGGCACTCATGAGCTGCATGAGCTCCTCTGAGCTGGGTCACTCAAGTTCAAGCACCAGGGCCTCCTGCTATGAGTTCTTCCCAGGTTGGGATCGTGGCTGTTCGTTGTGGCTCTTTCTTTCATTGAGTCAAGGGGCCTGTCATTGGCAGTGACAGGAATAAGGAGTGAGCAGAAACATGCGGCTCCCCTTAACACTTGGGGTTGCAGGCTTCTATCATATTCCATTGTTAGAGAAAGTCACACAGATGAGCCCAAAGGCAAGAGAGAGAGAGAGAAGTTTACTTTGTAACCTTGGAGCCACGGCAAGGGTAGGGTACATTACTCTGAGCTCAGGGAGTAAGTAAGGTGGCATGTGATTTAGTCCACCACAATCCTGTGTGAAGCACGGATCATTCATCGGGGGAGGGGCTCAGCATCTGCAAGGGGGTGAACTCGGTGTGCTTTAACAGAGCAGAGTTGTGATGAGGGAGATTGATAGCTCGGTTTAGCTTTATTTTATCACTTTTTTCTCAATATATTATTTTTATTGAATTTTTGTGCATTTCATATAATACATCTTAATCATAGTCAGACCCTTCTCTCCATCTACATTACTATTCTTTTTAGTAGTTTGCATTGACATCATGATGGCAATGACTAAGGAAAGGAAGACTGGATGGTTCTGTATTGGATGGAGAATTGTGTCTTCATTTTTCACTGTTATTTGAGAACCATTCCTGGTTCTATGTCGAGTTTCAGGGACCAATATTAGGAAGAAAGTTTACTACAATGTCGTTGGTAACATTTTCTTCAGTGTTAAATTCAAGGACAGTTGCAGCAGTGGATGGTATTTATTCTTTTCATGCTTGGGGGAAACATTACATTTAACATGCTCCATAGACTTGTATTCTTGAAAAGTCTGTGATTATAACTGTGTATGCGTGTACGTGTGTGTGTGTGTGTGTGTGTGTGTGTGTGTTGTGGAACTGGGAATCAAACCTGGTGCCTTACTAGGCAAATGCTCTACCACTGAACAATATCTTTAGCTCCTCTGAACATTTTTTAACCGGCAAAACAAAATAAAATCTTCCTAATTTATGGCTCACTGGAAATCAAGATCTACAAATTCTTTCTCTTCAGCAAGAGAAATGGCTCAGTGGTCAAGAGCACTGGCTGGTCTTGCAGAGGATCCAGGTTCAGTTCCTAGCACTGATATGGCAGCTGAAAACCATCCTTATCTCCAGTTCCAGGGGATTCAATGCTCTCTTTTGGCCTCTGGTGGCATTACACGCACACATGTATGGTGCTCTTACATACATGCAGGCCAAACACTCATTCACATAAAAATTTAAAAAAAGAAAATACATGCTGATAATTTCATAGTGAAGATTTTTGTTTTTATTATTATTACCATCACTCTGTAACCAAGACAAATCTTTTGGTGTCCTTACATTCCATCGTGTCACTTTTGGAGCTATCCTCTGGGCGTCAGTCAGGTACACTTGGAGATTCAGCAGCTATTTGAGTGCAGCAGGGTCCTCCTCTCACCCCCTGGAGGTGACTAAGACTAGAACATCCTGGCAACTCAGTCATAGGTGACAAAACCGATAATATCGCACAGACCAGAAATGACTGAGAAATCATCTCTTCTACGTTGGCTAATGCACTGTGCCTGCCCTGGGTCTAAAGGTAATTAAAAAGTATCCCCAAAGGGGGAAAAATGGTGTTTCTTAATTGAGGATCTCAATCTCTCAGAATAAGACAATTTTAAAGTGGTTTTCTTACCAGTCGACTATGAGTCTGCTGTTTCCCAAGATCTCACCTTCATTAAGTCATTCACCAAACTTAAAGAGAATTTTATTGATTCGAGAATTTCGTACAGTATATTTTGATCACATTCAGACCTTCTCCCTCCTCTCCACTCCCACCAGACTTCTTCTTCCTGGCTTCATGTCTTCTTTTATGATTTATCTTTTCTTTCAAAGACCTATCAAGTCTAATCTGTGGTCTCCAAATGCTGAGTTGTGAGTTTAACCCTTGGAGTCTAATCAATCTACTGGGCATCATACCAGTAAAGAAAACTGACTTTTCATCTTCTAGAAGTTATCAGTTACCAGTAGATCCTCAGGTAGGGCTCGTGCTTCTTGTCCACCTCCCCCATCCATCACACTGGCTAGGATTTGTACATGCTCATTCACCAAACGTTTTGTGAAGGGCCCTAGGTAGAAATATGTGTGAGACAAAATCTGCCATTTCAGCACAATGCCATATCGTCAGGAGTTGAAGACAAGTTCAACTTGGATAACAGCTGGTGATTTTCTATGATGCAGTAATTATAGTTAAAGTAAACCACATGATTTAAACACATTTATACAATAGCAAAAGTGAGATCTGACAAACACTAGTGCAAGAAATTCTACTTAGACACCAGTCTTCCTCACAGCTATGTCCATTCAAAGAAAATGCATTCTATTGTATTTGCCATGTTAAAAGTTTACACCATTAGAGGAGCATTGCTGGTCACTGGAGAGCACTACAGGTCATCAGAGAGCACAGCGGATGTCCCCTCTGTCTTTCATCGCAGTGACTACCAAGCCTGCCTGCAACGCCAGCTCCTTCAGACAGCACGGCCCTCTGGTCTGCGATGGTTTCCGGGACTGCGAAGATGGCCGGGATGAGCACAACTGCACTCGGAGTGAGGAGGGGTGCACAGGGCTCTTCCAGAACCTCAGTCAGAACCAAGCACCTTTGCTGGGTTTGGCAAGATCTTCCTGCCCCAGTCCCCCAGATCTTTCCAGGTTTTAGTACTGATATTTCTTGTCCTGAGAATCCCAAGTCCTATAAAAACTGAGACACTTGCTCATGCTAGGTGGGGTGGATTTGTGCATGAATATTCCTGTGTAAATACCGGAAAATTTTCATGTTTTTGCTTGCTTTAACTCAGCTGCAGGTTGGAGAGTGGAGGTCTGTCATAGAGGAACTTTCTGGTTACTCTGAAAAGACACTTGTAACCATTGCAAAACCGGGATCATTCCAGGTGCAGAACTGATGCATTGTAATTCACAGCAGCTGCTCATTTTATTTCCCCTAATGGTCTAAAAGGACTGAGTGTACTGTATTTTCGCTAAAACTTTTTCTCTAAGTAAGACAGGTAGATGCAAAGAGGCCTTGATCTAAGGCCGGGGTTTACGCCATCTCTTTTGCAGTTTGCCCACCATGGAAGTATGGAGAGGCAGCTGGATTGATTCTCAGCTTGCCTGCCCTCCAGTAGCTCTGCTGAGGTGAAGGAAAGGGTCCCTGTGGGGTGGGTCTACTTCTCTCCACCAGAGCAGAAAATAATGATCCTGTGACTAACCCATCCTTTGCAGAGTTCACTGTCAGTCCCTCAAATCTGTTTCTGGCTAGAAAAGAACTGCTCCTTCTTTTATTTCTAGGCATTCCCTGCACCAACAGGACCTTCAAATGTAGCAATGACATTTGCTTTAAGAAACAAAATGCACAGTGTGACGGGATAGTGGATTGTGCAGATGGGAGTGATGAAGAGGGCTGCGGTGAGTAGCAGTTTATGCTTTTGGATTCTGTCTTCTCTCTTCTTTTACCCCCCTGTCATTCCGGGTAAACCTCTATGGACAGAGGTTGTCGCAGGTCCAAGAAATAATAGTACACTGTTTCAAAAAAAAATAAGAACTCTTTAAGTTTCATCCCATCTTCTCTCTTGACCAAAGGTGTTAATGTACTAGATGTTTACTAGAACTTTTCTTGTACTAATCAAGGAAGAAATCACCTGTGAGAAGAGAAACAGTGAGCCTAGTGACTTTAGTTATCCCTAAGGATAAGAGCAACATTGAGGGCTGGTTTCTTAGCTAAGGTCCAGTAACTGTCATCTGCCACATGTTCTGTTTAGTCATGGGGACCCTGACTAGCCACAAGACAGCAGACTCATTATATCCTTATTGATGCCATTTAACCTGGGAAGCAATTGCTCTGATGGCTAGGAATTTTACTAGGTGTTCATTTGTCTAGGACTTCCAAATTTTCTCTCAAATGCTTTCTCTCAAATCAGCACAACTTCGAAGACATTCTCAGTGCTGCTGCATTTGGAATGTATCTTTGCCTTTCTGTCTGACAGCCTAACACCATGTGCTGCTGTGTATGTTAGTTCAGCGTGGGCCCTTTCTCCCTTGCATGCATTATGGTGTATAGCCTCCAAGTCAGAGCATGTTTTCAGCAGGGACGGGATACCGTGTTGTTGCTGGCTTCAGACAGGCCACTAAATTCCCTCCCTACTAGATAAGCAGGAAATTTCAGTGTTTACTTGGTGAGTCAGTTCCCAGCCCAGCCATGAACCTGATTGAGCTTCCAGTTGCTGTTTTTTTTTCAGTTTCTACTTTCAAGTCATATGACTCTTCCTCTCCCAAAGGCTGCAGCAGGAGTTCCTCCAGCCTCCATCGTGTCATTGGGGGTTCTGACTCCCAAGAGGGGGCCTGGCCTTGGCAGGTCAGCCTTCATTTTGTAGGATCTGCCTACTGTGGAGCCTCAGTCATCTCCAGGGAGTGGCTTCTCTCTGCAGCCCACTGTTTCCATGGAAACAGGTAGGGCATCCCAGTCTTTACTCTCAAGTGACAGGGACTAACTACCAACTGTATATCTGACCCCCGATTGTGGGAGAAGCTTCCTGTTGGGAATAAGCCATTCCGTTTGGGTTTCTTGTTTGCTCATTTGTGTGTTTTGGTGTAGAGAACCAGTTGTGTGCCGTTTTTCTTTTAAGATATTATTTATAAAAAGAAAAAAGACCACAGAGGCATCATCAAGACTAAAGACATAAACACTGGCTTTCAGGTCAGCCAAGGTAGTGTTTGGGATGTGGAGAGAGGCTTCAGTGGAGCATGACTAGGGTGAAGGGATCCTTTGTGGGTGAGGAGGGGATTCCAGGAAGGTCCATTAGGACTGGCACCCAAAGGTCTCGGTCTGCCTTTACCATGGGGTTATTATGGGATAGATGGTGTGCCAATGGGGTTATAAATGATCTTCTGCTTTCTGAGATCTGCAGGCTCTTACATACAAAAATCAGATCATGTCTCAGTCAAAATTTTTTAGTGGGCATTCCAGGGAAATTATACAATTTGAGTGTTTGCTTTTCTTGGAACTTTCACGATTCCATGTCAAACACTAACATAGCGCCATCGATAAGTAGAAGAGTGGCCCCAAATGTTGTTGCCTTCCTGTTCTTTGAGTCCCTGGTGCCGCTCAGGAGTTGTCAGCTCAGCAGATCAGTGTACACATTCTCTAAACTGTGTCCTTAACTTTCTTGCAAAGCTTCCATGTTCTCTTCACCTCCACGCTTATACTTAGCAGCTATGCTGATACTGGCAGAGACCGAAGTCCCCCTCTCTGGTGATTTGGGCAAGGTCGGAAGTGGGGTTAGAATTCTGGAAAAACTGATGATGGATGGGGTTTGATGTCCCTGTGAGTGATCATAATTGAGCAACCACTACAGTGATCTATGATTCTGGTAACTCACAGGAGTTTCATTAATGCCTGCTTAAAATATTTCAGTTTCTAATCTACCAATAGTTGTGTCATTTGGGTTTGGTAGAAGGATCCCTAAAAATACTTTAATGTAGTAGCAAGAAGTTAATTCTAGTCACCAACATTCTTGACCAAAGTATAATTCATGAAACTCCAGAAGGCAAGAAATGTTTGAGGTATATCTTCAAAATGTTGTTGAAAGAATTTTCTGGAACATAGATGTAACTCACCACAAAATTGCTGTGGTTAGCAAGGAGCCAAAGGATGCTCAGAGAAGTTAAGTTCTTGCTATGGGCGTGGACAGAGTCTGGGCTAAAATAGGGCCATCCTTTCTTATCCTCGTGGCTCTGTAGAATGCTTGTTTCCAAACCATATGTGGCTTCTCAATCCACTGACTTTGTCATTCATTCCTTTTCTACCAGGTTATCAGACCCCACTCCATGGACTGCTCATCTTGGGATGTATATTCAGGGGAATGCCAAGTTTGTGTCCCCAGTAAGAAGAATTGTGGTCCACGAGTACTATAACAGCCAGACCTTCGATTATGATATTGCTTTGCTACAGCTCAGTGTAGCCTGGCCTGAGACCCTGAAACAGATCATTCAGCCAATTTGTATTCCCCCAGCTGGCCAGAAAGTACACAGTGGGGAGAAGTGCTGGGTGACTGGCTGGGGACGAAGGCAGGAAACAGGTGTGTATATGGATGAGTCGTTTGCCTCTGCCCTGCAACAAATACTCAGCTCTGCTGATCTAGTGTTGTGTCATTTCCAAGAAGATATGTTTAAACCATTTTTTAGTTTACTGGTATAGAGGATATTATTAACTCTGTTTTGCCGTCTGTCTACCTGCCCCCAAACAAGCAGGACTCAACTTATAAAGGGAGAGAGGAATTATACAAGCAAGACAAAACTTTCCAAACTCAGAAGGGATGCCAGACATTTCACTATAGAATAATTCCTCTTGATTTTTAGGTTTTCTTTTCATCCAAAGAAACAAAATTCATCCCTGTAAAAAACAGAGCACATTGTCATACCCTATGCTGTCAACTCAGACAACTGTCTGGAAGATCATACAAGGGCTTCACATCAGGGCTGTTGACCAAGGAATGAGTGAGGGAGAACTCCATCCAGGACCCAGATCTCCAGACTACAAACTCAGGCCCAGGTATTATACTAGGCTAGGACTGCTCCACATAGTGGGGAAGACTTTTTGTGATTTTTCTACCTTTCCAAAAAAGGAATTTTTTTAAGTATGTAAAGAGCAGGCTGTATGTTCAGGAAGCCTCTCCATCTAGCCTGCCAAGTTTTTCTATGGTCCAGAATTTCTAGCTAAATTTGGATATATAGCGAGAAGAATCTGAAGCTTCATAACTGTCTCCCCAAGAGTTAGCGCCTTGCCCCCCGTCTTCTTAGACACCTTCCAGTCCTTTCTCATGGGACAGAGACACAGTATCTGGAACTTTTAAGTCATCCTGCAGTTTGCTATGATACTCTAGAGAACCACTCTGGCAGCTTTTTAGATGCTGGGTGCTGTCATCCATTCATAAAGCAATACAATTCACTGTCACGTGGAGTTTGCTGATGTCTGAGAGTCCCAAAGAGGGAAGGCAGCTCATTCTTTGAATACTTCTAATTCTGAAGCATTTATGTGTTTGGTGATGTAATGATCTTATCATCTATCACAAGATGAACTTAGGAGACTTTTTATGAGCACGAGCATGTGTTTTTCGAGTCATCATAGCAAGGCAAATAAAAAAGGAAGTGAAAAGGCTATAGAAAATCAGTTTAGTTTTTATGATTTCTGGGAGACTCCTATACATCCATTATAGTCTTCTTTTTAAGAAGTCCTCCTGAACAGTAAAAACACTGATACTAACAGTTGCCAACTCACAGATTCACAGAAAACAGAACAGTGTTTTCATTGGCTCAGGTAAGAAAGTACATATGAGCACTGTGCTTTCAGGTGACAAAGGCAGACCTTTGGTTGAGTCCTTCTGTGACTGACTGTTGTGTGCCACTGGGCAAGTCTTTCCTCCTGTAAGGGTTCATTTCTTCAGCAGCAACATGAGGCTAATAACAGAACTCATCTCAAACAATCACTCTCAGAACGAAAGGAGATAATCTGAGCTGATAGTTCGAATGAAACATGGTGATTCTTGCCAGCATCACTGTTTCTATCCCCAACGTGTCTTCCAGATAATAAAGGCTCCCCCGTTTTGCAGCAAGCAGAGGTAGAGCTCATAGATCAAACTGTCTGTGTTTCCACCTACGGAATCATCACTTCACGGATGCTCTGTGCAGGGGTGATGTCTGGCAATAGAGATGCCTGCAAAGTAAGCCTTCCTCTTTGATCTTGCCCAACATGCTCTGGGTTTCCATAAATGCTTTCACATCTAAAATATCCAGTACTGGGATTATCTAGGGCAAGGCTTTCCCTTATCTCATCTAATTGATCAGAAATTAATTATGATCTAGTTGCCTAAGATCAGGAAAACATGGAGAAAGAGTTCTATAGAACTGATTTTCTGGTCCCCATGTGTTTTCTCCGACATTCACAGGATGAGGTCAGCATTCATTCTTCTGCCTCCATTTTCCTGTAATTCAGAGGAAAACACCCCACCCACACAAATACAAGTACAGTGTGTTTCAGCATTGCTCTGCCTAAGCAGAAGTCACTTGACTTTAGAAACCAGGAGAATTTACTTACCTGTTACTCTAATGTACAACCTGGAGGAAGGGAAGAGGAATGACAGCGAGACAGAACACACTCTCATAGGCCCCTGGGTTGCCCTGGGTGGTATTGTTGGAGGTTACTTTCTGGGGGACATTTCTGAGACTAGGATCCCCATCTATGCAGATAGCTCCATAACTGACAGAGAGTAAATAGTGATTCAGAGGGTAAGGAGGTCTACCTTACTATGCTGCAATGGAAGCCCTTCCTAAATCTTGCCCAGTGCCAGAAACTCATTGTATTGCAACAATGACTTCTGTCTTTTGAGAGCTTATTTGATGGCAAGTACTTTACAAGGTCCTTTATAAAAATTCATTTAGGTCATTATTTTATCCTCGATTCAAAAAAAGAGAAACTGGGTAAAAAGAAGGTAAATAGGTTCCCTATCAGTCATATAGCCAGTTAAATGTGACTGTCTGGGTGGGATTTGAGTCCTTGCCTTTTCAATGCTAACACTACTATCTTTTATATGCTTTCTGTAACTGGCCAATTACATAGCTCTGTTCCACATAAGAACCAAGGTTTATGTGCTAAATTAGACTTACAGAGTTGGTACAGCAACAATAAAGACCTAGTTTCATTAGTATCCAGAATTCACCTAACTAGATATGAATTATTGAACTGAGATACAGGGGCACACTTGGGCTACTTTCTCATCTTTACCTTTAAGCTTTGACATTACCAAAATAGGAAAATAAAACTCAGACATTATACCTTAAAGGCCAGACTGTGGGAATTTTATTTAAATCTTGGATTATTGCAGTTTTTGCTTTGTGGGACTGAGATGTCAGAAGAACTCTGACATGAAAATAATTTGCAGTCAATGGCCATTAGCAGTGCTTCAATGGACACAGCTGACTAAATGGGTCTTTTCTGGTCGTTCTGAAGGTTACATGACCCCTGGGCATACAGGAAAGGCTAAGTAGACATTCTTTGGGGATTTGTGAGAAGTGTTTTCTCCTGCACATGGAGCACACAAGCAGAACCATGTCAGAAAGAGACTTTCAAGCATAGCCTATTGGGCACCTAAATGATGAACCCGATGATTATGAGACAAATGTCTTCATGCTTGCATTATCTTTTTGTGTAGGGAGATTCGGGTGGACCTTTGTCTTGTCGAAGGAAGGGTGATGGAAGATGGATTCTGACTGGCATTGTTAGCTGGGGACACGGATGTGGAAGACCAAACTTTCCTGGCGTTTACACAAGGGTGTCAAACTTTGTTCCTTGGATTCATAAATATGTTCCTTCTCTTTTGTAGTTGTACCAGTGGGATTTCAAAAAATTGTGACTTATGTGATAAGTTATCAAAAGACAATGTAATAATTATCAATAAAACGAGTCCTTTTTTTTTTCAAGTGGAAATGTTGGCTTGGACACATTTGAAATTCACTGCAAGATAGGCAGATTCATACGCAATTCATAAAAATGATCCACAAGGATATGGTGATACTCATTCTAAAGTGTCAAAATATAATTGACTCATAAATAAAAGGAACTGTCATGAACAAAGTCCCTAAAATAAAACCAAGAGACATGAGTGCCCTTCCTACATGCTCCAGCCCAAGTGTAGATTCTCACATGGATTGAGACAAACATAATACACAATTAAAAAGTTCATGGAAACCACACCTGAAAAAACTAAATTCCCATAAAACTAATGCACAGAAAATGTCCTTCACAAATGGAAATGAAGCAGAGCTCCGTTAATCATAGAAGGAGCTACATTGTTGTCTTCCAACCCAATTTGTACTATCTACACCGTAATGAACTCTCTTCAGCAATGATACATGGTCATGTTATATACGGAGAATTCAGTTCAGTGGTAAACAAAACTGAGAGTTAGCATCCTTTACTAAAGTGAAGCAACATGGACCAAGTACATTTACATGATTCAAGAGGTCATGCTAAAAGTGGTCAGCAATAAAAAAAATTTTTTTTTAAGTTTTATTTTATGTGTATGAGTGTATTGACTGCATGAATGTTCTACCATGTCATACATTGCTCAGGGAGGTTAGAAGGAAGTGTTGGATTCTCTGGAACTAGAGTTAAAAGCAGTTGCTAGCCTCCTTGTGGGACCTGGGAACCAAACATGGGTCATCTGCCAGAGCAGCCAGTGCCCTGAGCCATTTCTCCAGCTCTAGCCAAAGGAATTTTTTGATAAGTGTTTTGAAAGTCAGACTTTTCAGACATATTATCTCCCAGACTTTGGTTGTTTTTTAAATTCTCAATTGCCAAGATTTTCTTTTATTTTCAAGGCCTTGTAATGCCTAGTATAGCTACAAATGTATAACACTCAATGTGTCCTATTTCTTGATTTATCTTAGAGAGTTTCATACTTCATTTCAGAATAACATTTTCCTTGATAGAAACCAGAGTTAACCATAACACCAAACAGGTAAAAACAGGAGAGAAAAAGAGTATCATTTGTTTTCCCTAGAACAAAGTCAAAATTTGGTCAGTGCTATGTGTGATAAAGCACTGACCAAAAGCAATTTGGGGAGGCAAAGATTCATTTCACCTCACATTTCAAAGCATAGACCATGGTGAAGGGAAGTCAGGCAGAAACTCAATACAGGAACCTGGAGGCAGGACTAAAGCAAAGACTATGGAGAAATGCTGCTTTCTCGTTTATTTCCCCTGGCTTAGTCAGTTATTTTCATCCCTGGCCCACTTGCCTGGGGATGGCACCAAATTAGTAATCAGGAATATGTTTCATAAACATACCCACAGGCCAGTCTGATGGAGGAAATTCCTCAGGTGAGGTTTTCTTTTCCCAGGTGACTCAAGTTGTGTCAAGTTAACAAAAACTAACTAGCACAAACAACAAACTCGTATTAAATGGGTGTTGAGAATAATGTATAGAATTGCAGATGGTCTTAATGTAACAGTAAAGGTGAGAGAACAAGATGATATTTTCAAAATGTGCAGAAACAGCAAACACTATAAGAAAAGCTTAATTGGAAATGTAGTGATTAGCAAATTTCAACAGCATATATGTTTTAGTTTTTATTGTTATTTAAATTTGACTCAAATGAATTATTAATAATTGAAAATTAAAGAGAGGCAGCAACACACTTTTAAAAACTATGCCTATAGAACCAAGTACCAAAGAAATTATGAGAGCAATCTAAGTTTTGTTCAGTATTCCTGGATTTCACCAAGAATTGTTTGATCTAAACCCAGTTTTTCTTCCAGGGGGAGATACTTGTAACTTTTTCTCAACCTTCAGTTTGCAACCAAATTGGCAGGGTGGAAAGAAATCCTCAAATAAGGGTTAGAACATTCATTGGTATTCTAGGTCAGAGTCTAGAGATAAAGAAACTTGCAGTTACTACAAACAGGATCAGGTTGAAATAAGAATTTAAGTATTTCAGATAATATTGTAAGGTACCAGCAAGTGTCCCAGTGGTCAGCAAAAATATGAAAGGACAGAAAGAAAAATCAATACCAAAAGAAAAATATTGGATCAGGAGTTAGCTGAGGGTTGAGTGCTGGTAGGTATTAGCTACAAAGATATCAGTTGTGGACAATAAGGCAACATTTGCTGAAATCCTGATAGTTTCAGACTCAGTGATAAAGGTTTTTTGCACTTAATCCTCCTAACTGTACTGGGTGGGAATCATCTTGCAATGAGTAAAGAAGCTGATGTGGAGCATCTTGCAGATGATGGAAGCATGTAGACAGTGAGGGTCTAAATTTGACCCTCATCCAGCTTTCTTTCAGAACCTGTATACCTCTAATGGTATTACAGGGACATGACTTAGGCAGATGGGATTCTAAAATACATTAGAATCTGAATAGGAAATATGTAAATCTTGCTTCTCAGCACTCAAAGAGCCTCAGGACACATGTGACAAAACAGTAGCTTCCTGATTCTCTGGAGAGAGGAGATTGTAGATAATGCTGCAGGGAGAAACTAGGCCTGGAGATGAGATAGCTAGGGTCCAGCTGATGTGAGAGAGCTTCCAGCTGAGCAGAGACTTTCACACTTAAATAAGAGAACCATAAGAAGAGTTATCTGGGTCCTACATAAAGTTGGGGCCAGGTGTTTGTGAGCTATTGGTGTGTCTAGTTAGTTTGTTAGGACTCTTCTCTCCCTTCATCAGCTCCTTTACACTTTTTAAAAAAGTATTTTATTGATTATTTTTATTTTATGTGTATGAGTGTTTTGCCTATATGTATGTAAGTGTACCATGTGCATGCAATGCCCATGGAGGCCAGAAGTGGGCATCAGAACCCCTGGAACTGGAGTTATGGTTGTTAACCACCATGTGGGTGCTCTCTGTGAGAGCAGCCAGTGCTCTTAACCACTGAGCCATCTCTCCAGCCCGGCACCCTACTTCTCTCCTTAATCAGGTTCCAGTTCTGTTTAAGCCTGGGGTGCTGATAGCTTCCTGTTATTTCTAGGCCCTGAGTACCTCCTTTTTTGCAAAGCAGCTTCAAAAATGAAAATGCAGACTATTGGAGCTGGAAAGATGGCTCGGTGGTTAAGAGCACTGGCTGCTTTTGCAGAGGACCTGGCTTTCAGTTCCCAGCACCCACATGGCAGCTAACAACTACCTGTAGCTCTGGTTCTAGGAGATCCGATGCCCTCTTCTGACTTCTGTGAGCACTGCATGCCATGAGCGCACTAACACACATGCAGATAATACACTCATACACATAAAATAAAAATAATAAATAAGAGTTTTAAAAAAAGGAAAGAACATGTAGACTAACTAATCAGGGCCTACCTGCTAGAGCAGAGAGAAGTCTGAGCAAACCAGCGACTTAGTCCTGGCAGCAGGACTAATAGAGGAAGCATATCTGAATACAGACATTGAGGGGACCAGACCTTTGGACACAAATCGATATCTTCTTGAAGTAGAGCTTATTCGTGTGTTTCCAGGGTCCCTAAACTGAACTTCATATGTGTGTATGGGGACGGTATATGAAGGAGGAAAGGAAGTATATAGTAAGGTGGCTGGAACCAGTGGGTGAAAGGTGAGGTCTTTGGATCAACACACACCTTGCTTTGCAAACGTAATTCCAGGCTCCCTCAGGGTGTGGAAGAGACTGTGTGTGTACACATGGGCACACATGTGCTTTGTCTTAGGTGGGAGTGCCTGACCCCTCCTCTCAAAGACAAATAAGTATCAGTAACCTTTATGAGTGCTTGCTTCCTGCCAGTCACTGTTCTTTTGTCTTGGAAACTAACACTCAGAGACTTGCCAAAAGAAGACACTGTGGCACTCGGAGAGAAAGCCTGAGGTCTCACAGCTGGGAACCCTCTAAGTAGGGGAATAACCCAGATAGCCTGGTTCTGGAGTCTATCGTCCTCACTCAAAGATACTGCCTCTTTGCCTGAGTCTGGACTTGAAATGGGAAGTCTGCTGCTGTGTGTCCACGTTGTGTGCTCAGAATCTAGCTTGGTGCTTGGTGCCTGGCACACTGGAGATGATTCATAGTAGCTTGTTGATTCTGTCGATGAACTCCAGCTAGATGGCGAAGACTGGAGTAAGCCTCAAAGCCTCAACACCAAAGGACTCAGGGGTAGAAGGGAAAGCTCTCCAGGACTGCATTGAAGCCCAGCCCTTCCTTGTCCCAGCAACCCCCCGTCTCCCAACAGCCCCCCCCCCCCCACCCGGCACACAATCAGGCCCTAAACTGAGCTGGGCTGCGCCAGCACCTATTGGGAAAAGCATTGCGGGCAGCGCCCTGAACAAACCAGAAAAACAGCCCTCCTCTGCTCTGCTCGGAGCCCACGACAGAGCACGGTCCCACCCGATCTACCTTGCAGGATCAAGGTCAGCCTTCCGCAGCCAGAGTACCCGCCACTCACCTGCGCGGCCCCTCCCCTCCCCGCCCGCCGCCCCAGGTCTTCCTGGCGCCGCCCGAGGTCTTCCCAGAGCGCCTCGCCTGGTGGGTGGAGTATGAGCCCAGGACGCTCCCTGCCCTGGACTCTGCACCCTTAGGTGCTTGGGTCCTGCCTCTCTGCGGAGACTCGCGGCCCTCTGCGGTCCCATGGAAGGGGCCAGGCCCCCGTCGCCCGGGGAAACGGTGGAACTGTCGGTGCTGGACGGGCAGCCAAACGAGCAGACGCCTCTCAATGGCCTCCTGATCCAGCCTTGCTCGGCCGAGGACCCCAGCCCAGTTCAGGCGAGCCCCAGCCCAGTTCAGGTAAGGACCTAGAGGTGGCTCTGGCTGTGACGCGCCGGAGGTGACAGGGGCATTGACAGTGTGTCCGGTGGTGCCAGAATTTCCTTCCAGAGTCCACTACGCAGAACGGGGAGACGCGCGGGACAAGGATGCCTTGGGCCAAAGCTTTCCTGCAGACCTTGCCAACCCCTCTGACCTCCCCCACCCCTATTAACACTTTAAGAATCCTGGAGGTGGGGCGTGGCTAACTGCTCTCAGTGGAGAGAGAAGCCCCAGAGGCAGGGGTGGTTTTAAAAAGTTACTTAATTTTCTATTCTTTCTTTCTTTCTCAAGTAGGGAGAAGAGAGTGATGGACTGATTCAGATTCATTTTCCCCGACCCTGGGTCCAGTCCACTGCCTCCTACCTTTCTACCCAGCCCTATAACCAACTCCCCACCTGTCTCTGGTCCAAGATACCATCCTTCAAACACTTCTCTGTTTTATCCTACTTTGGTCATTTGATTCCGCTGGAAGGGAGATAGGGAAAAGGGACCAGGCAGAAACATAAAGAAGTGCTGAGACCAGTGGGGCCGGGGTGGGGGGCGCGGTGAGCTCCGTGGCAAAATGGAAGGGAAATATCACAGTTCTTTTCTCAAAGGACTAACCTAGATTCCTTGTCACTTCTGAGAAAGTCCCTGGGAATGTGTAGGTTGAGGCTGTTTCTTCTTCAGCCATACAAGTGACTAAAACATTATTCAGATCAAATGCTTGTAAAACATCAGAGTTTGAATTCTGAGCTGTCCATCTTCTGATGAACCCCTAAAACTGGCCTGAGGTTTACTGGGTACACTCCCTTCCCGGTATACACAAGTTTTATCCTGATTTGTCTAGGCCTCACTCTGCCTCCACCTCTCTCACTGCCTTTGCTGACTTTGGGTCCACAGTGATTCCCAGAGATTGCTCAGTAAGGTCTCCTTTTCCAAGTACCTTGGAGAGTAAAATTACTGCCCTTAGGTTTGGATGAAATAAGACCATAGAAGAACGAAGTTTGGAAAATATGACTGAAAGCCAAGCAAATGGAACTTTCTGTATGATTCTGGGCATGGGAATCAGAAGCACTTGCCTCACTAGTTAGACCCAGCACCACCCCGAAAGACTCAGGCATTCTCCAGTAAAAGATCCAGGGCAAGACTGTGAAGTGGTATTAGCATAATGTGGTCTGTTTTGGCTTCTGGGAGGCCTGGACTCCCTGTGAACTACAGTTCAGGTGGAGAACGTGCCAGGTCCATGTTGGGTATCAGTATTTTATAATCATTTAGCACCTGCTCTGTGGAGATTACACTCATGTTTGAATGACTTCCTTGTTAGTCAGACGAATACAGATATTTCAGACTTCCTTGTAATTTAGCTTTGTAGGTCACCAAGTAGGAAAGCTACAGTGACTGGAAGAATAGAGTAAAGGTGAAGGGCTCCATTAGAACTTGGGAGCCTTCTAGAAATATTTGACCATTGGCATTTTAATAAGGAGAGAGTGGGTTTAAAAACTCAGATCCTCAATGTGTGTCAATCATTCTATAGAGTAAGTTGAAATGCATTTCAATTTGAAGGGTTAATTAATGGGATTAGCACACAGACCAAATTCAGACGCTCAATGATTCTGTGTGATGGTCTTTAACAGTGTACTGAGAGGTTGTCTTTTCAGTACCATATGTTTTGTATCTATGTTGTGTCAAATACTGTGACACATTAATGTAGTCAATCATCACACCAAATTAGAAGGAGATGTCCTTGTTGGCACTGTCAATTTGACACATCCTAGGATCACCTGAAAACAAAAAAATCATTGGGTTTTATCATGTATAAGTAGAATAAATACACCATGGTTTATATCCTTTTATTTGTAGTTTCCTAAATTACAAATTGTGTCACTAATAAATCCATTATATATTAATATTATGTACTTCTGAAAGTTAAGTCACTTACAGTTATGTAATTTAAATGATGAAGACCAGAAGGGCAGATCTAGCTGATGAGGGAATTGGACCATTGAGTAAAAAGCATCCCATTAGTGTAGGTTTCTTCCTGTTTGGAAGAGTTGGGCTAGCATATACAAAGAACTCTCTCATTCTCAATCTGGATTTGGGACATAGAGAAAAGGGACTAAATCCATTGAACTCCACTTTACCCTCTCTCGCTGCAAGCATGTTGATACCCTTGGGTCAATGACTCATTAACAGGGGCCCTGACTCAGCAGCTCAGAGGCATCTTAAATGATGGGGTCATCATTGGAACAATAATAAACCAGTGAATTGATTGTTTTGTGGAAACCAGGGCTTATTAGGGTTAGCTGAAATCTAGCCCTACTGCTATGCGGGAAGAATAGCAGTATAGTTTAATCTGCGGGAAGAATCAACTGGCTCTTTGGTGTTCAGATCAAAGGTGTGGATTAAATGTCACAATGAAGATGTAAAAGTGCAGATGTTCCTGACAGGTTTCCCCTTGGTCTTTATAACATCTACTCCTGATTGAGCCAAGGAGAAGAAAAGCTTTTGGTCCTGAAGTTAGGTAGTCCCACCACTGGGTGTGAATCCTGAATTTACATCATGAACCTCGACATTTACCTGAAGAGGGATGTGAGTAGCTGGGGGAGAGTCAGAGGAAAGCCTCAAAATTCCCACGGCCATCCCAGGCAATTATAGAATGTAAGGTGCGGTTTGCAAGTATCTCTCAAAGACTTATAGAAGGACATGCTTGGGGCCTCTCAAGACCTGCAGTTTGGACAGGAGAGAAAGAAGCAGTCAGTGAAGGAGGCAGTGTATCTCCATTATCTAGTGTTGAAAGGAGGCTCAGCGTAGTTGGCATGCACCTACCATATCACAGGGCTTGTTTTCCGTGTTGCCATGCGGCGTTTACTGGGGACTTTTCTAAAGAATTCTGATTCATCAGATAATTCTAAGGAGCAGACCTCAGAGAAGAAGCACAGCCCTCTTATGGACTGTTATCTAATCATTTAAGTTTGGGAAGATCAATCCTGTGAGGGAGAATTGTCAGTGATCTCAGGCTGAGACCTCAAATGTGCAGCAGTGGGCTGGACAGGAAGAGGCATGTCCTACAGGTGAGGGCTGGGTGGTTCTCATCAGAGTTGTTCCAGGAAGTCACAGAGCATTTAGTGGTCTTCTTCAACCACTAGTCTTGATTTCATTTAATACTTATTTGTGTGTGTGTGTGTGTGTGTGTGTGTGTGTGTAAACGCACATGCCGCAGTGTATTTATGGAGATTAGAGGACAGCTCTGTGAAGTTGGTTCTCTCCTTTTACCTTTACATAGGTTCCAGGGATTGAATTTAGGTCGGCAGGCTTGATAGCAAGCACCTTTACCAGCTGAGCCACCCAGCTGGCCCTATGAGTCATAATTTTTAATCCCTAATGGATCATGTTAGGATCACTATAGGCACACATAGCACTGACCTTCATATTTGGCGCATTAAAGATTCTATTTCTCTACTGGACTTTAAAACCTGGCATTTCTTTTGCAGAAGTACCGGACAGTCAGTTCATAAGCTCTGTGAGTGTGGAGCTATGTTTTAACTTCTGAGAAGTTACAGATTCTTTACACCAGGACTTCTTTTTTCCCAGTGACTTCTTGAGCTTTTGGCTTTGGAGATGTGGGTTCAAGTCTGGGAGGAGAAATTATCCTATTTCTGGACTCACTCTAGAGGGTTTTCTTCTGTCCATAATCCCAGGTCCATCACTCTACCTTCACCCCAACACTGTTATATGCTGTGCCCAAGAACCCAGCCTTTAGGGGCTCCACCATTTGACCCCTGCTCCAGAGTTTCTTAAAGTCTGTATTAGTTACTTTTCTGTTGCTGTGATAACACAGCATGACCAAAGCAACTTATAGAAGGAAGAGTTTATTGGGTTTATGGTACAGAGGGGAGAAATCCATCATAATGAGGGAGGCACGGCAGGAGGCAGCCGGAGCAGAAAGCTGAGTGCTCACATCTTCAAGCAGGCACAAGAAGCAGAGGCAGTGAAACTGGAAATGGGACCTGGCTATAAACTCTCAAAGCCTCCCATCCACGGTGACATGCTTCCCTTACCTGGGCTGTGCCTCCTAAACCTCCACAAGCAGCACCATACGCTGTGGCCAAATATTCAAATACTTAGAGCCTATGAGGGACATTTTTCATTCACACCATGACATTCTACTCTCTGGCTCCCATAGGCTCATGACAATACCACGCAAAATACATTTGTAACATTTGGAGAGTCATCTAACTAACCAATGCATGTTTATTTAATGTTTGCTGCCTTCTGGAATTACGAGTGTAAAGAACTTCAAGAACTAGCTCTCTCTCTATATGTGATTTCAATTTACCAAAGAAGAGAAGGCCATTCTCCACCTGTATTTAAACTTGAAACTAGACAGAACGGTTAGTGCAGCAGCAGGTAAACTTTGAAACAGCTTACTCACTCACTGACAGGTTGCACTGAGATAGGCAGTAAGGAGTAGAAGAGCCTCAGAACTATTTCAAAACAAGTAGAGTCATCAAGTGGGCCCTTTCTAGGGTAGCCAACCACATTTCTGACCCAGAAATCCACACTATGATGTCAGTGGGATGTATGCAAAAGGAGGAGCCTGGGGGCTCTGCACTGACGCACCACAAGGATTGGTCCTGCATAATTTCTCTGAACAGTGTTTAAAGTTGGTTAATACACACCTTGAAGTGCTGTTAGGATTAAGGGAAGTGACACTCACAGTAAGTCACAGTGACTGTAATTATTTTTGACCCCTATAGTCTACCTCACTGTGTATACTGAAGCTTATTTTCTACTGTCCCTTATATATAGATGCTCATTTCCCTAGGAAGGGAAATGAGCATCTATCTATTTTTTTGTTTGTTTATTTGTTTGTTTGTCTGTTTGTTTTTGGTATGGAATCTGGGCTACAACAGTAGGCTTCTGGCTCTTTCTTGGTGTGTTCACTTCATATTCCTCATCGATTTTGATTTAATTTTCAACTCCTTTCTTGCATTCTGAAGTCTTCAGTAGATCACCAGTACATGCCTAATTAAATCCAACTCCTCACAGCAATCAAACTTTTAGTGGTTGGATCTTTATAGTCACCCAAAGTTCACATGTTGAAGACTTTGTTCCCAAATGCAACAATGTTCGGAGTTGGGGCTTTTGGAAGGTAATTGGATCATGAAGATTTATACTCCATTTAAGGGTTTATTGGTTGTTAGACCCACAATTTGATGATATTATTGGGCAGTGATTGTGTCCAGCTCCATCTTCCTCTTTTCTCTTCACTTCCTGTCTACTATGAGGTAAACAGTCTTTACTACATTCTCCCACTGCCATGATGTCTGCCATGGAGTCAGCCAACCATGGACTGAAACCATTAAAGCCCAAACCAAAATCAAAGCCCAAAATCTGTTGATTTTCTCAGGTATTTTGTTGTGTATAGCAAGGGAAGGCTAGCATCCAAACCCTCTGTCACATGCTCCAGCCTCTCACTCTAATCTGAATGTCATTACTTGACTCTGACACACACATTTGAATCTTCAGATTTGTCTTGGCCAGTTCTGTCATGAATCACCAGATGCTGTTTCTTGGGTTTATAATACATTCAAAAATCGATTTTTTACACATGAAGACAGTCATTACATGCTCTCACTTATTTGTTGAAGTTTAAAAAGTTGATCTTATGACAGTAGATAGTAAACGAATAGTTACCACAGCTTAGGACGGTTGTAAGTAGGGAGGGATGGAGAGTGAGCGGTTACCAGGACAGCGCTATTGGGCAGAAGGAGTAACTCAGTGTTCTGTAACACAGAGAACAACTGTGGTTGACAATTAATTATATATTTCAGAAGAGCTAGTAGAGAGGATTTTATATGTTCCAAACACAAAGAAATGATAAATATTTGAGCCAATAGTTATGCGAATTACCCTGATTGATCATTATACATGACATATGAATATTGAAAATTGCAGTGAACTTCATAAATATATGCAGTTTCAAATGAGAATTAGAAATAAACATATTTTTAAAAACTGTAAGTATAAAAATGCTGCCTCTTATCTTCTTCAGTTCCGAACCCCTAGAAGATTTTCTTGCTAACTTTTTTTGAGGTTCCATTCTGTCCTGCTATTTTTAAAAGATTGATTTATTTTAATTTTATGTTTATGAGTGTTTTGCACGTTTTGTGTGCATGTATATGTATGTGCATTGCATGCATGCCTCTTACCCAAGATGGGTCAGAAGAGAGGGCTGGATCCCCTGGAACTAGAGTTATGGATGGTTGTGAGTACCATGTGGGTGCTGGTAATGGAGCTCTGGTCCTCTCCAGGAGCAACCAGTGCTATTAGCTGCTGAGCCACCTCTCCAGTTCCTATTTTTGTAAATTTGACTCAGTACAGTGCAGTCCCTTGAGGTTATATGCCTGCTGACTTCAGCTCCATTCATTGGTCCTTAGTAAGTACTTGAAACTGTTTGGAGAAACCAAATGACTGCCTCACAATATCCCTTTTCTTTCTAGGCTAACAAGGAAAGCCCCTGGAGTTCCTGTAACAAAACAGTTGTTGGAAAGTGTAAACTGTGGATGGTCATTGCTTCTGTTTTCTTAGGTCTCATTATCGTGATCATCTTAGGCTTATGTCTAGCAGGAGGTAAGAGGATTGTGTTTAGTAAGTTGACACATTTTAAGGACTTGTTTAATGCTTGCAACTTACATTGAAATGGAAAATGTACTCACTGCTATTTTACTAGTGTTACTATTGTGATGTGAGTTGAAAAATGGCTTGAGTACTTGGGAGTCTGGGCCCTATAGGGAAGTTGAAGGCAGCCTGGGGCTACATAGGTGAGACTTTGTCTCAAAACAAAACAAAACAAAGCCAACAAAAATATTCCAGAAAACAAAACAACATTCCCCAACCACCACCACCCCAAATTGAAAAATAAAATAAAATAAAATAAAACTGACTTGTAATATGCTGTGGGTGGGGGAGATAGACACAAGTCTTTTAAAATTATTGTTATTGTTATATTTTGTTTGTTTTAAAAACATCAAAAGTATGGAGAACATAATGTGGAGAACATTGTTTTTACTTAAACTCTGTTCATCACTGGTTGTAGTGGCACATGCCTTTAATCGCAGCATTGGGAGGCAAAGGCAGATTTCTGAGACTGAGGTCAGCTTAGTCTACATAGTGAGTTCCAGGACAACTGAGGCTACAGGAGGACTCTGTCTCAAGAAACTAACCCCTAAACTAAAACCAAAAACCCAAACCCAAACCAACAAAACCCTTTACTCATTGGATCTGGAAGAAGTTCCTTAAAATTTTTAAAGATTTATTTGTAGTATTTTTAATTATGTGTTTTTGTGTCTGTGTGTGTCTGTGTGTGGATATGTACATAGGACTGCAGATACCCACAGAGTCCAGAAGTGGGTGCTGAAGTCCCTGAAGCTGAATCACAGGCAGTTGTGAATCTTCAGTGTGGGTGCTAGGAACTGGATCCTCTGAATGAACAGGAGGTGCCGAGCCATTTCTCCAGTCCCTTAAAATTTTACCTTGAACACTAATCTATATTTTATTATATTTCAGTATCTTTTTATCTGAATTTTTCTTATAATTTGCTCTTAAAAGTTGTTTACTGTATTTGGCATGTCACAATGATAAAATAATGAATAATGGGAGAGTTTTAAAATAACTTTATATATTAATGAGTCAATAGTCACTATTTTAATTTATTTTAGAAATAACCATTATATTTGTGTTGGATATGTCTACAAAACAAAAATTTATATCGTATTAGCAATATGCTTTACATATATTATCATATAGCTGTGTGTTTTGAATTCAAAACAATACATTTTTAGTCATACCTCACCCATGTTATTAAATTTATTGCTTGTTCTTCCAGTCTTTTTCTTATTTGCATTTTTAATCTGAGATCAGACTTTTATAGTCCAGTATATCTTGAAGGTTTTAATACTATGTTAAGATAATTTCACTAAGTCATTAAAAATTCTTTGTGAATACCATCTTTTAAAATGATTATGGTAACGTTGGGCATGCTGATGCACGCATTTATCTCAGTCCTTGAAAGGCAGAGGTGGGTGGATCTCTATGAGACTGAGATCGAAGCCAGCCTGGTCCATGTAGTAACTTCCAGCCAGGTTCAGACTAGGGAGACTCTACCAAAAATAAAATGATTATAGTATATAGTTTCCCACATCATTTTAAAGTTTTCTAGGTTACCATTTTTAAAGTGCTTTCTTGGATTATTCAAAGTTTTTAGGATGTGTAAAGATAGTGTGCTCCAGTGGTGGAATAATTTGTTATGTGTTTTTAGTAGAATTTTTGTGCATTTTGTACAAACATCTTAATCGTCTTTATGCCCCCCCTCTCACCTGCAACCCCCTTTATCACCCCCACAAGATTACATGCATTATGTCATATATGTTAAGGCCTATCGAGTCAAATTAGTGTACTCAGATGTCCCTCAGTGCAAGTTCATCCACTGGAGTCTAGTCAGCCTATATAGAGTCACTCCTTTGAAGATCTACTCTCCCTCATCCAGTACTAATCAGCTGACAGTAGTTCTCCAGCTAAGGTTGGGTTCCTCAGTTCTATGTTGGGTTTTTGTCTGATTGAGTTTGTATGAGTCTTATACATGATGTCACCATTGTTACAAGGTCATATGAGCAAGGTCCCAGGAACCTGTAAGACTCTGCTTCCTTATGGTCATGTACCTCCTTCCCTGTGTCCTACAGTCTTTCTCTTTCCTCTTCCACAATGGTCCCTGAGCTTTGGGTGGGTGAGGTTTAATATAGGAGTCCTACAGGGATCCTCACTCTGCAGACTCTTATTCTCTACACTTTGGGCATTTGTGGCCTTTTGTGTTCACCGCTCTCTGTTGCCCGAGGAAGCTTTGATGATGAGAAGTGAGAGATGCATTAGTGTTCTCTCTAAACCTTGTTCAATTATGTCTGAAAATAGAGAAGAAGGAGGGCCTGGAGAGATGGCTCAACAATTAAGAGCACTGGCTGCTCTTCCTGAGTCTCAGGTTCAGTTCCCAGCAATCATATAATTCGAGTTCCAGGGGATCTAGTGACCTCTTGTGGTCTCTATGGACATTGCATACATGAATGCACATATACATACATTCAGGCAAAATACTCAAACACATAAAATAAAAATAAATAAAAACATAAGGGAGAAGGGGGTTGTTTTTATTGGTGCATCGGGATGGGAATTGTCTAGAGCTAGAGGCTCCTGAGGTGGCATGACCTCCTTGAGGGTTGAGGCTGAGCTGGGCTCGGTAGCAAACTCCATCACAGAATGTAGCAAGGACAGGGAACTCCTGAGTCTCCCCAGAGGGACTGGGGGATTTTTCCTTGGGAAGAACATTTGTCACTTCCTCTCTTCATATCTGATGTTCCCTGAAAGGCTTTGATGGCACCAGACAGCAACTGTAAGCACACTGCGCCTCCTCTGCTATGCTGAGGACAAAGAGTTCTCTTATGATCACTGACAATCCATATGCACACCGGCTACCATAGATGGACGCTGAAACTGAAGCTGAGTCACACAGTCTCGTATCTTAAGTGCTGGTGCAGTCCTTAATGTTGACAGCCTGGTGGTGCCTAGGAATTACCACAAAAAGATGGAAGTGGTTTAACATCCAGGACTCCAAAGACAAGACCCAGTGTTTCTATTCTCCAGAAATCACCTGACCTCAGTTCACAAAAAGCAGTCTGCACAAACAGTTCTTCAGCTCCCCTCAATGGTTTATCTGAAGACATGAAAGGCCATAGCGTAGAAGTCAGAGAAGAATGTTTTAATAGTATAGTACAAACTGCATTTTAAATTTAATTATAAATTTCCATTTTAGCATATATTAAGAGACATTCTTCAAAAATATTTTTTTTTAGCAGGGAAACATTTTCATTTTATTTTGCATCTTGGCTTTTAGATCTAAAAAGCGATAGCTACTTAAAGGACTTTGAATTAAAAAGTAATACACCATCCAGACAGTCAGAAGCTTGGCCTTTGATTCTCCTAACCTTGCTCTTTTCCCAAACAACCTTTTCTACACAGGATCTATAAGCTCTACAAATATGTGATCCCTATCAGTGGGCTCAACACCTGGGGTGTGGCTGACTGCCGCCAACTCTCATCCCAGAACTGCCCGCAGAAAAGCTCTGGGTGAGACTTGAACTATCACATGGGGAAGCCCCTGTTTCATTCCTTTTTAGTCTATTGTAGTCAGTATTGCTACAGCAAAAATTCTTCCCTGAATTTATAGTGATTTGGCAAGATGATCTCAAAGTGATCTTAAGATCGTAAAGATAGGCTATTGTACAAAAAAATTTGGTCTCAGATAATTTCAAATTGCAAGTCAGAGATGAGAAGAAAACAAGTGAGAGACAAAATAAGTGAGAGAGACTCTCCTTGACTTCCCTCCTCCAAACTCGAACCTCCTGTCTCAAGGCTCTTTAGTCCCAGACAGGCTGGGGCAGAGGTAAAACTAGGGGCAGTTGCCATAGATGCAGAACAAGACAGAGAATACATCTAAAACAAAATAGGGTGGCTTAACTGGCGAAGATAGTAGGGTACCCGCGGCAGGAGACCAAATGGGGAGGAACAGATTGTCTTTTGGTGTCACGTAGACTTGGCACGCTGACAGATTTCACAGGGAGATGTTTCCTGGTTAAGGATGACTCACGGGGAAATCTTAGGCAGACAGTACTAACAGCAGTAACCTACCAAGTCCTTCAGGGCAGGAACACAATAGTAACCATACCGACCGATGTCCTTGAAATGGCTTCACATTTTTACCTGCCAGTCTTTACTCCAAATCTTTGATGTTTTCCCATCTTATCAAGACCGAATTCCTTACGTTCTTCATAAAAGACAGTAAGCATACGCAGGCTCTTTTCAGTTCTAAGTGCAGTAGCCTCATCTCTAGTCAGTCTTCCACAGGAATTTACTGCATCCTAAAGACAAGTTTTACTGCCAACTTCTAGAGAAGGCCTTCATTTAGAGCTCACCTTCTGTGTGCTCCTAAACCTCTTGTGTCTATTGGCCTCACCTTATTCATACCAAGGAGACCGGCCACTTTCTGATCGTGAAATCTAATCTCGCTCCTTCTTTGGCCCTATCCGCAGCTGTCGTCCTTGTCAGCTACACTGTCCAGAGTTTTCAGAACTCTGGGCACTAGAGGTTCAACACAGGGTGGCACACATGCTAGGTAAGCATAAGGTCTTACGAAGTTGCCATCCTTGGCCTTGAACCCATGATCCTCATGCCTCAGTAGCCAGGATTATAGGCTTATGCCACTAATTAATTAATTTTGTTGTTTGTGCTTTTGGCCTCTGCACTGAGGGCCCATGAGACTTATCTTCAACTCCCTTAACCTTTCACAGTCTTTATTTTCCCTTTAGAAAGTTAATTTGCTGCCAGGCAGCACCATGCCCTCTAGGGTCGAGCTTCTGGATGTATATCTCTATGATTTAGAGATGTTCTTTTTGAGCTATCTCCACTTACAAATAACTATCCTAAGAAACTAGTATATGCTTGTATTCTATCTTGATCTTTTTGAGTTACTATAGCAAAATATTATAAACCCAGTGGCTTATAAACAACAGAATTTATTGCTCATTATTCCAGAGGCTTGGAGATCCAAGATCTGATTCCAGCAGATATGGTATCTAGTAGGGACTACTTTCTAGTTTGTAGATGACATCTTCTGGCTGTGCCTTTGAATGACTGATAGAAGGAGCAAAGCAGTTCCCTGGAGCTTGCCTTTTTAATAACAGCAGTAATCCCATTCACGATGATCATATCAGTGATTAGATTTCAATATTTGAAAATTTTTGAGAACACACACATTCAGAATATAGTATAGTTCCTTTGTCATTTGGCTTCAAAATATAATATGCTGTTAATTCTTTGAAAAGTTTATACAATAAATTTTGCTCATATTCACCTCTCCCATTCCCTCCAACCACTCTCAGATCCCGCTCCCCTGCTCCCAACTTCATGCTCTTTTTTCTTAAAGAAAATGAAACACCTAGTCCAGAAGGGGCTCACCGGCCCCTTCCTCCTCTAGGCTGGAATGCTGACTGGCTTGATCTTGTGTAGGTCTTGTGTAGGCAACCACAGATGCTGTGAGTTCATGGGGGCAGTGGTCTTGACATGTCCAAAAGACACTGTTTTGCTCCAGTCTTCCCTGATCTCTTGCTCTTGAAGTATTTCCACCCCATCTTCTGTGACAATCTCTCAGCCATTGGGGAAGGATGATATCAATGCACTGTTTGTGGCTGAGCACTCTACAGTCACAAAATCTCTGTGTTTTGATCAGTTGTGAATTTCTGCATTCACTATTGTTAATAGCACAAATGTTCCTCTCTGATGAGGTCTGAGAGCGGCACTAATATACAGTTAAAGAGATGTGAATGTAGAGGGCAGTTTGATACTATATGTATGTCCATTTAGCAGAATGATAGTAATAGGTTCACCCCTGGGGCTTGTGAGCTCCCCAACCACGGGTTCTTGACCAGCTTTATAGTACCAGGTATGAGTTTTTTCCTGTGGAGTGAGCCTTAAATCCAATGAGAGTGTTTGGTTATTCCCATAAAATTCTTGCCACAATTGCACACATGGGCATATCTTGCCATACCTGTAATTATCAAAGTTCACAAGATTCACTGCTGAATAAAACTGTTAATGCTATTTCTCCCCAGCTACCTGCATAACACCTTCCAGTATTATGAAAGTAACATGCTATGCTTCTTAAAATGTGGGTTCAGCCACCTCTGGCCAATGTGCAGAAACAAGAGGCTGCAGAGTGCTTATCCCTGAATAAAACAACTATATCAAACTTCTGCCTTCCAAGTCTCAGGGATTATTATGGAAGAAGGAGTGGAAAGAATGTAAGAACCAGAGGAGGTAGATGAACACAAGGAAGCAGAGTTTTCCAGATAGCTGGTCATTTGTTCAAATGAACTCACGGCAAAGGTGACAACATGCGCAAGACCAATGCAGGCTCGAGTCAGACAAAATCCCAGTACAGAAGTGGGGAAGTGGGGAAGAAGCTCCAAGCCTCATTGAAGAACTATTGGCAGCTCATAGCTGCTGGGAGAGGGAGAGTCAGCTTTCTTTAAGGGTGTGCTACTGGGTAGGTTAACCAGACTCCAGTGGATGCCCACACCAAAGGGCATTTAATGACATAAATTAGACTCTATAGGCCTCCTTATCATATATAATAGAGAGCATTAAACGGGGGAACCAGTAAGGGAAGGCACATAAAGAGCAGAGGATCTAAATATGATCACAGTATAGTGTATGAAAGTTGCAAAAATTTTAAAGTAAAAGAAAATTTTAAAAATCTAGATGCATTCTAAATACTGTAAATACTCTTCCCCAGCAGAATCTTACTTAAGATTTTTAGTTCATTTCTTATTTCTTTTCCTATGAAAATGGCGAATTGAATCACATGTCAATTATTAACAAAACACGTACAGGATTGCTATTCTTTACATCTGGACTTAGTTGCTATAGAAACTAGCAAAAAACATAATTTAAAAGCTAAATATTGTCTGAGACACTAAACATTTTAAAAATTATAAAAATGTTTAAAAATATGGGTTTGGAGGATGAAATGCAGGTCTTTATTCTTGCAAGACAGCACTCTGCCAACCAGCTGCCAAGTTAACCCCGTCTTGTTTTACTTGTCTTTCCATGACAAACACCAGGTTTATTCCAGGATGGCCTTTCAAAGTCTAGTAAGAGAGGCTGACTGGTTATGCATGACACCTGAAATTTGAGGGGAAAGTCTGTGAGAACCTAGTTCCTCAGCCTACGCTTTTCTCAGGGTAGATGAGTGGCCCCCTGTGTGGAGCAAGCCTGTGAGGCTGGTGTGGAGCCAGGAGACCTGTAATAAGCACATGGTGCCAAGCTTCTGGCTCTTGGCTCCTGACTTTGTGTGGTATACATTCTGCACTAACTGTTTAAAAATCAATTAGCTAACAGTCATGAGAACACTAACAACACAGAGCTCATTGTCTCAGAACGTCATTCCTGCAGGCCCGGGGGCTCCGCCTGCAGCTGGGCTTCCCTTCTGCAAACCATACGTCAACATTCCTCTCCTGTGGGACATAGACTGGAGCGATGACTTCATGCCCGTCCTGTCTCCCAGAGACTTGCAGATGTGGGCTCATATGCCAACTTTCTAGTCTCACCTCCATTCTGCTCCATGATGTCACTTTCTCATCATGGTCTTTGACAATACTGAACTGGAAGGTTTTATGAAGCTGCTTGTGATCAGTCCCTGAATGTGACTATGCTGTCTCCTAGCACCTGGCCTGACACGTGGTACCTAGCTAAAGCTCCAGATTCAGTTAAGCAAACAAGCCCGTGCTCTCCCCTTTCTACTCTGTGGTTCTTCCCTTGGTCTGCATTCAGTGGTGTCTGAGACCCCTTTGGCATTTATCACAATGGAGATAAGCTTCTCTTTTTTAAGTCTAAGCAAAGGAGTATTTTTGCTTTTACTTGCTTGCTGCATCTAGGCTTTAACTTTTACAAATACTGATTGTTTATTTAGTTATTGTCACCAACAGAATGAATACATTTTGTTTTCTATTTTTGAGATCAAGCCTTCTATTGTAGTCATGAGTGACCTGGACTTTGAAACTTAGTGATTCTTCTGCCTGTGAGGGCTGAGATTGCTTGTGTGCACCACCCCATCTGGCTTAGAAAATAAGTTCACTGTTTTAAGCACACACTTAGTTTGTTTTTACCTCTACTCTTTTTAGTAACTTACATTGATGAAGATGAAAATGAAATACCTGAACTAACATCAAACAAAACATTCTTCATCATGCTGAAGATTCCAGAGGAGTGTGATAATGAAGAGGGATTGCATCACCTGCTCACTAAAAGGGTATTTACATCTATATCTTATTTACAGAGTCTTAACACTAGATTTTGAGTTCTGCTACAGTTTGTATAGTGCTCTAAAGGAAGCCATTGCATCAGTCTGAATTGTATCAGGAATGGATGCTTATGAATGTGTCAAGCAAGCCAGATCAGGTATGCCTGGCTTCTAGTGATGTGCAATCTAGAAGTTAGTGTTCTGTTTTTACTCATATTGGTCCTGTGTTTCATCCAGCCTGTATCTTGCAACAGAAACATGCCAAGTGCCAGGGCCACGAGTTCATAGTTCATGCCTCTAGTCTGACAGTCCAAATAGAAGAAGTAATCAAATAGTTACAAAGCAGTGCATTATATTCTATTTCTGACATCCAAGCTGTGCTGTTGTATGTGTATATTTGGGCACGTACATGTTCATTTGTGTATACATATGCACATGTGTACACATGAGGGGACCAGAGGTTGACATTGTGTTGTCTTCTTCAGTTGCTTTCTACCTTATTCTTTGAGTCGGCGTCTCTCACTGTGGCCTAGAGCTCAACAGTTTGGCTAGGTTGGCTGACCGTGAGCCCGAGGGGTCCTCCTATCCTTCCCTCCCCGGCACTAGAATCACAGGCAGATGCTGCCATGCCTGGCTTTTTATATGTTCTAGAGATTGAACTTGGGTCCTCATGTTCGTTCAACAACAACTTTTTTCACCGAGTCATCTCTCCAGTCTCACATGCACAGTTTTACATTCACAAAGGAGGACAGATAAAACTACGTGAGTTGGGGGTGGAGATGTAAGGGAGAAGTGGTACCCAAGATGGTGTGAATGAAAATGCCCAGAAGAATTGCATCTTAAAACTGACCCCTCTGCCAAGGCTGATCAATTAGAACTTTAGTGATTATGAAGAGTTTGGACCGTTGCAGGTCCAGAGCCTAATTATCATTCATCTTGGACCATCTTTAGCCCCTTAAATAACCACTCTTTGCCAATCTTTATTTCTGACTTAACATTCTGTAACTAACAAATTAAACCTTTTTAGAACGAATTAACTCACCAGCTTCTACCAACAAAAAGGCTGAGTGTCATCAGATGGAATCTGAGGCCTATAGTTAAGATTTCTCTTTTGCTATAACTGCCTACTTAATGTTTCCAGGAATGACTTTGAAGTGTCTTGATTTATGACTTTTCTTTGTTCTGTTACTATAAAAATTTTATGAAACCGTTACCACGTTGGAACATGGAATTTGGGGTAACCTGAACCTGTGTTTCTGGGCTATGGTCACTCATATATGGCTCCAGAATAAAATGCTGTCTTATCCACTTTGAGAATTGTGCTTTTGCATCAACAATGGTTATGAAATAAAGATTGATAATTTTCTAAGAAAAATAAGTCTAGGACATTCGGGAATCTGTGATGTTCTGGGCTGAGTTTGCTGTGTGTTGAGGACTCTCGGGGATTAAACGAAACAGGAAAGTGGGGTTCAGGTTATAGGAATTTTCCCACTGTACTAAATGATTTTAGGTAATGGACTGAAGGTCAGATTTTAACTTTATTCTTTCTGTGTGGTTGTGGAAAGGACTTGAAGAGACTAGTTATCAGTAGAGCAGGATGTGAGCGACAAGGACTCAAACTGGGGTAGCACTGGGGGACTAGGGAAGATTCTGGATTGAAGACGCATCTTCACTCAGAGTTGGAAAGTGGTGAAAAAGAGTACGATTCCAAGGCTCCTGATCGGAAGGATGGGTAGATGGGTGGTGGCATGATTTGGGGAATGGGAAATATGCAAGATAGAGCTATGTAGCCAGACTGTGAGGATTTTGTGGGTCAAACTTGGTCGTTTTAGCAAAAGACTCAAATACCTTTTTTTCTTACTTGGTTCCCACTTCCTTTTCCTTTGTTGTTGGTTTCTTATTTATATTTGTCTGTTCTTGAGATAGGGCCTCACAATTGTCCCCAAACTTGCTATCTGCCGCAACCGTCTCAGTGTTAGGATTACAGGTGTATACCACCATGCTCCTAGTTGGCTTTATTGACATTCTAGAAATGTAAAATACTTCACTTCATAAGTAGAATGTCTTCTGATGGTCTGAGCAAAGGGATTTGATTTTATAGAAATCTAAGGGCTCAAAGAAAGGAACAATAAAAAAGATTGGATTGATCATTTCAAAGGGACTTTCCTTGTAAGGAACTAGGAGACATAACAATATGAAAATAACTCATTGGTTAAGCATAGATGAATAAAGTTTATTGTCTGTTATGTGCAAGGATTAAGGCTTGAGGGAAGGTCTTTGTCAAGTTAATTTAAGATGGCTGCTTTTGGAAATTTGGCTGTCTCCTATGATTTCCCTGTAGGGGGATACAAGGCCTAGTTTCAGTGTTGTTAGTGTGGAACTTAAACAAAGCCTGTTTTGTTTTTTTAGACTGGTCTATATAAGAATGTAGCTCAAAAAACTGATGTCCTGGAGTTTGTATTTAGTAATTCCCATCTTTTGGTTATAATTCCACTCTGGTGAGCGTGTGACCCAAACACGGGACATTAGCGCAACTTTCAGTTACTGTCATCCTGAGATTCTGATCTCAAATCTTACTCATTTCTTCTTGCGTTCTTGTGATCATAAAGTTCTTTTATTTTTGCCATTTTTGTTAATTTTTGTAGTGAGGTCTTTACAGTACCAGTGGAATTGTGTATGTGCAAGGAGACATGTCAGCAAGGGCCCTTGTATTTTCTTGTCTAGTTAGTAGGCAATACTTCTGTCATCTAGCATCTAAGGTATGGGCTGAAATGAGAGAGCTCTAACTCCCTCTGTGAAAGAGATCACTATTTTGAACACGTACTTGAGGAATGTTACTGAAGTTACCTAGTGGGTGGAGGATGAGAACCCTTAAGGCAAGTAGATAGTCCTAAATGCAGCAGGAATACCCTGAGAGTGCGCAATAGCAGGGCACTAGCCACATGCTCTGTCTTTCAATTTGCAATTTTAACTTAGACATTTTGCTGAGAGTCTATTATATGCAGAGTGCTAGATCCTAGCAATGAATACAGGCAGGAAAAGAGGGAAAGAGCAGATTGGAAAGAATGATAGAGATTGGGAGATGTCTTAGCCGGTAAAGGGTCTGCCGTGCGAACATGACCCGAGTTCAGATCCCCAACACCTGTATAAAAATGCCAGACATAGTGATCTGTATCTGTCACCCTAGTGCAGGGGAAAGAGAGCAGGGCAAGAGATGGGCAGATCCCTGGAGCTCACTGGCTAGCAAGTCTAGATCCTAGCCCAAAAGGGAAGGCAGAGAGCGATAGAAGATGTCCTCTTCCATATACTCACACACACACATACACACACACACACACACACACACACACACTTAAAACAAATGACAGACACAATCTAGAAGACGAGACATTATTATTTGTTACTAATATTTTTAGTACTTGAACATCCCCTTCATAGCATCTTGACCTTCATTCCTGCTTTTCATTTTGAAAGCATGCCTTCTAGAACCTGGATTTTCTGACTCTGGGTCTGTCATTAACCTTCATTATAGGGGAGCTCAAGGAGCATAAGATGACATAAGTCAGTTTCTGCCAAAGTTCTTATCATGTTACATTTCTTCCCTTCTTGCTATTTGGCAGAAGACACAGTCCTTCATTACTTTTCACTCTCTAGGTAGTGAGGTAAAGTGAGAGGAGCTGTGTTTCATGTCTGTCACACCTAGGAGTGTGGCCTTTAGCATTTTCTAGCATTTGTAGTATTAAGAAACTAGCATATTTCTTACCTTCTTGAAATGTTGGTTCTTAATCTGTAAAAAGGGAGTGAGGCAAATGCTAGTCGTATGAGCTTCTTATAAAGGCTACAGGAACTCTGACAAAACTAAAGGCATACCAACACTAAATGCTCTAGTCTCTGCTCTGACATTAAGAGACCAAGCTGCTACCCACATTAGATGATAGGGTGCTTGTATGCATAGCCGGCTTGAGATTTCATTTGCAGTTAGGTGGACAACAAGGTGAGCATCTGTGTAAGGTCCTACTGGGTTCTGTATATTACAGTGCTCGTGTGCTGGAAAGCTTCAGTTTTCAACTTGATACACCTGAGAAGAGGGAACCTCACCTGGGGGATTTCCTCTATCAGATTGGCTTGTGGGTATGTCTGTGAGGCATTTTCTTGATTGTTGAGTGATGCCCACTGTGGGTGGTGCTACCCCTGAGCAAGTGATCCAGAGTTGTATAAGAAAGCATTCTGAGGACAGGTCAGAGGAGCAAGCCAGTTATCAGCGATCTGTGATCTGTGCTTCAGTTCCTGCCTCCAGGTTCCTGCCCTGAGTTCCTGCCTAACTTCCCTGAAAGACATACTCTCAGTTAGGAGAGTAAGATGAAACAAATCCTTTTCTATCTCATGTTGGTTTTGGTCAGTGCTTCATCACAACAACCGAAAGCAAACTAGGCCAGCTTGGTATGGATGGAGACATGAGGACACGAAACCTTCCTGGTGAAGCTAGGCATGGGTCACTCGTCGCAAGGGCACCCACTGTTGATGGAACTAGATGCACGGAACAGTGTCAGGACTGCGGCTGCAGGCTGTGGAGGGGTGGGTCTGGCCATGCTCTTAGCTGCCTGACTGTGATATTACTCTAATTCCAGAGCCTTTCCCATATGGAAAGTGTTACCAGATCACAGGCTAGTCCTGGTTTATTCTATAATCTGTTTGAGAACAAGGTGTTTAACCTTCCAATGTAAATGTGGAAAAAACACAATGTAAATGCCTTCAGCCATGTGTTCCTGAGAACAATTTTGGTTAGGGTTTGCATCTCTGAAAATGATGAAAAAAAAACTAACCATTACTCAAAAAGAGTATATCACATAACACCAATGGCTAGAATATGAAAATAAGGTCAACTACTCCAAACAGATCATTAAAGACAAGAAAAGCAACTAACTGATGATTTAGGGAAGGTTCCAAAGAGTTGAATACATGAAAAGACGCGTTTGACTTATGGTAGGCAAGGTGGTATAGAGCATGAAACCAATTAGATTCCTCAAACTGGAAGAAATTAGACGTCCATTAAAACTATGGGAAATGGAACAGGCATGTATTGCAGGGTGGAGAGGAACCTCGAGAATGCTCTGCAAGACTGAGTTGAGTTGAAGAAGCACCTGCTCTTGAATCTAATCATTCTATTTTTCGGTATGTACCTCAGGGAATTTCTCACATGAGCAAAGAGGTGCACAGAGATGGTCAGGGATAACTGCTTCAGGAAAGCTTGTAGCAGAGAAACTTTGTAAGCAATGCACATGGCTGTCAGCTGGGGAAAGGATGAGCTGGTGTAATCATTTAATGTAATCTGTATGGTAGTTAGATGGAAGGGCCTTCAGTGAAAAGTGTCTTAAAAATAAATCCTGAATGTAATTTTCAGTGAAAAAGCAAGTCTTAAGCTGAACACAGTGGTTCACATCTGTGGTGTTAACTACTTAGGAATCTGAAGCAAGAGGATGATTTGAGTTTGGGGCCAGCCTGGGCAACTTAGAGAGAACTTGTATGGGGAAAAACAAATCAACTCTTGGAAGACTATGTAGACTATGGTATCTTTTATATTAATCAAAACATAAATAATAGATTTTGAAAAAATTTCAAAAAAGAAGCAGTAATTTGTAAACATAAGCAAAGAACATATACATCCCAATGTCAGAATGCTGTTTAGAAGGGAGAGAAAAAGCAAATCAAGGTGGTCCCCAATTCTTAATTTATGACTTCCAAACCTTTCATGATGTGAAAGCATATTTATGCGGCCATACTGACTTTTGCTCTGAGGACGGTATTTAAACAAGTTGCATGAATATAGCACATAATTACAAAGTAAGCTTTGTGTTGAATGAGCCTTCACAATTGTAAATGAATGGACATGTATTCTGACCATGTTTAAAGTAGGCTGCATTCAAGAAGTTAGACTGTAAAATGCAGTTGTTGCATTTTCAATTGGCGCATAAAGTGACAGGTTCCCCGGTGGCGTTTTCATACACACTTATTTTTGAATGTTATTCCCATGTACCCCGCTCCCCTGTCTCCTAACCCTCATCCTGACTATACCCTTCCAGCGCTTCCTAGTATTCACAGTTCTACATTCACATCACACATGTTCTGTGAACCTCCCTACCTCGCTCCCCTAAAGCTTCTTTCTCATCCCATGGGTATCTTTTCAGTTTCCTGGCTTCTTCCACCCTTACTGCCTTATGTGTAGACTTTTGAATTTTGATAGCTTTAATTTATGATGGGATTATTAGGAACTAACCCACCATAAATTATGGCACCTTTGCATAGAAAAATATCAAAGCATGATAGAAACACAATGTCATCGTTTTTAAAGATGATTGAAACGTTTCATGCATGAAACAAAGTCTCCATAGCTTTACAACTTTACTTTGTCCCTTTGTCTGGGAAGTGCTGTACCTATGGCTCAGGATGCATGTTCCTCCTTATAATGAAGCCAGAAGAAGAGAGTAGAAGCCCATGACCAGTGATGTTCCTGGTGCAGAGTGGCTTGGACTGATAAACGCCTCCCATTCCTTCAGCCACTTTGTGTTACTCCAAAGTGGGCTCCTGTTACTGACCACTGACCATCTTGCCACCAAGATTATCAGGTATCAGTTCAACTCAGTGAAACTGAGTATGAGTCATTAAGACCTTATCAATGAGTTTCCCTTCCTTCCTTCTTTCCTTCCTTCCTTCCTTCCTTCTTTCCTTCCTTCCTTCCTTCCTTCCTTCCTTCCTTCCTTCCTTCCTTCCTTCCTTCCTTCCTTTCTTTTTCTTTTTTGAGGCTTGAGTTCACTATATAATCTTGGCTAACCTAGAACTCACTGTGAAGACCAAGCATTCCTTGAATTCTTGGGTGATCCTTGTCCATCAACCTTGAGAATACTGAGCTTATGGGTATTTACCACTAGACCTGGCTCTCAATGAGCTTCTTCTAAATGAGCTTTAACTTGAGCTTTGATTTATGGTTTGCTTACACTTTCCTAGTCTTAGTCGAGAACCCCAGATAAATGAATTCCTAGCTACAGTGAAATCTCTTTTGTCCTTGTTCTAGTTACTTTTCTGTTGCTATGATAAACCATGACCAAGGCAACTTATAGGAAGAAGAGTGTTGGGCTTATGGTTCCAGAGGAATAGGAGTCTATCATGGCAGGCAGGCATGGCTCCCGGCTGCTGGAGCAGAAGCTGAGCGCTCATGATTTCAAGCAGGCATAGGAAGCAGAGACTGGAAGTGGGACCAGATTATACTCAAAACCCACCCCCACTGACATGAAGTTCCCCAAACAAAGTTTCCCCAAAGTTTCATGACCCTCCTGAAACAGCACCACTAAAGGGGATCAAATGTTCAAATACCTGGAGCCTATGGAGAGACATTCTCACTCAACAATCAGTCCAGAAGCAGTTTTGTTCTGTAGGTGACATGTCAGATGTTTGCAGATGGCGGGGTAGTTATTTTCTTTCTGTGCTTTAGCTCACAGACATGTACAGTGAATCACCATCTCTGAGTCGTTATTTCACTTCTGCTGCCATCGTGGACTTCAGGTAAGTGCACAGAGCTTTCTCTCTTGCTCTATTTCTCTGAAGAACACCCACTTACCTACCAACCTGTCACCTTTCACTTATGATGATTTCTCTGAGCCTCAGAATGGGAAGTGTGCCTATAACATATCCACAGACTGTCAGTGCTAGGATGATCCTCGGAGACCTCTTAGCTCAGTTCTGTTATTTTACAAAGCAGAAAAAAAGGAATCCTAGATTAGTTATGTGATTCAACTAAGGTCACATGGAGAGAGTCCTAGGGAAACTATTCCTCTTTAACAATGGGTGTGCAAATAAATGAAGGGTAGAAATAGAAATAAAGCTCAGCAAAGTGACGGAAGTGGCATGTTTTGGAAGGAAAAGTGATGTAGGAGAATATTCCGCTTAAATATATAATGTTCAGAATATAAATAGGTGGGGTTCATCTTCTGCTTCCTTTCTCCTACACTACCTCCAACGACTAACTGTATTCTCTCCTACAAAATTAACAACTGTAACAGTTGTGATTTTTTTCTGTGTACATATTTACTGTATGCATTACACACACACACACACACACGCATGCACGCACGCACATTCGTCTTATTATCTTTCCTGTAAATTTCTGGATACAGACTAAAGTTATAGGTATATGAAGGAGTCATTTCATTTTCTTTTTATATCACTGGGATTATAGGAAATATTTTAAACACGATTTACACAGCAAAGCCTGTTCCTAGGATGCCTCTAGAAGGAGATCATCAAAGTCAGTGTATATTTTGAGATACTCCACTCCAACTACAATATCAGGAGTCCTCAGAGATGAACATGCATATCCAGTGGTGATCCCATGGGATAGGACCAGAGAGAATCTGAAGTCTGTTGCCTTCTCCCATCTTTTTCTAAGGTCCTCAAGGAACACGCCACCCAGTGATGACACCGATGTCTTGTTTCTTTTTGAGGCAGGGTCTCCCTGTAGCCCCAGCTAGCCTGGAACTCACTGTGTAGACCAGGCTGACCTTGAATTCACAGAGACCCACCTGCCCCCTGAGTGCTGGGATTAAAAGTGTGTCAGCCATGCCCAGTAACACTGCTGTCTTTAATAATACATCACAGGTTCAAAGAAGAAAGGGGGAAAGACTTAGTCATGTTACAGAGTTCGAGACCACTGGGAAAAAGACCGCCAGACAGGACTTAAAGTTCCGAATTTCTGCAGCCCATAGTCTCTCCCTTGACCACCCGAGCTTACAGGGCTCAGGGTGCCGGGAGATAAGGTTCTTAAAGGCACAGCCTGCAGTGGTTTCACTTCTGTGGCGTTTTCTTGCTATGTGAGATAAAATCATGAGCTTTTCATATAAATTGCAGGTAAGTAAAATTTTGAGAAGCAAAACAAGCATTTGGTTAATCATATATCATCCCTAAAAGTTACATGGTGTTGGAAGGAGCTGTGAGGTTAATTCTTCCCGAAGCTGTTTATCGGAGAGGGATAAGGAACCTCTGATAGTTTCCCTAAGTCCAAACTCTGATGACAGAACAAAATTTTTTTGGACCCAGCGATCAGAGCTTCCCGTAGCTGCAGACTTCTGCTGACAGAGCAAGCCCCCGAGATAACAACTTTAAACAAAATGGAACTCCTGGGCCACTACTGTCACACTTTGCATGTTTTCCTTCATGACCCAGTTTTCAATTTGAAGACTGCAGCAGAGCTGAGAATTCCCGGAGCCCTTTTGGCTCTTTCTGAGAATGTGTCCCTGTGCTGCAGGAGCTGGGATTAGTATACAACCAGCAAGAGCAGAGACTGGAGAAATCCACCAGAAAACTCAGTGAAACAGGTCTAGACACAAGGCCAAGGCTTAGTGTTAAGAGAAGCTGTTTTTAAAAGTTATTTGAGAGGCTAGAGAGATGATTCAGTCATTAAGAGCACTTCCTGCTCATTCAGAGGACCTGAGTTTGGTTCCAAACGCCCATGTTTGGAGGCTCACAGGGCATCTGACATCTCTGGGAGCACTGCACATTCTCTGCACACACATAAATTTAAAAAATAACCCTTCAAAATGTTTTTGAAGGAAAAACAAAGGGATTTTTAGTATTTTAGATCAAGAAACTCTAGAAAAATGAATTTTTTTGAGACAGAGTCTCAAGTACCTCAGGCTGACCTCAAACTCATTGTGTAACTGAGGATGAGCTTTAACTTCTGATCCTCCTGTGGATTTACAGGCACGTGTCACCACGATGGATTTTAGGTAGTGTTGGGGATTGAACGCACTGCTTTATGCATGCTAGGCAAGCACTCTACCAATTGAGCTACCACTCTAGCCTATATTTAATTAATTTATTTAAAATTTTTATTTATTTTTAAGATTTTATATATTTGAATGTTTTGCCTGCATGTATATAGGTGTGCCTGGTACCCATGGAGGCCAGAAGAGGGCATTGGATCCCCTGGAACTAGAATTATAGATGGGCCTGAACTATGCGACGTAGGTGCTGCGAACTAAATCCAGGCCCTATGCAAAAGCAATCAGTGCTATTAACTTCTGAACCATCTTTCCAGCTCCATTTTTATTTTATTTTAAAAGTTCATGCAGAATTTCTAAAATGTTGATCTGAAAAACAAAAGTCATCACTTCCAATAGGATGCACTTACACAGGGACAAAAGACAGCCCCAACTTGGCACATGTATCTGTGTCTACCCAGGGGTCCTTACTACAGTCCTGGATGGACCCACTCAGAACCTGAAGGTGCTATTTGCTTTATTAGTTGCTAGACTTGTTCTAGTGGCGGACTGTTGAGGCAAAGCCCACAGAAAAACGTCTTCTCTCAAAAGTCTGCCTTTTATAAATTCATGGGGCGAGACTTGGGGTTGGGGGCTGGAGACACAGGATTGGGCTCCCCAGGCTGGGTTAGGCAGCATGATCTCATTTTGCTTCCTGCCTGGTCTTTTGAAAGTCCATCTCAGACCTTTTTCATCAGTCAACCCAGGTTCTTGCCAGTGGGCAAACAGGATGACTGCTTGTCTGTCTGTTCACCTTTGTTACTGATAATTAAAGAATACAATCTAGAAGGTAAGTAAGTAGCATCATCTGAAAACTGGGGTAGCTGGCCTGAAGTTAGAAAACGGGCTTTCCAAACTGCCTTGGTGGCATCTTTATAACTGTGAGTTTCTTCAGAGTCCGAACTCTGTGCTATTTATTTGGTCGACGGCATTTGGCACACTTCTTTGCTAATGGTACAGTTTACACACTAAATCATCAGCTACATTATAAAATGTAAGATCACTGGCCTATGTGACATCTAGCCACAAGAAGAACCCTTTGCCTATCCTTAGCAGGGCAGTGGCCTGATTCATGTGGGAACAGGACATCTATAAAACTCACCCTGGAGAAATACTCTGTGATCTGACTTCCTGTTAATTATTTTATTGCTGACCTTAATCTGGGCCATTATGAACCAGTATAGAATACCTGCGAGCAAATTAAATGTTGAGATAGCATCAAAAAAGCAACATCAAGTACTAATTAAGGAACAGACCTAAAATTATTTTTACTCTGAAAAATAACAAAAATATGTCCCTGCAAGATTAAAAGGTTAGGACTTCCTCAGGGTGAAATGTCCTTAGGTTCCATTACTAAGAGTTTAAGGTCTTTGTCATCAAGTCTTGGGCCTGGAGGCAGAGGAAGGGGGAGTCTCTGAAAGTAGAAATGAGAGGCTTTCCCTCCAAACAGAGGAGGCATGATTCACTGTTTGTACATAGGGCATTCTCTGGGAGATCAGAAGGTCTGGAGCCAGCTCATGGTAGACAGCTATGGGCCTGACCATAACTACTTTTATAGGTTAAAGAACTGGTATGATCAAAGTACTTTATACACCCACATGCATGTTTACGTACAGGAATAAACAAATGTTTAAAAGAACTTGTTAAACTGAATAGTTTCACTGAGTTCTTGCGGCAGCAGCATTTAAGAACTCGGAGGTGAGAATAAACAAGGAGGAAAGGCCAGGCTTCCTGGTTTGCCATCGAGGATGAAAGGCTGGTGTTGGAATGGATGCTGTGCCAATTCTGAGTCTTTCTTGAAAACAGTCGGCCTGTGTCTCCTAGTGGACCCCTAAAGTGTGAGCAGGTGCTGTTGGCTGAGCGATGGGCCTATGGAGGAGAACTGTAGGTTAGCACATTCTCTGAGGATAGTGTGCCCTCTGCAGTTGGTTATAGGAGACTGTGGAGCTAAACAAATGCTATTGCTAAAAGTGGTTTCTGAGTTTCAATATGATTCCATTTATATATTATAATGTCTATTTATGTGTTTTAATGATTTGGTTTCCAGTGTTGAAAATGCCACAGTAACCTACCACCTACAGTTTGGAGTTCCGTCTGCAGATGATCAAGATGACGGCTTTATGAAGTACATGATGAGTGAGGAATTGGTACTGGGCATTTTGCTACAGAATTTCCACGATCAGAGTGTGCCTAGTTGTGACGGTCTGGGGCTTGACCCAGAATCTCTCTTGCTTTATGGTAAGTAGAGAAAGAAAGGAGGCAGAGTTAGAGAGATAAACAAGTGAACAGACTGGAGGCAGGAGGCTTGGTTTGGCAGTGCTGGTGGCTTGTACTGCGTCAAACCTGTTATCTGTTCTCTGTTCTACAGTCCATGGACATGGTCTGGAGCTTGCAGTCTATAAACAGAGTAGTGGGAAAGCACTGTGGGAAAAATAAACTGTGATGACTGAGAACCCTATTGTAGAGCAGCAAGCTCTTTCTGTGTAGCATCTGCCAGGGCCGTGGGGGCACCTCTAAGCCAGCCAGACACCTCATACCATTTCCCTCATCAGAGTTTCTCCTGGAACACTGCAGATGGTTTAAAGTGTTGACACCCTGGTATTATTGTTGTGCTTAGTGTAGAGAGGAGAGCCAAATGTTAAAATGCCCTCATTATCCAAAAGGCCAGATCAATGTATTCGTCACAACTCACACCAAAACATAAATAAATAGGTGTTCAGTCAAGATTATATGCCTTTTGAAAAGAAGTCAACATGTGTATATAGTGCACACAGAGAGTAAACTTTCTCTATTCAGAACTGATGATCATTCCAATTTTACTTAAGACTTAAGTAAAGCGAACCCATATGAAAACAGAAATAGTTAAAATAATTTTGCTTTTAAAAATTAGTGACAGTTTAGTTTTGTTTCTTTTGCTGGGATAAAATACTCTGACAAAGCAACTTGGAGGAGAAATGTTTATTTTAACTCACCGTTCACAGTCTGTGACTGCAGGGATGTCGAGGCGGCAGGAACGTGAAGCAGCTGGTCACATCACATCCACCATTAGGAGCCGAGAGAAATGAGGGATCATGCATGCTTCTGCGAAGCTAGCTTCTTCCTCTTTTCATACATAGTTCAGGGCCCAAATCCTTTGAGTGGCACCACCCACTTTTAGGTGGGGTCTTCCAGTTAAGGCAATGAGCATGGGCCCATAGACATGCCCACAGGTGAACCTGACCTATACAGTCTCTCATTGAGACTCTTACCAGGTGGTTATAGTTTCACAATTAAAACAGCGTCACAGTAACCTTTGCCTTTTCTTTTTTTTTCCAGAGTGAAGTGTTGGAGGTTGGTCTGCTCTGGAAAGTAATGCTCTGCTGAATTTTGGAATGGAGAGAAGTCAGAAAGATATCTAGCATTGACCAGAAGCTGGAGACAGCCCGTCCCTCTGATTTAACACCAATAGGACGTCTGGTTCCCCTCAAGACAGCCCCTCATGAGAGCTGTCCCAGCTGGGTCCAGGAAGCTAGGCAGACCCTGTGGTGGTCCTCACAGTGTGAGATCCTGACTGTGGATGCCTTTTTCTTTAGTACAGGGATGATATCCACCTTTGTTTTAGACAGGATCTGGCTAACCTGTGCTGATGGGGCAGAGAGAAGCAGGTAGCCCTGAGAGAGAACAGATCTAAATTGCTCACTGAAATTCCTTCTCTCACACAATTCTGTCTCATCTACCTCTAAGCCAGGCTGTGGGGAAAAGGGAAGCACTTTCCAAGACCTCGCAGCGTAGCGCCCCATCTGCTTTCACTGCCAGTACTTGGGCATGCTGTCAGCTGAGCCTCAGACACATGGATTGTTACATACAAGAGATGATTCTAAATTATTTTGCATCTCTTCATTGTTTCTGAGACTCCAGAGAATCTTTTCTTGTGAAAACCTAGATTTGTGAGTTTTAAACATGCTTCCATCATTTTAGATTGTCACACATGCATTTTTTTTTATCAAAGTCATCCAAGAATCATTAAGATAGTTCCTACTATGATACCACAAAGGTTTTAGATTGCCTAGTATCACCAGCCTTTCTGTGGGCTGGTGTCTTCAGGTGTCGCCTATGTGTCCTCCTTCAGATGGTTGTGAAGCAGAAAGCCCCGGTCCTCTCAAAACAAACTGTTGAATGTGGTATGCCTGTCATCTGGGAGGTGGGCCGAGTTCTAGTGACTGCATCAGTCATCCATGGATATAGAACAGTCCCGCATGAGGAATTACAATATTTGTTTTGTCAGGAAAGTACCTTCCTGGAAATATTCTAGGAGAAAGAGATTCATGACTGTGTAATGAGAAATTCCTCAGCCTGATGTCTCAGTTAATTAGCCACAAGTGCAAGTCACTTATGGTTAGTTGTATAGAGTCTGCATCAAATGTAACATTGGCTTCAGAGTCTTATGACTTTGGGCTCTGAATAATGTGAATTTGTTTTCTTAACTATAAGAGACATAGATTGTAATTCACTGTCTTATTTTAAGGATACTTCTTTCAAAGAGTGAAACCAGTGGATTTCTGTTCTTCCCCATTATGTTTTATATGTCAAATATAACCTTAGTTTGCTTGTATTTTTTAACATGATGAATAATTTTAATACACAGACTTAAAAACATTTACAATAAATTATTTTTGCATCTGCGTTGTTTGCACATCTGCCATTTCGGTCTTCCTCTCCAGGAATTGGTGTTGGGCCAGTGTTTTCTTGAAGAAAATGGGAGCAGTGAGCATGTGCATGAACACAGCCTCCTCTTTTGCACGAATTAGATGGAGCTGGTTTGGCCTGCGTTGAACCGGGATTTGCTGGGCCCTCATCTCTGTTTCAGAGAGAATAGGAGAGTCCGTCCATTCCCTCTTCCTCTGAAGACCTTGTCTGGCAGGATGTTATCATTTCAATGTCTCCCACGGTCTCATGTGCTGACCCCCAGTTAGTGATACTCTATGGGAAGCTACATAACCTTCAAGAAACGGCCTCACTGGCAGAAAGAGGCCACTAGAGGCTTTTGAAGGTGATAGCCAAGCCCCCGGGTCTGAGCCTTATCCTCTACCTCTTAGTCCACCACTGTGGCATCCTCTGTCATGCCTACTTGCCACCATTAACTCCACCATATCTTCCCTGTCATGATCCACATGATTTTCTGAAACCATGAATCAGATGCGTCTTTCTGGAGTTAAGTTGCGTCTGTCAGGTATTGTGGGCATAGTGATGTGAAAGTCACTAATAACCAAAACTAGGGGAATGAAAGGGTCTGCGCTTGACTGGAAAGGTAAACTTATCCATGTCTGGTGACGAAATTTGATTTTGTTCTTCCCTTCTCTTTTGGAAAACACCAAGATAAAAATTATCTTATTTTGGGTTTTGACCACTTGACCATGGACAGGACTTTCCAAGATTTGACCTTTTGTTCCAGTAATTATGGACAAAACTAATCTGGGTAACTGAAGCATATTGAGATATTTGCCAAAAATCAATCCACTTACATATAAAAATGGATATGTATGAGATATACTAGGAGATTAATTTTTTGGTTATCATACATCTTAAGACCATAGCAATGTCTGGTTCATTGTAAGGTTTTAACATGTTATCTGTGAAATAACTGAAGGATTTGAGATGAAATATCTGCTGTTTGGGGGAAGTCACCTATCTATGGATAGAGCAGAGATAGCCACAGAACCACTCCTGTCCCACTGCCAACAAAATTTCTAGCCATGTATGCAATTCTGTTTTGTTTTTCAATTTCACTTTGTTCTGCAGGTTTTTAAACAATGTGTTTTTATGAGAAATATAGAGAAGACCAGTGAAGAACCCAGTAAGAAAATAAGGTGTTAATATTATTAGAAAATCAGAACCTGCACAGATGAAACAGGAAATAGCAGAGAAAAAAAAACATATCAGGTTTAACTGTAAACAATAAAGACAAACTCTAGGGTTATGGGTAGTTAGAGAAAAGAATGATTCATGTAGTTAACCTGGAGAAGACTTTGTGTGGGATGTCATTAATGGGTGTATTTTCTTTTTTTGAGAATTTCATATATATATATATATATATATATATATATATATCCAATTTCCAATGAAATATCATCCTGTCTGCTCCTCATTCCCCCTCCCAATTCCCCCCATATCCTTTAACACAGTCCCATGACAACTTCATATCTTTATTTTTGATAATTCACTAAATCTAAAGTTTTGCATATATGTGGGTGTGGGGTCATCCATGGGAAACCCACCAGTGGCCACATCCTCAAAACGAATGATCCTCTCCCAGCAACTATCCACTGCCTCAGTAGCTCGTCAATAAGTGTGTGATGTGTGTGTGTGTGTGTGTGTGTGTGCCCCAGTTCCAAAGGTTCTACAACTTCTCAAACAGTGTTGCCCGCAGAAGACCAACCAAACTGCTTAAACAAAGGAGTCTGTGCAACATTCCACAATCAAACCATAAAAATACGCTAAGCTCCTATCTGTGAGTTTTTAAAATAATTTTCTTTTTATTAATATTTTTGCTGACTTTTTGTGCATTTCCTACAATAGATCTTAATCATGTTTAGACCTCCTCCCCTTTTCTGTACCATAGTCCACCCACGGGTTTCATGAATTCTGTCATATATGTTAAGGCTTATCTAGTCAAGTTTGTATGCCCAGATGTCTCTGGGTATGAGTTCACCCACTAGAGCCTGTTTAGTCTATCTAGAGTCACTTCCTTGAAGAATGACTCTCCCTCACCCAGCAGTGATCAGCTGCCAATAGTTTCTCAGCTAAGGTTAGGGCCTCCTGCCCATTTCTCCAGTTCTATATTGGGTTTCTTTTAATATTTTTTGATTGATCAATAATACTGTATACATAGTAGATTTAAATTTAGTTATTTATGTGGTGTGTGTGTGTGTGTGTGTGTGTGTGTGTGTGTGTGTGTGTGTAAAAGTCAGTGGACAACTTTCAGAAGTTGGTTGTCTCCTTCCACTGTGGGATCTGAGGCTCACACTAAATTGTCAGATCGGCTTGGTACGTGCTTTCCACAAAGAGTGATCTTGTTGCCACACCCCCCCTCCCCATAGCAGACAATTTTAAACACTCCAAAATGACTCTTCTGTCTAAAAACAAGATGGTTTTATGATTCCTCTAATTTCTGTATAAGAATAACTTTCTTTGGCTAAGCATTTATACTTCATATGGTCCTGATAAAAAGATTTTAAGGCTTTTAGAAATGTAGCTTGTACTATCAAGTACTTAGCACTACCTATTGTACTAAGAATATTTCAACCAACCATCTTTCATAAAGATTTAGCATCTATGTGAAAATTTCTAGCATAAAATGGTCAGTCTGATGCCTCTGCCTTGCTGGAGGGTTGCTGGGGATGGCGGCTCTGGATCACTCGTCACAGCAGCATACTTTTCTCCATACATTGTAAAAGACTTTCTTCTCTTTATCTTGCATTTCTCCTCAGAGTCCATGGTAGACAACATTCATATATTAGATGTAATCCTCTGACTTGGGGGTGCAAAAGACTGAATCTCCAAGTAACTGATTCAGATTCAGAGGAAGAAGCAAGGAAACAGTTTTGAATAAATGATCCTCTGTCTCTGGCTCCCAGTATTCCCATAAGTAATGTGTTGTGTTTCACACAGTGTTTCCGTACACCATAAATATCTCCTTTGGAACCTGAGTGAATTCTGGTCAAAGACCAAAGTTAGGCTTCTATGTGAAAGAATTTTGTAAAAATAGGAAGTTAGTGGTTAAGATATCAAGATATGGTTGGCTCTTTAGCCGCCGTTCAACTGGCTCAGTAGACCACAAGCCACTGGATTCCCTTTCATTGGGCACTTGGCCTTTTTTGTTTTAAAATTCATTACTTTGTGTGTTTGGGATAAACAGAGGGCCTTTGTACATGTAGGCAAGGACTCTATTATTGAGTTGCCTGCCTCATGCTTTTATATATACATATATATATATATATGTAAATTTAAAAAAAACTTTAAAAAATTGAATCATTGTTTGTTTCATTCAGAACATCTCAATCAATCTTAATAATTTTTATCATCTTTATATCCCTTTATATCTACTGGCACCTCCCATAGTCTCTCAACTGGAACCCATACATTCTTTCATCTGTATTAAAATCTATTGAGTCAAGTTAGTGTCCTCATAGTGAATCTCTCAACTCTCATTAATGAAACTCCCTCATGCAACGTAGGGCCAGTAAGACAAAAGGTCACAAATGGCTAAATCATGGAGATTAAGAATCTTCAAGGTGTGGGTCCCTGGACAGGATTCTTATATTAAGTTAAGCTTTTGGAAATTTTAAACCAAAAAGTGATTTAGCTTTGAGAACAAAACACTGATTAGACATACAGTGCATCTGCAGTCTGACTCAATACACCTCTTGCTATTTTAGCATCCCTAAAATTAGGACAGTGGCCATGAGACAAGTGGTACAGTACCTTGAGGAAGCAGGTGTGAATATAGAAATAGTCTAATTTGCTAATAATTGTTTTTAGTTTCACTCATCTCATTGTAGTTTAATATTCTTCCGTATTTCATTGGTATTTGCTCTTAATAAGTTGCATCTATATTTCTTTTAATTTTTTGTAAAGCATTTTTATTTTTAAGTTTTTCTCAAACTGTGATTATTTAGAGCAGCAGTCTGCAAAAATTATTATCTGGAAGAGGCTAAACTAGAAATATTTTTGGCTTTGTAGAACCTATGGTCTGTGTCACAACAACTCAACTTTACCGTGGTTAACCAACCATAGATAGTATGTAGACAAATTAGTGTGGTTGTGTTTCAATAAACCTTTATCTACAAAAACAAGTGGTGGGCCAGTTTTGGTCAGTGGGCTAACTTAGGATAGATGCAATTCTAGAAATTCAGGAAAAGATGAAGGACAATAAATAAATAAATAAGATATACAGAGGAGTATTCATTAGAGGAGTGCTCTGTGTGTGTGTGTGTGTTATTTTTCCCATGTGGATATTTCATATGTGCCACATTATTTCTTGAGAAATTTACTGTGTACTAGACACTCTTGTATACAGTATATTGGAGACAAAATTAGAAGTCAGGAAGTCAGACTCTTTAATGTATCATTGGACAAGTTCTATTCTCTCAGCTTCAAAAAGGAGATAGTGGGATCAAAGGATCTCTGAAGGTCTTCCTGCTCCTTCAGACTCTGATACTGTGATTATCCTGTTGAGATGTCTAGGGAGGAGCTGGGGATGTAACTTAGTGGCAGATTACTTCTCTGGTATCAATAAGCCTCTGGGATTGAGTCCTTGCTCAAAAAAAAAAATGTGAGGAGAAATACAGAATTTTTAAAAATATAGATTAAAATGATCTTAACAGAGGTAATGGAAATTCCAAGCCATGGAGACCATGAGTCAAAGGACAGAGTGAAGGACATATCTTAGGCATAGGGAATAACAGTGCCACAGGCTCCTGTGGCCAGTGGGACTGAACTGGAAGTTCAGGGTGATGTATGAATTTCCCCTCAGGGACATTAGATTTGATGAGTAAGCTTCCTCTGACTTCAGAGTCTAATCATGGGGAAAAGCCAGGAGGACCCAGTGGGAAGAGAAGAACGTTTCACAGTACACCCAGGTAGGTGACCAGGAAGCCTTTCCTTCCATAGAGTACTTTTAATACCACTTAGAAGCAAAGATTTCTTTTCAAATAGGGTTTTCAAGATAATTGATTGATTTGGAGATATTGGCTATTGACAGACTCTAAAAGGTCTTGTGGTTTGCAAAGTCTGTCCTGCTAAGACCCGATAAAAGAAATAAGTTGAGGAGTGTTGTGCTCCACGCATGCTCCAACTAATGTCCCCAAGCTCATCCTGCTTTCATCTGCTGGTGCAAAACAAATTCTGTCCCTGTCACATCATCGCAGATGGGAAAAATGAGTCTCAAAGGGGGCTGTAAGTGGCCGTGGCTGTTGCGGAGCGTGTAAGGAGAATCTGCTAGGCCCGGGCATGAGAAGCTCGTATTCCTCTTCCTGGGAAGCTAGGGGCTGTAGGGTAGAACGTACACGGACATCCGAATACTCGGTCTCAGTTCCGCTGAAAGACTCACTGGGCCTCTCAGTGTTGCAGAAGACATTCTCGTAGTCCCCGTTGGCAGAATTTCCTGATGGTTTTCTCCTGAGGGCCTTGTGATCGACAAAGATGTAGCAAAGTTCCTCTGTGTAGGTCTGGTTATCACTGTCCTGCAGGTCAAAGGAAAGCCATTATAAAGATGTGACCCCTTTAACCTTTAGTCTCAACACAGACCTGGTAGGGGAAAGTCTGTCTGACACCATTTCTTGGCATTTTGTCCAATATGGCTGCCCTCATTCTAACCACCAGATGAGGAGCTGGAGCTCGTGCCTCCCAAAGCATACAGCAGGTGTGTCCCTTTTCCCTGTGCTCCACAACAACCCCCGACCACGCTGTGTAATTCCTCACAGGATTTAGAGGAATTTGACTTACTTATGTTATATTTAACCACTCTCTGTGGAGATAATTACTATTATTATTTGAGACAGGGTTTCTTGTATCTAGGCTGGCCCCTAAATAGCCAAGAATGACCTTGAACTTCTGATCCTCCTATTTCTACATACCTGGTCCTGGGGAGTATGTGTATCACTGCATTATATGGATGCTGTGCACAGGATTGAACCCAAGGCTTGTTCCATGCTAGATAAGAACTCTACAAAGTGAGCTACATCCACAGTCCCCTCAGTGTGGAGATTACTGTATTATTAATTCAAGGAAAATTCTCACTCATTGTGGAACTTCAGGACTTAAAATCAGAGGCAGCAATGTATAGGGGTCAGAGGTGGATGTTGGAGTGAGACTGGGTTTTAAGGTTGATTCTGCCATCTTTCAGCTTCCTGGTTTCACTTAATCTCTCTCCATTTGTGAAGTGAGGGGATACTATAATATACTCTTATGGCTTACTGTGACAGTTGCATGCGATACATGTCAAGCACTTAGCACTTGGCCTGTCATAAATGATATGCTCAGTAAATTCCAGTAATAAGTTGTACAACAGAGATGTTGCTTCTTCTGCCACCAGTCCCTGCAAATGGCCACGGGTTCCTGCCTTGGCATCTGTTTCTTTCATATTGGGGTTAGAACAGGTATTATTACCTGGATGGAAACAGAAGTCATTCTTGCATCTGCAGAAAGAAAACACACACACTCAATGAATTTCAGGTTGTATTATAAAGAGACTCCAGGTGATGGGACTAGAGCGTTGCCATCCAGAGAGCCACGACTTATGACTCTTCCTGGATAGTGTAAGTGGTTTTTCTTAACCTCTTCTGCTCTACAATAGATCCCTGAGGAGTCACAGGGCAACCTAAACAAGCAGCAGCAGAGCCTGCTCCGTCTGAGAGGACAAGTGGAGAGAGACACATTTGGTGAATCTGTGGTTTGCTAATCATATGTCTGTCTCTCTTCCTTTACATAATATCCATTGCATATCTGCTTGATAAAAGGCAGCAGGGAGACAAAAACAGCCTGTCCTCTTGAGGCTCACAGGCCAGCTCAGGGATGTGCAAGAAGTTACAAGAGACTCGCGGTGCAGAGAGGAAGGTGCAGGTAGTATGGGATGGTGGTATTATGGGGACTGGTGCTCAAGGAAAGTTTTTCAGCGAGGAGGAACTCAGAGGCTCACCCTGCAGCTGCCGACAGACATAAGTACAAGCAAGGCAGTTTTCCAAAGACAATTTACTTCAAACCAGCTGGTTCTGAATGATGAGAAGAGGTGCCCTGGCAACCCCTGGCATACAGGCTGAATAAGCTGACAGATGCTCTCCATGGAAACCTGTGCAGGCAGGAGAGCTGTCCATGTAGGTCACCATATGGCTCATGGATGTATATTTCTCTTGATTTTAGCATTCCCATAAATTGTCATGGCCACCTAGGACTTTCTTGATTATCATTAGAAGAAAAGGGTCTGGATTTTAACATCAGTGGTTTTGTTTCTGTCATGTTCTACTCTGATAGAAATTGGGTTTGCTCGGGACTCACTGTTCCATGGATAAAATGGCTCAGACTGGGAGGGCTAGATCACACATTATATATTTATGGAGCTGGCTTTTAAGATTCAATGCACAAATGAGCCACACGCTCCATTTTAAGCCCAGGGAAGGAAAGACAAAAACTCTACTTTTCTTTAGAAATGCTAAAGTTTGTCTCACACACATACTTTCTTACTCTCCCTTATTTGTGATGTGCTTTTCTATCCTTTCTTCAAGGCCTCTTCTTCAACTCTAACATGAATTTGTCCCAGCAGTCTCCTAAGAGGTCTTCTAGCATCAGTTCTTGCCACTAGTTGATGTTTCCTCTCTGCATATCCACTGGGCTCGATGATCTCATTAAGGACCATCTGATCATGCTAGCTACTTGTGCAAAACTTCTGCATGCCTCCCTTTTGCTCTTAAGGTAAGAACCTAAATGTTTAGCTTCCCCTCTGTGTCTTAGCAGATACATTTGCTGTTCCTGCAGTTCCTTCAGTCTGCAGACCAGCCACTGATTGAGGAATACCAAGATCAGTAAATCAGTCCCTGCTTCAATGAGTTCACAGTCTAATGGAAAAAACAGCAACAACATGGAACTCGGTAAATTGCAGCAACGTATGTAGGTTTATACCAGGAATATGTTCATGGGGCTTTGGGAACACAGGGAAGGGACATTTTAGATATGGGAGTCTATCAAAAGTGAAAATGGTGACTAGCTGGTGACTTACCCGGCTTCTGAGCATCTTGTCTGGCTTTAAATGAGTTTATGATTTTCCTGTAAGAAAAGTGGAAAGTAAATGGATTGTTCCAATATTCAGAAACTCTCAAGAGAAATTTTACCAACCTATGAAACTTCAATTTCGGTTTTGGTTAAAGTTATCATGCTTTTTTATAATACCTCTTTCAATATATAGGAATTAGAGAATAAGAAAGAGGAAAACATTTAGATGTGGCCAAGTAGAAATATATTCCTTTCTTGCTCCCAGTCAGAAATGGAATTTAATTATAGAACTGTAGTGTTATGTAGGGTACATTTTTGAAGAATTTTTTCTGATACAAACGTCCAGTTTATTTTATATTATGCAAGTAGAGGAGCCCAAGCCCAAGTCTAGCTAACCTATGATCACCCAAACATCTTCCATTAGAATTCACTGGATAGAAATCCCCTGGAGAATGTAATACAATGTGATGGGAACCTATTATCAGCTAGGGGGAAAAGAACGCAAATGCTTTAAGACTGGTTTGCTCAGTCAGGAGGTTAATGTCATTATCAGTCACTAAATGATGATTAGCTCTTTTTAGCAACCCTTCCTCTCCCAAAGATGTCTCAGTTTGTACATTATCATCTGGACTACATATTTTCAATGCGCAGGACAGAAATGTATATTTCTATATATGGACTCTGTAGTGTGGAGACTCTCGATATTAGTAGTCAGTTTCATCCTTGCTTCTGAGATTTATCCAAGTGAAGAGAGCCTATCGTGATGAGTCAACAGTTCCTGATTCTCACTATGCTCCAGGGGCTGCTTCCCTGATTGAGTCTCGAGTGACTATATCTGGGCTTAGTAACAGGTTTTGGTTGTGGCCACAGGGAGGGGATCACACAGGTACCTTACAAGTTCCACACTGAAACTACACTTAGGGAAATAACTCCTCAGAGCAACACTGCACTCACCAGGGAAAGCAGGAACACCCTTCAACGATGTGACAACTACAGCACCTGAAGTACCTGAGAGAGAGGACAGGGTCAGTGACCTGCCTTCTGCAGCTTTGTGAAGGGTGACTTCTTCCTTTACCATTTCTGTCTTAGTTTCTTAAGCAAGCGTTCTCTTATGTGACTTAAACATATGAAGATGACACTATCAATTTTCAATCAAGGAAAAAAAACACTTTCTGCTATATTCTTCAAGGGAAAAATCATGTTATGACCCATGAATCCAGTGAGTCACTTGGCTCCTTGTAGAGCCAAGATCATGGAAGAGTTATCTCTAGGAAATCACGTACAGGTGTGTGGAGGTTTGAGAAATCAGTTTTTTCTTGGGCGGGGGGTCAGGCAGTGTCTGTACAGGATTGCACAGCACTTTGAATCTCTCCTGCTTACACTACATTGTAACTCACTAGTCACTTGTCTGTATCCACTAGAATGTGAACTTCACATGGTTAGAGACTATATTTATCCCATCTATCATGGTTTATGTTACCAGTGTATGCTATAGTATCTGACATACACTAAACTTATTTTCCAAAATATTCAATATTCAATAAAGATATAAATAAGGAATGAGCAGCCATGAGCAGAGCCACAAAACTAGGAGATCATAAGCTCTGTCAGTGGTATAACTAAGAAAACAAGTTGATATATGTTATGGTAGATTGGCTTATAGTCTCTCGGAAGCCTACATCCAAGCTGAAGTCTAACATTCTGTACATCTTTCTGAAATGGAGGCAGAGCCAACACTTACAGGGTTGATCATGAAGCCTTTTTAATGCACTACACATACCAGTTACATTATAAAAAGACTTTTGAAAGCCACTACCAAAAAAAGCACTTCCCAGTGAGCTTTCCCTGGAGATCCCTCAGAAGGGGCAATGCAGGAAAGGCTGGCTGCACTGTGGCCGTGGCTGTGCCATACCTCTTCTTCCTCAGGCTACCTTCAGTGTCTTTGTGCCATGTAAGACATTTGCGGTCATCATCTTCTTCTTCTGTTGCTAAGAGATATCATAAGGAAACTACTATCTAACCAATGATAAGAAACCAGGTTCACTAAGGGGATATGAAAGTGAGGTGAAAGGAGATGGCTCCATATTTCTAAACGTTAGCCACACTTTCTGAGTTAATAAAAATTATAAATATATGCAGCATTGACTTCATGGAACTGTAAGGATCAGACAAAGCTGACTATGGGCAAAAGCTACTGGTAAGCTATTTCCTCCTTGATACTTTCTTGCACTACTGCATTTCAATAGGTGTGTTTTGGTTTGGGGCGAGTTCAAATAAGTTGACTGTGACAGCCTTTAATGCACTACATGTACTAGTTACAATAAATAAAGACATCTGGAAAACACCACTGAACAATGCTCCTCCAAGGGAACTTCTCCTGGAGTTCCCCCAGAAAGGGGCAGCACAGGGAAGTCTAGCTGCCCTATGACCATGAATCAAGACACAAATCTCTGTGACATCATGGAGATGCCACCAATTTTAAGTTCTGGTCTGTATATAGTTTTCTTCTGCTCTAGGGTCTATCCTTTCTCTTTCCCATGTCATAATTCCCATGTCCTTTTTGATCCATTTCATCATGTGAACTACATACTCTAATAGATGCCCACGGATACCTCTTAAAACCCAGAATCCTCAGCTTGTACTGAAGAAATGTGGCTGTGAGTGGAAGAGATCATGGAGTCCCTCTCCTTCTCTTGGCTTGGTGGTTTGTCTCTGGTTTCACTCTCAAAGCACCTCCCAAAACCTCATGGAAAATGCTACTAAGTCCACAGGCCACAGGATCATTTTGCCACAGTTTTGGATTCTTAGACCCTGGGGCACTATTTCTATATTTCTTTGGAAGGAAATTCTTAGGACTGGACACTAAATCGGCTCGGTCAGGAAGGCTGGATGAGGTCGCATTAGAGTAGCAGCCGCAGTGCCGACAGAATCGCTTCTCCACAACCTTCCAGCATTGTGACTTGGGGTGGGGGATGCGGTTATCGCAGAAATAGAAACTTACCGCTTCGAGTGACATGGGTAGGAGAAATGTGAGTGCAAAGGTACATTATTTAACACACAGAGACAAAGGATTTCAGACCATTATTCTATAACAGGCATTTGAGGGACCAATGTCTCATTTCTTATTACTAAGGGACGCACTAGACTCTTAAAAAACCTGCACATTTCCTGTCCAGTGTTCAAAAGCATCGCTGTTCTTCCTCCCATTTTCACCTGTGCTACCATTACAGCTGGTGCTTTCTCCCCTCAACCCCCATCCCCAGGCCAGGGGAATGTGAAGTCCCAACCCTGACAGCTTCCTTTTTCCTGGGTATAAGCTGGGGGGATGGGATAAAGTGTGATCTCTCCTGGAGGATCCGGTAAAGTATATTCTCACCTGTGGGTCCTCTGCTTGGCATTTTGGAATCTCAGATTATGAGGTGTCTCTTCAGTGTCCAGCTGCCACCTAAGACTTACATATCAGAAATGGGCCAAGTGTTTCCTCCCAGAAGCGCATTAATTTTTATTGTTTTTCCCAACTTTTTAAGTCTCTTCCATTTGTGTGAAATCCTGGAATCACATCAGTGTTTTCCCATGTCCCTCCTGTCTGTTAATACTCCCTTCTGAAGCACAGGACAACAGTCTGTTTCAGACCTTATGTCTTGTCCATCGCTATAGCAACTACATGATCATGTAGCACATGTACCACACCCATGATCCTTCAACATGCCCTGAAATCCTTGTCACAGTCCTCAAAATGTCAGTGCAGAGACCTGAACCTCTCAGCTGTCACCATCTACACAGTTCCAGAGGCTATAGTGGCAGTGGGTTTCCATGAGTCACCATCTTTCATAGAAAGTCCAGAGACGGAGAACAAGGGATAGAAGGAGAAGAAAAGAATGAAAGAGAATAAATTCATTTGTTGTTTGGGTTGAATTTCTGTATTTCTTTTCATTTCCTGAAAGTTAAGGGTATGAAGAAACAGAATTGATGAACACTGCTTAGTCTATTCCAGTCACGTTGTGTGTCATACTTAATTTAGTCCCAGAACAAATCCATGCTTTTATATTATTGTGTTGTTATTTACCAGAGGAAACAGAGGACAAGACCATTAGGTGACCTGTCTGAGAATTGATAACCAGTAATGGGGAGAACCTGAGTTTTTTTATGGCCATATCCCTCCCTCTGAGACCTTGAGCTCTTTTTCATGAAGAGGTGAATGATCTTCTATCCTGTGGGAAGAATTTTCCCCAACTTTGTATAAACTTTGATCTTCAAAGACATGGTAGGTAATATGCCAACTGGATGAAAACCAAGTAAAATTGGAAGTCAGGTCCCAGTTTGAGTATATCAAAGGAATTAAATCAGCACAATGAAGATGCTGAGACAATTAGGAAATTATTTAGGTAGAAACTAATATCTGATGCCATGTATTGAATGTATAGGATTAAATGTAAAATAGTAAAACCAAATTAAAAAGATCTATGTGTGGATTTGTCTTATCTTGGGAAAGACAAAGAAAGACTGGTAAGCATAAATGTGATAGCAAGGACTTAAAATATTTCTAGATTTGATTCAATCATCTTTGACATGTAATAAACACAAAATCACAAGTCTAGGTAATACAGACTGGAAAACTGCTAATTTTCCCAATTTATGAGAAAAGCCCCTTTCTTTCAAAATGCAAATAGGTTTTACTCCTAATAAAACAAAATAGACTAAAACCCAAAACAGACATGGACAGAAGGCATTACTGATTCTTCATGTTACGAAATGCAAATGACTGATGGATGCAGAAATTAAGGATAACGACTCTAATACTGTCAGTAACTGCAACTTGACCAAGCTGATCCTGTTTTCTCCTACTTGTATTTTCTGTACTTTTCTTCTTTTCTTGTAGTAAATATATGTCAACGTTACAAACCCTTTATCCTCTAACAGAATTTGGAAAACCAAAAGTGTATCAGTTGCTATGGGGTTTCCTCCATATCAGACCTGCATTTTGTGTTTACTCTCCTCAGGGATTGTTCCAGTTGCTCATCTAATTGCTTTCTGCTGTGTGGCAGAAAGATAAGACCCAGGAGCTCATGAAGCATTGAGCAAAAAGTAAGAAGCAGCCCTTCTATTAGAGGATCTCACATCTAGACCTAAAGATAGTGATTCAGAATCTTCTAGAAGACTGTTAGAAGACTGAGCAACACTCAAGAAAATTCAGAGAGAAGTCTCAGATAATACCGATTCTCAGGAAGAGAACCCCAAGCCTCCTTTTGGTAAGCGACACTTAGCACACACTATGTTTCTGTGGTATAGTGTTTGAGACAGGGATAGCAAGTGCAATCCCGTAAACATTCCCCACCCTCCACCAGTTCATTCTCTAGACTACCTCACTTTGTACACTAGAAATTCCCTTATTTTTATTGATGCAAGTTTTACATATGGCTGCTTTGGTTGGATAAAAATGACAATTCAAAAAATAAGAATAGCTTCTAATTACTGAGCCCTTCTATGTCAGGAACCGAGCGGCCATCATCCACACTCAGACCCTGCAGAGTATGGGTTATACTATTATTGCCATTTAAAATGGGGAAATCAAAGTCCAAGAATATTGGTCTTCTCCTAGTGACAGGATCTCTCCTTAGCTTGCTTTTAAAAATAGGTAAATGTGCATGAACTGAAGCCTCATGGTGGCTGGAATTTAAATTAAAATAATGCCTGAGAGGGTGGGTGCTCATGAACTTATTCAAGAACATCAAGAGCCACTACAGCATCCTTTCCCAAGTCCCCAGGAAGTTGCTCTATTTCTTAGATGGATACACTTCACAGAGCCCTCCCTCCCTAACAGCGTCTTTCTACAGTTCGGCTATTCTCCACAAGCTGAGATTCAGGGCAGAAGGCAAATTTCCTCATGTGTCTGGCTCAGGGGGCAGTGAACGCTTGTCAAGTTCGTTTCCCAGTTTCCTTCACCCCAAGAATAGCCCTCCTTTTCTCTTTCACCATCCCTTCCCCTGCTCTCCAGAGGGAGTGCAGACTCACCCGTTGGTCCTCTGCAGATAGTTCCCCATCCTGTCACACTTATCAGCGCCTTCCTTCTGTCCCTCTCCCACTTTCTTCTCACCCTCTTGCACCGTGCCTTCTGACTGGCAGTTTCTGACTCAGAGTGAGGGTGCTAAGGCTCTGGCCACCAGTGAAGAAAGCCAAAAGGAGTTGGGCATCTGCAGGAGGAGGAAGAGGCTTGGGGAGGAGCATTAGAGGCACACGTGCAGAACGTCCTGAAAGGTCACAAAGCCTTGGTGCGCTAGGCTGTTAACTCAAACCAGAAACTGCTGGTCTGGGAGAGCGCTGAGCCTCCAGTAAACCCTAGGCATGCAATTTTAGGGGGGGCTGTAGGGGTTTTTCCCACATTAGATGCTTACATTTATTGAATAAGTTTGTTTCAGAAAAAAGAAAGGGGGTGGGGCGGGATCTTTGTTTTAAAAGAAAAAAGGTTGAAGCAGAGCTAAACCACAGCCTAGTGGAACATATGTAAAAGTTGGGGCATATAAATAAAGATTCACTCACAGGAGAAGATGCACCCAACAAAAATGGACAAAATTTTTGAGAAGGCATTTCAGTAATGATGTCACTGTGTGGATGGGACATGAATGCATGAAAAGATGCAGAACTCTGCAGCTGTTAGGGAAAGGTAAATGAAAGCCACAACACAACACCTCTGAGTACTTATTAGAATGGCTAACACTGCAAACAAAAACTGACAATAGAAAACACTGACAAGGGATGTACAGTAACTGGAAGTCTCGTGAGCTGCTTGTTGGTGGTGTAAAATCAGTAAGGCCCTTTAAGGAAACTAATTAAGCAGTTTAGTGCATAGTTAAAACAGGCTTCGTATATAACACTCCCCCGCACCCATCTCAGTTCCAGACATTATTAAGTGAGGCTAGATCCTCTAAAAGCCTGGATTTCAGATATAAAATTTTCTATAACTTCCTGCCTGTAGAATCTCCACAACTTAGCAAAAGACTCAAGTGACCTGAAGGTGGTGAGTGGATGAAAAAACTGTGTTATAGCCTCACAGTGGAGTATGTCCACGCAGCGACAGGAAAGGACTATTAAAATATAGAACAATCTGGATGAATTCCAAGCTTATTACACCAAGCGGAAGAAGCCAAACCTGAAACTGACCTTTTGTGACTTTCAGGACAAAGCAAAACTATAGGAACAGAAAATACATGAGTGCTTGCCACGAACAAGGGGGTAGGAGAGGAAGTGAGTTTCAGACTCTCACACCATGCGCATATGGGGAGCACTAGCTGGTCTTAGGGTCAGAGGGAGTCTTATCTAGCTATCTTATGCTAGCTTCTTTAGTTGTTCCTTATGTTGACTGTAATGTTTCATGTCCCTGCTGCCCCTACTAGTCACAGAGTGGTAGGCACACAATGGTGGATTAACTGTATAGAAATACATCTCAATAGAGGAAAAAGACTTAAAATGAATTTGGGGACACGAATTGTGTTTAAAAAATATTTTATTTTTATTTTATGTATCTGAGTATATTGCCTGTGTGTGTATAAGTGTACCCATGTCATGCAATGCCTATGGAAGTCAGAAGAGGGTGTCAGAGTCCCTGAAACTGGAGTTATAAACAGTTATTAGGTGCCATGTGGGTGCTAGGAATTGAGGCCAGGTCCTCTGCAAGAACAGCCAGTGCTTAGAACTGCTGAGCCACCTATCCAGCCCTAGAATTGTGGTTTTTTTATTACTCTTATATGTGATGGCTATTCCTTGCTTGGCTACCCATTTGCTCATTTCATCTCTTCAACAAGTATATGTTGAGCATCTACTGTGTGCTGAACACTGTGGCCTCAACAGTGAGTGAAATGAATGCAGGTCTGCCTGCATGGTCCTCCTCAAAGCAAAGGGAAAAGTACTTCTTGCCTTCAGCAATGTAGATGTTACACAGCAGGAAGGGCTTAGAAAAAAGCTGTTTTAGAGATGCTAGCTAGACTGCAGATTGTCAAGCATTAATCACTGTCCCCAAAGCACCCTGTGTTCTCTAGACATTATTCGTGCTCTGGGAGGGATTTACAGGGGAACTTTATCAAATATAGGTGGAGAGGTAAGCAGCTCCTTAGATGAGAGTATTCCAGAGTGAAGAGAGCTTGTGACCAGAAGGCCAGTCCAGAAGGGCCTGATGAACAAAATAAGCTGTATAGTTTATTACTTGTAACGTTTCAGTTCCTGGGATGGATGGGATGCCATCCCAGGGACTCAATCAGCTCTAATGTTGTCAAAAGACCATTGACAACCAGAGTCCACACACTAGGGATTGCAATTTGGATTTGGATACTGCTGTTTTCAAGGTTTCAGTTCCACTCAAATCACTAAATGGGGAAATTGAGGTGTGAAAATGTATCACCTATCAAAAAAATGTCTTGATTTTGCAAGGTAGTGGGAACATTTCCTGTATACACCCAATGGCAGAAAACAGACTCAAGGTGAATAAACGTTGTATATTACACAGTTAAAAGTATCCTAACACCAACCCACTCCAAAGGACTCCAATGAGAAATCTTTAAATCACTCTCTCTTTAATTTCATCAATGTTCATAACAGTGCCTAACGTAGCTGCAAAATTACATGCACTGAATTGGAAACAAAACCCTGGTACTTGTAAAGAGATAAGAGTGAAATCAGAAGATTTGGAGATGAAAATCTATGCATTTAATTATCTATTGTTTGCTATTATAGTAGAGAATTAACAACCAATGTACAAACTATTTTACCATACTTTTAATATCATAAAGTAATATAATTGAATACCATTTGTTTTGAACGTTCTAACAATCCAGGCATTTTGTACATTGTTGGTGGAGAGCACATCTTCTTGCTCCTGGTACTTGTCTCAGATTGATGTGGAACTCTCCATTTACTCTTGGTCTTCTTCCTCCTCCTCCTCCTCCTCCTCCTCCTCCTCCTCCTCCTCCTCCTCTTCCTCTTCCTCTTCCTTCTCCTTTTCCTCTTCCTTTTTCGTTCTACTGAAGTGGTTAATTTGGTTGATGACTTGGGAAGAACTTGGTGTTCTTTGTGCAATTCTTCCTACCTGATGCATTGTGGAAATGAATGAACCCTTAGAGGCAGGCCACTCATTAATGGGATCTCTCAAACACTGAAATAGCTGCTAAGTCATTAACAATGGAAAAAACTGCTTGACTTTCCTAAAATAAACATCTACATTATCTTTTCCTTAAAGACACTTCTGTGACTGGAGTCTCAGAAGTTTTGGAATCACTGACATGCAGTCCTGAATAAGGGTACTACATGCTCAGTTCTGCCCCCCCCCTCCCCCCCAAGAAGCATCTCCTTGGCATTATTCCCTGGACTAAGGACAGAAGGTGAATCAGTGAGCCTGAATCACTCACAAATACAGCTAGAGTATATATTACACTACAGTCTCTAATTTGGCTCTTAAAATATATCCCCACCACCAGTTGTCATAATATTCAAAATCCTCAACCACCACCTGAAGATTGGCATTTAAATTTTTATTAGTTTTTCAGATATTTATTCAGGGTTTACCATACTGGCAGAATTTATGCTTTAACAGCATTTTTTCAAATTGCATTCTCTCTCCTTCAAGCTGTAAGATTTTCTGCAAATCACTCAAACATTTTCAATTTACTCCTTCATAAATTGAGAATAAATCCTATATAGTTATCATAAACCTTATATACTTATAATAGTTAAATGAGATCATAAATAAATACTATATTATTCAGTGTAGCATATGATACACCCAGAGTGCTGGTGAGTTTTAACTGTTACCTTGACACAATCTATAATCACCTGAGAAGGGAGTCTCCATTGAGGGATTGCTTAGATGAGATGGGCCTGTGGGCATGCCTGTGAGGGATTGTATTGATTGTTAATTGATGTAGGAAGCCCTACCCTGAATGTGAATGTCACCATTTTATGAGCTGAACCCCCAAACTATATAAGAATGAAGAAAGATAGCTGAGCACAAGCAGCAGCGAGCAAGGATAAGCATATTTCTTTTCTCTGCTCTTGACTATGGCTATGATGTGACCAGTTGCTTGAGTTACTTCCCTGAAATGATTGACTGACCTGGAATTGTGAGCCAAATAAACCCTTTCCTCCCCTAAGTTACTTTTTGGTCAGGGCATTTTATTCCAGAAACAGAAATGAAACTAGGACACCTAGCATACAGAAAGCATGCTCTAATTTTTAATGGTCCAGACTGTTTTCTAAAGTTATAAAAAAAGGATTGTGCTTATTATTGTAAACACAGTGGTGGAAAAAGAGGCCCTAGAAGTTTCACTTAGCGATGGGTTCCATCTGAGTCAGTTTCCATTCCTTATTGTTATCACTCTGAGAGGTCCCAAGGATGAATGACCAAAATCAATACTTGGATCATGAGAAACATTTAAACCATGCTTTAATAAATAGCCTTTCATTATTCATCAAATGAATCAAAACGTTATTGCTCTAAGAGCAAGATGCAAACTTGGCAACATATAACCGTTTCCTGACAGGAAGAGTGAGAGTTGCTCTAAGATTATCTTAGATGTTTTGATAGTTGAAATAATAATTTGTATCAAAGAACATTCGGAAAACATATATGATCTGAACTGACTTGTCAGAAAAAAAAAAATCCACATTTCTTTCCTGCATGGCTCTACCAGCTTTATGCAGAATGAGAATACTGAGTGTAGGGAGGAGTTTGGGCCATAGGAGGCCTTGAATAATCTCAGCACCAAATCACGCTTCAGTCTTCAAAGGTCTTTCCAACCAATTCTGAAAGAACTGAGAAGTTTAAAACAAAACAGTTCTGGAATCTTTCAACATTGACCTAAAACCCAGAATGGGGGTACTAGAGGCTCAATTCTACCCCTCACAAAACATCTTCTAGGTATTGTTGCCTAGGGTAAGGAGAGCAGTGGAACCACTGAGCCTGAATCACTCATCACAATAAAGCAGTGGCCGCGATACTTAAACTGGGAGTCAGAGGGGCTCACTGAAAGAGACAGAGTGGCTCATGGGTATCAGAAGGATTTTCCACTCAGGTCATTTCCACTCAGTGGCTTCAGATCAGGTGATTCCTGTTCCCTTCACAGCACTGACGAACATAAAGGGTGGTGGGAAAAAATGGGCAATTCTAGATGATTTTTATTTCATAATGCTTAACAGTTATCATTTCCCATTAAAAAAAAATAACAGAACCGATGGAATAAGTGAACAAAACCACCTGCACCAGTCTTTCTGTTTGCATTATAATCATTTGGAGTTACCTTTCCCAGCCATTTCTCATGTGGAAGGATGTCTATTATATATTGCCTTCCTCTTTGTGTTTTACTTTGGACGATTCAGTCTGCCTTTTAAATGGGTCACTGACATTTTCTTGTGTGGGGTTTCCATAGTAATGTTACTACATTCTTACTGCTGACCACTTAAGCTCTTTTATTTCTTCTTCAGCCACAGAAGTGTTACTGTTCTTAAGAATTGAAACGTTCCTTCCTGGAGGAGGGAGGGATGCTCATAAACCTCAGGAAACAAACCAGAAGCTCAGAAAGCTTTCAAGATTCATCTGGCCCTTTCTCTAAAGTTATATAAGCGATGATAATTGCTGGTAAAAGGCTTTGTTTGTGGACCTTCATGCACATTGTGGGGGAGTACCAGGAATGCTCCTTCTAGAGCTGTCACCTACCCTAGGGTGGGCTTCCGGGATGCAGTTGCCTTTGAGTCACTCATGCTCCAATAAATAACTCCCCAAAACTCACTGGCTCGCTGAGCAAGACTTGGGTGGGGACCATTTCTTTGGTTTAACGTTTATCTGGTGAGTATAGACATGCATTCATGTCTCCCCAGAAAGTCATGCAACAGTCCTGGAAGTTGTGTTAAATATTTTGGATTACTTTCATTGGCTTGATGCCCCCAAACAGAGTCACCGAGTCAAAGAACGTTCATCATGAGCTGCTTTTGTGTCTCTACCAGTAAATGTGAGGAAAATATTATATTACTCAATTTCCCTCTATTTCAAAGGAAATAGATTTTTACCATTAACTGAAAATTTTTTTATATGTTTGAGAAAGAAAATGTTATTAGCTCACTGCTTAGTTTTGCATTTCCTAGTTTGTTATGTTCACCCATGTCAAGCGTTGTTTACCTGGCTTGGATCCTCATGAGTTTGCCTGCTGGAACTATAGAACTTTCTTTAATATGGTGTACACAATTTTCCAAGGTAAAGAATTTGGCTAACTCTGAGAAAATAATTCTTTTTTAAATTAACTAATTATTTAATTAATCTTTTATGTACATGAGTGTTATGTCTGCATGTATGTAAGTACATTCATGTCATGCACTGTTCATGGGGACAAAAGAGGGCATCAGATACCCCTGGAACTGGAGTTATGGACTTTTGTTAGCAGCCATGTGTGTGTTGGGACTCAAACCCAAGTCCTTTGCAAGAACAGCAAGTGCTCTAACCCACTGAACCATCTCTCCAGCCCCAGGGAAATAATTCTTAAAATGTTTTCATTGTATATCTCTGTACTTACAAGCATTTTTAATGACATTATTTATGCAGTGTTGTAGCCTTGAGTATAAGAGGTAAACACTCAGCTTCCCCATGTCCCTAGCCACATTTTAAAACATGGTCCTTGACATAGGTGGCTGCATGGCAGGCCTACATTTATTTCAATGGAAATAAGTCTGTTTATCTATTTTTATTTTTAAACCTAGTGATGTGATTCATGTAACATGACATAATACACACACACACACACACACACACACACAACACACACAATTATTTTCCCTAGACACATTTTGGAGAATCAGCTGTCAGAATATTCAGCTCATTTCCCTCAGTGGTCTTGTGTTCTTATTTCCAATGTTTTGTTCTGTTTGTCTGTTTTTGTTTTTGCTTTTGTTTTTTGAAATAGGGTCTAATGTATTCCAGACTGGTTTCAAACTCACTGTATAGCAAAGGATGACACTGAATCCCCAGTTCATCTTGAATCCCTGGTCTTTCTGACTCCACCTCCAGAGTGTGAGATTCTAGGTGTGTACACCAAGCCTGGCTTCTTTGGCACAGAGGATGGATCCCTGGGCTTCATGCATGCTCAAGAAACACTCTGCCAACTGAGCTACAACTTCAGTCCATGTTTCTCTATTCTGAACACCTTTCTTCCTCCACAAAGACTTTGTTAATTCTCCACAACCAGCAGTTTCTCTTTGGGTTCCTTCAGAATTAGCTGGCAACAGATCCATATCTATCTTGAATTATTATTTAATTGCCCTCTGATATCTTTTGTGTCTTTAACTAAAGCATCCATGTTATAATTTGTACCTTTTTCTATCTTTCAGTAGTACATGATTTTAAGTTAATATTTTTTAAAATCTTGAATTTAGAAACACCATCATTTGGAGAACCAGTTGGTTAGTGGGATGTGCTTTAATCGATACTATCACACCAAGGGCACAGGAACTTTCATTGTTTTCCTAACATGTTGAGGAAACTTAGGCAGCTTACTGGGCTTTGTTTTTAGACTATTTCTAAGAGTTCCTTTAGATGTTAATATTGTCTTCAAATAACTCATCATTCTCTTGAAGCTAGAAATTGAGATGGAAACAGAAGTCAAATTTAGAGTCTGTGAACAAGGTAGGATGTTTAACCTTAACTGCTAACTTGACACAATCTAGGATCCCTTGAAAATATAGTTTCAGTGAGGGATTGTCTAAATTGGGTTGACCTGTAGGTATGCCTGTTGGGGACTGTTTTAGTTAAGTTAACTGATGTGGGAGAAGCCAGCCTAGTGTGGGCAGCACCATCCCCTAGGCAGGGGTCCTGAACTACACAACAGTAGAGAAATCCTGCTGAGACAGGGTAGCAAGCATGAGTGCATTCACTTCTCTCTGCTCTTATGGGATGGGATGTGACCAGCTTCGAGAAGATCCTGCCTGGACTTCCTCACAATAATAAACTGCCACCTGGAATTATAAGCTGAAGTAAACCCTTTCTTCTTTAAATCACTGTTTGTCGGTATTATCGCATCACAGCAACAGAAATGAAATAAGAACACCAGGGCTGACTTTGTGGAGCGGGGCTGGTGTGGAGCTGTCTGAGAGCAGAGGAGCTCCGACTGGGACTGTGGGAGTGGCAGCTCTGCGTGTTCCATCTGGGGAACCGCTTGGTGCTGTGACAGATCTTTGACGGGTCTTCATCTCATAAAGGAGAATCACATTCTCAGGGTTGTAGTGGTGGGGAGGGAGAAGGGAGCAGGCCCAGCACAACCAAGATCTAACAATAATGGGCAAAAGCATCCATTAAATCACACAATTTGATGGTTTCCTATTCAAGTTCTACTAGTTGGCATTTCGGTCTTTTATTGAGCCCCCGTCTTCACACATCTGCTCCTTTAAAAAATAACTGTCATGCAATTAGTAGCTTCCACCTCCAAGGTACTTGCATCCCTCAACTCTCAGCGGTAATGCACACTGAAGTGTGCAAGTTTTAAAGAATAAGAGTCTGCAGAGTGTGTGTCCCTGGACGGGACTCCTGTATTACACCTCACCCACCCACACACACACACACACACACGCTCAGGGACCATTGAAGAAGAGAGGGCAGAAAGACTGTAAGAGCAATGGCTGGTTCATGAACAAAGGGAAGCAGAGGCTTTCGGGTCACTGGAAGTTTGCTCATGTGAATTTTGGGCATCGAGCACAGGACTCAGGCCAAGTCAATCAGACAAGGGCCCAGAGTGCAGTGAAGGAAATGGGTGGTGGACCGGGCCTAGTGAACTGCTGGAGACTGACCACTACGGGGTGAGGGAGAGCGGACCTTCCTTACAGCCTCTAGGTAGGCTGACTAGGCTCCGGTGGATGGATTTGCACGGAAGGACATCTGGGTGCAAATGCTTGACTGGCTAGAACTTAACATGTGTGATGGAATCCACGAGGTCTGGTGGTGGGGAAGCATGGGGGAGGAGGCCTAAACTTGATTAAGACTGTCGTGTGAAATGTATAAAAGGTCAATAAAAAATTTTAAGAACGTTAAAGAGGCTCTGAGCTTACCTCATCCTTACTACTTGTCTCATCTTCGAGGCTGCCATCCGTCGTTTCAAGTGAATCTGCTCCAAAAACAGAGAGTGATAGCTCAACCACTGGAACTCTCTCAGCTAGCTTAACTATCAAACCACAGCAGATTCAAGTCAAACAGTCACTCAGGATCTGAGATGTGAGCTGACAACAGTGGGAAGAAGGGCCACTTTTAAAAATCAGCTTATATTGTAAAGATATGTAACAAATGCATGAAAGCCTGAAAAATAGAGAGACAAAATGATCTATTGCTTCCATATCCCTAAACACTTTTATATTAATATGTGTCAGGAGTATCATCGGGATCAACAAGCAATGAGGACCCACAAGAAAGAAAGAAGAGAACTACGCTTCTTTAATTTTTATTTAGCAGAAATGACAGACCAACAAATGTGAAAGTAGAAACAGTTGTAGCATGAAAGTGGGATGGCACATTGGACTACAGAGGATCAAGGAGAGTCACACTGGGCTCATGGATTTGAGATGATTACTGATGACTGTCTGAAGGGAAAATGATTGAAAAGATAAGACAGAGCAAGTCCATGAATGAATTCATGTAGTCTAGACCAGGTCTGAGGGTTCCAGGCAGAAGGAATGGAGCATGCAAAGGCTCAGGAGTTAGAGACCACTGCGTTCTGTTTCAGGGAAACCACTGGTAGTTTGATATGCCTAATAGTCGGACAGTGAGGAGAAGAAGTAGCAGCTGTAGAGGAGTGAAGGGCTCCAGCATCATAATCTGTAGGTGTTTAATCTTAAGGTCAGTGGGAACCTATATGAGGACAGGATTTTATGTCCACAAAGTTTCAAACTTATTGAGACCGGAGAGATGGCTCAGCAGCCAAGAACACATACTGTTCTTTCAGAGGACCCAAGTTTGGTGACCTGTGTCAGGAAGAGTTCTGATGCAGTGGCCTCTGAAGGCACCTGTACACCTGTGAACAAAGTCTCTCTCTCTCTCTCTCTGTCTCTCTCTCTCTCTGTCTTTCTCTCATATGTACAAATACACATAACTAAAACTAGTTTAAAATTTTCAAACAATATAGTACTTATGTATGAAATTCTCAAGATATATCTTAAACTTACATAATTTTAACCTAATGAAGAAAACATTCCTTAGAAATTAGCATCATAATATTGAAGTACCAGTATTTTTACTTGACTCACACCGTAGGTCTTTTCCACCTTACAACATGGAAAATTAATCTTTTAATTTTTAAAAAGTTATTTTTATTTTATGTGTATGAGAGTACTGTCTCCATGTATGTAAGCTGCACTGTGTTGTGAAAAGCCGGTGGAGAACAGAAAAGTATATCATCCCCTGAAACTGGAGTTACAGATGGTTGTTACCTGCCATGTGGGTGCTGGTATTCTGCAAGAACAACCAGTGCTCTTAACCACTGAGCCATCTCTCCAGCTCCAGAAAATTAATCTTTTAAAAAAATATATTTATTTTTTTTTTACTTTATGTATATACGTGTTTTGCCTAAGTGTATGTAAGCGCACTTGTGTCATGCAATACCCGTAGAGGGGGAGAGGGCATCAGATCCCTCGGAACTGGAGTTACAGATGGTTGTTAGCCACCATGTAGGTTCTAGGAACTAAACCATGGTCTTCTACAAGAGCGGTCGGTGCTCTTAACCACTGTGTCATCTCTCTAAATGCTCCCTTCATTGTTTTTGGAGACAGGTTTTCCCGGTAGCCCCAGTAGGCCTGGAACTCACTATGTATACCAGATTGGCCTCCATCTCACAGAGATCCACCTACTTCTGCCTTCTGAGTACTGAGATTAAAGATGTGTGCCACTATACCTGGTCCCAAAATTAATCTTTTAATGACTATATAATATTCAATTTTATTGATGGCTGAATTGATTTAGTTAACAACTATATAGTTTGACATTTCTAATTTTTAATTTCTTAAATAATACCTAATTACCATTTTATTCTTTGTTTTATACTTTTGCAATATGTCTAGAAATTGCATTCTTTAATAAACAAAATACAGCAACTTATGATTTTAGAATCTCCATAACTTACTTTGTTAATCCATACTGGTATTAATAATGTAAGAACATATATTAGATTCACTTTGATTTTTTTTTTTTGGTATTATAATTCTTAAAAAAAAAAACTCACTGAAATGTGCAAGCTTTTACTGTCAACTTGACTGCATTTGGAATCACCTAAGAGACACACTTGTGAGTGTGTGTCTTTGAGGGTCTCAGAAAAGGTTTAACTGACGAGGAATTCCCTTGACTATGGTCCCACTGCAGGGACTCAGGTGTCAGGCTGAACAGAAAGGAAAACAAGAAAGCCAGCTGAGCACCGTGTCCATCCCTCCCCGCTTCCTGTGCACGAAACGCAGCCAGGCACCTCACACTCCTGCTGTCGTGCCTTCCATGCCAAGGTGACCGATATCCAACCGGTGAGTCAGATCAAATCCTTACTCTTGTCAAACATTTGGCCACAGTAATGAGAAAAGTAGCTAAGACATTTATGAAGGAAGCAGAGCAAACAAATATTTGCTCTCTTAAAATATTTGCGATATTGAATGCTCTTTTCTTGTCTGTCTCCGACTCCTTCCTCTCTCCTTCTCTTCCTCTCTTTCTCTACTTCTCACTCTTGCTCTTGTGTTCTCTGCACAGGTCTCACTATGGAGCCCAGGCTAACTTCAAACTCTTGATCTTCCTGCTACAGACTCATCGGTGCTGGGATTATAGGCATGTGCTACCACATCTGGTTTAATAGTTTGTTTCAATGTGTACTGTTTGGGTGTGTATATGTGTGTGTGTGTGTGTGAACTGTCCTTTAAAAATTTGACTATTAGTATTTTTACTGACACAATTTTAAAATGTTTATATTTCTAAATTAAGAACATTATTTGTCTTTTAGTGAAATGATATTTATTTCTCTGCTATTCAACTTTAAAATCCATCTGTAACTTATTTTTGAAATTCTGTTTAGTGAATTAATAGTAGTTTTTTTTGTGTGTGTGTGTGTGTGTGTAGATAGAGCCTTGTTATATAGCCCATGTTGGCTACGAGCCTGTGAATCTCCTACCTCAGCCCTTCATCCAGCAGTTGAGAGGTGGTGGATCTTCGAAAGGTGAGGCCTAGTTGGAAGGAGTAGGCCACCAGGTGTGTGTTCGAGGGATCGATCTAGCCCTGCCTGTTTTCTGTCTTTCTTTATAAACTTCATGGATTCCAGGAGGTCAATATCCTACTATGCCTCAGCCTTTCCCCTGCCATTGTCTTTTTTGTTTATTTTTGTCTTCTTGCAGCACACCCATGACAATGGAGTAGCTGAACCATGGACTCGAATCCTTAACCAAAACAAAATCTCCCTCTAACGAGTTCTTTACCCCACAGTGATAAAAAGTTCAACACATCAAATACAGCAGTTCAAGGGAGTCTGCAGTGCTTTGGGTAGAAGACACATCCTAGTTTCCAAATACTCTCATAATTATGCCCAAGAAATCTAACTTGCCTTTTAATTGTGGTATCACAGAAGCTTTAGATGGTGGTATAAACTTTCTTACATTCCATCTGAATTTTCTCATAGCACTTGAAGTTTGAATAATCATTACTTTTGTGAAATCTTCGGTACCTTGTATCTGAAAGTTGATAGAACATAAGTTAATTTCCAAATACATGCTATGCAATTAGGTGTTTCTCTCATAAGATCCTGTTCTACTTCCTCTTTAAACATCAGGACAAATTTGAAAATATCACACTATCTGCTCATATAATACAGACATCTTAAAACTCCTGGATACATTGGTTTTGTGAAGGTCACTATTTCATACACTATCACTGATATTTTGTATGTCTTCCAAATGAGAAAATGAGAGGGCGTAATTATTAATAACATTGAAAACATCAAACAGGCTGGAGAGATGGCTCAATGGTTAAGAGCACTGGCTGCTCTTGCAGAGGACCTGGATTCAGTTCCTAGCACTCACATGGCAGCTAGCCACCATCTGTAACTTCAGTTTCAAGGGATCCAATGTTGTCTTCTGACCTCTGTGGGCATTGCGTGACGTGGGTATGCTTATATGCATGCACGTATTACTCTCATACATATAAAATAAAAATCACAAATGAAATTTTAAAAAGAATCTATGAATTTAAAATAAGCAGCTGCATGCACATAGCAAAAGGAGCAACATTTTATTACAGCTCTGCACACAATATTCAAAGCAGACACGAGATAATGCTCTGTGAAAACTAGATGAGAATGTGGAAGCACAAAAGACCCAAATAACCAAAATAATCCTAAATAATAAAAACACTCTTGGAGGCATCACTATTCCTGATTTCAAGTTTTATTACAGAGCTACAGCAGCAAAAACAGACACACTGATCCATGGAATAGAATGGAGGACACAGATGTAAGTCCATGCACCTACAGTCACCTGATTTTTAACAGAGGTAAAAAATATATATTGGAGAAAAGGCAATGTCTTTAACAAATGGCGCTGGGCAAACTGGATAGTGACATGTAGAAGAATGAAACTAGATCCTGATCTCTCAGATGGCAGAAAATCAATTCCAAATGCATCGAAGATCTCACTGTTAGAACTGAAACTCTGAACCATCTAGAGGCAAGTACACTTCAGGACATAGGCTCAAGTATGGACTTTCTGAATAAGACCTTGATTTCATGGGAAGGAGAACCAACAATCAACAAGCAGGACTTCACGAAACTGAAAAACTTCTATATAGAAGTGCACCGCCATTTGCGTGAAGAGGCAGCCTACAGAATAGGAAAGCGTGTTAGCCCACTACACTTCTGATGGAAGATTCCCATCTACAATATACACACAACTTAAAAAATAAAACTCTAAGTAAAAGAAAGAAAGCACGCCAATGAATTTTTAAAAAAGGGGGTATGGAACTGAATAGAACTCTTTCTCAGAAGAAGAAAAAATACAAATGACTTAGAAATAATTTTAAGACCATTCACTGCAGTTAGTATGGAAATGCAAATTTAAACTGCTTTGAGATTTCCTCTTTCCACAATTAGAATGGCTAAGATGAAGAAAACAGAAAACAGCAAGTGCTGGTGAGGTTCTGAGTAAAGAACTCTCATGCACAGCTGGTAGGACTGCAAACTGGCATCGCCACTCTGGCAATCAGTATGGCAGTTCCTCAAGAAACTAGAAATAAAGCTACCATAAGACCTAGCTACACCACTTCTGGGAATACCCAAAGGACTCTACTTCCTATGACAGAGCTACATGCTCATCCATGTTCAGGGCTGCTCTGTTTACAATACTGGCAAGAATGCTATAGCATAGCCAACCTTTCCGATTGGATTTAAGACCTGTTCCACAGGAGGAAACACATATTTGGTACTGTAGGTGTGAGCTCATAGGCTCCAGGGGTGAATATAATATTATTCTGCTAAATAGACATAGTATCAAATGGCCCTCTAAATGTATATCTCTATCCATAGCTTATTGCATCTGCCAGACCTCATCAGTGAACACACTTTGTACAGTAGACTATGAAACTCACAACTGACCGAGGTGTAGAGATAAGTGTCTGTGGAATGCTCAACCATAAATGGGACATCTAGATCATATCTTCTTCACCCCAAGTTTAAGGAACATCATGGACTAGAAAGTAGAAAGATTGCAAGAGCCAGAGGTCAGGGAAGAGCAGAGTGAAGCAGTGTCTCCTGCACATGACAGGACTGATACCACTTGTGAATTCACAGCAACTGTGGCCACCTGCTTAGAACTAACAAACGCAGATCAAACCAATCAACATTCCAAGATGGGGTGGAGAGGGAGTCATAAGCCCTCACTCCTAGCTGAGGAACTGTTGACAGCTGATGGCTTCTGGAGGAGGGAGAGTCAGTGGCACCTGGTAGGTCAAGAGAGGATGGCCACGCATTCATGCGCATATGGGGAGCAGTAACTGGATCTTCTGGATTATAAAAAGAAATAAAGGAGGACATGAAGTTGGGTGGGTGTTGGGGGGATCTTGGAGGAGTTGGGGTGAACATGATCAATATATATTGTATGCATGTATGAGATTTTCAAATAACCAATAAAATATTATATATATATGTATACACACACACATATACATGTGGAGATCAGAAGAGGGTGTTGAATCCTCTGGAACTGGAGTTACTGATGGTTGTTAGCTGCCATGTGGGTGCTGAGAACTGAACCAGGGTCCTCTGCAAGAGCAGCCAGTGCTCTTAAGCATTGAGCCAACTCTCCAGCCCCCTATTACAACTTCTTGAAGCAATGTTTTTACTTCTATTATACAGCAGTACAGATTGGTTTCACATTTTCATGTATATATACACTTTTAGTTATTTCAGGCAGTCTTGCTTTGTAGCCGTGGCTGACGTGGAACTCACTCTTCAGCCTCAGCATCCTGGGTGCTGGTATTATGAGCATCAGCCAGTACTCCTGGCTCTCTACATATGCTCTACATGATGCATAGAGCTTATTAGTTTGCATAGACTTTATGATAATCACACTAATACAGTTTCTTTCCTTTAATAATTGAAGACAAAACCACACTAAATATGCTGCTGCTTTTTCTGAAAGAGCACATGAGCCATATTTTCCTTGGTAAACATCCGTGATTGCTAGGTTCTTTTTGCCTTTTATTAGATTATTTATATTTGATTCATTATTGATAATATGTCTTTAGGATGAACTATCACTGAAAGGCAGAGGGATCCAGTCCTTCTTAAGGATGCTGCGTAGTGGTTAAACACTTTTAAATGCTGCTGTGAATGTTCATTCCATGACAGGTGTCTATTATAAGCACCATTTAGTATCCTTCCCTTTAAAGCTGTTAGGAGCAGCTAGGGGTATCTGGCATACAGCTGACAGGCTTATCCTTGTATCTGGCTATCCTGAGTGAAGAGCTGTCAGCCAAGCAACCCCAGCTGTGGTGACTATTGTTTTGAACCCTCCATGATCATACATGTTAAGGCTTGTGATTGGTGGAACTGGAAGCCTCACATGTTGAGGACTGTGATTGGTAGAACTATGAGCATGCAGTGTCCCTCTTCTGGCTGTGTAAATAGCATCCTCTCTCTCTCTCTCTCTCTCTCTCTCTCTCTCTCTCTCTCAGTCTTTCAGGTTTCATCTGAGAGGTGGTTCTCTCCTGTATACTATCCTTTAGTGTTGCAGCATTAGGTCCAAATAGTCTCTGCCTACTTGCAGTCTTCAGTCCAGGGGCAGCCAGTAGGGCTAACTGCACAAAGAGTAGACAGGACCCTGGGACTTCCAGTTCTGGCAAACAGCAATGGCAACAACAAGGGAGCAACCGAATAGTTCCTGAGAGTAACCAAGGTTCAAAAACATAAGAAGTGAAGGTGAAGGATGGCAGTACTGAGAAGGCGAGAGGCTGTGAAAAGGTAGGAATTCAAACTATGAGGGAGTGATCTCTGGTTGCTAGAAGAACTGGGGACAGCCTTCAAGGGTTAAGGAGCTCAGAGTCCTGACACCTGGAACCCAGGAGCTGTACACTAATGGGCATTAGTTCTCCAAGCTCAGAGAAGTAAGCATCTGCCTCAAGGACCTCTCCACAAAAGCCTCCAGCTTTGGGAGATTGGACTATGAAGCCCCTGGTTCTCAAGGTTCAGTGCTGTGAGCTTCTGGGTGTGAAAGTCCATCTTGTGAGTTGCTGGAACTCAGGACCATTGGTCCTAAGGGAGCTGCTTCTTGCCCAGCCATACTTTCCACACAGGTGCTGGCTGCTGGGACAAAAATATTCACAGACCATACTGTATCAAGAGGGAATGGAATCAGTAAGTGCAATGAATAAGCTGTATCAAGATCACAGAGACTGAAAACAGGACTTAGAAATGCAAGCAAAGAGATGCAAGTATAAAGGTACTGGTACTAAAATGTTCTGTTAATATAACCAGTCATCCATTTCACCTCTCTATTTGAAAGAAACTCATCCAAATAAACCTCAAAATCAAAGATACAAGTTCATATACACTGCCATATTTGTTAAATAATACTACTCAAGAATGCATTATTTCTAGGGTGATAAATTCATTTGACCTGATCTTCAGTAGCACTCTGAAGATACAGCCTAACAGATCCTTTGTAAACAGTCTTCACTTCTCACCAATCAAGGAAGCTGTCAAAATAGCTGGAATCTTTTGTTTGCTCTTAACCTGACAGTAGATGAATCTTCCCATGATGACTAAAACATAATCAGAATTGCCTTGGCAGGAATCCCGATACTGTGCTGAGGAAGAGAAGCTAGCTATGTTCCATCTTGCTTCTTTCCTTTGTGTCCCGAGTCCATCCCGGAAGTACTTCCATCACAGCTGTAGGCTATTACTATATACATACACCTGTTTCTTTTTGCTAGCTTGAGAGATGCCTTGCAAATAGGTCAGAAGTCTCATTTGTCTATTCTAGCATGATTTCTGTCATAGAATAGCTCCTTAAAATTAAATGAGGGTAACTGAATTGATTCTGGATCCCTCTTCCCGGTTCACTTTCTGTAGTTGTATTTTATGTGTCCCCGATTATACACAAATGTACCGTCTCTCTCTGCATCTCTCTATCTGTCTGTCTCTCTCTCACACACACACAAAGTTTTCCTTCTTTAATTTTGAATGTGTGTCAGGCTTTCGTTTTGAACTTGTAACAGTTCAAGTATGAGGAAGTATTCTTTTTTTTTTTTTTTTTTTTCACATTCATCGTCAAAAAGCCAGGAGAAAATTATCACCACTCAACTCAGTGGGGTCTAGCAGAACCTTCTAGAGTACTATTGATACAGTCCCCCGCATACACAGATGAAATTAGTGAGTCCTCTTTTACTAGGGACAACTAACTAAGATAAAATCCATCTGTGGGCACAGTTGGACAGCCTGGGGAGCTTCGCTGGTGTTGAAGAAAGCTTGTGTTTAGGCTAATCGAGTATCAAAGTTACCAGTAAACACTGCATATGTGGGTGTGGGTAACTGACTATCCGGTGGTGGGTTGGAGGAAAGAAGATGAGAAGGTGAAAGGATAATAATGATGTTTTTTCTCATGTTAATACATCGTTGGATATAATGCATATCGATCCAAAGACATGAGTCAATATTTCTTTACCTGATGGCACGTTACAGGAATTAAGAAAGGTGCCTTATAAATTTTTCTCAACTGACAGTCTTCTGCAGATCCATGTATGAGAATAACATGGGTTACGGTCTCATCATAGATATCAGTTTTTATGGTCTTTGGTATATCTCTTACAAAGACATTACAGAGCTTTAACTGCATCTTATAGTTCCATTCCTTTAAAGAAAAACACAATTCCATAGTCTGTTATTTGTTTACAAAGTGCTTGGTGTAAACTCAGTCAATTTCTATCAGTATCTTAATACAGTTTTGTTCAGGAAGGACACAAATTCATCTTACCTCAAAAGATAAGTGTTCTCTGATTTTTTGGGCAGTGATAGCAAGTCCAATTTTTTGCCACATTTTATGTTTTATGACAGGATATCTTTTTTCAAAGCCTTCACACAAGTGACTAATGGGAATAAAATATGCCTGGAAAATGGAATATATGAGTTTAACAATGTGTATACATTTGCAACCTAAGAAATAAAGTTTTCTTTATAGTAACACAAAAGATTCAGATTGTATCCCCGAATCTCACAAACTGTGTATATTGGTACGTATTTGTCCTCTTGTTAGAGGCTAAATTCTAAAAGGCCTCCTGATCCTACACAGTCATTAGTTTTGTTTTTTGAACTCTGTATATTTCTGGGGTATAGTCTGATGTTTGTTCATTGAGATTAAAACAAGCTAAATAACAGTCACTATTTTACATAATTATTTTTATTTTAAATTGACAGATAAAAATTATGTATACTAGTGTGGTGCAGCATGATGTTTTGATCTGCACATTCATTGTGGATGCAGTCAAGATGATTAATATTTCCATCTCCTTATCAACTTACAATGTTTTTGTAATGGAACATTAAAAATTTATTATTTTTCCTTGAAGTTACACTTCACAGGGATTATGCTCTTCCCAAAGCCATAGGTTGCCAAATAAAATACCCAGCATCAGGTGTGGGATACCTTCCTCCGGGTATTGATAAGAGGTGTCCTGGAGACACTCAAAACAATACAAGCTATAGCCATTGCTCTTGGTTGCCCACTAGAACTTGATGGTAAGACCCTATTGTTAAATACATCACACACATTGGTTACAGAACATGAAGAAATCAAGTTGGCACTGTCCCTTCCTACTTGCTGGCTAATTATCACCGTACTGGAGAGTGCTATGTTGGCTTCCGAGGGGCAGGGGGAGAAGCCAAGAGCCTTATCTAGCTATGAACCATGTCAACTCATAATAATGACGAGTATGGCAAGACACACCCACGGGTGCCCCAGTGGTGCGAATGTTATAGGGTAACCAACCACTTTCTGATCGGATTTCAGGCCTTTCCGGGAGGAAGCACATACCTGGTCCTGGAAATCTGACCCAGAACCCATCGTTTTAAAGTTCATAGACCTTAGGGGTGAATCTATTACTATTCTTCTACTAAATGGACATCATGTCAAACTGCCCTCTAAATTTGTATCTCTCTACTTGCATATTAGTGCAGCTCTTAGACCTCATCCAAGAAGTATCTTTGTGTAGTGGACTGTGGTCAATGCAGAAACTCACAACTAATCAAAATGCAGAAAGTAAGTGTCAGTAGAGTGCTCAGTCACAGATGGGACATCTGACCACCCCTTAAGGCTCAGGGGACTATTATGGGAAGTGGGGCAGAAATGAGTTAAGAGTTTGGGGAGGACTGGAGCAAAACAAAATCTTCTGGGCATGGCAGAATTTCTGTTACTTGTGAACTCACCATGTAGTACATGCTTTATGTGTTCACCACATGTAGTACATGCTTTATGTGTTCACCACATGTAGTACATGCTTTATGTGTTCACCACATGTAGTACATGCTTTATGTGTTCACCACATGTAGTACATGCTTTATGTGTTCACCATGTAGTACATGCTTTATGTGTTCACCACATGTAGTACATGCTTTATGTGTTCACCACATGTAGTACATGCTTTATGTGTTCACCATGTAGTACATGCTTTATGTGTTCACCACATGTAGTACATGCTTTATGTGCTCACCACATGTAGTACATGCTTTATGTGTTCACCACATGTAGTACATGCTTTATGTGTTCACCACATGTAGTACATGCTTTATGTGCTCACCACATGTAGTACATGCTTTATGTGTTCACCACATGTAGTACAATAGAGCACTAAAATTTATTCTTCCACTGTAACCAAAATGTGCTTTTTGATCAACAACTTCCCCTCATCGTCCAGTAATCTTCTAGCAACCACTTATCTTGTTCTTTAAAGAAAAAAAATCAAAATTTCCTCCATTTGTTTATTTAATGTGTGTGTATTCACACGAGCACATATGTACATGTGCCAAGACACACAAGAGGAAATCGGAGGACAGCCTGCACCTATTTGTTTCTGGCACCATGTGGGTTCTGGGGAGTGAACTCAGGTCATCAGGCTTAGCAGCAACAAACGCCTTTACCACTTAATCCACCTGGCTGGCCTATCATTCTTTTGAGAAGGCCAGCAATATTCCACAGTAAGTATATTCTATATTTTCAAAGCATATATCAGTTGTTGAATATACAGGTTGTTTCCTTTTTTCTTTGCTATGTGTGTGTTGGATAGCTTCAGCTGTCAACACACCTGAAAAGAGGGAACCTCAATTAGTATATTTCTATCAGATTGGCCTGTAGGACTGTCTGGAGGCATTTTCCTGATATTAAGTGATGTGGGAGGGCCCAGCCCACTGTGGGTGGTGCCACCCCTGGAAGGTGGTTCTGGGTTGTATAATGAAGCAGGCTGAGCACAGGCCAGAGAAGCGGGTCAGTAAGCAGCACTCCTCCATGGTCTGTGCTCCAGGTTCTTCCCCCGAGTTCCTGCCTCAAAGATAGACTGCCAATAGGAGTTATAAAATGAGATAAACCCTTTCTTCCCCAAATTGCTTTTAATCGTAGTGTTTTAGCACAGCAATAAAAAGCAACTGGGCAGCTTGTGAATAATGCTACAATGAACATAGGAAATTGGGCGTTTCTCCAACATGCCTACTCCATTGCCTTTAGTTTTCACATTGATTTGCCCAGTCTGTGAAAAAAGGATGATTTTCCATCTTTTAATGTCTTTCATCAGTGTTTTATCATTTTTTTATTGTAAAGATCTATCACTTCTTTGCTTAAACTTATTCCTGGATATTTTTATATTTATTATAAATGAGATTGTTTTGTTGACTTTTATTTCAGATGATTCACTGTAAGCTTATAGCGATAACATTTATTTCTGTATGTCAACATTGCATCCTGATATTTTGCTGGATTCATTTCCTACTTCTATTGCTTTTTTAGGTGCTCTTGGGGCATAGTCTGTATATAAAATCAATTCATCTCCCGTGACAGCTTGACGCCCTCTTTTCCAATTTGGATACCCTGCATTTCTTCCTCTTGATGTATTTGTCTGGCTAAAACTGAAGTATCCTGTTGAACCAAAGTAGTGAAATGATCACCCTTCCCTTACTGGGAATCCCAGAAAGTCTCCAGCTTTCCCCTTTCACCATGATGTTAGCTTTGCACTAATCATATATATATATATATAATGTATATATGCCCTTTATTATGCTGAGACACTACTATTCCTAATTTGTTCAGATTATTTATCATGAATTGATGATGAATTTTAGCAAATATTTTTCTGCGTCTACTGAGATGGTCATGTGATTTTTGTCCTCTTCTCTGTTGATACAATGCACCACCCTGATTGACTTGCATCCTTGAGATGCATTATGTTTGATTATGGTGAATAATCTTTTTGATGCACTTTTGCTTCTGGTTTGCTAGCATTTTTGAAGACTTTTTGATCTATATTCATCATGAATATTGACTTATATCTTTCTATTTCTGTTCTAAACCTGTCTGGCTTTGGTATGAGATTAATTCTGGCCTCAGAATGAGTTTGGAAGTATCCTCTCTTACGTTCTTCAATGTATCTTACTGTTATGCTAAAATAAGGTACTGAGTATGAAGCATATGCACTAAGGTACTGTGCTCTCTTATTTGCTTTCTTCCTGTCACTACAGTAATTCCATTGAGAAAATCAGGTCATTTGTTCTGCAGAATCTCTCACATTTTAGAAAAAGCTAATTATTCCCTCTTGGTATCACTAACTTGCTTCTCTTCTCTTGTGGAACCATTTCTAGAAAATAGTTCATCCTAGAGACTTAAAGAGCTCCCACTTTTCTTTTTTCCTATGTTTTCATGGGTGGAAGTCGTTTTTGTTATTGTTCAAATGAGGCCAGTAGGTACTCCTGACACACTGAGGATTTTGCCTCCAGTGACATTAGGCAAAATTTTATCTTTTTCAATGAGGTTTCCTACCAAGAGATTTTACCTCTGACCCCACCCCCCCGACATCTTTACCTTTCTGATTACGATATTTTTTAAATAAAAATAGACATCGTAATAAATTCACAAATAAAAGCATCATGCAGCTTTAAGGTTACCACTCAAACAACCATTTGTCCAGTCCCAAACTCTGTACATCTCAATGAAGTTCAGAACTAGTATTGGTATTGCTAGTTGATGCATCATGACTCATTTTATTATGAAACAGCTTATGTGGCCAGATTTCCTGATAAACTTCTGATTTTGCTATGGTACATTCACTTTCTGAAGCCATTTTGCCAGAATATCATATAAATATAATAGTGTAAATAAAGTTTGTCCTTGTACCATTCCTACTTTTAAAAAACATACATTATCACTGCCCTCTAGACATATGTTAAGTAATAACAGGATCTTAAGTTTGATACCAGACATTGAATGAAATACAATAGTAAGACACAGGTATGTGTTCTGACCTCCACTACGGTTTTGCAGGTGGCAGAATATTGCATTGGTTGCTTAGTTAAGCAGTTTAACTCGCCTATTATTTCCCCACTGAGCAAATACTCTGTGTAAAGTATCGGATCAGCTTTTCCCTCTGACTCCAAGGATACTTGGTCACTAGATTGTGGCTTTGATCTTTTAAGCTGTTCAGAAAACAAAGAGAAAAATACACAGACCAGTTAACTTATCAAAACTACTATTTTCCCACTTTGGTTTTAACAATTACTGTATCTGTATCAAGTTGGAAATATTTTTCAATTTCTAATGAACTTATTAAATTAGAGGTGACTTAAACACAAAGTATTCTTAAATACACAGATCTTTCTGATCTCTGTAGGCTAATCTACAGCCATTTAATTTAATTTTTTGAATCTAAAAATATTTTATTAGGTACTGGAGAGATGGCTCAGCAGTTAAGAGCACTGGCTGCTCTTGAAAAGTACCCACAGAGCGGCTAACAACCACCAGTAACTCCAGTTCCAGGGGACTCTGATGCTTTTCTCTATGTTCATGAACACTGAGCAACACGGATGAACTTACATATATGCAGGCAATGCACTCGTATGCATAAAATAAAAATAATAAATAAAATGTTAACAAATATTTTATTAGCACTGTTTTCTTTAAGAAGTAACGTGATTATGTTGAAAGACTATATAGGTGGAGAATTTGGAATGGAAATAAATGGCAAACTCATACGAACAGTAACAAATTTCACATTATTGTTGAAGCTGGGTTGTACAGTTTTGTCAGTAAACAATATTCAAAAATTATAGTAGATATATAAGTTCAAATTTATATTCTAAGATATAATTATATGCTTTTAAAGTTTGAGGATTATATCAGTTTACTTATTATAGTACTGTCTATTTCTTTTCTAAAATTTCTCATACTGTGATTTTCATCTCTAGAAGTTCAATTAGGGCATAGGTCAAGGGATACTGGGACTGTAGAAGAGCAATAGAAAGAAGGGGATGGTGCCTGGCAATGGGAGAGAGGGTCAACATCAAGGACTAGATACCAAGGACCATGTGTTGAGAGAGGATAGGACTATAGCTGGGCCTCAGGGGAGGTGGGAAGTCCATTCCAGAGAATCAGTCCTCCCAAGACCAGAATCTGCAAATAATAGAGGCCTCCCCTGTCTTCAGTATGAGGCAAAGCCTCTGCCATGCACAACCTGGTATCTCAGGGGAGGGGGCGCTGTGGGGAATTGTCAAATTGCTATTTGCATGATGATTACTAACCTGAGACGGTTTCAGTTCTTAGCATTAAAAGTCATTAATTCTCAATTTTGTAATTTTAAAACTAATGTTAGAACTGCATTTATAAATATTTCTGCATTACCTTGACCATGCCTGAAATAATTACATAGATTCCTTCTGGCTCATCACCTTCTTCAAATATATTATTTCCACAATCAAATGTTACAACTTTGGCTTTTTCCTAAAACAAACCAAAATAAGAAATTACCAAACAAAAAACTTAAAGAATATTTTAGTGGTAGTTGGAGGATGGTGAAGTTCACATTCTAATAACACCTTTATACTTTAAGTAAATATTAAGACCTAAGATACTGTGTTGGTGACAAATTTATAAAAGAAAATAAAAATACTTGAATAACAAAAGAGGGTTGTGGAAAATCATGAATACCTTAAATTTCATATACAATGTTTATACATGTGTGAGGAAAAATAATCTAGGAGTTAGAATGAAATGGAAAAATGAAAATGTTTCATCTTGATGAAAAGTTATGGGATAGACATGGACTAATGACATTTTCATATCTCAGATACTAGTGCTTTAAATAGCTAATGAGTAAATAAAAATCAATTCTGAATATCTAGTGGAAAATGCAGTGTGGTCTGATACCAAATAGGCACAGAAAAGAATACCATTAAACAAGGCAGGCCCATTGACTTTTTCTCTCCACAAACACTTAATGAGTACATACAATGCCTTATACAGAATGATAGGAGGTGTGTATCCAAAAGACGAATGAAGCCAGACATGGTGGCTCAGGTCTGTAATGTTCTATTTGGGAAGCTCAGACAGGATGATTTTAACTTTGAGGCCACTCTGGGATACATAGTGAGATTCTGTCTCAAATGTAAACAGAGAGAGAGAGACAGAGACAGAGACGGAGAGACAGAGAGACAAACAGAGACAGAGAGGAGAGAAAGACCAATGAGCTAAACAATGAAGGACACAGATATAAAAGTGAATGCAGTGGTGCTCTGGTAAGCAAATGGCCCCGAGCCTACTTCTCTGATTATTGGTGGTTTTCAGAAATGCCACAAGAGTTGAAAAAGAGCTGAAATCGGGGGTGGGGGTGGGGGGGCATTTCATGGAAGCCATATAGCAACCACAGATGAATGGACTGAACACAGTGTGTAGTATTTGTGACACCATCAGCAGTTCAGCATAAATAGAACGAAAGGTGTGCGACAAAAGCAAATCAGACGCTGAGGCAGGAGGGGCTGAAGCGGGAGTGGATGGCAGGCCCAAGGTAGCTTGCAATAGGATTTCCCATCGTATTGGAAGGGAGTATTTTATCGTATAGTAGCAAGGGACAATTACAGAATTTTTAACTCTGTATCACAGTTGAATCATTACTATTTTACAGCTTATAGCTTAAAGATACCATTAGGCAGTGAAATCTTACCTGAATAAAGTTTATGTAGTTTTCATCTTTATTAAGCCATGGAATATGAAATGGGGTTTCTTCAACATGAAGAGGCTGGATAATGGACTGAAAATCAAGTACCTCTATCTTTTTGGTCATGATTAACTAAAATCATAAAAGTTAAGAAAGAAAGTGAATTAAGCTTGTGTTCACAGAATGGAGAGAGAGAGAGAGAGAGAGAGAGAGAGAGAGAGAGAGAGAGAGAGAGAAGCTGTTTACTGTATTGCATTATGCAGCCTCTGACTCAGGAAGGGATATTAGATCCAAAGCATGTAACTCTTTCCTATTCTGAATCTTCTGATGTTTTTTGTTTAAGCTTTTAAAAGTAAGCCTTCCTGATGTGACTCTTGGTAGGTTAGACAGGCTCCAGTGGATGGACTCACAATGAAGGCCATTTGGAGACACATATTTGACTCTATAGCTTTAAGACATATATATAATAAAGTACATTAAATTGGGGGGGGCAGTAAGGTGAACTGCAGATGGGGGAGGAGATCTAAATACCATCAAAATATATTGTATGAAAATTGCAAAAATCCATTAAAAACTTTGTTTTTAAGTAAGCTTTCTCACTGAAGTATAGCAGATGTGCAAAAAGTGCCGATATCATTAGAGTTTGCTCAGGGAATATTTATTGTATAAGCAGCACTCAGGGCGAAAAATCCAAAATATTTGCTGTGCTCTAGGATCCCCCACTGTGTTCCAATTACTGAACCTCTGTAAGACAACTGTAATTCTTCTAGGACCATTGTCCAGCTTTTTCTGCTTTTGTCTTTTACCTCTGTGAGGTCAAGACTGTCTCATCTTGTTTCAGTCGCTGTACATTGTTTCTGAGATCCACCTGTGATAGCAGCATTGTTCATATAAACTCAACTGAAGGAACTCAGTGTCAATCAATGGTAGAGAAAGCTGTTCTGCAGCCACATGGCATAATGCTACACAACAATGAAAGTAAAATGAATGAATTTTTGCTCCCGGAAACAATGGAGCCAAGTGATGATGACCTCTACCACCATGAGACCAATTAGATCTCGCTTCCTTTAAGTCGGTTTCCTTTGACTTTTTGTCACAGTAACAGAAAGGCAATCTTCCCAATTTGACTCACAAGCTTAATGGAATGCTGTTGGAAATTTCAGTGGACAGTTTAATAGAAATTTCGACACTCTCTTTATATACAAAGGTAAAGTGCCAAGTCTTGTCAAATAGTCTTGAAGAACAAACTGGAAGATGCAATCAAATGTGACGGTTGATTGAATTTCTGCAATCACATGGTGTGACTTGCTGAAGGTGGTGGTTCACACCTTTAATTCCAGCACTGGAGAAGAAGGGGAGGTGAATTTTTGTGAGATCAAAGCCAACCTGGTCTACAAAACAAGTTCCAGGCCTGCTGGGATTACAGGGAGACGCTGTCTCAAAACAGAAGACAAAGAGTGTGGCTTGGTTCAGTGATAAAGCCAATGGCAAAACAACACGGGGTTCTGAAACTGATTCACACAGACCCTATCACTAAACTTAAGACAGAGCTGCCTGCAGTGTAATGGAGTGGGATGGTCTTTTCATAAACTATGCTGGATCCATTGATTATGTGTAAGGGAAAATGTTCAGTTTACCTAGCACGGCCGTGTAGGCACTAAAATAAGATTGCTGCTGCTCTTTTTTCTATCCCAACAGGGAAAACTTTCCCCCTGGTCATGTGTCATATCAGTCGAGTGTTTCAGTTGAAAAACCTCTAGACATCTATTCATGGTTTTGAGTTTCCGTAGCACTATGCACAATAACATGGGTCCTAGACCGGAATGCTGGATTAGAGCACTGTCGTCAGGCCTGGAGAGACAGCTCGATGGTTGCGTGTCTACTGCTCTTACAACTCTTACTGAGTTGGGGGGTCCCAGTACCCACAGTAGGTGGTTCACAACCACCTTTAACTGCAGCTCCAGGAGATTCAATGCCCTCCTCTGAACTCACTGGGGCCAGTCGCCTCTTTCCTCCCTCTTTTCTCTCTCACACACACTCTACACACAGCTAAAATTAAATACATAAATCTTTTAAAAAATAGTAATACAGAAAAGAAGACTGTCTCTACACTTACTAGCAAGCCTGACCTAGGAGCAACTGTTCCTCTGTTTCCTCTCTAAGAAATTAGGGATTTATATTACAGTGGTAGTTATGGGAGCCATGGTGTGGGAATTTGCTCAAGTGAGCAAATGCACTGTTAGTGTGTATCCTTTCATCACTTGCCTCTATGCATTATTTTACTGTGGTCTTTTGCAGATTGTCCTCTTGCATTTTATGTTTCTTCTTACAGGATGATGTTCCTAACTCACAGGAGTCCTAACTGCGGTCCCGTCAGATCAGACTGGACCATTAAACTAAAAGTAGTCAGTGCTGAGCATAGTGAGCATCTTCAGAGAATAGTTCAGGCACTGTGTGGCATCCAGTCTGGATACCTCAGAACTGTGGCAAGTGCTGGTGCTGGGAGAGCATATGTCAGCCAGGGCATTCTCGTTAAAAGTAACTTTCTTATTTCACAAGTGATGTATGAGAACACTTCCAAGTCAAAGCTTCAAGAACAATTAGGCAGTGATTCCTTCAGAAGCTCTTTCCTTCCCTCTTCTTTCATGTAGATTTGTCTTGCTTTCTTTCAAAATATCACACAAGGGCTGGAGAGATGGCTCGGTGGCTAAGAGCACCAGAATTCAGTTCTCAGCATCCATGATGTGCTAACAAACACCTACAACTACGGTTCTAGGGGATCTGATGTCCTCTTCAGCCCTCACCAGCATTGCATGCACATGGTGCACTTTCATACATGCAGGCAAAGCACTGATACACACAAAATAAAAAGTAGATAAATTTTTACAAACATCAAAATATTACACAGCTTTCTCTCTCCATATATATGTATATATGGAGAAAAGGTTTTAAAATCTTAAATGATCATTTTATTAACATTATTTTACAAATCAGTGCTTTTCTGAATAACAATATATCCTGGTGAATTAAAAAAATTTTCACATCAACATATAAATTTTTCTTATTCTGATTTATTAATATAAAATATTGTAGGGTACAATGCAGGATGGACCTGAGCCCGGCCACCTGCTATGAGGAATAGAGGAAAGGCTCCTGTGGGTGTGGCGCCCTGCTCTGGATAGTCAAGACCAGCTTCTGTCCAGCATCTGGAAAGAACCTGCCTACCTGGGGACAGACTTACTATTGGCTGTATTCAGGACCCCACCCCATAAAGCCATTGGCTCTCCAGACCTATAAGACCTTTGAACTTCCTGGAATAAACAAGCTTGCATCGCCATCTGCGTATGCACATGGTGACCAGAAGAAGGGGTTGAATCACTTAGAACTGGAGTTACAAACAGTTGTGAGTTGCTGTGAACTGAACCAGTGGTCTGCACTGCTGAGCCACATCTTCAGCTCCTCTTTTTTCCTTTTTAAAATACAGCTCTAGCTGGTTTGGAACTTGACGTGTAGATCAGGCTGGGCTCAACTCACAGAGGTCTACCTGTTTCTGCCTCCTGAGTTAGTTTCTATTTCTCAAAGAAAACACCATAATATTTATTCCTTGGTTATTGGAAATAATAAGCATCTTCTTAAAATAAGTCACTGGCAAATTTTCTTTATATATCTGTACCTGTCTCGGATCCTTTCCTCACTTCTGTAGGAGCCTCTGCCCTTTCTCATTCTTCATGGGAACTTCTGGGAAGTACTTACATCATTACTGTGTCTTTTCTGCTATTAATGTTATCTTCCATGCTGTGTTTTGTTTTCTACCGCATTTTAATATGTTTCAATATATTAAGTTTTAAGTTTTGTGCGGTATTACCTACCTTACTTTTTATTTGCCAAATCAGGCTTTGTAAGAGTAGAATGAGACCCAGATTCGATTTCCAGCACCCACATGGCATCTAACAACTGTCTATAACTCCAGTTACAGGGGACCTAATGCCATCTTCTGACCTCCATGGGCATTGTACAACGTGGGTGCACTTACATACATGCAGGCCTAACACTCACACACATAAAATAATAATAATAATGATGATAAAATATTTAAAAAGGAGTAGTTTAGCAAGATTTTTTTCCACATAAATAATATAAAAAAATGGGGTCTGTGAGATGGCTCAGCAGGTTAATGCTCCTGCCACCAAGCCAGATGACCTGAGTTTACCCCTGGCATCCACGTGGCAGAAGGAGATAGCCAGCTTCCACAGGTGTCCTCCACCCTGCACACACAAACATGCATGTACACGCACACAAAATTCATAGTAAGTAAATAAAAAAGAATAAAAAGGTTAGGAATATTATAATAATTTCAGAGTTATAGTCATTTATTCAATAATTTTTCATTTCTTCCAAATTTTCAGTATCACTTTAATATTATGTGTTAGAGGATTTTGTATACTTAAGTTTCCTGCCCCGACTCAAGCATTTTCTACCTACTCATTTTTCATTATTATATTATTATTTATTTGAAGCATGTGTTAACATCTGGTACCATAGACAGCCCCCTGACGGTCTCTTCTTTAAGACTATACACCATGCTAAACCCACACAGCATAATTAAAGGGTTAATAGTTGATCAGTGCGCTGTGCAGTGGTGTTCAGGTCATTCAAATGGTTGTGCAGTTATCACCAGTATCTACCTCCTTCATTTTGCAGAGCTCAAACTCTAAACCACATAAATGGTAACTTCTCATTTTTCTTTCCCACAGGTTCTAGAAACTACCACTTTTTTAAATGTCTCTGAGAGTCTTACTTTTTAATATATATATACATATATAATCATTGTGTGTAAGATTCTGACTTTTGTAAGTACCTTATGTAAGTGTCTTCTGTGAATCATATGGTGTGACTGGATTATTTCCCTTAGCATAATCTTCCCAGTGTTCATTCAACTGTGGCCAGCATTTCTTTCTTGATTAAGGCTGAGTAATATTCCATTGTATGTATATATCACATTTTGTGTCCCCCTCATTAGTTCTAGTTTAGCTCTTATGAATAATGTGTGTATGAATACGGATGTAGAAATATCTCTTGTTCCGCTTTTGACACTTTTGGATGTATGTCGAGAGCTGCTAACCAATATGGCAATTTTAACATTTCCTGGTAATGTCAACCCTGTTTTCCAGTGAGGCTGTGTCTCATCACATGCCCATCAACGTCGTGTGAGGATCCAGTTTCTCCGCATCAGGGTGCTCTTTTCTGTTTGCCTGCTTTTATGTAGCCACCTACTAAGAGGAAATGTGTTTCATTTGTTTGCTATCACCGTATCACTCTGTAGGTCAACTTTTATTTATTCACATTTTAAAATATTGTTTCCACCTGTTTTTCCCATATTTGCACGCACCTTTGGCCTTAACTTCAAGAAATCATTTAGCCTTATGTTCCCATCTTGGAGCTTTACAGTTTTAGGCTCCCATCTAGGTCACACATCCATTTTGAGTTCCTTCTCTGTGTGTGTTCGGTAAGGTCTGACCTCATTCTTTTCCAAAAGCAGCATGCAGTTGGGCCATATTCATTTTATTCATCCTGCTGATCTTCATCTTTTATTTGGAGAGGTTAATCCTATCATATTGGAAGTAATTTCTTCTTAAAATAATTTCCTTTAGTTTTGAAAATGTCATTCATATATATCTTGTCTCTATTTACTTCCTGCCAACTCCTGAGAAGATTTAGCTTCTGCCATTTTCTATTTGCCTTTTCTAAGCGCCTGTAGCTTTTTTTGTCCTACATTGCTATGTTATTTTTCTGTTCAATTTTCCTCATTATTGTGTTCTACTCTGTTAGTTGAATTTTTATAGTGCTGCATTGTAGGATATTCTTTGTGTATGCTTCTTGACTACTTTGTGGTTCTCTTGAGGATTACATTTACCATCATGAAGTTTCAACACTGTAGTTTGAATTTATATAAGCTTAACTTTCATAGCATATAAGTTTCCGTTTTAACAGTTTATTCTCATACTTTTCAATTGTTTATGTCACAAGAGTACATGTTCATCCTGAAAATATGCTACCTTACCTTATTGATTTCAGTACCTTCCACTTTATGAATAATTCCTTTTGACCTGAAAGTCTTGACAATTTCTCTAGCCATGTTGAGCATGACGTTAATTTGCTCCTTGGTTTTCATAGTGACAACAATTTCTGGATGATCATACTCTAAGTAGCCTGAAAAATAACAGATATTTTTGAATCAGGTAAAAATACTGTCCTAAATGTTTTGTGAAGACAATAAGCTCACAGTTCTCCTTTAAGCCCAGGAAATGCAATTCTTATCCTAGGAGCACATATCCCACTGGCACAGCCACTGCAATCAACCACTCACCAGGAGTGCCAGAATTCTGGCATTTTTTTGGCAACGACCACACTTGTTCTTATGCCTATGGAAAGGGCTGGCATCCTATCCCTAAACTAATGGCTCCATTGGTCCCACAGTCACTGAGCCCCAGGAGCATGCTTGGGGTTCTAGAACTATAGTTTGTGTGTGATCTGCTTTTCTGTTCTGTTTGGATGAGGAATTTAGACTGTGCGCTATGTGCGAACACGTGGCTCCTGATTAAGTCCTGTCACTCATCCTGGGTCATTGTTCTCACCTGCTGCTAGTGAGTCTAGATGATGCATTTATCTGTACCTTTCTGTTTCTCTCATCCTGAATGTCCATGCAAATCCCAGCCACTCACACTGGATATGTGAGCTTTCCCTTGGTCATGCCCTCGTCTATCTTGGGACTAACTGACATACAACCTCATTCTCAGGCTGTGTTCTTTTCCTGCCTACCATTTGCTGTCAACTCCTGTTTGTACACATGGACATTATGTTACCAGGATGTCTGTAGTGCTCTCAAGATTCATCTTACACTAGAATAGCCTGGCATGACTCAGAATCGAGGCTCTACTAAGAGTGGCACTGAGACCCCTGCACTCTGCACAGCAATCCCAAGAGCTCTATTCTGATTAAAATTCATGAAGCCTAAGTCCAGGTCTCAGAGTCACTCAGGAAGATGCCATTATCTCTGTTTTGAAACAAAATCATTAATAAGGCTATGCAATGGCATTCAGAATAACGGCATGCTAATGTGGGTCTCTGAATGCAAATTAAAAGGCCTTCTTTGTTGTGTCAGGCAGACAGGTGTGATGAGGTAATATTATAACAATATTACATATTTTAATGTTATTTCATTAACACTAATAGTACATATACACTAGAAAACACAACCATGTGGACTGTCGAAGTTCCCATTCTATTAGGAGCAGGTTTCCTCAAAGATTATCACTTGTGAAAACCATTCCATTTCTGAAGCTGTTTTGTTACCACATGGCCAAATTACACATTTAGCGTGAAGGTACCTACCCAGCTCTTTCATAGCACGCTCCATATTCTTCGTTACCCGACTTAATAATATCTACAGAGCAAAAGAAAGATTATTACCTGCATTGGAAAAGTAAGCGACTACAAGAGATTCTTCCATTTGTAACTGGTAGTATTTTAACCTAATCTGCCAGCTTTACAGAGGAATGACGGAGACATGGGACTAGTTTTCACCCTCAAATTCATAGAGATTTGACCAGTGTGTAAGAGCTAAAACTGTGATAAAAACTGAGTGATATTTTAAAGGTCCAGTTCCTAGTGTTCTCTCTTTTGCAATCTCAGAAGACAGAGAGAGATGGAAGGAACTATGGGAAATCATGAGGAAGTTTTGTTCAACACTGCAGTCACTCCTCACTTTTCCAGTATTTCCTGACTAATCCCGGAGCCAGCATTGGGAGAAGACTGACCACTGTGCATGGGTTTCACAAGGACAGAAAGGTGCCTTCCAGGGGCCTCCGTATGTGCTGATATGGTTCAAACATGTCTACTTCAAGAAAGCAGTGCAGATGAGTTTAGCTTCTTACAAAACTGACTAGGAACCCGGAAGTCAGAGACTATGCCTACGTGTACAGACGTGGGCATGGTGTATGCGAGCGACGGAGGGTGAAGGAATGATTTCTCCTGGATGTAAGGCTTTTCTCACCTGTTTGGCTTGTTTGGAACTTGCAATCTGATCAATTATGTTCAAGACATCTATTTCCCCCTGGACATACCCTTTTAGTACAGCATACCGAAAGGATATTTCATGGCTCATCTTTTTATCTATTAGTTGTAGCAATTTCGGTGTTATGAGCTGAAACAAAAAGAACAGAACTATCATTAAATAGCAATTGCAAAAATTTTGTTTATATTTAGCATAGTTTGACCAAAATTAATAAGTCCAGTAATCTCAGTGGTAACTATTGTAGTCTCTCAAGTTTCTTAATTATTTTGTTCATCGCGTTTTAATAATGTTAGGGCTGGTGAGACGGCTCAGTGGGTAAAGGCATTGGCCCCCAAACTTGAAGACTTGAGTTTCATCCCCAGGCCTCACATGGTGGTGGGAGAGAACCAAGACCACAAAATTGTTCTCTGACCTCCACACATGCAACAAGTCATGGGCGCCCCTCCCCCCCACACCACAAGTAGAAAAATGTAATCAAAATTAAAAATAATGTTGAGTGTCAGTGAGTGCTCATAACTTTATTTTTCTATGTAGTTCCCTTATAAAGAATTAAATGTTTTTTTTTAAATAGTTTAAACTGTGGGTAAACAATGAAATTAATTTTCTGAGCTTAGGTTGTAAAGTGACTATCTACAAAGCACTGCCAGTTTCATAGGCTAAGTCTCCCACAAAACTCTGACTCGATGGTCTGTTACCTAACCCACTTCCTATGTGATACCTCGGTTAACATCTCTTTCTGTTTCTTTTCTGAGGGCGCCCGCCCACAGGTTGCCTCTGGCCATCCTGCAGTGCCTTAACTGCAACACATTTAACGGCTTCTTTTGTTTTCTTACTTAGGCTCTGCAATGTCCCCCTACTCACAAATCCCTAAAGAAAGCCTATTCATCTTTCATGATTTGGCTCAAGTATCATCTAACAAAAGCAGTCTTCTCGAACACCAGCATTCTGTGCATATACCTAATCTGCAACGCATCCCGGCATGTAACTTTGGAATATCTAGATCCCATGTCATTTCTCTTCTACAACAAACTTCCCTTCACACAGTGAGCACCATAGGTTCAGAGACTACATCAAACTCTTCTTAGGTGACTTACCAGTTCCTTCATCTATTCTGTAGGCCCTGTATATCCTCACATCAGAAAGAAAGAATTTGACTTTAGAATACGCTAGACTTGCTTCCTCAGATTAAATTGCATACTAGTATTGTTTATTATCTCCTAGAATACTATAAAAGGAAAATGTAGGGGCTGGAGAGACGGCTAATCAGTGAAAAGCATTGGCTGTTCTTGCAGAAGGCCCAGGCTTGAATCCCAGCATCCACATGGTGGCGAACAACCATCCATAACTCCAGTTCCAGGGGATCCAATGCTCTCTTCTGTTCTCCATAGGCATTGCATGACATGGGTGCACTTACATAAATGCAGGCATAACACTCACACACATTAAAAAATCAATAAAGGAGAAAGTAATGATTGAGCGCTTTTAGACCTAGTTGGTTTTTGTCTCTTACTAGCAAAAATATTTCCACACATATATAAGCAACATAAACATTCACCAACTGTGATGGCTCACGCCTTTTATCACAGCACTCGGGGAGCAGAGGCAGGTGGATCTCAGCCTCGGCTACATAGAGAGTTCCAGGCCAGGCCAGCTGGGACGACAGGGAGAACTTATCTCAAAAAAAGAAGAAAGAAAGAAAGAAAGGAAGGAAGGAAGGAAGGAAGGAAGGAAGGAAGGAAGGAAGGAAGGAAGGAAGGAAGGAAGGAAGGAAAGATAGATAAACATTCTATAAGTGTATCTGTGGCCACACATCCTCAAGTGCTGTGTGTCATAGAATGACTCTCCCATTAGTAAAACTTAAAATAATTTTTTTCAAATTTTACATGTAGGAGTATTTACGTGCATGTATGTAAGTGTACCATGGCATATAATGTCTGTGCAGATCAAAATATGTTTGAAAACCTGTCTTGTTAAAGGTAGCTCACAAGTCATACATAAACATCGACCCAATAGAAGATGGCTGCTCTAAAACTACTGCACCGATTTGAAGCAGGTACTTCATGAGGTATTCAGAGGGGATTTGAAATTGCGAAACTTAATTATTCTTACCTTAAAGATGCGTAGCCCACGAAGGAGTCGAACAGCATTCATAAAGATCACTATTTCAGTTAAACCATAGTGATAACTAATGGTATCTGTTTCGATAAGTATTACATCTAAGATGCCGATTAAGGTGATTCCTAAATCGAATAGGAGCCACCTGTATGAAAAAAATTCCTTCCTCATTACCACCATCTGTTGATATCAAAGGAAATTACACTGTCATGATTTTTTGCTTTTACCACACTGTTTTCCACAGTAACTTAAGCATCACCAACTAAGTTTTTTTCTGATTTATCTTAGGACTCTACGTGTCAAGAGTCACCAGGAATATGAAGCCAACCAAGCCAGTAGAGCATGCTGCTTATCTGCACCCTTTAATAAACGAAAGAACAGGACTACTGATGTCGGAATAATCATAGAACACGGCCATAGATAAAAGTCAGACTTATAAAATGACATTGGAGAAAAGGCTCATCAGTTGAAAGCATGACAAATTCAAACAAAACATTATGTGTCAAGTCCTTTAATTTCAAACAGCCATAAATATCACAATAATACCAAAGTCTTTATTCTACTTATAGTGATTATAAACTTGTGATATTAAATAACATGAAAAACCCTGATTTGGTTTTTCGTGTGTGTGTGTGTGTGTGTGTGTGTGTGTGATTCACATGGACAAGGTCTTATTAAAGTAGTTCAGGATTTAAATATTAATTTCATGACATGAAAGAAAACATTTTATTCTTCAAATTTATACTGTGATAATGTAGAATAAGAGTCATTTTGAACTGTTTGAAACCCTAAGCAAATGTAAATATTTTATGAACATTGCCTTGGTTATGCATTCGTTCTTTTATTTCAGTAAGTTGTTTGTAAAGCTAAGTAACAGTGCATCAACAGGTGCACATTCAAGTAAAACATCAGATTTTGGTATCTTCTCTTTCTTAACCACATATTCCTACATTAGAATAGTAGTAGTTTATTACAATGTTTTAAAAAGCAATCTAGTACGTGATTACATTTTAAAACTTATCATTGCAAGTTGAGAAACTGCCTTTTCAATGGCTCGTTTATTTTCTTCTTCCCCACCCCCTCTTTCTTCTGTCCTCTGCACAACTAGGAAGCTAGTGGGGACAGCTAGAGTATTTGCCCATTAAGACAACATTCTTTAAAAATCCCTGAAAAAGGATGACTTTTCACAAAGTAACCCTACTGGAAATGGAAACATCTAGTACAGGCATAAAACCAGGTTAGAAGATCCAGCTGATTACATTAATTTGAATGCACCTAATATTATAATTTAATCTGAATTCTGGCAAACACAGAGCTTGTTGCTTGGAGACCACAGCTGAGAGAGCTTTTCTGTTGATTCTGCCCAGATCCAACTCTAGTAGTTGAGGTATGTTTCTGGTTGGGTTATGAAATTTTCAGTAGAATATCATTTTGGAAGGATCTTATTTTATCAGCTAAAGTGAAATAGATCAGAAGAGTTTAGATTTCTCTCCTGTATACTCAGGTTATTGTTTTTGTTTCTTTGTTGTTGCTGTTTGATGGGTAGTTTTTTGAGATAGGGCCTCCCTGTAGCCCACATGGCATGGAACTCGCTACGTAGACGAGGCTGGCCTTGACCTCACAGAGATCAGCCTGCCTCTGCCTCCCATGTGCTGGGATTAAGGGCACGTGCCATCATACCCAGCCTAGCATGCTTGTGTTTTATCTCATGTAAATTATAATTTATTCAAGTAACTTATAACATATAATATATATATATTATTAACTTATATCTTAATAATTGAGCTACTGCATTTACAATATTGGGGCAAGTAATTTTTAAATGTTCCAGAGTTATGATCAGCTATAATAGTTTAATATCATAGCATCTGTTTTCCTAAAACTTATTTAAACAGGGATGGGTATGGTGGTACATGCCTTTAATTCTAGCACTTGGGAGGCAGAGACAGAGAGATCTCTATGAGTTTGAGGCCTGTTTGGCCTACAAAGTGAGTTCCACGTCAGCCAAGGCTACATCATGAGACTGTGACTCAAAAATATAAATACAATAAAGTTTTTGAATTTAGAGATATTTAGATAAAATATGTACTCCTATTATTAAAAAATCATATTAATTTGAAATGATGTAACTAAAATGCTGAAGTATGCTATGGAAAATATTCAAAATATCACCTTTTAAAAGACATTTTAAAATTAGTTTTGCTTTATGTGTATGAGTGTATTGCCTGCATGCGTGATAGTGCATCTGTTTGGTGCAGTGTCCACAAAGGTCAGAATAAGGTATTGGATCCCCTGCAACTGGAGTTATGGATACTTGTTAGCCACTATGTGGGTGCTGGGAATTGAACCTGGGTCCTTTGCAAGAGCATCCAGTGCTTTTAACCACTGAACCATCTCTCCAGCCCCGTATCTCTTGGTTTCTTATTGTTCACTTAGTAAGTCCGTAGCTATTTCAAAGATCAATTATTGAAAACCTGTGATAGAGAATAGAAGGCTTTCCAATACCTATGGATTCCAGAGTGGTTAGATCCAGTGCAATTCAAAAGGAAGAGCAACTTTAGAGAAGATGTGCTTATTTTGAGTATTGTATTTGAGAAATATGTGCAGTATTTTGTCTGAGAGACCCATGCAGCCATCACATGTAAGATCTAAGTTTCTGGATAAATGATTGAGTTTGAGACATGAATTTGGGAACTATTTGAAAATGATTAGTCATGGGGCTAGAGAGCTGGCTCAGCAGTTAAGAGCACTGGCTGCTCCTGCAGAGGACCTCGGTTCTATTCCCAGCACCACATGGCAGCTAACAATCATCTGTGACTCCAGTTCCAGGGAATTCAGTTCTTATGCCCTCTTCTGACCTCCGTGGGCATTTCATGACATAGGTGAACTTATGTGCAGCCAATACACTCACATATAAAATAAAGATAATAAATAAAATATTTTTAAAAAGAAAAATGAAACAAACAGTCATGAGTTCCAGGGAAGTAATGCAACAAGGCCTACAAAACTTTCACTGCATAATTCATGTTTTTACTTGACTCTTACATCTTTCATGCTAATTTAACATCTCTCCAGCCTCCGCACTGTCCAACCTAACCCCAGGAGTTCAAGTCACGGGGGTGATGTTCCTGCCACGTGCACAATGGTCTCTGCTTCTCTTGATCTTATTGTTCATCATATCATGTACTTAAGTGCTCATCCTCTTCTTCCTCTCTGTCCATTACACTCAACTGAAGCTTCTCTTTCCACAAAAAGCCTTCTTTCTTTGACCTTACTGTTCTCTCTAAGGAACTCCTGTTTACGCCCAATGTACCAAGGTATTCATCTGTGTTAAGACAGAAAATACTGATTTATCATTTTGATTAACCAGTTTTCTCTTACTGTCTTAATCCCCCTCCTCCAACTCCACTTCTTTGTAACTTCAAGAAAGAGTGGGGAGATAAGATATGGTCACACCCAAGAGAAAGCATCTGTTCCATTGTGAAGAAGGAAATTGCCATATTTGTTAATACATTTTATATACTTAATAACCAAGAGCCATGTGCCCTATGAATGTTCAATGTATGGCTTTGAAAAGCAGGACCATATTGTAGTTTTGTGGGATCATGTCAAGGTACCATTTGACCTCTACAGATGTCTCATTTTCTTCTTATTGAAATAAGAGTATTCAGAAATGGAGGATTTTATCTGGAGTTCAAAAGAATATAAACACAGGAGAAGGAAGACCTGTGTAAATATATGGAGCATGCTTCAAAGGAGGAGGAATTTGTTTAATGTAAGACTGCCAAAGAATGGCCAGAAGCTCAAGGATGTGACACTATACTTCTTAGATATAGGAGAAGGATTGGAATTTCCTAAGAAAGGGTCGAGAGACCCACTTCTCCAACAGAACCAGAAGCATTTTGAGGAAAGGTTGAAAACACAGGGAAGGGAATTTTAAGATAGAGTTGAATATTGGAAATACGCAGTCTTTGAGTGATTGGACCCTGACTAAACTTTTCACTTCTGTACATGATTTTAGACATGTTATACAACTTATCACAGATTCAGGCCCCCAATCTGTAAAATGTGAACACAATAACTAGTGTACAGGGCTAAATCAAAGTCCTGAAATCTTGTAATAAAAATGACTGGTACCTTGTAGTTTGATACATTACTATTGTTATGACCACAAAGACAATTTTAAAAGGCAGGAGAAAGAAGAGCAGGACTAAACTCCCGTAGAAAAGAGGGTCAAGGAAATGACAGGTGAATGGCAGTTTGCAAAGGAAGCACTAGGGATGCATCTGAAGTTGAAGGAAGATACAAAACAAGATTATGCAGTCGGGAACATCTTCTTAGTATCCTCATATCTATAATGAAGACTCAGCATCCAATTCCGATGTCTTAACTCAGTCTGACTGTTGGAAGCCCAGCATGGCTGTGGGAGCAGCTCAGCCTGGCAAAGTGCAAACTTTAACAAAGGGACTTAGTGCTGATTAATGAGATGTTTATAGATGTTGCTAATAGCCATCTGACTTGGGTGAGCTCAAAGTAGTTCAATTTTTCATTGCCAAAAATTTGCATTGCTAAAGATGCTGAACACTTCATTTTTTTCCATACTAAAATAGATAGACAGATGGTTGTGGGTCTAGGCCAGTAACTATTTTCTAGTAGCAACTGTTTCATCAGTACAGGTGTTAAATGATGGAAATATTCAACACTATCTTAAAATTCTCTTCCCTGAGTTTTCAACCTTTCCTCAAAATACTTCTGGTTCTGTTGGAGAAGTGGGTCTCTCGACCCTTTCTTGGGAAATTCCAATCCTTCTTCTGTATCTAGAAAGTATAGTGTCCCATCCTTGAGCTTCTGGCCATTCTTTGACAGCCTTACATTAAACAACCCAGACATCCTATAGTAGAACAAATTAAGATTGAGAAAACTTTAATCTTGGTCAACAGCTTATAGCTTTTCAGAGAAACAAAAACCAGAGCTGAGGTATACTGGATTTTTATTTACAACTTTTTCCAGTATAGAGAACAACAAAGGATTTTAGGATTCCTTCACCCTCACCTGGACACTATTACTAATCTTACCCTTAATTGATTTTGATCCTTTTAATTCTATGATACCTCTTAATGGCCTTTCTGATTGGCTTGGAATTTATTACATACAATGTGACTGAATTTGAATCTATTTTTTCCCACACTGTGGATCTACAATAGTATTTAAATTTTCCAGTGAACATGTGCGATTCACCTGTTCTGCCAAAATGTCATTAAAGTCCTTCATTTAAATTTTCTGCTTAAAAATATTTTGTTATAACATTGTGGTGGTTTGAGTGAGAAATATCCCCCTTAGGTTCACATAGCTGAACACTTGGTCCCTGGTTGGTGGTGCTGTTTGGGGAGGTTACTGAACTATTAGAAAGGGAAGACTCCTGGAGATAGTATGTCACTGGGGATGGGCTTTGAGTTTATAGTTTCACCCAACTTCCAGTTTGCTCCTTCTATTTTGTGGTTGCTGTTGAGGATGTGATCTCTCAGTGTCCTGCTCCAGCTGATTGCTGCCATATCTCCCCTGCCATGGCGGACTTTCTCTCTGGAACCATAAGCCAAAGTAAACCCTTCTTTCTATAAGTTGCCTTAGTCATGGTATTTTATCACATCAACCAAAAGTGACCAATACAAACTTGTTGATTCCTATGACACAATTTTGTAGACATACCTTTCCATCATTTAACAACTGTACTAATGAAATAGTTGCTACTAGAAAATAATTACTTGCCTAGACCCACAACCATCTGTTTATCTATTTAGTATAGAAAAAACAAAGTGTTCAACATTTTTAGCAATGCAAATTTTTGGAAATGCAAATTGAACTACTTTGAGCTCATCAAAGTCAGAATGACTATTAGCAAAAAAATATCTACCACCACCACCACCAACAACAACCTCAACAACAAAAAATACACAAAACAACAACAACAACAACAAAAAGCAACTGTGGTGAAAGATGAACCTTATTCACCTCTGGAGAGATCTAAGCTGGTGTAGCTACTATGTGTGGTGGCTTCTCAAGAAGGTAAAATAGAACTACCACATGACCATATACCACATCCTCTTACAGAGATATTACACATCTATGTTCATTGCTGCTGTGCTCACAGTAGTTAGGAAATGCAATCAGAATAGATGTATATCTACTGATGGATAAACAAAATGTAATACATATTCAACAATGGAATATGAAAAATGAAATGAAATTTTAATGAAAATGGGTAGAACTGGAAAAATATTATACTAAATGAGCTAACCTAAGCTCAGAAAGACAAATACCATATGTTCTCTGTCATATTCTGACCGTAGCTTCCAATTGCTATATGGGTATATCTATGTAATATATTTATGTATATTTATATTTATTAAGTGTGGGTGAAAGTCAGGAAACTAGAAAGGAGCCCATGAAATGGAAAAAAAACAAAAGAGGCTTTTATGGAGGGAGTTGAAGGCCCAATAGAACACAGGTGCTGTGGAAGTGGAAGTGGGTACTGGGAAGAGAAAGTCGTAGTGGGATGGGGCAGGGGGGCTGGGAGAAAAGGCGTCCAGGTAGAGAATCAACCAAAACTGAGTATGTGTGAAAGTGCCAAAAAGAAACCTGTTACTTTGTACGTTAGTATAATTTATAAAGTGAACATCCATGTGTTTAGCGAACTCATGCTGAATTTAAGAGTAGTAAAAGTACTCTTAAACAGAGTTTAAACCCATTCTGCATCTCTTTGAACCACATCATTTTGAATTTTATTTTGGCAGATACAGAGAAGATGTTTAACATATCCATATTTCTATTGTCGCTCTATACATAACTTTTAAAAATAAAATTTGTATGTTTTAAGAAGGCTGGAGAGATGGCTCGGCAGTTAAAAGCACTGGTTTCTCTTGCAGAGGACCTGGGTTCTATTCCCAGCACCCACATAGCGGCTAACAGTTGTCCGTAACTACAATTCCAGGGGATCTGACGCCCTCTTCTGACCTTTGTGGGCACTGCATGATATAGGTGCACTTACATAAAATGAAAATAATAAAATATTTCAAAAACAGAAGAGAAAGAGACTTTCATATACTCTCTTAGAAAACTGTAATTAGTGTTGAAACAAAGTCAGGAAACCCCTTATTGCATGAAACGCATTCATAGATACCAATTTTAGATTACCTTAAGTAGAGTCTCTAGAATATAAAAGGTAAGAAAATAGTAGTTAGCATATCTTATTTCATATTCATAGATGTCATTTAACCGGGATACCCAACAGATGACCATAGGATATATATTTATCAGCACCACAAGGTATCCGGTGTACTCAAATTCTTCTGTAAACACTGCTTTGTGGCAAGCATGAAGAAACAAGAATCTGAAAAATAAAATAGAAAGAAGACAATTTTATCTGAAAAAAGGATATGAATTTTCCTCCTCATAGGCTCAGTTCTGTTCCATTTATCTGTAGCCAGAGAGCCCTTCTGAATTCTAGGCAACAGCCTCACTAGCTAACCCTCTGCATCCTAGTGAAGAGGAAATCTGATGCTCAGTAACCTAAGCAACAATCAAAATAAATAATAAAGACAGAGTTTGAATGGAAATACCCTGCGTGGGAGGACAAAATCACTCCCAGAAGTCACGGGCTAGCAAATGAAAATCTTATTGCCAAGAGTGGGCACCTCCTAGTGAACTGTTGGTCAGAGAGGCTCCGGAGGCCTCCAAAGCATTGCTACTGCAATTGGTTGCCTGCTAGAACTCACTGGTAAGACCCTATTGCTGCAGATGTCACTTGCATTGGTCACAGAACATAGAGAAATCAAACCGGAACTGGGCTGAAGTGTCCTCCCTGCTGGCCAGCACTCATAAAGTCAGAAGGTATGATGCAAGCTGCTTGGGAAGAACTGTCACCAACAATCTCACTCAACTGTGGTCCTTGCGTGCAACAATGCAGATCGGCCAGGCAAGGTGAGCCCACCAGTTCAATAGCAGCAAGTCTGGTATGGGGTAGCCTACTGGCTTCTGATTGGCTTTTGATGCTCACTCCATATGAAGGAATTTGTGTCTAGTATTGTAAACTCAGCCAAAAGGCTGTGGCTGGGGAGGTCCTAGGCCTTAATGGAGAATATTCTGTTGCTATACTAGACAGATGTGATGTGCCCCTTAAAGCCTAGCTAGCTATTTTTATGTTTAATTTTTTAAGAATTTTCTACATGCATGTTGGATTTGAATTATTTCTACCCTTCTTAGTCCTCCTCCAACTCCTCCAGGTCCTTCCCCAAACTCACTCTCAATTTCTTGTCCTCTTCTTTGATTATTATCGCTTCATATACATATATGCATTCATATTATATATATGTATATATAATGCACTCAGTCCATTTAGTAGTGCTTGTGTGTACCCGTATGTAGGGCTGTCTACTTAGGATTGAAAAACCTCTCAGGGAGCTGGTGCCTGGAGAAAACTCATTCTCCCTTCCTTAGCATTCATTCATTGCCTTTAGCTCCATCTAGAGGTAGGATCCTGTAAAATTTCCAACATCTGCTGTGGCACGTCAACTGGTTTTGTCATTACCGCAGATCTTGTTAGACTACCATAAGGTGGAGATTTCATTGGTGCAGCCTCACCATCATGTCTATAATGCACTAACTAGGTGCAGATGTCTTGATATGCTCATAGGTTAATGCTGCTCTCAGCTCTGGTAAGAGAAGCTTCATTTAGCATTGGTCAGTGGTTATTGAAGAGACTCACAACTGGTCAAAGTACAGAGAATAAATGAATGTAAAATGCCTAGTCATAAATGAGACATTTGTAACACATCCTCTGCGAAGGGAACATCATGAAAGAAGGGGCAGGGAGAATTTAAGAGCCAGGAAAAAATGGAGAGAACATTGCCCAAAGACTGCCTTCCAGGCATAACACGGACGCTGCAGCTAAGCCCACAGCAGCTGTTAGTACCTGCACAAGATCTCCACGAGATGGGGCCCTTCACCATGCTTTGATGTCAGGGGCCGGATCAACCCCTCTCTGTGGATTTTTTAGTGGTTAACAGTTGATGGGAGAAGAGGCATTTTCTTTGTTGGTGTGGCACTTTAACTGTTAGAGTGCAGACCCTCTAGCTGATATGAAGAGCTTCACAGACTCTGTCCTCTCCCTGTGCAAGCTTTCTCCTTTCACAGCTCTCTCACGAGAGCCAAGTTTTCCCTCCTCATCTTGAGATTTTCATCTTAGGCCTTTCCAGATAATAAACCCCAAATGAAGACAGATTCAGACAGAACTGTCTGAGAGCATGCTAACTAGGCCAGGTGTTCTCCTAGACACCCCTTATCCGAGAATATCTTCGGAATCTTTTTAAACATCTGCTTCAGCCAGAAACAGATGAAAACATATGTCTAAGTCTAATTGGATGCCATTAACCTAGTTTGGACCCATTTCCTTGGGCACAATAACTTCTCACTCCCTACTCTTGCACAAGAGACCTTAAAATGACTAACTTTGCTGTCTCCGAGCGAGGTGAAGACTCTTTTCACCTCTCTACTCTGTCCAGATATCCAATAAACTCTTTGCCAGAGGTTGATTTATTTCTGTTTCTCACAAATCCTGTTCCTCAAAAAATCATTAAGTGTATATGTTCCTGTAAATAAATTTTCACTCACTAGGAATCACATGATTGCACATACGCACTCAGACACACCCACCCACACCCACACCCCTCCCCCGACACGATATGAAAAAGAAGGGTGGCTAGATTGGAAGAGGAGTTAAAGGGAGACAAGAGGGAGAACTGGGGAGTGAATATGATTGAAATATACTATGCACGTGGACGAAAATGCCATAATCAAACCCCTTATTCTTGCACTCTAATAAAAAGATAACATTTTCTAGAGATTTAGCACAGTGTTAGAACGCTTGTCTAGCATACACGGGCCCTAAGTTCAGGCCTCAGCGCCCTCAAAACCAAACCAAAACCTCCAAATTAAAGCAAAATACTAGTCTTATTTCTTTCCTTCTTGGAGGTATTTTTTGTATGTATATAACTAATTTAATTGCAAATGACTTCAAAATCATTTGCAACACATTTAGACTACAATTTAAAAGGAAATCGGCTTTTATAAATACTGTCACATTTCTTGTTTCTAGAGTACTTACTTTGATGGAATCACTTTATCTTTTTTAGTATTATAGACCCAATTGAGCAATAATTTTCTAATGAAGGTAAGGAATTTTTTGCTTTCAGAATACGTCTTTATAGTCTCAGGACTCATATATCTGAAAAAGATAGATAAATCACTGTATTTTCAGATAAGTTCCATACAATACTTCAGAAAGAAGAGAACATTTGTGTATTGGTGACTAAGCAAACATTTCCATAGCACTGAGCCATGAATTATATACACAATAGACATATGATAATGAAGCTAAATTGCAAGACCAACTCATTAAAAGCATGCCAATAACTGGAGATAAAAGTATTAGAAAGCTCAAAAGTTGGAGAGAAAAACATCTACTATGGTTAAAATATTTGACATTCAGATATAGAAACAGAAATAGATATATAGGTTTTCAGTTTGGATCCTCCATTGTCTAGTAATGAAGAAATTTTCTGAATAAAATGCTTCTTCATGGAGGTGAAAATCATCATGTCAGCTTGGGATAGTTAAATGAGAAAGTGTAAATTATCTAGCCCATTTCACACATTCCTGTTTGTTATTTCATCTTCAGGTCAAGCAGTCAGGTAAACTACAGAAGGATAAAAATGTTAACTTGGAGATGGCAATGTCACAAAAGGCTGGAAGACTTGGGGGAACATGCTATTAGCCTTCATACTCCCTGAAGTGCCTATAACATGGCTTTACATGTATTGACATTTAACATACACTTCCTACATGTATGAATAATATAAAAAATAAAAATCCTATATTTTAAAAGATGTCCAGCATTGTCCATTTCAACCCTTAAACTGTTTGTGCCCCATGGCTCTGGTCCCCAGCTCCTGGCCCCTGTAACTCTTTTGGTGTGAATTTTGCTCTGGCTTCTCATAGGCCTGTGTTACTTCTGCCTTTGTGCTTGATTTAAAGGGGAAAAAATTCAAGGCAGTGGGCTGAACTGCTTTATGCTACTTTATTTTTCTTATGTTGCCTCCTGCGAACAATGTAATGACGATGATTTTTAGGGTCATTTCAGTTGAGGATTTGAGTTTCTTTGGCATCGAGGGTGATTTCTAAAACTGAAAGGTGTGCTTGGGCTTTGCATGGACACTGTGGCAACTGTACTGTAGTCTAACTCCTTTTCCCAATCATTGTCCTTCTGTTCTCCCACGGAGGGTGACCTGCGCATGCTCTCCAGCATACCTGCTCTGAGAAACCCATTGCTTCCTGCTTTCTCAGAGTTTCAATTCCAAGTGCATGCTGGATATTAGCACAGGATGTGAGAGGAGCTGCCTATGCCCTGAGAAGATGTGCCTATGGAGATTAAGGAGCGTTTCGCCTTATTCCCTGTTCAGATCAGAGGCTTGCCTGAACAAGTACAGCAAGTTTAAGAAAGTAGTATAAAGTAAGCCATTTGGCTTGAGTGTGGGGTGCAGAGAGGGAGTGGTTTGTGCATGTGTTACCGGATGAACCGAGGTGATCCCCCATCAAAAGAAAACAACCATGAAAGTCGTGCATTTGGACAGAAGCCTGCTCTTGCCAGCATACTTACTCTCCTCTCTTCTCTCCAAGGCTTCCGGCCGCACCTACTAAGACCTGCACTGCACTCTGGGACAGAATCTCATTCCTGTATTGTCGTTGGTAGCTTGCCTAAAAGAAGTGTTGATTCAAATTATTACATACCGTGGACAGAATGACAGTTTATTACCACCTTTACGGAAAAGTAATCTGTGAAAAAGAAGCCCAAATCTCCCAAATCAACAGTAACCTTGCAAGCAGAGTCTTTCTATAGATTCCAGACCACCAGGTTAGCACAGAACATAAATCTGGGCATTGGGTGAAATAAACTGATTCTGCAGGACGCTTTGGTACTTCTAGTCTGTAACTAGATTTCCAAAGCACAAGCAGAGTTCTGTGAATTGTTGCAAGCTGTGATCTTATCATACAAGGCTGTTAGAAATCCTAAAGGATTCCAAGGATCTCAGTTTGCAACTTTATTCAGTTCAGTGTGGTTCTCAAATATTACACAGCACAGTGCTGTGCTGCTGTCTGCAGTTAGGAGGCTAGAGGGGCTTTCTGCAGGAAACTATGTTTATTGTAATGTACTCAGCTTGAGGGACTGTTTGATGCTGTGGGAACCACCATCCAAGGCCCTCCCTGGCATGGGTGTGCTGAATATGGTTGAGAATCACTAAGTAGGCCAATTTTCTAAACTGGGACATAGGATGTGACCATACACTCCTGGGTTCCAAGCAAGCATTCCCTCTACACAGTCTGATCAATGTTAGAACCCTTTTATTCTTGAAAGTTGCTAGAAAGAAAAACCAACTGACTCTGAGGATGTGGAATTAAAAAGCTTCTTGTGGTTGAGGTCAAGCACTTACCCAGCATGCAAGAGGCCTGGGCTCAATCCTGAGCACAACTTTTAAAAATTTACTTGTCTTTAATGACAGGGATTCAGTTGAGTAGAATACTTTTCTTAAAACAGCACCCAAGTACTTATAAAACAACCTAAGATTAAAACATTTTTGTTATCTTTAAAGCTAAAATAGTAGGAAAAAATGAAAAAGTTGGAAATAATATGGATCCACACAAGCCTAGAAACGTGGAGAGCAAAGTGACGAGGGGCTAGAAAAATCTTCATTCTTAAATGATCATGCTTGTCAAAATGAATAGAGTTTTGAAAACAGTTGATTCATACAAGTAACCATGGTTGAAATAACTGGTTTATATGTGCTTTACATTCTTGTAATAATTTTATGAAGAAGCTATTCTAATCTATGTTTTACAGACATTAAAGTAAGATAAGAGAGAGGCAGGGGAGTTAAGAGTTTTCCTGGGTTAACATCAGAGACCCCATTTGTCTGAATTTGAAGCTTTTCTTCCTATCTCCAGGACAAAATGCCATGTTCTGAAAGACTCTCTCAGCAGCCATACTTTCTTTTCTAACGTACAGTGGTAGAGAAGATATTGTTTCAGTTATCTAGAATAGGCTTGGATTTAAATGCTCAAAGCCTTGAAGACTGTAATAGACCAATTACTCCTACTGCTAGGAGTAGTGTGCCTTAGAGCTGAGATTGCAGAAATGTAGCTAACAAAGGACAATAAACATAAAAAGTTCAGTTGAAAATGGACTACAACCATGTGAACTGAGCTGAGGAGATCCATCCTACTTTGAAAACTTAGATTTCCTGATTTAGAAAACACGTACCATAATATCAACCATCAGAGATGTAACTGTAGACATGAAACATTTGAGGCAAAATTTCAGAAAGGCTCAGGGACTGTTTATCATAGAAAACCTAGACTGTGATAAACAGAAAGAACTGAAGAGGTCATGCTGGCAGCTTATGTCCCCTCTTTTGTACATGGGGAAAATAAAGACTAAACAAACCAGTCCTGAGTCCCACAAATACCAGTGAAAACAGGACTCCAAGAGGAGTCTCCTGCGTTTGTCTAGATGGTTCTTGATTCTACATTTCCCTGGGATCACTTAAAATGTGCAAATAACTTCATGACCTTTAAAAACCTTTAAATTACAATGAAAAAAATAACTCCGCCAACATCTAAACAGGAGAAAAGGCTCCATTTAATTTCATAAATTTTAATTTTATGTGTATCACTCCATTGTTTTCATATGACTACATCACTAATTGGGTGCAATTTTCATGTTTTTAGGTTGAAAAAAAAATCTTTAGCAATCTGGAAACCAATTGCTTCTTCTAAATTACTGTGTTAGAAACCCTAGCAACAGGGATGTCAAACCTGCTGTCTGCAGGCTGCATACAGATGCATGCAGCCAAGGATGGCTCTGAATGTGGCCCAGCACAAACTTGTAAACTTACTTTAAACATCGGGAGACTTTTTGTGTTTGTGATTTTTTTTTTTTTTAATATGAACTTTGTAAATAACAATGCCATTTTGCGATGTTAAAAGGTTGGACACACTTGACTGCTAAACCATTAGAGGTAAACTATAGATTCTCGGTTAGATGCTTTGTCAATATCAGAGACAGATATCAACCTTTTGAAGGATATATGTTTAAGAATGTATGTCTGTAAAAGGCCTGTTGTTTACAAAGTAACTAATAAGCATGATTGTTAGCACAAAAATATAAAATGAAAAACTGAAATAAAGAGAAAGAAGAGAAAATTATTTTGAAATACTGAACTAAATATGTACAGTAGTTACATATGTTTTTAGGTTGGCTAAACAGACAGAAAGAAACAAAAAGCAATGAATATTTCCAAACAAAAAGATAGAAGACAGAATAGGCAAGTTCAGGCATTTAAAATAGCAAGAGAGATCAAAGAAGAACTTTGTGATGCCAAAACAGCCAGCCCCTTGTTCCTGTAAATACTACATTGTTCAAAGAGGTTTCACAGAAGAAATACTGAGCACCGACCATGCCCTACACATTCTACTGTTCACTAAATATATGAATTTATATTAAATCATGAATATCTATCTATCTATCTATCTATCTATCTATCTATGGTCTTTGGAGTGTTGCTAGTTTTACTAGATTTGCCTAGGAAGGAAAATGAACTGTGTTAAAAAGTAAAAATTAGTAATACAATATATAAAACAGATATTAGTTAAGTAAAATAACAAACTATTTTTAACTCTGGCAAAACATTGTATGTGTGTGTGTGTGTGTGTGTGTGTGTGTGTGTGTGTGTATGTCTATGTGTGTACCTGCATGAAATTTGCATGGCAATAGGAATGGGGCCAGAAACCAGTTGTGGTGGCAACCTTAGGAGAGCCTTTGATCTGAGTCTAGATAGAAGACTGATTACAAAGCTCTGTGGCAAGCACATAACCTGGAGAAGCTGAGCTTTGTGGCAATGGGGAGTGAGTGAGCAGTGAGTAAGATGAAATACGCCTGCATTTGTGCAAGAGCAGCAGGGCAAACGCACAAAGGGAAAGTACATGGCCAGCTGGTCCAGCCTGGTGACATGAGACGGATGCTGAGCTGGGAAGTGGAAGGCAGCTCTGTATTCTATGGGGAATACTAAGCACAATCATTTTGGGAAGTAGTTTGAAAATAGTCTGCTTTACCAATTTTGAGGGTAAAATTCAGCACGAGTAGCATATTTGGATAGATATAGAATATGTAATTGTACAAGTGGCTGATATTTCTACAATGTGGTATTCATACTCTATTTAAATTTTTTTTTCTATTGTATTAAAATGTTTTGATTTGGGGGCTTTTGCAGAAAAAATAGAGAAGTGATTTCTAGCTTCTTGATCATGTAAGAGCAGGTTGCATGTAGCTTCTGCATTATTCTGCCATGGTATTATTTTTAGACTTATAGACGAATTTCCGCAAACTTCCCTTTCTGTTTTCCTGGTGAAAGGAAGTAGTTGCTAGCCAGCTTGCCCCACTGTTAGGTCAGGACCAGCCCTACTCCCTAGTTTCCAAATCCTTTTTTATTAAATTGTGGTCTGGTTGTTCTTTCTTGTTCCACTGTTTCCTTTTGACCCGCATTTTTGTCCTCACAGTTCCTGGCTTATATTCAAAAAGGTTGATTTCTTGTCTTCGTTTTAGAAGCTGCCCAAAGAAGTTCCAAGGAAAACTGGCTTTTATCCATTCACCTCAATGGCCATGGTCTCTGGAGGGTCAGTAAAAACTAGGGAAAACTTCTCCCCGAGTGTTAGCCCACCTGTGGGAGGAAATTACTGCTCTGCAGGTGGTGACATTTAATTTGGAATGACAAGTGGGAAATCTGTGTTCCATTATGGAACTCCCTCAGATGCTGAAAGTTACTCAGGAAAGTTGAGTGTAAGAGAACTTGTCTGCCTTGATTACAGTTGAAGAGGACACATTCTCTGCTCACAGATAAGCCAGTTCTGCTTTGAAAAAGCCTTAGTCTCCCGAAAGGCTGAAACGGTTAAGAAATGTGTGACAGCTCCGTACGCAACAAGAAGGTCCAACGAGAATGCTCTGAGAGGCGGAGAGCATGCGCAGTCAAGACCCCGCGCTGCCAGAAGCCAAAGCTCAGCGATTAGCAATTTCCCAGAGCCATGTTCACCGCTACACCACAGAATTTCTCTAGATTTTTAACCGAGATTTGAATGAGAACACAATGCCCCCTACCTACATTTATTAGACGATTTGATGGACATCCTTAAAAAAAAAAAACTGGTTTGGGCTCTGAGAGTCATGGGACTGGGTAACTTAACACATCTGAAGGCTGGTCCAGGTGTAACCTATTATTTGTATCTGGGAAATTCCCAAACCTCCATAATAAATAACTTTTTCTTAAGCTTATTTGAGATGTTTGCTTTCCTGCCTTTCTCTTTCTTCATCTTTTTGTCTCTTTCTCACGCTCTACCTCCAAATCTCTCTCTTAAGTTTCTCCCTTTTTTTCTGTCAAGCAGATTCCCAACATACCCGCAAGCATTGCCTTTGTAAACAACCATAAGTTATGTAGGTGGAGGTAATCAAAAAATATCTATCAAGGGAGAAATTATTTGGCATAGTTTTGGGTGCCAAGTACTTTTGAAGGAGTCTGATAGAGGACTCACGATTTGTGCTGACAGGAGACGCCTGTTGGCCAGCTCCATGGCTTCAATGTTAAGGGTCTCGTCTATTTCCTTGCTACAGTTTGGACATTTCACCTTCTGGTGTTCTGTTGTTTCCTCTTGGTTCAACTAAAAAAAAGTAAATGGGAAGAAGCAAAAAAAAAAAAAATTATAAATGAATATTAATTTACTATTCAGCAGAAACCTCAAGCAAGTCTCGCACTAGTTTGGTTTGAAAACTAACGGCAAAACTGGTAGATAAGAAAAATGTTGAAAAGCTCCTCATTTTCTCAAATGTCTTCACCATTTGCTCAGGTCTGGAAGAGATAAAATAATTGCCAGGTTTTAGGGGAAGGTATTATGTTTTTACCTTTTTATGGTATTATTAAGAGACTATGAAAGCTACCACATATATGATAACACTTTGAGCTATGGACCTGTGTGGTCTTCCAGCAGCCTCGGCAGCACCTGGGGGATCATTGGAAATGTGAATACTCACCTTCCTCTCCCACTGACTCAGAAGTGAGAGAATTGGCAGTGATATGTGTCTACAGACTCACTCAAGATGCCTGCTGCAGTTAAAGTTTGACAGCCACTGGCTGAAATGGATCAAGGTAGAATAAAAAGGGAGCATCAGTTAGAGATGGGAATGCAGGAAGCTTACCAGTGAGAAAAACTGAAGCTTAGAGAAAATGATTTGCTCAACATCACAAAACAGACCTAGGAATACAGGCCTATAATTCTTGCTATGGGAAAGCTGAGGAAAGAGGATTACAAGTTGCATGGGTTACAAAATGGATCCACCAGGCCAGTCCATATAACTTGATGAGACTTTGTCTCAAAAAATGGAAAAGAAAGAGGCTTGAGATATAGCTCTGTTGTAGAGTATTTGACTAGCATGTGCAAGGCTCTAGGTTCAATCCCCAGTACAAAAAAAGCAACTTATGGAAAGCAAGGATATAGACCAGATCTTCCTAGTCCAAGGGCAGAGTTCCACCTACAATGCTGTAATAACCCCATGAGTGCATCATAAAGAGGACCAAGCTAGTCTTTGGTCTTCTGCCTTCTGAAACTGATCAAGTACTAGAGCACTGGCCTCTGCATTGGCTCTGCATCATCAAGACCAGACAGGTAGTGGATTAAAAATGCCTGGAACCTGTACAGTCTGCATCATCAAGACCAGACAGGTAGTGGATTAAAAATGCCTGGAACCTGTACAGTCTGCACTAGAATCTCAAGGGTGGGAGGTGGGAGCTCATTATTTTTAGTAAGCTTCCAGATGATTCTGATGTGAATCAGCAAAATGCCATAGTTCAATATTGAATGCAACTGAAGAAACCCTTGGCATTGACTTGGTACTTGTCTATCCAGAAATTCTAGTTGTGTACTTGTAAGGACGGGGTTGGGCTCTGAGTCCTACCTAGAGTGTCAAGCAGGGCTTAGTGTTTATGAAATAAACTTGTAAGAATCCTGTTTCAGAGTCTACACCTTTGTACTCCCAGAAACTAGCTCTTCATATTATGTAACAGAATACCACAGTGAAGACTGACATGACATAGGATTAGTAAAGAAAGAGCGGTTACTATTTTGTTTCCTTTATGAGAATCATGATTGATTGGTGTGCTGAGTACTCTTTTTTTTTTTTGAAATAGGTTCTCTGAAGCCTGGGCTAATGTGTGTTGAGTACTTTTAAATGAGTAAGTCCAATTAAGGAGATTCTAAAGTAGCTCTCAAATATAGAAAGTGCTATTTCACTCAAACGTAAATTTATGATGCTGATCTTGAACTCTATTTTAGATTCTAAAATTGCACTAACCATAAATTAGGCTAACAAATACTTACTAAACTTAATTATCTAAGCAAATGATAAGTAAATAACCAAACAGAAGACTGTTCCCAACCCTGGTCTAGTAAAAAATACCCATTTCCTGAGACTTAATCTTTATGGTATCTTTTTAAAGGCAGCTCCAATATACAGCCTTCTCTTTTTAATTTGCATATATTTCTTATGTACTCATATTGAGTTGTGACTTCTACATTATCACACAAGAATCACAAATGTCTTAAGATGTTCTCCTTACTATATAGAAAATAAGGAGTTACCAATAAACCTCTCTGTGAATTAAAAACATTAACAATTATGCATTAATATTCAATGATTTGATTTATTTTTAACGGCAATCATATTTACTCCAATGGAATAGAAATATATGCTTACCGCATATGGATTTTGAAGTATAATTGCTTTCTCAACCATGTTCCAGTCAGCATTAGCCAGATCTTTGTCAAATTTGAGTGCCGTAGCTGTAGATTTGGTTAGCTCTTGAAAGTGTTGGAAAGTATAATAAACTGATTTATATTTTGTTGATGTAACATCACGGAGACCTTTGAGGCAAAGAGTGCATTTTATAAACACCAGGGACACAATTTTGATATGAACTATAAAGTTTCCTTTTGTTCTTTACTTATCACACTAATAATTTGTGTGTGTGTGTGTGTGTGTGTGTGTGTGTGTGTGTGTGTATGTATGAGAGAGAGTGAGAGAGAGAGAAATCTGTGTAGGTGCATTTGCCCATGCATTTCCATGTGGAGGCCAGAGGCTGAGGTCAGAATGTCTTCTTCAATTGTGTTTCTACCTTGTTTTGTGAGATCTGAACCTGGAGCTCACAGTTTGGCTTAGACTGACAGGCTAGTTGATACCATCCAGTGCTAGGATTACAGGTACCTGCTGCCACACGTGTCTTTCTTATGTGGATTCTTGGCATCTGAACTTAGGTCCTCATGCTTATGCAAAACAGCACTTTATCCACTGAGCCATCTTCCCAGCCCTACCACCATGCATGTTTAAACAAAGATTCAACATAACTATTTAATAAAAATGCAAATAATTCAAATATTTGTATTTTCATACTTCTTCTGAAATACAATAATAAGATTAATAGTTAATGCTTATCGAATGCTTGCAATATTCTAAGAAAATGTGATTTAGCATTTTATATGTACTAAAACTTTTAGTTGTCTTGATTATGTTCTAAGGTGAGTTTTTTCTCCTAGTTTTCTAGATGAGGAAACAGGAGCAGAGTTGTGATGATTCATTTTTTTTTTCCAATGTGACTGGGTCACAGAATACCTAGATATTTGGTTAGGTAATATTCTAGGCATATCTGTGAGGGTGCTTCTGTGGGAGAGTAAATCAAAGCCCTCCTTCCAGTATGTCTTCATCTTAAATAGACCTACTAAACTAACTTCTATCAAGCACTCAAAGAAGAAAACATGTTCATTAGCTTGAATAGAATTAAAGGCAGCATGAGAAAGAATTCACTCCATCTGCCTGAGCTTTGAGCTTCAAATTGGTCTTCTTCTGCCTTTCGACTTACTTACTTCATCAGGTCTGAGACTCAACTTCCATAATCACACCAGCCCTATAAGCCCATTAGAGGAATCATGTGCATTATCTCTGAGATTCAGATCCCCCAACTACTTTCCCATCTTTGAACATAGTTTCTAGCTTTCTCAGGAAAGCAGCACTTGTTAGCCTCTGTTTTATTTCTTATGTGGTTTATTCATTTTGGTGCATAAATGAATCTGACAAATACCTCATTTGATCTGTTGACCCCTTGCTTCTCGTCACTCCAGTGTGAGCTATCAGCTCAGAACAACTTAGCTGTCTTCAGAATGAATTGCTATGAATTAGAATAGTACCTAGTATCTAGGACATAAAGCTGGTTGAATACCTGGATAAATATATACTACTATTTTAGTTATAGTGGATTAATGTAAATAGTCTAATAATAAACAAGGTTATTGGCCTCCGGTACCACGGATATGCTTTTATATAAAGAATCAGTGTCCTTAGAAAACATTGACTTGTATTTAAATGGAATCTGATCAGTGCTTTTTTAGAATATTTTCTTCTTCATTCAGAGTAATAAACAATAGGTCTTACCTAGTTTAGTAACTGCCATTGGCAAAATAAATCTATTGACCATCAGGGTAATTAAGCATACTGACACTCCATGAAATAATATCTAGAATTGAAAAAAATGCTTCAAGTAAGTATTCAGAATAATTTATTATAATATATTATATATTCTAAATTGAATTAGGTTGTACTTTGCTAATGGATGCTCAGAGTGGATAGGGAAGTTGGATGTCATGCATGATAAAAGTGCTCTGGGAATTTGCTGTCATGCTGTAGACGCACAACATCCGCCATGTTTTACAATAAAATCAGAATCGGGATTGCAGCTTCCCTTCTTGAGGGGTTACAAAGCTTGCCTTAGGATTCAGCAAAGGGAGAAATATTTTAGCATATTCTGTTAGGATATTACTTAGAGATAACTTGATCTGAAAGTTAAAATGTTTTGCTTATCAAATGTAGTTTTATGAAGGTATAGGAGGAAATAGAGCCAAACATAAGCCAGATTCTCTCCGTGTGGATACTAAGAGTAAATAAATGAAAACAACTGAGCTTATGTTTGGCAGCAGGTGCTATTTTAAATGATTTATAACTCTGAACTTTTCATCTTCATCTTAAATGATTTTAGATCTATGAGGGGACGGGATAGGAAGGCTGCTCCACTTGCATAAAGTTTTGCAGGCTTCAAGCTGGGAAGCCTCCTTTGGCTCCTTGACATGCAGGTCTCTCTCTATAGCGTTAGCTCACAATTTTCTCAGAATGAGGAAGTCACAAAACTAGAAGAAACACCTCTCCAAAGAGGGAAGCCACATGGGGGTTAGCTAACATCCTACAAAATCACGTTTTGAACATGCAAAAACACCTTCATCAAATATTCAATTAAGAAAATACAGCTTACATTATATGAAATTCTCAGAGTTAATAAAAATATTTAAAGAGAATATAGCTTTCTTTACTTGAGATTTCTCCCTCTCAGAACCAAGAGAAAGGTCAGAGTAGGCGAGCAGGAGGGCCATGTTGATGTTGGGCGTTCCTTTCATTTCGCTCCAGACCATTATGAAGGCCCAGCGCCAGCTGAACCCGTGACCAAGTCGAGACAGAATGGGGCTCATTAGTAGAAAGACCAAAAGCCTAGAAGACAATGTAAGTTTTCAAAAGTTATTTTCATCATAGAAATGCTTTTCCATTTTGTGTTATTGTATTCCAGTCATTGGACTGCTAACTTTCAAATGCATGAGCCATCTTTCACAAACTGTTGACAGACATCAAAGAAGGCAGATGGTACCTCACAGAGGCACATGTCAAGCGACTTTGTTCTCTTTATTTCTTTCCACTGCTGAGGGGTAGGACAGTTTTGCATGACCCTGAGTGGCGCTTCCTCAGGTGGAAAACGATCGCCAGGCACTTTAGAAATTCTAGACCTCAGTAAGAAAGGACAAATGGAAAATAAGGAGAAAATGTCCCTCCTGTGTTTTTCTTTGCAGTTCTGATCTTGCTAAATTTGTCTAGTATTAGTCAATTCCTTTTCCAATTCCCCTTTCGGTCTCATATCATTTCTAAATTTCGTAACAATTTTTCCAATAATTTGGAACAAATATTTTGAACCAGTGAGTTGATGTCAACAAGCCTACTAACTTTCTTGGTAGAATGTTAACAACTTGAGTTACGGCTGTAAGACCGCAATTATGGCAGGTTTTCTTACTGTATTTCAATTCCTGTGCAACTCTATGGACAGACTCTTCCATTTCTTAAAATTAAAAAAGGGACTGCAGAAGTTATTAGCACAAAAAAGTCATTTGCAAAGAGTGCTTCTTTATGAATTCTGAAAGGTGCTATTTCCAATGACAGTTTTTAATTCATAGAAATTATAATATTAAGCAAAATCACAAGATTCAATTTCCATTTATGATAGGTACTTAAGCTGATGAAACCTTAAACAAAAATAGAAATACTGGATGAAATATGCCACATAATAGTGTCACCTCTCAGTAATCTTAGTAGACTCTATAGCTGTTCCTTCAGAAATGTTACAAGTGCTTGCATTATTTTTAAATTCATTTAAAAGCAAGAAAACTACTGAGCATTAATTTGCCAATGATTTCTTGAGAAGTTTGAGTTAATATTTCAATCTGGATTATGAAAGAATTTCATTATTTTTGAAAGTTATCTTTCGACCTATTTAAATTCCCATAAGAAAGTTCAAATGGTATTCTTACCTTAAAACAATTAATGTGAAGTAGATATTTAATGAATAATACACATCAGAAAATGATATATATAAGTATGTATGCGCAGGGATTAGAAGTCCAATGAAAGTAAACACCATAAGAAAAGCAACAAATGATAGACAATTCCAGAATCTGCATTTTTGAGAAATAATTAAAATTAGTTATAATTAACTAGCATGTTTATTGTAAAGCTTAACCAAACAAGGCATGATGCAATTATCAGTAAAATAAAGCTGAACAAAGCATTTATCAATACCCACTAGGGATAAAAATTGCACTGTGAAAAAAGGAACACTAGAACAAGTAAAAACAGAATTTGAAAGCAATTTATTCTTTTCATGATGGTCAGTGGGCTGGATCCTTTTAGTTGTCAACTTGACACACCTAGGGAGGGAATCTTAAATGAGGAATTGCCTCCATTGGATTGGCCTGTGGCCATGTCTGTGAGATATTTTCTTGATTGATGTGGGAAGGCCCAGCCCACTGTGAGCAATACCACCCATGGGCAGATGGTTCTGTATTGTATAAGAAAACAAGCTGACTGAGCACAGCCTGGGGAACAAGCCAGTAAGCAGTGTTCCTCCATGGTCTGTGCTTCACTTCCTGCCTCCATGTTTCTGCCCTGACTTCCTTTCTTGATTTCATTCAGTGATGAACTGTGATTAGGACCTGTGAGCCAAAGAAATTCTTTCTTCCCCAAGTTGTTTTTGGCTACTACATTATATAACATAGTAACTGAAGCATCCAAAAATCATGTTCATGTAACTTGAAAAGGCTGATTGTGGGCCAGGCCTGGTGGCACACACCTTTAATCCCAGAACACAGGATGTAGAGGCAGACAGATCTCTGTGCATTCAAGGACAGCCTGGTCTACAAAGTGAGCTCCAGGACAGCTCGGGCTATAAGGAGACCCTGTTTCAAAAAAAAAAAAAACCCAAAAAATGGAAAGAAAGAAAGAAAGAAAAAGACAGAAAGAAAAAAAGAAAGGAAGGAAAATGCTGATTGTGAAAGCTATTTATTTTTAAACTATATATATTTATATTTTATTTATTATTTTTATTTTATGTGTATGTATGTATTGCCTGTATGTATATAAGTGCACCCATGTCATGCAATGCCCACAGAAGTCAGAAGAGGGCATTGGATACCCTGGAACTGGAGTTATGGGTGGTTGTTAGCTGCCATTGGGTGCTGAAATTTGAACCTGAGCCCTCTGCAAGAGCAGCCAGTGCTCTTAACTACTGAACCATCTCTCCAGCCCCATGAAAGTTATTTCTTAAGGAAGAACTAAAATCATTTACTTTTAAAGGAAATGCTAAAACTCTAGTCTGATTTACATAGTGATAAAATTAAGCTATTGCCTAAAATCTAAGGATCATTGTTCGGTTCCTTTTGAGAAACACACCTAGACAGCAAATATATAAAAATAAGTTCAGCATTAAAGGATTCAAAACAAACTATCAAGGAAATGGAAAATATGAACAAGTGTAGCTATTTATAAATCAGATAAAATAAACTTCATACCAAAACTAATTAGAAGAGATATAAACAGACACTACACATTAGTAAAGAAAATAACTCACCAAGAAGATATAACAATAAATAACATTTATCCAAATATTGGAGCCCTAAACAAACACCAAAAGACAAAAGGGCATATAGGTCATGATACAATAATAGTGGGTGACTTCAACTCCCACTCTCATTTTTAGATAGATCTTCCAAATTAAAGAAAAGGTAAAGAGATATTAGAGCTAAAGTATACTATAGATCAACTTGATTTAACTGACATATATAGAGTATCCCACCCAACAAATAGGAAATATGCATATTTTTCAACAGCACATGGAACCTTTTCCAAAATTAACCATAGTATTAGACACAGGCAAGTCTCAATAACAACAACAACAAAGGAGATAATTCCTTGCATCTTATCAGAACTCAACGAAATAAGAGTAGAACTTAGGACCAAGAGAAACACAAAAACACTCGGAAACTAAACAATACATTCTTGAAACAACATTGGGTTATCCAAGAAATTAGAGATGGAATTTTAACATTCCTAGTGAAAAATGATAATGAGACCACAACCTATCAGAACTTCCAGGCTGCAGCCAAGATAGTCCCAAGAGGAAAGGTTATAGTGATAAGCACTCACATTCAGAAATCTCAGTGATATCAAACAAACAGCCTGATTGTGCACCTTGACCAAAAAGAAGCAGACTATCCCAACCCCAAAAGACTACAAGAAATAAAGATCAGGGAAGAAATTAATGAAGCAGGGACTAAAAGAACAGCAAATTAAATTAATCAAAGGATTGGTTCTTTGCAAAAGTGAAAAGACTGACAATTCCTTATCCAATCAAAAGAAAAGAGGGAGAAGACACAAAATAGAGACCAGAAGGGTGTCATTATAGCAGATGCCAATGAAATGCAGAAGAGTGTTAGACATCACTTCACAAACCTATAGTCTATAAAGCTGGAAAATCTAGAAGGGACAAATGAATTTCTAAATGCATATTTTCTACCAAAGTTAAAACCAGAAGATAATAAATAGCATAAACAGTTTTATTAAAAGCAATGAGATAGAAGGTACAATCAGAAGTTCCTTTCACAGAAAAGCCCAACACTGAACTCTGTCAAACTTTCAGGGAAAATCTCATACCAATGTTTGTTCCACAAAATGGAAAGTGAAGGAACACTATCATTTTTTTTCCTACAAAGTCATTATTACTCTGATACAAAAATCATGTAAAGACACAACAAAAAAAGAAAACTACATTTTTTTTTGAGGAAACCTGATGGTACAGTTCTTAACAAAACACTTGGAAACAGAATTCAGGATCATATTAAGAATTTGATACATTATCACTAATTGAGTTTCAGTCTAGACCAACAAGGTTGGTTTAATGTACATAAGTCAGTAAGTATAATACACCATATAAACACCCTTAAGGACAGAAACCACACAGTTACCTTGATTGATTCTGAAAAGACATTTGACAAGGTTCAACATGCCTTTTGATAAAAGTTTATCTTTAAAGATGATAAAAAGCTTTGAAAAGGTTAAGAATAGATGGAGAATATCTTAAACAATAAAGGCTATACAACAAACTCAGAGCCAACATTATATTAAACAGAGACACACTAAGAGCATTTCCTCTCAAATCAGGATCAAGAGAAGGATGCCCCCCTTATTTAATATGGTGCTTAAAGTCTTAGCTAAAACAATTAGACAAGAGAAAAGTTTAAATGGGATAAAAATAAGAGAGGAGGTGACCCAACTATTCTTATTTGTTGATAACAGGATTTCTATATAAAAGACCCATAGAATTTACTAGAAAGCTCCTATATCTAATAAATACAGTAAAGTTGCAGAATAAAAAATTAATATAAAAAATAGCCCTCATATTCTAGCAATATAGTCTCAAAGGAAGAGACTAGGAACAATATCCCAATCGAATTAGTACCCTAAATTAAGTACCTAGCTAAAGAAGACAAGACAATGGAAACTTCAAGACACTGAAACAGGAAGTCAAAAGAGATACTAGATAGTTGAAATGCTTTTCACGCTCTTGGATTGGCAGAATTAGAATGAGAAGGGCTAATACTCCTAAAATTAATCTACAGATTTAGTGCAATACTTCTAGGAATTCAAATGTCCAATTTCACAAAACTAGAAAAAAATGATCCAGAATTTTTTTATGGAACAATAAAAGACCACAAATAGCCAAAGCAATCCTATGGGGTAAGAACACAGCTGGAGGTATCACAATTCCTGGAATCAAATTACACTAAAGAGCTATACACAAAGACAGCTTGGTACGGACATAAAAACTAATAGGTAGACAAAAGGAATAGATTAGAAGATCCAGAAATTAATCCAAATAAGCTTTGCCCAACTAATTTTTGATAAAGGAGGCAAAAATATACATTGGGAAAAGACAGCCTATTCAATAGATAGTGTTGACAAACCTGGATTTCCACCTGTAGAAGAATGAATTAGATTGACAGTTTTCACCTTGTACAAAACCAATTCAAAATGGATCAAAGACCTTACTTTAAACCTGTAACTTTAAAACTCGTACATGAAAATAAAGGGAATATTCTTCAGGACACTGTGGTAGGAAAGAACTTTATGACTAGAACATCAAAAGCACATGAATTAGTCCCAGTATCAACAAATAGGACTATATGAATTTCAAAAGTTTCTACAACACAAATAAAAGAATCATCAGACTACACAGCCGATCCATGGAATGGAAGAAAGTCTTTATAAACTATACATCAGACAAAGGACTAATATCCAGAATATACAAAGAATTCTAACTAAATACCAGGAAATAAAATTACCAATCAATAAATAGGTCAATGAAGTAAACAGTTTTCATAAAAAGAAAAGTACAAAGGCCATCAACTATTTTAAAAAAATGTTCAGGATCCCTAGTCATCGGGGAAATGCAAATTTAAACTACTTTGAGATACCACTTTGCCCCAGTCAGAATGGTTCTTATTAAGAAATTTGACAACAAATGTTGGAGAGGACGTAGAGAAAGAGAAACCCTTGTTCGCTGCTGGTAGGAATGCAAATTAGTAAAGCCATTATGGAAATGTGTTTGGAGGTTCCTCAAAAAATTAAAAATAGAGTTACCATATGACTCAACTATCTCTCCTGGGCATATACCCAGAGAATTGCATATCTTACTATTGAGATATTTGCCACCCCCATTTTTTTTAATCAATGCTTTACCAATGCAAGGAAATTGGACCAAACTAGTTGTCCATCAGGAGATGAAACAGAATACTTATTATTTATAATGGATATCTGGTATATATAAACAATGAAATATTATTCAACTCTAAAGAAAAAATAAAATAAAAATTTACAGTAAAATGGCTGGACTTAGAATGTATAATATTGAGGTCACCCAGTCTATAATGTATACATGTACATATGTAGACAAACGTGTGTGGGCATAGAATATTTAGAATCAGGAACAAGAAAGGGTAATTTGAAAAGAAAAGGAGCGTAGACTTTGCCTTTTTCTGTTTCATGCTGGATGTGTGTGTGTTCATTTTCCTGAATGTCGAAGTAGCCGGAAGCAGTTCTGTGCTCTGTGAGTCCAGTACGTGCTGTCCCTTTTGGGGAAAGATTGTGAGAGTGAGGCTTCCTTTTTTATTCCATTGGCTAATACTGCAGTGGGAGTGGAAACGACTGGGCACTCATTTATTGGACATGCTAAGTGAGGTGATACCATTACTGCTCTTGGTATACACTTTCAATTTTGCTATAAATGCTTTATTTTTCTAGCAAAACTTAAAAAAGAGGTAACTTTACTTCTTTTCCAGTTTGCTTTTTTTTGTATCATTTTTTCAACTCATGGAACTTTTAGTATTTTGCTGAATAAAAGTGACACATGCTATACAATTCCTTGAGGGAAAGATTTCAGATTTCCCATGTTGAATATATTAGTTGTAGGTCTGTCAAGTAACACCTCTTGTGTTGATTTCTTTTTATAACTATGCTGTGGAGTCCTTTTAATTATGACAAGATTTTTTTTTTTGGCCAAATACTATTTCTGAATTTACTGAGAAAACTGTGTGATTTTTGTTCCTCATTTTGGTAATGTGGTACATCATGTTACCTGATTTATATGAGTTGAACCAACCCTGCATAACAGGCATAAAACTGACTTGGTTGTTGATATAGTCTAGAGATGGTTAGTCCTCCACAGGTTCACATGCTAAAGCTTGGTCCCTAGAATGGCAGCATTGAGGTGATGAAACTTTAAAGCGTTGGAGCCTAGTGTAAAGTAATTAAATTATGGGGCTGTACTTTTAGGAATGGACTAGTGCTGCATCACAGTGGTGGGTTTTGCCTAGTAGGAGTGGCTGAGGTCTCATGAGAACTAGTTACAAAATTAGCAAGGTTTTGCCCTCTCTCTTTTCCTCTTTGCTTGCACCCATGCTCATTCTGAATATGGCTGGTTTCTTTTCTGCTTCCCAGTCATGTTGTGATATAGTCAGGGGGTGAGGTTCACTGAAATAGCACCAGGCTTTTTGAAACTTCCAAGCACAAGAACTATGAGACAAATAAATATGTAAGCCAAAATGTAGTTGGGTGGTATGAAAAATCAGAGGGAAATGTATTAGTTCAAAAGCCTACTGAAAAATACACGTTATATACACACTATATAAAAAGAAACAGAACCAAGTAGGTTCTTTGAGCTGTTGGTCAGGGTAGTTCAAGAGACTCCCAAAATAAAACAGGCTACTGTTAAGCCTTTGATTGCCTCTCAGAACCTGAGGGTAAAACCCTATTGCTGCAGACGTGACATAGGACTTGGAACAATTGATCTGGAATTGATCTGGAAATCTTTTCCCTGAAGACTAACTCCTATGGTATCAGAAGATACTATGTAAACTGTCAAGGGAGAAACTAGTCAATGATCCCATCCAGCTGTAAAGTCTATGAACCACAGCAATGACTGGCCCAACAAATAATCTCTACTGGTGCAGTAGCATCATTTTTACCTTGGTGGTAATCAACAACTGTTTAATTGGAGTTAAGGCCCACTCAGTATGAGGGAACTCCTGTGTGATTGTGTGTAAATACTTGTCTGTAAATATAGCCAATACATATGGCTGGAGCAGTCATAGACCCTAGAGAAAAACCTACTTCTGTCATATCCTGAGACCAATGTAATTTCTTACTGTACTCTAAGTATGTATCCCTATATTTACTGACAAGTATCTCTCTCACATATCAAGGAAGCTTTCTGCAACAGATGGAGATGACTACAAAGTGTCTTTGAGGTGCCCAGTCCTAAGGAACATATCTACTATGCAACCTCTATACCCCAGGCTCAGGAAACACTGTGGATCAGAAGCTGAAGAGACTATTAATGCATCACTTGGCTCTCACCAGCAAAGCTTTCTCATACAACAGATGGTGATTAACCCAGAAAGCCACAACTGGCCAAAGTGTAGAGAATAAACTTTCAGAGTACATGTCCCTGAATTGGACACCTATATCAAAACTCTGCCACCCAAGGTTCAAGAAACATTGCAGAAGAACAGGTGAAAAGATCGTAAGAGCCAGAGGGACCACAAGAAACTGAGATTTCCGAACAGCCTGGAAGTTACTCATACAATCTCACAACAATGGTAACAACATGCACAAGACCCACACAAGCTCAAGACAGACAAAATCCCAGCATAGAAGTCGTGACATGGTTAAGAAGCCCCAACTTTATCTGAGGAACTGTTGGCAACTGATCACTGTTGGGAGAGGGAGAGCCAAGTTTTAAGGGTATGATGCTAAATATGTCAACCAGGATCTACACCAAGGAACATTTGGGGACACAAACTTGACTCAATAGGCCTTAATATTTATGGCAAAGTACATGAAAATCTTTGGGGATCTATAAGAGGGGGACAGATGGAGAAGAGTGCTTAAATAATAAAAGTTGTATGAACTTTTCATAAAATTCAATTAAACAAAAACAAAAATAAAATGTACTTTGTAAGCTACCCAATTTTGTGGGTTTTGCCATGGTAACACAGAATGGATGCTGACTATTACGGTATACACTCTTTTGTATTGTTAAATATGGTTCAGTTTTATTTTGTTGGTGAACTTGGTCTTTGGTTTTATTTTCTTGTAGTGTGTGTCTTTGGCTTTGACATTAACATGATGATGGCTTCATGAGACTCATCTGAACAGGAATGAAATAGACAAGCTGCAAACCCATTCAACAAATATATGGGGTGCACTCATTCATGTGTGTGCATTTGTGTAAGTGTGTGTGCATGTGCAATAATTTATGCACAATACAAAAAGCTTTTGAATATTGATTAAAAATTCCTTTCCTTCATTTGGTGATGATAAATTGTCCTAATAAATCCAGATCTTTTCAGACTGCAATGGGGCACAACCTTGTCTTAATGTGTGTCATACAGGCACATACCATAGATGTAGGCATCTCTATTATTTTATTGTCCAAAGCTGCACAAGCAATAGTCTGGAGGGACAATAATGGATTTAGGGGAAGTCAGTTTGACGGAAGACGGTACAAGCTGGCAAGGAGGTACTTTCTACTTGAGGAAGTTCATTCTAGCAAGGTGATACATGAAAAGAAATGTGAAAGAAGTGAAGCATTCACTTCTGCAAATATGTAGAAGAAGCACATTCCAGGAATGGTTGCAAGTCCAAACAGGGGAGTGTGTTCAGCAAACTGAGGAGTGGCAATATGATCTGTGTGGTTAGCCCCGGGGTGACAAAAGTGAAAGCGGTAGAAGGTAACTCCTCACAAAGGTGGCAGGGGATGCAAACCAAAGTTTTTCCATTTAAACAGTTCTTAAGTCAAGGAGATGAAAAATCATACAAGGGTTTCACAACGACCTGGGTAAGGAAGAATTGTGCAGATAAGGTGGGCAAATCAGTGAAGGATGATAGAATTAATTGGCTTAGTGGTTGCAGAATTGTGATAAATGGGCAGCCAGAAGAGGATAAGTAAAAAGATGAGAGAATTGGAGATACCTTCTCACTTAGACAGTGGAGTGGACCTGCCCTGGATTCTGGAGGCATTCAGTAAGATTCATTGCTGTTATCTTTGAGTTGGGCTTGATGCACCTTGTATTTTAAATAGATTCCTGGATTTGAGATTATGTAGTGGTTATTTGTATGTCTATACAAGTTAGAGGCTTGAATGAGATGGTGGGCATACTCAGAGAAATGGAGCAGGTTCAGAAGCTGAAATCCAGAAAAGTATATGTTTATTGATATCATCAAGAGTAGTGATAGAAGCTAAAATCTTCACCAAAGGGGAAGTGAGTCAGTAAGAAAAGAGAACCATCATGAACTCAAGATCAGGTTATCAATTTCAACTGAAGTTTAAAGATCTGAGGCCATATGCAAAAGGGCTGTTAGGGGTAGTTTCTAATGGGATAGCTTCCGGGCCAGTATTTTTCTTGCACCATGTAGACACAATTACTGTTGCAATCTTAGAGCTCCCAGGGTATGAAATAAAGTGAAAACAGGCTAGCTACTCACTCAAGAAGAAATGCTTCAACTCCTGGTTTAAAACTTGTGGAGTTTAAAAAAAGTCCCACGGTGACCAGGGTAAATATGCCGGACATTCCAGTCAGCTCACCTGTTATTAAGGTGAAGAAAGGGTCAGCTTCAACAGCAGCACAAGCGTCAGTAGAGAAGGACACTCAGCTCAACTGCTCGGCATTCTCCCACTGCTTTAATACTTTAGCTGCATTCTGTCACCTCTTGGTATTATAACTGGTTCAGTTTCACTGATTGATTAATTGGAAAACTGTAAGATTAAGTGTGGCTTTTCCTTCTCAGACATGAGCATAATCCATCTGTTATTCTAGAATTTCAAAAGAGGAGTTTCTCTCTGTTGTAATTCATTCAAATTCTATAAATCTCAGTAACTCTTATAATTTGCAGTGTAAGTCCAAGCTTCCTAAGTTCATACTATGTTATCTTATCAATTTTTGGCAGTGTAAAAATAATCAGTTTCCTTATATTTTCTAGCTAGTTATTTCTTGTGTACCTGAAAGTATGTTTCCTTTTTTGGTAAATTTATCATACATCAACCTATTAAGGACTCATGCTAGCTTATTTATTAATTTACTCTGTTACATTTTTCTCTATATTGTAAATTTTGCAACAAATATACCATTTTCTGTTTTATAATAAACATAAAGTTGTTTTTCCTTGTTACTTTACCCAGGGCTTCCAAAACTAATTTTTATATTTATCTATCACTATTATTTTTATTTGGTGTGTATGACTGTGTGTAAGTCCACCCATGTCATACAGCGCCCATGGAGGTCAGAAGAAGACATCTGATCCCCTGGAGCTGAAGTTACAGATGATTGTTAGCTGCCATGTGGGCACCGGGAATCAACCCTGAGTCCTCTGCAAGAGCAGTCAGTGCTCTTAACTGTTAAGCCAGCTCTCTAGCCACCCCCCCAAAAACTATTTTCAGTCACAGATGTGAGTACCATTGTCTTATTCCTAAATGTGATAGAAAGACAGAGTATAGAAGTTAACTCATCACAGAGGAGCACAAATCAGAGTTTGCCAAGAAATCAGCTCAGTCCTTGAGTAAGAAGATGAAAAGTCAGCTAGGTATTATTTCACAGGCCAACTCTGCATCATTTATGGCCTGAATCAGAAGCCTCGGTTGAGCAGGATTCTAGGGTTGTGTCAAAAAATATCAGTGTATCTGGTATCTTTTCTTTGGGAAAGGCATAGTAAACTTCTTACAATTGTTTTGTCGACATCCATCATACTTCTCTGAGGACATACCTGTGGCAAATGGACTAATAATATGACATTTTCTAGTGGTTAGTCTTACTTGATCTATTCTAATTTACTTTTTGTTCTAAATGTTATCAAGAAAAAGTATATTTATATGTAGTTAAAAATGGGTTTTTCTAAGTTTTAATTTATGTATGTGAATATTTAACCCCTAGAATAGTTTTTATTCAAATGTTTCTTTTGTAGGTAATAATGAAATTGTATCATCATAAGATCTGAGATTTGAAACGGTTTGTGTTTACAAGAGACTGGTTCCAGGAACTCCACTCTCTCAGACAACATGTGAGGTTGCTCAACTTGTATATAAGTTGATGTCCCATTTCATGTAACCCATGTATAACCTGCTACACACTTTAAATTGGCTCTACATAGCTTGATACCTTACATGATATAAATGATTTATAAGTAGTCACTACACTGTACTGTTTAAGAAGTAATGATAAGATTACCAGACACATATTCAAACTGGGGTTCAGTGATGGGGAATCTGCAGATATGGAAGGTCTAGTGCATCTACAAAGATGCACATTCTCTTCTGGGAAGTAAGAGTCTTTAAATGTACTTCAAGTCAAGTATGCAATTTATTAAATATTTTACTGCCCATAATGTTTTGTACACCTAGTCATGAAATGTTTTCTTTGGGAAAGGCATAGTAAACTGCTTACAATTGTTTTGTCAAATTCCCCCTTTTACCTTATACTAGCATTGGTTTTATATGTCTTGGTACAGTGTTCTCTGCATGCAGGATTCACAGCTTTTACATTTTTGATAAATAATCTGAACAAAAGTCTTCTATTTAAAAAAGTTACAAACTTTTTTTTATCATATGTAGTTTCCAAGGATAAATGTATTTCTTACATTGAAACTTTCTATGCCACTTAATTAGAAGTATTCCCCCAACTTACAAACATAAAAGATGAGGTATAGAACTGCAAAGATGAGACTTATATGGTTGACATCATCACCAAAAATAGTAGACATCCATAGTTGAATCAGTTTTGTGTTTAGAATTCCAAACAAGAAGCTTTCTATAAAATATGACCAAATTGTAGACATGACATCATGGGCTGCAAGAAGAGGAGAAGGGGAACATTATTAAACAATACTCTGATCAACCTTTTAGGCAGCTGAGGGTTGGTATAGAGAAGAGAGAAAGGGCATTTACTGATTAAGGAGTCCAAAGTTTCACATGGGGCAGAAGTAAGTTTGGGACTCTATTACATAAACGTTAACTACAGATCTTTAAAATGTTTTATTGATTCTTTGAAAATTTCATACAATGTATTTTAATCATATTCGAACTCTTGCCCATCTCCTGTCAAGTCCATCTCCCTGCCCACACCCCCTCACTTCATGTCCTCTATTATTTCTTAAGATCTATGGCATCTAATTTGTCTTTCCCAAATGCTTTTGGAAATAGATCTATTCCCCAGAGCCTGGTAAACCTATTCAACATCTCACCCCTTTAAAGAAAATCAAGTCTCCATCTCCTGACAGCTATCAAGAAATAAAATAAATCAGGGCTGAAATTAATGAAACAGAAACAGTTTTTTAAAAATAAAAGTTAGTTATAGCTTTACAAAATTCAAGTTCAATAAGGTAAGAACGCTGAGTATATTTCAACATATTTAAAGAGAGTAATTTCAATTATTTCACCATAAAACTTTACAAGTAAATGAGGTAATAGATATATTGATCTATTTAATTCAATCATTTTGCATTATACACAGAATGTATCAAAATGTCACATTGTGCCTGAAAAATACAATTATGACTTGTCAAGTGAAAATGATACTATTTTAAAAACAGCTCACTACCTGTAGGACATATATGCAGTACTAAGAAAGTTCTAAGGTGAAAAAATTCCTATTTGAATACTACGAGTAAGGGTCATCGAGATGACTTAGTGAGTAAAGACGCTTGCTGCCATGACTGATGACCTAAGTTCGAACCCCAGAGCCTGTATGTTGGAAGGTGAGAAGTGACTTACAAAAGTTGTCCTCTGACATCCATATGCATGTTGTGGCACACACATAATCACACACATGCACACATGCAGTAACATACACACATAAATAAATACAAATACTAAAAATACATTTGGTCAGTTTAAGAGCTTTTTATAGTCAACTGAATTTACTCAATGCCTACTGTGAGTCAAATGGCATGATCTTGGAAATTCAGGAATGATCAAGAAGTAGGAAGTCCAGACTCATGGAAGAGATATTCTGTACCTAATGTAATATGGTTAGGAAACAGAAAAAGGATACTTGTGAGTCTGCTGGAACTTACATCTGAAATGTCCCACATAGGCTCTTGTTCTGGGCCTTGTTACCCAGCCTGAGGCACTGTCCTGAGAGGCTGTAGAGTCTTGAACTGAGGCCTGGCTGGCAGAAGTATGTCACTGGGGCTAACCCTGATCCTCTTTCCTGCTCTGTCACCATATGATCCTCCCCTTGCAGCGAGCTCCTGCCATCACAAACTACTCATTTCCCATGCTTTCTGGTTATGGTGCATTGAAGCCCCCTGAAACCATGAACCAAAATGACTCTTCCTTCCCATACATTGTTTCAATAGAGCACTTCTCAGATGACACTGAAGTAACTAGTAAAGTGTCCTCTGACAAATGTCAAACTGACCAATTACTTCTTCACTGTTAGACATTTTGATTTTTTTCTCCTGAAGACAATTCTGCATTGTGTATTTCTATATGTAAAATTATGCTTCTCTTCCTTATGTCTTAAAAGAGGTATTACTGCACTAAAAGATAGTTGTTCATTTGTTGTTGGTTTCTTTCCCCTTGGTTGTTTGTTCTGAGACAGGATCTCACATAACCCAGACTAACTTTGAACTCAATATGTAGCTCACATGTCTATGTCCTGATCCTTCTGCCTCCACCTCCCACATGCTGGCTAAATGTGGGCAGAAGATCCTGAAATGGTTCTCTGAGGTAGCAGAATAAGGAAGAAAGAATCCTTCACAAATATTTGTTATAAATATCCACTGGTGAGGAGAACATCATGAAGATTGCTGAAGTGATTTGGATGCCTTCCCACCTGGACCCGATCCCATAGCTAAAAGGACAAGGATTCATGATTTGCCAAGAGGAAAGATGAACATCTTTGGGGGATAGGCTGGACATGGCAGGAGAATTCTACAAAAGCCCACTAAGGCACTTGAGTTTTAAGCATATATGAGCAGTGGCTGAGTCCAGCACCTGATGCCACTGGAGTAGAGGAAAGACACATACTAGTTTCAGAATACAGAAATCGGGAGTTGGAAGCCCCCTAACAGTTTGAGAGTAGTTTTTAACTTTAAGACAGGAAAACGGATTTTAACAGGTAACATATTTGCTGACTGGATATGTTAAGCCAAGAAAAGCTTAAAAGCAAATTCCTATGAAAGCTACCCCCCTCAAAAAGCTAAGAAAAGAATCCCAACAAGATTCTGTCATACTGATTTGTTATTAAAACTATGTGGCAAGCTCTATGAATGGGAAGAGGCACTGTCTGTTATGTTCATGACTGAACTGATGGGTCCGAAAAAAAGATGTATCACATAATGGACATCAATAAATTTCTGAATCAGTTAAACTGAACTTCGGTATGTGCCTTCTTTATTCTATTTTCTTTTTCATTCCATTACAGTGAGTATCAGTCAGGTCTTCTTGATTAAACTGTGGATATATTTTCTGATTAAGTATCTCAGAAATTTTGTGATCAATATGTAATATTTCAATTGAGACTTGGCAGAATTCTGAAATGGGTTTACTGGCTGGACATATATCCTCTGGACTATCAAGGACGATCTTCTTTATATCTTGTGGTTCCTTTATGGATAACACTTAAGGTTTTTTTAAAACATTATTTTATTTTTATTTTATGTTTTGCTAGCATGTGTGTAAGTACACCCATGTGTGAAATGTCCACAGAGACCAGAAGAGGACACTGGAGGATCCCTTGGAATTGGATGGTTGTTAGCTACCATGTGGGTACTCGGGAGTAAACCCAGTTAAGAGCAGCCAGTGCTTTTAACTGCAAAGCCATCTCTCCAGTTCAACCCTTCAGTTTTTAAGATGCTTCTAAATATAGAAATGTTTCTGTGGCTTATTTAGCTGTTTTGGGGGGAAGGTTTTTATCTGAAGAAAGTTTTGAGGTAAGAGCACTTTGAGTGATTTATTGAGATGCTTTCCTAGTACTCTGGGGATTTGGCATGTGTGGTTGTTTGCCTTTCTCATGCAGGACAAATGGCAATTTGAACGAAGCATGTATGTGCAGTCTTCCTGTCTCTGTCTCCAAAATGCTCATATTACAAAGAGAAGACCCCATTCCTAATTCTAAACATTCCTTCCTCAAGGAGATAGAGGGGCTTGTAGAATGGGACAATGCAACAGGGGGCTGAGAACCCAGGGAATGAATAGAGTGCTGGTAACGACCTCGCGAAGACTGCTTTCATTGCTTTCCCCAAATCAGCAGATGTGCCAATACAATAAGAAGATAACCAGCACTGAGAATATTTTTAGCCATAGAAATCTGCAAGGACTCACCCACCACCCTGTGATCCAGAAACTGCATGTTGAGAACAGTTTTCTGGAGGAAGATCGGAGTTTGATCAGACAGGTGCACTAAGGAGCTTCTAGGAGTTTTGGTGACACTAGATTTCATGTCCTGACTGATAACTACACAGCTACAATCATTCAGTGTAGTGTAGCTATACCATTTACTTTACACACGCATGCATATGATAAAAGGGGGAAAAAGACACACTCCTAATTTAGGGTGAAGTGAAGAATGGAAGCGAGTATCTTGCAGTTGCCCGCTTACAAGCTCCTACTCTCTGGGTCTGTAGATGGCAACAGAACTCACTCTTTCTCCCTTAACTGATCTCTTAGGAGACTGTCCCAGGGTAAAGAGGAAGGAAGCACCTCCTCTTCCTACACTGGAATGCACTACTGGGTAGCCTTCTTCGGTACCACAGAAAACAAAACAGCGGCCACAGACACCCCTCAGACCCTTGTTCAGACCAGGCCTGTAGAATGCTGCTTTTATGAAGAACCTTTACTGCAGAAGGAAACAATGGTAAACAAGGAGCGTGTGCTGCTAAAGAGTCACTCAGTCTACCAAGATTTGCTATTTCATTTCCATAAGCATAATTTATATTCGTGTATTACAACGTTCATGACTGCTTTCAGAAAATAGCAATTCTGATTTTAAGAAATTTTAAAAAATGTCCTTACCTAGAGTTTGATTCACATGCTTGTATTTGAAGTTGATCTTCACAACACCACTATATATAATTAAGGACATAACAGAGGTCAATAGACTTTCTCCATTAATTAAATTTGTGAGATTTCTAGAAAGACCTATGTATGTTGAAGAAGAGAGAAATTTTTAGGTGAGAAAAACCTCACAAAATTAAGGATTAAAATTGTACTAATAAGTTGCAGAACATTCTTTGCTATGTATTTATATCTCATCATTTCCCCATGTGTCTAAATTACAGACATGTTGATAAAAAACCTTCCAAGGGAATTTAGCCATTTACCAACTGGGAGTCTAGTCTATCGTAATTAGCACTAAATAATGACACTTTGTTGTGTGTTTATAAGTCAGACAATTGAGAACTCATTCATTCTTTCAAAGTTTTGATGATATCATGAACTGTACTAATTAACACTTTTAAATTATTTGGCTTATATAAGGGAATTCATTATAATTCATATGAATTTAAGAAAGGACAAAAAGTAATGACTGAAGAATAAAGTAAATTTATAGGCTAAGGTTTTGTAACACATAATCTAAGTCAAATATTAAGATATTTTTGTAAATATCTTAGTTCAGTTAAAACTTACCTGATTTTCCCATATGTTCTTTTAAAAATATTTTATTATTTTTATTGTATTTTATGTGTATGAGTGTATTGCCTGCATGTATGTAAGAACACCTGTGTCGTGCAATGCCCACAGAGGTCAGAAGAGGGCATAGGATTCCCTGGAACTGGAGTTATGGATGGTTGTTAGCCACCATGTGAGTGCTGGGAACTGAACCCAAGTCCCCTGCAAGAGCAACTGGTGCTGTTAACATCTGAGTCATTTCTTCAGCCTCCAAAAACATTTTGGGGGATCTTTTTGAGATAAGGTCTCCCTTTGGCCCCAAATGGTCTGAGACTGTCTCAGTGGAGACCAGGGTGGCCTCTCTCTGGCCAGCTGTGTTGCTATGGCCGAGCTTAAAAACACTTTTCAGAAGACTCAAAGTAAAAGCAATAAAATTCCAAAAGTAATAGAAAGATGGCCAATATTTATGAGATCAACCTTGCAAGATATTGTAATGCCCCTGAGCTGTTGATTCACAGTAGATGCTTGTACTGCCAAGATTCTAAGCAATCCCCTGTTCCAGTTCACACTAGACATGACTCAAGATGATGTTTGACTGTCATTTCCTTCTGTCATAACCACTACTTCCAAAATGTGATAGCCCTCCATGTCCAGTCTCTCACCCAGCCACTCATCCACTGCAAACTTCAAGTGGAGTTAGCCACAAAGTATTTTGTTATACAGAAAAAGAAAAGGCTGGGCTGGAGAGATGACTCAGCAGTTAAGAGCACTGGCTACTCTTGCAGAGGAACTGGGTTTCATTCCCAGCACCCACATGGCAGCTAACAACCCTCTGTAATTCCAGTTTCAGGCGATTCCACGCCTTCTGACCTCCACAGGCATTGCACAACACTAGTGCACTTACACACAAGCAGGCAATACATTCATACACAAAAAATAAACATAATCAAGAAAATACTTTATAAAGAAAAAAGAGGAGAAAAAGAAGACAAAGTAAAGAAAGAAGGGATACCCACCAAGGTCTCTTATGGAAGCTGCAGTCAGCATAGGATCTGAACTTATAAGCACAGCTGAAAATAATAACCACGGAGTAGTCTTCAAAGACAATTTATTTACAGACTGAAGATACCAAAGTATTAAAGTGTAATTGATCAGAAAGCCAGGAATTGTAATTAAGAGTATCTGCAAAGATATTGTAGAAAAATCAGATTGCTTTTGCATTCCATTTTGAAAAGCAGATGTCCAGGGCTACTAGAGACAGACAACCGGCTGACACTCCTGGGAGACACAAGAGTGTGTCATCAGGCTCACCTTGCTGAAGCTAATTCCCTCCCTGCAACTCAACAGAAATGTAGCAAAAGGTTCAACAGGGATCCTTAGAGCCAACCTAAACCAGTTTGATAACCCTGTTCTCCTCCTCCTCTTCCTCCTCCTCTTCTTCCTCTTCCTCTTCCTCCTCCTCCTCCTCTTTCTCTTTCTCTTCTCCCTTTTATTCTTGTCATTTGTCTAAACATGATATGTCTGGCTTTGACTTAAATATGTTGCTTCTAATAGAGTTTAAGTGATAGCCTTCTTCTACAAAACTATTCTGATATTTTATCTTAAGGTCTTTGTTTAATACAGTTCAAGCTACTCACAATTAAAATAAGCACTGTGATTTGGGACTAAAGCTGTTTCTGTGAGTTTCCTTCTGCACTTTTACACTTTTTCTAGCAGTTGTAGCTTTAGATTACGGTAATTTAAAACATGACTTTTTAATCAGCCTCTTTTTCATTACATAGTATCTCTCTTACAGATTATCAGAGTTATAATTGATATAAAGTTCTGTAATTCCAATTTCAAATTGTTTTTTTCTTTCCATGATTTCCCTTGAGTTTTCAATATGCTAGAAAAATTGCCAATATATAGTTTGTTTGCTAAATATGAAGCTGAATTTACCACTCTGGCACCTTATACTTTTCCCATCTTCTTTGTTTTCTATTTTGGAGGAAAAAAAATTTGACAATCTGAAAATAAATAACATGGTTCACTAGTGAATGGCATCATGAAAAAAGAATTCCTACCTGCGACAATAACTTTTGGAGCATGTACAAATCCATGTCAAATGCGACATTAAAGATAATTACTGGTGTAAATATGCCAAAAAATATGTCTGGATCCATCCACTGAATGGCATCTGCATATGTCTGGATCTAGTAATATAAAAATCTTATTATTCTCCTATATTCATCCCTTTGTTGGTATAGAACATGTGTCAGAGATCCCTCCCTCTTGCAACAGAGAAAGAAAAGTTTTAAAAGATACAACATAGTATTATGAATGCTGAAGTCTTTACTTCAGTGTTAGGTATTTAGAATTTTTTGCCTGATTATTAGCAATAACAGTAGAAAGTTGATACACATCCTCAGTCCTTTCTAAAGAGAACAGGTATCAGAAACATATTGGCATGGCTAGTGAAAAATACATAGGAGATTTACAAGTATAAGAGAAGGTGAAAAGATTTCAAGTTAGTTGGCTTTCATATGCAAGAATCCACAAAGGAATAAATGATCATATAAAATTCCAGAACTTACAAATAGCTACGTATAACTGATGCAGATAGAAGAACGAGATTAGCAGTTACAGAGATGGGAAAGTACATGAAGCTAATAAACAATGCACGCAGTTGACATTAGCTAAGTATGTTATGCACATCCATTCATATTCATTAGTTCAGCACATTTGGTCTGTATTGCAGTCCACCCTGTGTGCATATTGCATCTAGCCTTCCTGATTTCTACCTGTGCTGTCATGGTTCTGAGAACAATCACAGGATAACATTCACATTCTGGTTACAACTATTGTTAACGTCTTTTGTCTCTGACACAATCTGTGTTTTTTTTTTTTTTTCTAGAATCCTAAAATTATAGCTTGTGAGCCTGCAGAGCAAAATCATAGACATTTTCCCAGTTCTTGACACAGGATCTCTTCCTTTGGAGGAGTTACTGGCAAAGAGTAAACTTTTTAGAAGTACTTAAAATTATATTTATGTCAAGGAGCTGGAGAGATGATTCACTAGTTAAAGAGTGCTTACTGCTCTTACAGAAGACTGAATGAAGTTCAGTTCGCAGTACCCACGTCAGGCAGCCCACAACTGCCTGTAACTCCAGTTCCAGAGAATCTGACGCCCTGCCACCTCTTCTGACTTCTGCAGGTACCTGCACTCTTGTGCACATACTACAGACACACACACACACACACACACACACACACACACACGCACGCACGCACATACAGGTAATTCAATATAAAAAATAAATCTTTTTTAAAAAGTAAAAAAGCTGTATTCAAGTAAAAATCATGATTATATAGGGTCAATAACAATTCACACAATAATGATTCAGGTTGGGTTCTTACATAGATATATTTCCCATTTAAAAAAATATATAGTACTGGATAAACCTGAGAAAGTCAATCATTTTCAGAGCAATTCTTACACCCAATGGCCTGAGTAACTAAAGCATGTAGAGGTTAGCTATAGCTCTTGGGCCAATCTGGTACACTGTTATTTTTGCAAATAAAGTGTGATTGAGACACAGTTATACCTCTTCATATATATATATTATGAATGTCTGCATTTAAGCTACAATGGTAAGCATTCGGTGGCTGCAACAGAGGATATAGGGCCTGCATAATGTAAACTATTTATTCTATGGTCTTTCACACAATAATGTTGCAATAAATTCCTGGGTTAAAGTACTATTTAATGTGTCAGGAATGCATTCTACATTCCCTAGAGTACGTGTTCTCCTGTCTACTTGATTCCAACTGTTCCTAATGTTGCTGCCTTGACTAAATATAGTTTGTCTTGTCCTTCACTTCCACTTTTTAGGAAGATGCTCAAGTTATGTTTCCTGATATAACCTGTCGTAGCTACACTTAGAGACTAGCATCTCTTCTTATGGAAATGCTATAAGCCATTTTTAAAAGATTCATTTATTTTTATTTTATGTATATTAGTGTTTGCCTACATGTATGTATATATACCATGTATGCCTGGTGCCTGTGGAGGCCAGAAGAGGGAATCAGATCACCTGGAAGTGGACTTACAGATGATTGTGAGCTGCCATGTGGGTGCTGGGAACTGAACTAGGGTCCTCTGCAAGAGCAATGAGTGCTCTTAACCACTGAGCCATCTCTTCAGTCCTTGTAACATATTTCTAACTTAGGTTACACTGGATCATTACAGAATCATCTTTGCCACCACAATCCCATGTTAGCAATGTGAAGTCTCCCTGGACTCCTGAACACTTACTGACTGTTCATCCTCGGTACCTGTATGCATGCTCACTCTGCACTGCCTGTATGCTTTCACACTGTGGGCTCTGCACTCCTCAGACATGGCTACTTCTCTACATTACAAGCATCCATTACATGTCTGAGGGGTGAGGGGGTGGGGTTGTTTTTTTTTTTTTTTTGCAGTTTTCTTTAGCCTTTTTTGCACGTATGCAATTCTTAAATAGAACGCCCATGCTCATTTTTATACTTACCTGGGGCGATGCAAAACTTAGGATTTCAAAACAGCATCCAATCAAAAATAATATCACAGGAAGAGGAATTGGAAAGTCTTTCAAGTGCATGTTCAAAAATGCTGCAAAAGTACATTTTTAATGACACACAATGTAATATCATAACAACAAAATTTTATATTGTACAACTTCCTAATACAGAAGAAATGATGTTTACTACTAATTTCCTATTTACCTGTAGCTGAGACTCTTACTCTTAATGTACATAAAGTCAATGTGATTGCTAGTTTGTCAGTTTTCTGCTATACATTCTATGGTGGAGCCCACTTCTTCAGAGTCTTCAATAAAATATTTCTAGAAGTTAATGACTTTGTAGTAATTCTATACCCACTAAAAATCAGAGATGAGCTTAGTTATCAAATCTTGTATTAAAAGGTAATTATCTCTAATGAAATCCCCTGACTAAGTAACAGTAGGAACCTAGCTATAGTTTTCTTAACACAAAAATTCTGTGTAACCTCTTACTAGTTACACATTATATGTAACAGAGTCTACAAGAAACATTAACTGTTCTTAGCCTTGTTTTTCACCTCAAAGTGCAATAAATAATAACATTTTCTTCTATTTAATTTTTTCTAATTTTTAAAACATAATTCCTAACAAAGTAAAAAAAGTGAAGAATAATGCCCATCATCTTTTCTTCTACACAAACAAGGTATAAACTTGTTATTTAGCTAGGACACTTTACACCAATCAATTTGCCTCAGTTATTCTAGTTGATTATCACTAACTCTGACCTAGTGTAATTCAGCTACAAATTCTTTGGACCTGACCGAAATGATACTGATGACACATCTCAAGGTATTGTCTGATCCCCTCATCTGAAAATATGGTAATAAATATATGAATTTAGGAACAAATTTTAATTTCCTATTACTTTACTTAATTCTATATGATAGCATTTGCAAGACATCCAGAGACGAGAGAGAGAGAGAGAGAGAGAGAGAGAGAGAGAGAGAGAGACTTACCTCCAATAGTACAGATCAAAGATAATATTAAGATGATCCCAGGAAGGTCTCGAGGAGTACTCAGAAACAGATTCTTGAGAAGATCCAGCCACAGGCTAGTTATTTTGGTGTTGTGGGGTGCAGTTGAATTCTTGGAATCTTCCATCCTGATGCTTTTTACAGTCTGCCTGAATCTAATTCTATGTCTTTCTGTAAAACTCAGAGACGATCAAAGGAATAGTGGTTTTCTTCTTAGTGACCTTCTAACAATTTTCTAAAAGAGAAGAAAATCACATATTTCTCCTTTAGTTATTTCAAGCAATTGCTCATGATCTGTAAAAAGAAGGGATGCCTCTCCTTTCTGTATGCTTTCAACTGAAATAAAATGGAAAAGGCAGAATTCCAGGTGACAGTGGCAATTCTGTGTTCTCTCTAGTGCCACTTGTGGCTCAGTTACCATCCACCTCGAATCTGTCCAACTATCTGAAAAGTCTTTAATCATTCACCCACCACTGAGACCACAAGCTAGTACAAGCTACTTAGCTCTGAACACCGAGAGTTTTGCTCATCCAAGTTTCTGAAAGAACGTTCTAGTAGCTTCTCAAATTTTGACCTCTTTTATACCTTATCCAGAGAGCAAAATAACAGTCTGTGTTGATAACAATGATGACTTTCTTCATCTCATTTAGAGTAACAACAAAACAAGGTTGTCAACCAAGAAGGTATGAAATATATTGAAACCAAACACAGAAGTTGTTGACTGTTCTATCTCATAATTATTTCTTTAAAGAGGGTCATAAGCCTCAGATCAGAATTTGAAACAGTTCAAATAACTCTCATCTCTTCCCATCACATCTCTCTGGGATGCGACAGGAACTCCTGAAACCTACAATAATGCCAAACTTGCTATGCTCCTGAGGATGACTTCTAACTCCCGATCACTACCTCGACCATCCCAGTACTGGGATTAGAGATATGTGCCATCAGGTCTGGCTTCCTTAAAATTACCTAAATGCTGATTATCTCTGAAATTCAAAGACACACTTGATTAAGTTCAATACCCATCTCTTAATGTGGCTATGTACATGGAAAATTCTTAGGCTGACTTTCCCAACTTTGACTCTCACTATCCTACCTAATCTTTGCTTGAGAAAAGGCTTTGTCTTAGATTAGTTTGTAAATACTAATCGCTGTCCTTCGATATTGTAGATGCAGCAGTGAGAATACCCAGGTTGTCAGTGCCCCTGGTGAATGACTACTGAGGGTCTCACTGGCTCTTCAGTGAACTCTCCCTGGCTTAGACTCTCTCTCTCTCTCTCTCTCTCTCTCTCTCTCTCTCTCTCTCTCTCTCTCTCTATTTATTGCTTCCATGCACTCTCATACCCAATTGACTCATCAACTCAAAGACATAATTTACAGGGCATTTAATAGCCCAGAAAGTATTGATATAAAAAGTATGATGGGCGGGCTAGGGTAGAAATTCACCTTGAGGAAGTTGATCTTAGGGAAAGTCCTTGGTTGCCATGAGAAAGATGGGGCTCCAAGAGGAATAGCCGGCTCTGTAGCTTCAATAGTGTGACTATAATTGTTTCTCCGAGAGAAAATGATCAGAGACCAAGTACTAGTGAGTACTAGTCAACTTCCAGGAGGAGAAACTACAGGTGGGTTCACCATCCAGAGCCCAGGACTGTCCTGGAAAATGGGAGAAGAGGCCAGGTACTTCTGCTCACTCCAGAACAGTAAAGACCAACTGCAGCCTCACTGACAGTTACTTGCTCCAAGCCCCGCCCCTAGTATCCACCTATTGGTTGCAGTCTCAAAACCCCTGATTTGATTGGCTGATGAAAAAAGAGCATCCATTACCTGTATACATAAGGTATTTAAAACGTTAAGGCTGTGTTTACTATTTTTTAATATAATCAAAAATAATGAAAAGAAACTGTATTGTTTATGTTAATATAAGCTCTGGGATTGAATCTCTGGCCATAAACCCATGAACTCTGTTTTCTCAACATTCCAGAAGAAATGGTGCTCCTGGAGAGAATCAGCTCTTGTCGTCTTGGTTGTCAGAGAAGCATTCACAGCCTGTTCTTTACAGTCTTACAGTTACAAAACAATAGAACTTGTTAAAGGAAATTATTTCTAAATAATCCTTTCAATGTAACTTATAAGAATTGTGTACATATCTTGTATTAGAGATAGATTTTGGTTATCAAATGAAATAGACATTATTTATATGCTCTTATAGAAAAATAATTGATATTGGCAGATACTGTGTGCTGTGATAGGTTTCATGAAGACAATTTCTTTCAGGTATGCCATGAAAGAACACATATTATATCTGTCTTTCTAAACCTGGCCTATTTTGCTTACTGTAAATACCCAGTTGCATCCATTTTCAAACAAATGGCAGACCATTATTCTCCTTTTATTTATTTATTTTTAATGTCATTCTTTATGATTGAATAAAAGTTCATTCTTTATCCATTCCTCTATTGATAGAAACACAGGCTGATTCTACCCCTTGGCTGTTGAGAGTAATGACTATAGTAAATGTAGATGTGCAGGTATATTGATTTAGAGTTCATTGGGAATATACCTAGGAGTGGTATATTTGGGCCATACAGTATTTTTATTGGGGTTTTGAGGAACATGAATTCATCACTGCATATGCTTGTTTACAGTACCATTAACAGTGTCTAAGGGTACCTCTTTCCCTGCATAAATTGCCAGCATTTGTTGCTGCTTTTTTTTAAAGATTTGTTTTTATTTTTCTTAATTATGTGTTATGTGTCTGCACATGGACATGTGTATATAAGTACAGTGCCCATGGAGGTCAGAGGTGTCATAACTCCTAGAGCTGGAGTTATAGGCAGTTGTGAGCTGACCAACAAAAATCATGGGAATAGAACTAAAGTCCTCTGCAAGAGTGATATGTGCTCAACCACTGAATCATCTCTACATCCCTTGTTTGTTTACTTAATGATGACCAATCCAACTGGGGTGAGATAGAATCTCAATGGAGTTTAGATTTCAGTTCCCAGATGGGTAAGGATGTTTAGTATTTTTTCATGTTTTATGATCAGTTATACTTCATCTTCTGAGAACTGTTTATTTCAGTATCTCATCTATTGATTAGGTTGAGGAGTGTTTTGTATTATCCTTTCTATTCTCTCTCTGATATGTAGCTGACAAAGATTCTCTCCCAGTTTGCAGACTATCTCTTCACTCAATTCTTTCAATGTACAGAAACATTTTAATTTTATGCAATCCCATTTGTAAAGTCCTGATATTATTTCCTGAGTTGTTCGAGTCTTTTTCATAAAGCCTTATTTATGCTTACATCTTGAACTGCTTCCCTATGCTTTTCCCTAACAATTTCAGAGTTTCAGTTCTTACATTAAAGTCTCTGATCCATTTTGAACTGATGTTTGTACACGGTGAAAGAAAGCGGTCTAGTTTCATTCTTCTATATGTGGATATCCAGATTTCCAGTACCATTAATTGAAGAGGCTATCTTTTCTCCACTGTATGCTTTTTTGGCAACTCTCAAAAATTAGGTAACTGTAGCTGTTCTGACTTAATTCTTTGTTGTCTATTCTATTGATCTGTAGGTTTCTTTCTGTGCCAGTATCATGCTGTTTTATTGCTAGTGGCTCTGTAGTATAACATTAAATCTGCTGTTGTGACACTTCCTGCTTCTTCATTTGCTCAGGATTACTTTAGCTCTCTGGAGTTGTTTTGCTTCTATATGAATTTTACAGTTGTTATTTCTAGTTTTGTGAAGGACACCATTGAAATCTTGATGAAGGGTATGTTGACTTTGTAGACTGATTTAGCTGTTAAGGGTAACATAGCCATTTTTCTCTGTATTGATTCTGTGAATCCATGAGCCTGGGAGGTCTTTTCATCTTCTAGTGTTTTTTTCTAAAGTTTAGAAATTTTCCATGTTATTAATTCTTTCAGAATTTCATATAATGTATTTTGGTCACATTCACTCCCACTTCTCTAACTCCTCTGAGATCCAATCTCCTTGACTACTCACCCAACTTTGTGTCCTCACATTATTTTCAAAACTATTGAGCCGAATCTATACCACCTATTATGCTCTTGAGTGTGTGGCCATCCACTCAAGTATGGTCAATCTGATTAAAGAAAATTAACTGTCTCCCAGCAGCTATCAATTGCCAATTGATAATATTTTCATTGTAAGGAGGCTTCAACTTCCTTGGTTAGTTTTATTCCTGGATTTTAATTCCTAGATTTTTTTAAGCTATTGAGCATGAATTGTTTTCCTGATTTCTCTCCCATCATGTTTGTTATAGTATATAGGAAAGCTACTGAATTTTGGGGTGTTTGGTAGAACTTTCTAGTGAATAAGGTTCAGGGATTTTCTTTGAAGGGATTTCCTTGATTACTAATTCGATCTTGACACTTGTTATTTCCATTTCTTATGACAGTTTTGATAAATTATATATATATATATATATATATATATATATATAGGGCTTTGGGCAATTTTCCCATGCAGTGCTCATGGCACCCTCTCATAAGTGCTTTGTGTTTTTAGGGAATTCATTATTTTCCATATCCACGCATTCTTGACTTAGTTTTCACTCTTTTATCTCAGTCTAGCTAAGTGTTTCTGAACTTTGTCATCTTTTCAGAAAAGAAAATGAAATTCAGTTACATTGATTCTTTTTTATTGCTTTCTGGTCTCTATTTGTTTATGCTGTCACATTTTTATTTCTTCTTTCTACAACATTATGCTTAATTTGCCCTTCTTTTCTGGCTTCTTGAGCTTTAAGCAGATCTTTCATTTAAGATCTTTTTATTTATTTTTCTACATTATAGCTTTCTTATACTAATAGTTTTATGAAGTCATTCCTGTTTATTTCCAGTAGAGAAAACTCGTGTTTCTCCTGAACAATATCACCTTATTGTTTACTACTAATATCATTTGTGTTTTGTCTTCTATTATTTGTCCTGAGTTCTCTTATCTTTTTAAAAAATGTTTATCCATTCTTTAAGAATTTCCTACAATGGAATTTGATCACATTCACAGCCCCTCTCTCATCTCCACTCTCATCCTGCTGCCCCCTTCATGTCCTTTATTGTTATTTTTTTATGGCAAAAGCAGTTCTAAGAAGTATGTATGTAGGAATAAACAGTCACATTAAGAAATTTAAAAAAAAAACCTCAATGTAGGAATTATTGCTATGCACATATTTTTAGAGCCACTTTTGTTTCATTGTATAAGATGGCTATACCATATTTACATTTTCATCTGTTGGGAGGTGTGCCACCAGAAAAGGCCACCCAGACATAGATTCTTGCCAAAAGAAAGTCTCTATAGTAGGCTGGCAATGACACTGGGTGTTCAGTCCAAAGCACAGTTCTGAGCCTTTCTTAGTTACAATAAGCTTTTATACAGAAAACCCAGAAAAAATACATCTTTGTCAGCTCAAAGATGGAAAGTCCCTAAGAGTTTCTTCCTGAAGGTGCACGCTAAGCAGATGGTACAGAAGCTAACAATAAGCATTTAGCAAGAGTGGTCAGGCGTTTTGGTCAGGCACAAACTGCCCTTTTCTCAAACCCAGATCCTGGGCCAAACTTCTCTACTCCCATACTTTGAGTAAACTGCCTCTAATTTTAGTCACTGGAATCAGGTAAGACTGCAGCGTGGCATAGCTGTTGTCAGTCCTGTGGTTGCCCTATCATATTCCTCATTGGCTCTGTGGGCATGAATCTAATCATAGATTCGTATTGTGGAAGGAGATTGTACTGTCCCCTCAGGATCATGAGCTTTACTGAATGAGCCCTGTGTTTAATATAGTTAGGCAGTTGATCAGGCAAGGCCCGATTGTCAGGGCCAAAAGCAGGAGAACCAGTGTATCATGAATTCTCTCACAGTGAGGCCCAGAATTCAGCCCCACCCCACCCCCAGGTTTGAATTGACTGAGCAGACAGAGAATGCTCTTTTAGAGAAATTAACTTATTCCAGGTTACTTACGAAGGATTCATCCCCAGGGAGAGAGAGAGGGAGATGTTGTATGGCAGAGACTGCATTTTGATCATAAATCCCCCCAGACCACTGGAACACATGCTCAAGAATGGAGCCCTGGCACCCGGCCGGCCTCTCTCCTTCCCATCCTTCTGTGCGTTTCCGCTAAACTTCTCCCCTTAAGTCATTGGTTAGTTAGTTGGCTGTCAATCACATTTGGAAGCCTGTCCCTTGCAGCAGAGAGAGAAAACTGCTTATCTATATACCCCTCTTTCTCTCTGGCTCTTACACACTTTCCGCCAACCTTTTCCATGAGAGTCCCTGAGCCACAAGATCAAGGGGTTTAGGGAGGGAATAACAGGTATAGGATGATGTTCTTTCTACTGTGGCATGGATTATCATTTTGCTTCAGTGATGCTCCTTCTACGGTAAAAACACAATAATTGTAAAACAAAACAACAACAGCAAAAGTAACATCCACACAAATACTGAATGACCTAACCTATGGGTGTAAACACGAGTGCTTAGACAATACCTAAGTAGGCACATTATATTTATCTTGCAAACAATTACTGTAGCTTGTTTATGGAGGCTTTTAACTCTCCCCCTCACCACTGGGGGTCGACATTCTTTTCCTAATATCAGATGTGTGTGTGCCCTCCCTGAAAAGTGGGCCTTGAATCCAGTTTTAAATATGCTGGGGGTGCACATACCAGATGAGCCTCTATTACACCTGTAGAGATATCTGACAGTGAAGCACGCAAGATCTGTCCTTTTTTCAGGACCATTCTCCAATAGAGGCCTACATAGCACCCTCTAGCACTCTGAAAGCCAGCCATCCATTTGCGGGGAATTTTCAGTTCAGTCCCAGCTAGATCTCTCTTTCCATGCTTGAACCATGTCACATCTTCAGTAAAAGGGCCTTGCCATCCACTTCCAGTGTGCAACCAGCGTTATAATGTGGCAATTGCCTTTTGTTTTGGTAGAAGGGGATTTCCAAGGCTCACAGGAGAAGCAACCCACACCTGGTACCAGAATTGCTAGTTAATAGTCATATAAAGTATACCTTTACTCTTTGGCATCTAAAGGCCTAGGCCCATAGAGTTCCCATAATTCCACAGCTATACTTCACCTTTGTACCCTGTATGAGTTCAATTCCATTCTTCTTCCTTCAGGTGTACTTGACATTTCTCAGCTGGGTTTCATGTCTATAAAAACTCAGAAGTTAACATTATATACACACACAAGGTCTAACATAGCAAGGAAAACTCCTTTTCATTTGCATCAGTTGTTTTTTCAACAAATCCATGTTGGGTACAATGGCATGTAATCTTCTCACATGGAGCCTTCATGTTACCCTTGCCAACCTCGTTGGTGCTGGCCCAAACTGCTTGGTCCTACATAGGGCCAAGGAGGAACAAGGCTTCTCTTGCCCCTGTTGCACTTGTTGATTCCTAGGGCTGGGGAGGCCCTGGATCTGATTCCTGACTCTAGCCATACCTGTGGTCTCTCCATTAACCAAACCTGGCTGTTGGGAGAGGCCCTGGCTGGGAAAACTGTCTCCACCCATCAAATAGCCAGTCACAGGGGAGAAATGTACCCTGTTTACTCTGAGGGGGTTGTTATCCACCCCTGGGATAATATTCATCCTCTGTCTACCTTTTATGAACTATTTCTTAGGGCTTAAAGTTTACCAGAGATGCTTTAGCACAGAATTTGGCTTCTTATCAGTCTTTTCTTTAGAAAATTGGGCTATATACAAGTCTTTCCACATTTGCCTACAAGTAACCAAGCAGACCTCCTCTTCTGTTTTGCCTCCCTTACACATCTTTTAGGATTGTTCTATTCTTCTACAGACATACTTTACATACTGGTCTCGATTGCTTAAATCTGTCAAAGCCTCTCCTGCCTTCTAAAGCTCTTGTCCCACTAAAGAATCTGGCAGGGACACTAAACCTCCATCCCAATGTCGAGGTCCTTGTTCAGTGAAGTCCTTCATTAAATCTCTAGTGAACACAGTCCCATCTGGTCCTGTGAAGGGGCACCATATGTGCTTTCCTCATACCGAGTTCTCTCAGCAGTGCCTGTCCCCCTTTTATTTTCTCCAGCTCCTGACATTCATGGGAACCTCCACTGGTGATAACCAGGTTTCTCTAATGGCTTGTACAAGCCAGTCCATCAGAGATTGCTTCCCTTTGTACTGCCTTAGGCTACACAGCCTAAATCTCAAGGAGGGGCAAGCTGTTATGTTGCTCAGCTGTCCTGCTTCTGCAGCATTGAAAATAATCTCATCTGCTCCCATGTTCCACAGCCTTATAAGCCAGGTAGTTAAGGGTTCCCTCCTGGTTTGTTTGAACGTCTTTTCTAGCTCCAGCAGCTCTAGGGCCAAGAACCCTTTATGCGCATTTTCAGCTCTTTCTGGGTTGCTTGGAACCCAAGGGTTCCAGGTTCTAGGGTCCTAGGATAAGTCCTGCATTATTAACCTGACCCGGGTTTTCATCCCTTTTTGACATCCTAGCTGTAAAAAGCAGCAGGCTAAAAGCTCCATCTCCTTTTTTCTCTTTATCCAATTTGTTAGCAAGCTCAGAGGCTAGTATTGAAGAAGCAAGGCTCATATCCTTCGCGATCGAATTCGTCTCTCACACTTTGAACCTCCCTTTGTGCTAAGACCTCAACCTGAGACTGCCATCTCGAACTGGACTCGCATGCCGCGGCCTCCTCCATGGCATCTCCTCCAGTGTGCCCCACCACCTCCGGTATATGTCCCACCGATCTCATCTGCTTAGGCAAGTTCACCTTAATTACATATTTCTCTATAAACTGCCCCAACCCTGCAATGGCTGCCATACACACCAGTCCTATAGGGATAATCTGCCATATCAAAATTTCTTCTGCCCACACTTTTCCCATGGCTGGTCCCCATACTAACAGTGGCTCCATAAATCCTTTTCCCAGGAACATTCTCCTGTTGTCAGTTGATCCTGCTTAGCTATGCCAACTGTATCATGAATTCTCTCATGGTGAAGGCCAGCATTCAGCCCCACCCCACCCCCAGGTTTGAATTGATTGAGCAGACAGAATGCTCTTTTAGAGAAATTAAGTTATTCCAGGTTACTTACAAAGGATTCATCCCCAGGGAGAGAGAGAGCGAGATGTTGTATGGCAGAGACTGCATTTTGATCATAAGTCTCCCTGGATCTCTGGATCACATGCTCAAGAATGAAGCCCTGGTACCACGCCTGCCTCTCTCCTTCCCATCCTCCCATGCATTTCCACTAAACCTCCCCCCTTAAGTCATTGGTTAGTTGGCTGTCAATCACATTTGGAAGCCTTTCCCTTGCAGCAGAGAGAGAAAACTGCTTATCTATATAACAACCAGTGATCCTTCTAGGGCTGTAAGCAGGGTGGTGAGCCATGGAGACCAAGAAATAAGGATTGATACAAATTGTTGGACTCGTGTTTTTTAATTTCTCTCTCTTTTAGGTTATTTCTGACTAATGCTAAGCTTTCCCTGATGACCCCAGACTGATTTGCATAGAAGAGCAGGTCTCACCTAAAGCCATGCAGAGACCCCCTTGTTTTATAAAGAAGAAATCTAGGCCTCTGCGATTTCACAACACTACTAGCGAGTCCACCTGAATCTCAAGTCTGATGATGGAATTTTCCAGGTGCCCTAGGTTCACATCTATTTGGGCACTAAGTTCCCTGACGTTTTTGTCTCCAACTATAACAACTGAAGTTCCAATGGCAGCCGACTGAGCAATTCCTGCTCCTACCAAGAGAAATACCAGGATTTGAGGCTTCTTTCAGCTTCAAACTAGTCTCAAATTCAAATTGAGGTGGGTCCATCTTTCCTCCCCACTGTAGATATATACCTGGAGAACAACATGGACCACTATGCAGAGGATCACCCTCTTACCCTCAAACTGATCAGAGGATACACATTTAGTCAGCCCATTTATGCACACCAATGAGGTAGTCTCTCAGGAGCATGGAAGAAAAACCTCTGCCCCTCTAAGCCCCTGTTAAACCAAAAGATAAATTACATACTCCCAACATACAATGAAACAAAATACACATTCTCATTTCCAAAAGGAAATGAGGAATAGAGGCATAGTGAAGAAATACCAGACCAAAACAAGACTGAAACCCAGCAAACACCAAATCCAGTCATCGCTCCATATTCAATGTCTGGGACAGCTCCTCCAGCTTTGCCACATGTAACGTACATCTCTCTCTTGGAATGGTACCACTGCCTGTACGTAATTCTCCTCGGCAGATGTCTCACAGCTCTAGCATCATGAACGTCATCTTGGGGTCTCTACTGCCACCTTCACAGCTTCAGGAAATGGCCTATCAGGGCCTTCCTTCTGCAGGGACACTCGTGCTTTATGCTGCCTGTCCTCGTTGGTGCTCTGAAAATGCCCCTTCACTCTTGTGTCTTTCATGCCTCTAAAGCCAGCACCAGGTGAAGGACACTGCCAAGTTTGCCTGCCAGTTTGGGATGGACCCCAGCCTACTTCATCCACCTTCAAAGCTTTTCTCTTTGGTGGTTTTCTAGTATAAAATCCTCGCACCATTTTCCTTTCACAGGTTAGAGACTAAGCTGCATGTGGTCTTGCTCTAGAGACACTCTCTCCATGGTTTAAGTGCAAATCTCTAGGCCTCACCTTAATTACTTTAATCTCCTTATCAAAGGGATCCTCTTCTTCAGTAGATGCCATGGCTCCAAAATGAATCTTCCTGGTACTCTTTTTCAAGCCAAGTTGTACATTCTACATTTCTTTCTGCCCATTTGCTCTTTTTCACAGTAGATCTGCATATTCACTGTTAATAACCTCGGCACCATTGCTACAACGGGCTACCTTGAAATGTGCTGGATTAAAGAAATTACTTCATTGCTTTTTCAGCTTAGCCACAGGCAAGCTGTTTGACTGCGGGCAGACTCCAGCCAGACTCTTTGCTAAAGTAACCCAGTTTCTATCTAAGTCCTTATTTCCTTCTGGAACTACATTTTTCTCAGCACTACTTTCTTCCAGGCTCCTACTAGAATGACCTGATAAGCTCTGCTTACAGCAATCAACCATTTTTCTAGCCCAAGCTTCCAAAGTCTTCCCCATTCCTCCAAAACCCCACAGGGTCAGGTTTTTCACAGCCAACACTCTACTCCTGGTACCAATGACTGTTTTAGTTTGCTTTCAATGCTGTGACAAAAGACTGACCAAGGAAACTTATAAAAAGAAGAGTTTATTTAGCTTACAATTGCAAAGTGGCACGAGTTTCCCATGGCAGGGAGGCACAGTGGCAGAGGGGCCTAGAGTAGCTACAGAAGCTACTCAGAGCTCACAGTGCTCACATCTTCAAACAGAAACAGGAAACAGACAGTGACAGGAGACCTGACAAGGATTAAGAACTCTCTAAGCCCAACCCCAGTGACATGCTTCCTCTAGCATGGCCACACCTTCTAGGACCCACTTCCCCCCAAACAATGCCACCAATTGGGAAAAAAATGTCCAAATACTTAGGGCCTATGGGGGACAGTTGGTTTAATGTCAGTAAAGTTCAATTCCCAGTGTTCCCCAGGAGTAGTGTTGCAGGTGCATATTCCCTCTGGGGCTTTCTTTCTCCCTTTAGGGTTCACCTGGACACAGGTGGGACACCTAGATACAATGTCTTTGGTGACATAAGCTAGCCAGAAAATGTAGTACCTGGACCTGAGGAGTTCAATAATTTTTGTGTGATCCCCTGATATGTCACCTAATGGAGTTTGGTCACCAATTGTCTCTCTAGGGCTGCAAAGATGATAAGTCTCCCATCTAGCAACAACCACCCTCCTTTTTCTTCTTGTCTGGCCCTCTCTTCTTGTGCCCATGTTTCTTCCTCTGATGCATAGGTAAGTCTGTGGGGAAAGCTTGGTTCTGTAAAATGATTAGGACTTCGAGGGGCCCCACTGGTTCTAAACCCACTTCCCATGTGACCAGACCCACTGCCCTAGTTCCCTGTGCCTCAGGGGTGTCCCCATTTTAATGTCTCTCACAGTGCACAATGGCTTCTTCCTTGAGTAGCCAGATGGCTTCCAACAGGGCCAAGATCTCCCCTTTGTTCTTTATTTCTTTCCAAGCTGAGGTAAGGAGCCCCCTCTCTCATTACAGTGCCCTATGCACATGAGCTGTGGCAAAAGTATACCAGCTGTCTTTGTACACAGTGATAGTTTTATCTTCACCCCATCAGAGTGCCTGTGTTGGGGCTATGCGTTCAGCTGTTTGGGGGCAGAAGTTCCTCAGTTGAGGCACTGGGTCCAGATAGTCTGGTCCTTTGTGACAGTCACAGCCCCAGCACACCTAATGCCATCTTGATGAAGCTACTTCCATCTGTGTGCAGTACCTCATCTGCTTCTGGCAATGATTAATCAGGTGTGGTCTGGTGAACTGGATCAGCCTGGTCACCTCTGTGCAGTCATCTAGGGGTTGCTCTGGGTCACCATTCAGCAACAGTTTTGCTGGGTTGAGGGCTGAGGATTTTAATGTGTCACTTGGGCATTGGACATCCGTTTCTCTGGAGTGCCTATTAGGGGGGCTTCAACCAAATGAGGAGTGGTTAAGAGTAATCAATTTATAAGTCTCCCAAAGCCAACTTATCAGCCTCCTTTACTAATATAGCAGTGGTAGCTGCAACCCTTATACAGGCTGTCCACCCAGCCGATACAGGAGCCAGTTTTTTGGATAGATAGGCTATGGGCCATTTCCATGGTCCCAAGGTTTGTGCCAGGGCTCCCTTGGCAATGCCTCGGGCCTCATCCACAAACAAGTGGAAAGGTCTAGTAAAGTCTGGGAGAGCCAGTGCAGATACAAGGGCCCTCTTTAGTGCCTCAAAACGTTTTGTTCAGTCTCAGTCCATACTAGGGATTGGATCCCTCTGAGGCTGGCATGTGGGGTTCTGCAATTTTCGCAAACCCTAGATCCACAGGCGGTAATAACCAACTGCCCTCAGGAACTCTGGTGCTTGTCTTTTGTTTCCTGGAGTGGAGAATTTCAGAATTGCTGTGGTGCAGCCCTGGGACAGAGTATATTTTCCCCTTTTCAAATTATGCCCTAGATAGGTGACATTCAGCATACAGAGGTGAGCCTTCTTCGCAGACACCCAGTACTCCAGGGCTTGAAGAGTCCCCAAGAGTCTTTCAGTGACCCTCTTGCATTCCTCCTCATTCTCTGACGTGACGAGAAGGCCATCTATATACCATCCATATACTGGAGCAGTTCCATACTCAGGATCTCATCAAACAGAGTTAGAGTAAGTCTTTATATCGATGGAGCCCAGCCCCATCAATCTTCCCTGAGTTGAAGGTTCCCACTTTCTTCTCCCAGTGGGGACAGTGTCCTTTCAGCGTCCTTTTAGTTTACAATAAGCACATTGATCCATCTTCAGCCTTTTCCTATTCTGTTGCCACTGGTGTCTTCCCCTGAACTTTTTATCATCTGCCTCTCTGAGGGATGCTATCATTGACCTCATCAGCTTCTTATTCTGTTTATCTTTCACTGCAACCTGATTACTCTAGACCTTTTGAGAGATCTCTAAAAACTGTGATCTATTCATGACCTCAAATCCTTCCAGTTTCTATAATTTCCTCCAAATGTCTAGGGCCAAATGCATGACAAAGACAATGTTCTTAAAGAGAGAACACAGGCTTTAAACTAGGGTGAGGATTCAGAATCAGGGGCAGCCAGAAGTCTAGGTAAGGAAATTAATAAGTGTTTGGGTCCCCAGTGACCATGCTGTAGACAGAACAGACTCTGGACATCTAGACTCCATTTGCTGGGCCATCCCACATTGAAGATAAACATTTGAGTTCCCAGGGGAGATACAGATGCCATAGTTGCTCTTGTCCATGAGATCATCTCTAAAATACTTAAACATGCACCTGAGGAGTCTTAGGACAACTTACTCCCACTCCTTATTGTTGCCGATGACAAATTGATGGAAACAAACAACAAATGAGACCAGTGCAAATACAGACAATGACAAGACAAATACATGGTGGCCACTAAACACTCATACACCAATTTTTAAGCCTTGATTACAGAGGGCTGTTGACATCTCACATCATTCCCTGGACACTGGCTTAGAGGCTGTATCCAGCCTCTCCTAAGTGTCCTCTACTGATGGCCCTTCAGTCCAACTCAACTCTGGAAGTTTTCAAAACCAGGCTACTCTCTAAGATCTTCAAAAAAAAAATCTTTAGGGGTGCGGGTATCAGAGACCACTGGAGCAACAGAGCAGTGGAAACCAGAGTTCCTGGGGACCTATAATGTCTCAGATGGTGCCTCCCTTAGGAATCTGTCCAGACCAGCTCTCTTCCCTCTCTGGTCAGAGTCTGAGATCCCCAAGGTCTAGGGTCCTAATCTCTGGGGCTTCCCTGCCCATGCACCAAAATGTTGTGAAGTGTCCCACCAGCAAAGACCACCCAGACACAGATCATTGCCAAAAGAAAGTCCTCATAGGCAGTTGGCGACTGGACATTTGGTCCCAAATGTCATCCCGAGCCTTTCTTAGAGTAAGCCTTTATACAGAAAAATCACATCTTTGCCATTTGAGGGATAGAAAGTCCACAACAGTTTCTTCTTGAAGGTGCAAGCTAAGCAGAAAGTACAGAAGCCCACAATAAGCATTAAACCAGAGCAGTCAGGCATTTTGGTCAGGCACAAACTGTCCTTTTCTTAAATCGTATCCTGATGCAGCTGGGCCAAACGTCTCTATTCCCACGGTTTGAGCCAAGTGCCTCTAGTTTTAGTCACTGGGATCAGCTAGGGCTGCAACATAGCATAGCTACGGCCAGTCCTGAGGTTGCCCTGTCACATATCTGGCTCGGATTTTTTTTCAGTTTTTGAGGTCTTCTACTCATTCATTCCTTCTTCAAGAGCATGTTTTAAAGTTAATGATTTTAAAAAATATTTTATCCTTATGTAGTTACATTTTCATGTTTGGAATACACAATGTATATGATTTCAGTCTCTTGAATTTTTTAAGATTTGTTTTATTGCTCAACATATGATTTATCCTGGATAATGTTCTGCGTACATTTGGGAAGAAATTTGCTTTCCTTCTGTTTGATGAAATGTCCTATGAGTGTCCACAGGGTCTCCTTAGTCTATAATACTGTTCATTTCTGTAATTTTATTAATGACTTTCTGTCTCAATGATATAGCTACTGTTGAGTGGGGGAATTGAAGCCCCATAACATTAATGCATTGACATCTATTTCTCTGATCAATTATGTGGATATTTATGTGCATTTACAATTGTCATATTCTCTTGATGAACTGACTGTCCATATGTTATGACCTTCTTGTCTCTTCTGCTCTTGTGAATTTTTCATCTAAAGTCTGTTCCATCTCCCACTAATGTATTGTATTCTCTTGCTTACCATTTATATGACATGTTTTTTTTCCATTATTTTATTTTTAATCTATGTGTGTTAAAGCTAACCCAGGTCTCATGTTGGATGTGTAGAGTTGGATCTTGTTTTCATATATCTGCATTTGCCCATTCACATCATTACTATCTTTGCCTTTTATTCTTTTTAAAATTTTTATTTTTGACAATGACATACAATGTGGTCTTATCCCCTCCCCAACTACTTCTTTTACTCCCCCCGCCCCCCACCCGCATACACCTGTTGACCATCTTTGTCTTCCCAACTAATCCCACCCAGGCTTTCATTCTGCCTTTAATTCTTTAGACATGGTGGTTTCCTTTGGAACACTGTTGGAATCTGAATAAGTCTTTAAAATTATTCATCTTCTGATCACATCACTACTCACAAGAAATGAGCCAAGGACTGGATTTTTCACCTAAACGGAATTCCATGCCCTTCAACATAGCAGCAGAATTATTCACTGACTCCGAAGTGACGGGTATCTAATGCATCCTTAGTCACAGTGAGCTATCTCTCTGTGCTTTCAAAGCCAAAGTTAATAATTCATATGATCACTTTGATCTTCCCTTTGGAAACTGAGTATGCTTTGCATTAACTAAGAAAATGGTTCTTAGATGGATGGTGGGAATAGAGGCTGGAACACAGATGGAGGAGAGGTTTTATGTGATGTGAAAAAAGAAAAGTCTCCAACATTTGCAACCACAAGGAAGACATTATATATACGGGGGTGAGGCATGTCTGACCTATGTCCTTAAGGGCCTTTGTTTCCATTGAGGCAGAATTAAAGAGTTAAGTAGTGAAAAGGGAAGATAATTTTTCATAGTGACTGACATGCAACAATTAAAAAGAAGGCTCATTACCCATAGTTCATCTATGCTATTTACTACAGATGGCAGGGTGAGCATATGTGTTTATGGAATGCAGACTGGCTTCCGACCTCAGTGCAGAGAAGCCAAGGCCAACTAATTGTATTCCTCAGGGGATAGCATTTTCTCCAGGTCCAGGGTCTGTCCTCAAGTACTCCATTAATGCTTTATTTGAGTGATTAAGTTTACTTCTGGTAAGGTAAGATAGAAATAGAGGAAAAATCATTGGTGTACAGAAAGGAAAAGGAACGCTTCATCCTGGAGTCTGAAGCATCTCATCCTGAAGCCTCTCTCCAGCTGAGAAAGATGAATTTCAGCAAAATTTACAACATCTGTGAAGGTTTCTGACAGCGTATTTTCCTTTCATATATAGATATTTTATGTTAAAGAAACAATGAATCAGGGTTAAGGCCTGAATATATATGACCTTGGGTAGGACTTCATTCCTTTTCCTGGACACCATCTAGAGTCTCAAACAAGACTATTAACTAACTTATTTTTTAAATCTTTACTTTTACCAAAATGTACCTGAACACAAATTACACACAGGAAAGGATGTGCTGAATGTTGCCCTACCAGGAAGAGAATGAGTACATAGGAAATTCTCTCTTAGATAATGGATGACATGTGCCCTGAATTGAGGAACAAATATTTGTTTTAACTACAGCTGCAGATATCATAGGTCTTTGCTTTTATCACTTCAGGATAGCTCACTTCCTATTTTTCTTTTCTGTGTTCCTATCACATGATCACATTTAGGTTTATTAGCAATCCGTGGAAGATATAGCTTCAAACTGGGAACTTGCTCATACGAACTTACAGCAATGGTGACAGCATGCACAAGACCCACGCAAGTCAAACCACAGAGGATTCGATTCATTCACGTACACTGAGAAGACAGACAAGTAAAACTTTGATAGCTGATGAGAGAAACCTTTGATGAGAACATTTTGGAAGTAGGAAGTGAATTTTTCATTTTAGTGCTGAAGAAAAACAATATTTTTTCTTCAAGATACAGTATTTTAATTGTTGGTGAAGATTTTTATCAGCAGTTTGAATGGATTCTATATTCCATCTCATTCTGCAGTTCTTGATGCTTTCCATCTGTGCACAAGAGGCAGGTAACTATTTTCTCTCAGAGATATTTAGCTGCAAGTCAAGGGCAAATTGACAGGTCATTTGTTTTTATTCAGGTGAGTAAAGAAAGGCATATGCTTCAAAGATATGTATAACTTGCTCCAACTAGATACTTTCCTGTATGTCTGTTCTCAAATATGAAGGTTACAGACTAGCTAGAAACAAAGAGACCTTAGCACACTTGTCTTGTCTCTTTGAAGTATGTCCTATAAGCATAGTCAAGTAACCTGAAGGCCTCTACATTTTGAGACTGACTTGTTCTGAGGCTCTTCTTGGTCTTTCAGGCACTTTTCCAATTATCTGCAAGCCTATAAATCATTTTCTTTGTGGTTTTATCTATCATTACAAGCTGATATCCTTTAAGGATTTAGCAAATATTATCTTACTATCTTCTACTCATTCAGAATGACTTACTAAATTAAGACATTTCACTTTAATATCTTGACTTTGTTCAGGTTAAGACAATAGCCAGTGTTTAAGAATTCAGTGAACAAAAAAACATGGTAATCTCCAAAGAGGGTCTGAGGCTTAGTGATAAAGCTTGTGCTTAGCATGAATCAGGTCCTGGGTTCAGTCTCCAGCAGCCAAATAAAACAATGTACATGTTTTTAAAATGCACAATGAGGAAGATTTCTGTCTTTAAATAGCTCGAAATATAGATCAAATGATGAAGTGGAGCAAAGCAATATAGAAATTTTTATGAAACAGGGATGGATCACTTGGTTGCTACTTTTATGTGTTGCTAGTTTGGGTTGTTTTTTTTTAATGTATTGGTCAATCTTTTCCTAAGGGCAAAGACTGTATTACTGATGGAAACTAAAACGTCTGTGGTGATTTATAACTGTCCGACCACCTACGTGTTCTTGTTTTTCTCAACACTTTGTGAGTCAGGTGTCATGAAGCCATGTTTGAGATGAAAAGCCTGAGGCTTAGGAAAGTGAAAGATTACTAGTGAATTTCAGTCCTAGAAATCCAGCCCAAGTAAAGCTCCAGTATGGAATTTTGATTGATGAAGGAAATGTTTCTTTAAACAATAAATGTGCTTGAGAATTCCATGGTGCTGGATAGATAACTTAGAACCACTGTGTTCATTTTGAACACTATTTGAGAAAATGCTACTTGTAATTTGAGCATAAAAATAAGTGAATGAAAAACAGACAAAATAATCTGAGTAAGGTAGATCCAGGTGCATGAAATTGAGTCTTTCACATTCATATATAAGTAAAGCAGACACCCAGAAAAGTGATACTATCTTACAGCCTCATTCAGGCTTTTGATCTCCGTATCCTAACTCCTCATAATTGATCTTATCTGTTCTTGACATTTTTTAAATACATATGATCATTTAGTATCTATTCATTTGTTTCTAGGTTTCTTTGATTCAGCAATATATTGGTAGAATTTATTTATTCATATTGTTGAGAGGAGATGAAGTTCATTAAATCACATTTCTGAATGATATTCCTTTGGGCAATACTATAATTTATTTATAGAATCTGTTCTTTTTACTATAGTAGTTTCATTAGTTCTTTGAGAATTCCGTGCAATGTATTTTGATCACATTTTCCCACAGTCATTCCCTAACTCCTCTCAGATCCACTCTCCACGTCCTCAGCTTCCCCCAACCCCCCACATAACTTCATGTCTTTCTTTTTTGTAGTAACCTAATCAAGTCCAATTTGTCCTGCCTATACAGTCATGGGTGTGGGTCCATTCACTGGAGTATGGGATAAACTTCTATTCTTGATTTGTAATTGGAGTTTCTGATTATGACAAATAGTAATCTATGAACATTTTTGTTCGTGTCTTAGGAGAACAAATACATGCATTTCTATTAGGTATATATTTGGTGTAGATTTTCTGCTTGTAGGTTAGGCTTCTGTTCAGTATGAAGATATTACCAAAGGTTTCACAGAATTTACATTCTCTTCAATAGTGTATGTGTGGTGTATTGTTCCTACAATCAAATTTTATATTATTTGCCTTTCATGTTAGACATCTGGTGTATGCATAGTCCTCATTTTAATCTGTTTTTGCCTTGGCAACTAAGCAACAAATTTCCTTGATAATAATTTCCTTAGTAATTAAGGTTTTAAGTCCATGAACTATTCAGCCAGGTGTGGACTAAGCATTTATCTGTTCTTGACATTTTAAAAATATATATGATCATTTAACATCTATTCACTTGTTTCTGGTTTCTTTGATTCAATAATATATTGGAAGGATTTATTAATATTGTTGAGAGGAGATGAAGTTAGCATACAAGTCTTTGTCACATGTGTATATATATATAATAAATACAAATTCTCTTTATGTTGATTAATTTACACATTTTAATTTTTACCCTCAATGAATCTTAATTAGATGATATTATACAAGAATATCTCTGTCTTTCTGTCAGTGCTGAGTTTTTTCTTTGTTTATTGAGACACAGTCTCAATAAAAATGTATCACAGGTTGGTCTTGAATTCACAATCCTTTTGAATCAGTCTGGAGAGAGTCCATGTCTTGCCCACTAGTTCATTTTCTATTGAGCATATGAGATAAATGAAATGATAATCATAAGGTGGGGAGACAAATGCTTTGTGGAGTATTTGGAAGTATACGTCTTTTAATACTGGACCTCAATTTCAGAGTCTTCACAGAGGATAAAGCATAACAATAATGAGACAGCTGAACTGGGAAGAAATGTGACTATCTTCTGCAATTTGACAAGTCTGGCAGATGTTGTACAAATTACCTGGCAGAAGATCCAAGACTCTTTGCCACAAAATATTGGCACTTACAGTAGTAAATATGGGGAGAAAATTCTCCCGCCATATGTAGACAGGCTGCACTGCAAGATCATCGAACCCAGTTCATCCTTCATAACTATTCGGGAAGTAACATTTGAAGATGAAGCCTGCTACAAGTGTCTATTTAACACATTTCCACATGGCAGCCATGGAGGACAAATCTGCCTTACTGTTTTAAGTATATAAATCTTTTTCACCAGGACCTGAGTCTGGGGGCAGAAATCACCGGGTTATGGTTTTTAAGGTCATTGCCCAGATAAAGGAAGTTAGAGGACGAAAACCTGATGGAAACCATCAAGGACCAGTTATTTATTATACAGAAGTAAGAAAATGGAAGCCAATGGTGATTATAAATAAAACCAAGATCTTCTCTTGGCTCATTTCACTTCTTTACTTTCCACTACATTGGCTTTGATCCCATCGATAAAACACATGAAGTGAATTGGGGTTTTGTTACCAACGAGTAGAGAAAAATAGAAGAAAAAGACAGTAGAGAGAAAAATGTTATAGTATTTGTGCTATAAATATAAGGTGTTGGGGTTTATATAATTTTCTGATTGGATGAAAGTTGAACCAGCAATTATCCCTCTCAAATCAGAGAACTGGTCAAGGAGTAAAGAAAAAGGTATTATGAGGTTTTATAAAAAGTCATGAGAATCTCCATAAGGAGACTCTCCATGTGTTCAGCATCATACAAAAACTGGAGGAAACCAGCTTTTAACAACAGTTTGGTGTGACTTGCTTTTGTATTTAATTTTATTTCTCTTTTTCCGCCCCAGCTTTATCTGAATTAACAACTGAACTCCAATACACTCCTGACTCAGAAGATTATTGTAGCCTTAAGTATTCAGCTGTGGGAAAACCTGCTCCTGAACTCTCCCTTTACCCTTCAGTAGTCCTACTGTATCCACCAAAAGAACACCTTGCTCAGAACCCAAATGGCACAGTAACTGTCACTAAAACAGTCACCATCTCTTTGAAGACTGTGAAGTCCTTGGGACTCCAACACCTGGTTGTGTCCATGGCTCACCCCCTAAGATTTGAAGAGAAGATTGTTCCTTTGTCAGTAAAAGAAGAACAACGTAAGTAGAAGTGACAGGAGAAAGGGGATTAGGGATTGGGAGTTGGGACTTTGGAGATAGTGCAGTTGGTAAAATGCTTTACCACGCAATTTTCCTAGGTTTGATTCCCAGTGTCCACATAAAAAATTGGGTATGATTGTCTGGCCCTTGCAATCCCAGTTGGGGAGGCAGAGAAAGGCAGATCCCTGGGGCTTATTGACCAGCCAGCTTTCCCTAATCAATGATCTCCAGATCCCAGTGAGGCTATGTCTGATCCATCCATTTTTCTGCAAATCATATGATTTTAGTTTTTTTCTTTACAGCTGAATAATAATCCATGTGTGTATATACCACATGTTCATAATCCATTCATTTGTTGACTCATATTAAGTGTGGTTCCATTTCCTTGCAATAAACATAACTGTACAAATGTCTCTATGGTAGTATACAGAGCCCTTTGGTGTTTGCCCAGGGAATGGTTAGCTGAGTCATTGTGTAAATCTACTTCTAACTTTTTGTGGTATCTCTAAACTGGTTTCCGTAATAGCGGTGTTCGTTCGTCCTCCCACCAGCAGTGAATAAGGGTTCTTCTCTGTCTGCATCTTTTCGAACACTGGATACTGACCCCCGTCTGAAGTATAGCTGGAAAAGATGTTCTCCCATTCTGTTAACTCCCTCTTCACTCGGCTGATAGTTTCTTTTGCTGTGCAGAAGCATTTCGCTTTCAGTTAGTCCCATCTGTTGATTCTTGGATCTAGTTACTGAGCTATTGGAACTCTATTCAGAAAGTTCTTATCCATGCCAGTATCTCAGTTTGACTGCCACCCGTTTGGAGCCTCCTTTCCACATTGGCTGCTTATAAGCCATCTTTATACTTTTTAATTTTTTAAATTACAAATAATATAAATTTAGTTGGCTCAAAGTTGTAGCAAAAGGTCAGGAAATCCAAGACTGGGGGAAGCGTGTAGCACAGCACTGGTCAGAAGTTAGGAGGCATCACACGGAGGGGTGTGTCATGAGAGCAAAAGGGAGCTGAGCACCTTCCTGTGTCAATAATGCTGTCCTAATGGTTCATCCTCATGAAAATGACCACTGCCCATGCACAAGGGGCCTGCCGCCACTGTGATCTCACCGTGTCTTGAAGGTTGTACTTCTCAAAATTGTTGCACTGGCCAATAAAATTTTTTCTTTCTTTCTTTCCTTTTTTTTCTTCTCTCTCTCTCTCTCTCTCTCTCTCTACTTATTAGTTACTTTTTAACTTATCATACAGAGAACTGGGTCTTATTATGGCACTTTCAGGTGTCATCGTACTTTATTCTGATTCAGTTTCTCACTCAGTGCCTTACTCCTGTTCTGTTTGCATTTTTATTTCCCCAGTTTCACTGCCATATATGTTAGTGTGTCATTTCTATTTGTCCTTTTAGGGTTTTACAATTTCCCAGACTTCTTACTTCATTTTGTGGGGGGAGTGGTGGTAGAGGGGACTGAAGCCAGAGCTGTCTGCATGCGAGGCTGGTGCTCTACCACTGAGCTATATCCCTAGAACTCCTTTTCACCGTGGGTGTGTCTATTTGTGAGAGACAGGGTCTTAATAAATTGCCTGAGTTGGCCTTAAACTCACTCTGTAGCCCAGGCTGGACTTGAACTTTCAGTCTTCCTGCTTCTGCACCCTAAGTAGATGGAATAATGGGCCTGTTGCCACCAGTCTAGCCTTCCCAAACATCTTCAGTCTAAAGGTTACTACTTTTTATCACCTTTGGGGAAAAATGCTCATCTCTTCAAATGTTACTAGTATTAAGTTTTCTCATAGGTTTATTTTTTTATTTTCTGGGACACTAATTACAATTTTATTATCTATCTAAAATTTAAATTATTAACGTACATATTGTTGAAACTATAACATTCACATCTTTTCTAGTTATCTTAGTTTGTCTGTTATTTTTTCTTAAGGTTTTAAGGCTATTTTTTTTTTTACTTTTAAAACACATGATTTATGTTGTTTCTTTTATTGCTGGACTTTGTCTGTGAGACATTGTAGGCACAACTGAGTCTTTGAGCCTTATGTTTCCTCATTTGGGGTAACAAATTTATTGACATATAATTTATACATTTACAATGAACTCATCTAAAGTATGCAGTCCCATGACCTTTAATATATTTACTAAGTTTACAATTAACAGTAAATCAATTCTAGAAGCGTTTATTACTTCTAGCAAATCTTTCTTCAGGGGATGTTGGAAATGTTCTAGACTTAAATTATCAGTGAAGATTGCAAAACACTTTGAAACTACCAACAACCACTAAATCATATGCTTTGCTATGCTAAAGTTTATGTTCTCTTAATTTCATCTCAATGAAAATGAATTGCCAAGGGAAAAAAGAAGTATTCTTGGAGGATGGAGACATGTATGGTCTGTTTGATCTTTCTATTATTCCTTGCCAATACTTGTTAGTCTATTTTTTAAAATCATCATAGTCACAGGAGTGGATGTAAAGGGGCCTCTCATTGTGGCACCCCATCCTCTTTAACCAATAGCCATCAAATCTTCGTGTCCCTAGCTCTAGGAAACCAATCATTGCATGTATGTCTCATATGCTTATTTCATATAAATGGAATAAGATGTGATTTTTTGCAGTGGATGATTTTTATAATATCTTCCTTCAGGGAAGATATGCTTTTATAAGTGTTTATGTTAGGAATCATCTTTTTAATTCAATTAAAAATGAGAATGGTTTGAAATATGCCCAGCCTTTGAAAGGTCAGGTCCCTTCCTGCTTCACTCCTACCTCTTGAAGTGTAACTATGGCAACTAAAGCTGGAGGTCCATACCAGAGTACTTTGCACTTGCAAATATTTACTTCCAATATTTGTTGTTCTGGTTAGATTTGATTGCAGGCAGTTCTGCTCAGCTTTTAAATTCCCCCCCCCCTTTTTTTTTATTTTCAGCTTAATAATTTGTGAATTCCCTGGTTGAAAACCTGGTTCTAAATGTCAGGTTTGCCTTACTTGGCTACCTCTGGATACCAGATTTAGGCCCTATGAATTCTTAATGATTTAGTAAATCTTGGAAATTTAAAAAAGGTTTTAAAAAAGCAGTTTGTCTAACTTTTCCTAATGTTCTCATTGGGAAGCTTTATCCCAAAGTAATTAAGTGACTTTTAGAATCAAAGCTGCTTTTTCTATTCAGTTTCACACTGTCCCCTTTTCTTCTGTTTCACCTTTATTTCCATAATCTTATTGTCCTCAAGGCCCTTGTTGCCATGTTCACACATTAATATGCTTTGTTTCCAGAAATCCAAGTTTATCACTTTCGATCTTCATCACTTAGCCTTAGATACTGGCTTCCCTGACAACCCTTCCCTATCCGATCCTCCCAAAGGATGGCAGAAATGCCTCTCCTATTCTAGAATTTGGCTCCATTTTCGTCATCATTTCATGTTCAGATAAGTAACGGAGAACACGATTTGGATGTCAGTTACAGTAAATGAATCATGCTTCCTATTTTACTCTCATAAGTCTTATTGTTATATCACAGATTTAAGTTCTCTAAGTTATTTATACATTAACTGCCTTTTTTCTATTTCATATTTCACAGTCAATAGAACAACTTGCTTTCTATTAAGATTACTGTTGCCTTCAATCTAGTTTTAATTAGTTTCAAGACCCACAAGTCTTTGCTATATTAGTTTGTAGCTTATAAGCTCTAACCAACAATTATACCACCACTGTGTGTGGCAATGTCAACATGTGTAATTCAGACAGAGCTATAGAAGTCATCCGTTAGGATCTCTTTCAATGGTGATGTCTGTTAATATGCTTAATTGAATCACATTATACTGCTGATAATCATTGTTACCTATAATATGGATGATTTAATAAAATACCTAATAGTAAAAGATAACAGCATTTGAAGCTTAATAGGACAAGCCTATAAAAAAATCTCTGATTACGAAACTTCCATGAAGTAAAGCATTTTCTCATTTTTCAACAGTGAGGAAATTTAGACCATTCCTGCTTTATAAGTATTCACATCAGATTCTCAACTTTATGCTTCCTAATTCAGAAAAGAATGGATATTTCTAGATCACTTCCAACTTTTCATTTTTATTTATGACAAAATACATTGGCTAGTGTAATGACTACCTGTGAATTCAATAACATGCCAAATGACTGCCACTATTCTCTTACGTCAAAGAATATTGTCTCCCTTCTTGCTTAAACAGAGGACCTAACACAATGGCAAATTATTTTTGCTCTGCAACCAAGAGTTATGGTGACTCTCTTGTCATGAGCTATACCACTTAAATAAATGAAAAAAAATTTATTGGGAACCACAAAGCAAGCATCACAAATATCTGTATGAAAGAAAGCATTTTCCTGGATTGTCAAAGATCCTCAAACCACTCAGCCTGCAGTGGTCTCATCTCTGTGCTGTCTACATCCCACTAGCTTTAATCTGAGCTTTATAGCCCATGGTATTTTAAGTTGTATACCTTGATCTTCACGTCTGGATGTCTTTTTCAAATTAATGGCTGCTTGGCAGCTTCACAATTAAGGAAAACATGTACCTCTCCCAGTGAGCTTTTCTCCCATTGCTTAAGGCCTTATTTAGTCCCTCTGTATCATATGCTGTCAGAAGGTGAAATGTGTTCTAGGCTCTCACCTCCTTCCCCATCTCCTAGTGACATCCTGATGAGTTCCTCTGAAAGTTAAAGGCATGAAGAGCCTAGATGCCAAGCTACATAAACACAACTGGGACAAACCTCAGTATTAAGTATGGACATATAAGAAATTTATAATAAAAGGATACAAATTATTTTCCAAGGGAGAATAAGTTTTTTTTTCTGTGAAGAAATTTAATAAGAAGATCAAATAGACAGTCCAGCTAATACTAATTGCACTGTAAGTGCTTAAGGAAAATATAACAACACTCCAAATCATAAATTTTATACTAAAATTGAGCAAAATAATTCTTTATTCAAAATATACATTGACAGGGCAAGCAGTATGTTACAAACCAAAGGAAGAATAAGGAAGTTCTGTGTCTTTTTTTCTCTCCCTGTTGTACATTTTTGAAATTACAAGCTAATAAGTTTTCCAGGTCATTACCTGAGGACCCAGTGCACAGCAGACTTCAGGCTATCAATCTCAATTAGTCACATATAGTGATAGCTTTCATAAAATTCCTATATTTAGGATGAGGTGAGAACATGTAGAACTGAATTTAGTAAGATCTATTCTACTTTGCTCTGACATAACAATTATATATTCTGTTTTTAACAAACTCAAAGGAACAGTGAGAAAGAGAAAATCTTCCCATAATTTAGCCACATTAACCCAGGAACCAAAGAGCATCAATCAGTGATTTCTGAATGTTTCCTCATTTCTTTGAGAAATTTCCCCCACACTCCCATTAACCTAACCAGTTTTCCTTCCTGGTTTTATTCACGTATGGTTAAAAATACATTTAATTGAGGTGATGGTTCAGTGATTAAGAGACTGGGGTTCAATTCTTGTACCCACAGGATGACTAACAACTGTCTGTAACTCCAGTTCCAAAGGATTTGATGACCTCTTCTGGCCTTTATAGGCATTGCACAACACAGGTACACTTACATGCATGCAGGCAAAACACTCATATACATAAAATTAAAAAAAATTAAAACTACATTAAATCATCTAAACTAGGGTTTTCTTTATTTTAATAGTCAGCTACTTTTTCTTCACATTATCTGGTAAATTTTATAAACATTTTCCTCAAACATTTTAATCTAAATTTTCCTTCATTTGAGAAGCAGGTTTTAAATTTAGAATTGCTTTTCAGTTTATTTTAATTAAAATAAAATTAAAATTTATTTTTTTATTAATTTAGTTCTTACCTTAGAATACATTCTGATTGTCTTCTATCCTTTGTTTTCTCACAATTTCATGTTACTGAATGTCATGTTTCAATATTTTGCTAGTCTGGACTTAAGTCTTTTATTTTTCACACTACATGCTTTTAGGAGACTTGGGAAAGCTTAAAGGCATGTTTGCTACAGTTGTTTCTTGAAACTAAAGTTACTCCCTTTTCATGGCAAATTTTCCCAATTCATAAAATTGGATTATACAAATGGAAAAGCACAAGTATTTTCCATGAATCTCTTGAGCAGATTATTATGATTAATTTCACTTATTTGTGAAAATTCAAATGTCAGTAAGAAGTAAGTCATCAGTCTAGAAGATTCTTCCTTCTGTAGTTTTATGATAACTATTAGGGATACTAATCCCTGATTCTGCTGAATTTTTTGGCTTGTGCTTTCTTGGAGTTGACTTCATGGATTAGTTCATATTTTAGAGTCAACCTCTTCATGATAAGTCTCTTCTGCCTGTGTAAAATGGCTCTGGAATATCTCATCAAAAAAGAATGCTAAAAACTAGAAACTGAGAAAAAAACCATCTCTGTACAGTCAAAGGTGAAGTCATATTTCTTTGACACATGCACACCTCCCTCATTATATTCAAGGAAAGAAGAAACTACTAACAAGGATTTCTCTTTTCTTCTCATGATAATGGGAAAGTGTCTTAAAAATAAAGTTGAATGTCAAATTTGAAAGCATTGCAAATTAAAGGTCCCATTATAGCAGTGCTGTCTACAGAAAAGAGCATAATCAGAGAAAGAACATGGTCTGGTTTGTGTTTTTCAGATACCCCTTGTTTATCTGAGATGAGACCAGCAATTGTACTCGCCGTTTTGTTTTGCATGTCATGCAGCATCAACATCCTTCTCTGTCTTGTTTTGAGCAAGAAAAAGTAAGTTATATAATTACCTGACTGTGCTAGAGAACCTGGATAAAATAGAACCAATATTACCCGAAAGAAAAATTCCAAGGTGTCTAGCACAAATCCATCATGAAGAGAAGCGTGAAGGAAGAGTCTTTTCCATGTGGTTCATAGTTCCTGCCATTGGAATTCTTATAGACTGCTAGTGGTCATTTATGTTTATGGTAAATTGAGTTTAAGACTCTTTATTGAGAACAGATATTTACAGGAGACAGCATAGGACCCTCAGACAAGTGGTCGCTGGGCATTCCCTGAGTACTGAAAAACACTGAGACTGGATGCCTTAGATAGGGCCACCCAACTGAGCCATAAGGTTAAACCGCAATCTGACACCATAGGCCTAATGTAATGAAATACCCAACCACTTACGCTGCTTTCCTAAAGGAGTGCAATGAATTATGGGAGAATAAAACAGTGGAAACAAGAAAATACTAGTCACTGACAGTAGAAACTGTATGTGTGATTGAAAGAAATAGTAGAGCTTCTCCAGGCTGAGGGAGATGACATTTCATTTAATTTCTGAGTACAGAAAAAAAAAAAAGAGTGAAAAACTTTATGGCCCCCTGCCCCCCCCCAAAAAAAAGGGAGAAAGAAAAGAATAGTTTCTAACTCAAGATGAGAATGATCTTGGTGTGTTCCGAGAATGAAAAACTGCCCATTGTGACTGGAACAATGCTTTGGACACAGAGGCAGAAGCTAGAAAGGGTCCACAGGCCTGGAAAAGCATGTGGGGATTTTTTTTTTTCCTCTGTGAAGTCTCAATTCACAGAAATGAATAAACCAAGGAATCTGATCTACACTCTAGAAGACTCACTGACTAGGATAGGATATTCTGGAAGTATCGTACAAGATAAAAATGAAAGAGACTTGTAAAAGACAGTTGCAGTAGCCAGGATTAGATGTGACAACTAATGAGGGGGTTGTGGGTTTTTGGGGGATGGCAACATTTGTTGAGCAACAGACCTAGGAAAAGAGAATAAGAACTACCCAAGTCATGGTGAGCTTTTTGGCATGAAGGAAAATTTTTACAGATATGTTTAATAGAGGAGAAACAAGTTTTGGATAGAGGATTAAGAATTCTGTTTTGAACACATTAATTTTGAAAACACTATTTTATACCTTGTAGAGTTTTGTAACTAAATATATACATATACATATATATAGTCTGAGATTTGTGGAGCAGATAAGGATAAGTTTTAGAGTATAAAGGATATGGATTCCAAGGAGACAGATCATAAGCTATTGTTCTCATTATTATAGAACAAAAATAATAGGAAAATTCTACGAATTGGGTCAGTCTCTCAAAAGAATTTCATTCAGTCTGAATATTTCAAGTTTTAACTCATAATCTACTCTTGCAATAATGCCGCCATGAGGGGGAGTGTTTACTCTGTATTTAGCTTCTGTCTGTAATAATGTCATGACATCTCTAGGTCAGAGAGCAGGACTAAATCATCTTCACCAACACAGGAACCTGAACGGTCATCAGCACAGGAACCTGAACAGTCATCAGCACAGGAACCTGAACGGTCATCAGCACAGATCCCTGAACCATCAGCAGAGGCAGAGTACTTAATGAGTTGCCATCATCAGTCACAAACATGATTGAAAGTTTCCTTTTTTTTTTTTTTTTGCTGTTATATATTATTTAAGACTGAATCTTTCAAATTAAATCATACATCAAATAGCAGTAACTACTACTTTAGGAATAAGTGGAGACAGGATTTTTTTTTTTTTCTGTAGCTCTAGCTGGCCTGGAATTCACTATGTAGACCAGATTCTCCTGCCTCTGCCTCCTGAGTGCTGGGATTAAAGGCATGTGCCACCACACCTAGCATCTGAAATTTGCTTTAACATGTGACATGTGATTTTATTCCAGGGAGCAGTGGATTTAAATGAGGTTTTACTAATTATAATTTCTTTAGTTTTTAATTTTTGAAATTAAGATTGTATTTTTTAACTGATATAAAAAACTGTACATATTTATGGAGTACTATGTCTGTTTTGATACCAGGTTGAACATATCTATTCACTCAGACATTTATCATTTCTTTATAGTGAAACCTTTCTTTCTGTTAGCTTTTTGAAAGCCAATACATTATTGTCTGTAGTCACCCCACTGTGCAATACCACAAAGACATTCTTACTCTTCTCTAACCATAACTTAGTGCCATTGATTAAGCTCTTTTCATTCCCCATATCCGCTACTAATTGATACTACTCTAATAACTACTCTCAACTCTATGACATAAATTTTTTAGATTACCTATAGGCAAGTTCACATACTACTTGTCTTTCTGTACCTGGATTATTTTATTCAGCAAGATGATCTCTAGTTCTATTCCCATTGTTGTAAATGTCAGAATTTCATTCTTTTTATGACCAAATAATATTCATACATATGTGCATCCCATTTTCTTATTGCATTCATCAGCTGGAGGATGTGTCAGTTGCTCTATTTCCTGCCTGTTCTGAATGGAACATGGAAGTTCGGATGCCTCATAGACATGCTGATTTTCTTTCCTTTGGATCTATATGCAGTGATGGTGGTTCTGGTTTTTCTTACTGTTTCCCACAATGGCTATACTAACTTACATTTCACCAACACTGTATAAGGGTTCCCTTCTCCACATCTACACTAGCACTTATCTTTGGTTTTTTTAATAATAATTTCTTACGGGGCAAGCAGATATCCTCTTGTGGCTTTGATTTGCATTTCTCTGATGATTTGTAATGTTGAGCATTTTTTTTTCATATACCCATTAGCCACTTTTGTGCCTTCTTTTGAAAAAGGTTTGTTTAGGTTTATCGCCCATTTTTAAATCAGGTAGTTTATTTTTTGGCTCTCTCAAGTTTTTAAAAAGTTTTTTCTATATTCTGAATATCAAATTTTGGTCTGAGGTGGAGCTTGTGAATACATTTTGTTCTGTTCTGAAGATAGGTTCTTTAATTCTATCAATGGCACTAAGGATAAACTTTTCAGTATCATTTGAACCATACGTCTATTTTGACTTGGTTACCTGCGCTTTGGGGTCTTGTTCAAAATATCCTTGCTCACCTAATTTCCTGAGTTTTTTCTCCTGTACTTTCTTCCAGTAGTTTTGTAATTTCAGGTCTTATGTTGAACCTTCCTTCTAGTTCGGTTTGATTTTTGCAATTTGTGTGAGAGACAGCTCCAGTTACATTCTACTACATGTGGGTTATCTAATTTTCCCAGTACTATTTATGAAAAACAGTCCTTTTACAGTGTGTGTTCTTAATGCCTTTGTTGAAAATTAGTTCTCTGTAGATATGTGAGTCTATATGTCTGTTTTGTAAATAACATGTTGGGGGTTTTTTGGTATATTTTTAATTGAATTTTTGTGTACTTAATACACAACATCTTAATAATCTTCATACTCCCTTCCTCATCAGCATCCTCTCATAGCCCCCCCACACACACTGGATTTCATACATTCTGTCATTTATGTTAAGGCCTACCTAGAGTCAAGGTAGTGTCCCTAGACATTCTTCAGTGCAAGTTCATACATTGGGGTCTAGTCAGCCTATCTAGAGTCACTCCTTTAAAGAAAATACCATGCTGTTTTAATAACAATTTTACCATGTATTTTGAAGTCAGGAAGCACTGTGCCTTCTGACTATTGAATGAGTTTTTGCAGTTCCATACAAATTAAAAAATTTTTTTTCCTTGTTCTGTGAAGAAAGTCATTGGTATCTGATCGAAATTGAACCGAATCTTTAGTTCACTTTGGGTGCCATGAATGAACAGTTTGATGATGTTAATTCTTCCAGTCTATGAACATATTTTCAAAATTTTATGTGTCTTCAATATCTTCTCTCTATGTAGTGTGATTTTCATTAGAGGGATCTTTGATAATGCTGATGTCTATTTTTAGTGTAATTAACCTTCCTGGATGTTATTAAACATTTATTTAAGTCTCTCTTTTTCGGGAAAGTTTCAATTTTTTCTTTCTGTAAGTTCTGTGTAATTTTTAGTGATGTAATTCCTTGATGCCTTTTTGTTCTTGTTCACTGTATGAATGAGGGCTTGATTTTAAGTAAAATATGGCTGGGTGGTAGTGGTCAGGAAAATTCCTAGATATTGTACATTAACTCATTTTTGGAATCCATATAAATTTTATGGATTCTTTGTCTTTCTATTGCTTTTGATGTTTCTCTCATGCACATGATTATCTCTCTTAAAAATAATAATAGCTTACATTTTTTTCCAATCCTCATAGCTCAGCTTTATATTAAGTAACAGGGATAACAAATTATACTTTTTTCTTTCTGAATTTTAATGTAATATTTAAATGTGACATTTGATTTGTGTTGGCTATTAAGCATATTATCATGAATAGGAAATGTCTTATTTTAATTTTTTTGGTTTTGTCATGAAGACCCCAAATCACAGGGAGATGACTCATTAAGTAAAGTGCTCATCTTTCAAGCATGAAGACCCAAGCTCTATCCCTAGAACCCCTGTAAAAATGCCAGGCATGGTGGTGCATGCTTGTAATCCCAAGGCTGGGAAGATAGAGACAAGAGAATCCCCAGGGCTCACTGACCGCCATTCTAGCTTAATTGATAATTTCTAGACTAATAAGGGATCTTGTCTCAAAGGAGATAAATAGCATTCCTGAAGATGCAATCAAGGCTCTTCTCTAGCTATACACACACACACACACACACACACACACACACACACAAGCATATACACACACAAATAGTTGTGTACCCACATGTACCAGCAACACAGAAACACATGCATTAAAAAGGACATAGATATTAAGAAGTAATTTTTGTATTGAGTCATATAAACTTTCTTTTAAAATATTTTATTTATTATTTTTTTATTTTATATGTATGGGTATATTTCTGCATGAATGTAAGTGCACTCATGTCATGCAATGCCCTCTGAGGTCAATAGAGGGTGTCAGATCTCCTGGAAATGGAGATAGGGATGGTTGTTAGCCACAGTGTGGGTGCTGGGAATCAAACCCAGGTCCTCTTCAAGAGCAGCCGGTGCTCATAACCATTGAGCCATCTCTCCAGCCCCTAGTCATATAAACTTTCTGTAAAAAAAATAGTCCATTAATAAAGTACATTCACAAATTTTCTAATGTTAAACCACTCTAAGATTTCTTCTACTATACGTACACACACACACACACACACACACACACACACACACAGAGCAGTATATTTTCATTTTCTCATATTATTCTTTCCTGGCTTGAAGTGCAGGGAGCACTAGCTGGCTTCAAATTAAGAGCTTAATAATACGGTCAGTCTCCCTTTCAGAACATGGATAAGATGGAGATTTCTAATTTTTAAAAAAAAATTTTTTTGTTTGTTTTTTGACAGGGTTTCCCTGTAGCCCCAGCTGACCTGGAACTCACTATGTAGACCAAGCTGTCTTCAGTCTCACAGAGATCCATTTTCCTCAGCCTCTGCCTCTGCCTCCGCTTCCTAAGTGCTGAGATTAAAAATGTGTACTACCATGCCCAGCAAGATTTCTGTTTTTAAATCATCATCTGGATCTGTGGCTGCTTGGTTCTTTTGTTTTCCCCCAGAGGTAACCTTTTATTTTAATTAAAATTTTCTCAAAGTTATTAGTTTATCCAATTTTAAATTCTGTTCCAACTGGTTTGTTACTTTAAGAAATTATCTCACTTTATATAAATTTTCAAATAGGTATAACTATCCATAAAAATATCTTATTATTTCTATTTTACTATTTCTATCTTATTATTTCATCATAATTGACTCTCGAGTTTGATTCTTTGGGAATGACTTTTATAAATGGACATAATCTGAACTAATGGCTTTTAATTAACCATAGCAAAACTATGTGCTCTTCTGTCCTGTGACCTGGGTATCTGACCTTGTTTCCTGGGAATCTCAGTTTTGTACTCTACTTGCAAAGATAATGACTGAAAAAATAAATGAATGTGGAGAGTACTGAGAGCAAGCACACCCATCTCCACTGCAAACAGTAGAGACTGGGAAGGACTCATGACCCTGAGTGAATGAGATATTGTAGAACTTGGGATGAAAAGGTGGGATCATCTGTCAAGATTAGGGTGGGACAAAGCTTGTACTCCCCCAACTGAAGCTGGAGAAACCATTTTGAATAAAATTATGGATGGGGCTGGGTTCCATCATCACAGTTCCTGGAGACAGACAGTTCCAAGAGATACCTAGGAGACTGAGTGTCCTCTGAGTTTGGACCCCCTCTTAAAAGCTAAATTTAAGAATAAGGCTATTTGCTCAGGTAGTTATAATGTTGGCATAGTAACACTACATGATCCTACATCATTTTTCTTTTCATCTTTATTCTCTGTATCCCAAGTCTCTATCTTGTTTTCAACCCATTTATATGCTGTGTTATAACTTCTATATCTATTTCCATCTTATTTTCAATTTTCATATTAAGTTTTTTATGTTTTCCTGTCCTGATTTCATCATCTTCTTTCCAGGTTACTCTAGTTTATGTCAAGTTGACAAAAACTACCAACACAGATAAACACAGTGATAACCACAGACAGTCGAGGCATGGAAGTATTTACTGCTCACAGGAGAGTACTATTATTTTGACCACTCCATTGGTCTCTATCTGGAGCATGCAGCACCTGATTGGAGGTCTCATAGTTGGCCCTTGAGCTCACTGGCTATAACCTGTGTGCGGTTTGTGGTGCTGTCTACATGGGTACCCATCATATCATGCTTATCACTTATCTGACCCACAAAACCAAGGTGGGGGGCACTTCTTAGTCTATTATAAGAACATATTTGTATTGCATTTGAAGGAAGAAATCTATCATACACACTACTAATGATACCATCTCTCTCTCTCTCCTCCCCAAGAACTTCAGAACTTGTTAGTAGAAAGTACTTTCCGTTAGTATCAGGGGAAGGGAAAAACCTGATCACATCATGAAAGAAGGTCACCACAAAACTACTGGAATATAAAGTTTGATTCTGTATTAAAAACAGTAAATGTAAGTTTGCTTCTTAAGACAAAAATAAGTGTTCAACTCACAGTGACTGTGGTTGCTTGCACAAAAACTACACAAGATCAAGCAAGTCAGATTCTAGCATTGATTGGAGATGGACTCAGGAAGCCCCACCCGGAGCTGAGGAGCTCTGGCAGTTGACGGCTCCTGGGATAGGGCGAGTCGGTTTTCTTTAGGTTTGGCCCCGGTTATGTGCCCATATCCCAGTGGATGACGCTACCATCCATGCACATGAGAACAGCACTGACAGTTCTTATACTACAAGAGGGGGAAAAGGGTGGGTCTGGGAGGAATGGAAGAGGGAAGGGATTGATATGATCAAAGCACACCGGATACATGTGTAAAATTATCAAATAATTAGATTTAAAAGTGTTCAAGAGAGTGTAGCAAGACAACTATGATCAAAATATGTCTTAAGAAAGCCAATTATTAGTATAATGAATATGCTAATAAAAACATTTTTATGTGTCCAGTGGTTAATTATCATCCTAAGTGTTTCGAGTACATTTGCCCAAATAATTCATCTAAATACTTCGAGTCAATGTGCCCAAATTACCCTGATCCTTCCCCAATACACGCGAGGATGCGCGCACATAGACTGGCGTAGATGCTTGGGGCGTGGCTGAGACCCCAGCTGAGGGCTGGGTATTGAAGGGTGCTGCGTCTGGCAGGTGTCGCTGCAGCAGATAGAGCGTCGCCAACGGAGCTCAGGTCTGCGAGCTGTGTCGGTGTGCCTGCCTGCGGCCGGGAGCCGGGATGGAAATGCTGGTGAGCCGGGCGGGGATGCGAAGAAGGGCGCAGGGTGGGCGACGTGGAGCGGGCGGCCCCGAGGAGACGCGGAGCCGGTGAAGCTCTGAGCGGCTCTGGTTCCCTCGGGTGCGGTGGGTCCACGCCTGCGCTTTCATCTCCGCGCTTCACGCTGCCGGTAGTCCGCCTTCAGGACTCCTGGGGTTGCGGTCCCAGTCCCGGTTACTTGGAGGAAGGGTCCTCGCGGGCTCCGGAGACTGCCGATCCGGGGGATGTGGGGTTCGGAGGCATCGCTCGGCCTTGGGCGGGTCCGCTCCCGCTGCAGCTTCCAGTGCGAGGGAAACAGGGCCCGAGCTTCGCTGCTCCCAAAGCACTGGGCGCCCTCTGGGTTGGTGGCCGTCTGCAGCCCAGATGCAGCCTCCTCGCCGGCTGTCTTCCCAGCCTCTAGCTGCATCCTCAGTCCCTGCCTTTGGAAACCGTTGAAGCATTCAGTCGCGCTACCGCAACCTTCCGAGAGAGGACTGCGAGCCCCGTGATCGTGGTAAAAGCCATGATTTCTAGAGAGACGACATTTTGAGTATTCTGGACGGTTTACATGGCATGAATATAAAAGAATGTTCATTATGTCCTCTTGTTCATATGACATGGGCAGAGTTAGGTAAAACTCTAACTGCAATTAAAACCTCGAGGTACTATTTTTCTAGGACTGGCTAGACCAGACAGCCAGTTACTGCATTACCTTTCTTAACAAAGGAGAATGGTGGTCTGTAAGCTAGTGTCTCCTGCGCAGTGAATGCTCTTAATCATGGTGGCTACTCCCAACAAATAATCACTTTTTTATTTTACAAATAAACAGAAGGGAGGCTCATTTTTCTGGGTTCCTATGACAACAATGGCATATGATACAAGTTTAAACCTAGAAACAAACAGGGGAGGAGAGCCATTTGCTTCTCAGGTGGGCAGCTGTCGGGCAAAACCCAGGCTGTTGTGAAACTCGGCTTCCTTGGTGAGAATTATGGGTGAATTTCTTTGTCTTTATGTCTGGACTCTCCTAGTTTTAAGTTTTGATTGATTAATCTTTTAACATTTGTTAAATCCTGGGCACTGTGAGGTATTTTAAGTGTTCGGTTGTCCACATACGCCTATGAAATGACAGCAACATTGATTTAGTGCGTATTTTGCAGCAGGCAAAGCTTTATCCATCTAGGGATTTTGAACATCACTCAGAATGCTTAGGAGCAGGGGGGCTTCAGATTTCAATATTTTTTGGATTTTGTAATGTATGTATATACATAATGAGATCTCTTGGGAGTGGGACCTGAGACTAAGCAGAAAATGCATTTATGGTTCATAGGGACCTTATACACAGAGCCTCGGGTAATGTCATGTTTGCATAGTTCCTCTTTGTGATGTCAGGTGTGGAATTTTCCATGGTGATATCATATCAGCCCCCAAAAGTTTTAGATAGTATTATGACTTTCAGATTGCCCACCTATGATTCATTTAACCCTGAGGTTAATACTGTTATTTTACTCAATATTCAATAATTTGTCTTATCTAAAATATGGAGAATTCATTTTAGGCCACAGTCTGAACAACAGAAAGCTGGCCACCATCACATTGTTATTATTTTCAGTTACTCTGGATAAACCAGATGAAAACAGCATGTGAAATAAACACTATGTACATCTTTAACAGCAAAGCTTTTGTCTAGACTCCCTGTGCTTCAATCTGTTTCTGATTTTCAATATGTCAGGCTCTCAGTTCATAGTCTTGCATTTGCCTCTGCTTTTTCTCTAGTCCTAAAAAACAACAAAAGTCAGTCCTGTGTTTCCTTCTCACAGTCTCTGCTAGGGCCTGAATTTCATTATGAGAAAAAGGGATAATGCTAAAAAAAAAAAAAAAAAAAAAGGTGTGAAATTAGCATGCCATTATCTGTCCCCACAACTTCCTTAGCTGAATATAAAATAAAATATATTGACCCCTGACTGCGGAGCCAGAGGAAACACATGGATGGATTTTTCGATTGAGGAAACACATGGATGGATTTTTCGATTTCTTACAGAAAGGATGGGAGCAGTCTCAGTATTACTGAGAAAAATTTCCAGATGTTCCTATGGTACTTCAAGGCTAAAGACCTTTTGAATTTGATATACAGATGAGAAGGGGGTTTGGTGAGCGAGTATTGTGTAGGCTGCATCCTTTCAGAGAGTTCATCTTGTTGTTTTAACTTCCCGAAGGATAGCGACTTTATTAGAGCCTTAGAACAAAAAGGTTGAAAGAAGTCACAGGGTAGATGTGACATACTCACAGTACACGGGTTTCCCAGAACAAAACATCTGTGCAAACAGTAATTCATATTAAGAGTCTCTCAGATGACTGAATTACTAATATTGTGTAGCCTGAAGAATGTAAGGAAAATCCAACTTATATCACATAGGTGAGATCAGTATATACATGATGGCACTCAATGAGGTCTAGGCAGAAAGTATAAGTGACTGGAGCTCCCTGGGTAAAGATAGGTATGGGGTGGCAGTAGAAATATCCACAGGGGCAAGGTATCATCTCTTCTGAGGCACGCATCCTACAAGATCACAAGGAACCCCAGGACAGAGACTGGTGGATGCTCTGTGCCTCTGGCAGTTTCAGTGGGCTCTGGCAGAGCCAAGTCTCTTCCTCACTGTGATAGCTGTGGTACATTCTCCCTCACACTCCCACAGCAACCTGCAAGGTACATTTAGCCCCGGGAGAGCCAGATACAACTTGTTCTGATCATCTGTGATCCCAAATTGCAGACCCTGGCCAGGACAATTGGGTTTCTGTCCTTATAGCTATACCCCAAAAGAAGAGCAGAGTTGATGTTTACAAGTAAATTTTCTACCTCTGTTTGCAAAGGCATCTGTTTAAGAAAACTCAAAATTTTACAATGAGATTAATGCTTATAAAACACCAGGTGTCTTGAATGGTGTGTCAGTTCTTCAGCAACATTTCTTCCATTAAGTTTTAGGTTAGGACTATTTCCTATGAAAGTATATATGAATCAAAATGATGGGTCCACAGAGTGGGAGGGAACGAGGATATTAAAATTGGGGGGCTCCTACCTGGCAGGGAAGGAAAAAGAAATCCTTGTAGCAGATCAAAATGATGTTCACATCCTCTAACTCAGTTTTCTAGAGTTGAGTGTGAACACATGGACACACACACACACACACACTTGTAATTCCAGGACTCAGGAAATAGAGGCCAGAGAATTAGGAGTTTAAGACTATCCATGACTATATAGCAAGTTCAAGTCCAGCCTAGGCTACCTCACTAAATCTTTCTTTAAAAGAGAACATTACTCTTTTCCCATACCCTCTGATCCTAGGCCCACTGAAAGATGGGTGTTATAAAAGATAATACAAATTATAGCACAATCAGGATGATCCATTTTAGGGTGTTGGGAAAAATAAACGTGAGCAGAGAAGTCATCATACCTAAAAGGAATGGAAAAGCAAAGCTTAGTTAAGGGATACCATGAGAATGAGTTGACTAGAGCTCCTCAGCATCCTTTGACAACCATCCTCAAACCCCAAACGAAGGTCATGTAAGTGGTTATGGTCCAATGGTTCAGAAATAAGCTTCAAGTTACAGTAGTAGCAGTAGCTGGGGCTTAAGCAGGAACTGACAACATGCACATTCAGAATGGGATGTCTATACTGGATTTGTTGTGGCAATAGGTTGGAGCAAGAATATGTGGTTAAAATAGCCTATTTAAAGAACTAGATGTGGCAGATAATGAGTGATGTTCTTATAGATCAAAAAGGGGAAAAAGTCAAATAAGAGTCTGTCTCTACTTAAGCAGCCAGTGTCCCAACTCCAAGAATTCAACCTTCTGAGAATCGTGCTTTTATAATTGGCAGATCACTCTACTGTTAGCTATTCTCCATTCACAAAGCAGGGGAACAGAATGGCAGGCTGGGGAGGGGTAGAGGACAGTGCTAGATGGGTGACCAGTGTGCTGGGGCAGAGCCTCAGGGTTTGGAACATATGGTGGACTATACTTAGCGAGAAGTCTGCTGTCATGGCAGAAAGAAGACTGGCTTGTCCTGATTTTTTTTTTTTAATGATAGGATGGTGGACAAAGGGAGGTAGGACCCCTAGGCCCTCAGAGATGGGGGTTCTAATCTGGATTATTAGCAGTTCTAACAGACCTAAGGCAGCAGCACTTCAGAAGAGCATGACCACTGAACCTCAAATTCAGAGCTATGAGTGAGACCTAACTAAAAGTCAGTAGAAGGCAATGCAGATGGGGGTGTAGTTACCCAAAAATGCCATGGTGCAAAACTCATACATTTAGGGGGATCCACGGGAAAGCAGTGGGAGATGAATTTGAAGGAATGGACATATTAGGCTAAAAGCACTGAACTCTTTTCTCTAAACACCAAGAGGCTGTAGAAGGTTTTATGAGAGTGGCCATTCATGCAAAGATGAATTCAAAGGAAATCAATGTGATATGTAAATATGTAAACTAACTTAATAGTCTGGGCAGCTCTATCTACTTTATCCATCATGGGTCTCCTCAGTACCTATGAGAGTGTCTAGCACGAATCAGATTCAACAGAAATCATTGAAGATAGAGTAAATGAAAGGGATATTAACTAAAGCTCACTTGGACCTTCGTGAAGGTGTCACAATGAACAGTATTCTTCTTGCAATCAACCATATGCTAATAAAAAATAATTAAAAATAAGTTCAGTTAGATACCACAAGCTGAGACCAAGGTAGTGAGAAAAAGAACAGGGACTTCACATGGGGAAATTCATTGTGCAGAGTGACTAATTAAATGACTAGGAAGGGGAGAATGTAAAGTCCAGGAAGACACATCTGCTTGGGAAATAAGAGTCCAGAAGAGAAGCTTCTTTGGATGAAATGATGGTGAATTTGAGGCCATTCATTAAGTTAATAATCCATGCCATTTTGTTTTCTTTGTTCAATTGGGAACATTTTATGCAGAAAGAGGACATAAAGGAACTGAAAGCTTGGTAATTGAAGGGTCTGAAATCTTGGTGAAGTGGAGCTCTGTGTGCAGGACGGAGACCCTGCAATATGAAGCCTGGCAGCACATTTGTAGACATTAAGCTGCAGGTGACAGGAAACGGGCGCCTAAGACTCTGAGGCATCATGTGGGAGATGCTTTATGACTAGAATTTTGGGCAATTACCTGGTAGCTTTCAGAGGTTGCCTGGCTCTGTGGTAACTTCATTAACTGCTTCTCAGATACCAGTTTCAAAAGTGAATTGGGCATACTATTTCAGAGCAATGAAGCAGGGCCTGCTGTTTGAGCAAGAGCTTCACAGTCCTGTGCAATAATGACTTTGTGATAAACACAAATACAACATAATTTTACATTTGTATCTGAATTTTAAAACTAACACAAGGAAGGCAATGTGATATTGAGGTTAGGATTGTGAACTCAGGAGCCAGTCTACATAAGTGTGAACCGTGGCACTACCATTTCCAAACTGTGTTATCTTGGGAAGGGTGTTTATCTTCTGTACTGCATCTTCCTCATTGTGTAAATGGTGATCGTAGCAGCGCCTTCTTCATGGGTTTATGAGGCGTTAGGTGAAATGCTTGATCTTAAGTGCTAAGAACAGTGTTTGGAGGGCTGGAGCACTGACTGCTCTTGCAGAGGACCCAGGTTAGATTCCCAGTTCCCATATGGTGGCTCACAACCATCTGTAACTCCAGTTCCAGGGCATCCACCACCCTCTTCTGACTTCCAAGGGCATTGCATGACATGGGTGCACTTACACACATGTAAATAATACACTCATACACATAAAATAATTAATAAAATATTAAAATAATAAATAAAATATTTTAAAAAGAACAGTGTCCGGTGCACAATGGATTCTTAAAACATTACTACGGTATCATTAGTGATTTAGTCACCTTGTGCAAAATAAAAGCTGAAGTAATTATTTTGGTGTATTACTTCCATGTGTTTATTCTAGCTATTTATTTTTGTTCTTTGATCTTCCAAACCAGACAACCATGCGCCCACTGCTTTAAGGAAGAACACTGTAACAGAGCACAGAAAAGAAATCTCAGTACACAAAATTTTGTAATAACAAGATCCTAGTCATTCAAGTTTTAAAAACTGAATGTTTAAAAACTGAAGTGTTGAAAGATGAGGGGAAAGATCATTCCAGAGAGACTTGATAAGATGTTACAGGGTGTAGAAGAGCCAGTTTTTCTGACCCTGGGGGAGATAAATGTTTCCCAGGCTGAAGAAGGGAGGGACTGACTGATGTCCATCTTCAGACACCCACTTCAGTGACGAAAAGGCACCCAGTAGTAGTAAGGAATGAAAAACAGAGCCAGCACACAGGTGTTGAGATTCAAGGGAAGACAAGATCAGTGGTAACAGAGTGCATTTAGAGAGAGCATCTGATAATTTCCTTTCTCCTAGCACAAGGAGAGCCCAGGGTGGGTTATAAGAGCTCAACAGAACTGCAGTTCACCTTGGATGCTGTAGTTCCACAAAGGAGAGCCTTGGTGGCTGAGGGAACACAGCTACCTTAATGGACACCATGTGGACAGGTGGTTCAGATGAATGACCAGTAGCCCCCTGCCATGGCTAGTCATGACCTAAGGCCCTGGAGTGCAGAGATAATGCCACAGATGGGGTACCCTTAGAGAATTCTGGGATGGTAGGAGGCTCAGTGAACAGAGATGGTGCAACATTGATTGAAATAAAGTTTCTACCTCCAGGCGGAATGGCAATATGAAATGAAGATCAAGGTCAGTTAATAAAAACTACAGAGAAAAACTGACATGTCTTATATACCTTTAGTATAGAAAAGTACAGAAATAGAGCTTGTGAGATGGATCAGTGCGTCAAGACACTTGCTCCACAAGCCAGACAACCTTTCAATCTCTCGAACTCTCACAAAGGCGAAGGAGACTGACTGCACAAAGCTGTCTTCTCACCCCCACACTTGTGGTATAGCTTGCACCCCACCTATACCACGCATACACACACACAGTAATTATAAGCTAATTAAAATCTATGCAGAAATATATGTTACAGCTCCCTTAACATGAGCCTACTGTAGACCAAGTCCAAAGATCCCAAGGCAACTGTAGAGAATTCATCTGAACATTCTGCCTTCTCATCTCACAGCAAAGCAATACCCAGCATAACATCCCCTTAAAATAGCACCATGACATCTAAAAGAGGCTGAGGATTCCTGCCCAGATACAGGAAAATAAAGCAATGAAGGAAAAATCAAGTTAACGTCAGCACTAGTTTCTAAAATATCTGTTTTATAGAAAATTGGCTACCGTTGTGGAGAATGTGCAGAGCAGAGCTCAAGGCAGTCACATGTCTCTGAAGAGTGTTTCCTCTGGAGTTTTGATCTTAATATTAACAATAGATAATTATTTAGGAAGGGTGGGCTAACATCTATATTTTCTTTTTCTATTTTTTTTTTTTTTGTCTTAACTTAAAATGGTTTGGCCCAGGACTTTTATATGTTTAAGACCTTGCTTTTAACATTCATGACTTTAGAAACAAAGCTCCAAACTGCCAGGGCCATGAAAGAACCACACTGTGGCTTTTCCTGCCCCACATCCTGAGTACTCTGTTATTTCTTCCATGGATAGCCTCTGGCTCTGTTTCCATGAAAGTGAAATTCTCTAGTTGGTAAACACTTAACTCTAACCTTCCCTGAAAGAGGTATTAGCTGGATGCTTCCTTGGCTCTGTCCAAATGCAACTCCCCATTTCTGTCCTCTGCTTTCTGTCTTCAGGTATTCAGGAGGCCCTTCTGCCACCTCTCCACCTACAGCCTGATTTGGGGCATGGCAGCAGTAGCGCTGGGCACAGCACAAGGTAAAAATGCTCAGTTCTTCACCCGGAAACCAGCTGTGGGCCTCTGGGGTGGAGGCTGGCCACTCCTGTCTGTGCAAGATTAGTCCACGTATCTGCATGAATTACTGAAGCATGCCATTTGCTTAGAAAAGTGGGAGAAGCCCATTTCACCTTCCACACTTTTGTTTTCAAAGTATCAGAACAATTTGAAATTTAGGAGCTATTCCAACAGATAAACTTAATCTCAGGAAATATCCCCCTAACAATACGATGCCATTTTTCACCCATGGAATTAAGAACAAGCAGGAACATGGGGATAGGACTGTCTAGAGAGGCCAGAGTGGATATCTAGTCTTTCTGGAGGAAAATTTGGCAGTAAGCCTTAAAATTGAGTTTGCCCACTTTTATGAAAAATGAAACGTAGAAAAATAATGACATAGAGAGGTGCACGTGCTTACATTATTTCCCTTGTGAAAATGTGTTGTGCCACCTCTTATCTGAATTCCCTAGTCTTCCCTGCTGTTTCGAGGGAGGTTCCTCTTCACTTTTTGCTGTATTTTTTTTTTTCTCTAATCACTTTCAGTGTGATGTTTAACAGTAGACTCAGTAGGGGAGGATACTGCTGGTTAACAAGGGGTGGGCTTCAGGCCCAGCCACAGCTCTAGCCCACAGTGTCTATCACAGGGTTTACCCATGACTAGCAAAACCAAAAGAGTATTGTAAACTTTCCACCAAGAGAGTTCTTCAATAGTCAAAGACAGTAACAATTTCCCTAGGAGTTCAACTCTGGTTTCCATTTCTTTTCCACTCTGCATTATAAAAGTAAGTTTCTTCAAATCTCTGTTCTGTAAAACTCAGAAAGTTGTCAGGAACCTTCAACCAGAAAGGTGCGGTTCTGCTTCCCAGAACTCTCCTCACCTTCCAAGAGTTCTCATCACGAGGGGTGTCCAGTGTGTCTGCTGCTGTGGCCCTCTTTTTATTCTTGATACTGTTGGGAGTTGTGCAGTCTTCTTTTATCTGTCCATGCCATCATGTAACCTATTGCGATAACCTTAAAAAACAAATTTTGGTGTTTTTGTTCAAGTCTACATTTTGTCTGTCGTTTTATCCATTGGTGTGTTCCTCTTTAACTCACTCCTGTTGTCTGGCGAACAGAGTAGGAGGTTTGGAAGTAAGCATGCATTCGTTTTTCAATCAGTTTGGTTCTTAATCAATGTAACTAGTATTAAATTTGTCCATCAAAAAAACGCTGTATCAGTTTATACAGATTTTTAGCACCTTATTCTCTGGTTTTCATTTAGCTCAATAATCTATGATTCCTGCTATGGCTTCCAATGTAACTAGAGTTAAAAGGGATATATAAATTTCTAGTAGGCAGTGTTCAAGGCCAGAGGGAACAGATTTTTGAGTCCATTTTAAGTTCAGTTTTAGGGAATATTTTGTGTGTATTTTGAAAAGGTTATTCATTCTCTTTTATGTACATATATGAGCAATATAAATATATATATATAAAATATATCATGTATATGTAAATATGTAACATGTTTCAATTTAGTATGGAAAACACATATGAGCATACTTATTTTAAATTTCTTTCTATATCATCATATTTGGATTTTTTCCTTAATGATTTAAGACTGTGGAATTGAAGATTCTGGAAGATGTATGAAAAACTTTAATATAAGGATCGTGGCCTTAAAAGATCTTACTTGCAATTTTGGTCGTTTTGTCTTATGTATTTGAGTTAGGCTGTCAGGCGCATGAAGATTCATCATGAGTATGTTTCACATTGGCTTGCTCTTTTCACCGTTTTGAAAAGTTATTTTTCTCCCTTACAGTTCTTTTGTATTTTCCTATGCCAAGTGCTATGGGGCTCATGCCTGAACACTGATGTGTACTTGTTGGATTTTCCTTTAGTCCCTCACCTCTACTTCTCACATCCATTCTGAGAGAATGCTGCAGCGTGGCCTCCCTGCCTACTAATTTACCATTCAGCGCATTCCATTCTGCTCATTTGGACAGTGTGTTGGGATTCAGTATTTCCTGTTTCCCATATTTCTAATTTCTATCACTGACAATGTTGTCTTCCTGTTTCACTTAGACCATCACCTGTGTTCATGTAGAAGATCCTGACACTGTAGCATTTTTCCACCTTTATTTTATTAATTAGTTAATTTGTTTGTTTGCTTATTTATTTATTTCGGTCTTATTCTATCCAGCAGTTTTCATCTTCAATCATTCTGCTTATTTTTCGACTTACAGGGATTCTTCACCATTTCTGGTCACTGAGCATTTTCTTTCTTGTTATTATATTCTGCTACTCTACTTTTAATGATTGAACAAACATATATTTCTCTGCCAACATATAGGTATGTGAATACATTTTGTTTTCTTCTTTGCCTCTGTCATTCTTTTCTATATTTGAGTTTCAACATACATTGTGTTTTTATCAGGAATGCACACGTGTATGTATTAAAGTTTTAAAATACAAATATACATGTTCTTTTGTGATTCTATAGCAGAAGTGGTGACCCATGATGAAAGAAAGCTGTTGAATACACCTGCATCCTTACGATGTTCTCTGCAAACTTCCCAGGAAGCTTTGATTGTAACATGGCAGAAAAAGAAAGCTGTAAGCCCAGAAAACATGGTCACTTACAGCAAGAACCATGGGGTTGTGGTCCAGCCTGCCTACAGGGACAGGGTAAACATCACCGAGCTGGGACTCCGGAACTCAACCATCACCTTCTGGAACACAACAGTGGATGACGAGGGCTGTTACATGTGTCTCTTCAATACCTTTGGTTCTGGAAAGATCTCTGGAACAGCCTGCCTCACTCTCTATGGTGAGAATCTCTGAGAATACATTGTCTCTTTGGGGGAAATACCATTTCCAAGAATATTTGGATAATGGTTGTAGTGCCTTATTTTTCAGTTTTGTAATCACAGACACTTAGCCTTTCATGTGTTTTATAGCTGTTACGTCAATGTTTGGAGAGCTACAGAGTTCTTTGACTGGAGTCTTTTTTCTGAGGGTCCTGCTGTCACCAAAATAGATGACAATACTTAGGGCAGCAAGTTCTCCACAGCAGTGATTAGATTTTGACATAGCTTTGGACAGTAAATATGCAATAGATTATCTCTAGAGCTTTTTACAGTTTCTGAACCTAAGGACAGAGGCAGATTAGGGGAACCTTGGAGCCAGGCATGATGACTTTCTGATTTTAGTTTAAGGTAGCTGTTTCAAGATTAACTAAGGGCACAGACAACAGAAGCTTCTCATACTGAAAGGATGTCAACAAGGGATATAACTAAATAACAAGCATTCGTTAAAAATCCAGTAGACTTAGTGTGATGAGATTCCTTTGCTCTTTACTGACACATGGCTAAGATGAAGCATTAGGGTTAGGACTAAGGGATAACTTTGGAGCATCACAGATAAGCTAGTGATTTTAGGAGGGAGACAACAGACTTGACAGGGTAATTATAAATATTAAAGCGGGATGCTAAACATGCCTAGAGAATGGACCATGAGAGAAGAGGAGATCCACTAGTCAGAGCGCATGGGGCTGTGATGACAGACTCAGCTCGATGACGAGTCCTCTCTCAATTCTTTCAGGCTTTCTTCTTGACTTGCACTTCTCTCTTTGTCCGCCTGTTTCTCTCCCCTTCTTCCCATCATCTCTCTCTCTCACCTTCTTTTCCTTCTTATTTCATATCTTCTCACTGCCAAGCCCTTTCTTTTTCTCTCATTGTTGGTTTTTCTTCTGCTCTGTTCTCTCTTACTCTTAATCTTTAGTGTTATTTTTTGACTTAAAACCAGACTCTTCTGAGTCCTCTAGCTAGTAATCTTGTTCTTGCCCACAATGAATGACCCTTTCTGGCCACGTCTTACAGCACTTAAACCATTCTTTGATGCCCCAGTGGACTGTGCTGCCCTATCTAGCCACGTCAATCATAGTCATGTTTCCTTGCTGTTATCTTTCCCAGAGCTTTCTGATGTTTGGATTCTAAAGTCTTACTCCCCGAATCATTGACATCCACCCATCTCATAAACCTAAAAGCTCAGACCAGCCTTTGCTTAGCACTACCTTCTAATTATCTTCTGGGCTCCAAAGCCAACCACAAAAGATACGGTTTGTGATGCTTGGCAGAGCTGAGCTCTACATTCCAGTGAAAGTGAAGTCATTACTTAGAGAACCTTTAACCAGAGAACAGGCTACAACTAGCCAGAAAATGAAATGTTTTTCTTCTAAGCTATTTCCCCTCAACTCTGTAAGGTGATCCCTGAGGCCCTTCCAAGTCAGTTCTTTGACTTTTCTAGTTATAGGCTCTGAGTTCCTACTTTGCATTAGGGAAAGGTCTTCTAACAAGGAATTTTTTTCTGAGTCTTCCTTCTGTCTCATTCACTGGTTCAGCTTTATGTAGAAAATGGCTTTCTCTAACCAGCAGCTCCTTGACAGGCTCTCTGAGGTGTGCCTGCACCGAGCTTCTGTTAGGCGCAGGATGTATGTGTAGAGGTGCTGACTGGGGAGACACTGTCAAGTGATTTTTAAGAAGTATCTAAAAGAGGGGTTGATCACACAGAAAACACAGAATATTTAGGCTTAGATTGCTGAGAAAAGAAAAATACAATTTAGTTTCTAGGTACTTTTGACCATCCATCCAGTTTTGCCAGGAACAAGCGATGGACGGAGCACTTCTCATGCGACTAGGCCACTCCCCGCCCTGCAGAGAAAGAGGCAAAGGAGGGCATCCTGCATAGGAAGAGCTGGGAAAGCTCGAGGAGAAGGATGTGTCATGTTATCTGACTAGCCCCCACTGACTCTCTGAAAGACTCTATCCCTAGTCTCTGGGAGGGAACGTAGAACTCTGTCCAGGTGCTTAACTGACGGCAGGCCACACGTTTTCTCTTCTGTCCCAGTGCAGCCCATAGTATTCCTTCACTACAGCTATTTTGAAGACCATCTAAATATCACGTGTTCTGCCACTGCTCGCCCCGCCCCGGCCATCTCCTGGAAGGGCACGGGGGCAGGGATTGAGAACAGTACTGAGAGCCAGTCACACTCCAACGGGACCACATCTGTGACCAGCATCCTCCGGGTCAAAGACCCCAAGACTCAGGTGGGGAAAGAAGTGATCTGCCAGGTCCTGTACCTGGGGACTGTGAGTGACTACAAGCAATCTCTGGACAAAGGTAAGAAGAGGTTGGGAAAGGTGGCTGTGGTTGCTTCAGTGTTTAAGCCTGGAAGGTCGTAATGTTCTTTAGAACTTGTAGAGACTTGTAGCTGCTCAGCAAAGGCCATAAATAGGGAGAGAATGGGGCACATACAGAAAGATAAACAGAGCTGAGGAAGCGATGAAGCAGGTTTTGCGGTAGTCTCTCTTACCCACAGAGCTAACATTCTAAGACGTATAGTAGATACATGAAATGGCAAGTAATTTTGAACCGTACACATTTTTCACAAACACACCTACACACATGTGCACCTGTAATAAAGTTGAATTTCTAAATTAGGCATGGTAAAATAGTAACAGCAAACACAAATTAAGAAAATACAATCACAACACTATACTTTAATAAACATGTGTGCTTTGGAGCCATTTTAAGCAAAAAAAAAAAAAAAGATTAAATAGAAGCATGTAAAGCTAGAATAATTAATCAGATAATCAAGAGAGCTACTCTATAACTAACAGACAGATAGCATATACAGTGTGGATACACTAGACAAAGAGCATTCACATCCTAGGTGGGTTGGGGTAAAATAATTTTTTTTTAATGTTTTTTACTATAGAATGGGTTACTGAAGACCTGGAAGATAAGATTGCAGAAAGGGAGGATGATGTATTTTGGTTGATGGAAAACAGCACATTGCTTACATACCAAATGCTGTGGCTGATATGGAGCAACATCTGTTAATTTCATTGTGCTAAGAGTCACTGCTCAGTGTCTACTGTGTGCCAGTCTTCCGATTGTTCACAGAATGGTACAACTGTGAGCAGTACTCAGTGAGGACTTTTGGGGGACTAAGGAATGCAGGAAAGGATCTAGTCCTGGTGTGGAAGTACAGGTTTTTAATCCCAGTACTCAGGAATTTGAGACAGAGGGGATTCAAAGCCAACCTCAGCTACATGGTGACTTTTTGACATAGAGAAGGGGGAGAGAGAAAGAAAGGGGTCAATGAAGGAAAGATGGAAAAGAGAAAGGAGAAATGGAGAGGAAAAAAGAAAGAAAAGAGAGACAGAGACAGAAAGCTAGAGAGGACTAAAATATTATCTGGGCAGTCCCAGAGCTGCATGTACCATGCTCTGCTTAGAAAGTCACAACACACCAAAGTGCTGAAGGCGGAGAGGATGAGCCTCGCTCACTTTGAGGGATTAGGAAGGTTTCCTGGAAGACCGGGCTTTTGTAGTGGAATGTCTGGACAATCCTCACAGGGAAAGGGCCCACCTGAAGGGTCATCACTCTTTTGAAACAAGTGGCTTCTCATTCATTTGTCCTTCCAGACTCTCCAGTCTTTCCTCTTGACACAGTCTCTGGGACTCTTACATAGACAACGTGAGAAATTATGTGTGATAGAAAAAAGGGGGCTTGATTTCAGAGACTTGGTTTTCTTACTCTGTAGTTTTGAAGTACTAGCTGTGGGTGTAGCACTCCGAAATAAGTGTCCTAAAACCACTGTGGCTATTTGAGGGCATGTTTTAAGCAAGAAAGCCTGGAAAAGTTTTCAATATCTCTTCATTGTGGAGTGGCCTCTAGGAGCATGCTTATGGATGTGCCAGGGCTCGCTTACAGAAAACTCAGACTAGTCAAAAATTGTTTGTTTTTTTAGGTAAATTTGGCCAAATAGCTTTGTGCACTGTCTCAGACCACTGGAGCCTCAGCCAATGCAAAACTTATCCTTGAAAAACAGGAACTCAAAAGAAACTTAGACTCTTTTCCAGCACTGCTAAATTTGGCTTGCGTGATGCAGAATGCTTAATATCATTTGCATAATGTGTGGTTGTGAACACTTACAAATGCTAAAGCATCCTATGAAGTTCTGAAACAAATTAGACAAGACTGAAACCTCTCAGTTGAAATGTGATGTGCGTAAATTCTGTTACAGAAAAGGTACTGGACTCTTCCTTTACCTTTGTGCTACAGAGATATCAAGGAGTTGATACTGTGCCATCATTCCTGAAAAGAGATTTAACTACAAGACATAGATTAGAAGAAACACAAATAAAAACACTGAAATGGATTGCTTAGCCTGGTTGAGATCATGGGATTCATGATATTTTTAAAATTTTTTAAAAATAAACTTATGTTACTTTCATGTACATTGTGGCATAGAATGTATGCTTTGGAGGCCAAAAGACTTGACCAGGCCTTGGCACTTACATTTTCTAACCTGATTTTGAGATCACTTAGCTTCCCTGGTTTTCAGTCATGTTTTTTTTAACTGTTAGCTATTAATAACATCAATAACTTTTTGTTTTGAGGAATAAATTAGGTGATACATGCAAAGACCTTATTATGTATAACTGCATTAAATATGTTGGCTATTATGAATAATGTGACTTAAATCCTATGAAATCATGACTATAGACCCAACTAGGTATGTATTTGAAAACATTAATGAAAGCCCAGTTGTCATAAAAATTCATCATAATTGTTGCTTGATTACTTTCTGCCCTACTGGGCTTCTCTTCTGATTCCTTTCCTTCTCCTCTCACAGGATTTTGGTTTTCAGTTCCACTGTTGTTAAGCATTGTTTCCCTGGTAATCCTTCTGGTCTTAATTTCCATCTTACTATACTGGAAACGTCACCGGAATCAGGAGCGAGGTGAGTCATCACAGGGGATGCAAAGAATGAAATAAGGTAAATATTTTTTAATTAATATTTTGGGGGTTATTTGAATGTATAAAATGGGGAGAACAACGCTGTTATGTTTACTATTTCTAAAATTCCTAAATGTTGATGCCACTTTCAAAGCCTCTGGGTTACTTTCTTGCCCCTGGACATTTCTGTTTTTTGAAGGTTGGTTATTTTCTAAGTTAGGAGTAAATGTTCCTGAGAAGAAAATATTGTATCACAGTGGAATCTGTTGATGGAAAAAAAGCAAAGAAATCTGACACCCATGCAGGGTCCTCTCTACCCATTACTAAGGCCAATCTTTTCTCTTTTTACAGCAATTCACAAGCCAGCTGCCCATTTAAGAGACTGTGAAATTGTCCAATACGATCATTCATTAACTAACACTTCCTATGTTACACTCCCATGATGCCTCAAACATTATCGACAGCATACAGGTGATCCACAAGTATAGATACTGTGTCACGTCATTCTGCCCTCCAGGATGGAAATTCCTCTTTATCCCTTACACTATTTATCACAACATCTATGTGTATACCAAGTGCTCAATAAATGCTAATTTATTAAACCAGTGAATGAATGACTGGAATATGAATAGATTTTCAAAGTGATTTTCCCAATTCCCTTTCTGTAATTGAAAATTTAGTATCTCTTGAATGTGAAATCTAAGGTAGTGTAAGACATCAGTTGCCACTAACACGTGAGAAGGGAGCTTTCTTTCAGGAAGGAATGGGCCTTCTTTGGTTTCTGGAGACTGCACAACGTAGTGAACACAAAGCTGCAAGTTTTGTTGTAAAATGGGAGTTTCCTGGGGGAAGGGTAATGTGGGAGTTTCCTCCATCAGATGATTGAACTTCAGGGGTAAGGGAAAAAGTGCTGGTTTTGAGTGCTCTTTTAGAATTTGATCTAGAATCTCCCTCAAATTTTAGCTTCTTTTTCTTTTCACTTTATGCTTTGTAGACTATCTTTCATGTTCTAGATCTCTTTGGTAACCTCACCGCCCCTAAGCCTTGAAAAACACTAGATTAATTTATGGTAACATACAAGATAAGTAGAGACCTGCAAAGTCAGTGACCCTTTATGGATCAGATCATCTTATGTCATATAAACATAAGCCTGTAGAACTCAGCCACCCTCCACAGACTATCAGAGGCAGAAATCTCTTTGATTTTACTTTATCCAAACACAACACTTTTTCAATTAGGAAATTGCAGCCCAAAGAGGGAAGTCAGCTGTCTTCCCTAAGGTTATAAGCAGGCTAGAACCAGAACACTGGTTTCTTGACCTCTCTCTTAATGTCTTTTCATTGATTACTGAGTTCTGACTTGAAAACAGCTATTGTTATCAGTTGTATCCATTTTAAACCATTCTTTGGAAAGTGCAAACAGAAAAGTATAAAGTATTCAAATTCATTTTCTAAAGTTCCTCTTGGACAAGAGTCCTATCTATGTAAACCCATGATAAAGTTTACTGGACAAGAATATTTGCAGAGTAATATTCCTTTGTTCGTTAAGAAAACTTCAGGTTTCCTGGGAACTAGAATCGTTAAATACCTTACCCAGTTACTGAAACCAGTATATTTCTGTGCCCAAGTTTTTCTTATGTACCAAATAAATGTTTCAGCTTGTGTTGAATCTTGTAAGCACTCAGACTGCCATTTGTTGGTGAATGTCTTCATGACATATGGCCAATTCAGAAAGAGTTGATTTTTGACTGATTTAAAAACTGAACAGCTAGAGGATTTGATTTTGGAAGCATAGAACTGGTAAAACCAAGTGCTGAGTATGCTGAAAGCTCAAATGCTGGGAGTCAAAAAAATACTGGTTCGTGAAGAACTGACCTTAAACTACGCAGAAAATGGTGAGAAGGAGAAGAGAGTCCCAGAATAGAGTGACACTGAAGTTTTTCATTAGATTCTGGTGGTTAGTTTGTGGGGAGGGGCATAGCTCTACATATGCCTTCCAATTTTTACCTTTACTTCTGTCTTCTTTAACTTTTCTTTCCATCGTGAACTATTTGAATGGGCAGAGAAATGTGATCAGGCAAAACCAACACTGGGGGTTTTGAACCCAGTGACCTGAATATCATCCTGTAAACATGCCTGAAGTAAGAAAGTAGAACTGAAGGAACTGAATTGAATCGTGTGTGTGTGTGTGTGTGTGTGTGTGTGTGTGTGTGTGTTTAGTTTGCAGTGAGATAAGGAGAAGGGCGAACAGGTGCTTGCACTTACTGAATCTGAACAGACTCATCTTCATGGAGCTGTTCGGTAGCCAGTAAGAAAAATCTGTTAAATCAGACCAACTTTTTGTTTGATAAGTGATCAAAACAAAGTTTATTTTAGATCATAATCACAATTCATTCCTCACAGAAGTGTAGACAAATTTAGTTTCTTCCCAGAGGGGCAATCTCTAATGGTTGGTGTTATTTCTGCATAGAAATCAGACTCTCCTTACATTCCTTGTGATCCTGTATAGTTTCATAGAGCATCATGGTAGTCTTTTTCTTCTGGAAAGCTGCACCCTGGGGGTGCTATGAGGGGGTTAATAGGCCATTTCTCTATCCCATTCCTAACAGAACCATCAAAGAGATTTCTCTGGGGTCTTAGTAAGACTAAGAAGCTTTTAAAGGATATGCTTTTTTTTTTTTTCTCTTATCAATCTAATATAGATATTGTACTAAAATAGAAAGAATCAAAATTTTCTAGGGAAATTTTCTACCATCTCATAATTGTTCTTTCTAGTAGAGCTCAGAGATGTCATAAATACCTTCTCCATATAGGACCTTGCAGGGAAATTTTAAATTGAGAATCATTTTTCATTTCTCAGCAGCCAACCCACCATTCATTATGCTTCTCAGAAAAGTGATCAAAGCTTTGGATCAACTTTGAACAGATCACTATAACAATCCCCTCATTCTTAGAATTTTTTATTTTGAATAGCTATTTTCTTTCCTTTAGTTTGGTTGACTCAAAACTGCATTAGAATCAAAAAGCATAGACTTAAATACTTTTTGATCACGTAGTGCTTAGATTTATCTTGACTTCCTTCACTTCCCAGGAACTTGAACTGTGACTGGGCTTCTGGAAATGCATAATAGACATGTCAGTTATTCACTGCTTCTTGGGTGGGAGCATTCACTGCTTCCTTTTTTAAGCTTAGTACTGTGTTAGGCAACAAAGACATTCGGTAAACCATCTGTAATGATAAAATTAGTCATTAGTTGGAAGGATAATCCAAAGGACATTTATCACTAAAGCAACAAAAATTTTTCCATTGAATAATTACATTTATACTTCCCAGATTGAAAGGCTGGATAGATGGTAATCCCCACCTATCTAACATCCTCATAGTGCCAGGAAAGAATATGATCTCCATATGAGCAAAGAGATGGAGAACTGTCATTAAACCACTCAGGGTTGCATTTATGGGTGAAATCTTGCACTGTAAGACTTTCTGAAAAAAATTACAATTTTATAGTTTTTTCCATGTATACAAATGTCACTCACCATGCCAAAATGGCATGGCATAATCTGATTAAAAATTTTTTTGTTACCAGAATCTGAAGGCCTGGATATTCCTGCCCGGGGCTAGTCTTTACTTTTCTTCAAGTCTCCAAGCACCTTAAAACCATATTAAAACTAAATTTTGAGTTTTAGTCTATGGCAGTAGCATCTCTAGAAGTCAAGACATCTTAATCTTCTTCTACACTGCCATTAAATGGCAGTTAAGTTCCCAAATGAACACTCATCTTCTTGGCTGTCTGACCACGGGCATTTCTTAAGGGGATCACCTATCCACATGAGTGTCATTTGTTAGGCAAATTAGTAAAATAACAAGAATGACTAGAAAATCTTCCAGCTGAGTAATCTAACAGCTTGTTGTCTCGGAATGTTTTGGAATTCTTCACCTAGTATCTATTACAAGTCACTTTGTTTGGAAATGTCATGTTCTTCTCTGGTCTAGCCCACACTATTAGAGTTGGCTCTGAATAGATCCAAGATTTTAGTCCTGATTACCAGAGAGACCAACAGTATGTTATTTAAATTGGAAAAGAATTTGGTTACTTTATAAAAGTACTCAGTCGGTTTGACTGAAGAGGAAACATAAATACCGTAGCTCCTGTTGCTTCTTTATCAAATTATCACAAACATGGTGGTTTACAAACATCACAAATATATTTCCCTACAATTCCTAAGGTCAGAAATTCAACAGAGGTATCACCGTGCTAAATCCAAGGTAGCTACAGAATTATCTTCCTTTCTAGAAACTCTAGAAGAGAATCTTTTTCCGATTTGTACCCAGCTTCTGCAGCTTTTGCATTCCTGGCTTTCTCATTCAAGCCCCGTCTCCTTCCAGCAAAGCAGGGCTACTTTTCAACATTTTTCAAGATTATATTTTGTGTGTCATATCTTTAACACAGTGTTACTTCTGCTTTCTCTCCCTTACTAATCCTTACTATCTGTAACATTACAAAAACTGGTTTTTTCTAACTGGAACCTCAGTTTCTGTGTATTTCCTTCCTCTCACTACTCACACACCCCTCACAGAAGCAAGTAATGCCTACGTCCTTTAATAGCTTAGTCATAGGTAAGTTCATTGATAGCTTAGTCATAGGTAAGTTCATTGGGGTTCTCTGTAGTGCAAAATAAAAATTCATAGTTAGCAATGTACATAGTAATTTTAGACATAACCAAACTGGTCTTTCCATTGATCATGACAGTAAAACACTGATTTCTATCTAGGCATAATGGTTACATGCCTGTAATCTCAACACTTGGGAGGTTAAAGCAAGGGGATTTCAAGACTGGAGTCAGTGTGGGCTATACAGGAAGAACCTGTCTCAAAACAACAAAACGAAACTAATTGGAGATTTTCAAGTCTCTAATATTGACAGAATCATATTCTGAGGTCATTATAGATTTTAGAAACCGCAGCCTTTTCCATATAATTTTTAGGATTCTTTAAAATCCCTTCCAGCAAACCTAAATTGATTTCAACAGCTCATATACAGTAAAACAGTTCTTTTTAAAAACAGAACTAATATATATTATGGATAAATACGTGATTAAATATATTAGATAGAAATAATTCTTCATGGCATTTGGTACAATTTACAACTTCAGTGTCAAATCTTCTATTTAATAAGAGGAAATTCCAGAAGCTTCTATAAACATGAGAGCACCGTAGTACAGCATGTTGCCCTTCTTACTAGACAAACGGGCACGACTCCCCATGACCAGTGCTCCTGGTTCTAAGAATGTCTGTGGTCACTGGCTTGTAAAAGTTCCAATTTTTTCCATATTTATAAAACAAAGAGAAAAGATTAGCTTTGTATTTTGTAAGTCCTTTAAAGATGATGTCATATTAAATATGATCAGGTCTTTCGGTCTTTAAAAACCTCTGTATAAATAGCTTCAAATTGATTCTTTTTATTATTTTTTAAGTTGATGAAATTGAATCAATGGCATATAAGATAATGTTTGAATATGTGTATAAATTGTGGAATGGCTAAATTGAACTAGGGAACATCATTGCCTTGCTATTTTTATTTTTTTTATTTTGTTAATACTGAGAACATGTAGATCCTGTGGTCTCAGCAATTTTCAAGTGTTGAATACCTTGTTACTGAAGTCCCCATGTGATACAATAGATCTCTGGAACTCACTGCTCCTGTCTGATTGAAATTCCTATCCTCTTAACCAGTGTTATTTGAAATACAGAAGTTAAACAGTTTTGTTTCTATAATATTCCTGTCTTCAAGAGTTTAACATTTTAGGTGTCTATTTTAGCAAAGGAGATTATAAATGATATACAGAATTGGTTATTTTCTGACCAATCTTTGCTTTTATTTGCAACTATGACCAATTACTCAATGATTCTGACCAAATTAGTTAACTGTTTTTTGGCAAGCCGTGTAACCTCCTATACTGTATTTTCTGCATTGGGATAATGGAGCCAGCAATTGTAACTATTAGGAGTGCTGTGAAGATTTTAAAAAGAATGCATTCATTAAGAAAAATGACTCAAGCAAGCACTTACTAGCTTAGAGGAACACTAGTAGAGTTGCTTTCACCAAATTCCTTAATACAAATATTCTCATTCTGACTAATTTCAATCTGCCAACAATTTAAACATTGGCCTGAGCTAGTAAAGCTCCATTCACATCAATGTGACATAGTAAGTTTCTAATAAATGCTCTTTGCTTACTTTCTGTTATTACCAAATCTGTGGCCCCTTTTGGTTTTAGTGTTATTTTATGAATTGTAGAAATAATGAAAGGGAGAAGAATTGAGGGAGGTGAATGCAGAGGAAGACACTGAGGATTACAGCAAGCAGGTTTTGAGGAAGCCGCGTTCAGAAACTGAATTTGAACCTAGGAACAAGAGTATTTGGAAGGGACTTAGTAGTCATTTCACCAGCAGTTTTGAGAAAACTTTGGAGTCAAGATAAATTGAGGAGAAACAGGATCAGAAAGGGCATATAACAAAAGCCTGTGTGTATTCAAATGAGCCTGTGATGCCTAAGAGTGATTTCTTGACATTTGCAATGTAATTTCTTTCATTTTGGAGAAGTGGAGTTAGTTTGATTAAACCTTTTTGATAGCACAATGAAAGATTAGTTATTTACTAAAGAATGACAGCAGTCATGACAAGGATTTGTGTGGATGAGTTTTCAGGAAATGAAGAGCAACAGATGTCAGAATAAGCAGCTGGTTGAAGTTGGGCCTTAGACGCAAAGCAGCCCCATGCTCCCAGCAGTGCTGATTCATGGGTCTCCTCTCCAGCTTCACCATGACTCAGCTGTCCTTTCTTATCTCCACAGAACTATTTCTTCTCTATGCTCTGTGTCTACTCTAGTTCATACTTTCTGTTCCTCATGACCGTGTTCACTGATGACCCAATCAAAAGTTAAAGGGGGCATTCCTGAACTGCCCAAGAAGAGAGGCAGAGTTTCTAGGTGTATTGGGGGTATTTGCAAATCATTCCTTACTTCAGATGACTCAAGTGGTCCTTAGGTACCCCTAAGTTCAGGAGCATCCTGAAAGTTTCTTCTTCATTATGAACTATGAGTAGAACACAGCCAAGAGCAGGGGGAGGACGGGCAGTGGTCCAGCAGTGAACGGGGTATTTGACCTAGAAAGTACAGGAGAACCTTTTTAACTCAGAAACAAAATCAAGCAATGAAACATTCAAAATCAGGCTTAAAAGATTTACCAACCAAAGCCATTCTACTACTCTGTAAATGAAGCCATGCTGTCATTCAATTACTATTTTGGATTCCATAAGTAAAGTTCCATAAAAAATGATCAATTCAGTGTTTGCAAATTGATCATACAAAAGCAATAGTCTTACAACTTGGGCAGAATGCTTTGATTTCAGAGGAAAACATTCTGGAGGTGAGTTAGTGGCTGGAGACGAAAGGAGAATGCTCAGGGTCTTCTGAAATATTCTTAGGAAATATTCTTAGGGATATTCTTAGGATCAAATGACTAAACTTTCTAGACAAAGTCATGCCATTTAATTCTCATTAACAGCCTATGAGAAGGATGTTATGTTTACTCCACAGATGATGAAACCAAGGCTTACAGAAGTTACATTTACTCATTCATTCATTTTACAAATACTTACTAAGGTTTTCCCTGTGCATTCTAATTGGCATAGGTTATATTTTAGGGAATAAAACAGGACATTGCCACTTTGATGAAGATTACAGGCCTTTGGGACAGAGAACCATAAATGAACTAACAGATTAAGATATGCTGTTAAAACATGAGAATGTGTCTGTAAGAAACTCACATATAGCATCGGATAAAAGAGGAACATGAAGAGGAAGCTATTGATAATAAATAGTCTGAGGAGGACTTCTCTGAGGAGATGATGTTAAGGGCCTGGAAGAAAATAGCTGGTCATGGAGGAGACAAGGGAGAGTTGTCTTCTAGCAGAAGAATTAGAAGTGTGAAATCTGAAGATCAGAAAATTAAGACTTTAGACTAATGCTACATGAAATACTGTTTGAAGATGGTTACCCATGCAAAAATTATCTTACTAAACCAAAGTGAATTAAGTGTTTGTTTAAACTAAATAGATACTGTGATAGCAACTTGACAAAGTACTTTCATGTCTGTTGAATCTTATGGCTTTAAAATGAATTGTTGCATATATGTCTGCTGTTTTATTTAAATTTTTAAGTAATTCATTTGTACTGCTGTTTCTTTAAAGTACTGAACCATGTTATAGGGTAGGTAGTACTTCCTTGGACAACTGATATCTGATGTTAAAAATGTTGGCATCTAAAATATGTAGAAATTTGGAAGGTCCAGTAAAGCATTACTTAAGATCACACAGAGAGTGAGGGAGGTACCAACCTTAATTTCCAAGTGTATTATCTCACTGTCTACTTACTTGCCTTGTAGGGAGACCTACGTCCTTCCAGTTTATGTGCTAGAACAACAGTAGCTGTTGAAATAGACTTTATCTATTTTGTGCCCATTTTTAACCTGATATCCTGCTAGTTACAGTCCTGAAGAATCAAGGCTCAAGTCTGTTCAGTGAGATATCTCAGATCATCTGGCATTCTTGAAGTTGTGCCTCTGTTTGTAGTCTTAAGTAATTGTTTAGTTCACCACTGTATCAGAATGTATTCTGATATGTACATTCTCTATGTACCTACTTCTAGCCGGGTGTGGTGGTTCATGCTGTAACCCCAGGATTTGGGAGGCTGAGATTGGAAGATCACTGCTAGTTCAAAACTAGTTTGGTCTTCACAGTGAGTTCCAGAACAGCCTGGGCTACATAGTAAGGTCCTTCTTAAACCACAATAGTAATAACAACAGCAGCAAAATGTTCACTTCTTCATGTTCACTGGTGAAATATACACTGATAGATTTCTGAGTTTCTTAATCCTTGTGTGTTATTTATCTGCTTAAGAATGGACTGAGAAGTTCTAAGTGTCTAATGTTAATATATTCACTGTTCTTTTATGCAGAGCCCTAGAAGAATTATATAGAACCCTGAAAGTTTTTCCCTGGTCTACTTGAATCTGATGTGAAAGGAAAGCAGGATGAAAAAGGTCATTCTCTATGGGACCTAAAAAGAGCGAAAAAGGCAGGAGCAAACGTGTGAGGAATTTGACTTTTCACTGCCATCCAAGGTACTCAGTGTTTGCATTCAAGAGGAAGTCATGCACCTCAGGTCTGTTGTAGGACTTGATTTTGTAGAGCAAAGAAGCGTGCTGTTGAAAAGGCACCGGATTTAAAACCAGGCGAGCCAAGCTCGCAAGCTGCCTCGGGCTCCTACGGGTGGAAACACGTTTGTAGTCAGTTTACCTCACCAGGCTTCCTCATCCTCAATGAAAATGTAAGGGAGCAGGAGATAACCTATCATGCGAGTATAAAACCTGATGGAATTCTAGAAGAACGAGGAATAAGCAAAGGAGGAAGTGGAAAGGAAGAGAAGAGAGAACACAGAAGGGTCCAAAGAACTTTGCTGAGACTACCTTTAGCCGTTTTGTTGCTGTCCCAGCTCTTCTTTCGTCCTTAGGTCCATGAGTGTGCTTCGCTGTTGTTTGGATATCTAGTTACTACCTGCTACTTTTTGCTAATTGTTGGCCTTGCTAGAATCCTTAATTCCCCTGTCATCCTTCCTGTGCTTCTATGAGGGTTACTATGACAAAAATAGGGCAGAGTGTAGTGTGAAGTAACATTGGCAACCGTAACGTATCCATTTAACTTATTTTTGTAGCACTTAGGCAATATTGTTAGTCTTAGAGAGTAGCTTAAATTTTTAAAAAAGCATGCTTTCCCTGTCCATCCGTCCCACAATAGCACCCTCTCTTAGGCTGTTCTGAATCCCGTCTAGTGTAACGAAGATACATTATGAAAACAAAACACTTAAGATTACCTGTACAGCAGACAGCTGTGTGTGCTTTCTCTCCCCCAGCTTCTTTTCCTGTGACTTAACTTTTCACAAAGGATGAGAAGTACAGACATACAATCCCTTTGTTCTAAAGATATTGTGAAATATTGATTCTTAACCATATGTCAAAACTAGTGAGGTTATTTTCTGTATCTTTTGCTTGTCTGTCTCTATCCAGTGACCAAGGAATTAAAGTGCAAGTTGTTCTCATTGTTGAATTGGTATTTATATATTTAGTATGCTTTTCATGTGTTATTTAATTCTGTATTGTTTCTTATATTTGTATTAAAATACTGAGCGATTAAAAGTGTCAACTAAATATTTGATGTGTGATATTCCCTTGGGAAATGTAGAAATAAACAGTAACACTTGAACTTTGTCTCTGCATGTGAAAACCCCTTCCTTTCTATCTCCAACCCCCTAAAAGATGCACTTGACCTCTGGGGCTGCTCACAAAATCATAAATAACATATCTCTGATGTGGTCATAGAACTACTATAGTTTGGGGCTTTTAACATGACTCTACCAGTCAAGAAGCTCTCTCTTACGTTGCTCTCTTGGTTTCATTTTTGAATATCAGTCTTTGCAAACGGATTAGCTCACAGTTTCACATGGTACAAATCGGCTCTCTGTGTCGATGTTTCTACTTCCGTTAAGCCATTACTAAGTCACGCAGGACAAGGTGAAAGCAGTGTTCACCAACATTTTGGCCTCAGAACCCCTCTATTCGTTTCAAACATTATTGAAGGCCCCAAAGAGTTTCTATGTAAATGAATTATATATTTTGAAATATATATTATGAAAACATAAATTTTGGAAGGAAACATATTCAAGCCTGGAGCCATCTGTGTTGTCAACATCACTTATCACACAGTTTCTGTCCAGTTCCACAGCACATCAGGGAAAGGATGAGAATGAAAAGGCAAAAAGAGACTTGGATTCCGTGGACCTACGGAAGCGTTATTGGGACAATACAGAAGATGGTTTAGTTAGAGCACAGGCAAAGCAGCTGCCTTTGAAGATTCCATGAGCCTTTCTCAAAGCAACTCCTTTCTAGACAGCTCACTCCACACTACCCAATGCTTACATGAAGCCATTGCTTCTCTGATAGCTCCTCTTCCAAGTTCAAAAGCTTACAGAGCCTTGGGACTCATCCTTATTGGTCACTAATAATTCAGTTTAAATCAGTGTGTTAAATGGTTTGTCAATTACCTTTCAGAATATTGAAGCATTTGGACTTAGGACAGGTGTGCTTGATGGAGAAAACAAGTAGGGAGAGTTACAGGGTCATCACAAGGAAGGGAGGAGTAATTCAGAGCATGTTCCCCATCTGAAAAGGTCGATGAATCTAGACCCCCATGGCCTGCTTTCTCTCGCCCCACCTCCCCTAGACCAGCCCTCCCACCCTTGTCCTGGACTTCCAACTATGAGTGCGTTTTGTGTTTATGAATTAGAAAGAACCCAGAAGCTAAACTGGGAAAGTTGTAAATTTTTTGGCTCACTTAGAATAATTCAACCATATATTTCTTCATCAAATTTTTAGAAAAATTCCAGGGTGATGACAAGCCTGCTCAGAATCGGGAGGAAACAAAACAATCTTTTGGTGCTTAGCTAAAACTGAAACTAAAGATGAGCTTTGGTTTCACTCATCACTGAGAGTAATTCACAAATCATTGAGAATGAAACACAAATGTAGGCTCAAAGAGAAGAAAATATGTATTTCTACTAGACATTGTAGGTTTTGGCTAAAAGAATTCTCATTACATGGTGAGTTCAAAGCCAGCCTGAGCTGCATAGTGAGTTCCAGTTCAGCCAGGGCAACATAACAAGACCTTGTCTCAAACAAACTAGACTAGACTAAACTAAAACAAAACAGCACTCCCCACAAAAACCGTGAACCAATTTTCTTCTATAGTTATTCATCTCAATACATTGATTTCACTTTTAAAAATAAAGCTTCCAAAATTATTCACCCACAATTATACTAGTGTTTAGACTTTTTGTGTGTCCCCAAAATATTCCAGATTTGATCTTCACATCCCCACAGTTGCTCGAGGTAGTTATTCACACTCCGTCACGGAGAGTTATAATACAACCCAAGCAAGTCAGTCATAATCATTTGAGCCCGGTTAGTTAGGAAGGTATATAATTCCAATTGTTGTGAGTATCAAAAGTGAGTATCAAAAGTGAGGCTCCCAGACTATTCAGTGCGTTCTGCACATGACACTGCACTGTTTAACAGGGCTAAAACTTCAGCTTGCACCCTTGGTTACATAGCAAGTTCAGGCTAGCTTGGAATACAGAGATCCTGTCTCAGTCAATCAATCAGTCAATCAATAAATCTTCCTTGAATGAAATATTTTTCTGTTTATACATTATAAGAGGGAGGAGAAGTTCACATGACTTTGCCTTAGGGCATCCTTTCTGCCTGAAGAGGACAGTGTGATTTAACTCAGTACAGTGGGGGATGGGGAGAGATGGCTCAGGCAGAGGATCCAGGTTTGATTCCCAGCACCCATATGGTGGCTTAACAATCATCCGTAACTCTATTTCCAGGGGAATCTGACACCCTTTTCTGACCTCTGCAGGGATTGCATGACACAAGTGCCCTTCATACATGCAGGCAATACACTAATACACATAAGATAATCGATACTTTTTAAAAAAGAATCCCTGGAGTTTCTGACTAGAGCGTCTAGCCAAATTGAGGAGCTCTGGGTCAGTGAAAGACTGTGCTACCAAAAATAAAACAAAAGCTGAGGTGGAGACGGACTAAAAAACATGCATGATAGACACTTGCCGTACAGAGAGAGAGAGAAAGAGACAGTCATGAGGCATAGAAACAAACAAAAGATTTAAAAGCAAAAGAATGGAGGTTAAAATCATTTCTGACATTTAGTGGCTGTAATTATGGGCTGGTCATTTAGTCAGTATTAACAGTGCACTCTGGGACATTGGGTCTAGTATAAACTGAAACTGCACCAAGTCTGTTTCCCGTCTCCCGGGTGGGCTCAAGGCTCTAGGGAGAAGGGGCAGATTCTACAACACATGCATGTTTGTATGCTGAGTCTTCTCGGTGACATCAAAATTCCCATGACATAACAGAGGCTTCTTGTCCAGCACACTTTCCTCCTCACCCCCACAGCCTCCTCACCCTTCTTCTGAAGTGGACACCGCATAAGGAGGAAGTGGGAGGGCTGCTGTGGGAAGTGTGGTCTGATCGAGCATTCTGTCTTCAGAAGAAGCTGAGACGCAGGCAGGAGTACAGTGACTTGCCCTTTCTCAGTGCTGAAGGCGAAACGAAAGGACCACAGAACTTCAAAACCCTGCTTTTATGTGAGGCCGCCTTCCCGGAACAGTTTTGTAATGTATCTGAGGTTCTTTTCCTGTTGCTGTGATAAAACGCTCTGACAAAAGTCACTTACGAGGCAAAGGGTTTATTCCGGTTCACAACTCAATCTGCAGTCTACCTTGGTGGAAGACATGGCCACAGAAGCTTCAGAGAGCTGGGCACACTGCACGTGGTGGGCAAGCAGCAGAGAGCAATGAATGTCTGAGGTTCAGCTCGCTTTTTCCATCTTACACAGTTCAGGATCCCGACCCAGGGAACAGTCCTACCACACAAGATAGACCTTCCTACATCAACCCAATCAAAACAATCTCTCACAGACATGTCCATCTCCCAGAGGACTCTAGATCCTGTCAACTTGACAGTCGACACAAATGATTACAGCATGTGACTCTGGAGTCTGAATGATATGCCCTCTTCCAAGATGGCGCTGATGCCCCAGATGACTTTCGGAGGAGTCCAACTCCTGGATTCTCTTTCTAGAACTTATTACTAAACCAGAGATAATAGTATGCATAAAGTGGCCAAAATTTGAATAATCCCAAAGGCTCAACCAATACTTTGATACTTTTAATCTGATTCATGTTAATCTAGATAGCAGAAAACCTAACTCAAAAACATCACATGGTACATTATAGATACATACAATTTTAATGTGTTAATCTCCATTTTGTAACCAAAAAGAATAAAGTTAGAACTCAACGAAACAGGTTTTTCTAGGAGTAGAATTCACTTTCCAGTCTAATTGCAGAGATGAGCTATGGTCCAATTGCTCACGTCCTACAGTTAAACTACCCACATGGTTCTAGATGTGGTTAGGGTTAGCTAATAATTTCCTTAAATTTTAAGAAATATGTTGGTTTCCCTTCTTATAAATCAGAGACAATACCATGTATATCGCATTTTAAGAATACGGTGCTGGCTTTAGTTAAGTACACTTAAGTAAGATATTAAGAGGCCAGATGGCTCTGAGTAAACCATCGGGAAGCACTAACCTTGTGGATCAACCGAATACAGAGCAGTCTTTCAGAAGCACTTGTTTGCCAAGTGTATTCTCAGGGGAGGGTAGACCTGGCCCACCAGTTTTGTGATGTCTATATTTTATTTCCTCTTTCTGTTTGTCCCAGTGAGTTTCTAAAAAGTCAAATAGTCTAGGGACTTCTTAGACATAGTTGGAATCACCCAGGGAAAACAAGACACTTTATCATCTTAGAGTTATCTTTAATATACAACACTCTTGGGAAAAGAATGTAAACCTTGAGAGAATGCCAGGTCTGTCAAGTTGACACTGTGTTTGGTTTGGCCGGATCCTAGACTAATGTCCTCAGAAGCCACCATAAGATAGGCAGTAACTTGTATAAACAGAGGTTAGCAACAGTGCGAGACTGTATCGGAGGTCAACCAGCGCAAAGCCACTTAGGTAAACTGAAACTTTAAGATGTAGTCCAAGAGACATAGTGGCTTCTGTGTCTCTGTGGAAGAGGCTGAATGAGAAACTCAGAAATTAGAAGGGATCTTTTTTCTAGACCTCACTCACTAGAGTCACACAAGCCTTTTCCAGAGTTAACAGAGCAAATAGTGAGAACCTCCAGTGTTGTTACAAAGATTCTTTTGTGGCCTGATAGGGTCTAGTTTGGTGACCTAGCTCAGCTAAGAAAACCATTTCCTGAGTTTATATAAGCATTAGAAGCTCAGAGTTTACTGGAAGTCAAAACTTTCCTAAACTGCTTCCCCACATAAAGTTCAAAGCTATTCCCGTTACTGACTTCTGACTTAATTCCAGTGTCTTTGGGAGTAAAAAGAGACAGAGAAGGTTTGATACATTAAGTTCTGGGGAATAACTTTTCTGGTGTATTTATTTCTCTTTAGTAGAGTCCTTTTGATTGTTTCAGCAAGGGTGTTATTTTTCCCTTGAGTATGACGAGGTGTGGTCAAGTGCATTCTTAGCTGGGGAGAGATAAGTGTCCAGAGATACCAGATAAACAACAATAATTTTTTTAAAATTAAAATCCCAAAGAACCACTCATGAGGTGAAAACATATAAAGCCAGACTTGAATGAATTTCCATTCATTCTCATCAAGTTTCAAAAGCTAAACACACCACAGAGAGCATTTCAACCACGGACAAAGACGAAGAGAAAGTAAACAAACTTGGGGCCCATGTTTACTTTGATTTATCAAAGAGATGGGTTAAAGTGCTTAGGTCACTTAGAAGTTTGGGATGATGTATTTTATCCTAGAAGACATAAGAAAGTTCTTCTACAGTTACTAGAAGGTCACACTGCATATCTTCTTATTGTGGTGTAGTGTGTTTCTGTATTAGAGCAGTGTTTGTTGTCATGATCAGATGAGCAGGATGTACCTGGTAGTGGGCAGTTTTGATCAAGCTGTCACTTCAACAGGCACTTAATGTACTGAGGCCTGACAGGTAGTTGCAGGGAAAGGAAATAATAAAACCTGTCCTAGAGAATTCCAACAGACTTGCTTGCATTCATGAGCAACATGAAGAAATTAAATGAGGATATGAACATTGAAACAAAATTTACAAATACAGATTGTCTCTAATACAAAATGCTCAAGATCAGAAGTGTTTTAGATTTTTAGATGTTTGAAATGTTTGCATAAATATACATACTTTGGGAATAGGACCCAAGACTAAACCCAATTAATTTATATTTCATATAAATCTTACACATATATAGGCTGAATATAATTTTGTACAGTATTTTTATTTTATCTTTTATTAGTGTGTGGGTGTAGGTGTGAATGCATATGCATGCCACACGAAGAGGTCAGAAGGCAACTTTTGAGTTCTCTCCTTCCACTATAGGTTCTGGGGATTGAACTCAAGTATTCAGATTTATGCTGCAAGCTCTCTTCCCTGCTGAGCCAGCTTGCTGGCCCTGGTACAGTATTTTCAGTATGCTGACATTGTGACTGTGGTCTATCATATGAGGTAAAGTACGGAAGTCTCTGAGAACTTGTGGCATTTATCATCACTCAAAATATTTTGACTTTTGCAGCATTCCAGATTCCAGATGTTCAATTTGTGTATTTATATCACAACTCAGTTTATTTATTGATTCCAATTAATTACAAAATATAATGCTATAATGTCCTAGATAAAGCTGATGAGGAATGAGTTGGCCATATACCAGTCATTATCAAAGCTGAGGCTCATTATACTTTTCCATTTATCTATATATTTAAAAAAAATTCCATAATCTAAAGTTAGAGAAGAACTTGGAAACAACTACCCCATGAGAACTTGAGGTGAGAGTGGCTTCATTTAAATAAGAGACTTAGTGCTTCCTTTACCTTCACAGTATATTCAGTTTTGCCACATCTTCATCCAAATCAAATATTTTCTCAATGACCTTGTGTTCCATTACTGCCAAACGCTACCAATGGAAATAAAATTCCTAACACTTTGCGCTCAGTCTTCCATAAAAACCTAGATGTTAAAGTGACCACAGAATCATTCTCTTGACAAATGTCATAGTAGATAAGAGCTGACAGAAAGTCAGATACTGACACAGCTTGGGTAAGAAGACAGGGTGTGGTGTTGGATTCAAAAGAAAATCACCATGGACAAAATACTTGACAGAGAGGTTACAGTGGGTTCTCTGCTCCATTGAGTGACTCAATTACAGTTGCTTTATCGAACACATGATCCCCAACAAAAAGCTAAAGCCAAATCAATTTTTTTCTGTTCTCCTTCTTCAAGGTCCTGAAAAAGTAAAAGTGATAAGGCATGCAAAATACAAAATTGAGCCACTGCACCCCACTGTCCAGAAAAGCTACTATCAACATTTTTCAAAAAAAATTTAAAGATGACACTTGATTGATGATTACTTTATATTATGTTCAAGAATGTTCATTTGGGGGACTGGAGAGATAACTCAGCAGTTAAGAGCACTGGCTGTGCATGCAGAGGACCCAGGTTCCAGTCCCTGCATCAACAAGGTGGATAACAACAGTCTGTAACTCCAGTTCCAGGGGATCTGATGCATTCTTTTGACTTCCCTGGGCATTGCTCGACATGGGTGCACCTACCTACATGCAAGCAATATACTCATACACATTAAATAAGAATAAATAATTAAGTAACCATTTTTAAATTGTTGCTTTTTACTTGGTTTGAAGCTTCCCAATTTAGTACTTTTTAAAATTAATTTTATTTCTTTATTTGAGATGCATGCATGTGCGTCTGAGGGGTGGGGGGGGGGTGGGTGCATGTGTACCACAGCACACAAGTGGAAGTCAGAGGAAAACTTGCAGGAGTTGATTCTCTCCTTTCATCAAATTAATACCAGAGGATAAAACTCAGGTTGTCAGGCTTGGTGACAGGTGACGGATTATGAAGCTTTATTACATGAGTCGCTGTTTACAAGAAAAAACTGAAAAGTACCGTAAAATAATAATTAAAGCAGCCAAGTCATACTGAGTACTTTGATGTTTTACCACGCACAGTGAAGACTGATGTTCATACATTATGTCATTTAATGTTCAACTCTGTAAGAAGGACCATGATTTGATTTACAAACAAACTACAAACTCTGGCAGCATGGTGAAGGTAAGTAATTTTTCCAGTTATAAGCTGGCAAAGCTAGATATTACTAGATGAAAACAATTTTGATGTGACATTTTAGAAGTAGTGAGATTTTTGATTATTGGTTGTTGGTGGTTTGGGGTTTTTTTTGTTTTTGTTTTGTATTCTTGTTGTTGTTAAAACCTCTTTAAGAATTTCTCCAGGAAATAATACCTAAATTCCAGGCTCGTTATCAGATAGCCATTCACTTAATTATTATGTAAAGTGAGCAAAGAGTACAGTGGGATCACACTTGGGGGTTCACACAGCTATGTAGAACTGTCATTCCTCAGACAGACATGGTGGCACACTCCTGTATCCCATCTCTTCGGAGGTGGAGATAATATCAAGAGATTAAGGTTGCCCTCAGCAACCAGTGGTCCCTTTTCCAGTCCTGTAATCAAAATACATGGCAATGTCAGAAGGAAACGTTTATTTGGGTTCATGATTTCACAGGGATTTCAGTCTATCATAGTGATAAAGATATGGATGAGAGGCTCTGTCCATGGTGGCAGAGTGCATGATGGCCCCTAATCACTTGACAGTGAACCATCAAGCACAGAACAAAACTGCATCAGGTGTGGGCATAATCTTCAGATACCCATACTTAGTGACCTATTTCTACCTAGGTCTGCTCCTACAGGCTCCATAGCCTTCAGAACAGCACTACAAAGCCAGGTGCCAAATATTCACAGTACGAGCCTTTCTGGGACATTTTAAAGTTAAACCATAATATCTCTGCCAGGACTATCTCAGTAGAGATTAATGAAGTGGAGAGAATAACAGAGGAAATAAACTTCAGGGAACTAAAGAGGGATGGAACAAGGTAAGAAGAAAACTTCCTCTATCCTGAGGCCAAATCAGTAGGTATACTAAAAACGACCTTTAACCTCCAGGTGGCTGGACATTCATTTCAACAAGCATTTCTTTTATCATCAGATGTGAGCAAGGCATTCTGCTTGACTCTAATGATATAAAATAAGATATGATCCTTGATCTAGATACTTGGGAAAAGTGTATAAGCCAGGACAATGGAGATGTTCAGGGAGGCCAGCAACTATTCCAGGCAGTCAGACTGACGTGTGCCGAAGGAGCAGGTGTGAGCACTAGGACTGGAGAAGGGAGAGAAACAAGAGATAGGAGAGAAAAGAGAAGGGGTGGGGCACCAGAGAAAGCGTATTGAAGGGAGGAAAGGGGCGCTTGTTCCTGCAGTTGAAGACCCACTTGAAGCAGGGAGTCTTCTTTGTTTAGTAAGACTAAACTCGAGATAAATTCATTTAAATTAGGGAAGATATACTATCTTTCAGTAAGAAATATGATTCCTTAGAGTTATTCTAAAAGCAGGGTTTGATATAATCTGTTTTGCCCAGTGGTAGTCTGTGTCTAGTGCACAGACAGAGAAATTTCTTGGCTTCGCTCATGTCACGTGGCATAAAGGGAAGAGAAGAACTGGGTGCTGGTCTTGGTTCCTATTATTTTTTCCGCATTAAAGGATACACGAGTCCCCAGGTCAGATGATAGTAAAATCACTGAACAAAGGGGCTTCAAGATTTATCATGTCTAGCCTCCATACTCTGCACATGAATGACTGTGATTTATTCAAGGTATGCACACACAGATAACGATGCAACTTTGGCTTGGGATGGGTCAGGAAACAGCAAAACATTTTAAGATTGTCATCAGGAAGCACAGACTGCTTTATAGTCTCATAAATCATGTCCATTCATTATGTTCAGCTGAGGTAGCAGGAATAAATGACAATGCAATAGCAATGTACACACTGAAGGAATCATCAGATAGCCAGATGGCTTAACTTAATCATATCTTTAGGACGGGTATCTCTACACACATCTTATTGTACTAATATGTTACTTACAAAAAAAATCACCTTACATCTCCCCATGCAGCCTCTGTTCATGCACCTCTGGGCCTATTCCTTGTTTCTGTTGTGTTCTCCCCTCTTCCTTTCACCCAAGAGCTTAGGATTTTAGCTCTTTGAAAACTAAAAATAAATTAATATTATTTTCCTCCTGCCTTTTCCTGAGGCTGTGAGCAAAGTGGTCATCTTCTGTTATAGTAGGGAGAAGGAAATGTCTATAATTAGGAAGACGGAACACAAAACCTAACACATCGCAATATTATTTTGACACCTGTCAGGAACATAAGTGTTCAGTAATGTCAATCTTTTTTTTTTCTGTTAATATGAATAAGAGGAAAACCAGTAACTATCTTCAAATTTCGGGGCAAGAGAAACATAAGTATCCTTTGGAGGTTGAAGTGGAGTTGAATTGTGACCCACATTATAGGTCCCCACTCTTATCCTCAGAATCTATAAATGTGACCTCACTTGGAAAATGGGTCATACAGACATAATTTAACGTAAAAATCTTAAATAAGATCATTCTCGAGCCCAAATATACTGAAAAAATAATAATCATGGAAACAGAAATTGGAGAAATAGAGCCACAAGACCAAAAAAAAAAAAAAAAAAAAAAAATGCAAATGCCTGAAGCCTGAAATTGCAAGAGGTAGGGAACAGCTTTTCCCTAGAATTCTGGAGGGAAATCAAACCTGCCCAAACTTTGATTTTGGATTTCTAGACTCCAGAATTTCAAAATAGCAGATTTATGGTGTTTCAGGCCACCAAATGTGTGGACACTTCTAAGTAGAGAAACAAACACCCAAACAGTGAACTAGAGCCTACAAGGAGGAAGGGGACGACCTTTCCAGCCAGTGGAGCTGTCAAGACTGTGAGGTCCAAGTTATGAAAGAGTTGGCTCCAGTCACTGGAACACAGGGATACAAATATGATAATATAAATATAGTTCAGCACCTGAACAAACACAGAGAGTTAATGAACGCACCCACAGGGCTTTTCCCTGTGAATCTCTATCATGTTTCCACACCTCTGAACACACTTTTCTGGAATGACTCCTCAGGAATTCCCAGATTTGACTCCCATTATTGTACATTGCTCTTGGCTGAGTTTGGAATAATAGAATTTGATCCAAACAGGAAAAGTAGTTTCTAAAAAAGGAGGAAGTCACTGTTGACCATGCCTCTTGGAAAAGAGACTGAAAATAGAGCTTCATGTCTGGGCAGCCACCTCCCTAAAGTTGGTTCATTTAATACTCTCTGTGTTTAGGCCATTCTCTCTCTCTCTCTCTCTTTCTCTCTCTCTCTCTCTCCCTCCCTCCCTCCCTCCATATATATGTATATGTGTATGTGTATGAGTACCTATGTGTACAGATTTATGGTGTTTCAGGCCACCAAATGTGTGGACACTTCTAAGTAGAGAAACAAACACCCAAACAGTGAACTAGTGTATATATATATACACTAAATTGGGCAGAGGACAGCGGGGGGAGGTACAGAGAGAGGAGGATATCTAATATCTAAGTACCAACAAACTATATTGTATGAAAAATTGTAAAAATTAAATAAAAGTTAACCTAAAAATCCTCTTTTTATTTGTAGGAGAATAGACTTCTCTATGGGCAAATAATAAAAATGTTCCCATATTTCTATTGATATACTCTCTTTCTTTAGATCCCTAGACTCCCGAGGGAAACAAAGTTTTCATTATTTAATTGATCTCAAAGACAGTTAAATGATTTTCCTTGTTCTAAGGATCATAAACAATTAATATTTTGGTAGAGATGGGAGCTGAACTCAATACCATGTGCATGATTGACAGATGTTCTGACACTGAGCTACATCCTCAGTACAAGAATTAACATTTGGAACACAATTAGATAATCTTATTAAATGGCTGTTAGGAAGATATGGGTCAATCTTAACCTGGGGTTCGGGAATATATAAGTATGAAACTCCATGACTCTTCTGAACTTGTAAGGAAATTTTGACTTAAAAAAAAATGACCACTAAAACCAAAAACCATTAAAATAAGGGAATATTTTTTACCTCTTGTCTGCAAATCTCATACTCGAATCTCTTCCTTGACATTTTATTTCCCATTATCTTCTAGAGCACTATGTCTTCCTGGTTCTGTATCTTGTCAGTTCTTGCACCTTGTTCTCCAACTTTTGGAGGCTCAGATTCCAGCCCGCTCCCTTTCTCCTTGTATGCATTTTCCATGTGTGGTCTCACTCATGTTCCTGCTTTTTGTTCACAACTCCAAAATTACTGCTTCTAACTCAGACCTCTCTTGTGAAGTCTATGAATATATGCCTACCGAGTGTCTGCCTCAGAGGCAACGCAACCTGAGCAGGCCCCCAAATGAATTCTCCCTCTTTCTCAGGGCTAAAATCAGTTCTCCAGTTTTCCTCATTACAGCAAATAGCATCATTAGCTGTCCAAAAGATAAGTTAATGGGAATGCTTGACTTTTACATCTCCATCAGTCCCTATAACGGATTAATTTATTACTACCGTTATGTTTAAATATAAAATATACTTGAAAATATCAAATAACATTTCTACTGCTATTTTTATTCTAGACATTATCATTATTTATCTAAAACATGCCAAGTCTTTCTGTCCAACTTAATTTTGTTAATTCTGGTACACTTAGTCCCCTACTTCACATACTCCAATCACTTTCTGTTGCTCTTAAAATATAGTCTAAGATCTATATGATGATTGGTTATAAATGTCAACTTCTCACAATTTAGAATTACCTAGGAGGAGGGTGAAATTAAGGAATTATTTGATCAGATTAGCCTGTAAGCATGTCTGTGGGGCTGTCTGCATTGTTAATTGATGTAGGAAGACTTGGTCCATTGTGGGCAGCACATTCCCTGAGCAAGGGTCTCAAGCTATATAGAACAGGAGAAATTTTATTTCCTATTAGATGAGCTCAGAGGCAGGCAGGATGGGGTCCATTCATTTTTCTTTGCTCTTGAATGTCAATATAATGTGGTTAGCTGTTTAGTTCTTGTCTTGATTTCTCCCCAGTGATAGATTAGAATAAGGAATTATAAATTTAATGAAACCTTTCTTCCCATAAGCTGTTTTTAGTCAGGGTGTTTGTCACAGCAACAGAAACAAAGATAGAACAGTCTGTGTATAGGTCAGCACTCTGATCTTTACCTACTTCTCTTGCCTCCACTTGCACCATTTCCTGAGTCTCAGTATGAGTCTCATACTGACTGTCAGTTACTGATGTCACAACCCTATAGAAAACCACACCAAATGTCAAAACATATGATTATTATGTATTGCTCATGCATTCATGATAGTTGGTAGACTGCTGCACAGATCATGATTAGGCTTACTTACATGTCTGGAAAACAGCTGTCAGTCACCTAGGGAGTATTTGACTCTCTACCACACATCCAAAGGATATTCTCCTCCATGTAGTCCAGCAGGGTATTCTGGGCACATCCCTGTGGCAACTAGGTCTAAGGGAAAGCAAAAAGAAACACACAATGTCTAGGCAGATGTCATTTCTACCACTTTCTAGTCATCCAAGTAATCAAGCCTGTCCCAGACTCAAGAAGGGTGGAGACAGGTGGCACCTGAAGCTTGGCCAAGGATGGAGCTGAAGGACGGAGTGACTTGGGACTGTCACTGCAATCTATGTGCCTTTCGTTTCATGAATATGCCTTTTCCTGCTCCCTCAAGGCCTTCATAACACCCTTCAATCTGATTAGCGCATTTTCCCCTTCTCAGCTTCACCATTTTTCTGACTAAATTCTTCAGATTCTTCACTTTTCAGCTAATGACATTTCCTAAAAGAAAATTTCTGCAACTGTCCTTTATCTAGACAAGTTCAGATATTCACATTCCTCGCCACGTGCCATGTGACCTTTCCTTAAACCAATATGAACAACTGTGAGATTTGCTTTGAAAGGTCTAACAATACTTGTTAAAACTTCCGTGTACAGCAAAGGGAATAGTTTTAGTGTATAACATTGTATCTCCAGCACTGAACATAATAACTCACACAGGTTAGGTTCAATAGATAGTGATCAAATATAAGACTGAATGCCAACAGCCAAGATAAAGATCCATAGATTTCACTAGCCTCTCAAATGGGTTGCTACATTTTTGCCACTGATATAAGAGGAAGAAAGATTTATTTTGGCTCTCGATTTCAGAATCCATGCCAGCTCATTCCATTGTGCCTGTGCTATGGAAAAGCAGAACCTTTAACAGGTGAGGCATAAGGAGTAAAGGTGTTTACCTCATGGCAGTGGAGAAGCAAAGACGCTGATTCAAAGACCGCTATACACCCTCCAATGTCCAATGTCATGCCTTCATCAACCCTTTCCGCTAGCCACACCCTACTTCCTAATAGTCCATTTGGTTACGAATTCATTGATAAGGTTAGCATTCTCATGAGCTGACCACCTTTCAATAGCACCACTGGCTAGGGACCAAGCCTTCAACACCAGAGCTGTTTTGAGGGTGGGGAGGTACATCATAACTTCATCTAACTGTTCATCTAGAAAGTTAAGAACTATCACCTGAGGATGGCTTGACTCCAGAGGGAGAGTAGCCTAGGGTTCAACAAATAGCATAAGAGAATCCAAGAGTCCTGTTGAAGCCTTGGTGGGGTGACAGTCACCAAAGTCAACTTCTCTGTTTCAAGGCTTTGCCTTCTTTTTGAGCCACTTGCAGAACCAGTTTGTTGTCATTTCCTTTGGGAATTGCCATCACTTTGAAGGTGTTATGAAATCAAATTTTAGGAGAGAGCGCTGCAAAATAAAATGGGCTTTTACAAAAGAGGAGGAAAGGGGCATCTGTTTATTATTTACTATAACTAGGTACTGTTTCCTCAGGTCAGCTAATACAGCTTTACTTTATCTTTGTAACGAATGTACAAATGTTATCAATATTTTTAATTCACAAGCGAGGAAACTAAAGAATGACTGGATTAAATAATCTAGTTCTTGGGTTTCATAGCTTTGATAACTTTGATAACTCAGATTTTCAGTTTCCTTTTGTTTGTTCTTATGTGGTAGCAAAAAGAGAAGTAATTAAGAGAGCAGGTCACAGCAGGTTATTCCCAGGAAAGGCGTCTTGGCTTGGGGCCCCTGTTTCCCCAAAACATCCTTGTACTCTTTTTTTTTTCCTGAGTAACATGCTTTTTTTAACCTTTTGTATATGCTTGTCCCTCTATTTTTTTAAGTATAGATTGTTCTTCATTTGACTGGTCTCTCAGACACTGTGGAGGAGGCGTCACTCAGTTCCTTAAGCATTTGCAAAAGAATCTTAGAAATGCTAACCACTTTCCACTGGACTTGCTGAAAGATACGATATACCAGGTCTTGGAGTACAAGGAATGTGAGACAGAATCTTAAATCTACTCAACTTTAGCCTAGTCCTTGAACATATTTCAGTGTTGAGTTCCTCGTCTGGGGCAGGGGGCAGGATGAGCATGTTCTTACTCTAGCAAAATAGCTTTTAATTTGGGTATAATTAATAAGTGAGAGAGGCATGAAGGCACAGAAGCAGAAGAGCACGCAGACTGGAAAACTTTATCTGAGAATATTGGACACATCCTGGATGCTCAATCAGCTGGGAGGAGAATGCTGCAGAAGACGTAGTTTCTGAAGAAAGCGAATCACAGAAGACAGCAAGGGGAGAACTTGACAGAAACTTGGAAACAGCAGTTCACCTTCTCTTAAGCAGGCAGGTTTGTAGTGTCCATTTCAATCGCCCAGTCCTGTGCTTGGCATAGGCCCCAAGTCAGGGTTTGTTGTTCCTTCCTGTACTGTATAACCACCCTATTTTCTACTTAGAAGTCTCTAGGTGCAGGAATAAATTGTGCCTAAATTTCAGAGCTCCCAGCCTAACAGAGATGTAAGAACCTGGCAAACAACAGAGCTGAAACCATATTTGGTCAAGAAAATCCCACTAAGTAGTCTGGAATGGCTTAAATGCCTTATGGAACCCAGGCTCGTGAACTCCCTGTCTCGAGGATCCTGAGTACTGACTTGATAGACTTGCACCACCATGCCCAGCTTCTGGAAAGGAAAACTCTTAATCATCATGGCATAACCAGTAGGGAAAGCTTACCCTCCTGGAAGACCTTATGCCTTCATCCTCTGAATGACTTCTCTAGTTCTCCCAGGAACACAAGTCCAGTCTGGAGATGACAGCATTTGCTTACAAATTATTCCACTGTGACTTTTTGGATATACATACTCCTCTATGGAAAGATTTCTATGTCTTTGATTATACAACTAAAATAAATATTTGTCTGACTAAAATTTACAGAAACTATAAAAGTCTGACTAAAATTTATAGGAACTATAAAAGTCTGTCACCATTCAAGAGATTCCATGTACTTAAGAGATTGCATGACTTAATTTTTGGCACTCTGGATGTTTGACAAGACTTCCTTCAGCGCTTTGCTTTGGTGAAATGAACACAATTCTACCAGAAGACTTTGAAGCTGAGGTCCTGTTCTTTTTCTTCTTTCAATCCTTCCAAATCCTGGCATTCATTTGTATGTCTCCTTTAAGGAACAGAGCGATGTAGTGATCAGGAGGGGAAGTAAGAAGACAGGAAGAAGGGTCTGCGGTTTACCTTCCCATGGGTTCCGCTGAGCCATGTCTGCTTCTATGTGGGAAAAGCTTCCTTAGGTACACCACATTGTCCTTCATCCCTTCATCCAGTTACCAGCTTCCTTTGTCTCCAAAACCCATCAAACTGAAGATGGGATGAGTTCAGAAGGAGGTAGACATCCTGGAAGCCCGTGACCATAATCTGGGCAGTGAGTTAACAATTGCTCCTCATGAACAAAAGGAAAAGGAAAAGGAAGATACTAATGACCCAAAATAGTACCCAGTGCTCACCCTTGCTGTACAATCTCCACGCCCTCGACTGCTAAGAAACTTTGAGCAAGACAAAGGGAGAACACACCCGGAGGTTTCTCCCTTATTCAACATTGACTTCATTTGATCATTGTGATTTTAAAACAGTTGCTTTTAGGATGCTCCATTATTTCCCTTGTAGTTAGCACTAGCTGCCTTTACTGAAATTAAGGGAAGTATCTTCTAATATACTAACTTGCACTAATATGCTACTTCTAATCAAGACATTTTCATTTTTAACTAAGATTCTGGAAACAGCTTGGTAACTGAGCACATGTCCATATTAGGTCACTATTGGTCGTAAACACTGCCAGTGTGTTTTGCTTGGCTTAAAAGTGTTTGAACAAAATTTGGAAATTTCCCATAAAAGTATGAATTCCATGATTTGTTTAAAAACATTAATTCCAATCTGCCCATGCTTGGCCAAGTGTCCAACTCCTGTCCCAAAGCACAACTTCCTTTAGGCAGCTGGTGCAGAGCTCACTGTTTCTTGTTTAATCTGTGGGAAGGGGGTTTCCTCTCAGACCACTCATAGAGATTGAATGTACACCTTCTGATCCAAAGGAGTTAATACACATCTGGATTTCAGGGCCCCCATCCTTCAGGAAACTTCCTCTGAGACCCATCCCAAACATCAATGATCCCTTTCTGGGCTCAACTCCTTTCTGACTTCCTCTTTAACTCACTCGTCCCCCTCCCCACACTTTCAAACATCTTGAGTACAGCTCCAGCTTTTCTCAAACCTTAGCATATTTAATATGATGAAAAAGCCTGGCCAGCAGACCAGGTGGTGCCCAGCTCAACTGAACTCCTGGTAAATGGTTTTGGGGTCAAGTCTACCCTGTCCTGTGATTCCTTTTGGAGGATTGCTTTTGAGGCTAACAGTGAGACAAGTCTGCATAAACAAAATAATTTTCCTAAAATCATGAAATATGATAGATGAGATGGGTTGAATTTCAGAAAAAAAGTGACAAAGCATTACTGGTATTAAGTTAGATTCTGGGGACTAGAGAGACAGGTCAGAAGTTCAGAGAACTGACTGCTCTTGCAGAAGATCCAGGTTCAAATTCTAGCACCCACATGGAGGCTAACAACTGTCTGTGATTACAGTTCCAAGGGATCTGACATCCTCTTCTGACCTCTGTGAGCATGGCACAACATGGATGTACTTACACACATGCAGGCATAACACTAATACATGCAAAATAAAAATTAATTAAAAAATAAACTAGATTCTGCATATGGCTTCTTGAGAGAGCTCAGAAAACAAGGAGGTTAGGAAAGAGCAGAATTTCTTATGCATTCATTAAGAGTGACCAGAAAACTGATGGAAATATGATTGGTAAAGAGCCCAATGCCCTGTCACTTTATTGGAAAGAATCTGGCTCCACTGTACATATAACCTAGGGGTTTATAGAAGTCCATATTTGAAAGTATGAACTAAAGGGTATTTGGAAAGAGATGTTTCTACATAAAATATAGAAGAAGCTTTGTGAGCACTTTTAACCATTTATGTTTAGATGAAAAAGGAAAGAGTAGTCAGGTGTGGTACTGTACGCTTTTAATCCCAGCATTCAGGAGGCAGAGGCGGTGGATTTCTTTGAGTTCAAGGCCAGCCTGGTCTACATAGTGAGTTCCAGGACAGCTGGACTTCCAGGGAGAGCCTGTCCCCCAAAAGAACAAAGCAAAAGACCCAAACTAACTAACTAAATAAATGAATTAAATAAATAAATAAATAAGGAAAGGAATTGTTTAAAAGAAAAAAAAGGGCCGGGGGGAGCTGGAGAGATGGCTCAGCAGTTAAGAGCACTGGCTTCTCTTGCAGAGGACCTGGCTTTGATTCCCAGCACCCACATGGTGGCTAACAACTATCCTTAACACCCTCTTCTGGCATCTGTGGGCATTACATCTTATATTCTATAAAATTTGTTTATTTATTTATTTATTTATTTAAGAAGAAAACAAAAGAAGCAAGAAAAGTTTTGGAAACATTTCAGTCTGACCAGGGAAAAGCAGAGAAGAAACGTGTGAGGCTATGCCCAGCAACTGCTTGCTGAAGATTAGCACAGATCAAATGGAGCTAAATGCTTTGCATCACACCAATGGGAAGAATGTGTCAAGGCCATTGCAAAAGTCTGCAAGGCCATCTCTTCCATCACAGGCTTGAAGACCTTCCGGGCAGCGTGGGTTTAGGAAGTGAATCTGATGTGATTTCCACAGGCTCCTTGACCAAGGTCATCCCAGCATTTAACTACTCTGCTTTCCAGCACAATCTTCAGAAGCCCTTCCAGCTAGTGTCCAAGTGGCACAGGTGTCTCTCAGGCTCTCACCCTACGGGGAGCAAACAGCAAATCTTTCCACAGTGCTTATTTTACAGGCATACACAATGCAAGACTGCTTGGATCCTTTCAACTTCCGACAGGATTTCAAAGGAAAGTCTGGTAAGTCAAGCAGAGGACTATGTATGAGAGAAGAACTGTCACAGAGATCCCTAAGCGGACTCTCCCTATGCACTTCTCCATGTGCTATAATGCAGCCAAGAGGGTGATTGGGTTCCCAGGACACCAGCACTGCGCTTTCAAGCAACTAGAATCATGAGACAAATAAAATCCCTTTCCTTTATAAAGTACACAGCCTCAAGCACTTTGTTACAACAGCATAAAACAGACTAAGAGAATAGCAGAACTTGGATACACACACAAATGAATCAGGTTTGAAAGCTCAAACTCATATTTTCTATATCTTTCTGGAAAAAAACTACTTCCACCTGAATTTTCATTCAGGGCCATATGAAAACTAACCCTGAAGGGTTGTCAAAATTCAAGAGGGAGCCCTCAGGCTTCACATGTTCCTGTTAAAGATCTCCTCCCCAAAACTTCTTGAACACACTACCTCTAACCTAGTAGTGTGGTGACACACAGCTTTAATCCAAGCACTCAGGAGAGTGAGTTCAAGAACATCCTAGTCCACACAGAGAGCTCCAGGACAACCAGGGTTATATAGTGAGACCCTGTCCCAAAAGCAAAACAAAACAAACAAATATATACTATCTTTGTACAGTTACCTAATATGTCTTTACCTCTTCTGCCAATCATTTCAAGAAACCCAGCACTGGCTCCCAGGAAAACTCTCATCCTCCAGACTCTAATGTTTCTTAGGCTCTGTAAATCCCTCTTGTGACCCTGGCTCCCACCAGTCCTTAAGACTTGAAACCTTTTAATTCTCTTGTTGGAACCCAGCAAAACTTGCTGTGTCCTCGGTTTCCTGTCTAAAGCTTCCCCCCGTCCTGCCACACCTGGAGGACAGTGGCCCTTGCCACGGTTCGTTTTCTTGTACCACTGAGTCTGTGTGTGTACTGTGAGATTTGCCTTCTCATGTCACCAGTTCCTGCTTTCCTTTCCAACTCCACAGGAAAGCCCCTTCTTTGGTCTCACACACCCCAGTGATCCGCAACTCCTACTCTTTGTTACATAGTCCATCTTCCTTCTCCAGATTATTGCCTCTCTTTCCTTATACACATCAGTTGATGATAAATTCTGTGTATGCAAAACTACTCCTGTCATAATTATTGATTATACCAAAGTGAACAGGGATGAACTTTTTTTGTTTTGCTCGTTTATTTTGATATAATGCCTTGAGTCTCACTATGTATCCCCCAGGCTGATCTTGAATACACAGAGATTGCCTTCCTCTGCTCTAGACATTAGGGTTAAAAGTAGGCACTATAACATACCCCACATGGATGATTCTTTTAATCCCTGTTACCGGTGGTTCTCAATTGAGAAATTTTGACCCCAGTTAACAGCAAATGACACTTGGAAATTGTCTGGAGACCTTTACAGTTATCATACCTTACTTAGGGAATGCTGCTGATGTTTAGCTGGTCAGGGTCAGGATGCTGGTAGACAATTTACAGTATACCACACATTCCTCTATAGCAAGGGAATCTAGTCTAGGTCCAAGATTTAAAAACGTTACCAAACACTGCTAGGATTCTATCTTTGTGTGGTAGATGGAATTCGGTCCTCAAAAATAAGACATGTTCAAGTACAAACTCTCAGTTATGCAGAGTATTATTTTACCTGAAGATAAGTCATTGCAGATTTAATTAAAATGGAACCATGCTAGAGTAGGGATGGTCCTTAATCCAAAATGGTTTGTATCCTCACAAAATAAATTACACATCAATGATTCTGTTCTATATTCTTAAAGGTAAATATCCTTGAAAACCTAGGACTATAAAAACCACATAGATAACAAAATTGATAGAATACTGTTGCCCTGCCTAATCTTGTGTCCAAGTATAAGTTTAAAATGCATTCTATTTCTTTATATAAGCTTTGCATTGAAGATGTTTAAGAGGAGCTAACACCATAAACAATTATTTTGGCCGAATCCCTGGGAGGTTTCACCATTCGTGTTTGTAATAAATTTTAGGTAGTTAGGGTAATCACATTTATTGAATTGATGAATTCAGGTTTTAAAATACCGAAATGCTTAATAGCTTTGCTAAAGCTGTCAGTGACTGTGAGAAAGCTTTTATTGGGGCATTTGCATTTTCTGCTTTCTTAGCTGTTTGAGGTTCTTAAGGAAATCCATTATAATGATATTGAGACTATAGGTGAAAATATTTACAGGTATGTAATTAACCAGGTGCATAAAAACATGTTAAAAGCATGTTTAACTATTCAGAAACAATTAAATTACTGGATTTAATTATTCACTTGTTGAATGCATACATTTTAAAATGCAACATCATTTAAGCTCATATCTAAAAGTTTCTGCTCTTTCTGTGAAATTCATAAGTTCATCAAACAATAGATACAAATTGTGTTTGATTTCAGTCTAAAAACTCCTACAAGTTAATTGGGCTATATTTTTCTTCCGATTTTTTGAAAAACTTAGAAAAGCACAGTTTTCAGTTTGTAGATGTAGTACATTGAATGTCAGGAATAACACAAGCTACTGTAAGTATTGTTTACTGCAAACAAAAGCCTCTATGAGACCTAAAAAAAAAAAAAAAAAAAAATCCAGCTTATGTCAGCCTAGGATTGATCCAAAAAATCTTTGTGAAGAAAATGGCACAAAGGCTAGTAGTAAAGCCAGACCAAATGAGGCAGAACAGAGACAGCCTGCATAATAGAAAAGATTGTGAGTAAAGAGCATGGGAGGTATGAAAATCCTTACAGAAATAAATGCCAAGATTCCCTACGGGGAAAGTATGTAAGAGAGCAGTAAAATCTTCCCCAAACTCCTCCTACATCTAGCAAACAATAATTGCACACACACACACACAAAATGAAACCAACTGGACTTCCAGACCTCTTTTCCCAGAAGTGGCTTTAGGGTCACTGCTGGGAAAATAAATGAGGCTTTTGTGTTTGCTTTCACAAAGGCAAGAAAAATTGTTTCTCCTCCTTTCCTTTCTTTCTAACCCAATACATTTATTTCCTAGTAGACAGTCAAGTGTCCTCTCCATCTCTACCTTCTCCACAGGGCCTACATCTGAGTCCTTGTAAATAGGAAGAAACTGAAAGCATATCAGGAGAAAATGTAAAGCAGGCAAAGCCCTGCTTGTCAACAAAGGCTCTCTCCACAGGGCGACTCTGCCTCCTGCCTGAGCACAAGAGCTCTTGTCTTCCAGCTCCAGGCCTTCACAAGCCCTTGTTTCCTCTGTCTCAAAAGAAAAGAACCTCTCCTCTCTCCTCCCCACCGATCTCTGCCAAGTCCCAGATGCCTTATGTAATAATTCGCCCCTTAGAGAACACCTGTGGCTGCATGACTGAAAGTTTAAGAGTGCTCTTTTGGTGGTCATTCTTAGCTTTGTTCATCCAGAGGACAGAGAAGAAGCTGTGAGCAGCACTAGACTTGTCCTCTGCCTTCCACACAGGAGAACCTTAGCTGGTACCCACAGGGTCACGGAAAGGAACTGGCAGCTTCCCAGGAGCTCATGTTGCAAAACCTTCCAAAGCTGTAAGTGTGCTCTCTAAACTCAGCTCTTCCCTCTCATCTCAAGTGAGGGTCCTGCCCAAGGCCACAGAATAAACTAAGGCTAAAGGAGGGTCAGGCTGAGATGGAAGAGCCTTAGACAGATGCTGTCTCATCTATCACCGGCTCTGTGACCTCGAGCAGCACCCTGATCTACTGAGACAGTATGAAAAGATAAGGAAGTTTCTGGAACACAGGAAGGGAGAGTCCTTCCCCCCAGAGCCTGGTTAAAGCCTCACATCAACTGAAAATCAAGAATTCCAACACAATGAAACATTTGTTGAAGGCCTTTCTCCCTTCCTAGCTGTAAACCTGTAATTTTCTAGGAATTGACCAGAAACCTTATTTACAGCAAAGACATGTTTTAAACTTTTTGTGTATGCCTTGTGGCTCATGGTGTTATTTCATCAGAATGTAATCCCAACCCTATAATCTAAATCTGTTGAGAAAGCAGATGAAGATTAAAGAGGGGTTTCCTAAGAACTTGTTGAACAGTGAAATTCGAAAGCTTCCCAAAAGACATTCAGACACATTCTCTTTGAGAAGCCAGCACCCAGGCTTGGGTATGTCTTATTCATTCTCTACTAATCTCTGTGTTACCAAAGAAATTGGGCTTTCCTATTGGGTTCTTCATCTCACTAGTAGAATTTAGATACAGACTGGGACAAGAATTCAAGGGCAATTTTATTCAAGTTTGAGAGAACAAAACAACAGGGTGGGCAAGTTGTAAATCTTCAAAGTTGCCAGGAGGAAGAGATGGGCAACACGAAGAAAGACGGCCATACCTTTTGATTTAGGACCCAAGAAAGTAGGCAGATTCAGCAGTGGAGGTCAGCAAGCAGCTTCACAGTAAAGTAGGGCCTTGGGAGAAAGGCTTCCTAAAAAGTGAGAAAGCCCAGAGTATCAGAGGAAATATGCTTAGGCTCCTAGTCACTACCTGAAAGAAAAAAAATGGTTCTTCCATTTCTTTTGATAAGTTGTGCTTTTTGAATTGGAAAAGTGGGTGGGCTTCACTGTGCTGCATAACAGAAGCTCTGTAAATGACTACATCCATGCAGTTTAAGAACATTGCTAGTGAGAGGATAATTATCCCTCCCATCTCCTTGGCATGTCTTCGGCTGAATGGGGTTTTCTGAGGAGTGGTCTCCTGGCCAGGTGATTGACAGCCCAGTTGAATTCTCTCTTAAGGGAACCCACAGTACTAGGTAATGTTCTAATCGTCCAAGCAGATCAGAATGTCGTGTCTTCATACAGGGACAGACATACGTCAGTCTTTTGAACAGGAGAAAGTAGTTTTCCCTGAATAGGCCTCAACAATAGGCCTCCTGTTATCTTCACCTTTTTAAATGATATTTTTAAGTCCTAAAGAGTTGTAACATTTATCCTTCTAGTATAGCCAGAGAAACATGAACTGGGATCTAAAGCCACCATGAAGTTAATTCTCAATTGTCTCCAAAGGTACCAATAGTCCCTGTAATACCTGTACTTAAAACCTATATACTTAAAAGCCTTTTCATAAAATCCGACTCTGCTTCATATGGTGTGGGCCTGAATTTCTTTTCTGCAGGGAAGCCAAGAACCCAGTTTTGCCTGAATAGAAGTCTGAGAAAGAACCCTGGCTTCTGGCAGCCCTGTGGAGCTATGTCTCCACCCTGTCAGTGCTGGCACTCTGTGTAGCTGTTTCCTTGTATGCAAACAGACTTTTAAAACATCCTCACATAAGAACAGAGAAGACGACTACGCACTCGTAGTAGATATAATAAAGCTCAGCATAGGAAGGCAAAGAAAAACCTTAGGGACATTGCAATGGAAAGGAGCGCTCACTCTGGGATCTGGATTGAATCTGTTGCTAGCAGAGAAGGAACTAGGAATCTCACCAGAAACTCCATGTACAGGGAAAAGACATGTGTTAAAACTCTTGTGCAACCCTAGTCTATTTTTGTTTTACCTTGTCATATTATTGCAGCCAAGACCTCTCCAGAGGCATTATCTCTCTTATTAAAAGTGGATTGGGGGAGGGAGGGTTCTTAGAAACCACTTGAGATGTAACTTCAACACCCTTAAATGGTATATATACCTCAAACCAAAACAGTTAATTGCTTCCTGTCCCTTGAGGAGCCCATGTCACATTTGGATGTGCCTTTCTTCTGAGCACCTGTGTTTCTCTTAACCATCATTCTTATGCTAGTATTTCTCTCCTCCCTCTCCCTCTCCCTGTCTGACCCTTCCTCCTCCCTCCCCAGGTAAAGTACCCCCATTTCCCCTTTCCCCCTTGGTAACACAGTCTCCCACTGTCCCCCTTTCTCAGGCTCCTTCTTTCCCTTTACCTCCATGGTACCTTTCCATTTTCTGACTCCTAGGTTACATCAGGTTACATCAGGAGGTTGAACACTTTTTAAGTCGTTTCTTAGCCATTTAAAAATATGGAGCACTTTATAAATCTGCATGTCGTCCTTGCAAAGGGGTCATTCCAGTTTTAGTATATGTGCCCCCAAAGTGAGCACTACAATTGTATTCTTACCCGGAAATGAGAGCACTCCTGTAGCTTTGTTCTTTGGACTATATTGTTAAGCTCAGTATTCTTTCACGTCTGACCTCTGCTTCCTCTCGGAGACACAGTAGTTTTGTCATACCTACTATATTTACAGTAACCATCTGCCTTCTGTTTGTAAAAGCAATTCTCTTTCCAAATATTTAATTTGGGGCTCATAAATTATGGTTCTGTATAATAGACTCTTTGTGCTTTGTCTTTTTAAAGAACACATATTACACGTCTGTCACTATAAATATTTGTTGAGTAAACTATAAATATTATTTAACTGGAGACAAAATTTAGCAAAAGGAAAAATCGTATTTATTTTTAAGCCTGATTAGAGTTGGGCTTTTTACATAAGATGCTTATCACCTCAGGTTTGCCCTTGTGTTCATCTTTAGCTTAAAAGCTTCTCCTTCAGCGTGAACACCTCAGGTTCTGCACATGCCTTTTGGACCAGAGTAGAATTCTTCATTTCCACTTCTCCATTTATGTTGTCTTTCTCTTTGGTTGGGTCACTTCCCCTAGGAACTGTCCCAAAAACAGGCTTAACACTTCTTTCAGTCAGTCACTAGAGGTATAGAGACCTAGGGATAAATAGAGACATACTCAGGTCATTTACTCTAGGGTTTTGGTTCTCTTTGTGATGAGAACAGGAGACAGAAACTGGTCAATAGGGCGGGGAGCTCAAAGCAGCAGTTCTGGAATGTTCTTGCTGGAGGCCAGGAACACCAGGAGACAGTTCTGCTTCCCGTTTCTTTGTTATCTTCTAAATGAGCACCTCTGTCTGAAGGCTGCGTGTGACTAAGTGATGGAACATGAGAGGAGAGGCCTGAACAACAGGCTGGGCCAACTGGACTGATCCCCTTATTTCACTCTCAACACCTCAAGCCAGTTTCAGCTACAAGTCCTTTTAAAAGCCCCCAGACTGAATAGTACTCTATTTCCTGGGACATTTCTTGCTATATAGGAGCTCTTCTCTCTCCCTCTCTCTCATTTCTTGCACAGCTCCCACCTATGAATCTATAGTAAATGTCTCTTGAAAACTCACCCATGGTCTGTGAATTTCATTTTTCAAACTCATAAGAACCCAGACCACAGTGACTTTGGTGGCCATCAAGTCTTCTGGGACCTTAGCTCTTCAAGCCATAAAAAACCTCCATTGTTCTCAAAGAGGCCCAATATTCCCATGTTATTTGTTTCCTAACTTTTCTAAAAGAAAACTAGGGACTATCAGGAGGAATGCTTTCCTTCAACATTTTTTTAGAGAAGACAAGTGTGTGTCATTTCTTAAATATGCCAAGCCAAATAATTAGAATATGCAAACCAAACTTTAGGTAATAGATTTTCATGTGCCAGATAATGTGATTTTATGTTTATCAGTATTACAAAGGAAAAATAAATACTCTGTGTATTTTTCCTTTGCAAAAATCAATCATTTGTAACTTTACTCTCCTAGCTTTTAGTTTTGATATGAAATTATAAATTAATCATTTACTGCCTTATGAGGTTTATATCATGTTTCTTAATGTCTGCACAATTATTTAATAGCTCACTGATTTAGAAATATGGTAAGAGAATCAAGAAGTAAGTAGACCTCCCCCCAAGGAATCTTAAAAGAAGAATAACATTGGAATCAATGCAATTTGTGGGAAAACAGTGGGAACACTGTTTATTTATGCCACTAGAGTGGCAGCTGTGTTGGGAGGGACTTGGGGTTCCTATGTCTCCAAATGGAATTAAATAGAGACATATAGTTGCAATAGAAACAGAGACAGTTTCTTAAGAAAAGATAAACTTACAAGGGAGGAAGCAGACTGGAACAAAGAGAAACTTTAGCAACTTATTTGAACTCCCTGACTCTCAACTCCATTTCCCCATAAGATTCTGCCTTCAGTTTCTGCTTTACCCAATACTCCATTCTTTTGTGGATTTCCTGTCACGATTAGACTTGGCACCTGCCCTCAGAGCTCAGCCTGGAGCAAAGCCCAGAGGTCTCAAATTTGGTAATAAGAAAAGAAATTGAGACAGGGAATGTTGCAAGGAAACTAAGGGAAATGTTAACCCAAGCAGAGCATATCTGAGTGGAGAGAGAGCCTTTCCCCCACATTGGCAATGGTGACAGCCAGGTGACTTCTGAGCAAGTTAGGCTCAGCAGGCTCACCATGTAACAGCTAGGTCCCTGCAGTAACACTGGATGTTTTGATGGTGCTTGAGCATCTCATTGTATGAGGATGTGAACAAGTGAATGTGGAACAGCCTCATACCTGTCATAGGGAGAATAAAGGGCTGGACCCTCCCTGGAGAATAGAAAGGAAATGGAGGAAGGACAACTCTGGAAATCTTTTGGAGAAGGGAAACCACTGTCAGTGTGCCCTGAGAAAGCACACACACCTTGTTGTCCTTCCTCTTGGGATGTACCCCAAGGAAGGAAGGCTACAGATGTTTCCTTTGCAAAACACTGAACACTGAGCTATTCTGGACTTGGAACAAGAGGAACCACATTTGCCTGCTAACACCATCACCATCATGCCGTCTCCCACAAGTTAGGTGTCAATCTCTGAGTCTTGGCTTCCATGGCTTCCAATTTTTAAAACAATGAGGTAATATAAAAATATTCATCTTAAACCACTGCTAAGCAAAATAGAAGGGGAAAATATGTGGAAACGGAATGTAAGACACTCAAGTACCTTGTTCATTTGAAATCGTATTACTAGTTTTTTAAAAAATATCTGGTCCCCCAAACCCAGTGTTTATTCAATGAAATGAAATTCCTACAAAAACAAACAAACAAACAAAAAAAAAAAACAAAAAAAAAACATAGCTCTTACTACCAAAAACACTACTGTAGACAAGAAGTACAAAGATAAACAAACAAACAGTCAACCCCAAAGCAGCAGCCAATAATTGAATAACAAATGTGTATGTTCAAAGAAAGCAGAGAGGGTTTGGCACAAGTAACAAGCTACCTGGAGGATGCAGGTGGAGATTCCAAAGCTGAGTAGCTTTAGGCCAAAAACAGCTTCCAAAATAAATATTTTCATTTCTGAACAATAGAACTTTCATGTCAAGGTTCTTGTACATTACATACACTCACAGCAGTAACCCACAGTGGGGAATATTAGCTCATTTGAGAACATGGTTTCCTATCATTTACACATGCTCAATTTAAGAGCTTTCCAAAACAGGCATTACATTGGGAAAATGCGGTTGCAATGACCCAAGGACTAAGCAACATCTATTGCTATATGAATAACACAGAATGATATGTATACTCTTTGAGGTACTTGCCACAAATATCACTTTTAGCTTTTAGCATTCACACCTTTAAAAACAATTTCAAGTCAGATAGTAAAGAAGGAATAAAGCTTCAGAAAGCTTTAAGAATCCATGTTTGTATCTGAGAGTTTTCTCATTTAGAAAGGCCAATGTGGTTGTTTTTGTGAAGCAAATGAAGCAGATTCATGGATTTCTATCATTCATTCACACTATGATCTTCAAGGCTACCTTTCTATCACTTCTTTTCCTAAATACAAAATAGAAGGAAACAAATTTTTAAAAAGCCAATCAATGGTCCAACCCAGCTCCAGAGCCTAATGACCACAACAATGACTGGCACAGCAAACTATCTCTATTGGTGCAGTAGTGGCAGTTTTATCTTGGGGGTAATCAACAGTTATCTAATTGGACTTAAAGCCCACTCAATGGGAGGGAACTCATGTGCCAAACATAGCCAAATACACATGGCTGGAGAGATAATAGAACCTAGAGAAAAACCTATGTTTGTCACATCCCTAGACAAATATAATTTTTCTATATGCTAAATATGTATCTTATATTTACAGACAGGTATATCTGTCACCACTCACCAAAGGAGCTTCTTTTTGCAACAGAGGGAAACTATTACAGAGTTCCACAACTGGTCAAACAAAGAAAACAAGTGTCTGTGACACATCTATAGTATAGTGTAGTCTCCACAGCTAAGGCTCAGAAAACATAGCTGACCAGGGGGCAGAGAGAATATTAATGAATCTCTCAACTCTCACTTGTGAAGCTTTCTCATACAATAGGTAGAGATTAACCCAGAAAACGACAACTGGCCAAAATGTGGAATATAAGAGACTACAGAGTATAAATTCCTGGATAGGACAATTATATTAAACCTCTGCCACACAGGGCTCAGGAACCACTGAGGAAGATGCAGTAGAAAGACTGTAAGAGCTGGGGGTAGTAGATGACCACCAGGAAATAGAGTTTTAACCCAGATGAAAATTCAGCATAGAACCGGGGAAATGGGTAAGTAGCCCAAACCTTAACTGAGAAACTATTGGCAAATGATCACTGGTGGGTGAGGGAGAGATGGCTTTCCTTAAGGGAGTGATGCTAGATAAGCTGACCAGGCTCCAGTGGATGAACTCACACTGAGGGACATTTAAAGGCCTATAGAGTCAAGACAAACTTGACTCTATAGGCCTTTACATATATGACAGAATGTATGAAATCTGGCAGGGGGACCTATAATGGGTACAGACAGAGAAGGAGGTCTAAATACGGTCAAGATGCTTTGTATGAAATGTACAAAAATTCAATTAAGAATTGTTTAAGTAAAATTAAAACAACCTAAATTTCACAACCAAACTCTCAGGAAATGTTCCTATACACACTTTAGCATCTGATTTTATTGTTATAGTTAATATTTTGAACCTTAAAACCATCTATTAAGGCTCTATGAACATTGCTTTATGAATAGCACACACAGATACTCTCTGTGAATTCTGGGGATATCATACCAACAATGGCATGCAGGTCTTTATTCTACAGCTGACCACACTGCCCAGTCAAAAGTACACTCACTTTATACTGGCCAGCACTTCCTTGTAGAACTTTTCCAAAAAACTGGAATGTCAGTTTCAGTGTCTGGCACCCATTTCTTGAAAAATGGAGTTTTTATCTGGTCCCTAGTATGTCCCCTTATACATGCTGGGTCCAGCCTTGGATTTTATACCAGCAGTGTTGGCCCCTCAACTGGTGACCCTCAGATTCCAGTACTTGGTCTCTCCCTGGAAGGTTCACTGCCCCACATGCCACAGCAACACTATCCTCTCCTCCAATGCCACACCAACTTAGGAAGCATTAGATTGGAGGACTTGCAGACTGAAGGCCCAGAGATGGGCATCGTGGGCATCCACCTTCTCCATCCAAGGTGGAGCAGAACATGGGAACTGAGGCTCATTTGCATAATTCAGGCTTTCTCAAACATGCATATTACATATAGTGCTACATACAACTTCATCCATCATATGTCTTATTAGAATCTTAAGAGTGTGTGTTTTAGTTATGAACTAAAGTTCCCAGAAAAAAAAAGTTGCACCTGTGTTAAACATTCTACAAAGACTATTGACTAATTAAAACTTCAATAGTTGTAGAAAACTAGAAGGTTTCAGGTTGGGAGCCAAATTAAACCTAGGCTATCTTGAGTCCCTTAATGACTATTAATTGCTAACCTCTGTGTTTGACCTAATATCTTTGTGACTACAAGGTAAAATCTGTTTTGGAATGTATAAACAAACCCCTCTCTAGGGTTCACCAGTCTAAAGACTAAGACTGTTATCAGACAGTATCTGAGACCACAGCAAAGTCTTCCTGGCTATGCTATAACCAACAAAATATATTTGTTTTTCAAGTACATAAAGACTTTAATATCTGATAAAAGTGAAGTTTCTCATTAAAACCTTTAAAGTAATGAGCTTTAAATAACATATGGCACATTTTGCCTCAACATTAGTAGAGACTGCATTGGCTTTCCAATTCTTTTTCTAAAAATTAGTATTCATCATGGTTTTGCTTTGTTTTGTTCTTTTTAGAGACAGGATCTCCCTGTATCCCCAGGTGGCCTGTAGATCAGACTGGCCTTGAACTCACAGAGATCTGCCTACCTCTGCCTCTTGAGTGCTGGGATTAAAGGTGGGTGCCACCACACCCAGCTCGTTATGTATTTTTTATCAGTTTCATGCACAGTACACAACGTAAATCTTGATCACATCCACCCATCCCTCTCCCCTTCAAATCCTGCTACCACTCCCTGACATGTTCACCTCCCAACTTCATGCCTCCCCATCTTTCTGTTTTGTTTTATTTCTTTCTAAAACTTACTGTTCCCATGTGCATATGAAAATGGAGCCATCTACATAGCTTAAGCCACACGCCTTAAGAAAAATGGCTCTCCCTACTCCAGCAGTCATCAATTACCTATAGCTTCTCAGCTAAGAGTGGAACCTCATGAGCCTCTTCCCCATCCATGACGGAATTCTGATTGGCTTGATCTTGTGCAGGTCTTGTGTAGGTAGCCTCAGCTGCTATGAGTTCATGAGTACAGCAGTCCTGTCATATCCAGAGGACAGCGTTTCATAGCACTCCTCCCCGTCTCCAGCTCTTAGCCTGTTTTCAACATTTTGCCCTCTTTCATGATATTCCCTGATCCTCGGTGGGTGGAGAGTATCGATATAAATGCAGAATTTAGGGCTGAGCACTCCACAGTCACTTATTCTCAGCACTGTGACAAGTTATGAGTCTCTACATTAATTGCTGCCCACTGCAAAAAGAAGTTTCTTTGACCAAGGTTGAGTGTACAACTAATCAACAGGAATAAATAAGTAGTTAGAATGAAAATTGACAGCAAGCATTTCACAAAATATCAGTAGTAGCTATAGAGCCTATGACCTCTTGAACTGTGAGCTTTTGATGAGTACCAGACATGAATTCCCTCTGTGGAACAGACTTCCAATCAGAAAGTAGTTGGCTATTCCTGTAACAGTCATGCCATTGTTAAACCACTGGGAACATCTTGCCTAGTAAGTAGGTCGGTATTTGTATTAGCTAACTTACTATTGCTGTGACAAAACGCTGACCAAAAACAACTTGTGGAGGAAAGGTTTCTTGGACTTACTCATCCCTATCATAGCTCTGGATCGATGGAAATCTCGTTCCTGCAGCAGTTTTCAGCCTCCAGACATTAAGAACTACCACTTCAGAGACCTTCTGTTCCAAAAGCTTGCAAGAGTTCCAACACTTCTACAGACCTACAGAGTTGCTCAGCAAGGAACTACTCTTGGTTCCCAGAGTTGTAACACTACTCAGACTGGTAACAGGTCTTGGTCAGTCTCCTATTGCTATCAAGAGTTCAAACAGTTCACATCTGCTCCATTTAAATCTCACATGGCAATTTAAGTTGTTTCATCCTTTGTTTGTTTGGGGGTTTTTGTTTTTGTTATCTGGGTGGTTTCTGGTTTGTTTGTTTCTTGTTTTGTTTTGAGACGTCCCCCACTGACAAGGATTTCACTCTGTAGACCAGGCTGGCCTCATTCTCACAGAAATCCACCTGTCTCTGCCTCCTGTGTGCTTGGATTAAAGGCATGAACCACTACTCCCAGAATTCATTTTATCCTGTTTTAAAGTTGTTAATCCTGATGTTATAGTAGCAAAAAGGCCCTTAAGAGATACTAACTAGTCAGGAGAATTAAAATCTCATGACTGATGAAAACCCAATTTTCCAGGTTTCCTGGTCAATCACCTGGTCATAGGACCAACCTTAGGAAGATGGGTTTACCTTAAATGATGCTGAAGAGATAGGTAGATGGGGGCTGGAGAGATGGTTCAGCAGTTGGGAGTACTGGCTGCTCTTTCAGAGAACCGGGGTTTGCCTCCCAGCACCCACATGGCAGCTAAAAATCATCCATAATCCCAGTTTCAGGGGATCCAATGCCCTCTTCTGACCTCATGCATTGCACAACATGCACTGCACAACACAGGAGCACCTACATATATGTAGGCAATACACATAAAATAAAAGATAACAAATAAAGCATTTTCTTTTTAAAAGAGATAGGTGGAACGACTAGTGCACCTCTGGTGAGCACCCATGAGATGTGAGCTTTTCCTGCCTGGGGAGCCCCCTCGTGCGGTGCTTCTGGACGGGGCCACAGGCTCTCTGTGTAAGTCTGCCCGATTTTCTGAATTCCTCAGAAAGGTGGACTCTCCCCACTTCTTTGTGTCTCTTTTCTAACCATGCTTTCCCTAAAGCTTTGAGCTGCCCCAATATCTTGAATTTCTTGACTTTTTCCCTAAAGCTCCTCTTCTTCCCCACCACACAGCTCCCACTCTGCCACACGTCTGCCCACGCTGGCTCTAAACCAGCTTGGCTTTATGGCTTTTTTTTTCCTTTTCTCCTTCATTCTCCTTCAAAGGGCATCTGCTAAGATTTCTGGCTTGCCTGCCCTGAGGATTTTTCTTTAAATTTTGATAAGATTGTCCTAAAGGTTGCATTTGAGTCCATTCTTAAATTGTTTTATGAATGGTACTAAGACCCTGAAATGGGATGTGTTTTTCCCCACATCCCTGAGTTAACAATAAAGTACTTCTCGCTTATACACTTTATTGTTTGCCTACTCCTTCCTTAGAGCAAAACAAGAACCAGTTGGACAGGAGATGGTCTCTACTGATCGCTTTGTCACTGTAGCATGCGGGGCTCAGTACCTGGTAGGACCACTGATACCTTTTCTCCCCCAGCAGCCTACAAGACAACTTCTGATACTATGAAAGCTAGCTTGAAGGGAAGAAGTTTCCCAATCACTTCCAGCTTCGTTCCTCCAATTGTCCTGCAACCAAAGTGTATGGTATCTTCAGGAACGGGGTCTTACCACGGAGCTATGTGGGAATGGCTTTTATGAATGTGGGTATGCGTGAGAATTAACATTGTAAAGCGCTGAAAGCCATCACTCCCATAGCCATTGTGTATTGTAGAGATTGGGAGGGATGCATGACCTTGGGTAAATGAGATATTCTAGAACTAGAGATGAAAAAACAGGTCTGTTAAGATTAAGGCGGAGCCAAGCTTGTCCTTCCCCAGTTGAAGCTGGGGAAACCATTTTGATTAAATGTATGGGTGGAGCCATGCTTGAGGACACATTTCCAGGGACAGAGATCTTACAGACAGTTTCATCAGCACACTTCCAGGTGACAGACAGTTCTAAGAGATACCAGGGAAAGGAGTGCCCTCCAAGTTCAGGCCCACTCTGAAAACCTAAATTTAAGAGTTAGGCTATTTGTTCTAGTGATCACATAATGTTGTCATAGTAACACCACATAATTATATAACCCATGTATTTTTAAAGTGCCATTGATTTATGATTTTCTTTGTTCTGTTACTATTTTTAAAACCTCATGAGGGAACTACAGAGATGGTTCAGTGGTTAAGAGCACTGACTGCTCGTGAAGAGGACCCAGATTCAATTCCCATCACCTACATGGCAGCAATCATCTGTAACTCAAGTTCCAGGGGATCCAACACCATCTTCTGACCTCCATGGGCACTGCACACATGCGTGTGCTTATATACATGCAGGCAATACAGTCATACACATAAAATAAAATAAATTAAAAAAAAAAAACCTCATGAAACTGCTACCACATTAGAATATAGTATTTGGAGTAACCTGGACATGAGTACCTGGGCTGTGATCATTCATAATTGACTCCAGAAAGCTGTGTATTTTGCATCAACAAGGTATTATAATGCACCACACGTTACCTTAAGAAATTCTGGAGTGCCTGTGTGGCTGTGCTGGGGGCTGCTTTTAGTTGGCGTTGGGAGAAGGTAGGGGGTAGTGTTCAGCTTTCCTCTTTACCAGTTTTTTCTTTTTATATGCTAATTTTGCAACCTTTCCACAAGGCTCTCTAAATGTCACTTTCCAATGTATTTACCTGCCTCACTGCTTGGTAGCTAGCTAGATATTAGCAGTCTTGAAGGTCAGTGAGGATGGTCCCCTCCCTTATAAACAGCAATTTGTAAAATCACGAATTGAACCTGCAGGATCTAATTGTTCCTGAGCCCTAAGAGGTCCTTCTATCTGCAGTCTCTCTACTGAACAAACAGAGTGGGGATCAGATGGTTTTATTCAAGTCTGGGCTTGGAAAAATTGACTATAGACTGCCTCACAGGAAGGCATTTTCGAAGGGGAAAAGTTACAGGAGTATTCTGGGGCAATGGGAAAGGGCACTCCTTTCCCTGGTATCTCTTAGAACTGTCTGTCACCTGGAAGTGTGCTGATGAAACTGTTTGTAGGATCTCTGTCCCTGGAAAATGGAGATTCTTGCACTAGGCAGAGGACTTTGAGCCTGGACACCTTCTTTGACTGGCAAATCTATAGGGTGGAAGCTTGCTGTTTCTTTCCCTTGAAAACCAGCTTCAGGTCTCACCTTCTATGTCTATAATAACACACTAACTTTGCAAGTGAAAACAGTGATAAGTAAAGGATGGGGGAAGAATCACAGTTCACTAACTTAGTGTTTGAACTCCCAAATAAAAAGAGGGAGAAAGCATCACAATCTCCCCTTAAATTTTAGAATACTGTGTGACAGCTTGCTATGGGTTACACATGAAGAAGAAAGGTGCAGATAGCGGGTGGTCCATCAAGGGAAGGCTGCTTCCTCCTGGTAAAACATGGTTATTTTGATAAATTCATTTTGGTTTTTCTTTAATTCTTTTAAAATCAGCTCTGTTTTATATGACTCCTGGTTGAAAGAATGGGATCAGAGTTGAATCTCTGGCCCTGGGTAAAGGAGAACATTCTGAACTTCCTGAGAGATCTTTAGATTGCTAACTAGCCAGAGGCTTCATGGTAAAGAAGAAAGATAAATACCTCCTCCCTTAAGCGTTAATCCAGTTGAGCTGGTCAATCCCTCTGGAAGGCTGTTTCAGGGACTTTAGATAGAGTATCGAGCCTGCCTAAAAATGTAGGTAGGAGCAATGGTCCCTTTGGCCATTGACCATTTGCACCCTTGAGAGTGCTCTAGTTTACTTTTACTTTGCAATGAGCCACCTGTGTTTTCAAGTATTACATGCATCTTGTCTTGAATTTCTTCTATGGAAACAAATAGACAACAAAAGACCAAAATTAAATGACCAAAAATAAAAGGCAATGCTTTCTTCACAGTCTAAACAGTCAGATCTTAACTGCTCAGAGCCTGATTCAGTGATTTGTGATGTTTTATATAAATAATTACAGCCTAATTCCCAATGGCCCCTGTAACCTCACCCCAGGGAGCTATTCTCAAGAAGAGCAAGTGGTATAAAATTTACTCGAAGCAGTGAGCTTCCCTCTAGAACTCTATTCAAATTTGACCCCCCACAAAAGACCCAAGCAAGATACAAGGCCAAATAACTTCTCTTCACTGCTTTAAGAGATCCCATTGCTTCTCAGGAGCCTCTCTCTCTCTCTCTTTCTCTCTCTCCTCTCCTCTCGATCTCAGAATTTTCCCACTGTTTCTATGGTAACAGCATCTATTCTTTATTAAAACTTTTATATCAAATCTGGGCTGGTAAATCATTTCACTTTTGTGCCTTGAACTCATTCCGACCATGATACCCAAGAGCTGAGAGGAGGTCCAGAGTAAGATCCGAGTAACAACACCTCACTTCACTGCACCACTAGAGAACATTCTAGAAACCTGACCCCTCCCCCTCTACAGAAAGCTGAGTCACCTAACGTTAGATTTCGGGATGAGAAGGTGACGTGTTAAGTAGAAATGGAATCCAACCTCAATAGATGCAGGCACCTACAGGGGGACAACAACCTTCCTGTGGAAATGGACTTTGTGCTTTGGGGTTAGGGAAAGTCTGGGATTTATAGGTGGACCCAGAAAGTCCCAGAAAGGGACTTCCTGACTTCCCAGAATGCTGGAAGATGGCACATGTCTTCTTGGGTCGTGGTGGGCTTTGATAAGGAACCAGATCTTCAAGAAGGCTGATAACGAACCAAGGAACCAGATGTCTTTTGCTAGGGGCTGCATGCTCTGAAATAGATGTATCACCCTCCTGGAATAGGGAGGCAGGCTGGGGGAACGGCCAATTCATTCAGCGAATATCAGGCTGATTTCCCTTCACCTGAAGCCCAGAATCACCCATGAGTGACCCTTTGTTCACTGACTGGCACCTGATGAGTCCCATGGCCAAAGCGAGGTTTACACACTGTGAAGACCCAGCTTCCACCAGAGTCACCTTGTGTGCACCATTGGGATCAGGCTGTACCTGCTCTATGTTACTCTATATTGTTTAAGACAATGGTTTTTGTAGAATATGCCTTACTCTGACAGACTAGACTTTACAAACAAATTTTGACTCACTCTGAGGATGGAGGATGACTGTATGTCTGGGTGGAAAGGTAAACAACAGCATCTAGCAGCATAGACTAATAAATGACTTACTTCTTGGAATAGGGAGGGTGCCACCCTTAGAAGATTATTAGAGTGAACTGAGACTCTAGGCGTACATGGGTAAATTAAAATGTTATCAAGGAAACCAGGTCCAACAACTTATTGGACACAGCAGAACTCCCTCACTTGGACTCTATCAAGAGGTGGAAACCCAGCACTTCTCTGGTGATGATCTCAATAAATTTGTCATCTGACACCCAGTGTGTACAGCAAAGACCAGCAACAGATAGACAACTCCTGACTCCCGGGGACTCAACTCAGCCTGGCCCATGCTGTTGATGTTGCCTATTCAAGTGCCATTTGCCAATCTTCCTGTTTGCCCATCTGTGTCTCTGTCCATCTGTCCCCTGGTCTTGCCCTTTCATGTCTACAGCTGGACTCATCACTGTGCATTCTCAATTCTGACTCTACAGCAGCAGCTTGTCCATACGGGTGCTTGAGTTCCTTACTTTATCACATCTATCAGGCTACTTTTGAAGTCTTTTGAAACTCTGCTGTAGCCTCTAAATAACCTTTTGTAGCCATTCTGTAATCCCTACCCACACACACATAGGTAGATGATAGAAGATTGGTACATGATTTATTATGTGATGTCCAATGTGTGCTATAAGTGGTAATATTGGCAATTAAGATTAGAATAAAAGAACCTGTGCTTACCTTAGCAATATTACCATGGGAAGTGGGATTGTATGACAATTTAGTGCCAATTAAATCATCATACCTTGTTAATAAAGTTTTATTCAATAAATTCTGACATTGTGAAAAATGTAAGTATGTTTATCTCTGTTTCTGACAGAGCATATTCACAACATACACCCTCCACTGGGCTAATCCACTTGGGATCCCCACACTGAAACAGGAAGCATCAAGGAGTACCCTGCCCTCTGTCTTTCTTAAGATCTTTTCATGCATTAGCACTTTAGTATCCATGATATTTGTGATTTAAGTGATACAGGTCAGAAAGACAATCCAGAATTTAAGTCCAATTTGCATATTAGAAAGGACATTTAACAGGTCCTTTTCATAACAGTGTTTTGGATCTGTGACTAAGACCAGCTTAAATCCAGGATCTGCAATGTGTGATGTTGTTGTGACCTGATGAACTCCATCATAGAAACTCCCCTCCCCTGAGGTTCAGTATGGTCTTGGGACCAGATCCAGGCAGTCTGGCTGGAACAGGCCTGACTTGAGGTGAACCACGTGCTTTGGAAGCCACAGGAGCCCTGCTTATAACCATTGCAAATTCGTGTGCATACTGGTTAAACTGAAAGTGAAAGCTGCCCGCTACTGCATGCTGAATTCAAAGCAGATAGGTGAGTTTCTTCTTCCTGAGGTCTGGACATTTGGGGGAGATTCTGGGTAGATTGGATGCAGTTGTAACCCAGTCTCCAGGCATAGGAGGAGGTGTCCTCTTAGCCCATCGGATAAAGGTGTGAGAGTGAAGGCAGGCACAGCCTGTTGGAAACAGTTTTCTGGACTGATTGCAGGCAATTTCTAGGCACTCTCTTCACTGCTGAAAAGAGAGAGACCAGCTTGAGACAGGTCCTGGGGCAGTGAGAGGAGATGTTGAGGCCAGGGTTAAGGGATTTCTACCCTCCACCCTCCCAAACTGGTATCCCAACACGGATGGAGGGGGGTGGGGAGCACTACACATCTATCACCAGGCCTCCTGACTAGAATGAGGGCAGTGGCTAGAAACCTACCAATCTTTCAAAGGAAATGGAAGTCTAGAGTAATTAGTAGTTTCCTGTCACTTTTCTGGAGTGCCTCCAAGAGGCCTATCAGGAGTTCACCCCCATTGACCCAGATGCTCCAGAAAACCAGCATGCCATTAATATAAGTTCTATGACTCAGTCAGCTTCAGACATTACAAGAAGTTACAGGAATTAGAAGAATTTGAGGGTATGAGGTCTCAGCTATTGGATATACCACAGAAAACCTGTAGTAACAGATCTTGATGAAAAGGATGAGAGGTTAGTTAGAGTTATGCTAGCTGCTCTCAGAAAAGAGAGAGATCAGAAATGCCCCAAGCCATCCAACCAACCCCAGAGTAGGTTGGAGAAAGACCAGTGTGCTTATTGCAAGGAAAAGGGACACTGGAAAAATAAATGCCCACAGCAGAGACAGAGGAAGGGAAAGCAAATCCTCAGTCTAGCTGATACAGGCTGACCAGGCCCAGGCTCTTCAATAGTGTTGAGCCCCCAGGAGCCCATGGTCACAGGAAAAGTTGGGGGCAAATCTCTCAGATTCTTGATAGATACTGGTGCAGCCCACTCAGTACTGACCCAACCTCTAGGCCTATTAACCAAAGAAGAACCATCATACAGGGGACTACAGGGACAGAACCTACACTTGGACCACCATGCAAGAAGTGAATGTTGGGCAAGATACAGTGACTCATTCTTTCCTTGTCATTCCAGACTGCTCTTATCCCCTAATTGGCAGAGATTTGTTGAGAAAACTAGGGCAACCATCACATTTAATGAAACTGAGGCCACCCTGAAGCACCTGGGGCCAGCTATCTTAATAGCTTGTCCTATAATAGATGAATATAAAACACTGGAAAAAACTCAAAAAGACTGAAACAGGCAATCCCCTCCTAATGGAACTAATACAAAAGTTCCTTAGAGTGTTGGCAGAGACCAATTCTACCAGGCTGGCCTCTCATCATCTGCCAATCAACATCCAGTTCTTAAGCTCTGCTTTGCTGGTGAGAGTAAAACAGTACCCAATCTTGAGAGACGCCAAAGCTGATATCAAAAAACATATCTGCCACCTCAAAGATGCAAAGATTTTGGTCCTCTGTCTCTCTCCCTGGAATACTCCACTGCTCTCTGTTGTTAAACCTGGCACTAAGGACTACTGCCCCATCCAGGACCTAAGGGAGGTCAATAAGAGGACGGAAGCTATTCACCTTACTGTGCCAAATCCTCATACTCTGCTCAGTTTATTAGACCCAGATAAGACTGTGTAAACTGTTTTGAATTTGAAAGATACCTTCTTCTCCTTACCTTTGGCACCTGTGAGTCAATCCATATTTGTCTTTGAGTGGACAGATCCAGAGAAGGGGTTTAGAAGTCAGTTAACCCTATCCCAAGGATTCAAAACCTCCCCTATGCTGTTTGATGAAGCTCTTAGTGCTGATCTGCTTGAGTACCTCAGGAGAGTATCCCAACATCACTCTCCTGCAGTACGTATATGACTTGCTTATAGCCGCCCACACCATGGAAAAATGAAAGCATGCAACTGAGGCGCTGCTTGAAGTCTTCCAGCAGCTAGGCTATCGGGTATCAGCCAAGAAGGCTTAGCTATGCTCCAATAAATTAACCTACCTGGGATACTATCTGGAGGGCCACCACAGAGCCCTGTCTCTGAGCCATATACAGGCTATCCTGAACATCTTTGAGAGCCATGGGGCAAGAGACAAGTCAGGGAGTTCCTAGGAACAGTCAGGTACTGCAGACTCTGGATCCCCAACTTCACAGAGATTGTCAAAGCACTGTATGAGAGTACAGGGGAAATGGAACAGGAAGCATTCCAGAGAGTAAAGGTAACCCTGGCCTCAGCCCCTACCCTAGGTTTGCCTGACATTGCCAAACCCTTCCACTTGTTTGTGGATGAATGAAAACAGCAAAGGTCGTACTGACTCAAACTCTGAGGCCATTGAGAAGGCCTGTGGCCTACCTGCCTAAAAGGTTGGACCAGGTAGCAGCAGGATGACCAGCTTGTATTCAGGCCATCACTGCCACTGCAGTGTTGCTAAAGGAAGCTGACAAACTGACTATGGGACAGGAATTGACAGTCACCACTCCCCACTCCATCAAGATGCTCCTTCAGGGGGCCTCAGAATTCTGGATGACAAACGCCCTACTTACCCACCATCAGGCCCTCTTGTTGAATACCCCCAACCCCAATCAGGTTTACCTCCCTGGCAATCTTAACTCCTGCACCCCTCCCGTCTGATTCCAGTGAGCAACTAGCCCATTGCTGCGACCACGTAATTGACCGTCTACAGTATGGCCATCCAGACCTTCAGGATTGGACAGAGTGGATGCAGACCTGTTCACGGAAGGGAGCAGTTTCATGAAAGATGGAACCAGGTACTCAGGGGCAGAGGTGGTCACTCTTAAAAGAAATAATTTGGGTCTGGTCCTTGCCACAGGGAACCTCTGCCCAGAAGGCAGAACGAACTCATCTCCCTAATGCAGGTGTTGAGATGGGGAAAGGACTGGTCGGTTAACATCCTTACTGTACCCCTGTGCATGGTGCCTTATACAGGATGAGGCCAGCTCTCCTCAGCTGGAAAAGAAAGCAAAAACAAAGAGGAGCTCCTTGCCCTCCTGGCAGCTATATGGTTACCCAAGAGACTGGCCATCATCCATATCCCTAAGGCACCAAAAGGGGAACTCAATGGAGGTGCAAGGTAACCGATTTGTCCCTTCTGTAAGGCAGATTGCACTAGAGCTAGTGGGGCCCCTCCGACTGCTGGACCCATACTCAATCCTTGTTCTTCTACCTGAACTTGATCTGCTGAAGCACCCAACATATACCGAGGAAGAAGGAAAATAGGCCCAGCAGCAGGGAGCAACAGAAAGGGAAGATTGGTGAACCCTCCCAGATGGCTGGTCCATTCTGCCCAGAGCATTAGGGACATCACTCCTTTCGAAACCAACTTCATCAGAGTACTCACCTTGAATCAACTAAGTTAAAGGAAGTGATTAGGGACCAGTACTTTCTACTACACTTAGAAGAAGAGATTGAGCGGGTCACTTGACAGTGTGTCTCCTGCGCACAAGTAAACCCCAAAGGGGGAAGAGCTGTCTCCGTAGGCATCAGAGAAAGAGGCAGAACCCTGGCGAACATTGGGAAATAGATTTCACCAAAATAACTCCAAAAAGGTTTGACTACAGATATTTATTGGTTTTTAATGACACTTATTAAAGGTGGGGAGAGGCTTTTCATACTAGGTCAGAGACAGCAAATACAGTTACTAAGAAACTGATTGTGGAAATTATCCCTCAGTTTGGCCCTCTCTCCTCTCTGGGGTCCAACAACAGCCCAGTCTTCACAGTCAAAATATCTCAACAAGTGGCGAAAGTTTTGGTTATCAATTGGAATTTACACTGTACCTATAGGCCCCAGAGTTTAGGTCAAGTAGAGAGAATCAATAGGACAATTAAGGAAACTTAACTAAATTTCAAGTGTACACTGGCAAGGGGTGGACTAAGTTGCTCTTTGCCATTATCCTAGAACCGTTAGAATATGCTGTTAGAATAAGAACAATCTAACCCCATATGAGATAAAGTAGGACCGCTCACCTCCACTCATCCCTGCTAAACGGGGGCACCTGGCTGTTGAGATACTCTAATCATTCCTTCCTCAAGTCCCTACAGACTCTACAGCAAGTTTCTGGTGATATCCAGTCCCATCTATCACCACCCCCACCTTTGCCTGTCTCAACTGAACCAGCCCACAAATTCCAACCTAGGGATCTAGTGTGGGTCAGATGTCTGCCGAGCAAAACCTTAGAACCCTCATGGAAAGGACTGCCCCAGAACCCTCATAGAAAGGACTACATCCTGTCATCCTGACCACTCCCACAGCCATCAAGTTAGCGAGAATTACCACCTGGACTCACCATTCTACTCTGAAGGCAGATGTCACCAGGGAAAGAGCAAATGGAAAATGAGTGGTATCAAAACATCCAGATCACCTGTTTTACCAGGGCCTTGGACTTAGGCTAATTTCAGTAGTCAGGGTATTGATTCTGACACAGGGACCAGAACTTGGGCCAGTAAAGTGTTCAAGGTTTGGGATTGGGAACTGGCCTCACCCAGACCAGACGGGTCCTAGCCGTTTTTAGAAATGCTACTACCCAGCCTGTGTTCAAGATAGATTTATGTAACCTCTTTAGGGAAATCATTCTCGCCAAATGGCAACAGCAGAAAAATGCTGGCTGTAAGAACATAACCAAGGGAAAGGCTGTACAGTCCCTGCCATTTTATGCCTGTCCTAAGAAGGGGCCCAGTCATTGCCAAGTGGCCAATGAATATCACTGTGGTGAACAGGGTTGTGACACTGGTCTAGTTGGGTAGACGCTGGGATCCCTCTATATTATGAGGGGAATCACGCTCCAGTCCTGCACTATAAATGGAGAATGTAACCCTTTTATTATAAGAGTACTAGCCTGGAATCACCTGAGCTCCCAAGACTGGCTTGGAGGTCACTCCTGGGGTTTCAGACTACGGGGATATGGTCCTGACCATGGTGTTAAGTTCACCATCCAGAGAAAGGTACCCCTCCACACACCCAGCTAACCCTATAGGCCTGGGACATAACTGGTTACCTCACCCCGTAGGTGACTCCTTCTCCAAAGAAGATCTCTCTTCCTGCCCAAGCACTTGTACTCATCACTAAGGCTCCTATGACGAGAGACACCGTCTCCCCAGATGAGGACCCTGAAATAAGCCTAGTGGAACGAATGCATAGGTGGCTGAACACGGTTCCAAGCATAGACTATTGGCTCTGCCTAGATCCTAGAACCCCCCTTCTATGTGGGGATCGGGGCCAATGTCTCACTTTCCCCAACTACTACCCTACCTAGAAATACAGACTGTGAACCCCAGCATACTAGGCTCACCTTGGGAGATTTACAAGGACAGGGTACCTGTCTCCGGTCCTCTCAGTACGACCTCCCCACATCGCCCTATAACTCCTCCTGCAGCTCTCTCTCTCATACAAACAGATCTGATCTATGAAGATTTACTTTCCCTCTCTGCCAGGAACCTGTTGGGCTTGCACCTTTAGACTTGCCAAATGTGTTGCCAGAGAGCACTGGAAATCAGGGACAAGAGGAATGAGCTCTGTGTCTTAGTCCATGTCATACCTCAAGTCTTCATCTACAATGGGGATGAAGGCTGGGAATACTTCCAACAGAATAGGGCTCTGAGCAGACATAAGAGGGGGCAGCCTCAGCTATTATTATCGCACTTCTGCTTGGAGCCTGGATTGCAGACTCTGCTGCCTTGGGCACATCTGCCCTAGCCTTAGGTGACCAAAATTTTAGAATCCTAAGTTCAAGGATAGACCAAGAAACTGACTATCTCTGAAGCTCTAGTAGAGTCAGTTAGAACAGCAAGTAGACTCTATGTATGGCCTTAGGTGAGACATGTTGCTTCTATGCAAATAACTCAGGAGTCATTAAAGAGACACTGTCCCTACTTAAACAAAATCTAGATAAGAACCAAGGAAAGAGAGGAGAGGACTCTTCCAACTGGTACTCATCCCATTTTTCCTGGTTACCTTGGTTAACTGCCCTCCTGATGACAGTTGTGGGCCTTCCTCCTATTGTTTCTAGATGTCACCACAGGTCTCTGCAGCCTAAATTGGCTTATGACACACATTTGGAACAGGATTAACTCAGTTAAGATACCACACTTACAAACTAGATAAAAGTCAGTGAGTCAGTATGAATCAGTGATTTCATTCATATGAACCAGAGCCAGTGGGGAATGTTATAATCAGATGAACTTCATCTTAGAAACTCCCCTCCCCCAGATCTAGTATGGACTTACTTGGGATCCTGTAGATCCTACACGTGGGCACCATAATCACCCTCTCCCAAAGGTCTGTTCCCAGGAACTAATCACAGATAATTGTGTCACCACCCGAGCATTGTAAATACCTGTTATAACTACGATCAGGGCTAACAGGGAACATCCTGTTTGCTTCATTCCAACCTATGAAACCCCTCTGCCCTTTACCCTGCCATTGTATAACTTTCAAGGGATGATTTGTGTGACTGTCACAAGATGATTAGCCATAGCTTGCTTTATGTAGTCAATACCCCCACCTGGAAAGTTCCTTCCTCATTTTTTTTTCTTTCCTTTAAAGAGTTGACTCACAGCTCCCCTGGTACCGCAGTCCCTTCTCCCGAGCTAAGGGGCTATAGTACAAACTAGCTTGAATAAAACTTTGAATTTGAATCTGATCAGGTATCTGGTGGTCTTTTCCCAGTAGTCTTGAACTCCATAACAATGTGATCATAAGCTATCTTCTTTCATACTTCTTCTCATCTGTAAACAATTCTTTGCACTCTTTTCAGGATTAGATAAGGAAATATTGCATAATATAATTTTTCTTTCCTTTCTTCCCTTCTAGTTCTTGACACGTCTTTTCAGTCTCCTGGGTTCATTAAAACCCAAGAAACGAAATTTATCTCAGTGAATCTAAACACGACATACTTGTATGGAGTCAGGAGGACAATAGATATTTTTTTCTACCACAGACAATGCTGGACTCTGTTAGGCTTATGCTCTTATAATTATATGTCATTTATATTCTCATAAACGCAGAGTACCAGAGTAAGGAAGTTCCAGTGATGCAAGATCGGCTAGGTAACATTAAGCTGTTATGGAAAAGGAGATGGAACAGTGTGGGAAAGTCGTGTTTCTGTAGCTGTCACTGTGGTGTCATAAATTTTTCTTTTTTTTCCCTGCAATGGTTCTTTCAGAGATGTACCTCCTGATCTCAAGGTCTACAGCTTTCCGAATCTATGATCCACTTAAAGACCTTGGTTTTCTGCCATTGCAGAATCTCATTTCTGATGAGATTCCTAGAAAACTGTAGATTTATAGTTAGGATGGACAAAAGGCCTTAAAGAGTTCTTAATTATACTAGAATTTTTGCTTCTTTTCTGGTGAGAGCCTTCAACTGGATCCTTGGGTGAGGGGCTCCTCTCATTTTTCATGTTCCCATAATTTTCTCTATCTTTCTATTCTGTCTCACTTCTAGTTCTATAGAAGTAGTAGCTAAGGTTTTCAACTTCGCCCTCAAGAAAGTCTTATAACTAGAAAATAAAAGAACATTTCCAAATTATTTGTATGAAACCACAATTATCCTGATACCAAAACCAGACAAGGATCCACCAACCCTACCCCACTCCCCCAAAAAGGAAAAGAAAGTTATAGGTCAATATCTTTGGTGACCATAAATGAAAAAATTCTCAATAAAATATTTGCAAACCAAATTTAAGAATACATCAAGAAGTTTATCCACCATGCTCCAATCAGCTTCATCCCAGAGACTCAGGGATGACTCAACATAAGCAAATCAATAAACATGAATAACCCTAAAAACAGACTTAAGCACAGAAAACACATTACCATCTCATGAAATACAGAAAAAGCCTTTGACAAACTCCAACATTTTTTCATGATCAAAGTCTTGGAGACTCTAGGGATACAGACATATCACAACATAATTAAGCAATATACAGCAAGACCAGAGCCAACATCATGTTAAATGGAGAAAAACTTGAAATGTTTCCACTACAATCAGAAACAAGACAAGGGTGCCCACTCTTCCCACTCTTTTTGAATATTAATGCTTGAAGTCTTAGTTAGAGAAATAACCAAAGGAGATAAATGGAATACAACAGGAAAGGAAGAATTCAAGGCTTCCTTATTTACAGATAATGATTCTATGCATAAATGATCATCAGGACTCCATCAAAAAATGTCCACTGAGGATAAACATATGTAGCAAAGTAGCAAGATACAGAATTAGCACCCCAAAATCAGTAGCCTTCCTAGAAGCAAATTGCAAACACACTGAAAAATAAACCAGGGATATTATACCATTCACAATAGCCTCAGAATTATCTCGGATAAATAGAACCAAGGATGTGAAAATCTTGTACAATGAAAACATTAAGACAATGAAAAAAAGAAATTGAAGAAGATACCAGAAGATAGAAAGATCTCCCATGAATTGGTAGGATTAATGTGGTGAAATGACCTAGAGATTGGAATGGAGACTGATGCAGCCATTATGGCAATCATTGTGGATAGTTCTCAAAAAAGCTAGAAATAGATCTACCACAGGATCCAGCTATACCTTCCTTGGGCATATACCCCCAAAGACTCTGTATCCTACTAAAGAGATACTTGCTCATTCGTGTCCATTGCTGCTCTATTTACAGCACCTAGAAAATGAATTTAATGACTATAGATAAGAATGGGAACAAAGTGTTTGAGGGAAATTAGTTATAGCTGATGGTTTTTAGGGTTTAAGAGGCTTTTTGGCTAAATATTTCCTAAATGAGCACAAATGTCAAGAGGAAAAGAGGCGCAGTCCAATGTATTTCTCATACTGGACCAAGGTCATTGCAAAGCAGCATAGAGAAGCACCAGGGATGGGGGTTCTTTGGAAATGACTGTCACTTTGGGGCTTATTCTAGTTTTGGTGGGCAATTTCACTATTCTCTAGCCCCAATGGAAAACTGTACAAAGTTTCTATTCCATGAATAAGATGGTATGTCTTAACTCTCATGGTACTGGGGAATGACATGAGAAGGTGACTAAAAAGGAAGAAGCTTGATATTGTGAAAGATGACTCAATATGGTATAACCTAGCTTTGATTTAAATAATAAAATGATAATAAAATTTGTTGCCTCATTTTACATGGGTCTAACTGGTTGCCACTCTATGCATGATTAAGAGCATAGTGAGGCAAAACTTAAAAGATAGTTATAATAAAAATGAAATTCTTTATGACAAAAACTAATATATCCAACTTTCTCTCCTCTTGAAAATCTAAAATCATTTTTGTTTAATATAGCATCCCTTCTTTAGAGAGAAGGTTGAAACAGGACTGTTTTCAACTTAAAGAAAATATGCTTATAAATCCAGAAGAAACTGGAATAATCACATAAATACTAGATCACAGTTACTCTTATACTATGCATTAAAACTTAATAGCAGTGTTGACCATTCCCACACAATGTTGGTATCTTTTTATGTAATTTTTCTAATTAATGTGATATTACTTTAGAAACTATGAATTTAGTTTGATTTTACCAACCATGTACTATAATTATATATTGAAGAAAGGAGAGCCTCTTTAAAAAAAGTAGTGCTGGGAAAACTGGATATCTAATTTGGAAGCACTGAAGATATTCTAAAGAGAGACTTGTGCCCTTTGCTTGGGATATCAGACCACTGCAGCAATGGTCCCTAGTGGAATTTCCCCCTTCTTGACTTTTCCTGGGGATATGTAAAGAAATGTCTACTTATCACACATAGGGCGTGCATTGCCTACAGACCAAAGAAACAGTTCCACCGAACACTATCTTGTTGAATCAGTGAGTTTATTGGAGTTACTCACAGGAGCTAGAGTGACTCAAAGACAGCTGGATCAGCTCAAACCCCATCACAGCATGGATATCTCAGAAAAACTATCCCTGGAGCGGTCTGCAGGACTTGCAAGCAGTCAGGTTGCTGAGGGCTTCTCCTCTCCTGCAACTGCTACTGCTTTTATAACCCTGGGGAGAGCTGTTGGGAATTTTGTAAATTTCAGCTTTCTGAACTTCCTAAGTCTTGTTTACTTCGGGAATCCTGTGAGCCTCTCTCTACTTCAGGAGTGCTTTAATTTAGAGGGAATAACACAACTCATGTCAATGATCTCATGCTGGCAGAAGGAAAAGGATAAAGCCTAAGGAGAAATTAGCCAGAAGAGAAATTTACATATTTACAACAACTCATCGAACCACACTGAAAAAGAAACAGAAGCCAGATATTGATCCTGGTGATGAATGTGACCCTACCTTAACCAGAAAAGCTCAGTTGCTCACACCTCTTGCCTTCTGTTTAAACCGAACCCTCATCAGAACCTGAAGGATGGACTAGTGGGGTCTCTCTACTTCAGTGCTTCTCTTCCCAATGTGCAGTACTGAATGAATCTCTTTTCTCTGCTCTACCATTGTTTTCTGTTTCATTGGCCCATTAAGAATGGATGGCCACGCCTTGCTTGTGAGGGCTGCCAGGGCTCAAGCTCTGACCTTAAAAACTCAGGTATCATATATAAGAATACAATTGGACAAAAAAGTCAAAATGGACCATAGGCCTTCATTGTAAGCCCTAAAGCTTTGAAACAACTAGATGAAAAAATAAGGGAAACAAGTAGCGATCTGGGAAGAGCAAAGATTTCCTAGAAAGGACTCTAAAACAAGAAAGGAAAGTGAGACTTGACAGATACGATTACGTAAGTGCAAACCCCAACCCACGCAGGGGCCCAGCATGGATGGGAGATGTGGTCAGGAAGCCATAGCTGAAAGTCTGTTGGCAATTGATAAACGCTGGAGATTGCAGAATCAGTTTCCTCACTGATGTGATGCCTGTAAGTTGACTAGCCTCCAAGGGATATACCATACCCAAGAGCATTTAGAAAACACAGATGAGTCTTGATAGACCTTACCAAAAAAAAAAAAAAAAAATAGACAATAGTAGTGTGGGGTCTGGGTCTATTACAAATGGTATTGAGCAAGCCCAGCAGCCCCAGATACCCTGAGGGGACAGTAGAAGTCTGGCCTACTCTGCCTGATGTGATAACCTCAGTCCCAGGAAGCCACTGCAGGCCTTAGCAGTTGCTTCATCTTTTTCCTGTACAAAGATCATCCCAGACCAGATCCAGGTTTTGGGTTTCATTTCCTCGTTCCTCATTTCCACATCATCCCTACAACCTTCCTGCCTTTACCTAAACACTCCACCTTCAACTTTCCCGCCTTCTGTAATGGCCAGAAAGGCCTCCCTATACAAACCCCTACTTTGGTCTCAATAACTGAACTGCCCACCGAAGCAGTCTCGCAGGAATCCCTCCCATTGCATTCTGAGCCACATGAGGACTGTTCGATCATCCTCCATTCTCTGGGATGGAGGGAGCACAGCAGCCGTGCTGGAGATGGAGACGCACCCACATGGTGGTGCACATGAAGTTGGAGGAGTGTGGTAAGGTGAGGGTGATCCATAAAAACGCGTTTTAAAATGATTTTCAAATGAAAAAATCAAGAGACAGCTTACAAAATGGGGAAAACATTTTCTAGCTATTCCTCTGGCAGGTTAGTATTCAGAATATATAAGGGATCCAAAATAATGTAACAACAAAACAAGTAATCCCATTATAATAGACAAATGCTCTGAATAGATGCTTCTTGAAATAAGAAATACAAATGACTAACACATATATGAAAAACGCTCTGTATTTTAATATACCAGGGAAATACAAGTCAAAACTGCATTGAGATTCCATCTCCCTCTAGTTACAATGGTTATAGCTAAGATTATAAAATATCACCGATGCTGGTAAGAACATGGAGCAAAAAGAGACTCTCATACACTATTGATGGGAGAGTAATTAGTCTCATCACTACATAAAAGATAGAGAGTACCTTACAAACTAAAATTTGAACTGGGTGATCCAGCTGTCAATATCTCTCTCTCTCTCTCTCTCTCTCTCTCTCTCTCTCTCTCTCTCTCTCTCTCCTGTCTGGTTATACTTATTGCAGCACTATTCACAATATCTAAAATTAGCCTAAGTGTCCATCAAATGAATGAATGGATAAAGAAAATATAATACACACACACACACACACACTGGAGTTCTATTCATCCATAAACAAGAATAAAGTCCTGTTATTTGCAAGAAGAAGACTGGAACTGGAGAACATCACGCTAAGGAAACTGAGGTAAAGACAGAAATTCAAGTATTCCGTGATTCCTTTCATGGGGAAAATATTTTTTCTAAAGATCTGAAAGTAGAAGCATGACTGATAAGGACTAGGTAGAGAACCGGGGGTAGAGAGGAGATGAAGGAGACTGAGACATGATTCCTGCATGATACATCTATGTATAGAAATATAATCATGAATCCTGTTCATTTTTTAATTAGTATATATTAATAATTATAATAAAATATCCCAGTATGACTTAGTAGAAAAATTACCAGGAAAAAAAATGTAACTGGGTGTGGTGGCACACACCTTAAATCCCAGAATTCAGGAAGCAGAGGCAGGTGGATCTCTGTGAGATTGAGGCCACCTTGTATAGTCGTGTCCATTACCGTCGTGTCTCACCACTCGAGGCCAGCCCGAATGGACTTTGGGGGGCCAGCCTGAGGGGTTGGGGGTGAGCAGATGCAGAGTGAAGCCACAGACTCCAGGAGTTGGACAGGAAGCAGCCCAAGGGTGAGGCACTGCAAACTCGCATGGCACTACAAACTCGTTTATTGAATAGGTGCACAAGCTCTTATAGGTCTGGATAGCCAATGACTTTATGGGGTGGGGTCTCAAATACAGCCAATAGTAAGTTTGTCCCCAGGTAGGCAGGTACTTTCCAGATGCTGGTCTCACAACTAGCCAGAGCAGAACGCCACACCCACAGGACCCATTCCTCTATTCCTCCCAGCGGGTGGCCTGGCTAGGCCCACCTTGCATTATGCCCAACAACCCTGGTCTACATAGCAAGTTCGAGGCCAGCTGTGGCTACAGGGAGACCCTGTCCCAAAAAGACCAAAAAAAAGAAAAAATGAAATAAACAAAGAAGTTAGAAATGTTAGAAAGGGATAACATTTGTGTGAACAAATGTGAAGAAAAGTCAAAATAAAGAAATTAATGTTATCAATTAAACACTTACCCTAGTTTTAAGCATGGTCTGACAGCTTTTAGGAAACAGTCCTACCACATTTTGACAAAATAGTAAAACATGTACCCATGAGGAAATTACACTCCTCCACAGCTTAACAGTGACATTCTTGATGGAAGCCTTTAGCACAGCTGTGGAATTGTGCCAGACTGACTGTCATAATGAGAGGAAACAATAAGTCAAGTGAAATATGGTTTCTGATTGAGTGAGCAAAAATATTACATTACCTAGGAATACTTATTTATTTGATTATAATTAATAGAGAATAATTAATTTGTTTAAGAGGTATAGTGTAATAATTATCAAATTAGATAGCACTTTGATCTTAAATATTTATAATTTCTTTCTTTGGGAAACCATCCCATTAATCTTTTTTAGTTCTTAAGTATGAAATGAAATGAATCACAAAACATAGCTTAGAATTGCAATTAATATAAAATTCTTTACTAAAAAAATCAATTAATTGAACTTTTTCTTCCACTTCAAATGAAAAATTATTTTTATTCCATTTAGAAAATTAAGTTCCTATGTTGTAGAGAATTTAATTTCCTTGGACTATATACTTAGTAATGTGATAGCTAGATTAAAATATTTTTCCCATTTTTGAGGCATTTCTATACATTACCAACAATAATGGAGCAAAGTTCCTTCTTCATTTTCATTTATTTTTTTCCTTTGTGTACATAACTATTAGTAAGACTCTTTAAGATTTTAGCCCTGGCAAAATGAGCTGTGGATTGAATTTCAAAAACTATGAGTCAAAATAAATCTTTCTTTCCTACAAGTTTATCATACATATTTACTGTAGTAAAAGAAATCTGGCTAATATAGAAATCTTACTGTGATTTTGATTTATATCTCCCTGATGCCCAGTAATGAGCACTTTTACATACATATCTTGTCCACTTATATTTCTTCATAGGAAAAAAAGCTTATTAAAATAAACTACCAAATTTTTATTTGAATTATTTGGATTTGACTGGTTTTTGAACACGTGATATATTCTAGATATAACTTCTTTGTTTGCAAGTATTTTCTCCAATTCTGTAGGTTATTTTTTAACTCTTGCTTTCCTTTGCTCTAGTACTTTCCAATTTTCACGTCTTCTATTAAGACCTCTGATTCATTTGAGTTTATTGCTGCGTAGACTGAGAGCTAGAAATATGTGGTGGTTCCTATGGGAATGCCACATTATAGCAAAGTCTGAATAAAACCAACCTGATTCTTTGCATCCATTTTAGCCAAGAAAGGACCTGGACCCAGACTGCTCCAAGCACCTGCTCCTTCAGATTGCTCTCAAACGAGGGCTCACTTTTATTAAAACAATCTGCATAGCATTTTAAAGGTGCCATGTTATCAAAGGAATGGATCCATAGCTCCAGGTTCATAGGAAGGAACCAGAACTCCAGCTCATAGGAGGAGACCACTGTTGAAGCTCACAGGAGCTTCAGGTTCATGGGAGGGGACCTAAGCTCCAGCTTAGGGCTACACAAGTCCATGATGAGGGGAGGGAACCACAACTTCAGGCTCATGGGAGACAACCACAGTTCCAGGTTCATGGGAGTGGACTACAGCTTAGGGTCACAGGAGGCAACCACAATTCCAGGCTCACAGGAGGGCTAGTAATTTCAGTTACACTAATATTGTTCTGTTTCCTTCACTCTGTTCACATGCTTATACTTGTGTGGAAGAAAGAGTATTTGAGTTTCTGTGCAGCTAACAGAGACAGCAGTCACTTGCTGAGGTGAATTTCTTGCTAGAGGGACATCAATATTGGAGAAAAACATATTCACTTTTGCTCGAGGAGACAGATGGACTGAATGTTGTCTTTTTCATGGTCAAAGATCCTGTTGGCTCTTTTGCTGTCTGCTGCTCTCTGCACATCTTCCAGCGGGAACAAGCAACCAGATGTTTTCTCACTGGAGTCATGTTGTATGTCTTCTGATTGAAACATGAGGGTCGTTTCCCACTTCAAATTCCCCACCCTCACCACGCCCCAGGACAGGTCCTTCAAGAGTGTATGGCTGGGTCGGAAGGCCACAATATGCTCTCACCATCTTTGTCTCATCCGGCCGAGAGCCGTCACTGCAGCTGTGCCCTCGGCACCTCGGCTCTCTAGTTATTTTCTTTCTTACTTGCCAAGTTCTGAGTTGAGAATTTTGAGATTAGTATAAAAGCACCTAAGGTCAAGAAAAGATTTGCCCTGTCTTCTGAGATAAGGTTTCTCACAGGGTTCAGAATATGCACTCAGTCTTTTTGGAGCCGGCATGTCCAGGTCCTGAGGATGACCATATAGGATATGCCTTCCCTACGACTGTTTAAATGAAAGTACCCAGAACTTCCTCTTAGAACTGCCTACCTGTGTACTATAGACTTTAATAAACATGTTTTCATTTTAATTTGATTCTAGGAATTTAAAAAATTTCCTCCCTCTTTTTTTAATGACTCGGTGGTTTTTCAATAGTGTGATTTTCAGTCTCCACGTATTTGTATGCTTTCTGTCACTATTGATTTCTACTTTTATTCCACTATGGTCTGAAAAAGAATTTTGAAATTATTTTTTACTGTTTTGCTTGAGGCAGAGTTTCATTGTGCACTCCTGGCTGTCCTGGAACTCACTATTAGAACAGACTGGCCTTGAACTCAGCTTGCTTGCCTCTCCCTCCCAAGTGCTGGAATTCATGGAAGTCATGTGCCAACATGGCAGGCAAGAAACTATTTTGATTCCTTTGAACTTGCTATGGCTTCCTTCTTGGCCTGTAATCTACTTTAAAGAAAGTTCTATCAGCTGTTGAAAGGAATGGCACATTCTTTTAATTTTTTATCTTTTTGAGACAGGGTCTCCCTGTAGCCCCAGCAGGCCTGGAACTAACATGTAGACTAAGGCTCAGAGATCTGCCTGCCTCTGCCTCCCAAGTGCTGGAATTAAAAGCATGCACTACCATGCCTGTCGAGAATGCACTCTATATCTGTAGGAGGGGATATTCTGTAGATGTCTGTTTTGTACTTCCAATGTATGGTGAGTTTTAACTCTGGAGTTTCTTTGGTGATTTTAGTTTGGATGACCTGTCTAGAGATGAGAGTTCAGTATTGAAATCATTCACTATTATCCTATTAGAATCCATGTGACCTTTGTGTTTACTAGTATTTGTTTTATAAAATTGGCGGCCCAACTTTCAAATATATATATAAATATATATTTACAGTCATTATTTATTTTGATGAACTGTTTGTATTATTAATAGGTAGCAGCTTTCTTTATCTCTTATGGCTATTTTTTATTTGATGTCTGCATTGTCAGACAATGTAATAGCTATGCCAACACTCATTTTTGGCTTCTGTTCATTTGATAAATTGATTTCCATCTTTTGACTCTCCATCTGTGTGTGTCTGTCAATGAGATATGTGACAGCAGATAATTGGATCTTGTTATTGAGGCAGCCATCATCAATATCAACTAGTCTGCATCTATATTTTTAAAGATTGACTTAAAATTTATGTCCTGTGTGTATGTGTGTGTGTGTGTGAGATATGTGTGCAGTACCTGCAAAGACCAGAAGAGGGCATCAGATTTTCAGATTTCCTGGAGCTGGAGTTAAAGGCAATTATGAGCTTTCACATGTGGGTGCTGGAAACCAAACATGCATCCTCTGGAAGGATGCTTTTATTGGTTGAGCCAGCTTCTATCCTGAGCCTGTGCCATTTAATTAGAAAGTTGAGGCATTTACATTTAATTTTCTTATGGAGAAACATTTCCTAATTCCTATAATGTTGATTGTTTTTCTGGTTGACTGGGTTATTGTTTGTTTTACTCTTTCTCCCCAGTATTATTAGAGTCTTTCAGGTTTACTATGTCACACACAACAGAGTTTTTTCCTTAATCTTTTTTGTCATCTAATATGTGCATGAAATTTGTCTTTTCTTGTGCTTTTGTGATTTAATCTGTTTTTTTTCCTTCTCTTTGTCTAGGATTTCTTCAAGAATCTTCTGTCTGTTGGCTTGGTGGTCATGAATAATTTCATTTTACAATTTCCTTGAAATATCCTTATATCTCCATCAATTTCAAGAGACAACTTTGCTATATATAGAAATCTCAGTTGAAAGCTAATTGTTTTCAGACTTTTAAATATATTATTGTATGTTTTCCTGGCATTTAGGAAGTCTGATGTTGTTCTGATATGATTGCTTTAATAAGTGAGCTGTTTTCCTCTTTCGCCTTTTAATATTGTCTTTTTGTTATGTAGTATGGTGATTTGAATAAAAAAATATCCCCCATAGGATCAAATATTTGAAAACTTGTTCTACAGTTAATAAGGCTGTTTGGGTAGGCCATGGAATCTTTAGGAGGTATAACCTTGCTGAAAGAAGTATGACACTGGGAATGGGCTTTGCAGATTCATAACATTGACCTATTTCCAGTTCATTCTCTGTGCATTGTGTCTGCAGTTGAGATGTGAACTCTGGGTTTCCTGTTTCTCCAGCCATGCTTGCTACATTTTCCGTGGCTCCTTGCCATTATTGACTTACCCTGTGGTGCTGTAGGCCAAAATAAACTCTTCCTTAAGTTGCCTTTGGCCATGGTATTTCATACAACTTCAGAAAAGTAACTCTAACATGTAGTTTCGATGCTTTGTGTGGCATCTCTAAGCCTTGCTGCAAGTATGCCTGAATTAAAGAACAGCCTGATTGTTGGCATTTGTTGGAAGACTAAGAATGAACCAGAACTGCTGAGCACCTGTTCCTTCAGATGTCTCTTGGAACTGTACTCCTGAGCCAGAGCTTTTCACAAACAAGCAAATAAGCAAAAACAAACAAACAAGCAAAAAGAGAAGAAAAACAAAACAGAGGACACATCTATCTCATCTGGTAAAACTTACTCAAGGAATGGGTTAATGAAATGAACAGTGATCTAAAGGTGAATAATAAGCACTCAGAAGTCAGAGGCAGGCAGACCTTTGTGAGTAAGGCCAGCTTGTCCCACACAGAGAGCATGGTCTATATACTGCAACAGTATATCCATCATAAAATGGAGAAGTAGATGTCCGAACCCAGTCTTATCAGAGAATCTTGCTCTTTAATCCCCAAGCCTAGAATATCACACACACACTTATCTTTTGCTCACTGTTCCAACGACATTGCTATCGGCACTTTGATAAGTAAAGTATGCATACCCACATTCAGACATTATCTTACACTATCTTGGGTGGAGAGCAAGGAGGGGTCCTAAGGGATTAAGATCCTATGTTAATGAACTTGTTTACAATATAAACAGTAGTTTTATGGTTGTATTGTTAGGTAAAAGTCTTTATGCCAAATAATGCCAGAAGTTGTAGAAGTCATTCTTACAACTGTCACTGTTTTTGTTTCTTTCTATTCTGTACTCTGAATTCTCCTTTTCTTTGGATGTCCATTTCTTTCTCATTCAGAAAATTTTTTGCTACATTGTCATTCTATGCTTTTTTTTCTTTTAATAATCTTAGCTTTTTCTACAACATGGATTCTTAGGTATGCTCTATTAACAATATTACTTGTAGTCACATTCTTTTACTTTTTATTATAAGGTCTTAAAAATATTTTATTATTTTATTTATGTGTATGTAGCCTGCATGTATATAAATGCACCTGTGTCATGCAATGCCCACAGAAGTCAGAAGAGGGCATCTGATCCCCTGAAGTTATGAACAGTTGTTAACCACCATGTGTGTGCTGGGAATCAAACCCAGGTCCTCTGCAAGAGCAGTCAGTGCTCTTAACCTTTGAACCATATTTCCAGACCCTTCTTTTACTTTTTTTTGTTGCTACTGGAATGTAATACGACCTAGACATTTCCCTCCATCTCTGATATCTTCCCTCCGCTTGATCTTGTCTTTTGATAATGGTGCCCCCTAGTTCATATTTGATTGAGTCTGTCAGTTCCAACATTCTTATTTGATTCTTTTTCAGAATATCAATTTCTTTTTCTTAATTTTTTTTAGTACAATTGAAAAAATTCACTCTACATATTCATTGCACGTGGTATTATGTCAAACAAGGCCATTTTCATGTAAGTATTTCTTGTATATTCAGCATATTTCCAGTCGCAGCTCCTTCTCACCGCTGCCTTCCTTTCCCTCGTCCTCTTAGTCTCCTTTGTGCATCTATACTTTCATAGCATGTACACCTTAGCTGAGGAACTATTTGTAGCCAATTGCTGGGCGAGGGAGAGCTGGTCTTTAAGGGAGGGACTCTAGACAGGCTGACTAGACTCCAGTGAATGAATTCACACCAAAGGACTTCTGGGGACACAAACTTGACTCAGTAGGCCTTAACATATATGACAGAATTCATTAAATCTGGTGGGGACTTTGGAGGGAGGTTGCAGATAGGGGAGGGGATCTAAATAGGATTAAGATATATTGTAAGAAAGGCCAAAGGTTTTTTTTTTTTTTTTTTTTTTTCAGTGTTTAATGACCATTAGTATTTTCATTTTTTTCAGGAGTGGAAAGTTTTTGAGACAAGGTCTTTCTATGTAACCCTAGGTAGTCTGAAACCCACTCTGTAGACCAGGCTGGCCTCAAACTCACAGAGTTCCTCCTGCCTCTGCCTCCCATGTGCTTAGTATTTCATCTTTTGAAAACTCATTAGCCCATTCCTTGAGGGAGTTTTACTGGATGGGATGGATGTGTCCTCTGTTTATTTTTCTTCTCTTTTTTACTTGTTTGCTTTGTTTTATGTTAGTTTTCTTTGTGTATAGTGTTCCTTGTGCTTATGATCCCCATAATTCCTTTTTAGAGAGGGAAAGCAGGCACCAGTAGAAAAAGCACTGATCTGACAATAAGCCTGGTATTAAAATGAAGTTAAAAGTTTGACTCTACCTTCAATCAGTTTGGAAACCAGCTTGGATACTGTTAGAATAAATGTAGTGTAAAGATGTTTAAAGGAGTAATAAAGAGAAGGAACAGGGAAAGAGGAAAGTGGGAGAGTAGGAATTAGAAGAAAAGTATGTGAACTGGAGGTTCAACAAGTAATAGCAGAAACACACATAGAACAGGCTCCCCCCAAAAAAGGATGGTCATGATAGCACATTCAGGAATGATAAAAACTAATACAAAACAAAGTACAAAAGTTAAAAATTAAGAAAAAGTAAAATTATGAAATAAGGACAGTCCGTCTGTCTAACTGGTTTGGACGGATGTGCATCCCTGAGATGTCTTTTGGAGCTGACTCTGTAGGTGGGAAAATGGTTGCAAGCCTTCGTGTAATTCAAAACAAGTTAAATCAAATTGTCTTTCCTGTTGGATTAGGTTCCTGCAGAGAAATACACCGGCCACTGTCCATTCCCAGTCCTAGGCATGGGCTGTCCCACCTCGGACCTTGCCCCTCCCTAGCTGCCACCTTCTGTCTGGTGAGCTGATGATCACATTTTCCATTCAGTTTCAATATCTGAGGTTCTGGGAGGAGGGGTGCATCCACATTTCCTTCACCTTTGTTGCTGGAGACTCTTTTCCCACTAGGACCCTAGTTGTTCTTTTACTAATGATGCGAAGTTTTTGCTGGAGTATAATTATTACATCTGTGAATCTATGTCAGCTTCTATTGACTTCTCATATTCAGTGCTTGTCAGGGTCGTTACTTGCCTTTCTGGTAGAGGGAGGGGAGTCCTCAAGGTATGCAGGTATGGTAGTCCGGAATAATCTGCTCTTCCTGGAAGAACAGTTTGGCAATAAAGTATCCCTTGAGAATGATACAGTCCTTTGTTGTGCCCAAGTTATAGAATCCTCTCAAAAGACCACCGGGGAGGTCAAATAGGATGCAAGCAGAAAGGGTCTTTATTTACAAGCTCGAGCTCAGTCCACAGTCTGACACACTGAGGAAGTGGGTGATAAGACAGTGGCCCCGAGTGGAGGGTGAGGTGATCTTTTATAGGGTTAAAACAAAGAGAGGAGGGACAAGGGTTGGAATTGGGTAAGGAAGCCTGCTGGCTCGAAAAGCATCTTACTCATGTTAAGGTTACAGGGCCTGTGGAATGTGCTGACCAAATGATGTTACAAGGTCTTGTTTATGTCTCTGATTTTAGCCTTGGTCAACCTGATCAGATTTCAGGTAGTCCTAAGTAGGGTGTTTTTACAAAACCATCTGGTATTTGAAGGCTACATCCTTGAGGTGTTTTCCTATGAGTGTGGGAAAGACTGTTTGTGGTCTTTCCTGGCGCTGGGAAATCAAGCTTACATAGCAGAGGATTTTCTCTAACAAAATGGAGTCAGGTTTGCTGCAGCCTTCACTTTTCATTTCTGGGGGATCCTTACATCCTTCATCTTGGGTAGAGAGGAACAAGAAGAAGAGACAGTAGCAAGGCTGTTGACAGAGAGAAGAAAGGAAAGAAAACTACATCAAGATTAACATGAAAGGCGCTAACGAAGAACTTCGTGGTGGTTTGTAGAGTCTACGCTGGGGTGGGGGAGGGGGACTGAAATCATGGGAAGAAAAGGAAGTACATCCCCTCTCTCTTTAACAGGGCTTAAGTTGGGTCTGCCTTCCTAAGGGTGGTATCTTGGCCAAGTAATTGACCGTCCAAACTGAATTAACTCTTTTATGTTTGGGGTAGCTTAGACTGTTAGGTCTCCACCCAGGCCCAAGATTTCTTTTTCTTTTTCCATTAATGGGTCTTTATTGCTGCTGTGTCACCTCTCTTCAGTCTGGATTAGTTTTTTTTTTTTCTTTCAGATTAGTGGGAACATAAGGGAGTCTTTATTGAGAAGGAATACAAATCAGAGTCTACATAAAAGTATCCAGTCAACCATGAGATAGATCTTCTCTCATTAAATATGTTTTATGTGCATCCCCCCACTTTTTAAAAATTCTTCTGGACTACCCACAATATGAACATTTTTCCATTTACTAATGTGTCATAAGTCTTGTAGACTTTATCTTCTATTTCTCTCCTTCCTCCTTTTTCTTCCTTCCTTCCTTCTTTCTGTCTGTCTTTGTTGTGACTTGATTCTTTCAAAACACTTTCAGGACAAAAAATTTTTTCTTCTTGATCAAGGTCTGTTGCTGAGACTCTCAAATGCATTTTTAAATTTTGTTTCTTTGGGGGCTGGAGAGATGGCTCAGCAGTTAAGAGCACTGGCTACTCTTGCAGAAGACCTGGGTTAGATTCCCAGCATCCACATGGCAGTTAACAATCCTCTGTAATTCCAGTTCCAAGGGATCCAATCACAAGCATTCTTCAACACAGGTGCACTTACACACATGCAGGCAGTATACTCATACACATAAAAAAAGAATGTATTTTTAATTTCCTTTTAAAAATTTAGTTTTCTTTTTATGATATTTTTATTTTATATTTATGAGCATTTTACCTACATGTATGTCATAGAATGCCAGTGGATACCAGAAGAGGGTGTCAAATCCCCTGGAACTGTAGTTATGGACAGTTGTCAGCTACCATGTGGGTGCTGGGAACCAAACCCAGGTGCTCTGCAACAGCAGTCAGTGTACTTAACCACTGAGCCACCTCTCCCCAACCCTGCATTCATGTCTTTGACTTTTTACTGATTGTCTCTTTCATATTATGAATAGGTTTCATACTTTTGTTGACATGTCTTTTTTTGTTTCATCTTATATCTCATTGAATTTCCTTGAAACCATTGTTCTTATTTTTTAGACAGTTTATTAATTTTCTTTTTATCAGGTCTGTGGCTAGAGAGTTACTGTGTTCCTCCAGGACCTAATGCTTTACTCTGTCACACTTCTTGTATCCCTAAATTGACATTTGTGTACCTAGTAGATGAGTTCTCTTTCCCAATTTTGTAGAATTGCTTTTATAATAAAAAGTTTTCCCCTAAAAACATGTTCTGGGGAGTTGCTGAGTAGCTGATATCACCACTGGTTTCAGTTGGATGTGGTAATGTGGTCATTGTGTAGGTTCCTCATCAACAGTGATGATGTCTGCAGCTATCCTAGTGATGCAGGCTGCAGACAATGGTGGGGCTTCTGCCAGCTGAAACGCAGCTGTCTTAGATGTGAGGCCTTAACTGGCAGCTCTGGGATTAGCATGTGAAGAGGCAGGTGCAAGGTTCTTATCCATTTCTGTGGGTTTCTTGTGGCTAGGAATGCACTGATAAGTCAAGGTAAGCAAGATGCAGCTGGCATGACTGTGGAGGTAGGGTGACTTTCAGCAGCTGAGGGGTCTGCACCTCTCTTGGTGACTTAGTTGGATGTGTAAAATATTCCTAGCATTGTGGCTGGCTCAGTTTTCAGTGTCTAAGGGTTATCCAGAAACGAGATTGCACTGTTAGTCCAAGGAGGAGTATCTATTAGTGTCAAGAGCTGCACAAGTGCTTTTATGGTTCCTTGTTGCTCAGTGTGACCTGTCAAGGGCCATAAGTGGGAGAGACAGAGTGAATTCTGCTTCTCTAGGGGTTTACATGGGTGAACAAGGCTCCTTTGTAAGAGACTCAGTGGGTTCCTAGGTAACAAGAAAGAAGCCAAGGCAGAGCAATCAGTGCTGGTTCTCCTCTTGCTTTGTGGGACCATGGGCATTACCTATTCAAAAAGGTGTTGTGAGGTAGGAGCCTGGGTTAGGGAGGGTACAATGTGAGTTAGGCTTTGTTGATTTCTTGGTGGAGCCTCTTAAACTTAATTCATATCTGTGAGGGCTTTAGCTTTCCCCAGCAGCAAGTATTGCTTATGTTCATCCATTAGTAGGAAATGTTGGGCCCCCTACTGTGCCAAGTAAGTCTTGGCTGGTGGTTGATCTTGAGTAGGGACATGGGATGGTAGATGCTGTGTGTTTTGTTTCCTTCTGGTGGGCCTATCTGAATTACTCTGCTTTGTGGCATCTCTCCCACAGCTCCACTGTACTGTGGCCCTCTTCCTCAGGCACTCCAGCGAGCTGGTAGTTGTGGGTTCTTTGTTTTGTTTTTAAACTTTATGTGGTATTTTCACACCAAGCGTGTTTTAGTGGATTTCTTCCCCATTCATCTCCCGATGTCCTCATTTCCTCATCACCCTTTGTAACTTCCGCTCCACTCGCCTTTCCTCTTTCATGTAACATTTGGCCCGCTCCTTGCCCTTCCTCAATTCCTATTTTTAATCTTTCTTGGTCTCCTTTCTAGTGTTTTAGACTTTACCCACATTTACATGAATCCTTTGTGGAGGGAGGCTCAGTAGGCACCTATGGTCAGCCATCCTCCCGATGTGGCGTGGGAATTATTACTGAGATAAAAACAAATAGTTTAGAAAGTAGCTTTGAAATTAACCCCAAAAGATCTTTTTTAATGTATATTTTTATTGAATTTTTGTGCATCTCATATAAAACATCTTAATCATCCTCCTGTAGCCCTCACATAGATTTCATGCACTCTCTCATATATATTAAGGATTATTGAGTGAAGTTAGTATCCCCAGATGTCTTTCAGTTCAAGTTCACTAGACCACACTGGGGTCTAGTCAGTGTAACTACAGACAATTTTTCCCTTAAAGAAGATCGACTCTCCCTCACCCTGGAGTAATCAGTTGCCAAAAGAGCTCTTTAAAAAACATTGTTTTGAAGCCAAGTGTGATTGTGCATGCCTTTAATCCAAGCTCTCAGGAGGCAGAGACAGGCAGATCTCTGTGAGTTCAAAGCCAGTCTGATCTATATAATGATTTCCAGTCCAGCTGCAGCTACAGGGAGACCCTGTCAAAAAGACCAAAAAATAAAAAACAAAACAACAACAACAAAAAAACCCAAACATTATTTTGAGAGAAGCAGAAGACAAATATAATATTATAGAAATTCTATTTTTTATATCACAGAAACCTTAAAAAATGTTTTGACATGTAATATAGGCTTGCCACTTCTTCCTGGAACTCTTCCCATTTTGAACTGCTGAAGCCCAGTAATTTCCACATCATTTTAAAAAATGTTTTTAAATATAATATGGATTGGATGAATGAACACAAACAATTAAAATAGAAAACCTCATTTCGGGTGGGTTTATTATTCTTAAGTTTTGATTAAGTATTTCCTTTACTGCCTTGTTGGGAGCCGAAGCCCTAAGATGGTGGCTGGCACCTGTCCAAGAGGCAGGGCTCAATGAGTCTAACTAAGCGTGATGATCACGTGATGATCACATGAGGCTTGCGTGTGACCGTTTGTCCAATGGGAAGGGATGAGGGGTGCGTCTGGTTAGCAACAAACGATCATTGGTAGTTGGACAATATATAAGGCTGTGCTAAAGAGAAATAAAAGTTCCTGTTTTTTGAAGACTGAACCAGTGTGTGGCTCCTTCTGTCCCGCTGGACGGAGAAGTGACTAGTATCAAATAAGAAATAGTTCTAGTCTTTCAAATTGTTGCCCAAATATGGAAGGTCTATGTTTCTTTAAATAAAGAGTAGAAGAAGAACAACTATCATATATTGTTGTTCTAGCATGCTTTCAATTGCTGTGACCACTCTGACCAATACCAACTTGGGAAGGAAAGGATTTATTTGGCTCACATCTCCCGGGTCACAGTTCATCACTGAGGGAGTGCAAGGCAGGAACTCAAGGCAGAAGGGAACCTGGAGGCAGGAGCTGAAGCACGGGCGTGGAGAAATACTACTTCCTGGCTTGGCTCCTTGGCCTATGCTCAACCTGCTTTCTTATACAATACTAGGCCGCCTGCCCAGGGGTGGCACCAGTGTGGCCTAGGACCTCCCACATCACTCAACAATCAAGAAAATGCCCCACAGATATGGCCATAGGCCAGTCTAATGGAAGCAGTTTCCCAGTTGAGGTTCCCTCTACCCAGGTGTGTCAAACTGACAACTATCTAGCACAATTATAAATAAGTTCTATGCCATAATCAGACATTCTCTACCTGACTAACCTACCTAGGCTCACAATTCAAACTAAGCTTCTTGACTCTTGATGTTCACAGCACAAAACTGAGTACATTTTGTGGAGTTCGGAAGTAAACCACAGATTTTATATAGTGGCAGATATCTACATATGCTATAAAAGCTTGTTAACATGAGAAGCATGCTCTTGTTGCATCACATAGTTTTCTTGGGTTTGTTACTCATGGGCTCATTACAATGGTCACCTGAAGATCTAACTTTACTTTTGTCTCACCCCGCCTTAAATTTCTAATAGCCTCCAGCAACCTCAGGGAAGAGAACTGTAACAGAGTGGAGGCAGTCCTCTGCTGCCTAGGTAAGAAAAAATAGCTCAGATCTTTTGACTGGTCCATGCACAGAGAGAGTGCAGAGGGCACAGGAACTGCTGTGGCACTTCCTGTACTATTTTCCGTTGGAGAAAAGAATCAAATTAAGCAAAGACTTGAATAAAATTCCTAGAACAATCCTTTAAAATGCCAGTCTTCAAATATCAGCATAAAGCAGGAGGACACAAGCCAGGAGAAAACTAAGCAGCCAAAGGGACAAAAATTTGAGTTTTAATAAAAAAAAAGCAGAATTTCATCTTAAATATGCCTTCATCTTGTACCTCTGTAATAATAATTTGTTTTACTTGATTGTACACAAATATAAAGGCATTCGAACTGATAAACATCAGTAAAATGGAATTTTTGTTTTATTTACCTAAGGAGATATATTTACTTTTGAATGTGGTTCTTTCTTGTGGATAGTCATTCATACACCTTTAATATATAAATACAGCAGCGGCTTCCTACTGGAGTGGTTGCTTTCCATGGCTTCAATCACCCACAGCAAACTTTCCACAGAGAGGAAGAAAGAGACCACGTTCACATTCCTTTCATTGAAGTATGTTTTATTACTGTTCTATTTTCCTTTGTGTATGCCCATCTCTTAATATGCATTAAAGTCTACCAGATCTTTATGTACAAGAAAGAACACATTACAGAATATGTGCTTAGACACTGGAACCTACTGCTGATCTTGGAATATATTTCATATGGGTAAGGGGAATTTCCACAGAAAACTATTACAAAACATCCTCAGCAGGGATTAGCTACCAGTAACTTTTCTTTTTAGTAAATTTCAATTTGGGGATATGTGGTGGTTTGGATGAGAAACATTCCCCATAGGCTTGGGTATTTCAACACATGGTCCCCGCTTTGTGGAGATTTAGAAGGTGTGTCCTTGATAGAGAAAGTATGTCACCGAGGCTGGCTTTGAGAGTTCATAACCTTGCCCCTCTTCCAGTTTGTTCTCTGCTTCCTGTTTGTGGTTGAAGACATGAACTTTCAACCTCCGGCTCTTGCTACCTTCCTGATTGCCTGCTGTCATGCCTCCTTCATGATTATGGACTCTCCCTCTGGAACTGTAAGCAAAAGTCTTTCCTCTGTAAGTCGCTATTGGTCATGGTGTTTTGTTACAGCAACAGAAAAATAATACAGCTTATAAATGACAGATAGCGCTTGGGATCAACAGATGATAAAGTTAGATGAATTAACATTTTAAAAAGACTGATGAGAGAAAAGCTGTTGGGAGTTCCAGGCAGAATTAAACAAAAGTAAATGGCATCTTCATGAGATCATTGTAAAGTAAGTTCAGTAAGTGTGGTTAGCAGTGACTATTCTAAACCAGCATGCTGTTTACACTCCTATAATCCCAGAATTTACTAGAAGCAGGAGGTTCTAGAATTCAAGATCATTCTTAACATTATACTGAACTGAAGACCAGCCTGAGCTACAGATAATCCTATCTAAAGGAGACAAGAATCTCAAACCAAACTGAAACAAAAAACCAGTAAGTCGTCTTTGGAAATCTATACCTTGTGGCTCACTTCCCCATTTCATAATAAGAACCCTCTGTATTATTCCTGAAATTCTGCAAGAACCAAAAAGATAATAAATCTCTCATATAATTAATGGGGTCTTTATATTAAAGATGAACAAGTTCTATTACATTTATTTTCATTTTACATATTAGGAAACTGAAGCTCAGCGGTGTGCTTAGACTGTTCCTCAGTCTAGTCCATGGTGAGGCAGAAACATGGACCTGACTGACCCACTTCCCATTACAGCACTCTTTCTGGTATATTTGGTTACTTGAAATAGTATCAGATACATAAGAAATTAATTTAGAGTTCCCTTCACCTCAGCATATAGAAAGACATCCTGACATTTTGGCTGAATTAATAGGAAAGGGAATGACTTTAATCCAAGGCAAACAGGCTGATACTGGGGCCAAAGAAAGAAATCCCTCAGTGCAGGCTTTGTTCCAATTGCTTGATCTTTGCTCATTTATTATTCATCCATTTCAAAGATTAAGAAAAGGAAACTGTTAGAACAGAAAGAATATGAAGGAAACTATTAATACAACATGAGTCAAAAATGGCATTAAAATGACTTCATTTAATGGTTTAAACTTGGCTGTAAGTTATTGACAGTGAAAACAAGTAATTAGAGACATCATTTATTTATTTGCATATATTTTAAATGTTAGAAATTATGATCTCAATTATGAACACAAGCTATATATTTGAATCTCTAAACACTGGCACAAAAAAAATGACATATACTAAACGTGGCATTTACTTTTGCATTGTTATATATATATATACCTGACAGAAACTTAAAGGGAAAAGATTTATTGTGGATCCTGGCTTCAGAGGGATTTCAGTCCATCATGGGAGGGATGACATAACAGTAAGAGTGACTCCATTCATGACAGTGGGTGCTTGATGCAGTGGTTTTCCATACTGTGTCTGAACCAGAAGTAGATAGAACCTTCAAAGACATGCCCCTGGCGTCCTATTTCTGTTAGCAAGGTCTCATGTCCTAAAGTCTCCAAAATATTCAAAGTAGTCCTATAGACTGGGGATGAGGGCTCAAAATATAGGTTTATAGGGACATTTCAGACTCAAAACAACCTTCCACCACTGCGTCCTAAGTGTTCATGATCATCTCATTAAAACAAACTCTTGGTCCCCAAAGATTCACAATACGGCCGCTGCAAAAACAATTCTCACCTCAAAGAGGATAAAAGATAGTTTATTCTGGAGCCAAGTATGAGTGACTGTGGCTCAGGAACACAGACTTATGTCACCCCAAATTCCATTATAACATGGAAGCAGTTTCATGAAATCCATTTAGTAATAGAACAAAGAAAGTAATAAATCAAGACGCTTTTCAAATACATTGATAGAAACATAAAGTAGACGGAGAAACCTCAGCTATTGGCCTCAGATACTGTTTACACTAAAACTTCTGGTTCCTGGAAACTAAGGTTTGGGTAAGTTAATTCACTCCCAAATGCTTTTATCTGTTAGTCACAGGATGTCCAACACAGAGATGAGCAAGGTATGGCTGTTTCTGGGACTAAACAGAGCCCAAGATAAACTGTAACCAGGCCCTGGACATGCAGCATTCCAACCTCGCCACAATCATTGATGTTCTACACAATTACTTAGCCCTGCAGAAGGATCACGTGTGAAGAGGCTTTTTTTTTTTTTTCTGGAAATTTTCATTCATAATACAAGATAGTTTTTAATTAGGCTTTGAACCTGCAACATTAAAATTCTGTCCAATCACTGAAGGCTAATCAATCAGCCTTGCAGAAGGTTCAGTTTGAAGGTGCAGGATTTTTACAGGACCTTTCATTCACAGTTCCTCATGTTGGCCAAGCATCATGTTTTGTGCATACAGGTGTCATGTAGTATCTATTAAATATTATAATATATTTATAATATATTATATCCCTTGTAGTTAGGAAGGCTCATTCCTAGGATCTGATGTAGATGAAACTGGGTGATAAGCAGGGCAGTAGTTGTATCAAAAGAGAGAAATAATTGGTAAAGCCATTAAGGAAGACACATAGATCATCTAAAAACTATTAGTCACCATGGTCCTGATTTTTTCTCTTTCATAACATTTACATGTGACATATTAGAGTACTATTATACTAATTTATCAAGAATATTGTTTGTCTGGTGTAGTGAAGGCAGAAGATGAAGGAAACACACATTTGAAACAACAAAACTTCAAAAGAATTAGATTGACTATGTTTTCCCCTTTATTTTCACTTATTTTTACTCTATGAGCTTTTAAAACATATTTTGAGCATTGAAAAATATTATCTTTTAATTTCAGTTTTCCTACTGGCCAGCTAGGTTTCATAGTTGTAACTTTGTATTAGGAAAGATTGATCTTCAATATTTAAATTATCATAGTTCTTACTTGTGGCTAATGATTTGATCTGTTTTATCATATTGATATTATTACAGATTTAATTTATAAAATAAATGGAAAGCCCCACATTACAAATAAAATAGAAAACAATATAGTGTACCTTTAAATGTTCTTCTATTAACATTGTCTTCTTTCATACACTAAATATTAAAAACAATGATAGAACAAGAGATCAGACCTGTTAGAAATCAGAAATTTATTGTCCTCCTGGCATAACTGGGTCTTATTATTTCTTATTTTAATAGTTATAAATGAAAATGAGACTCTAGAAAGTCACTGTAGTATTGTTCATTTCCTTTTTATGAATAAAACACAAACACTAAGTAATTTTTTTAAATCCTAGCTAATTGTAATATAGCACATCTTACACACTCATAATCCAGACACACCAGCATTTTAGGTATAACACATCATGAAATCTGTTATTAGTGACTGATGTCTTTTATATAATTTAGATACTAAGAGTTAACGGAGGTCTTTAGAGTATCTCTACGTAGAATAAATGAGGTTGAAATTACTTTGGTAAATATCTGTTTTGTTATTGTTTGTTTTTTGTTTGTCTATTTGAGACAGGTTCTCTCTACAGTTCCAGATGTCCTGGAACTCACTATGTAAACCAGACTGGCCTCCATCTCACAGAGAGCTATTTACCTCTACCTCTCAAGTGTTGGGATTGAAGGTGTGTGCCACCACATCTGGAATCTGAGGATTTTATTTATGAAACAGTGTGTGTTTCATCTTTAAATTTTTAACATCAATAGGAATGTAGTAATCTGATTGATTGGAATCAGTTGATAAATATATACCTATAATTTTAATGAGAAAACATTTACTTGTTTTGGCTATGTAAATTTGGATTTAAAATATAGGTCTCTCCAAAGAGAATTTCATTTGGAAGATTTAAAATAAGGTTTTGTCAATTTAAAAGCTAGAAAAAAAAAAAAAAACATTGTGAGAAATGTTTAGTTTACTGGGGCACTTGTCAATGTAGTTGAAGGTATCATCCAGCATTTTAAAAATATTTTATTTTCTATTTTTATTATGTTGTGCGTGTGAGTGAGTGTATTGCCTGCCTGCATGGAGGTTCACTCATGTAGTACAGTGCCCATAGAGGTCAGAAGAGGGCATCAGATTGTCCTAGAACTGGAGTTATGCATGTTTGTTAGCCACCATATGAGTGCTAGGAATCAAACCTGGGTCCTGTGCAAGAGCAGCCAGCGCTTTGAACCGCTGAGACATCTCTAGCCCCCTCATCCAGCACTTTGGAAATGCACATAAATGTGTCCTCGGGTGATTTGGAACTTGTTTGATATGAGAAATGCGTGTCTAAAAGTTCAGCTCCCCGGATTTTGTAGTACAGAAGTAAGTTAGAAGAATCCGGTGCTTCTTTTTTTCCAGTCAGAATGCAGTCTTTTATATAATGTCTTTTTTTTTTCTTTTGGTTGATGAAATAATCTGATTTTCTTTATCCTTTGAGGAAGACTCTGTAATTCTGAAATTTTAGTAATCATATTTAAAAGTCCTTTTATTTCTAAGCCATTTTTTATAACATTACTAAAATTCATACTCAAGAAAACCTTATTGTTGTGAAGAGAATCAAACATTGATTTAATTTCAGCATATTGAATTTTGATATTAAAAATTTTAATGACCTTTGTATTATAATCAACTTAGTTAAAACCACACCTACTTTCTTTAGGTTTAATTTTCATAATCTTTCTACAGCGTATTTCTATTTTTTCTCTTTTATTGAATCATTACTTATTTAATACAGAACATTTCAATCTATCTTAATTATCTTTATGCTCACTTCCCCAGTGGTCCCCCCATAGCCCTCCAGCTGAAATACATTCTTTCATCTGTGTTAAAGTCTATTCTGTCAAGTTAGTGTTCCCAGATATTCCTTAGTGCAGGCTCATCCACTGAGGTCTAATCCACTATCTGAAGCCCCTCCCTTTAGGAAGATTAGCTCATCTTCCCCCAACAGTAATCAGTTGCCAACATTTCTTCAGAAAAGATTGGGGTCTACTACCCATTTCTCCAGTCCCATGCTGGGTTTTTGTCTGCCAGAGTTTGCATGGGTCTTGAGAATGCCAAAACAATTGCTGTTGGTTCATATGAGCAGGGTCCCGGGAGCTTATAGGATTCTATTTCCGTATGGTCATGCACCTTCTCCCTGGCCCTGACAGTCTTTATGCCCCCTCTTCTGCAATGGCTCCTGAGCCCTTGGATAAGTGAAACTTAATATAAGAGTCCTATCCAGGGATCCACACTCCACAGATTCCTGATCTCCATCTTTTGGCCTTTTGTGACTTTTTGTGTTACCGGCCCTCTGTTTCATGAGGGAGCTTCATTCATGAGAGCTGAAAGATTCATTAGTGTCCTCTTTACCCCTTGTTCCATGTTGCATGAAGCTTGGGTTATAGAGGTTGCATTGTAGATGAGCCGCTTAGGCATGGGCAGTTCACAGACAGTGTCTTTGTGTGACCATTTATGGTATTCTGTAGTCGCCTCTGTCTGGTGCAACAGAAGCTTCTTTGATGAGTGGTGACTGGGGTACTTGGCTGTAAATACAAGGATACATATTTTGCACTTAATAAGAAGTTATATTAGCCTAGGAATGTGTCAGTCTTGGGGATTTCTCTAAGATCTATGACCTGTTCAGCCATGTGTATTTGGCTATGATTACAGTATCACACATAAGTTTCCTCCCATTAACTGGGCTCTAAGACCGGTTAGGTAGCTGTTGATTGGTCCCAAGATAAAAGTATCACTACTGCACCAGTGTCGAGTGCTCTGCTCATCATTGATGTAGGGGTTTTTTGGTCCTGAAGCTGGTGTTAGACCATCAATTGATGTTCTCCCTTGGCTGCTTGCATAGTGCTCTCCAGAGCTATGCATGCTAACCTTCAGGCGAAGTGGCTTCTAGCGCCATTGTTCCAAATCCAGTTTCTGAAGTATGTCCTGTTTTCAGCAATACAGACTTCCTTCTACTTCTGGGAGGCAATTAAGCACTGAGCCAATAGCCTGTGTAGTTTGGGAGTCTCTTGGACTACACTGGCCAACGACTCAAAGGAAGATTTCTCCTGTATAGCACTGTTTCTTGTTATGCAGCCTTGAGCTATACACATGGACTCATGCAGAGATATTGTATATGGAATTTGTCATTAGGTTGTTGGACTAATATGATTCCTTGTATAGCCCTCCCTCTCCTCTCCCATTTAAGTACCACCCCCTTTTATCTAGTTCTCCCTCAGTGACACCTGTCTCCTGCTATTCTTCTCTCCCAGGTTCTTTCTTTTCCTTTACCTCCCTGGTTTCTTTCTAATTTCCCTGCTTCCTACAGTTGGATCAGTATACATACCAACGTATAAGGGTTAGGTGTTAGGATCCACAAATGAGGGAGAACATACGTTATTTGTTTTCCTGAGTCTGTGTTACTTCACTTAGCATAACACTTTCTACTTCCATCCATCTACCTGCAAATTTCATGGTCTTTCTTTACCTTTGAGTAGAACTCCAGCGTATAAATGTACCACATTTTCATTATCCACTCATTAGTTGAGGGACATTTAGATTGTTTCCATCTCTTAGGCATTGTGAAAGGAACAGCCATAAACATGGATGTACAGGTATCTTTGCAATAGCATGAGTCCTTTGGGTATATGTTGAGGAATGGTATACCCGGGACAAATGGGACATTCATTTTTAGTTTTTAAAGAGTTCTTCACACTGTTTTCCATAGGGGTTGCAAGAGTTTACAATCCCACCAACAGTGAATGAGCATTCCTCCTTCCCCACTTCTTTCCCAGCATTTGGGATCATTTGTTCTCTTTATCTTAGCCGGTCTGACTGGGGTAAGATGAAGTTTTGAAGTAGTTTTAATTTGCATTTCCCTAATTATTAACGATGTTGAACATATTTTAAAACGTTTCTTAGCAATCATTATTCTTTTGAGAATTCTCTGCTCAGATCCTTAGTCCATCTTTCAACTGGGTCACTTGTTTTCTTGATTCTTTGTTTGTTAAACCTCTCTCAGATGTGTCACTGGTGAAGATTTTCTCCCACTCTGTAGGTTTTCTCTTTGCTTCCTTGTTTGTTTCTTCTGCTGTAGAGAAGATTTTTAGTTTAATGAACTCCGACTTGTTATTGACCTTAATTCCTGAGCAATTGCTGTCTGATTTAGAAAGTCCTTTCCTACACCTTTATCTTGTAGGTTACTGCTAATGTTTTCTTCTAACAGTTTCAGAGTTTCAGGTTTCACATTGAGGTCTTTGATCTTTTTGGAGTTGACTTTTGTGCAAGGTGAAAGTTAAGAGTCTGTTTTTCATTCTTCTACAGGTTGAGATTTGCTTTTGCTGAAGATGCCATCTTTCCTCCAGTGAGTGTTCTTGGCCCCTTTGTCAAAGCAGGTGGCTGAAATTGCATTTACTCGTGTTTGAGTCGCCAATTATATTCCATTGGTCTATTTTTGTGCCAGTACCATGCTGTTTTTATGACTATAGCTCTGCAATATAGTTTGAAATCTGATATAGTAATTCTCCAAGCATTGCTCTTTGTACGAGGGGCTGCTTTGGTTATCCAGGATCTTTTGTGCTTTCATATGAATTTTAGGATTTTTTTTCCTAATTCTGTGAAGAATGTCATGGAGATTTTGATTGGGATTTCATTCAATGTATATATTGCTTTAGTTCTAATATATCTAAAAAATTTAGTTAATTTCTCATTTGTTTTTAATATCTCCTTTTAACCAATTTTTACCAATTTTTTTACTTCTTTTTCAGGTGAATTTTACATTCCAATTGAAATATCCTGCCCATTTGTGATGTTTTAAGGAAGTTTTGCCTAGAAGTTTTAGTTAAGCAGGCAAAATAAACCAATTTAGATTAGTAGATGCTTCTAAACTACCTACTGAGGATAACCTTCCCTTTAGTTAAGTTTTTCTACTTTTATATATTTGTAAATTGCATTAACACACCGAGCAAACCTAAACCCAGTTAGGAGTACAAAGTATCTGTTTTGCTTTCTCCAAATATTTCTCCATTCCTTAGATTAGGTGTGGGAATGGGAAATGTGTCCAGGGACAAAGGGAAGAAGAAGGAGGAGGAAGAGGAGGAGGAAGCAGCAGCCTGCTGGCAAATTTAACAGTCAGAATCCACAATTCCTTTAGCGGTCTGAAAGCAATAAAAAAAAATGTTGAAATGAGAATGTTTTCAAAGAAAACTAACAAAATAGATACCTTAAACCAAATACTTGAAAGCAAGCCAAAACAAAAAAAGATACCTACCAAATAGTATTCTTAAACAACTAGCTCAGAATAAACAAACCAAGGGAGGTCTGAGAGAGCCCTGGAAAGAAATCACCACAACCAACCTGAAGCTATAACAGCAGAAGGCTTAGACTTTGTGGCTTCATGTCAGTACCTCAATTGCATCCAGTTGACTCTAGTGGAACAGAGATGTTTGGTGTCACAATTGTTACAAATCTCACCTCAAAGTAGATAAGACATAGTTAATTCTGGAGCCAAATATGAGTGATCATAGCCTAGAATTAGGTTGCCCCAAATTCCATGTTCCAACATGGAAACATTTTCATAAAGTTTTTATAGTAACAGGACAATCACAAATGAAGGCACATTGCAACTACATTAGTGGAAATATTAAGTAGATAATTACAGCAACGAGGAGAAATCTCAGATATAGGTCTCAGATCTGATGATACTCAGCCTTTGGGTTGGTGCAAACTAGGATTTTGTTAAGTTAATGCATCCCAAAAGATTTTTTTATCTGTTTGTCACAGGATATTAGGCCAACACCGGGGTGTTCATGACATGACTATTTAGGGATCTAAAGATGGCTCTGGATACACAACATTCTAACCTTTGCACAACACATAAAAGTTCTGCACAATTAACCAACCTTGCAGAACAGTCAAGTTTGAAGCGTCAGGTCTTTTTCTTTTTCTTTTTTTCTCAGACTTTCCATTCATAATATAAAATGCATTTAGTCCAATTCCAAGAGTCCCCATAATCTTACAAGGCTGCTCAAAAATCCAAAGTCTCTTTTGAGACTTACAGAAAACTCTTAGCTATAAGCCTGTGTTGCTGTGAATTCTGTGAGCCTATTGACTAGCCTAGCAAAATATGCTCATTGGTGCAATAGTGGTGTGAATGTTATAGGACTAACTGGCCACCTTCTGATTGGATATAAGGCCCCTTTCACAGAATGGAATCCATACCTGACACTGTTATCAGGGCCTCAAACTTTTGACTAGACAGGTTAACAGCCGTAGAAGAGAACATACTGTTATTCTACTAGACATAGTATTAAACTGACTCCTAATGTCTGTTATATCCATAAATTAGTGTATCTCTCAGCTCTCACCAGAGAAGATTCTTCTTGCAGCAGATGGTGATTAAGACAGAGACCCACACTCCTTCAAGCGTAGAGTATAAGAGATTGGAGAGTGCTCAGTCCTAAAGGGGATGCTTATATCACATCGTTTCCTCCCAAGACTAAGGGATCATTGCAGAAGAGCAGACAGAGAAATCGTAATAGCCAGGGATGGTAGCTGAATACAAGGAAATCATCTCAGATTGTTATATGCACAGGGTTCTATGAACCCACAGTACTTGAGACAGAATGCATTATTGGGGGCTGGTGGGCTCCAACATAGTCACCTAAGATGGCAGCTGGCAGTTGCCAGGAGGAGGACCTCTAGTTTAAGGAAATGTATTGTGATTGGATTTTAGAAGATCCAGGTGCATGATGAGTGCATGGGCAGTGTGTGATCATGAGGATTCTTTATGGGTTGGGAGCCTCATGTACCTTGATGTAATACTTGACCTTTTGGCTGATTGGTTGGCGCATATCTTGCTTATGTAATGCGTGTGTATATAAGGCAGAAAAAATAAAGAGGAAGCTGCTGCAGCCTGAAGCTAATCCCGTTGTGTGTTGTTGATTGTCCTGCAGGTCGGGACAATGCATAAGATCTGTACAAACCCAAGCCAGACAGAAATGCAGTAAAGATAAGAAAGAAGGACAAAGAGGCACAGCCCCAGAGGAGGATCTATTGGTGATTGAAAGCCGCAGTGGAGGGTCTATTGGTGATTGATAACTGCTGGCAGAGGGAGAGTCAGTTTTCTTTAAAAAAATATTTTATTTTATTTTTATTTTTAGTATATGAGTGAATTGCTCACATATATGAAAATGCACCTGTGTTGTGCAATACCTGCAGACATCAGAAGAGGGTACAGGATTCCTTTGGAACTGGAGTTATGGATGGTTGTTAGCCACCATGTGGAAATTGAAACCAGGCCCTCTGCAAGAGCAACTAGTGCTCTTAACTGCTGAGTCATCACTCCAGCCCCAGAATTGGTTTCCTTTACTGGTGTGATGACCCCTTGTAGACTGACCAAACTTCAAGGGATAGAACCACACCGAAGAGCATTTGAGGACTACACATCGCAGATTGGATAGGCTTTAAGCAAAAAGACAAATATTAAAAGAGGACATGAAGTCAGGGAGGGCAGTAAAGTGGGAGCGAAGGGGGCTGAGTCTAAATATGATCCAAATGCATTGTATGAAATTCTCAAATCAATGGAGATATTTTTTTAAGTAATAAAATGAATCTTTAGATGAAAAACAGATAACGAACAAACCAAACCAAAAATATGCCCCCGCGACCGCCCGCCCACCCAACTGAATACCACATTACATAAAGATTGGACCAAAGCAAGACTAAAAACCAGCACAGCAAACACTGAATACTGAGGCTCCTCTGGAATCCAGAGCACGTGGTGCCTGCCACCTGAGCTCCACGGGTTTCGTTCACAGCTCTGTCTCTGTGGCCTGCCATTTGCAGCACGTGTGTGTTCTTTCTTAGATATGCCCCACTCCGGGTCTACAACTCTCCTCATCAGGTGGTCTGGCATCTTAAACATTCTGGGGTCTCTAGTCCAGCTTAAACTTTGCTGCCAAAGCTTAAAAAATAGGACACTCAGGGGTCTCTGTGGAGAATCTGACCCTGTTGGTCCTTCTAGGCTTTTCTTAGGAATTCTCATGTGAGCATCTCTGCCATTCTAACTCTTGCGAAACCAGCACCACGTGGGTGGCTCCATGATCTACTGCCAAGCCAGGAAGGAGCAGGCGCCCCTTTACCACAGCTGCAGTGGCCTCTGTGTTTCTGGGTGGCCCTCCTGGAAAACACTTACCCTGGATAGGCCTGGATGGCAGCAACAACAGCAAAAATGGGCCAGCTTTGGCAACAGTAGAAATCTGATTAGGAAATCCAAAATTAGAATCTTTATTTCCAAAGAAACCAAACCACAGAGTTGACTGAATTTAATTTCCTTGTAAATGTAAGCGTTGCTAATAATAGACTCAAAGACATCTCCATCATGTAACAAAACAAACACAGAAAATTGCTTCTCAGAAAGCAACGCCCTTGCTACACTTCATCAGGCCTTCTCCAACTCCACTGTGCATAGCCATCGTCTGGAGGACTTGGGAAAATACAGGCCTCGGAGATCCGGATTCATCTAAAGCTCCAGTGAGACCTGAGATTATGCATTGCTCACCACTTCCAGATAATGCCGATTACTGATCCATTGGTCACACTTTGAGTAGTGTGTGTTTTGTGTACTTTGGTAGAGATTCTCACATTTTTTTATCTTCAGTCAGTATTTCCCAATCACTTTTTCCCAATATTATTGACTCACTGTCAAATATAGAGATCCATAGTGTTCCCCAGGTGAATGTCATAGACTTGTTTTCTGTTACTATAAGAAAATACCTGAAACTAGGTAATTTTAAAGAAAAAGCATATTTTATCTCTCCATTCTGGAAGCTGGGACCATTAAGAATACATCTTCAACTTGTGCAGGAAAACAACCCACTCCAGTGGTAACTAATTCAGTTCTGTGAGAATTATCCCAGGTGTATGTAAGAAATTCCTCTCTTTTAACAATTCTTAAAGGCCTCCTCTCCCAACACTGCTTCCAGGCAACCAAATTTCCACAAGGGTTTCAAAGAGGACAAATCACATTTAAACCACGGTAATTGACATTTGGTAGATCTTTAGTTTTTCTGTAGCAAGGATTTTGATTTTATCAAATCATAGAGCCAGGCTATTGCTGTGACATATTCTGATTAATCTTGTTATTTTGAATGTTTCATAATTAAGAAATAAAAATTAACTGTTTCAAAAATCAGTGGCATAAATTTATGCCTGATTCTAACTCATCATCTTGTAACCAGCACAGCTTTCCTAACAGGATGTCAAGCCACCAGAAAAAAGTCCCCTCTCCTCTCCTTTCAGTTTGTCATTACCTCAATTGGTAGATGTTCAGTGAAAGTGGGGCCAGTGCTTACCAAACACTGAAGAAAAGCAACTATTCTTAAATCCCCCTCCTTTTAGGCTGTAAAGTGTTACAAGCATAACACAGAAAGTACTGAATGTAATACAATAATGAAATTAACTAATGACTTTTAATAACTTTTATAACTTTAGTAACTTTAGATGGCAGAGTAGGAGATGACAACCATTGTCACAGCACCTACTACAAAAGTCACAGTGTCTCTGAGCATGCTCGTACCCCAGGAACCAGCTCAGCTGCCATAGGGATGGGAGTTTCACAGGGCTCCAGGTCCACTGGGCCTCTGGGCATCCCTGTGCTCCTGGTCTCTCTGGTTGTTTCACAAGCAAATATGCCTTTTAGGCTATTACCAATGTCGTAGTGGGGGTGTCCACAGTCCAGGCACCAATTCTGTTACCTCCCTGGGCAACCACCAAGCCTGAACTGATTGCTGTGCTTCTGGATTCCGACACCCTGCTTTGACTTCATTTTATTCAGTGCTGACTTACTGTTATTGTAGAACTTTGAGCATGTGGAATACATTGTTCAAATGCTTGAAGACATTACTATCCCAGCTAATACTGGACACTGGGATACCAGAGGCTAGCTCCAGATGTCATATACCTGTAGAAAACACTTGGTTTTTGTAAACTCATATTCTCTGTCTCCTTTTGTCTCTGCCTGTTTCTTGTTTCCTGCCTTTTACTGAACTCTACTACATTTTTGGGCATTTATTTTTAATTCTGACTTTCGAACTTGCACAAAAACCTAATTTTTCTATCAAAGAAGTATTATGTCATTTCCTTACTGACATTATGACCATGAACTTCCTTCAGTTAATTCACTGACTTGTTTGTCTAGAGAGAAGTGCTGTAAAGGCTTGTGGGAAACCAAGTTATGTAATGATGCTATTCCTATCAATAAAGAGCAACTTCCTGCTAAATTTAACTTTCATGTTGACCCTCAGTTCTTTTTAAAAGACATTTCTCAAAGTACATTTTTGTTCAAGTACTGAACAGAAGTACTGAAGGAGCCCATTGACATTGGATTCAAATGCCAGTGGAAACTGAAAGAATTAATTTTAGAAACTGAGCCAAAGGCACAAAATTACATGAGTACCAGAATTTCAAGAAGTGAGCGTTGGGGCTGGGGAGATAAGAGCACTGAATGTTTTTGCAAGGACTCAGGTTCAATTCACAGTATTCACATGGCAGCTAACAACTGTCTATAACTCCAGTTTCATGGGATCCAGCACCCTCTTCTGAACTCCATGCACGTAGCACGACATGGGTGCACTTATGAAATGTAAGCAATACACTCATACACATATAAATAAATAAAGATAAATAAAATATTTTAAAGACGTGAACATTGACAGGGCACTGGGGAAAAATAGTGAATTCTCAACAGATGCATCCTCTGCGCTCTGTCTTAACCTTGTCTCTGTCACACTATTACAAGTGACTCTTTTGTTTCTGTCTCAGTGACTCTCCTTTGTGTTATCTTCCCTACTCCCTCACCACTAAAGAAAAAAGACTGAGCATAGGCCTGGCCCAAGAAGCTGAGGCAATGGAAGAGTCTCTTTTTAAGTACAGGACAAAGCGGAATCAATGCCTGGAATACAGGACCAGGGCGGAGGAGAACTCTGGAATCTATGAACATCTGGTAATATTGATGTCTAAAGAGAGCAGCTCTGGGGCTGGAGAGATGGCTCAGTTAAGAGCCATCAAGCTGCTATTGCAGAGGTCCCAGGTTCAGTTCCCAGCACCCACATGGCAGCTGACAAACATAAATCCAGTTCTACATGATTTGTCATCCTCTTCTGGCCTCCTATGCAAATGCACTTACAAACATGCAGACAAAGCACTCATACACATAAAATTAAATAAATAAATAAATAAATAAATGATATTAAAGATAAAAGAGACTAGGTCGATCAGAGGCAAAGCTCAGCTCAGAAGATGTTTTGGAGCCAAAAAGATTGATATTGAAGGAAACAGTAGACTCGACAATTTATATTAGAATAGGTTATATTTAATAGTTCTAAGTTTATATTTGATTTAGTGTTTTAAAATATGTATCTGAATGTAAATTTTTTAGCTTGTGAATTCCAATCAGTGTTTAGAAATGCTGAAGCAAATTCCCAATACTGATACTGTGGTTTTTGAGAAATAATGTACTCACTTCTTGAACATTGTCCTTCAAGTCCCTCCTCTTCATTGAGAGCTTCAGTGAAAAAAAACTATCACATCTCTCCAGGCTTTTCCTCAAACCCTGGGTGGTGAGAACTCAGACTTGATAACCAACTTGCTGCCAAGTTTCACAACTTTCTATCTCTGAAATATTTTTAAATCCACCCACACTTCTTCCTTCTTGTGGTCAACATTCTCCCTTGAGTGATTTCAACAGTTTCTTAATTTACCTCTTTCCATCTGCTTTGTCTTTCCAATTATCTACACGGAAGCTAATGATTTTTTAAAATCTTTTCTGCCTCTATAGGGCATTGATTGCATTGTGAGGATTTACAGGATTATAGATTTTTCTTTTCTTTGCCAGTCAGTTTACTGGTCAATCAGACTCTAACATCTTTCCCTTCCTAACACATAATACAACTTCCATCTGTTTTTGAGGAAGATGATCCACTTCAACCCCTTTCTCCTCTAAGCAGTACTCATTGATGGACTCTGATGGTCTCAGCCAGTATTCGGCACACAGTATTCCTCTGGTCAAAAAGTTAGGCTAGCAGAGATGATGAGGTAATCAGCATTTTAGAGGAAAGCAACATTCTTCTCTTCCTCTTTCTGGTCTTTTTCTGGGTGTGAATGAAGAAGCACAGAACCTCTAGAAGGCCCTGGCAGATGTCATGTAAAAAAGGAAACCACAGTACACTGAAAACACTATAAGATACCCAAGAAAGTAGTCAGAGAGGATGATAAATATGTTCCTTTGGGTCAATATCTGAACTACGGAATAAGACATTGTTTGAATTTCATGTTGTCACTGAAATAGTCAGTTATGAAAGCTCACAAATTCCTTTCCTGATTTAAGCCTATTTGAGCAGCTTTTTTGACTTCCTCCATCCTGTTTCATCTCCTAACACTGAATGAGACTCACCAGGTAACACTGGCTGCTTTTCTATTAAAAGGCTCCCTGTGCACTGTTCCTTTTGCTCGAGACATTACATAACCTGTGCCAATTGTTAATTTATCAACTCTAGGCTTCATATTTATCTTTGGTTTCATACTCTATAATAATGGATGTAAGCCCTTCAAATATTTTCCTTTTAGCAATTGATGTGACATTAATTCTTGTTGGTTGAGGTCATTTGACTGAGAGGCAGTGCATTAGAAAGGGATCTTCCTTTCTGGTCCCATTTGCAAGGCTCCTCAAGAGCCTGATTTTATTTTCTCCATTCTTTGGCAAACATGATTTTCACATGACTGAGGGTTTGGCATGGTACAGTTTTCACCAGCTTTTGACCATCATGTATTTTATTCACTTCTCAATTAGAGCAGATCATATGGGCCTCTTTGCTACCTGATATCACTAATCCACCTTAGCATGAGCCATCCATGGACATAGGATTCTAAAGAGGGAGTCCTTTTTATTCCAGCAGTACCCCAACTTTCTCTAGATGGCCTTCCATCAGTCTGAGCTCATCCTCAGTGCCATTCCAGATTGCCCAGAGACCTAGAGCCAATTTGGCCCAGCAGCCCAGGAAGCTTCTCCAATGCAGTGACATGTAGCCACACCTCTAATATGAAGTCTGTGATCTTCGTTGTTAATTTGATACACTTGGGGAAAAGGAACATTAACTGAGGAATTTCCTCCATCAGACTGACCCTCGGGGTTGTCTGCAGGGCATTTTCTTAATCGTTACTTGATGTAAGCGAGCTCAGCCCACTGTGGCTGGTACCATCTATGGGCAGATGAGCCTGGGCTGTACAAGAAAGGAAGCTCACTGGGAACCTGGGAGCAAGCCAGTAAGCAGCATTCCACCTCGGTCACTGCTTCAGTTCCTGCCTTCAGGTTCCTGTCCTGCTTGAGGCACTAAATACTGACCTCACCATCTTGGTTTTGGTCAGTGTTTTAATCACAGCAACAGAAAACAAACTAGAACAAGGTCCATAAATTCATTATAAAATTCTTTCATGGGGTTGGAGAGATGGCTCATAGGTTAAGAATTATTTTGGCTGACTGACTCAGCCCACTGCTGCATGATTCCATTGTTCTGGTGACTGTTTGGTGAAACCAAGCTGCTTACTTGGTGATGGTCAAGAAGCAGAGATAGAAGATGGAAACATGACATAGTCCCAAGATCACACTCTCAAATACCCTTTTCACTAACTCCTATCTTCCTACCACCTCTCCACAGTCCATCAACTTATTAACCCATCAATGAATCAGTCCATTGATGAAGTCTGAGTCTTGTGATCCAATTACTTCCAATGAATTGACAATTAAGTAGTATATGGACTTTGGAGAACATTTCATAACCAAACCATAACAGTTCTTTAGATTGGAAGAAATGAATAATATTGAGAAAAGCCATGCTCATTTCAGTCATTAAATAGGCAGTTATATCAAAATATAAAGTAATCATAAGATTAGAGAGCAAGCCAATATAATAAATTGTGGATTATATTTTATTTATTATTTTAATTTTATGTGTCTGAGTCTATTGCCTGCATGTGTGTAAGTGCACCCATGTCATACAATGCCCAGAAGAGGGCGTTGGATAACCTGGAACTGGAGTTAGGGATGGTTATTAGTAGACATGTCAGTGCTGGGAATTGAACTCAGGTCCTCTACAAGAGCAGTCAGTGCTGTTAACTACTTAGCCATCTTTCCAGCCCCTAAATTGTTGATTTTTATATTACAATACAGTAAAATAATTTTGTTTCACAGTTATAAGCACTATTATAGGATTTAGCTTGTTGAAAAATCTGTTATAAATTAATATGTGATATTAAAAATAATACACGGAAATGTGCTAGGAAAATACTACTGTATAGAAATTCCTGTTTAGATCACTTAAAGGGCTGATGAAAGAAAGTGAAACAGAGAGATGGAGACAGAAAAGAAAGAAAGAAGGAAAGAAGAGAAAATCTGAGAGAGTGAAACGAAAGGGAGGAAGAAATGAATGAGGAAAAGAAAGGAGCAGGAACGGAGACAATAAAAATGTATGCAGCAAATACTCTGTGTCAGGGTTTGGAGAACACAAAGTCAAAGCAAGTAATAGGAACCAGTCTATGGTCCCTGTACTTGAGGAATTCAGCGTGATATTAAACATAAAGATATGAACAGCAGTAAAAATAAACGTATCATAATTACATTACTGAAATCAGGTGTATATGCCAGATGTTATAAGAGCAGAGAATCAAAATGGATCCTGACTAGAGAAGACATTGTAGAGAAGGTGAACTTCAAGCTGGGTCTTGAGCATGGAGTAAGAGTTTGTAAAGCAGAAAGCATGGCTGGCTGCCCACTCAGCACAGACATACAGTGAGAGCCCCAGGCAGGAAACAGACTCCAACCAAGAAGAAAATACACCAGACAATAGAGAAGAGGTAGATTCAACCATATCTAGTTTCAATCTCAAAGCTGTTAACCAGAAAAGACATTCTTCCCCTGGGGTGATTGCATATAAGTAGTAGCAGAGGCTAGACGATGGAAGGTAAGAGTTGTATTTTGTTTTCTCTACCCTTTAGTCTTAGTGATGAAAGCGAAAGGCACAGTGGGGCAAAACTGTTCACCAGGTGGTGTTCAGGAAACAGAAGGAAGATCAGAATGCATCATTTAAGAGAGAAACTAAAATTTATCCAAAGTTTGACAAGATATACTTACCCATTGATAAGGTAGTGCCATGTGTGTTCGGGGGATAATCAATCTTTCTGATTGGATATGGGGCTTACTCCATAGGAAGTAATTCATGTCTGATACTGTAAACCTGGACAAATGCCCTTTGTGTGGGAGGTCATAGGCTTGGGGTAGAGGGGACACCTACTACTGTTGCTTCATTAAGTGGACCTGTTGTTAAACAGCCTTCTAAATCTTTATGTTTATACCTGTAGATTAGTTTCAACATCTTAAAAGCTTACAGGAGGATGCAACTTGATTTATGCTCTCTCTACCCAGTTTTGAATGGAATTTAAGTATCTACAGTGAATGTTTAAATAACTAAAGGTTATTTCTTTTCTAGCAATAAAGAAATAAACACAACTTGCTAAAAATTTGTATTGCCTTCTAATCTCATGAATCCATAGGTGAAATAAGTAACATTCCCATTAATTAATTTTGCCAGCTGTTTATCTCCTCGTGTCTGTCTTTGAACTTAGTCAGGCTCCATCTCCCTCCTCCAACTCACCCCTGGTCAAAATCTCTTCCAGTTATTTCTTTAGAATGTTTACAAAGTTTCTTGATGTTCTTTGAGTGTGATAACTCATGAGGACTCATGAGAGGCTCCCTTACCTAACTAGCCCTCACAATGAGAATAGCCTCTCTGTGGGGGATGCAAATCTTCATGTTTCCATAGCTTCAAGCTTCTGCTTATGAAACTAATCCCTGAACTTTGGGTCTCTTTGCAATGCCTGAGAGATGCAGAGCCTCTTGCAAACAGGTATACATTACAAATGATTCCCAGAAGAACCCCCAAGCACATGATGACCTCATGACTCTGAGCCTGATGCTAGAGGCTTCTGCAAACAGTCCTGAGGCGCAGTTACATTTTCCTTTTATGATATTGTTCTTTTTACATTTTTCAAAATTTACTTAAGTTTTATGTGTATGAATGTTTTGCTTGCAGGTATTTAAGTGTACCACGTGCATGCAAGGCCCTGTGTTGGATCCTCTGGAACTGGAGTTTATGGACACTGCCATGTAAGTGTTGGAAATTGAACCCAGGTCCTTTGCAAGAGTAGCCAGTGCTCTTAACCACTGAGCCCTCTCACCAGCCCCATCATTGTGTCATTCTTACACAGAAATGCAGAGCAGAGTGCTCACATTCCTGGCACAAGGCCACACACCAGAGAGCACCAGTAGCATGACACCCTGCTCCCAATTTATGGGGGTTGACTACTACCCAAAAAGTTTCAAGTTAGTAATGTACATAATCTAGTGAGTTTGCACATATTATGCACTATCATTCCCATCAAGGTAATAAGCATACCCATCAACTCCAAACCTTTCCTTGTAGAACCTTTTGTTTTATTATTGTTTTGTGCAAAGAATAGAATATGAGCTTCATTTCTTACCAATTTTTAAGTACTCAGTGATTTAATTAAAGGCACTGTTTTGAAGCAAATTTCTGGAACTTAATCGTCTTGTGTAACTGTAACTTTATGTTCACTGACCAACAACTTCCCAGATCCACCAAGTTCACTCCTAGTCCCTGCCATTAAGCTCTCTATTTTCTATTTCTGTGTTTGACTAAACACTTCATGTGACAGGAATCATAGTATTTATTGTTATGTTCTTATTTTGCTTAACACAAGGTCTTTTGGGTTGTCTATATTCTTTTTAACACTGAGAAATATTCCAGTGTATACACACACACACACACACACACACACACACACACACACACACACCAAAAAACAAAACAAAACATGTACATACCATATCTGTTCATCTGCCTGCAGACATTTTGGTTGTTTTCATCTTTGGCCATTGCAACGAATACTGCAAAGAACTTAAGAGAGCAGACATCTCTCTGAAATTTTGATTTTACTGTTGGTTATATAACATGCCTAGAAATGTGATTACGAAATCATATTGTATTTCATTTTAACTTCTTCAGTAAATGATGTGGGTTTTTTTAATATATATGGCAATCACAGCATTTTAGATTCCCACTAAGAGTACACAAGTGTTCTGATTTCTTCACACCCTCAGTAACACATACTGGTTATTTTTCATAATCCTTAAGAAGTGTGAAGTGATACTTGGGTGGTTGCTATTTGCATTTAACTGATGATTTAGCTGTGTTGGGTGTCTTTTGTATGCCTGCTGACTACTTGTATATCTTCTTTTTAAAGAAATATCTTTCTATGTGTATGAGTGTCACGCCTACATATATGTAAAGTGCACCCGTGTTATGCAGTGCCCATGCAGGTCAGAAGAGGTCACCAGATCTCCTGGAACTGGAGTTATGGATGGTTATTAGCTGCCATGTGGGTGCTAGGAACTGAACCTGGGTCCTCTACAAGAGCAGCCAATGCTCTTAACCTCTATGTCTGCATTTTGCCAATGCCATAATGTTTTAATCATTTCAGATTTGTGTGGTGTCTTGAAATCAGAGAATATGAGGTTTACATAATTGTTCTTCTTGGTGAAATTGGCTACTTGGGCTTCTTGGCAGTTCCAAGTGAATACTAAGGTCTTTCTATTTTAGAAAGAAAATATTCCTTTAAATTTTTGAGAGGGATTGCATTGGCAGCTGCTACCTTGGCTCCGCCACGAAGTGGGCTGATGTCTTGGTTATCTGGTTTGCTAGCTGGTCTTTCTGTTCTGATGCGGTCACTGTCTAGACTTTGTAACTGAGGCCAACTGGAAAGGTTCAAGTTTAGACATGTTTGAGTCATTGCTTCACTGAGTAAATCCAAGGTCACTGCAGAGCTGTGCAGCTTCTGCCAAGACCTATTGCCAGTTGTGGAGTCTCCCAGCTCTTCTTTGCTCATACCTGTCTCCAGTTTGACTAGCTAAGCAATTCTTTTTAAGGGTTCCATGAGAAGAACAATAGAAGTGGGCTTCTTGGGCAATGCCCTGAAACACTGGGACTGGGATAGCCACCTTGGTCTCACTGGAAAACTGAAAGCCCCAGAAGGTCTTGCTTCAGATGGCTTTATGCCTTCTGGCTAGAGGGCGGTTTAGACTAATTGAAACCATTCTTTTTACCTTGTAATGGAGTATTGATAATGAGAGGACTTTTCATTGTATTTCTGTGAAAGGACTAGGATCTTATTATGTATCTTGTAGTGATTTTCTGGTTTAAAAAACAAAAAACTTTTAAGATCTGGAGAGGTAGTTCTGTGGTTAAGAGTACTTGCTGCTCTTACTAAGGACCGCAGTTCAGTTTCCAGTACCCGGGTCTGGCAGCTCACAATCCTCCAGCTGTAACTCCAGCTCCGGGGATCTGACACCATCTTCTGGTCTCCGTGGGTACCTACACTCATGTGCACAGAGAAGCATGCATCTATTTAAATAAAATAAATCAAATAGAAAAATATTAAAATGTTTCTATATTATTTGGGGAATGATGAGGAATTACTTATTAGGTTTTTCTAAACATTTTTCTCTGGCTCATTTATTTTTGAGTAATTCTCTCTTGCTGGTAAAGTTTGCAAAGATCTTTTGAAAGCTTCTTTTTCAGTGATGATGTTGAGAATGAGCAAAACGAACGTTGTTACTGTTTTGGGGAAATGTATTTTGGGTTCTACCTCTTCTTTGTTTTCATAGAAACTAGTATTGTATTGACTTCAAAATTCCATTGTGTAGAAAGTCTTCCAATCAAACTAAACAAAAAGTTGGCATTACATCAAATATTAATCGAATTTGTTGGCTTTGTATAGAAGAAGTTTTAAAAGTAGAAAGAACATTTTGTAGTCGATCAAATATGTTCCATTAAATATTTTGTGCAATTATATGAATATCTAGAAATGTCAATGATTCATAGTTTTGAAAATTGTAATGGCAGTATGCCAAAATATTACCATTGTCATGGTGCTTATCACAGGGCTGGAGAGATGGCTCAGTAGTTACGAGCACTGACTGCTTTTGCAGAGGACCAGGGTTCAGTTAACAACTCCAGTTCCAGGGGATCCAAGGCCCTTCTCTGACCTCTGCGGGCATTGCATGACATAGATGCACCTACTTACATGCAAGCAATGCACTCATATACATAAAATAATAATAAAACAAATAAAAAATTTAAAAAACCCACCAGGTTCTACTAGACTATGATAACATGTTATAATCTCAGTTTCTTCCAAATTTTTCAATTAAGTCACAGGGAAACTAGAATTGTTTTGCGAATCTACTTTTCTCTGGGGAAATGATGTAGAACTTTGTTCTCCTCTATGAAAAACTTTAAAGGAATAAAAAAGATTCTGTCTAAGAGGCTGTCAGTATTCTCATAGAAAAACACAACTTTTTTCCTCTGGTATAGAAGAGCTTCCTTCGATTGGCCAACCACCAGCTGCCCCGTGGCATCCTCTGGCCTCACTCACGTCTTTGACACATCACCACAGTGACCTTTATAGTTCATTTATAGGTATTTTTCCAATTTTGATCTTAGACAGGCTGATCTTTCACCAGGAATGTTCTTGCCTGAGCACTGATATCAGGCTTATTCTTGTCATCCAAGTGACAGCTGTATTACTGTCCCCTACAGAGAACTTTTCTTACCAGTCCCTGGAACCTTTCTATTTCATTGGTAATCCAATGCATTGGTTCATTTTTCTCAATTTTAGCACCCAATGTTTTTCCTTTTATGCTTATTTAATTTTCTCGTTGAGTGTCTCCTCCTGTCTACCTGCCCCACGAATATGCCATGAAAGCAAAATCGTTGCCTTGTTAATTACTAGGTCTTCGATGCTTAGACCAGTTCCTAGCACGTAGCTGGTCATTAGTTTGCTAAGTGAGTGAATGAGTAAAATAACTCTCTCTCAAACCAGCTGTGACGGGAACATGACACCTATCATTCCCATGATCTTGTCCCTGGGCTTAGCCAGTTTCTCCTTTCTAAAAAGGCTTTGCCTCTTGTATAGCTCCACAGCACCCAGTCATTCTACTTTGTGTCATTCAAACTCTACTCTCATAAAAATCACATTTATTTATAATGTGATACTGTCGTACTGATGAAGTATGAATGATTGGATTGCTGAGGTTGGCTGAGGTTGGCCAGTCTTCAGATGGCCTTTTCAATCTTTAAATGAATCTTAATCCAGCCAAATACGTCAGTGACTCTGGTAATATACAGGTGCACCTATGTCTACACAGGATGTTCTGTTACTGGGCACAGGTTCATAAATTTGCTATCTTATTTTCTGTATATTTCAAAGAAATTGAATAAAAGAGAGTGAATTTATTTATGTAAAAACCATATAGAATTCTAGCTTTTCTCTTTCAGGTTTAATTCCTGAGTGATTGATGTCCAATTTAGAAAGTCCTTTCCTACACCTATATCTTGTAGAGTACTGCCTATGCATTGTTCTAACCATTTGGTATTTCAGACTTCACACTGAGGTCTTTGATTCATTTGGAGTTACTTTTGTGCATGGTGACAGGTTTGAGTCTAATTTCATTCTTCATGTGGAGGTCCAGTTTTATCAGTGTGTGTTCTTGACACTTTATCAAATATCAGGTGACTGTAATTATATGCACTTATGTCTGGGTCTTCTATTTTGTCCCATTGATCTACCAGTTTATTTTCCTACCAATACCATTCTATTTTTATGACTGTAACTCTGTAATATAGATTGAGGTCTGGTATGGTAGTCCCTTGGCATTGCCTTTTGTACTCAGGATTGCTTTGGCTATTAAGGGACATTTGAATTTCCATATGAATTTTAGGATGGATTTTTCTATTTCTGTGAACATGTCATAGGAATTTTGATTGGGATTGTATTGACTATAAAACGCTTTTGGCAGAATGGTCATTTTTCACAATATTGATTCTACCGATCTGTGAACACCATCTCCTCGTGTCTTCTTCAATCTCTTTCTCTGAAGATTTAAAATTTTCAGATGATTATTAACACAGAAACCCACAATTAGCCAATGTACAGAGAGTAAGAGACAGCAGAGTGTTTATCCTTGATTAGGACACCTATTTCAAACCTCTTCGTCCCAGGGCTCAGGGGTCATTGCAGACAAGAAGACAGAAAGATTGTAAGAACCAGAGGGCTTGGATGACCACAAGGAAACAGTCTTCCAGACAGTCCATTAGTTATTCATATGAACTCCCAGCAATGGGGACAACATGCACAAGTCCTGTGAAAGCTCAAACTAGACAAAATCCTAGTGTAGACATGGGGAAGAAATCCCTAAGAAATTTTTGGCAACTGATAGCTGATGGAAGGGAGAGAGACAGTGAGAGACAGTGTCTTACAGGTCTGGGATTCTTGGTGGGCCCAGTAGATGGACACTGGGGAACACAAATCAGACTCTGCATATCATGTTATATGTGTAAGTGAGTACATTAAATTGGACAGGGAGCAGTGGAAGGTGATTCAAATAGGGAGGGGATCTAAATACCATCAAAATATATTGTATGAAAACCTTAAAAATTCAATAAAAATAGAATTTAAAATTATTTTTAAATGAAAAAGAAAACACTGAATATTGTCAGTGAATTTTAAAGCCGGAAGAGTAACATTCCCAGTTTTTAAGTTTCTACTCAACTATAAGAAGCATCAATAATTCTAAAATCTTTCTGTCATAATTACATGATTAAGATTATATACATTTCTCAGTTTTTCAGTTGAAGGAGAAATTAAATGCTGTTTGTGTTTGAAAAGAAATCATTTTTTCCTAGGCTGGAAATTCCCATCAGCATTTGATTTCTGCCTTTGCCATTTTCCACTTGCATTGGGGCATGGAGCCATAACTCTAATTCAACCTTGTTCCAATAACCCCAAGGGAGTGGGAAGAGGGTGTGTCAAACAAGCTTGGAACCTGGAATTGCTTCAGACACGGTGATGACTACTTTCCGGGGAAGAGGTGACCACTCCTTTAGACATGTAAAAATATTTCATGATGCTTTTACTACAGTAAAAATTGACACCCCCGAGATGGTATTATGGATCTTCGGACTATTTCCTCAGTGCTCCACTCAATACAGTAAAGTATACTGGCCTATTGCTCGAAATTAAGCCACAAGTTAAGTAAGACATTAAAACATGTTCTCTGCTTCCAAGAAAGCCAGAGATCAAGAAAGGAGGAGAGATGTAGGGACAAGTTTGTGTAAGGATGTTGTGGGTACTGTGATGGAATATGCATTGCATACAGCAAATGCATACATTGGAGATCACTTTACACAGGAAGAAAGCAAGCTAGATCCAGGTTTCAATTCCAAGAATATCTTTGATTTGGACTGATATTTTAAAAGGAACAGCTGACTTAATACATGTGTGTACAGCTGTAAACACAGCACTTAGGAGCAGAGGCAAGAGCTGGAAAGCTCAAGGCCAGCCTGGGTTAAATAGTGAGACCCTAGTTTTAAAAAAAAAAAAAAGCCAAACAATAAAAATTTGAAAAAAAGAATGGTTGGGAAAATTATGTTCGAATTATGTAAGTATCTTATAATAGGTTTTTTCCTGTCACAGGAGGTTTAATCCACTCTGACTGGCATGCTCCTACGCCGGTCCTCTCCTCCAAGAGGACCTAAGGACAAGCACACTATCCACTTCCCCACATCTGTTGCTTTATCAAAACATTGCTAAACTAGTTTCAGCCTCCTCATCAATGTGCTGTTAGCTATAGTTTTTAAACCATTCATGCATGTGGGCTATAGGTAGACTATGACATGAAGATTAATGTTCCTGACACCAAGTTGCTTTTGCCAGGGGCTAAACACACCCCAAAGCTATCATGTCTGCAGTTAATGCATCCCAGCTGCCTGCCTACCCATTTCCCTGGAGAATTGCTCTCAAGATGATGACAATCATCTTTCAGGGAAATTAGCAACACCTCCACTAAAATCTCCAGTCAACAGTAAGGCATGAAAAACTAACACCTTGCCATAAGGAGAAAAACACTTTTATGTTGCAATGTATGTATGCTCCAGTGCACTCCCATGCTTGCTGGTGAGGCTTAATTTATTCTGCACCTGAGAACACATCTTGATTATTCTTTGTACTTATGTGTCACCTCCTCTCTAATAGGTTTGTTTTGAGGAGCTCCCTCCCAGTGAATCCCATGTCAATAAATCCTTTTCTTAGTGTCCTATCGTCCATTCATTGGGACCCAAGGACCTGAAGAAGGTAGATAATACAAATATTTTAAATATGGGGACAAGGACAGTTCATTAACAAGATGGAAAACAAAACTAGGCAAGTGTCAATGTAGAAAGTCATAACTGATCAAAGTGCTGACAATAAGAGACTATTGAGTGCTCAGCTCTAAATGGGGCATCTATATCAATCCCCCAAGGCTCCAGACACATCACAGAAGAGGAGGTAGAAAGTATGTAAGAGCCAGAGGTTGGAGAGGAATTCTTGGAAATGTCATCTTCTGGACAAGACATGGATGTGGCACTCACAGACTTCCTACAGCTGTAGTTACAATGATACAAGACCTGCACAGGATCAATCCAAGAAGATCAGTCAACATTCCAGAAGGTGGAAGAAGAAGAAGAAGAAGAAGGGGGAGGAGGAGGAGGAGGAGGAGGAGGAGGAGGAGGAGGAGGAGGAGGAGGAGGAGAAGGAGGAGCAGCGGTGGGGGGGGATGTTAGAGGTGTCTAGGGAAAATGGGAGAAGGAGTCAGGAGAGCATATGACCAAGATACATTGCATACATATGTGAAATTGTCAAAACAAATTAAAATTTTCTTTAAAATAGTGTGTTTGAGCCAGGGATGGTGGCTTTAATCTTAACACTTGGAAGGCAGAGGCAAGTGGATTTCTGTGAGATTGAGGCTAGCCTGGTCTCTGTAGTGAGTAGCTACAGGGAGACGCTGTCTGAAGAAGACCAAAATAATAATGATAATAATGTATTTGAATTATGGTTTTGTAAACATTATAAAACAATAAAAATATTACATTTAAAATGTTTTTAAAAAGTCAAAATGAGCAGGACTCTCCAAACCAATTTTTAAAAGGCAATAACCTACAATATACAGAAGATTAGTTCAAGGCCAGCTTCAGCTACATGTAGATTAAGCTCAAGCGCAGCTTCGTCTACATGAGACCTTGTATTATTTTTTAAAAAGTTGAAATGCAAGAATTGGAAGAGAAGAATAATTCACAGAGTGCTAATGCAGCATGTGGGTTTTGTTTTGAAGACAAATTGCTCATGCAGCAGGGCTATAGCTCCTGAAGATTCGATGACCTACCAAATAGTGCTACCGACTGGTGACAAGGTGTTCAAATATTTGAACTTATAAGGGACATTTCTCATTCAAACCTCCACACACAGTATTGGGCCCACAATGGTGAAATTTGGTGCTGAGAAAAACTGGAGAGTTCCAACCACCAGGCCATTACCTGGCCAGTACCCTGGACTCAGTGGCTGAGTGCTTTCAACAGATCAACTTCTTCAACCTCAGGCAGAGGA